>CM057454.1:913205000-914656875 GCA_016271365.2 Neoceratodus forsteri | reverse complement strand
GGGCCTAAAACAAGTAGCACATACAGTATCCTTCTCAGAGGTGCTGCCTGTCAATGGCATGAGTGAGGCGAGGGTACTTTGCACAATGCAGTTTAATGAATGGTTGAAAAAATGGTGTGGAGCACAGGGGTTTGGCTTCATTGGCGACTGGGGTTCCACCTGGAGGGACACCAGCCTATACTGGCAGGATGGTCTGCATCTGTCCAGGAAGGGAACAAGTCTTTTGAGCAATCGGTTTAAGTGCTTCATTGGCAAGCTTTTAAACTAGTCAAGGGGGGAGGCACTGATAAGCAGCAGGAAAATCCCGGCCTCCCCCTACAAAACAGGGTACTAAATGAGAAAAAGACCAAGGCAGAAAGGTCAGTGGGGGATGCTGCAACTGAAGGTAAAGCCATCAAAAAATGGAGAGCAATGAGTACCAATGCCCGTAGTCTGAGTAACAAGCTTCCTGAATTAATGGCCTTGATGGAGGAGGAACATCTGGATATCGTGGCAGTCACAGAAACATGGTACACACAAAACCATGACTGGGACGTAAACATACCAGGATACACTATCTACAGGAGGGACAGGAGGGTAAAAAGAGGAGGAGGAGTAGCTCTTTACATAAGGAAGGAATCAAAGCAACAGAACAAAAGAGTAAACAGGGAGGAGATGAAGCACTGTGGGTAAATTTGGAGACCCGGCACAGTGGCACCACAATACGCTTAGGAGTTATGTCTGAACCCGTTCTCAGGAGGAAATGGACAAGAAATGGTAGAAAGTATGCAGAATGGCAGAAAAAGGGAGATATTGCTGATGGGTGATCTGAATATGCCAGATGTTAACTGGAGTGCAGTGCAGCAGCCACTTCTAAGAGGGGTTATTCTAGATGCCCTACAGGGGCATGCCTTAGACAACTAGTATTGGAGCCCACCAAGAGAGAGCAATCTGAGACCTAGTTCTCCAAATGGAGATGAAGAGAGGATCACAGATGTAGAAGTGGGTAGCCATCTGAAACTAGCGACCACCGAACAGTATGGTTCCACAATAAACACAACAATAGAGGTCAAGCCATGCAAAGACAAAGGTACTGGATTTTAGGAGGGCTGACTTGTCAAACTGGGTGAGTGCCTAAGGAATGCACTAGCAAATGGGCAGGAACGAGGGGTGGAAGAACAATAGGAAATAATAAAACTGCCATCACAGAGGTATCAAGCCTTTGTGTAAAGCAAATAAAAAAATGAAATGAGGTAAGAAACCACTATGGTTCTCAAAGGAAGTGGCAGTGAGGTTCAAGAAAAAGAAAGCATTCAGGAAGTACAAGGAATCACAGAAGGAACAGGACAGAGAACTGTATCAGTTAAAGCAAAAGGAAGCTGGGAAGAGTCAGAACAGCAAAGGCACAAACCGAGGAAAAGATAGCCAACTCAGTTAAGAAGGGGATAAAACCTTTATAGGTACATCAGGGAGCGAAGGAAGACTAAGGAGGGATAGTGAGGCTTAATAAAGGGGAGGAGGGTGGGCAGAGGGTGACTGTGAAAGGCAGAGATACTAAACAAATATTTTTGCTCAGTATTTACAAAGGAAGAGGGAGTACTTAAACAAACAGTAGAAACACTCTGGATACAGAAGTTGATACCAGCCCATTTACAGAAGAAAGGGTTCTGAAAGAACTCTTAAAACTGAAGGTGGACAAAGCAATGGGGCCTGATGATTCATCCCAGAATTCTAAAAGAACTAAGCGTAGAACTAGTGACACCACTGACTACCCTCTTTAACAAATCCTGGAAGGATGGGGTGGTACCCGAGGACTGGAGGAGGGCAGATGTGATTCCCCTTCACAAAAGTGGGAGCAAGGCAGAAGCAGGAAACAACAGACCTGTTAGTTTAACCTCAGTGGTAGGAAATGATGGAATCACTCTGAAGGAAAGAATTGTTAAATATCTAGAGGCCAGAGGGCACAGGACCCAAGGCAGCATGGATTCACAGTGAGAAGGTCATGCCAGACAAATCTGATAGATTTCTTTGACTGGGTGACCAAAGTAGTTGATCAGGGAGGGTCTTTGGACATGGCCTACCTAGCCTTTAGCAAGGCACTTGACACAGTCCCACACAAAAGATTAATATTCAAGTTAGCCAGCCTGGGAGTGGGTCCCAAGATGACAGCCTGGGTAAAGAATTGGCTGGAGAATAGGACACAGAGAATAATAGTAAATGGAGTCCACTCTGAAGAAAGGGGGGTTACTAGTGGGGTACCACAGGGTTCAGTATTAGGACCGGTCCTCTTCAATGTCTTTTTTAAGCAGTGGGTGGGGTTCATCACTGCTGTTTTAGGCATCCTTCACAGTTAGAAGCCAGTCAGTCTGACATTTGGTTTGTGTGAAGCAGAGAACCTTGCAACACTGCAAAGAACAAACTATAACTTCATTTAGGAGCTGGAAACTTGGCAAGGCATAATATTGTAAAACAGAGACTCACGCTTTCTACAAAGAGTTTCATTTTTTATTTCCTTATTGGCATTAAGCGAAGAATGCAGGATTCCATTAAAAGTGTAGTAATTTTATAACCAGAGGAGTGAGATACAACTGAATTTGCTTGATTGTTGGGGTGAGACCTAGGATTTAGAGGGATATTTTTGCAACATTTTAAAAGTGTCCTGCTGGCTGAGTAGTTAAGTTTCTATTAATGGTTTCACTGAAAGATTTCGTGTATTGGAATCAGACAGCAGCCTGCCTACATTGAAAGGCCTGCTTACATCACAGATGTCACTAGTCAATCAGTTGGCTTAATTCTTAAGATTTTCAGTGCAGGAAGAGTGTAAAGCACAGCTGACTTATTTTGGGGCTGACCACTTTCAGAGCACAAACCACCAGGCTGTTTTGGGGCTGGGGAGGGTTACCTGTGTCCGAGTTGGATGTCTGTATTTTTCTCTGTTTGATTAGTAGGGTATTTTCTCTGTCAAATTGTTGTGCAGGGCATCTTGCTGACAGGAAGGCACTCATCGCAGTGCTGGGTCAGAGCTTTTAGCTGATTGTTTTGCGAGGGCACAGTTTAGGCCCAACCCCTTCCCACCCTCATCCCACCCACCTGGAAATAGTTCCTTTATACATTGGGGTTCTGACATCATTTCCTCAAGAGTGCAAGGCATATCACTGTCATATCCTTTCTAGCACACTGCACTGACAATATAAGCATACACATTGTATGATATATATATTTCTATATAACAAACCAATCACACACACACACACACACATACCACGCACACAGAAAAAGTAGATAAACTATGTGGGAGTAGTTCAATGTAATGGCTGTGGGGCAGCAGTCTTCCGGAGTCTTTCTGGAGGCTGAGATGCTGCCCTATTTGCAGACAGCTCTGCTCTGAGGAGGAAGTTGCCCATCTTCAGGCCATGCTGGACAGTAGTAAGGAACCTTCCCCAGGCCACACTGGACGGTAGGAAGAAACCTCCCCATCCAGGGAGCACCAGAGCCACCACCACTACCTCAGAGGTTGTGAAGGAAACTCAGCAGTTGGACCACAGTGGGCTCAGGAAGGGTGAGGATGGTGGAACAGAGGCACACCCAGTCAGTTGTTCCACTTCACAATCCATACACACCATTCTGGGGGAGCATAGCTCCCCTATGGATGCACCCACAGAGGAGACTAAGGAGGCTGAGGACAGCTGTCACAAGGGAGGCCCACAGAAAGGAGACAGAGGACACCACAAGGAAAGGAAGCAGCTCCTGGTGGGGGACTCAATGATTAGGGGGATAGAACTGGGGGGAGCAGGGAAAACTGAAGTAAGGTGCCTGCCTGGTGCCATGGCTTGGAGGGACAGGAAGCGCATCATCAGGATCATGGGAACAGCTGCACGGGAGTCTGAGTTGGACATCATTGTCCACCTAGGGACAAATGACTTGGCTCATCATGAGATTAGAGCAGTGCAGAAGGACTTTGTAGAATTGGGGAGGGGCCTAAAACAAGTAGCACATACAGTATCCTTCTCAGAGGTGCTGCCTGTCAATGGCATGAGTGAGGCGAGGGTACTTTGCCCCATGCAGTTTAATGAATGGTTGAAAAAATGGTGTGGAGCACAGGGGTTTGGCTTCATTGGTGACTGGGGTTCCACCTGGAGGGACACCAGCCTATACTGGCAGGATGGTCTGCATCTGTCCAGGAAGGGAACAAGTCTTTTGTGCAATCGGTTTAAGTGCTTCATTGGCAAGCTTTAAACTAGTCAAGGGGAGGCACTGATAAGCAGCAGGAAAATCCCGGCCTCCCCTACAAAACAGGGTACTAAATGAGAAAAGACCAAGGCAGAAAGGTCAGTGGGGATGCTGCAACTGAAGGTAAAGCCATCAAAAAATGGAGAGCAATGAGTACCAATGCCCGTAGTCTGAGTAACAAGCTTCCTGAATTAATGGCCTTGATGGAGGAGGAACATCTGGATATCGTGGCAGTCACAGAAAGATGGTACACACAAAACCATGACTGGGACGTAAACATACCCGGATACACTATCTACAGGAGGGACAGGGAGGGTAAAAGAGGAGGAGGAGTAGCTCTTTACATAAGGGAAGGAATCAAAGCAACAGAACAAAAGAGTAAACAGGGAGGAGATGAAGCACTGTGGGTAAATTTGGAGACCGGCAATGGCACCACAATACGCACAGGGGTTGTATACAGACCCCGTTCTCTGGGGGAGGAAATGGACAAGGAAATGGTAGAAAGTATACTTAGAATGGCAGAAAAAGGGGAGATATTGCTGATGGGTGATCTGAATATGCCAGATGTTAACTGGAGTGCAGTTGCAGCAGCCACTTCTAAGAGTGGGTTTTCTAGATGCCCTACAAGGGCATGCCTTGAGACAACTAGTATTGGAGCCCACTCAAGAGGAGCAATCTTAGACCTGGTTCTCTCACATGAGATGAAGAGAGGATCACAGATGTAGAAGTGGGTAGCCATCTGGAAACTAGCGACCATCGAACAGTATGGTTCACAATAAACACAACAATAGAGTCAAGCCATACAAAGACAAAGGTACTGGATTTTAGGAGGGCTGACTTTGTCAAAATGGGTGAGTGCCTAAGGAATGCACTGCAAATGGGCAGAGACGAGGGTGGAAGAACAATGGGAATAATAAAACTGCCATCACAGAGGTATCAAGCCTTTGTGTAAAGCAAATAAACAAGCGAAATGAGGTAAGAAACCACTATGGTTCTCAAAGGAAGTGGCAGTGAAGGTTCAAGAGAAAAAAAGCATTCAGAGTACAAGGAATCACAGAAGGAACAGGACAGAGAACTGTATCAGTTAAAGCAAAAGGAAGCTGGGAAGGCAGAAACAGCAAAGGCACAAACCGAGGAAAAGATAGCCAACTCCAGTTAAGAAGGGGATAAAACCTTTATGGGTACATCAGGGGCGGAAGGAAGACTAAGGGAGGATAGTGAGGCTTAATAAAGGGGAGGAGGGTGGGCAGAGGGTGACTGTGAAAAGGCAGAGATACTAAACAAATATTTTGCTCAGTATTTACAAAGGAAGAGGGGAAGTACTTAAAACAAACAGTAGAAACACTCTGGATACAGAAGTTGATGATAGCCCATTTACAGAAGAAAGGGTTCTGAAAGAACTCTTTAAACTGAAGGTGGACAAAGCAATGGGGCCTGATGGGATTCATCCCAGAATTCTAAAAGAACTAAGGGTAGAACTAGTGACACCACTGACTACCCTCTTTAACAAATCCTGGAAACATGGGGTGGTACCCGAGGACTGGAGGAGGGCAGATGTGATTCCCCTTCACAAAAGTGGGAGCAAGGCAGAAGCAGGAAACAACAGACCTGTTAGTTTAACCTCAGTGGTAGGGAAAATGATGGAATCACTTCTGAAGGAAAGAATTGTTAAATATCTAGAGGCCAGAGGGGCACAGGACCCAAGGCAGCATGGATTCACAGTGGGAAGGTCATGCCAGACAAATCTGATAGATTTCTTTGACTGGGTGACCAAAGTAGTTGATCAGGGAGGGTCTTTGGACATGGCCTACCTAGCCTTTAGCAAGGCATTTGACACAGTCCCACACAAAAGATTAATATACAAGTTAGCCAGCCTGGGAGTGGGTCCCAAGATGACAGCCTGGGTAAAGAATTGGCTGGAGAATAGGACACAGAGAATAATAGTAAATGGAGTCCACTCTAGAAAGGGGGGTTACTAGTGGGTACCACAGGGTTCAGTATTAGGACGGTCCTCTTCAATGTCTTTTTAAGCAGTGGGTGGGGTTCATCACTGCTGTTTTAGGCATCCTTCACAGTTAGAAGCCAGTCAGTCTGACATTTGGTTTGTGTGAAGCAGAGATACAACTTACTGCAAAGAACAAACTATAACTTCATTTAGGAGCTGAAAACTTGGCAAGGCATAATATTGTAAAACAGAGACGCTTTCTACAAAGAGTTTCATTTTTATTTCCTTATTGGCATTAAGCAGAGAATTGCAGGATTCCATAAAAAGTGTAGTAATTTTATAATCAGAGGAGTGAGATACAACTGAATTTGCTTGATTGTTGGGGTTGAGACCTAGGATTTAGAGGATATTTTGCAACATTTTAAAAGTGTCTTGCTGGCTGAGTAGTTAAGTTTCTATTCCTGGTTTCAATGAAAGATTTTGTGTATTGGAATCAGACAGCAGACTGCCTACATTGAAAGGCCTGCTTACATCACAGGTGTCACTAGTCAATCAGTTGGCTTAATTCTTAAGATTTTCAGTGCAGGAAGAGTGTAAAGCACAGCTGACTTATTTTGGGCTGACGCTTTCAGAGCACAAACCACCAGGCTGTTTTGGGGCTGGGAGGGTTACCTGTGTCTGAGTTGGATGTCTGTATTTTTCTCTGTTTGATTAGTAGGGTATTTTCTCTGTCAAATTGTTGTGCAGGGCATCTTGCTGACAGGAAGGCACTCATCGCAGTGCTGGGTCAGAGCTTTTAGCTGATTGTTTGCGAGGGCACAGTTTAGGCCCAACCTTCCCACCCCTCACCACCACCCCTGGAAATAGTTCCTTTATACCTGGGGTTCTGACATCATTTTCAAGAGTGCAAGGTGCATATCACTGTCATATCCTTTCTAGCACACTGCACTGACAATATAAGCATACACATTGTATGATATATATTTCTTTATAACAAACCAATCCACACACACACACACACACACACACACACACACGCACACAGAAAAAGTAGATAAACATGTGGGGAGTAGTTCAATGTAATGGCTGTGGGGCAGCAGTCTTCCGGGAGTCTTTCTGGAGGCTGAGATGCTGCCCTATTTGCAGACAACTCTCTGCCCTGAGGGAGGAAGTTGCCCATCTTCAGGCCATGCTGGACAGTAGTAAGGGAACCTTCCCCCAGGCCACACTGGACGGTAGGAAGGAAACCTCCCCCATCCAGGGAGCACCAGAGCCACCACCACTACCTCAGAGGTTGCGAAGGAAACACAGCAGTTGGACCACAGTGGGCTCAGGAAGGGTGAGGATGGTGGAACAGAGGCACACCCAGTCAGTTGTTCCACTTCACAATCCATACACACCATTCTGGGGGAGCATAGCTCCCCTATGGATGCACCCACAGAGGAGACTAAGGAGGCTGAGGACAGCTGTCACAAGGGAGGCCCACAGAAAGGAGACAGAGGACACCACAAGGAAAGGAAGCAGCTCCTGGTGGGGGACTCAATGATTAGGGGGATAGAACTGGGGGGAGCAGGGAAAACTGAAGTAAGGTGCTTGCCTGGTGCCATGGCTTGGAGGGACAGGAGCGCATCATCAGGATCATGGGAACAGCTGCACGGGAGTCTGGGTTGGACATCATTGTCCACCTAGGGACAAATGACTGGCTCATCATGAGATTAGAGCAGTGCAGAAGGACTTTGTAGAATTGGGGAGGGCCTAAAACAAGTAGCACATACAGTATCCTTCTCAGAGGTGCTGCCTGTCAATGGCATGAGTGAGGCGGTGCTTGCACCATGCAGTTTAATGAATGGTTGAAAAAATGGTGTGGAGCACAGGGGTTTGGCTTCATTGGCGACTGGGGTTCCACCTGGAGGGACACCAGCCTATACTGGCAGGATGGTCTGCATCTGTCCAGGAAGGGAACAAGTCTTTTGAGCAATCGGTTTAAGTGCTTCATTGGCAAGCTTTTAAACTAGTCAAGGGGGGAGGCACTGATAAGCAGCAGGAAAATCCTGGCCTCCCCCTACAAAACAGGGTACTAAATGAGAAAAAGACCAAGGCAGAAAGGTCAGTGGGGGATGCTGCAACTGAAGGTAAAGCCATCAAAAAATGGAGAGCAATGAGTACCAATGCCCGTAGTCTGAGTAACAAGCTTCCTGAATTAATGGCCTTGATGGAGGAGGAACATCTGGATATCGTGGCAGTCACAGAAACATGGTACACACAAAACCATGACTGGGACGTAAACATACCAGGATACACTATCTACAGGAGGGACAGGGAGGGTAAAAGAGGAGGAGGAGTAGCTCTTTACATAAGGGAAGGAATCAAAGCAACAGAACAAAAGAGTAAACAGGGAGGAGATGAAGCACTGTGGGTAAATTTGGAGACCGGCAATGGCACACTGACAGCACAGGGGTTGTATACAGACCCGTTCTCAGGGGAGGTAATGGACAAGAAATGGTAGAAAGTATACTTAGAATGGCGAAAAGGAGATATTGCTGATGGGTGATCTGAATATGCCAGATGTTAACTGGAGTGCAGTTGCAGCAGCCACTTCTAGAGTGGGGTTATTCTAGATGCCCTACAGGGGCATGCCTTGAGACAACTAGTATTGGAGCCCACTCAAGAGGGAGCAATCTTAGACCTGGTTCTCTCAAATGGAGATGAAGAGAGGATCACAGATGTAGAAGTGGGTAGCCATCTGGAAACTAGCGACCGTCGAACAGTATGGTTCACAATAAACACAACAATAGAGTCAAGCCATACAAAGACAAAGGTACTGGATTTTAGGAGGGCTGACTTTGTCAAAATGGGTGAGTGCCTAAGGAATGCACTAGCAAATGGGCAGGAACGAGGGGTGGAAGAACAATGGGGAATAATAAAAACTGCCATCACAGAGGTATCAAGCCTTTGTGTAAAGCAAATAAACAAAATGAAATGAGGTAAGAAACCACTATGGTTCTCAAAGGAAGTGGCAGTGAAGGTTCAAGAGAAAAAGAAAGCATTCAGGAAGTACAATGAATCACAGAAGGAACAGGACAGAGAACTGTATCAGTTAAAGCAAAAGGAAGCTGGGAAGGAGTCAGAACAGCAAAGGCCCAAACCGAGGAAAAGATAGCCAACTCAGTTAAGAAGGGGGATAAAACCTTTTATAGGTACATCAGGGAGCGAAGGAAGACTAAGGGAGGGATAGTGAGGCTTAATAAAGGGGAGGAGGGTGGGCAGAGGGTGACTGTGAAAAGGCAGAGATACTAAACAAATATTTTTGCTCAGTATTTACAAAGGAAGAGGGGGAGGTACTTAAAACAAACAGTAGAAACACTCTGGATACAGAAGTTGATACCAGCCCATTTACAGAAGAAAGGGTTCTGAAAGAACTCTTAAAACTGAAGGTGGACAAAGCAATGGGGCCTGATGGGATTCATCCCAGAATTCTAAAAGAACTAAGGTAGAACTAGTGACACCACTGACTACCCTCTTTAACAAATCATGGGAGGATGGGGTGGTACCCGAGGACTGGAGGAGGGCAGATGTGATTCCCTTCACAAAAGTGGGAGCAAGGCAGAAGCAGGAAACAACAGACCTGTTAGTTTAACCTCAGTGGTAGGAAAATGATGGAATCACTTCTGTAGGAAAGAATTGTTAAATATCTAGAGGCCAGAGGGGCGCAGGACCCAAGGCAGCATGGATTCACAGTGGGAAGGTCATGCCAGACAAATCTGATAGATTTCTTTGACTGGGTGACCAAAGTAGTTGATCAGGGAGGGTCTGTGGACATGGCCTACCTAGCCTTTAGCAAGGCATTTGACACAGTCCCACACAAAAGATTAATATACAAGTTAGCCAGCCTGGGAGTGGGTCCCAAGATGACAGCCTGGGTAAAGAATTGGCTGGAGAATGGGACACAGAGAATAATATAGTAGGTCCACTCTGAAAAAGAGGGTTAGTAGTGGGGTGCCGCAGGGGTTCGAGGTATTAGTACAGTCCTCTTCAATGTCTTTATAAGTGACATTGCAGAGGGACTGGAAGAAAAATATGTCTCTTTGCAGATGACCCAAAGATCTGCAACAGAGTTGATACACAGGTGGAGTGAAAAGGATGAGAAGGGACTTGGCAAGGTTAGCGGAATGGTCAAATGTGTGGCAGCTTAGATTCAATGCTAAGAAGTGCAAGGTAATGCACGTGGGAAACAAAAACCAAGGGGAAGAGTACACAATGGGGGGTGAGATACTAACAACAACAAAAATGGAAAGGGATCTGGGGGTAGTCATATCAGATGACCTAAAGGTGGGCAAGCAATGTGAGAGGGCAGCAAGGAGGGCTGGGGGGATACTGGGATGCATAGGGAGAGGCATCATCAGTAGAAAACAGGAAGTTACTATCCCTCTGTACAGACAGCTGGTCAGACCCCATCTGGAGTACTGTGTGCAGTTCTGGAGACCCAGTCTTCGCAAAGACATAGACAGGATGGAAGCTGTCCAGAGGAGGGCAACTAAAATGGTGCAGGGTCTGCACCAGATGACATATGAAGAGAGACTTAAGGAGCTTAATATGTATAGCCTCGAAGAAAGGAGGGAGAAGGGTGACATGATAGAAACTTTCAAGTACCTCAAGGGAATCAACAAAGTCCAAGAGGGTAGCATCTTTCAAAAAGAGGTGTGCAAGAACAAGGGGCACAATTTGAAGATAGAGGGGGCAGCTCAGAGGTAATTTAAGGAAGTATTTTTTCAGAGAGGGTTGTGGATGCATGGAACAGCCTTCCGGAGGAGGTCGTGGAGTCAAAAACAGTGGTGGAATTCAAGCATGCATGGGACAGTCATAAAGGCAATTCTAGGGGGGGGGGTAGAAAGAAGTCGGCTGCTGGTTAACTAGGATCTGTAGCTTATCAGTAGGCAGGAAATGGGCAGACTGTGGCCAAGCGGTCCTTATCTACCGTCAAATTCTGTTTCTATGTTTCTATGTTTCTATGTTATACAAACAGTGCACAAATGGCACAACAAGGCTGCAGAGCAGAAGAATGCCTGCAATACTAATTCTCCAATTCACTTTTTTTCTCTTCACTTTTCTATAATTCTTAATCATTTCTTTGTAATTTTTTTTAAGTTGTTGGCTGCTAAAGTCTAGCACCTGAAAAATTTTCAGTCAGTACTGTCACTGAATTGACGATTTATCAATCGAGTGGCACAATTGGGGGCAGGGAACACTAGTAGGAAGGAGAATGGAAGAGGAGGGGATAGATGGAAGGATCTGCTAGCAAATGCCAGGAGTTTGGGAAATAAGAGAGGGGACCTGGAGCCAGTGGTGGGGACAGACGACCTAGATCTGATAGAGATAACTGAAACACGATGAACTGATAACCGCGGTTGAAATTGGAATTACCAAGGTACAGTCCTATAGGAGAGACATTAAAGGAAAAAGGGAAGGGGTAGCCCTATATGTAAGGGACAGAATAAGAGCAACAGTGAGTAGGGAAGGGCAGGGCTCAGCAGAGATCCTTTGGGTCACATTAAGTAAGAGGACAGGGGAGGCAGTAAGGATAGGGGTGGTGTACAGATCACCAAATCAGAGGGAGGAGGTGGATTGGGAGATGGCGAGGTATGGTAGCCACACAGGATTAAAAAAAAATGTTTATTTTTTTCACTATTTAACTTGATCTCTTTGTATATCCTTGAGGAAGGGGGGGCATGCTAGAAACTTTCAAGTATCTCAAGGGATTTAACAAAGTACAAGAGGGTAGCATCTTTCAGAAAAAGAGAAGTGCAAGGAAAAGGGGTCACAATTTGAAGACAGAGGGGGGACGGCTCAGAGGTAATGTTAGAAAGTATTTTTTCACAGAGAGGGTTGTGGATGCATGGAACAGCCTTCATGCGGAGGCTGTGGAGTCAGGAATAGTGGGAGAATTCAAGAATGCATGGGACAGACATAAAGCAATTCTAGTGGGGAGGGTAGGAGGAAGTAAGCTGTTGACTAATTCGAATCTGCAGCTTATCCATCAGATAGGAAAATGGGCAGACTAGATGGGCCAAGCGGTCCTTATCTGCCGTCAAATTCTATGTTTCTATGTTTCTTTGCTCACAGTAACAAAATTTACGGTGAGTGTAAAATAATTATTTTATTTACTAAAGTTTGTTTTTGCTGTGCTCACTGCTGCTGTTCCATTCTGTCCTCCTTCCCACCCCGTTGCTGTGCTCACTGCTGCTGTTCCATTCTGGTCTCCTTCCTGCCCCCCCCACCTTGTTTACCAATTGCTCCTGTATACCTCACCATGCACACTATTATTGATGTGGTAGTAGTCTGGGAAATGGCATGCTGCTACAGCCTGCTACAGCAGGGGAGTCAGGTCGGTGTCCAAGGATATCAGTGTGGTAGTGTGCAGAAACTTTACCTTACTGCCACTATCACACTGATATCCCTGGACAATGACCTGACCCCTGGCTGTAGCAAGCTGCTGGCATGCTGTCTCCCCATCACCCTGTGCCAGATCTGGCTCCAAAACTGGCATGCTGCTTCAAGGATGAAAGAACCAGGCCACACTTCTGAACCGGACCGACATGGCAACTTGAGTCAAACTATGAAAGGCCTTGTATTCTCAAGTCGAGTTGTACAGGTCCTAGGGGGTTTGGAAGTGCTGCAGACCGGTTCGCCCACCCTTATGAAAAAGAATATTGGTTTCTACAGAGTTCCATGCATAACATTTTGTATTGACCTGGTAGTTTAAAGCAGCAGTACAACGAAAATGGGATATAGTCTGACCCCACCTTTTTTTCTTCCTAATTGATGCTGGTTGTCTTGTAGTTTATTTTGGTGGTGAATTTTTCAGTTTCTGTTATCATTTAAGAATTTCGTGAAAGTTTTCAAATAAATATTTCTCAAGAAAAAAAGATGGCCACCTCATTTTTGCACTGACATAATATTGAGGACCTGAGAAGGATAAGAATCCAGAAAGTAATGCAAATGTATTGTGCATGGCATAGCAAGCATCCAGAAAACCCAAATCAACAGTTCTGCCAATATTTTTCATAACTATAACAGAATATTAGCTTTTTAGAAAAACTTTTTTCATTGCACTGCTGCAACTTTCTCAACAATGCAGCTATTAGATTTATGTGTGTTGCTACATATGTGGCCACTTTGCTTGCTCATCCAAGTCATAGCAGCAGTTGTGAGAGCTACACATTGAAAATAAGTTCCCACAGCACCACATGAAGCAAGCAGTGTTCATGCAGTGGAATTCCACTCTGTACATGTTTGAGCAGTTGTTCCTACAGTACAAGACACTGACAGACTGTATCCTCATTCACACCACCCATGATGCTTCAGGAGCTTCCAGGAGCTAAACAACAGATCGGTGGCCTCTCATGGATGACCCAATCCTTATCTAATGATCTTTTGAACATGCCACCCAGGCAGTTAATGGCCTCCAGCATCCATAAGCCAAGCAGTCCCACTTCTATGTGTGCTAGGGCAGACAACATGCAATGTCCATCAGTAACTGGAAGTACAGTAAGGTATAATTCTGCTTGTGCTGCACTCATGGAACACATACGGACACTTCTTAATAAAAATTTTCTCCTGCAATCTATCCAACAATCTACAGAGTACATAGATGCCATATATATTTAATTCTTTGTTAACTGGTAAGGCCTACTGAGCACAAAGCCCATTTACAGGGGTGACCCTGGATCAAAGGAAGGTTATGTGACTTGTCGATGATTGCACAGTATGCAAGTGGAGGTTGGTGGAATCACAGGCCTGTTGCTAGGATGTTTGCAAGGAGGATTGCCTTGGGGTACTAGATGCTCTGTGGTGCATTTTTGGTTATTTTAAATTAAATAATTCATCTCTTAGCTCTTCTCCACCCTTGCTCTAATGACAATTATTATCTTTTTGGCTGCATGTTGAATATTACATATATGCATTCAGTACCCAAGAATAGCAAGATGCTGATAATGTACTGTACTTGAGGCATAGAGTCTGCAACTATGGTTGGCTGGGTCCTGTACTACCTTGCTGCTATGCCTGCTGGCTTCTAGGCCAGGGGTCTGAGGGCACTTGGCCCTAGAACTGTGGGGTACTAGAAGCTCTGTGAGCCATTTTGTGGTTTATTCTGAAGCTAAATAAATAATCTCTGAGCTCTCCTTCACCCTTTGCTGTAAGGAAAATTATTATTAGTATCTAGTTGATCTTATAAAAATTCTAGCATGAGCTGGAGGTTATTGACTCCCACACTGCAGCAGCTCTGCTGTGATGTCAGCTGCAGAAGATTGAGATTTACTGGCTACAGCAAATTACAACTTCAGGGAGGCAATAACATTAGCATAACACCTTCTGTACTACAGTAAATGACAATTACAAAAAATTGCATACAAAGTGCAAACTGGGACCAGCACTATACTTCGATCAATCAATCAATCAAAATCTTTATTTATCTAGGTGAACATCATTGAGCAAGGCTCATTTGCAAGATGGACCTGGTTAGAACAAGGTCAAAGGTACAATAGAAACAATACATATTTATCTATACAGTCAATACAGTGGAATACAAAAATAAAATCAATTTCAAGGTGCCATAACAATACACAAGTAAGCATGATGCAGTACAGAACAACTTTGCAAGGATGTAGATGCATGGGTACATAAAAAATCAAAAGAATGAGAAGGTAAGAGGAGCAAGGTTAACAACAACAGGTAGGGTTTTATACAGCACTTTGTGCAACCGGTCAACTGGCCAAGTCAGGGTGGGGAGGATGCCAGGAAGAAGAAAGGTGATGAGGGAAGCCAAAGATGGGGAGAGTAAGGTAAGGGGAAAAAAGGGTGGCAGGGTATGACAAAGGAGAGGAGAGAAAGGGCAAGGGCATGACTCAACCATTGGGTTGGGAGGACCTCAACAAAAATGGAGTCGGGGTAATATACCTAGACATATAACAGAAGTGGATAGCGGTGTCAGGGAGTAGATAGTAGGTATGCAAAAGTGAAAAAGTAATGAAGAAAAGGAAGAAAAGAGGAGAAAGGAGAAACAAAAGGAAAGATGATCAGCATTGTAAGGACAGTGAGAAGAAATCTGAAGACCTAGACATTGAATTTGGAGCCAGACAAGCTACAGAATAACCATTGTCATTGAGCCTGACTTAGGACGTGGGAAACAACTGCACGCTCCCTTACACAGCGGAATATAGATTCTTGAAGGTAGTAAGGCTAACAAGGGTACTCAATTTCAGTGTTTTCTGCATTTTGTTCCATAGAGAGCAAGCATAAAGCATATGAACACTCTGCCAAAGCGTGATTTAATTTTCGGTACATTTAATGATATGCTGTGCTCCCTCCATTATCCACCCAACTTGGGGCCACTGTTTTTGGGTGGATAAGCGAGGGTGGTGGATAATAGAGGGTACCTGAAAATGAAAACCTAAATGCAGTCGTGTGAAATGCAGAACATTGTAGCTGGTAGCTGGCTGGTTTGGAGGTAACAGTGACACAATGGACACATTTTTTGTGTTTCTGCATATGAAGTATAGACAGTACTCTATTTTGTATGGAGAATTTTTAAAAAGAGTTGACAGTTTAAATGAATGTACTGTATTATATTAAATTTGTGCATTACTGTACAGTACAGTAGTGAGCAAATGCATTTCAGTAACACAGTGCATTAAAGTGCATCTCAGTGCCAACAAGCATAGCATAGCAGCATAGTATAGAGAGCAGTATGAGGTTCAAAACCACAGTACAGCATTTATGTAAGCTTGGAATAACCTGTAATAGACTTTGCTTAGCTGTTACAGAAACAAGTTGTCTTATCTTGCAATGTAGGGCAAGGCATTTCTGAATATCTCTCTCTCTCATCTGCAAGCTCATAAGATTCAACAAATCTAAGCTAAGTGTTTATTGCCTCCTTAGCTTCAACTACAGAAGGAGGTTTTATCTCCTGTTCTTGGCTGTCTTGGATATCATCATTTTCATCTTGTGATTATTGGGGCTCTAAGAAATCATCTGGGACCTTTAAGTTTGCTACCATTCTTACAATATCATCATCAGTGCCACTTTCATAAACATCACAGTCATTTTCAAAAGACAAATATTCAGCAGCTGAAATTCTCATTTTGGTTTGTATAGCCACAATGGCTATACAAACCGAAACCGAAACTGAATTGAATGATCTAATAAGAACAGTATCTGGTGCAATACACTGGTGCAGTATAACACAGTGGTTAAGGTCACTGAGCTGCAAATCTGAAGACCTGGGTTTGAATCCCATCAGCCCCCACTTGCATACTGTGTGACCCTGAGCAAGTCACTTAACTTCCTTGTGCTCCCAGGTCTCACCTGGAAACGAGCTTCAGCTTAGAGTGCCTTTCCTGGTTAAACAAATTACCCCTTTCCCCCAATACCAGATACTGTTCTCATCAGATCACTCAATGCCTTCATGCTCTGTAAGTTCTGGGATCACTCTTGGCACTGACAATGGCCTAGGAATTATGCCAGTGTGAAACCTGCAGTTTTGAACTGTCTCTGCTGTAACAGAATCCCAAGCGATTTTGATGAATCTAATGGATCACTAAGTAGCAGTGCCTGTGGTTTCCCAGAGTCAATGCATTCAATGAAATGCTGAAGGTGCTGCCTTCTGTATTCTAAAAGATTGAATAATGCCTGCATCTAGAGGCTGAAGGTGGCTTGTGGTGGTTGGTGGGAGAAAAAGAATTTTCACATTTCCAAAACATTTGGGGACAATATGTGTTGGAGCATTGTCCAGAAGCAACAAAATCTTCTTTTTTCTCATATAAACGTTAAGGTCATTCAACTACTGTGCACAAAAATGGAAGAGTTCATCCATGCCTTTTTGTTTGCTCTGTAATCTACATAAAGACCAGCATTAAAGGAGTTGAAGCACCTGGGGTTTGCAGACTTTGCAATAACTAAGGGATTTACATTTTTCAGTGCCATCTGCATTGCAAGTTAGAGCAACAGTAATTCTGTCTTTGCATCTCTTGACACCTTTTTTGAAATCATGGGTGGTCAGTGAACGGTCAGGCAACATTTAAAAAAAAAAAGTCCAGTTTCATCCATGTTGAAACAGTCCCGAGCTTCATGCTGCTCTGTTACACACCTGTCAGTAAGCATGCCTTCACTGATAACCTCCTTACTAACGCCCGCACTCTCCCCAGATTTAATGTGGCACACAGTATTATTTCGGCTCTTAAATTTTTGGAGCCAGCCATTAGAATATGAAAAATCTAAAACATTTAATTGTCCCCCCAAAGTACTTAGCTTTATGCTTCAGTATTTCATTGGTGACAGGAATATTCTAGGCTCTAGCATTGCTGAACCACATGAATAATGCCTCTTCCAAATCAGCGTGTTTCACCGTTCTCTTTGACTTTTGGTCAGCAGCTACAGCATCGGACCACTTCTTCTGGAAAGGACATCACTGATGGTCTGTCGGGCCATGGGCCAGCACCACAGTGTGGAGAAATGGCAAGTAACCTCCAAATGGGTTGCTTTCAGGTTGTCTGCTAAAAACGTAACTATCAGGCCCTACTGAGCCACAGTAGGAGCTAGACATGATCGCTTTCCACATGCCGACTCCGCCATACCTTTGCCACTGACTTCCTGGTTCACACATTCAACGTCACCCCAAGTGCCCTGACCCTCAACCCCTGAAGCCTGGCTTTATATGGTACTGAGAGCTATTAATTAAGTTATAGACGCACTTAAAAAGCAATAATGAGCACCCAGAGTGAATATGGAATGAAGCAATGCAAGCTGAAAGGCTTTTCTATTGATTTCATATTTATTTCAACATTTCTGAAGTAAGAGTGCTGTGCTATGAGGTGGGGGAGGAGCAGAGGGTGGCGAGATGATGTATGCAGTAGCAGCCAATGGCTAAAGAAAGAGGGCAATTCAGATAGAAAATACTGGCTACTGGGATCATTAATCAATGGAAGATGGTGGACAGTGAGGGAGGCAGATAGAGTGTGCTACAATGGGCTTTCATTCATTTCGGGAGGTAATAATGGCGATAACGGAGGGTGTCGGATAAACAAGGGGAGAATAAGTGATGGAGCACTGTAAATGAATGACTTCTCAATGCATAGTTGCCTGCTATGCTTAGCGAGAGACAGTCATCAATATATTGAAGGAGTTTTTTAGAGATAAATCTGAAGGTCCATAGAGCAGCATTTCTATTCCACCTAAAGTGATGGGAAGTCCACCCCACAGCTGCGTATAAGGAGCAATGGTGTGTGGTAAAGGGAAGTCACATTATGAACCTCAAAGCTCTATGGTATAGTGTGTCCAATTTTGCAAGATGAGAAGTAGGGCAATGACTATAAAGGAAGTCCGCATAGTCTACCATCAAGAGGAACATTGCTTGATCCAACCGCAGCTTTGCATCTTTCGTAATAAAGTGGCTAATCCTGAAGAACAGACCTAGCCTCAGGTGTTATTATTTTAGCAAGTCCTCGATGTGATCAGTGAATGAAAGTTTATGATCAGCCAAACTACATACTTCAAATTTCGTAACAAATTCCAAGTTTTCTCCAAGAATTGTAGTGATCTGAGGGACTGATCCAGTGGTGGCTGGGTTAATTGCATGGCTAAAAGGAGAAAATAGCATTGCTTTAGTTTTCTATTTTTGCGTTGAGTAGAAGCTTCTTTTGAAGAAGCTGATTCTGTAACAGGTTGAATTCAGTTTGAAGATCATTGCATGCAGCTTTTAATGTTGGACAGCTTAGATATAGCACCGTGTCATCTGCAAACAGATGAATGTTGGCCTTGTTTATACTGTCATCTACGCTATTGATATATATTGCAAATAAAAGAGGACCAAGGATAGATCCCTGTGGCACACCTCTCAGAAAAGTTTTGAGAGGTGAGAGTTCACCTTCAGCCTTAATCTGCTACAGGCGGTTGGAGAGGTAGTCAGT
The DNA here is from genome assembly GCA_016271365.2 of Neoceratodus forsteri. Lineage (NCBI taxonomy): Eukaryota > Metazoa > Chordata > Ceratodontiformes > Ceratodontidae > Neoceratodus > Neoceratodus forsteri. The sequence goes on along the minus strand of CM057454.1, from coordinate 914,637,759 downwards.
AAACCCCCACAGTGAGAGTGAATCCAAACCTATGGACCGTAGTTCTGAGAGAAGTAGATATATGCTTACAATTTTTATGTTTGCTTGCACGCATGTGCAAGAAACATAGTGCCATCATCCGAGTTTTCGGAGGTGTGTCACCCCCTCTTCCAATTCAGTCAGTGTGTTTACAGGCGCGGCCCCAGTCCTCAATGCATGCTGAGCTGTCTAGACAGCTCCAAATGCAGTGGCGGCAGTTGAAGGGAGCTACACTTCAGTGAGCAGTGATCAGATATCACCTGCTCATGCGGCAGCTCACACACACACACACACACACACACAAACACACGCATACGCATACTGCATGCTGCCCCCCACGCACACACTGTATAGCCAACGAGGTGCCCAATCCCAGTCAGCTGTGCTGCACTCTCCCCAAAGCCTTCCACATGCCATGCTGAGTGCCCACCCCAGCGTGGCAACTCATGGTATAGCCGACGGGGTGCCCAATCCCCATCAGCTCCACTGTCCTCCCCAGACTACAGGATGCCACTCCGGAGCCCACCCCAGCATGGCAATAGATTCTATAGCCAGCAGGGGTGCCCAATCCCGTCGGCTCCACGCCCCCAACCAGCGGTCCTTGTGTGCCATGCTGAGGAGCCCACCCCAGCTGTGGCAAACGTCCCCGTCGACATTTAAAAAAACAACCTGTAAAGAAAAACCTTCCCACGCAGTCTCCTGGCCCCCACAACCCACACCCACCCACTGCGCACCCTGCCTCCCCACATCCCCCACCCCATACTTACCTCTGGAGTCTGGCGCGATGATCTTCGGTGGACTGGGAACACGTCTGCACTCTTCAAAGCTGACCGCAAATTGAGGAAATGCTGGTAAGCTGTATAATGGGATAGATAGGGTTTTTTCAACTTTGTTGCATATCTCAGGCATTTTGTGGAATTTTTGCACCAAATTTTCAACATGGGTTTTGGGACCCCTTCTCATGAATTCTGTCACTGTCATGGCATTATTCGGGCCTGAAGGGTGATTTCGCAGTCACTGCGCAAAATCACCTTTGGGACCAATTAACGAAACAACACTGCCAGTGTTCATAAGGTGGGCTCTCAAGAAGCCTATTTTGAAAATTTGGTGGAAAAATTCCAAAAAAATGACTGTTTTACGAGCGTGCATTTGGGTTCTACACTGCGCTCATAAGTTAACAAATTTTCAATATTTTCACTCCAGATTTTCAACATTTCCATTTTACCATGCCTTCTTATGAGTAGTGCAGCTGTCATTTTTCATATCTCACCCAAAACATGTTTCCGCCCATGTAGCGCACAATGGCGCAGTCGGTGTGTGAAATCAATGTACAGGACACATTAAGAAAATCACAGTGACACTGTTCATGAGCAGGCATTTTAAAATGGCTATGTTGAAAATTTGGTGAAAAAATTCTTAAAAATGACTGTTTTACGAGCGTGCATTGCGCAGTTCCTACGCACGCTTGTAAGTCATGAATTTTCAATATTTTCACTCCAGACTTTCAACATTGCCATTTTACCACACCTTCTTATGAGTAGTACAGCTGTCATTTTTCATATTTCACCCAAAATGTGTTTCCACCCATGTAGCGCTCAATGGCGCAGTCGGTGTGCAAAATCAATGTACGGGACCAATTAAGAAAATCACAGTGACACTGTTCATGAGCAGAGGTCTTAAAATGGCTATGTTGAAAATTTGGTGAAAAAATTCCTAAAAATGACTGTTTTACGAGCGTGCGTTGCGCAGTTCCTATGCATGCTCGTAAGTTTGTGAATTTAATATTTTCACTCCAGATTTTCAACATTGCCATTTTATTACACTTCCTTATGAACAGTACAGCTGCCATTTTTCATATGTCACCCAAAATGTGTTTTCACACATGTAGTGCACAATGGTGCTGTTGGTGTGCGAAAGCAATGTTTGGGACAGATTACAAAAATCACAGTTACACTGTTCATGAGCAGAGGTCTTAAAATGGCTATGTTGAAAATTTGGTGACAAAAGTCCACAAAATGACTGTGTTATGAGTGAGCATTGTGCAGTTTCCCTTTGTCGTAAGTTCATGACTTTGTAATATTTTCAGTCCAGATTTTCACCAGTGGCATTTTCCACACTTCCTTATAGACAGTACAGCTGTCATTTTTCACAACATGTGAAGTGTGTTTCCACACTTTCCAGCGCAGAGATGCGTGGTCGCTGTGGGAAATCATTGTTCAGGACAGATAAAGAAAATCACAGTAACACTGTTCATGATCGGAGGCACCAAAATGCCTGAGTTGACAATCTGCTGTAAAAATCCCCAACCTAATTATATTCGAGTGTGCATTGCACAGTTTCTATATGGCTGCGTGACTTCACCAGTTTTTTATATTTTTACTGCAGATTTGCAACATTGCCATTTTTACACCTCCCCATGAACAGTACAGCTGCTCATTTTACATCCTGTTCGGAATGTTTTTGCACCTGTGGTGCTAAATGCCGTAGTCGCTGTGCATAAGCAGCTTTCAGCTAACAAACTGATATTGCCACTGTTCATGAGGTGGGGTCACAAAAAAGACATGTTGAAAATTTGGAGTGAAAATACCAACAAATGCCTGAGGTATTAGGGTTTCCAACTGTAACGCCCAACCCTGTAGAGAATGACAGGCATCAGGGGTGTGACTTGGGATTCTTGCCTGTAATGCTCATACCATTCCACACCCTTCAGCCAGTGAGAGGCTTGGTATGCTTTGGACTCTTCGGACCCAAAGTTCACCCCATTCTCTATATTGCACCCATCTCACTGTATTTCCTAATGGAATGGGAGTGCGCTATAAGGGCCAAAGACCCCAAGGAACACCGTGACGCCGAGGCTGTCTGCAGGGTGGGAGTGTCAGTGAAAATGGCATGGCCGTTATGCCTGACGACCCAAAGGTACGCCAATGCCTGTCACTCTCTGCAGGGTGGTGGTGGGGTTGGCTTCAATTCAGTACTTCACTGCCATTCCTATTACGCAGCTCTGTAACTTACATACCACTGCCAATGCCAGCAAGCATACATTCGGCATTGACAAATGCTTGTTTCCAATAATTTTACTAATACAGAAAGAAGGAGATTGGTCTGTAATTGTTAAGATCACTAGAGTTCCCTTATTTAAATAAGGGTATAATGTGTGCTGTTTTCAGTATGGATGGGAGGGTCCCCTGGGCTAGAGATAGATTGAATAAATGCATTATTGGCACAGCCAGAATGTGGTAAGCAATCTTTAGGAAATATGGGTCTAGTGAGTCAGCACCAGCGCTTTTCGTAATATCAAGCTGTAGTAGGAGGTCTTCGACTTCTTTCAATGAGGCAGTTTGCAGTGAGACGTTCAAGCTAATAGTACTGGGTTCATCAAATTGTGTGTCAAGTTGAGAGCATAACAGATTTGCAGGTGAATTGTCGAAAGCTAAATCTGCAGTCTCAAAGTAGTTGTTGATGGAGTCCAAAAACTCCATCCTGTCACTGGCAGTATAATTTCAGAGATAATCTTAGATGGGAGTGAGCTTCCCAGGCTTATGGCCAGATAGGTCTTTGATAGTTTTCAAAATTTAGATTAACTTTTGGTGGCAGAGTCAATTCAGAGTAATAGAAAGCGACTTTTGTGTCTCTAACCTTTTGGTACATGCATTCCTAGCCCTCCTAAATGGGCACCAGTCTGAGGAGGTCTTGGTTCTTCGTACTTTCTTCCAAAGCCTATCCCTCTCAGACAAGGCTGATTTAAGTTCCAGGGTGAACCAGTGACAGACTTTATGTATTACACACACTTTTACTAAGGGGCATGTTTATTCAGAGCCCTGAGATTATCTCATTGAAGATGTCTTATGCAAATTGTACTGAATTTGCCAAGTAAATCCTGCAAGCAAGGCGTCTTTAAACTCATCAACATGGTGTAACCCCTTGCAAATGGGGTTCCTAATGTGCCTTATGCCTGGTTGGTAATCGGCATAAAGCCGCATGAAAGGAGGGTCCGTGGAGTGCTTTTTAAGGCCTCAGTATACTGTCCCTTTAAGGGCTGCCTTTTGCAGTCGGAATGGGTTAAAATGGGAAGGGGTTCGGTGTTGTCATGCTCGACTCCCGCCCATGCTATAGTGGCTCCATTCTGCCATCGCTAATAGTGCAGGGAGCCCTAATAAAGGATGTAGGTGGTTGCTTAAAATAAGCTGTAAAAATAATGATAAGGTAAGTCGTTCTAACCTGCTTTGCTTTGCAGCACAGAGATTTCGATTGCCTCCTCCATTTTGGTCCCGAACTGCAGAATTGGACCAATCAGTACTTGGGACCCTACAGAGTCGACTGACCAATGGAAGAGCTGTTTGTTTTGAGAAAGGTATTATGGGCTATGGCACTTTTTCTGCACCACTGAGAGCTGGGAGGAGTGACTGGCAGGCTCAACCAGCCAATTGGATCGGGTCGCGCCTGAGTGGAAAGGAGTGCCCCAAGTTGTGGAGAGACAGATTCTTTGTAGCTAGTGAGGAGTGAGGAGCTACTGTGCTTCTGCGCTGGGGAGCATTCGCGAGGGAAGCGCGTGAAGGCCTAAGTCGGCCGTTTTCCTGCGAGGAGTTCGTTTTTGAAACCCGTCGGCGGGCGGTCAGAGGAGGCTGTGCTCTGTACAGCTACCCACCAGGCTCGACCTGTAGGAGGACTGGAGAAAATTGCTGAATTGCGCTCGGTCCGCGTGAGAAGTAAAAAGCTGCCATTGCAGAGCTGGAGTGACTGAAAGCTGAAGAGCCTGGGAGCAGCTGCCTGGTGTGGTACCCCTCTGCTATTGCTGTTTACCACATAAATGTGTGAGTAGCTCAAGTAAATCCTGCTGCAATTAAAGGACTTTTGCCTAGTGCTGTTTACCATATAAATGTGTGAGTAGCTCAAGTAAATCCTGCTGCAATTAAAGGACTTTTGCGGTTGCTGTTTACCATATAAATGTACTATGAGGCTTGAGCTCAGGTTAATCCTATTGCCCGTGAGGTGCTGTCTTCTTGAGACAACCATATAAATGTGTAAAGAGACTTGTAAGTTCAAGTTAATCCTGCTGCCAGTGGGGATTCTGCCTGGATTGAGATAACCATATAAATGTGTAAAGAGACTTGTGAAGTTCGGCTCAGCCCTGCTAGTGTTGGAAGAACCGGGATTGGCTGGAGGTTGTGAGTACTGAATCAGGGTAGCTCCTGTTAAGTGTGCAAACAGTGGTTTCAATCATATTGCTATACTTTGACTGCCTAATCGACTCTTCTTTCCATGCTGACTGGCTCAGGATTGCAGCGCTTATCTGTGTTAAGGGCCCCAACCAGCTGCCACCTTTGGACTAGCCATTAGGGCTTGGGTACCCAGGACAGTGACTTGTAGGGATAGGCCTGTGCACAAAGCCCTAGGTAGTTAAGTGTAGTGATAAACCAATTAGCCTGATTTCCCATCCTTGTTATCTCCCTTAATAAATCATATTTGTGTTTGCAACTACACCTGGCTGGTTTGTGCATCCCTGTTGAACCGCTGTTATAGTGACTGTAATATAACTGTATCTTATTTTACAGGGGGTCCTGGAGTGAGCTGAGAGATACTACCCGGGGGGGTAAGTGTATTGGTGAAAAGCATTGTTGGTACCCAGTGTGAGCCACTAGCGGGGAAAAAGGGGGGTTGCAGTAACCCAGAGGGCTGTGACCGAGGAAATCTCGACAGTATTAACCCCGACCTCTGGGTGGAGGCACCCGCCAACGGATCTGGGCCCCTCACCCGGTCTCTATGGAGGCAGGCAGGGGTAGTAGCCCTAAGGGTAGCGCCTCCTGGGGGGTTACAATTGGAGGCACCGCTAGGATTAGCGTCCCCTAGTGGCTCAGTGAGGAGCATACCCCAAAGATGTAAAAAATGGAAGGGATATGTTGGGAAAAATTAAGCTGGGACCCATCAAAACCATGGTACACAAACTAATGGGTTGGGGTGAAGCAGAAGAGCTAGATTCCCAGAAGACTGTATTATTGTTAGATGTGTCCTTGGGTACCTCAGCTGCTGATATTGTCTCTGTTGCAGAACACGTAAGTGTTTGGGTAAGGTTGAAGTGAAAAGGCGATGGCTGATTTGCTTGACCAGACATTGCAGGTGCTACTCTTATAAAGTGTGGCCATCGACCTTGAGAAGGTACCTCCTGTACTTTACCGGAGGGTGCGTCCCAGGGTGGAGGCTAATCCATATCAGGTGGGTCAGGTCACCCTGAGGGGTCTTCTCAAATGAACAGTTTTAAAGATAAGCTGCTTAAATTGTTAGCTGTGGAAGGGAGGACTACCCAGGAGTTGCTACAAGCCTTGGATCTGTCCAGTGATACTACCCCTCGGGGTTCTCCGGGCACCTCCCCTGGCCCGCCCAAAAGCTCCGTGCTGGCTTCTTTGCCCTTGGCAGTCCCATCCATACAGCTTGATTCCTACCGTAAGTTAAAGCTTTCTCTGGCATGGTACCAGTGCCTTCCAGGGAGGATGACCTAGGCGTGGATGGACTATGCCACCCCTTAGTCCAGGAGTGGCAATGCTCTGAGGGGAGAAAAGGAAGAGGCTGATGGACAGTTTGCAGGGTCCTGCCTTAGAAGCCATTAGATTCTTCCGGCCGCTCGTCTGAAGCCACTGCTGCAGAGCATCTCTGCTTTAGACGGGGTTTTTGGGAGTACAGAGACTAGTGAAGATTTATTATGGAAATTCAGGTCTGCTAAGCAGTGGAGAAATGAAAAACTGTCCACTTTTGTTACTAGAGTGGAGCGGGCATTGCAGAAGGCTTGTAGAAAAGGGGGAATCACTGCTGCAGCCCTGAATCAGGTTCGGCTAGAACATATTTTAAAGTCTGCCAGATTCTCTAGTGTAACTCTATTGAAACTTAAGTTGCATGATCGGCAGGCCACCCGCCTGAATATTGTCAATTGATGAGGGAAATTCAAAGTGGAGACTGATGAAGAGGGGTGGGAACCCTGTGTGGGGGCAGTGAACCCTAGTGGGACCCCCGAGTCTAATACCCATGAGGAAACTGGCTCACCTGGAGGGTCCGAGGGGTCCCCATATTTCCCAGGTACTGTGGGGATGCAGGTTGTTTCCTCTGACCCCTACATGGAGGGTGAGTTGAGGGCTGAGATCAGGAATTTACGGGAATTGGTGAGGGACTTAAAGCAGTCTAATGTGTACCCTACTCGGCCCAGGGGCCTGAGCCATGTAGAGCCCCGAACCCTAGCCCTAGAGAGCTTTCTCCCTCCCCTCAGGGCCCCCCTCAGAATAGTGATCCCTGGGACCCTAAGTTTTGTTATTACTGTGGGGAAGATGGGCATTTACAGCCTAACTGCCAGAGGCCAGAGAATTTAAGGAAAGTTAACAGCAGACTGATCGCTCGATACCGCCAGACCCAGTCTTGGGCCCCCAAGAAAAGTTGTGTGACTCAGGCCCATGCCCGCCGGGCTAACAATGTTGCTACCCCCAACTGGTCTGATGTGGTCGGGCCGTCTATGGAGACCCGGGTGCAGGTGAATGGAATTCCCACTACAGCTGTGTTGGACAGTGGCTCCCAGGTGACCATCATGTTTCAGGACTGGTACCAAGCACACTTATCTGAAGTGCCCCTGCAGCCTCTAACTGGCCTACATGTATGGGGGTTGAGCAACAAGGCTTATCCATATTTGGGGTACATCCGTGTATGGTTATCTTTCCCTGCAACTGTGAATGGAATAGATGAGCAAGTGGAAACCTTGGTCTTGGTCTGCCCACCCTCTGGACTGTATGATGGGGTGCCCTTGTTGATTGGCACAAATGCGCACATGTTTGGACGATTGGCCCAGTTGTGCTCAGAGAAGTGAGCATTTCAGACTGGCGACTTTGGGTGTACCTGCTGTAATTCAAATGGTCAGGGCCACTCAGAAGAAGGGTAGGCTGGAGGAACCTGAAGGCCCTGTGGGAATGGTATGGAAGAAGGATCCAGCCCTGTAGTGGTTGCCCCAAATGCACAGTGTGTTCTGCATGGAGAAGTGCGATTAAAGACAGATGTCAAGAATAAGTTGTTGATGTTGGATGCACCTATGGAGGAGAGAACTGCCTGAGGGTTGTTGCTCAAACCCAGCATTCTGCTGGCCAGGGCCCATGCCTATGTTAAAAGGGTGATGGTTCAAGTGCACAATGTGTCTGATAAAGAGATTCGAATAAAAAGAGGGTGTACTCTGGCTAGCGTCCATTGTGCAGACACTGCTGTCCTACCAAATAAAAAGAGTTCTCGGACGGGTGATAGAGTTGCTCCTGATATGTTTGACTTTGGTGACTCTCCGCTGCCGACTGAGTGGAAGCGCAGGGTCAGTGAGAAGCTTGCCAAGAGGAACCAGGTTTCTCCCTGAAGGAGTGGGATGTGGATGTGTACAAGGGCTGAGCATCACATTCGATTGCACGACGAAAAGGCCCTTCGAGAGAGATCTCGACGTCTGGCTCCGCTGACATAGATGATGTCACGGCAGCATCTGCAAGAAATGCTGGCTGCTGGTGTAATTCAAGTCTAGGAGCCCCTATGCCTCCCTCATTGTAGTAGTAAGGAAAAGAATGGGACAGTTCAGGATGTGTAGACTATCGTACTTTGAATAGGCGGACGATTCCGGATCAATATACCATGCCACGCATACAAGACGCCTTGGATTGTCTGAATGGTAGTAAGTGGTTCTCTGTATTGGATCTTGGAGCGGATACTACCAGATCTCCATGGCCCCAGACATCGAGAAGACTGCTTTCATTTGCCCCTTAGGCTTCTATGAATTTATTTGGATGCCTCAAGGAATTTTGGGTGCCCCAGCCACTTTTCAGCGTTGATGGAATGAGCTGTGGGGACATGAACCTACTCGAGTGTTTGGTCTATTTAGATGACATTATAGTGTTTGGCGATCATTGGAAGAACATGAGCAACGATTATTCAAGGTCCTGGATCAGTTGGAGGTTTCGCCTCAAGTTGTCTATCGACAAGTGTCAATTCTTCCAGACTTCCATGAAATATGTGGGCCACATATGTGTCCACTGAAGGTATAGAGACTGACCCTGGCAAGGTGGATGCGTTGACCACTTGGCCTCAACCCAGAAATTTAAAAGAGCTGCAACAGTTCCTGGGTTTTGTGGCTACTATAGGCGGTTTGTCAGAGACTATTCACAAGTGATTCGCCCCTCCTTAATCTCACCCGGAGGTATCCGCCTACTCACAAAAAATATAAGAAGGGTGTGCACATTGACATAGAAAAGATGTATTTTCGCCAAACGATATGTTTGGGGATCGATGGACTGCTGAGTGTCGGAAGCTTTTCATGACATCATATATCAACTCACCCACTCAACCCGTGTTGGCCTATGCTGACCCAGCCAAACCTTACGCTCTTCATACTGATGCCAGTCTGCAAAGATTGGGGCTGTATTGTACCAGGAGCACTTGAATGGGCTGAGACCTGTAGCGCTTGCGAGTAGAAGTCTGACGCTAGAGAGAAGAATTACCCGTGCACAAATTAGAGTTTTGACTTTGAAGTGGGCCATTGTTGATCAGTTCCATGACTATTTGTATGGTGCCAAGATATTAGTAAAGACTGATAACAATCCTCTGACCTATGTACAAACCTCAGCCAAATTGATGCCATTGGGCATAGGTGGCTCTCTGCCTTGGCCACCTACGATTACGCTGTAGAATACCGGCGGGCTTAAACCATATAGATGTGGATGCTCTCTCTCGGAGGCCTGCGTCCCAGACTGAATGGGTCCGGTTGTCTGAGCCTGACATAAGAGCCCTGTGCCAGAAATTTGATAAAGAAGAACAGGTGTCTCTGGACACAGTGGACTGTGTAGTAGATTGTTTGGGGCCACTGGAGAACTGTATACCTGCCGCCTACTGCCATTTCTCTGCATTGGACACCAGCTCTCTGCCGCAACTCAACAATGATGATCTCCAACAGGCTCAATCCTGTGACCCTATGATAAGAACGGCCGTAGAGGTTTTGCGGGCTGGAAGGGATGTATCCAAACTACATTCCACTGACTTGCGGACTACCTTGTTGTACAAAGAAGGGCCCAAATTAAAGCTGATCAACCAACTACTATATAGAGAGACTGTGAGTAAGGAGGGCCGGGTGCAATGACAACAACTGGTGCTGCCCTCAGCTTTCAGAGAACTAGTTCTAAGGTCATTGCATAATCAGATGGGGCACCTGGGCATAGATTGAACACTTGATTTGGTACGGGCTCGATTCTATTGGCCGAAGATGAGTGCGGACGTGGAACAGTATGTCAAGACCTGTGGTCGTTGTTTGCAAAGGAAAGCGTTACCTCAGAGAGCTGCTCCCTTGGTCAACATTACTACTAGTGCTCCTATGGAACTGGTCTGTATTGATTTCCTGAGTTTAGAGCCTGATCTGAGAAGTGTTAGCAACATATTGGTGGTCACTGATCATTTTACCCCGGTATGCACAGGCTTTCCCGACCAAGGATCAGAAAGCAACTACAGTGGCTAAGATACTTGTTGAAATTTTTCATCCACTATGGGGCCCACAGTGGATTCATTCCGATCAGGAAGGGACTTTGAAAGTCGCTTGATTAAAGAGATGCTATCTTTGTGGGGGGTCCGCAAATCACGAACCACCCCTACCACCGGCAGGGAGATCCTCAGCCTGAAAGGTTCAATTGTACATTGCTTGACATGCTGGGCACTTTACAATCAAAAGATAAATCAAGATGGAGTCAACAGATTAGCACTCTAGTTCACGCCTACAATTGTACAAAAAGTGATGCCACAGGGTTCTCCCCTATCGACTGATGTTTGGAAGAGAGGCTAGATTGCCAGTGGATGTGAGTTTTGGGGTTTCCCTGATGGAGTGCGAGCAGAAACCATCTACAGTATGTACAGAAATTAAAGGCCCAATTAAATCATGCCTACCAACTGGCCCAGACCATGGCTGCTAAACGAAATCTGGCTAACAAGGAGAGATATGACAAAAAAGTGAAAACAGTAGAGTTGAGAAAAGGGGATAGAGTGTTGTTGAGAAATCTAGGACTGCATGGCAAACATAAAATTGCCGACCGATGGCATCACCTCCCTCATATTGTTGTGGGACAGCTGGCAGACCTACCTGTGTATAAAGTGCGGCCTGAAAACAATTCAAAAGATGTGAAAACCATACACAGAAATCATCTGCTGCCAATTGGGCAGATCTTGATTGAAGTTGAACCTTCCCTACCCCTCCTTCCAGGCCCGTGACTAGATCTGTTACTAAGAGAGGAACCAAGCCCGTGGAGCCTTCAACAAGTCCACCAAGGGAGCCTTGTCCACCCCCCCTGCAGAAGGAGATGGTCAACACTCAGTGTCAGAAGACAGCGAAAAGGATGTTGAATACTATCCCTCTTATGAACTAAGCCAATTGTTTTGGGGCAATCCCCTCCTTGACTCAGGAACTGAAGCTAGCCTATCTGTGTTGATTGAGCCCTCTACTTTGTCCCCGGAGAAATTGCCTCCAGAAGATGAATGGGGTAGCAGACAAACTCAAGGGGCTGAGTCCTTAGGCTTGGCTAAACTGTCTGGCCTGGCTGAGTTATCTGAATTTTCAGAAGAAGAGAGTGAGGTAGGGGAACAAGTCCGTGATATGCTAGAACCGGAAGAGTATTTTGAATGCCCTGATGGTTCCCCTTTAGTAACTGGACAGCCCCTAGATGAGCCCAGTGGGGTGGGTTCAGGGGTAGAAGGTCAAGCCCCTAATAGTACTATGAGTATCGAGCCTGATCCCCTTGAAGGGAGTCCGTTGCTAACTTCCCTGACATGGAAATAGAGTCAGGGCCTGGTTCAGAATCCCCTGAGACCCCTAGATGATCCTGCCGACAGATACAGCCAGTAATCAAGTTGAGTTATGAATCCCTGGGTCAGCCAGTGGACCTGCCCTTAAATGTGGTTCACAAGGGGTATATGTGTCCCCAAGGTCTTTGCTAAGTTAGCCTTGGGGATAACTCCAGACTATTAGTAAAGCCTTTCAAGTGTGGTGCCCTTGTCTCGGGGACCAGATAGTAGCTAACCGAAGAAGGAGCCCTCAGTCCGGGGTCATGGGTAGGGCCCTATGACCTGATTTAAGAGAGTGTAAGATTTTATATGTATAATGTGTATACACTATAGTGCATTGTAGATCTAATATTTATGTATGTAAGGTAAAATGTGATATGGTGTTACTTGGGATGTTCACCTACTTTGCCTCAAGGGTGAGTGCTTGGCGCAGGACGCCAAGTTTTTCCAGGCCAGGGAGGGTGTAACCCCCTTGCAAATGGGGGTTCCTAATGTGCCTTATGCCTGGTTGGTAATCGGCATAAAGCCGCTGAAAGGAGGGTCCGTGGAGTGCTTTTTAAGGCCTCCGTATACTGTCCCTTTAAGGGCTGCCTTTTGCAGTCAGAATGGGTTAAAATGGGAAGGGGTTCGAGTGTTGTCGCGCTCAACTCCCCGCCCATGCTGCCAAGTGGAGCGCCTCCATTCTTCCATCACTAATAGTGCAGGGGGCCCTAATAAAGGATGTAGGTGGTTGCTTAAAATAAGCTGTAAAAATAATGATAATGTAGTTGTTCTAACCTGCTTTGCTTTGCAGCACAGAGAGTTTCGATTGCCTCCTCCATTTTGGTCCCGAACTGCAGAATTGGACCAATCAGTACTTGGGACCCTACAGAGTCGACTGACCAATGGAAGAGCTGTTTGTTTTGAGAAAGGTATTATGGGCTATGGCGCTTTTTCTGCACCACTGAGAGCTGGGAGAAGTGACTGGCAGGCTCAACCAGCCAATTGGATCGGGTCGCGCCCGAGTGGAAAGGAGTGCCCCAAGTTGAGGAGAGACAGATTCGTTGTAGCTAGTGAGGAGTGAGGAGCTACTGTGCTTCTGCGCTGGGGAGCGTTCGCGCGGGAAGCGCGTGAAGGCCTAAGTCGGCCGCTTTTCCCATGAGGAGTTCATTTTGAAACCCGCCGGTGGGCAGTCAGAGGAGGCTGTGCTCTGTACAGCTACCACCACCAGGCCCGACCTGTAGAAGGACTGGAGAAAATTGCTGAATCGCGCTCGGTCCGCGTAAGAATTAAAAAGCTGCCATTGCAGAGCTGGAGTGACTGTGAAAGCTGAAGAGCCTGGGAGCAGCTGCCTGGTGTGGTACCCCTCTGTTATTGCTGTTTACCATATAAATGTGTGAGTAGCTCAAGTAAATCCTGCTGCAATTAAAGGACTTTTGCCTGTTGCTGTTTACTATATAAATGTACTAGGCTTGTGAGCTCAAGTTAATCCTATTGCCTGTGAGGGGTGCTGTCTTGCTTGAGACAACCATATAAATGTGTAAAGAGACTTGTAAGTTCAAGTTAATCCTGCTGCCAGTGAGGGATTCTGCCTGGATTGAGATAACCATATAAATGTGTAAAGAGACTTGTGAAGTTCCGGCTCAGCCCTGCTAGTGTTGGAAGAACCGGGATTGGCTGGAGGTTGTGAGTACTGAATCAGGGTAGCTCCCTGTTAAGTGTGCAAACAGTGGTTTTCCAATCGTATTGCCATACTTTTGACTGCCTAATCGACTCTTCTTTCCATGCTTACTGGCTCAGGATTGCAGCGTTTATCTGTGTTAAGGGCCCCAACCAGCTGCCACCTTTGGACTAGCCATTAGGGCTTGGGTACCCAGGGACAGTGACTTGTAGGGATAGGCCTGTGCACAGAGCCCTAGGTAGTTAAGTGTAGTGATAAACCAATTAGCCTGATTTCCCCATCCTTGTTATCTCCCCTTAATAAATCAGATTTGTGTGTTGCAACTACACCCTGGCTGGTTTGTGCATCCCTGTTGAACCGCTGTATAGTGACTGTGATATAACTGTATCTTATTTTACAGGGGGTCCCTGGAGTGAGCTGAGAGATACTACCCGGGGGGGTAAGTGTATTGGTGAAAAGCATTGTTAGTACCCAGTGTGAGCCACTAGCGGGGAAAAAGGGGGGTTGCAGTAACCCAGAGGGCTGTGACCGAGGAAATCTCGACAGTATTAACCCCGACCTCTGGGTGGAGGCACCCGCCAACGGATCTGAGCCCCTCACCCAGTCTCTGTGGAGGCAGGCAGGGGTAGTAGCCCTAAGGGTAGCGCCCCCCCTGGGGGTTACAATAGGCGAGTAGGTCGAAGTTCTATCTAGATCTCTTAACGGAGAACTTTTCTGAGGATAGCAGTTTGTTGACTGATCTTACAATGGCAATGAAACAGTGATCACTGACATCAGTGAAGAAAGTTCCGGCATGGGAGAAAAGATGTGGCTTACTAACTAGGATAACATCCAACAGGGTGCTGTTACTGAGGTTCTTTTTATTTGGTCGGTTGGTTTACCAGTAAGTTGTGTTAGCCCATGTGCTTTACAAAATGATGTAAGAGGTATAGATGCCTTGGAAAGCCAATCTAAATTCAGGTCCCTAGAATAACTGTTTCTGTTAGCCCTTGTCCAAGAATATTGCTAAGATGTGTCAGTAGCTGAAGACCTCTGAACGGAGGTCTTTAACACCATATAATACAGAGCGTAATAATATGTAGATAGCAACCTTAAGAGACAGGCATTCATATTAATTCAGAACAGTAGCCGAGTTAATATCGGGATACCTTGAATTTATCCGTAGTAGATAGCCACCCTTCACCTCTAGTCTGCCTATCAGTTCTAAACAACAAGTAATTGGGGATATAAATTCCATGTCAGATGAAGCTGGTCTAAGCCAGGTCTCAGAGACCACTAGCACATCTGGTGCTGTGTGATTCACCTATGTCTGGATCATGGTGAACTTTTTTAACAGGCTGTATACATTAACATGCAAGAAGCTCAAACCCTTGAGTCTAGCTAGGTCTGACGGTGAGGCAGTGGTTTCCAGCAGACCAGGATTAAGCTCCACATTACCTGAGCATAGCAGTAATAGAAGCAACAGCTTCCTTAGAGCCGCGATGGTTAACTTATATCCCCTGGCCCTCATATGTCTATGCGGTGAGACAGCTATTCGAGGTGGGGCCCCATTTAGACTTCTGGTAGCCTAGTGCGGTGAAAATTAACACCCTGACTGCAAGCGCAGAAGGAATCAGGCTGTGATAGGCCAGTGGCGTGGGCTGCAGGGGTGGTTCAGTATGAGTCCCACTAGAAGGGTAGGCGAAATAGGTGCTGTAGTTGGGTGAACATAGGGGCACATAAGTAGACATAAGGATAGTTGTAGGACATTTGGTATATCAATGTAGGGTCAAAGTTACTACATGGAGGAGGTTCTGGAGGTTGGTGTCGACAAATGGCACAAAATGAGAGAAGGGACAGAAAGAGTATCACAGACTTCCCACATGATTGCCCCTTGTAACGTAGCACCATCACTCAGTAGTAGGGCAATATAGATTTATCCAACCTTAGAAAGAAGCTGCCGCCTTTGTGTAAAACCATGGTGCAGCAATTTGTGAAGAAAAACTAAGATTATACAAACCACAGAAGTGACAAGAAATGAGAATACTGGAAACTCCAGATTACCAAGATATCAGACTTAGAAAAGGAGAGTCAGAATTCTGAAGTCCAGATAATGGGTTTGCCAACTAACATTAGCCAATGGAACCAGAAGAGGGGTAATAGAATGGGGCTTAGAGTGTTTTTTAATAGAGGCCAGGGTCAGGGCAGGTGGTGTGGGACAAATTATAGGAGAGCAATGTATGCAATTCAATAGCTGAGCCTCTGAGTAAAAGCCGTGGGAGACAGAAAAGTGCCAAGAATTCAAGGCAACTCCACAGTCCAGTCACTGAAGGAACCGTAATTACAGCTACCACTCAGTGGCACCTATGAAGTGAGTTGTCCAATCAGAGCTCCACAATGTATTCCTAGGCTGAAGATGAAGGCTTACCCTAGGAGGAGTGCTGGTGGCAGGTAGGGAGTGAGGTGCAGTCGGCTGGCTTCTCCAGCCAGTGCTGCTGGAGTAAATCAGGTGATTTGCCCTGTCAGGGGCTCCCTAGGAGGATCATTGGTGGCAGGTAGGGAGCAAGGCACAGCTGGCTGGCTTCTTCAGCCAGTGCCACTGGAGTAAATTAGGTGATCCGCCTTGTCAGGGGCTCCCTAGGAGGAACACTGGCAGTGGGTAGGGAGAGAGGTGTGGCCAGCTGGCTTCTCCAGCCAGTGCTGCTGGAGTAAATCAGGCGATCCACCCTATCAGGGGCTCCTGGGGTGTCTGGCTCTTAGTGTTTAGTGTTTCCCTGTTAAGTGGCCTATATTCATCATGATACCTGAGACACTGTTCCTAATGGAGCAGTCAGAGTAACCCCAACCGCTGGAAATGTGGGATTCAAAATGATTGCCACCACCAAGCTACTCAAATTACCCATGGGGCAAACCTTGGTCTGAATCCCTATAAAGTCCTCATCTAAAATGTCCCACAGGCAAAACACATGATGGGTAGGGTATGAAATGGCATGAAATCCAAACTCCCTGAGGCACAGAAAATGGCAAAATCCCTAGGTAATCCTCAACATTTACACCATATTGTCTGACTTGAGTGGGGTGAGGTGGGAATACTTTGACTGCTGCATAACAAACGTAAGTAAATGTGTATTTGTTTATCTGGTCTTTGTTGATAATATACAGTATGTAATTATTCACACCACTGCAGTAGTATTTGGTTGTTGCATCTCCTAAAACATAAGTCTGCATCTTTTCACACAGAACACGGAACAATTTTGCAAAAATGATCTACACACAAAACAACTACTGACACATTGGTAGTTTGTAATTCACAGTATTAATTTAGTTATAGTAGGCCATGTAGCAGTCAAGACCTTCAGCATGCAGATTGTCTTGCTAGTCTCTTAGTTCCATTAGGCCTCATAGAAGTTGAGGCCTCCGCATGCAGATCCTCTCTCCATTACAGTCTTAGTTGTATCACATGGCTCTGAAGGTCTCAACATGCTCCATGAGATATCTTCTTGCTTATGAGTGCTAGGTAAGCTGAATTCATACACCTGCCCATATCCTGTCAGAATTACCTTGCCTCATCACCCTGTGGCTTTATTAATTAAGGCCCTGTTATGAAGGTGCATGCAGGTGGTTGACATCACTCTGAGGGAAATTGCTTCTGTCCCACATTCATTTGGATGTGGTCAGGAGGGAATGGAGTCAGTCTTATGTCTTTTTATGTTGATTGCGTGCATGCACAAGAAACATATTGCGGCAGCTTTCTCCAGAAGCAGGTTGTGGAGGTGCAGAACTGTTGTGGCCAATGTCCCACAGCCTTTAAAGGCTTGGTCCACTTCCCCCAATGCCGTGGCATGCTGCTGCTGACACTAGTTCAGCCAGCGTGCCACAACCTTGTGAAAATTTAGCCGCTGCAATCAGGGTGCACCTCATCATTGCAGCGTCAGCTATTCACTGCCATGAGGGAGTGATCCGTCGTTGCAGGGAGGAACCTTGAAACACTGATATTATTTATGAACATGGCGGTGTCTTGCCACCATGTTCATAAACAATATTAACCCTCCACTGCAGAGGGGGGTGCCCAATCTCTCTCGGCAGCATGTGCCCCCCCACCATGTTTGTGGCCCAAGGTTTATTTTGCTAACAGGGGAGCCCATTTCCCATCAGCACTGTGTAACCCCCCCCGCTTTTGTTGTTTGCCGACGGGGTGCCCAATCCCCGTTGGCATAATCACCCTCCTTTTGTTGTGTGTCGACTGGGTGCCCAATCCCTGTCATCATAATGTAAACCCTCCTTTTGTTGTCTGCCAATGGGGGTGTCCAATCCCCCATTGGCTACAGCTGCCTCCCCAAAAAGACTGTGTTGGCATGCTGGGAGCCCACCCCAGTGTGCCACATGCCCCTGTAAAATCAAAAACGGTCCCGTGATGTCTTTTTTTTTTTTAACCTGTAAAAAAGGAAATGGCCCCTCGGTGGTCTTCCTGCCCCCCTCCCACAACCCGCTCCCACCCACTGTGCACCCTGCCTCCTCACACCCCTCTCACCCCATACTTACCTCCGGAGTCCGTCGCGACGATCTTCGGTGGACCGGGTACACGTCTGCATGCTTCAAACTCGACCGCGAACTGAGGAAATTCCGGTAAGTTGTATAATGGAATAAGCAGTTTTTTTAACTTTGATGCATATCTCAGACATTTTTTGGAATTTTGGCACCAAATTTTCAACATGGGGTTTTTGGGACCCCTCCTCATGAATTCTGACACTGTCATGGCATTATTTGGCCCCGAAAGGTGATTTCGCGGTCACTGCACGGAATCCCTTTCAGGACTGATTAACGAAATGACAGTGCCAGTGTTCATGAGGTGAGCTCTCAAAAAGCCTATTCTGCAAATTTGGTGGGAAAAATCCCCAAATTTACTGTTTTACGAGCGTGCATTGCGCAGTTGCTACATACGCTTGTAACTTTGTAAATCTGCAAGACTTTCATGCAAGATTTTCAATACTGGCATTTTTTCAGACCGCCTTGTGAACAGTGCAGCTGTCATTTTCCACATCCTGGCCGAAATGCGTTTTTGCACTTGCGGCGCAGAATAACACGGTCAGTGTGGGAAATCAGTGTTCAGGATAGATTAAGAAAATGACAGTGACAAGGTTCATGAGCAGAGGTCCTAAGATGCCTATGTTGAAAATTTGGTGATGATACTCCATAAAATGACTGTGTTATGAGCGTGTGTTACGCAGTTTGCACGCAAGCTCGTAGCTTCACGTATTAATAATATTTTCACTCCAGATTTTCAACATTGACATTCTTCTGCACCTCCTTATGAACAGCACAACTGTCATTTTTCACATCCTGGCCGAAATGTATTTTCGCATTTCTGGCGCAGAATAGCGTGGGTGCTGTGTGAAATCCCTTTTCGGGACACATTATGACAATGACAGTGAAACTGTTCATTAGCAGAGGTCCTAAAATGCCTATGTTGAAAATCTGGTGATGAAAGTCCATAAAAGGAGTGTGCTACAAATGTGCATTGCGCAGTTTCCATGCACGCTTGTACCTTTGCAACTTTGTAATATTTTCACTCCCGATTTTCAGCATTGACATTTTGGCACACCTCCTTATGAACAGTGCAGCTGTCATTTTGCCCATCTTGGCTGAAATGTGTTTTCACTCTTCCAGTGCACAGTAGCACGGTCGGTGTGGTAAATCAGTGTTCGGGACTTATTAAGAAAATCACACTGACACTGTTCATGACAGAGGTCCTAAAATGCCTATGTTGAAAATTTTGTGATGAAACTCCATAAAATGACTTTTCTACGAGCATGTGTTGTGCAGGTTCCACGCACCCTTGTAAGTTTGCAAATTAGTAATATTTTCATGCTAGATTTTCAGCACTGGCATTTGTTCACACCTCCTTATGAACAGTACAACTGTCATTTTTCACATCCTGGCTGAAATGTGTTTCTGCGCTTCTGGCACAGAATACCACAGTCACTGTCAGAAATCAGGGTTTGGGACAGATTAGGATCGAGTGACTGAGAGGGGGGGAGTGACGGAGTTCAACTGAGCTCTGTTGGGACTGCTGTGGATTTCTTTGTGGGCAGGAAAAGGCAACAATGCAGGCAGGAGCCCGGTACAAAAGAGCAGCCTGCAGCATTGGGAGACACAGAATAAGCAAGTGAGGGAGAGGGAGTGAGTGAGCTCAACGGAACTCTGTTGTAATGCTGCAGATTTCTTTGTGGGCAGGAAAAGGCAACAGTGCAAGCAGGGTCTGAGTACAAAGCAGGAGCCTGCAGCGGTGGGAAAAACAGAGCAGCGAGTGAGAGAGAGGGACTGAGCCGAGCTCAGCGGAGCTGTATCGTGACTGTTGCAGATTTCTTTGTGGGCAGAAAAGGGTGGCAATGCAGGCAGGAGCTCAGTAAAGAAGGGCAGCCTACAGCACTGGCAGAAACGGAACGAGCGAGTGAGACGGGAAGTGAGTGAGGCCAACGAAGCTCTGCTGGTACTGCTGCAGATTTCTTTGTGGGCAGAAAAAGATGCCAACAGAGGCAGGAGCCCAATATGAAAGGGAAGCCTGCAGTGCCAGGAGAAACAGAATGAGCAAGTAAGATGGGGGAGTGAGCAACCTCAATGGAGCTCTGTCAGGAGAGCTGCGGATTTCTTTGTGGGCAGGAAAAGGTGCCAACACAGGCAGGAGCCCATTACAAAAGGACAGCCTGCAGCGCCGGGAGAAACAGAACTAGCGAGTGGGGGGGAGTGATAGAGCCCAACAGAGGTGTATCGTGACTGCTGTGGATTTCTTTGTGCCCAGGAAAAGGCGGCAATGCAGGCAGGAGCCCAGTGTTTTGTTAGCTAATCTACTGTTATCTTTGTTTACTTAGCTAAAAATAAGCTGTATTGGCTAAAAATAAGCTATATTGTATTGCTATAATGCACTTCTGAAATGCTTTTCTGTATGTTTTTGCCTTGTACTCTCCCGGGTCGTGCCTGAAAATAGTCATTTGTTGGCTAGTGCACTTACCCGGTTAACAAAAACTAAATAAAAAATTAAAAAAATAAACAAAAGGCCAGCCTGCAGCGCCGGCAGAAGCGGAATGAGGAGTGAGACAGGGGAGTGAGCAAGCTCAACGGAGCTGTGTTGGGACTGTTGCAGATGTCTATATGGGCAGGAAAGGCGGCAATGCAGGCAGGAGCCCAGTACAAAAGGCCAGCCTGCAGCCCACGCACAAACGGCAAAGAGAGAGAGTGAGAGAAGGGGTGAGCAAGCTCAGCGAGCTGTGTTGGGACTGCTGCAGATGTCTATGTGGGCAGAAAAAGCCACCAACGCAGGCAGGAATCCAGTACAAAAGGGCAGCCTGCAGCAGCAGGAGACTCAGAATGAGCGAGTGAGCGAGGGAGAGTGAGTGAGCTCAATGGAGTTCTGTTGGGACTGGTTTGGATTTCTTTGTGGTCAGAAAAAGGCAGCAATGCACACAGGGGCCCAGTACAAAAGGGCAGCCAGCAGCGGTGGGAGAAACAGAATGAACGAGTGAGAGAGGGGGTGGTGGTGAGCTCAGCGGAGCTCTATTGTGACTGCTGCAAATTTCTTTGTGGGCAGAAAGGCGTGGCATGAGCAGGAGCCAGTACAAAGAGGCAGCCTGCAGCGCCAACAGAAACAGAATGAGTGAGTGAGACAGGGGGAGTGAGTGAGGCCAACGGAGTTCTGTCGGTACTGCTGCAGATTTCTTTGTGGGCAGAAAAAGATGCCAACAGAGGCAGAAGCCCAATACAAAAGGGCAGCCAGCAGTTCTAGGAGAAACAGAATGAGCGAGTGAGACAGAGGGGGAGTGAGCAACCTCAACGGAGCTCTGTTGGGACAGCTGCAGATTTCTTTGTGGGCAGGAAAAGGCGGCAATGCAGGCAGGAGCCCAGTTCAAAGGCCAGCCTCAGCCCTGGTAGAAACAGAAAGAGCAGTGAGAGGGGAGGGAGCCTCCAATGGAGCTGTGTCAGGACTACTGCACATGTCTTTGTGGGCAGACAAAGCCGACAATGCAGGCTTGAACCCAGTACAAAGGGCAGCCTGCAGCAGCAGGAGACACAGAATGAACAGGTGAGGAGGAGGGGGTGAGTGAGCTCAACTGAGCTCTGTTGGGACTACTGCAGATTTCTTTGTGGGCAGAAAAAGGAAGCAATGCTTGCTGGGGCCCAGTACAAGGACAGCCTGCAGCGGCGGGAGAAACAAAGCAGAAAGAGTGAGAGAGGGTAGAGTGAACAAGCTCAACGGAGCTCTGTAGGAACTGTTGCAGATTTCTTTGTGGGCAGAAAAGATATCAACAGAGGCAGAGACCACAACAAAATGGCAGACTGCAGCACCAGGAGAAACAGAATGAGTGAGTGAGACAGGCAGTGTGATCGACCTCAACAGAGCTCTGTCGGGACAGCTGTGGATTTCTTTGTGGGCAGAAAAAGGTGCCAACACAGGCAGAAGCCCAGTACAAAACAGCAGCCTGTGGCGTCGGGAGAAACACAACAAGTGGAGTGAGACAGGGGAGTGAGCGAGCTCAGCGAGCTCTATTGTGACTGCTGTGGATTTCTTTGTGAGCAGAAAAGGTGGCAACGCAGACAGGAGCCAGTACAAAGGGCCAGCCTGCGCCGCAGAAACAGAATGAGCGAAGGAGAGAGGGGAGGAGCTACCTCAACAGACCTGTGTCAGGACTGCTGCAGATTTCCTTGTGGGCAGAAAAAGCTGCCAACAGAGGCAGGAGCCCAGTACAAAAGGGCATCTTGCAGTGCCAGCAGAAACAGAATGAGTGAGTGAGAGAGGGGGAGTGACCCACCTCAGTGGAGCTCTGTCGGGACAGCTGCAGATTTCTTTGTGGGAAGCAAAATGTGCCAATACAGGCAGAAGCCCAGTACAAAAGAGCAGCCTGCAGCACCAGGAGAAACAGAATGAGTGAGTGAGACAGGCAGAGAGAGTGACCTCAACGGAGCTCTGTTGGGACAGCTGCAGATTTCTTTGTGGGCAGAAAAAGGTGCCAACACAGGCAGAAGCCCAGTACAAATGGTCAGCCAGCAGCACCAGGAGAAACACAATGAGCGAGTGGGGGGGGGGAGTGAGCGAGCTCAACAGACCTATATCGTGACTGCTGCAGATTGCTTTGTGGGCAGAAAAAGGCAGCAACACAGGCAGGAGTCCAGTACAAAAGGCCAGCCTGCAGCGCTGGCAAAAAAGGAATGAGCGAGAGGGGGGAGTGAGCTAGCTCAACGGACCTGTGTCAGGACTGCTGCAGATTTCTTTGTGGGCAGAAAAAGATGCAAACAGGTGGTAGCCCAGTACAAAAGGGAAGCTTGCAGTGCCAGCAGAAACAGAATGAGCAAGTGAGAGAGGGGGAGTGACCCACCTCAACAGAGCTCTGTCGGGACAGCTGCAGATTTCTTTGTGGGCAGAAAAACATGCCAACGCAGGCAGGAGCCAAGTACAAAAGAGCAGCCTGCAGCACTGGAGAAACAGAATGAGCAAGTGACACAGGGGCAGTGAGTGAGCTCAACGGACCAACACAATCAACATTCGGCATTGACAAATGCTTGTTTTTTAATGAGATGATAAGCTTACCAGGTAATGGTCCTCAGCTGAAATAGCTAGTAATAAACTGACACCCATGTTGGCTTAATTCCCCTCTGCATCCTGTCTCAGTCACCAATCACTGCATTAATGTGCTGCCACATTTTAACAAACCCTCTGTCTCTTACCCCTACATCACCCCTCCCATGGCTCCAACTCCATTTCCACCCACAATCCAACCATACTCCCATGCCATGCACCCCACTCCCACCATTCAAGCACTACAGCCTTCTCAGCCTTCTTTTCCATATGCCACTAGGAATAATATCTTCATCTTTGCAATAGAACTGGATGGCTATGCCCCAGTTCTGTCAAGTACATTATTCTGCAAATGCATGATATTGAAATCTAAAAAGATCTTGAAATTTATTGTACTGAGAATTCAATAAGGATTACAAACTGAGTAGCAATTAAAATAGGTGAGGCATTATTAGACATATTATCAGATACAACATCCAACCACTTCCTAAGCCTTCTTGGAATCAACAAAAATAACCCTCAAATTTTGGCAGACTATAATTTTCCTTGGAGTTGGAACAGTCTCCTCAGCCCTTCCATATAAAACTGAGGCAAATGGTAAAATTATCTCTGAGAAGCAACTCAACTTGGAAGAATTTAATTCACATTTGTGTCTGCTGGAATGGCTTTTACCAATCACTTGCTGCTGTGATCCCATTAACAAATATTAAGCAACCCCTGCCAAGTTGCAGTCCTAATCTGCCATTTAGGTTCCAGACCATCACCTACAAGAGATGAAGGCCATCCTAGCACCCTTGACATCAAAAAGAGCCTTGGGGGCAGATGGTTTGAAACTGTTCTTTCTTAGAACAGGGGCTCCAGTGTTAACCGCACCCATTACACCTGTTCAACCTGTCTCTCACTAGTCATGAAATCCTCACACTCTAGAAAACAAGTCACGTAATCCCACTTTTCAGAGCTGGAGATAATCCAAATCTAGTAATTATCAGCCTATATCAATCTTGCCTGTCCTAGCTAAGGTTCTAGAAAAATTAGTTGATGAGCAAGTCTGAGATTATCTATCCAAACATAATTTGCTCATGCCTTCCCAATTGGCTACAGCTCACCTTCCTAGATCAGAAACATGTAACAGCTGCCATCTTATTATATTTAAGTAAGACCTTTGACACAGTGGATCATAACATACTGTATTTCTACACAAGCTAGCAGATATAGGTATTGTGCGTTATGCTGCCCTGGTTCAAAGACTACCTAATGGATAGACAACAACAAATGAAGTGTACCACCATGAGCCCTACTTTGCTTTTATTTGTTGTCCCTCAACTACTGCCACCATGTTTTGCCAAATGTAACAGCTGTAACTTTTCACTATGTATTACTTACTCTTGTTATGTTCTTGTTATTTTGATGTTTCTATTCTGTGCTGCCTTATGTGGCCGGGTCATGCCTGAAAAAGGTCCCTAGGATCAGTGCACCTACCCGGTAAACAAAGTCATGAATAAAAATAAATAAATAAGTTTGAGGGCCTGCTGCCCTCATGTTCCCACCCTCCAAGGCATACCACAAGTATCTGTCCTTGGGCCACTCTTTTCACAATATATACAGTGTATATATATATATATATATATATATGCTAATGATTTGGGAATCGATACAGGAAATGTAAAATTGCACCTGCACAGATGGCACAATGCTATATGCAACCAAACCCAGCGTGTTAGAAGAATTACATTGCCTCCAGTCTGCCAAGTATGCTCCAACAAAACTGTGTAAATACAAGCTCCTTATCAATGCAGTAAAAACAAAATATATGCTGTTTGCCTCAATAGCAAGCTGGCATCTGACCCTCCATCCTGGCATTCTTACCCTACTAGTTGATAAGGCGAAACTGGTAGAGACCTTTAAATAGCTAGGAATATGGCTGGAAAACAAACTTTCTTTCAGTCACCATATAGATAATTTATGCAAGAAATATAGACCAAGACTAGGTTTCTACTACAGAAACAAATTCATCTTACCTCTAGATGTTTGCAGAACCCTTGTCAGGGCTATGTTCCTATCCTGCTTGACTATGGAGATTTTATTTATAGGGGTGCTGCTGCTGGTCAACTCACAAAACTGGATGTCCTGTATCATAGGGCACATAGATTCATTTCATGAACCACCAGACCTTATTACTGCATCCTCCATGTAGCTGATGGCTGGCCTTCCCTCTCTACCAGGCATCTCAAGAACCTTTACCTGTGTACCTACACATCCCTTAGGCATGATGTACCCCAGTATAACTTAGACATGCTCTGTAAAGCCTCTAGCATTTACAACCTGAGAGCATGCAATTATATTTTGCTGAAAACACCAAGAATTGCCTCAAAATTTGGGAAAATGGCCTGCAGATGGCTTCCCCAACCTACTGGATTAAACTTCACTCCTGCCTCAAACTGAATTCATTTGTGAGTTTAAGTACTTTTAAATCCCTGATTGAGCCCTACTGCTCTGATAACTGTACCTGTTCTTAGTATTTTGCTGTTGCTGCTGATTTTGCTTTCAGTGTGCTGATTTATTTTTTATAAAATGAACAAATAAATTCCTCAGTGCTGATTGGCTAAAAACCTTTTTCAGTAGTGTCCTTATCAGGACATAACACTGCAACCGGCACTAATTGTGCCAACCACAATGCAGCACACAAAGAATTTAATCCATGCCACCAGGAGATATCAATTCATGCCACTGTTCCTCTGATGCAACTTATCATGAAACACGCTAGGGAACCATAACCGCTGCACTAGGAGTGTGGTGCCACCAACAGAAACACAAGAAACATACAGAAAAGTGTATCCAACATCCCCCCACAACACATAGCAAGCAAGTTGCAGAGTAAGACTTAATGCCTCTTACTTCACTGCCTGTCTGCCACTTGCAAGTGTATGGCCCTTGCGCTGAGTATTTCAAACCCACTGAGGAACCAGTGACTGACTGTGGCCAAAATCCCAACTTTCCAGTTCCCCTCCAGCATGTGTAGTGTTGTCTCTGTCCTTCACCCTTCCCAGTCCACCTGTGTCTGTCCACAGAATGGAACACCCCTAGCTAGTGTGAAACAGCAGCACAGAGCAAAAGTTTTGCTTTTAAAATCACAAAGCAGAAACCAGTATGTACAGCGGCTGGTGAGGGATATGCTTACTCACAGTCAAGAGGAGCGGTGGCTGCAGCTGAGAAACAAAGTAAAGAAAAGTAAAAGAAACTAAATAAATAACCTGAAGTGTTTGGGGAGAGCCCAGGGGATAGGCAGAATTGACAGGAGTGAGACAGACACCCAAGGGAAACCTCTGTATTGAGCGCCCACTAAGAGACACAGAAAACTCAAGGATCCAAGCCAAGGAAACTGAAAAACAGAGCCTAAACAAAAGTAAAATAAAGGAAAGAAACAAACAACAAGGGTAGAGGTAGTGTTGGGAGAACAGAGACACACCAACACCATGTAGTGACTGAATGCTACATGAAGTCTGCAATACAGAAGGGACTATTTTTATGTTCTGCTTATCAAATAGTTTTACTATACTTCTTTTCTTTTCTTTTTTTTTGGAAAAGGAATTTATGGGGACATTTATAAGCACACTAAGACACTCCGAGGTGTAGGTTGTATTGGCTGATAAGAGCACTTCTTAGCTAAAGGCACTCAAGCAGGCGCCTCATGCCTCATAACACACCTGGTGCATGCTTTAAGGCCATAACTCATACCTCATTGTGTCTTATTGCTGGTCTATATGTCTTTGAATCTGTTTCTGTACCTGTTATTCTTGCTATGACCTAGCAGACTATATATTATTGCAATTATTCCTCAATCTGTACACTTATCACCGCTGTGTTTTTTTCTGTACTGCTCTGTCCTAACCAGGGCCTCCTTGCAGATGAGCTTTGCTCAATTGAGTTTTTTTCTGGTAAAACAAATAAAATGACACGAAATTAAATATAATTACATTGCTGAAATGATTTCGTAAAGCTATTTGAATTTCTTAAAAAAAATAGCAATCTGTAATACAGGGTGTTGACCTCGAGATGCAGTTTGATCTACACAAGCTTGTTTACAGAACTGCCAACAGGAGATCAGCACTGGGACAATATTTTCTATTCTGTTGCACATGTTAAAGACTATATGTGCTCTTCAGGTTGGCCTCAGGAAAGAAATTGACAAAGTTCTGGTACATTTTGTGAGAAACAGGAGGTGCAACTTACAACAACCAGGATGCAGAATTTAACCTGCCAGGAAAATACATATTCTAAAAAGAGAGAAATGTTTAGTTTGGAGAGAGATAGCCTGAGATTTAAATTGAGAGAGCAAGAGACTCTCAGATGCAGGACTTTGTACTGCCTGTATGAAAGCTATCCTGCACAATTAGAATGTTTTTATTTTATTGTTACTTTATAGAAATAAAATGCTACTTACAAATGTTGTAACTTCTCCTGGTTTGTCTATGCTTTCTGACCTATGCCTCTTCGACAGTTGGTGTCAGACTACGGACGATTTATGTTGTGCATGCTCTACACCAGGAGATTTCTGCATGGGTACAAGACCTGATACCAGGGAAGCATAGAAGAAAGGTATGGATCCTGCAGTGGCAAGCCTAGGAGTGATTAGAAGAAGAATGGCAGCCAAACTAGAAGCAGAAACAAAAGTCAAACTGAGACTGTACATCTGGCACCAGTGATGAAAAGAAAACCAGGCAGGGACAGAACCTGAAAGCATGTTTGCCTTCTTTAAATGGTGGGATGTACAACAAAGAGAGCAGAAAAGAGAAGAGAAGAGATGCAGTGACAGGAGCAGTAATGGCTGGATGCCTTGCAAGCTATCAAAAATGGAGGAGCTGGCACAGGTCCAACAGATCAACAAAACACAAACAACTTAAAAGACATTAAACTTACAAAGCTGTGTCCCTTGGATGATATCGAAGCATACCTGACAACTTTTGAAAGAGTCACTGGATTCTGCTAATAGCCAAGACAGTAATGGACAATCAGGATGGTACCTTATCTAACGGGTAAAACCCAATTTGCCTACAACAGTATGGACACTGCATGGTCAGAAAACTATGACCATGTGGAAAGAGGAAATCCTTAAATTATATGACCTCTCAGGAGAGACCTAACAGCAGAGATTCCAGTCCCTGAAGTACCACTCAGTTGACAATACTCGAGAAGCCTTTATCTGATTCAGAGAACCCCTCATTAAATGGCTGTAACCTGAGGGCAAAACAGTCCCACAGATAATCGACTTATTTGCATTGGAACAATTCATCAACATCCTTCCTGCAGATGTGCAGCATTGGGTAAATGAGCACAGACCATAAAGTGGGGGGGAAATTATTTATTTATTTTTTTATTTATTTGTACAATCAGATTTGCAACCTTTGAGCCAGAGGCTCATTTACAAATGTACCTCATCACAGAGAGGACAACTGTGTTACAATATTACAGTAGGTTGACATACAGATTTACACAGATTTTACTCAGTAGTATACAGACATTGCTTCTTTGGCTGAGGACTATCAGAAGGCCAGACAGACACCTCAGCAGTGAAGTAACAATCAGTCAATGGTAAGACCCTCTTTTCCTGATTTAACTCCAGATCAGATAAGAACTCTAATAGCCGTAACAAATCTGCACCCAAAGACTATTTGCCATAACTGTAATAAGCCATGCATATTAAAAAAATTGCCATAAAAATAAGGAGGTAACATTGGAGGAAATGTGGCCTTAGCAAATATGGGCAAGTATTAAACAGATGCCAAGATGGCAGATATGATTGTGAAGGTCTTACTGATTCAGGATGCAGACCCTGGTGCATGTTGAAGTTCTGGGAAAAGACTGCAAAAGGACCAGGTAGTGGGGTCATCTGCATCCATGGGGACACTTGATACTATCCCACCACCCAAGTGACTCTGAACATTAATGGGGTGTCAGAGCGAAGGAAAGTGGGGGTAGAACCAAAGTTACCTGTGCCTGTGATTACAGGAAATGACATTCCAGGATTTTCTAAATTAATCACAGAGGGAGTAAACTCTGTTGTTTCAGCAGCTATGGTCACAAGAGCACAGGCAAAGAAAATCTCATGTGTTGGGAGCTTTCTTCCTTTTGGTGACTTTGATTTGGACATTTTTGAGCTCAGCTCCAAGATCTGGAAGTCCAGGCAAGAAAGAAGACACCTGCAAAAACAGTGGCAGCAAAAGACTGATGGACATAAAGGGTTAATACATGGAAATACTGAAACTAAACTGATAACTGATTGTGATTTTATTCTGAGCAAACTAACAAAGTTTTATCTCAAGGTTATTTTAATCAGCTGGGAGAGAAACAAAAACAGGGTGAACCAATGTTTAAAAATGTAATGGGCTACTATATAGAGTTTGACTTAATCAATCCTCAGATGTAGGACCAGATAAAACAATTGGTCATACCAAAGAAGTATATAACTTGAGTTGTTACAGACAGCACCTGATAATCCTGTGGCTGGTAACTCAGGGAGGGACTGCACCCTATCCATATTGTTGTTAAAGTTTTACTTGCCTGCGATTCATGAGGATGTTGCTATCTATTGCACTTCTTGTGCTGAATGTCAGAAAGTTGCCTTAGTGACTAAAAGACAAGGTGCCCCTGGCACCCCTACCATTGACAGATGTGCATTTTGAGAGAATTGCAATGGATGTGGTTGGCCCCTTAGACAAAAGTAAAAAAGGGTAATCAATTAATTTTGATAGTATATGACTATGCTACTCAATACTCAGAGGCAATTCCAATGCGTAGTGTCACAGCCCAAAAAGTCTCAGCAAAGCTTACCAAAATTGTCAACAGGGAGTGCATATCCAAAGAGATTATTACTGATCAGGGTAGTAATTTTGGTTCTGCATTGCTGAAGGAGCTGTATCAGCTATTAGGTATCACTGCCATAAGAATCTCCCCTTATTACCTCAGACAGATGCTCTTGTTGAGTGTTTTGATCAAACCCAAAAATACATGTTAAAAAGGTTAGTGAAAGGTGAAGGGAAAGACTGGGACCAATACTTACCTTACCTGCTTTTTGCTTACACAGAAGTGCCACAAGTATCAACAGATTTTTTCACCCTATGAAATGCTGTATGGTAGACAACCTAGAGGGCCACTTGATGTAATCAAAGAAATGTGGGCAGATAACCCTGTTCAGAAGGAATCTGTTACATCTTATATGTATGCACTGAGAAAGAAACTGGCAAAATATGTTGAAACTGGCTGCAGTAATCAGGAAGAAGACCAAAAACAGAAGTATTATGACCATGGGGTAAAAGAAAACATTTTTGAGCTAGGTGAAAAGATCTTGTTATTGTTACCCACTACAGAAAACAAACTGTTAATGAAGTGACAATGGTCTTTTAAAGTGGTTAGATGTACTGGTACAGTTAACTATGAGACTGAAACCTTGATAGGAAACATCCTACCAAGATATACCATGCTAACCTCCTGAAGAAATGGGTTAAAAACACCAAAGGTTGCTTTGTTAGGATTAACAGAAACTGCTAAATAAGATATTGCCATAGCTAAATAAAATATTGCTATAGCTTATGACAGACTGGAACAAACTGTAATGTCTGAGTCTGTAAAGGTGAATATTTTTCTTATCCACAGAATAAACCATAAAATTCACAACTTGGTAAAGACATTTAAAAGTACTTTCCCACAATGCCAGGCTGACCAAAGGGGTCAAGCACATCATAGTAACAGATAATGCTCATCCTATCAGAGAAAGACATACATATTACCAGAGAGGTTAAGAGTAGATGTGGTTAAGGAAGTACAAAGAATGAAAGAGCTGGGTATAATTGAAGAATCGAGAAGTGCTTGGTCATCACCAATGGTGACTGTAAATAAAAAGAAGAAGGTGTAGGAATATGCCTTGATTTTAGAAAAGTTAATCAAGTGTCTGTATTTGATAGCTATCCTATGCCCAGGATAGACAAGTTGGTGGACAGATTGGAAGTTCCAATATATTAGTACCCTTGATATCACCAGGGTGTCCCCTAGCTAAAGAATCCAGACATAAAACTACATTTTCCACTCCAGTTGGATTCCATTAGTTCACTATCATGCTGTTTCATTTGCATGGTGCACCCACTACATTTCAGTGGTACATGGATGTAATTCTAGCCCCTCACACTAGTTATTGTGCTGTTTACCTGGATTATGTCGTGGTGTACCGTCCAGACTGGAAAAACCAGCTGGAACACCTACAAGTGGTATCAATCTATCAAACATCCAGGTCCTACCATTAATCCTACCAAGTATACATTAGGCATACAGAAAACCAGATATTTGGGTTATATTTTGGAAACAGAGAAGTAAAGTCAGATATTTCCAAGATAGAAGCTGTAGCTAACAGCCCTGTCCCTAAAACAATGAAACATGGCAGATCATTATTAGGTCTGACTGGTTACTACTAGATATTTATTCACAGTTTTGTCTGGTTTGCTGTTCTTCTCACCGAACTCTAGAAAAAACAGTACCAGAATAATATGAAATGGTCCCCATAGTGTAATGAGGCTTTTTGTGCAATCAAGGCTGCATTATGTCCAACCCTTGTTTTAAGAACAGATGCATCAGAGGTAGGTCTAAGTGCAGTCCTGAGTTATAATATAGATGGGAAGGAACAAACCATTCTATATATTGGTAGGAAACCACACTGCAGAGAGAATAAACTCTGGCCAGTTCTGATATGGCTGCAGTCGTACTCGCTGGGCTCACAGCACTCTGCTGTGCCCAAGATGGCCATGATGCAGTCGTGCATGTGCAATATGCATTGGTGGCCATCTTGAGCATGGTGGGAGACTGGCAACTGAAGTAGTGCACCCACAGTGTGTGTGTGTGTGTGTGGACTGGTTTGGAGTTGCAGAATGTTCGTACTGCAACCACGAAACAGTTTTGTTCTTCAGTGTCCATCTGGTGGATCATTTTTAGAGCTATCACAAGATGGCTGCAGGCTACACCCACATCAACCATAAAAAGTACTCCACTATTGAAAAAGAATGTCTTGCTGCCAAATAGGCAATGGAGACCTTTGTTTTATCTGCATGGAGCTGACTTTGTAATTATGACATATCACAGTCCTTTCTGTTGCCTTAATCAAATGAACGATAAAATCCCAGAATCACAAGGTGGTACCTGACACTACAATCATTTGAATTCAAAGTAATTCCAAATCTGGAAAAGAGAACATCAATGCTAATTTTCTGTCAAGATATAGGAACTGAGAATTTAGAAGGTTGGAAAAAATGTGTGCTTAACTGAAAAGTGTGCTGTAAAAGATGTTAAAATGGATACTGAATATGCAAGGAACTGTAAATGTATAAAGGAATGTTATGCTAATAGCTGTAAATGTATAAGGGAATGGCAAAAGAACAAATAAGGTTCCCTCTTAAAGAGGGGTGTGTGATAGGGTTGGATAAGACCCTGTCTCATTTGTTATGCAGAAAGAGAGAGAGAGTTAAAAGCAAGGGCCTATTTTGTCCTCTCCTTTACTGCCACTTGTCTGTCTCTTGCCTGTCTGATTGTGTAGTCAAATTTTTCTTGTGGCACTTAGTAACTGGTTACTCTGATAGTCCCACAATTACCCCGTTATCTCATTTCCTTCACTTGTTTTTATTCTTTCTTTCTCTCTCCCCTTGCTTCTCTGTGGTTAAAAATATATATGTGAATCTTTATGTGAAACTGGGATTCCTTGATTTGCAAATGTATATATTATATTGCTGAAATGATTGCATAAAGCTATTTGAGTTTCTTAAAAAAATAATCTATAATGCAGGAATTTATTTTGACCTCCACAAGCTTGTGTACAGAACTGACAACAGAGATAGCGCTGAGGCAGAGATGTTATATTTTGTTTGCACCTGTTAAAGAGAAGATGAACTTTTCAGATAGGCCATGGGAAAGAAATTGATAAAGTTCTGGTATATTTTGTGAGAATCAGGAGATCTAGCTTACGACAATCAGAATGCAGAGTTTAAACTACCAGGACAAGACATCTTCTAAGAAGAGGGCAATGTTTTGTTGAGAGTGAGAGAGAGACTGAGATTTAAATTTAGAAAAAAACTCTCAGAGGTAGGACTTTCTTTGTACTCCCTGCATGAAGAGCTATCCTGTACAATTTTTTTAAAATTTTATTGTTATTGCCAATAGTAAAATGCTACTTCTGATGAGTTGTTTCTTATGCTTCCTGACCTATGCCACTGTGACACGGTCCTTATGTGAAACTATAACCTATGACTTTATAATCTATACTTAAAAATGTTCCCTGGTGTTTTAAGTTCTCATTTTTCTGATGCACACACACATTTTAAGGCTGTCTACTAGCACAAATACATTCTTAAATATATGGTAGCATTTGAATAATGATTTATTCTATTATGTCACATGCAGCTGAGAATATATAAGAAGGCAGCAAAGAAACTAGCTCCCACATTTGCAGCTGTTGGCATCAGTCAAGGTGCTTAATGTACATGACTGTCTTTCTTTCTTTCTTTGGTTACTCAGTTTCTTTTGTATAACATTCTTGTCATTCTGCATGTATGTTTAAATAGCTTTCTGACAAGTTCTATTTTTTATTTGGATTTTTCAAATATTTTTTGTCATGACCCAACCACCTCTGTAACTGCAACCTCGAAGCACATACTGTATAGCCAAAAGAAGTATGGCAACCCTATATTGATATCTTTTACTATATTCACCATGTGTATTCTACATCTGTCAAAACATTTTGTGAGAAATGACATGGGACTGAAGTGGTTATATGCATTAAACATACAATGTTTCCTCATTTTTGGGAATGTTAGTTCAAGAGGGTGTCATAGTATTGGTAATGTATTCTTTATTTTGCATTTGTGGAACAAATAAAGCAAACAAATGGAAGCATTTAGAATAATGATTTATTCTATTACATCACGTGCAGCTGAGAGTACATAATAAGGTAGCAAAGAAACTAATGATGCGTCATAGTCTCACGTTTTCTTTCACATTCATGTTGACACCTAAAACATTTCTCATAACTACATTAAAAATTATCTGGCCTCTTACAAATTTTTTCCATAAAGAGAGATTACATCTCATCATGTGACTAAAAAACAAACATGACAATGCATATTTTTTGTTGCAGATATTAACTGTTTAGATGACCATAATTCACTGGCCAAAAATCTATGAATGACTCGTGGAGTTGCTGAAATACCAGGGAATGCCCTTAAGTGTGACTAACTGACTCATACAATATGTCTTCTTCGATTGTTCTACTTTAATGCAAAATTTCTTCAGACTTATTAGTGTTTCATCTCTTGAGGTTTTCAATGGATTAACTTTTATATCAATGGTGAATGCAGGATGTGGTCTACAAATGTATTAATGCCTTTAGAACACAGCAAATGGGCAGGAAGACTAGTTAATGGATTATTGATTACAACTGTGCATCCTGCTTTTAGACAGGATTACATACTCGGAGTGCAATGCAAAATCATTACATTGCCTCTGATGTCAGCAGAATGCCCATCTTCTTGGAAGCAAAACTTAGCTGGCAAAGCATATTTGTGAGAATGTGTTACTTCACAGCTTATCATTCATTTTTTATGACTGTTTCATGCAAGAAAAAAGAAATCTCAATAGCTAAAAGTTTCTTAGACTAGGAGGCAATCTTAAGAAATTGTTCTTGACAGCTGGCATTTTCTTAAAAATTATAACAGTTCTAATGCATGACTTGTATTGTTTATTTTTTTTTTTTAATTTTTCAAAACAACCCATTAAGCTCAAAAA
This sequence comes from Neoceratodus forsteri, assembly GCA_016271365.2. NCBI lineage: Eukaryota > Metazoa > Chordata > Ceratodontiformes > Ceratodontidae > Neoceratodus > Neoceratodus forsteri. The sequence goes on along the minus strand of CM057454.1, from coordinate 914,602,903 downwards.
GATATTTTGACCCTTCCCAAGATGGCCTTCTAGATTAGAACACTGCATCCAATATAGTCACATACTGTAAGAAAACACAGATAACATTCAATCTGCATGATAGCACAGGGGGCTTTGTAAGATATTTATTTATTTAGTATTGACCGGGTGGGGGTGCACTAGTCATGCATATGCATATTTTCAGGTATGTGACCGAGGAGAAATACAGTACAGATTATAGGAGACAACAGAGCAAGCAACAGCACAATTGAAATATGACAATTATTCATGTGTAGCTCTTATTCGTAACATAGATTTAGTAAACTTTACAAACTTAAAGCTTTAGTCATGTGTAGCTCTTATTTGTAACATAGATTTAGTAAACTCTATGAACTACAGATATATTCTTATATGGCTGTGCCTCTTTAAAGACCAGAGAACTGTATTAGTCTCATTGCTGTACACCCTGCACCAGAATACCACTGTAAATATGTGTCCACGTGATTCAAAGCATTAGTGTCACCACTAATGGGTGTAGTCCATGCTAATAAGATATAGTGTGGAAGATAGCTTATTAGTCCAGCTGCTGTTATATTCAAAGGCTCAGAGCATGTTGTTAAGTGGTTCACATGGTCACATAAATATAGAACTGTACCCAAGCAAATGAGATGAACATCTTGCATACAGGGTGCAGTGGTATATAGAATGAGTTTTGGAAGCATAAAAAGGCTGTCATAGCAGTGCTAATTATTTATTACTTTATTGGATTTTGTCATTAATGCTTCCAAAACTCTTATCAATGAGGCACATTGTTGTGGGAACCTCCCTCCTGGGGGCACTGGTGCCAGGCACAGACATGCAAAATCTGTCTTCTCCCTCTCCCTATTCCCCATGTGTATTAAACAACACCTCTGGTGCTAATAATACCTCATGCCAGTCCCATCCCTATTCCCAGTTGAATGAAAATAGCATTTCTGATGCTTGAGTTACTCCCACCCTCATTTGATCCCTGTTGTACAACAGCCCATATCCCTGGCAGTTCAGTGACCCCTCTTCCTTTACTCAGCACCACCCATTAACCTCATCACCTACCCTCCAAACAAAACAGGACAACCCTCCACCCACTTAGTACCCACCATCATCTATCCCTCATCTTGCACCTGACCCACCCAAAGAAACCCATTGGTGGCAGCAGGCGAAGAGGAGGATAGCAACCTGCACAGATCCTCTTTTCACTGCCAACCATCTGATTAGAAATGAGCATGCACTCATAGTAAAAACAAAACAACTGTTCCTTCCTGATATGTTGTCTGCAGTTTCCCTGAATCAGACTACTCACCTTCCTATTTCTTTTTCCAAACTCCTTCCCACTGACTGCAGAGGAGGCTGTGCTGCACTCTTTGTCTTTTCATACAGCATTGTGCTTTTCTTTGGATGGCACATAGGACTTAGGGGAGACCTTGAAGCTTTTTGTTTAATTTGCAACAGGATGATGGGCACCTCTGTTTCTATGCAGTGTCTTTGCAAGTGGTTGATATCTACACTTCCTTCTGTTACTAGAAGCATGAACAAAAGCTTCCTGGTCCTGCCTGTGGACATACCACTCATGGTGGCCAATTTTGTGTCTTACTTCCCTTTCTTCTTGGTGGATGACATGCTATGCTATGCTGCCACATGGAGAAGAAACAATTTTTTCGCAAAACATACATTATTATTGGATCTGGTCTCCTGTGGATGACCTGGCTCTGGCCTTGTTGTCTTCCAAGGCCTACTGTCTTCTAAGTGTCCTCCCTTCATGGTTTTCCTCCTGCTATGCAGTGCTTAACTGCGTGGGAATCTTTCAATATGTGTGACTCTGTGGAGGGAGATGTCATCCAAGAAGGCAGTTTAGTTATCAGTAACAGTAGCTCTTCAAGGGAATCTCCTCCATATAGTCACAGCCACAGCTCTCCCACACACCTACCCATCTGTATTTCAGGTGGAATGCTGTTGAAGAGCTTCCAATTGCTTCATGTTTGCTTCTCATTTCAGTGTCCCTGAATGGGGTCTCTGCCTTTGCTTTTTATGTTGGCCCAGTCAGCATACACAGCTTCATGCCTCCCAACCTGAAATGCTGGTTCAGAGGGCTGGGAGTCTTGTTCTGGGGGGGGGGGGCATTCTGGACCCTGACGTGTCTGAAGCATCCTGACTGAGCAGTGCAGAGTTACTACTACAGGGGTCAGAATCTAATGTGGCCTTGTCACCCTCCACAATACAGTCACAGCATGTATCTAGTGGCCCCATACCCTGTTTGTCTACAACCACCAGTGTAGCTCCATATGGGGTGTGGGACCATATCAGTGGAACTTATATGGAATCATGGAATGTTTGTGGATTCAGAGTGCTTTGCATGTACAGAGGAGACACTCTGTGCTTGTGACCGGCCTTCTCCAGGTGTGGATGATTTTGTGGATCAGCTCCTTAATGTAAAATGTACACTTCTACTCAGCACACCTCCCAAAATCTGCACTCTCACCTTTGCAACCCTTTTAAAATATGCAACCCTGCCCCATGCCTCTCAGATTTGTACTGTGACACTGCACCTCTCCCATAGTTTGTACCACTTCTTCCACACTTTACACAATCCTAATATTTTCTAATCTAGCTTAATAATTTTAATATTTCCTCCCCAGGCAATTTCCAGCTCATCTTTCTCCTTCCCACCCTCTCAAAGTTGCAAGAGAAACCTGTCTATTTCAGACTCTCTGATTACCTGTCATCCTTCAATTTTCTCTTCCCTTTCCAGTATGGTCTCTGGAAGCACCATTCCACCATCTCTTCCCTGCTGCATGTCACTGATTCCATAGGGTCACATTACAACTGACATTTTCATCGATCTAACCAAAGCTTTTGATTCAGTGTCCCATCCACTTCTTCTCGACAAGCTGAGCTCTACTAGCTTTTCAGCTCCCGCTGTTGATTGGTTCTGTTCCTACCTCATGGGCTGCCAACAGTCAGTACTGTATGAGATGTCCTGTCACCTCCACTATCCTTCCAAGCTGGGGTCTCATCCTCTTCCCCATTTTCCTGAATGACCTCTCCTCTGCATGTGCCAACTTGCATATTCCCATGCATGCTGATGACACAGTCATCTTCACCTCTGGTCCTTCCACTGCAGCTGTTGAAGACCTGCTCCAGCAGAACTTCCACAATGTTCTGCATTGATTCCAATACAACCAACTCTGGGTGTTCATGACATTTGGTACCAGTCAGAAACTAGCCAGACTCACATGCCCCCCAAGATTTCACTACACTTGATGGCACCCCTCTTAAAGAGGTACAGTCCTTCAAGTACCTCAGTGTCTGGCATGACAGTAAACTTGACTTCTCATCCTACACTGATGCCATCCATGCAAAACTCCATCCCCAGCTTGCTGGACAGTATTGCAGCAAAGACCACTGATCTCTGCAGGGATCTTGTTACCAAAATGGTGCTTCCTGTTTTCAACTACATTTATGTGGTCTATGGCACTACCTACCCCCCCACTTCCCTTCCCAGACTGGAAACCCCCAGTAACATCTTTTGTTGCTCTGCTACAAACTCCCCCACCCTCAATACTCACCACTATTCCCTGTATTCCTTCTGATCCATCCTCCCACTGTCCTCATGTTATAGTCGTTCTCACGAGCCTTCTTCATATCCAAATACTAGTTTGGTCCCTTTCCTCTTATCTCCTTTCCTCTCCCAAATCACCCCTGCCTCTTGTTCCCTCTGTCCCAGGGACCATCACACTTTCACCACTTCTCACCCCACTCCTCAGCTGGGCAATCTGCCTTTTCCTATCAACTTTCTCACTCTGAAGCCCTCCTCCTCCTCCTCCTCCTCCTCCTCCTCCTCCTCCTCCTCCCCTGGCTCCCTTAGGCAACAGTTGAGACTCCAACCCACCCCATTTGTTCCTGTCACCCTTCTCCCAGACACCTCCCTGGCCTGAGCCTCAACTGTCCTTGGTAGGGCTTCCGGCTGGGTCCCTGTTGCCTGCCTACTGGTTTCTTTTCCATACCACATCTGCACTTTCCCCCTCCATGGGGCTAAGCATACACTCATCTTACAGGTCTCTCACCTGTTTCAGTATAGTTAGTTTGTACACTGTGTATTGCTGCTGTTTTATTTACACTTAAACAGGCATCCCATCTTGTGCTGTGACAGTGCTTTATTTTTGTACCAACTTATTTTTGTACCAACTTATGTACCAAATGGATGCTCAACTGACTTGTTGTTATGTATTGTACTTCACTTCTCCTTTCCTTCCCGGTCACACTGGAAATGAGTCTTGGCTCAGTGTGCCTCTACGAGTTATCAATTTTCAAATAAATAAATGCCTACTGTAAATAAATTAATATGGCTGTGACGTCTGGAATTTGTACCTCCAGACCACTTCCCAAAAATTGCATGGCTCCTACATTTGCACCCTATTGTACCTCTGTACCACTTCCAAACAAAGTTGTACTTTTCCTTAAATTTGCACCCTAACCTTCCCAGATCTCCTATATCCCTGGACCTGCAATCCCTATAAAAGTTTTACCCCTACCCTCACTCACCATGTACCCCCTTCAGTTTGCACCTCTCCCAAAATTCATACCCCAAACCCCTTTCCCAAATTTCTACCACATTCCCCAGCATCTCTGCCAAAATGTGCAGCCTTCCTTAAATGTGTACTTATACTTCTGCACCTCTTTCAAAATTGACAACCCTACCACCCACAGGCTCCACAATTCTTTGCTTGTGAATGGCTTCCTAAATCTGCACCCCTGCAGTAACTCCCATATCTGCACTCTCTCAAGTTGTACCCCCTGCTTCTGCAATTCCTAGCATTTTGTTCTTTTTTCCTCACCTCCTCATCCAAACTCTGCATCCTTCCCATAGCTTATCACAAATCACCTCAGCAACCTGCGCATTCCTAAAGTGCTTTCTAAAGGTCAAGGGAATTCAAGATTTTGGAGTTAATCCAGAAGAGCATTCCAAAATTTAAGTGCTGCATAGAGAAGGTCCTTATCCCTAGGCTTCACCCAGGTGACAAACAGTAGTGGACACAATCCCTCCTCCCTGAAGGAGAAGAGCTGTCCATTGGATGATCATCCATCCTTCCCTCCCTAAACAGTGAACAACTGAGTTTATTCCTGAACCAGAGTCACTGTAGCAGCAGGAGAAAGGGTCATTTTTAAAATGTATTTGCAGTTGCTCTTGGAGAAACCTATTGATCCTGAAAGAGCCTAGCTGTGTGCTGGATATCTTTTAAAGAGCCCCTGATGCAGTTGTGACAACTTTGAAGAAATAGAGAATAATGGATCGGAAACAGTGAACAACACCATCATGTTTGCTTCAAGAGATTGTCATTACAACAATTTGACCATCTCTACTTGTCATGACAATCCCAAGAAGAAAACTTGGCATTGTTGTTCACTGTTGCCTATCCACTGTATTTTGTAGTATATGGGCACCTTTGCACGACAGCGGAGAGTGATTTTAAATTACTTGGTTTTCACTGTGCCCCGTTCACATGTCATGTCCTTGAGCCTTGCAAATCTGACTCATACATCACATCATTGAGCCCTGCCAGTCTGACTCACACATGCAGAGTGCACAGTACAGACAGCACCACTTGTGATTTCGGTTGCAGGTGGCCACTACTTGCTGGTTTAGAAAACACTGCTGAAGCCTTTGCTGATCACTCATTTTTATGTTTGCTTGTATGCATGTGTAGAAACATAGCGCCAACATTCAAGTTTTCTGAGGTGTGGCAGCCCTCTTCCAATTCAGTCAGTGTGTTTGCAGGCGTGGCCGCAGTTCTCCAATGCCTGCTGGAGCTGTCTATGGCAGCAGTCGAAAATGCAGTGGAGTACAGTTGAAAGCGGGAGCTATGCCCAGTGAGCAGCGATAAGATATCGCCTGCTCATGCACACCCCTACACACACACATGCATGCACACGCGTGCTCGCCCCCATGCACACACTGTAGCCAATGGGGTTGCCCAAACCCGTCGGCTGCCTCCCCCAAACCAAGCTCCACGCCACACAAAGTTGACCCCAGCGTGGCTACCAGCTTGACAGAAGTGTCAAATCCTGACTCCCTCCCAGTACAAAATGCTTGCAGCCCACACCGTGGCTACATATAAGCTAACAGAACACACAATCCCGGCTCACACCACCCAAGTACAGGGTGCCATGCTGGGGCCACCCAAGCGTAGCAAAGAACCATCACGATAGGGTGTCAATCATCGGCTCCATGCCCCAAACAGTTGTCTTGTGCCACGCTGGGGAGCCCACCAGCGTGGCAAATGTCCTGCTGTCTCGCCCTTTGTTTAAAAAACTGAAACAGAAAACGGTCCTCACTGTCTCTGCCCCCACCCATGCCCACCCACCGCGCACCCTGCCTTCCCATACCCCTCACCCATACTTACTCCGGACTCCAGCGTGACGATCTTCGTAGACCGGGAACACGTCTGCACTCTTCAAAGCCAACTGCGAACCGGGAAATGCTGTATAATGGGTTAGATGGGGTTTTTTCAACTTTGCTCCATATCTCAGGCATTTTTTGGAATTTTTGCACCAACTTTTCAGCATAGGGTTTTTGGGACCCCTTCTCATGAATACTCTCACTGTCATGGCGTTAATAGGGCTCAAAGGGTGATTTCGCAGTCATTGTGCAAAATAACCTTTTGGGACTGAGTAATGAAATAACACTGCTACTGTTCATAAGGTGGGCTCTCAAAAAGCCTATGTTGAAAATTTGGTGGAAAAATTCCTAAAGTGATTGTTTTATGAGTGTTCATTTGCGCAGTTCCTACGCACGCTCTCTGTAAGTTTGCAAATTTTCAATATTTTACCCAGATTTTCAACATTGCCATTTTACCACACCTCCTTTTGAGCAGTACAGCTGTCATTTTTCACATCTTGCCCAAAATGTGTTTCTGCCCATATGGCGCTAAATGGCGCAGTCGGTGTCTTGAAAATCAATGTATGGGACACATTAAGAAAATCACAGTGACACTGTTCATGAGCAGAGGTCTTAAAATGGCTATGTTGAAAATTTGTGACAAAAAGTCCATAAAATGATCGTGTTACAAGTGAGCATTGCGCAGTTTCCACGCATCCTCGTAAGTTCATGACTTTGTAATATTTTCAGTCCAGATTTTCACCAGTGGCATTTTTCCACACTTCCTTATGAACAGTACAGCTTTCATTTTTCACAACATGGCCGAAATGTATTTTCATACTTTCAGCGCAGATATGTGTGGTCGCTGTGGGAAATCATTGTTCAGGACAGATAAAGAAAATCACAGTGACACTGTTCATGATCGCAGGTCCCAAAATGCTTGTGTTGACAATCTGCTGTAAAAAATCCCCAAACTAATTACTTTATGGGTGTGCATTGCACAGTTTCTATGCACGCTGATTTCACTCATAGTTTTTTAAATATTTTTACTGCAGATTTGTGAAGACATATTTCTTTTACAATCTCCCATGAACAGTACCGCTGTCATTTTTCACATCCTGTTTGAATGTGTTTTTGCACCTGTGGTGCTAAATGCCATAGTCACTGTATATAAGCAGCTTTTGGCTAACAAACTGATATTGCCACTGTTCATGAGGTGGGGGGTCACAAAAAACACTTTGAAAATTTGAGGAAAATACCAACTAATGCTTGAGGTGTTAGGGTTTCCAACCATAATGCCCCACCCTGTAGAGAATGATAGGCATCAGGGGTGTGACTTGGGATTTTTGCCTGTAATGCTTGTACCATTCCATGCCTTGCAGCCAGTGAGAGACATCGAGGTATGCCTTGGACTCTTCGGTCCCAAAGTTCACCCCATTCTCCTATACCACACCCATCTCATCATATTTCCTGATGGAATGGGGTGCGCATAAGGGCCAAAGACCCCAAGGCACACCGTGACACTTGTCAGTGTCTGCAGGGTAGGGTGTGGTGAAATGGCGTGGTTGTTATGCCTGATGACCCAAAGGCACACCCCAATGCCTGTCACTCTCTGCAGGGTGGTGGTGGGGTTGGCTTCAGTTCAATACTTCACTGCCATTCCTATTATGCAGCTCTGTACTTCTACACTACCAATGCCAATGCCAGCAAGCAAACATTAGCGCTTGACAAATGCTTGTTGTCATTACCACTGAATTCTGAAACTGACAAGAAAAAAGTATGATCAGTGATGCTCAGAAAGGCAAAGAGCAGCGCACAGGTGTTCTTTGTTATTGTGTCCTAGTACTGGTGGTGTACTTAAAATATTACACCAACATCATTACTAGGGTACGACAACTCTGGAAACTCATTGAATTCCATTCATAATAGCCCTTACCAATAAACTATATGTAATTCTGTATTTAGACTCGCAGCTTATATTTTTTTCTGTAATTTTCAACTGTGTTTCTTTAGTACTACAGACATTTGCATGAAAACAGGACCTCACTGCTGTAGTCACTTGTCTATGGCTGACATCACAATCTATTTATGACATCGCAATGTGTTGCTGAAGAGATAATTATGGTGCTGTGAACAGGGAATCATGATGTCAGGTGCAGACAAGCAGCAAGAGCAGATGAAGTCTAGAGGGCAGTGACCCTGTTTTCATGCAAATGCTTTCCGTAATAAAGAGACAGGGGGAAGAATTATGGAAAATAAATTTGAAATATAAACAGAATAGTATCAAAATCTTACATTTTAAATGTTTTCCCAATTGTGTTTGGGGCCCTAAGACTCATAAAGTGTTCAACATTAAGCATGTACAGCTGCTCCAGTTGTCCCCATTGAAAGAATTGCCAACATAGCTGGAAGGCACCACAAGAAGACTGTTTATTTTCCTTATCATCTCCCATGGGAGAGTTGTCCTCAACAAGGGAATGCAGGGGATGGCCACCATACATAGTTTGCATGTACATACATGTCTGTCATGCACATTTGTGGCTGTTCTGGGAAATTAGACTTGTTATACAAATGTACTGGCATCACTTCTTGAGGACATCTTAGCCTGTTGATCTAATTGGACTTGTGCCTGACCACTGCAAATTCAGGCTGAATGTTGACAACCACTAATCACACTGTGACCAAACGTAGTGTAGATATTGTAAAACGTGCAAAATACTGGGGAATATTAATTTTTGGCTATGTCATGACCAAAAGTATGCAGGAATTCTGGATTGTTGTCTGCTGCCAAGTGATCTGCTTTCAATTTTTTTCTATGTCTTTAGGACCTTTTTTTCCAGTTGTGAGCAAACTTGGTATAGGTGTTCCTTATAGAACATCTCTGCACTTCAGCATGTACTTTGATGAACATAATTTTTGGTTATTCAGGACACTAAAGAACAATAATAAAAATACACTTTTCCTTTCAGGGTTTATAGCACATCTTGGTGGGCTTTCTAGAGGTATGCATATAAAGCATTTGACTGCCCCAGCTGATCTCACAGTGCCTTTGCTTGTAATACCATAATGCACAGCACACCCTGATGTAACCTTACCACCCTTGGGCAACATGATGATAGTCCTCACCTTTCCTGGAGGGCGCATTACCTGACTCCATTGTCTAGGGAGTTGGGGGAGGGAGGCCATAAAAACATTTCTATTTTCTGAGTCCCAGTGGAGATACCTTGACTATGGTGAATTTTACACAGTCTGAGGGGGCTCTGTTACAGGGTTGAATCAGGCCCTGTCCCATTTGTTATGCAGAAAGAGTTTAAAATGCAAAGATCTGATCTATCCTTTTGTTTTTGTATCTTGTCTGTCTGGTTGCTCAACCAAATGTTAGTGTGAGACCTAGAACTTATCACACTGATGGTCTTACAGTTCTCTGCTTCTCACTATCGTGATTCTCTGCCTCTTGCTATCTCTCTACATTCACTTGCTGTTTCTGTCTTTTCTTCCCCCTTGCATATCTGTGATTATAAAAAGATATGTGAATCTTTATGTGAAACTGGGATCACTTGGTTTGAACTGTATCTAGTTATACTGTTGAAATGATTGCAAAAAGCTATTTGGGATTCAGGGGGTTAAGCTGAGATGCAGTTTGAACTCCTCTTAGGCTTGTTTGCAAACTTTTGCAGAGTTGTCAACAAGAGGTCAGTTCTGGTCACCACGTTCTATTTGCAAGCCTGCTCTGCCAAGAAACTGACAAGAACGCTTGGTGAATCTTGAGAAAACAGGATATCTCCTTTATGAGCTCAGGATGTAGATATTAATTGTCAGGCAAAGACTTGTTATAAAAGAGCAGTAATATTTTTTGCTGGAAACTAAAACTTGGAATTCAGACGAAGGACTTTATTTTTCTGTTTGTACTGCCTTAAATAGTTATACTGAACAATTTTGATTACCTGACTCAGTATCTAGGGAGCAGGGAGTTGGGAGTGGGGTGGGAAGCCACATAAAAACATTCCTATTTTCTGTGAGTCCCAGGAGATGCCACCTTGGCTATATCGTGGAGTTTTACGTTAGTCTGAGGGGGCCCCAGAAAGTCACACGTCACACACAAATCATATGTGCAAGGAAGGGATAGAGTCATGCAGTATGGCTTTATTTTTTGACACGACGGTCAGTAGAAAAAGTTGGTACACAGGAGCTTTCTGGTGGCAGGGCAATGTACACAGAATCCACAAGCTGTAGGAAATTTCTACCAGTACTGTCAATTTGAACATCCAGCCCTCTTCTAGGCAATGGATCAGGCACTGCATGTCCCAAATATTTTAGAGTACATATTCACGAGTACATCCATCCCTCTTCTAGGCAATGGACCAGGCACTGCATGTCCCAAACATGTTAGAGTACATATTCACGCGAGTAAACATTAATTTGAACATCCATGCCCTCTTCTGGATAATGGACTGGGCCCTGTATGTTCCAAATATTTAGATCACATAGTTCACTCGAGTAAACATTGATTCAAACATCTGTTCCCTCTTCTGAACTATAGACTGGGGCCAGGATCCCTAAACAAAAAGAAAGTTACCCTGTGGAAATACTATCCCAAACATAGGAGGGAGGGCAACAACTGACTCCACAAATAACTTTCACAGGAATGGCAGTGCCTGACTCTCTAAATAATTTGTGACAAGTTTCCCCTCTGATACTGGACCAAGGCAGTCAGCTTGGCTCCAGCCAAAGGCCAGACAACACTGAATTCACCACAGGATCAAGAACATGAGAAGGCACTAAATTGCATGTAGCAGTCCCACATTAGTTCTGACAAAAACACTTTGCATGTCAATACTGTGATGGTCTGGCTTAAGTTAAACTATCCCTCAAAAGCAATTGTAGAAGACACTGTCCCCAGACTTTCAGGCACCCAGTGCTGAAGGGCAAACCTGCTTTACTGCCCTGAAGAGATAAACTTCGAACAACATTGCATTTTCCATGACTGGAGAGGCTGGATATGTGGTTAGACCAGGTCTGGGCAGCACTTTTACTCAAATCTTGACAGATATGGGGATGGCTCCAGTTCACTGTTACCAGTCACACAAGTACTTTCTGAAGAAATTCATTCCCTCTGGGCATTACAGAAGATGGCAGCCACCATGACCCAGTGTCCAGACCATTCTGCCTACAAACTAGAGTAAGAAAAGAAAACGAGGGGGCTCCCCTCTGGCAGTCGGTCTGCCCACAGGCAGAACACTGACTGAACTCATTCAAACTCTCCACTAAACTGAACTGACTTCAAGTCTCAACTGAAGCACTACAAGTCATGGTTCATGCTGCTGCAAGAGTTCTACATTCCATTTTAGAACCCTCTGCCACGCAGAGCTGACCAGAAGGCTTAATGGAGCCCTACAGGTATTTTACTTTTGTGCTGCCCAGCTCCTAAACTACACTATGAAAGGGGTTCTAGTATTCCAGGGAACTCAGGTGTTATACTGACAGTAAACAATGTCACAGTTAGTTGAGGCCAGTTGGAGATGGTCAGTCTTTTAAAACATGGAGGAAATAAGTAATATATTGTCTGAAATACAGTATGTAGAAAGCTAAAATAGGAGAAAGTAAAAAACAAACCTCTAGAAAACACTAAACTGAAATACAACTGGTGTAAATATAGTTTCTAGCCTTCATTTTAGTAGCTACATAACTCTTTAAGAGCTAGTAGTGGCAAAAATATCAGGCAAAAGCTGTTACTAATTTTGAAGTAGTTTATCATTTTTTTTATTTCTGAAGTATTTTCTTTTCTATTTGTTCATTAGAAAGCATTTACCTGGACATCTGGTTCCACCCTCTTCCCATGCAGAGCTGAATGACTTGGGTTTCTACCTCTTGGCAGTGAAATCATTTGCCATCCACCTGGTTCCTGGTCTCAGAATCCCTTGGCGAGCAGTCAACAGTGCTGAAGTGATAATGCCAGCAAGAAAAAAAATAAAAAAGACTTACCAGTGCAGATAGTGGATAATCAGGACACCAGGTTGCACAATCATTCCACCTCAGTAACTCCCCAGGCCAGTTCACACTGCAAGGATGTTGGAGACAACAACTTTACAATCACCTCAAAAAAGTTATTCTTTATGCTCAGGAAATTGGGCTTCTCCATGGAGTGCATGGAGATGTCCAAGAGGATAATGTAGGTCACCAAATAATGACCAATCTTGAGGAGGGCTTCACAGACACCACAAGGGTCCTGGACCAACATGCCACCATCCTAAGGTTCTTCACTCACCAGGAATGGCAAATCACAGAGAAGCTGGACAGTCTGGAGCTCTGCTCCTGGTGAGATAACATTCAGATTCACGGTGTACCTGAAGGCACCAACACAGAGGACATGGGGCAATTTCTTGACTCCTTTTTGTGGGAGCTGATCTCCTGGCTGGCCAAAGAGCTACTCATCATCATGTGGGCACACAAAGATCTGTGACCCACATGCCTGACCCAAAGTCTGCCCTATTTAATAGTCCTAAAATTCTTGGACTATCATGCCAAGACAAAAATGAGCAGCTAGCCTGGAATAGAAAAAACTCGTATTTGAGGTATCAGCTTTTTATCATGATTTTCCACTAATTACTATGAATAAACAAAGTAAACAAAGGGAATATGCAAGTACTTGGTTCAAAAAGATGTGAGTATACAAATATGTGCACCAGCCTAATTCAATATACGTACCCAAGAAGGTGCACATTTCTTATGGACATTGGATTATAAAGCCATTACTGAAAAATCTAGAAGACGGGAGTCCCTCTGGACCTATTTGCTGACCCTGACCCAGCACTAGAGGCCCAGTCTGACTCTGAAGCCTGACATTAAGTCATCCAAGCTTGGAAACGTGGCATACATAAGAGGAAAGGAGTCATTCTTTGACTGAATGGAGACCAAGGGGAAGTTTGCCTGATTCAGAATCAGGACCATTCACAAAACACAGAGACGCACGCTGAGTCAGATCAATTGATCTCACTCCTGATCTGCTTGTTAGGTTGTGGCCCTTGGGCTAGTGACACCTGTTGTAGCTGCATCTCACCACTTGACCTTGAATTATTGTGAAGGATACCCCCATCTACACTGAATTTATTTGGGGGGTGGACACCCACCCTTTCATTTTATCACACTCCAGTTCCTATGACTGTACCACCTGGCATGAATGGACATTTAGTGTACAGCAGTGTTAAAGACAAGTTCATTTTAACATTTTAATTCCTTTAACAGTATCAGCTGCAAATAGTATGTATGCTGCAAATGGAGGGAAATGCCATGGAAGAGGGAAATGGGAGATAGTGTGGCTGCCTGGGGAGAAGTCCAGGGTAAAATGCGCCACAGTTGACTTATCAGAGTTGGTCACTGTTGTTATTCCTGTTTTGTGAAAGGGATGGGGAATCTGATGACAATGGATGATACTGGAGATCACAAAATTGGAGTATTGCAGGATACTGGAGTATTGGAGGGTAGCACAGTTCTAGCCACATGAATATATAGCTCCTTGGGGCTTAAAGGAGCAGGATAACTGCTGGCTTGTCCTCCCACTAGAAAATGGCTTCAGCCCTTCCTATAGACAACCCAAAATGATTCAAGTGGTGCAGCAATTAGTAGCAAGCTCTAAAGTGTCATCACTGAAATCCTTGAGGAATCTCAGCACCAGTGTAGCAGGATCGCGTCCTACAAATGACCCAATATTCACCTCCTTCAGCATCTTTGACAGGAATTGCTGGTACCTGGAATATTCTGCATCAGAGGAGAGGTGAAACATAGAATCTGACAGCAGATAAAGACCGCATGGCCATGCAATCTGCTCACTTCTCTCTACCTACACTATTACCATTGCAATAGGTGGACAGAAAAATCCTCATCCTCAGAGGAGAAAGAGGAAAGGAGGGGCTTATTTATTTATTTATTTATTTAGCTTTTGTTAAAGTACACTAGACAAACACATCCCTATTTTCAGGTACAGCTTGGGAGAGTACAGGAAATCAAAGAACACACAGAGTACAATTTGAAGCAAGTAGGGCAGATACACAGATGTCAGGTGAAGCATAACATACATAGTAAGATATCTCAGGTCACGACAGTAATCATAGTCAATATGCTCAGGTACAGTGTCACTGACACAACATCACCAGCAATATATATACAGATATATACAAAATTTACACATTTGCAAAATACATGGAATGAATACACTCAAGGATATTGTGCAGAGGACCAGTCTAATCAGGGAGGGTTAAGACAGTCACATACTGATGAGAGCTTCAAGTGGTTCCACAGGGAGGTGCATAGGCCTGACTGGGGGGAGGTTCGGACATGGACAGGGAAGGAGTTCCACGGTCTAGGGGCACATGACGCAAAGTCCCTGTCTCCCATTTTGGTACTAGTAGGAGGGACCTTAAGGATAGCAGAGCCCAGTGACCTTAGAAACATAGAAACATAGAATTTGATGGCAGATAAGGACTGCTTGGCCACCCAATCTCCCATTTCCTATCTACTGGATAAGCTGCAGATCCTAGTTAACCAGCAGCCTACTTCTTCCTACCCCACCCCTAAATTGCCTTATGACTGTCCCATGCATGCTTGAATTCCACCACTGTTTTTGACTCCACAACCTCTCCAGGAAGGCCGTTCCATGCATCCACAACCTCTCTGTGAAAAAATACTTCCTTTAAATTACCTCTGAGCTGCCCCCATCTTCAAATTGTGCCAACTTAATTTTTGCACACTCTTTTTGAAAGATGCTACCTCTTTGAATTTGTTGATTCCCTTGAGGTACTTGAAAGTTTCTATCATGTCCCCCTCTCCTTCCTTTCCTCGATGCTATACATATTAAGCTCCTTAAGTCTCTCTTCATATGTCTTCAGGTGCAGACCCTGCACCATTTTGGATGCCCTCCTGGACAGTTTCCATCCTGTCTATGTCTTTGCGGAGATTGGGTCTCCAGAACTGCATGCAGTACTCAGATGGGGTCTCACCAGCTGTCTGTACAGAGGGATAATAACTTCCTGTTTTCTACTGGTGATGCCTCTCCCTATGCATCCCAGTATCCCCCCAGCCCTCCTTGCTGCCCTCTCACATTGCTTGCCCACCTTTAGGTCATCTGATATGACTACCCCCAGGTCCCTTTCCATTTTTGTTGTTGTTAGTATCTCACCCCCCATTGTGTACTCTTCCCCTGGGTTTTGGTTTCCCAGGTGCAATACCTTGCACTTCTTAGAATTGAATCTAAGCTGCCATACATTTGACCATTCCTCTAACCTTGCCAAGTCCCTTCTCATCCTTTCCACCCCACCTTGTGCATCAACTCTGTTGCAGATCTTTGTGTCATCTGCAAGAGACATACTAGGAGGTAGGTAGCGGGGCTGCTGGCACAAGGAGCTCCGCCAGTCTGGGGGTGCCAGTACCCAGTACCTTACCCATGAAACTGCCCACAACAAAATTCAAATAATTGGGCGGGAGAGCCAGTTGAGCTTACTGTACAGATCACAGTGGTGAGTGAGACGAGGGACTCCAAGAGCAAAACGGCAGATATTATTATAGGCAACGGTCCATCTAGAGAGGTGGATCTTGGAGGTATAGGCAAACAAAAGGAGCCCATAACAGAGGGATGGTAGAAACACCCCTTCTAGACAGTGCTAGGCGAGCAGCCGGAGTAAGGTTATTCTTTGCCCTGTAAGCCAGACCCAATTTCCAGTAAACAGCTCTACACGCATTTTGGATATGCTGATCAAGATCGAGCTCTTGGTCAAGTGTCACCCCAAGGTGTTTGACGGAATTGGCGGTGAGAACAGGAGTGCCATCAATACCGGAGATGCACATAGGAACAGAGGAGGCCTTTAACTTGGCCATCGAACCGAACAGCATGGCCTGGGACTTTTTAAGATTTAGGACCAGCTTATGGGATGATATCCAGGAATGGACACTACTGAAACCCTCACTCAGTTGGTGGTTAATGACCTCAATATCCTTTGAATGAGTGAGGATAACAAGGTCATCAGCATACAGGACAGCCCTGCAGGAGGCTGCCGAGAAGGGAAGGTCATTGATGAAGATGGAAAAAGCAGGGGCCCAAGGACTGACCCCTGGGAGACCCCTGAGGACATGGGGGTGGTGTCTGAGAGCACCTTACTATATTTGGTCAGTTGCTGCCTTCCATGAAGGTGGTTGGTCAGGGCCGGAGGGAATAAGCCCAAAGACCCAAGTTGAGAGCATAGCAAGGCATGGTCAACAAGGTCAAAGGCTTTAGAGAGATCAATAAAGATGGCACCAGAGAGTCTGCCCTGGTCCATAGCAGCCCTTATCCCAGAAGTGACAGAGACCAGGGCAGAGGTGGTGCTGTGCCCTTTTCAAAAGCCATGCTATGAGGGAGACAGAAGCTCATGAGCCTGGATATAATCCAAGAGTTGTCCCTCCACAACTTTCTCAAGGAGCTTGCTGATGGCAGGCAGAATGGCAATCGGATGATAGTTGTCAAGGATCCTGGGGTTGCCCTGTTTGAGCACAGGAACAACCTGTGCCACCTTCCACAGGTCTGGGATAACCCCAGAGGCTAAGGATAGGTTGACGGTATGGGCCTCATGCAATGGCCATGCAGGGTCCTTAGGCTTGAAATGGGCTTGGTCTGCCTTAAGGTGGTGTTGGTGAAACACACCAGCCTTAGATCTGAATTTTTGCTAGGTCATGGGCCCCAAGAGACCCAAAATGCCTGGAAAAGCAGGGGATAGGGACAGAAAAGGCGGAGGAGGAAAAGGGTCATGGATGAACATGCCAGGCCCTCGGGCAGGGCTGTGAGAATGCTCAGGGAACCTTGCCAGAAGGAAGGACCTGGCAAACTTGCCTATGTGGGGCCGATCAACTTCAAAGTACCCGTCAAGATGGTGCCCTTGGAGGAAACTCCCAGGTGGGGAGAGCAGTGCTGGATGGGGCCCACAGGGTGGCCTTGGTCCCCACCAGTGACAAGGCCAGAAAATTTAAGGGACAAACAAGAAGCTGGGTTAGTGCTGCAACTCCTGTCAGAGTTCCCACCATCACTGGACAAGAGGTGAGCCACAGGCCCAGCATTCTGTCCCAACCCCTCACCGGACTTACTCTGCCCCTTAGGCCAAGCCCAGTCTCAGGCCAGAGTCACCCCTAGTGTCAGCCCGGTCCCAGACCTGACACATGAACAGCGCCAGAACCAGACCTCGATTGTGAATGGCACTGGGACCAGATCCAGCAATGGGAACAGCACTGGCACCTGAACTGGTGCTATAGATGGCACCAGGGTGGTCCCAGCACCATCCCTGGAGTCAGTTCAAGGGTCAACCAACGGGAACACTTTAGGCACTGAGCTGGGCTCAGAACCAGGCCAAGGATGGCTTCTGTCATCACCGCCTCGGTCCATAAGCCCAAGGTCAGTGTTGCCATCTTCACCCAGGCTGCAAGGGCATGCAGGGGAAGAGATAACTATTACCTCATTGTTCAAGACAGAGTCATCTCCAGAATTGTTCCCTCAACTGACACCATAGGCAGTGCCAGAGGGTGGCCTGGTCTTGTGGCTGCACTGCCTCACCCCTGGTACTGTCCTTAGTACCACGAGCTGTGGTGGCAACAGGTCACAACACCGAGGTGCTCACTGATGTAGACTGGAGCATAGCTTGTGCCTCACTTGGGGCATCCACTGCCCAGAAGGGTCAGTGGACTGGGGGTGCTCAGCTGGCCCCACCGGAGGAAGCCGCCTGCCCACCAGACTCCCCCCCAGGCCTTCGATGTCTTGCTGAGATGAGCACAGGGATTGCCCTGGACTTCCTCAGTACCAGAGGTACTGGAAAGGGGCTGAGGGAAAGCACCCAGGGACCTTGCCTTGGCATCCCTGGTATGACATCTTCCTCCAAAGGTGGGCAGATCATGACCCCACTTCCATGCGTGCTTCTTGAAGGTAAGGCAGTGATAGTCCATGGAGAAGCAGGCATCATATTTATCCATGCTGTAGTCAGCAGCAAGTCAGATCCAGTATTCATAATGTTGGTCTTGAATGGCAATAGGACCCCCACAGGAGCACTGATGTACAAGGTGGCTGCCCTTCCATCTTGTTCTTCTTGTTGGTCTTATTATTATTTATGTGTATCGTACCCCTATTAACTACCTAGTACTCATATAATCCTACTCCTCCTCTCCCTTTGCCACCCTTGTGCTTACCTATCCATACTGCATGCACAGTTGCTTGTTTATTACCTCAGCTATCATACCCCTATGTGTACCACTTGTACCACCTTCTATCAATAAACACCCACACTGTCAGCCTTTACTAAGCTTTTTTCAATTTAAATTTACATGTTTATTCTATAGCAAAAAAGCTGTTACAATTAAAATAGACAAATATAAAAATATAAATAGGGCATAAAAGAAACATTCATAAATACAAGCAGATACAAACTCAATAGCTAGTATTGCACTTCATATAACGAATACAGATTCAAATTCAATTAATAAAAAAAAAAAATTTATAGTTAATGACAGACCAACATTCTTTGCTTTACTCTGCTAATAGCATGGAAAAACCTAGCCAGTTTCTCTATTGTAGTACAGTCTGCTATATGTATGATGATAATTATTAAGATTTCTTTGTCCATTTGGTACATATGCCCAGATATTCAGACTGCAGGAGCTGTGGCGCAGCCTGGTGCAGTGCAACTTGGCTGAGCAGGGGCATTGACAGGGTGATATTCAATGGAGCTGCACCATGGCACAGCATCGCTGAATATCGCACCCTGGCCACCTGCAGTGTGCATGGCACAGTGGCACTGTGCCAGTGCAAATGGCCAGAGTGGAGCAGGGGATCTTAGCGCCAAGTTCCGTGCGCTGGAATTGCAACTGTACGTGATATTCAAAAGTACACATGTAAATGGAGCCATAATGCATGCAAAGGTGCAAATGGGCCATTGCATGTCGTATATTGTTGCATGCAGGTGCTCTGATCTCCAGCGATACACCTGGTGCCCTGCCAGACTGCAGCCGTCGGGACCGACACACCTGCACATTACGGAAAGTGCCCCAATGCCCCATTGTGGGCATGTGTAAAAGAAGTACATGTCCTATATTCCTCATGGTCCAATGGACCGCTTACAGCCTCATCACGGGCATAGGTAAATGTTAATCCAGTTAACTCTATCCCTGGTGGTTCAGTGGCCCGCTCGCAGCCTGATCGCGGGCATATGTGGCAAAAGAAAAGTCCTATATCCCTGGTGGTCCAGTGGACTGCTCTCAGCCTGACCGCGGGCATATGTAATAAAAAGGAGAGGTCCAATATCCCTGGTGGTCCAGTGGTACCCCTCCCCACCTGCCCATTGAGCCCCACTGCAACCCCCCCAGTCAGTGGTGGGTGGCAGCACCCCACCCACCTGCTGCACCGCCACCCGCTGACTGACACCGTATGGTAGGGCTGTATGACCATTGATCCACAGCGTGAGTCAATGGGCGTGCAGCCCGTACCGTACTACACAGTCCAGATATGTGAATGGATCCATTCACATATCTGGACTGTGTCGTACGGTACTGGCTGCACGCCCATTGGCTCATGCTGTGGACCGATGGGCGTGCAGCCTACGTATGGTGTCAGTCATCTGGCAGTGGGGCGGCAGGCAGGTGGGGTGCTGCCATGACTGGGGGAGCAGAGCAGTGGGGCTCAGTGGGCGGTGGGAGAGGTACTGCTGGACCACCAGGGATATTGGACCTCTGCATTTTATTACATATGCCCATGATTGGGCTGCGAGCAGTCCACTGGACCACCAGGGATATTGGACTTTTCTTGTACAACACATGTCCGTGATCAGGCATGGGGGACATCACCACGAAGGTGCAGCTGAAGCTTGGGTGGCCACCCACAGGTGGCAGCTGCCGTGTTGCACCCTGCAATATGGCAGCTCACCTGTGGGTGGCCAGCTGTTGCTCCTTTTTTTTTTGGCTCACCTGTGTGCAGCGCAGGTAGCTGTTGTGCATGCATGGGCTCTGCACATCCCGGGCTGAATATCGGGATGTGCGGGGTATCCATGGGCACGCCCCCCCACCTGCACTGCATACATTATTGATGCGCTACGGTGCATCGGAATTTGTGCCAGACTCAATCCCCATTTGAATATTGCGCCGGAGCGCATCAGTGGGTTGCGCATGGTGCAGCAGTGTTGCACCATGTGCAACCCTTCTGAATATAGGCCCTAGTGTTTAGTAAATGGCTTAGCCAATGCGTTCCTTCTTTTACATAACACTGTATGTGCAATCCCATAGTTCATGAGTTGAGTTAAGTCCTCCCAACCTCCTACTGAGCAATCACATTCCTCCATCAGATTTTTATCTTTATTATATCTACACTGTAAAATGTCGCTTGGGAATTGTTCAAATTTATATCTTAAGAATGCAGATCTTAAGTTTATGTCAGTCAGGATATCTAAATGGGGTTTATATCCAAAACCAAAACTGTACTTACTGAACCATTTAGAATAATGTGAATCTTTCATAGTTTGTAAGTCCTGACTATTCCAGTAGTTCCCTACTTTTCTCTTAATGTACTTTTTGAACTGTAAGGTCAGGATAATTCCTTTGTTGTCAGTATGTTTCAAATGAATCATTTTATAGTTTGCAAAATCTCTATAAGCGGGGGATACCAGTAATTGCCCTTGTACCCTTCATTTCATTTTTTTTTTCTTTTATACTGAAAAGGTCTGTGGGCAAAGCCCATTTTCATAGATGTCCAGTTTCATACATTATACATATAAAGATATTACAAAAAACAAACACATTAAAATATTAAAGACTTAGCCAGAACAATATAAAACAATTACATCATAACTGAAACTAAGAAAAACACCTACAAACAGAGTTTAAGAACAAATTTATTTTGAGTGCTGTCTTAAATGTAGAAATGTTTTGACAACTAACAACATTACCCTATATCATACATGCATTATTTTTCTCCTAAGCCTTGTCTAATTGATAAATTCTCTGGGGATCTGGTAATCTTTATCCAATAATTCAATTCTCTAATGTCAAAACCAGCTCTGATATTCCTTAATCCCAGTTCAGCCCTGATGTAGGCTGATGGTCAAGAATGCCCCAGTTTTAATATAAGTTTTATGGATGTATACAAAGGAGCCATCAGGATCTTCAGTTTATTATCATTAAAGTCCCAGGCTTCTTCTGCGTATAAAAGCTGAGTGTTCAATTTTGCTTGCATAGATTGCAAGAACGGTCAAACGAGCACCTTCCATATTTGTAGTTGAATCTCATTAATCCTGTTACACTTTTTTATGTTTCTCTAGCAGAGCTTTATGATGCGAGTTCCACTTACAATTTGCATCGAATTCAGTCCCCAGATAGGTGTAACAGTGTGTAACCTCCAGTTTGTTATCTCCTTCTTTCCATTTACCTGTTTGTTTTCTATACCCCAAAATAACAATTTTTTTTTTATTAATAAGAAGTTTCAGGTCAAGTGATTGCCTATTAATATAGTCTAGCTTTGCTTGTAGACCTTTCTTGGTAAGGGAAAAAAGCAGTATGTCTTCTGCATAGGCGAGTAAAGGGCAGAGTATGGTGTTTATTTTTGGTGAATCGGAAATCAAATTTTCCATTCCTCTTAACATATTATCAATATACAATGTAAATAAGAGGGGCAACAAGATGCAGCCCTGGTGCACACCCTTATTTATCTTAAATGAGGCAGATAGATTACCACCAGCCCCTGCCTTATTCTCGCCCATGTATCATTGTACAAACTGGCTGTTAAATGTACTAAACCTTTATCAGTACCTTGATCTACAAGTAAAGTCCAAAGTATGTTCCTTGAGATAGATTTGAAGGCGGAGGAATAATCAATAATAAATGAGTATACCCTCTGTCCACATAACATAACATATTTTCTAACAAGTGTTGCAAAATAAAAATATTATCAATAGGAGAACAATTAGTTCTAAAACTGGCTTGATATTTAGAAATTACATCTGTTTTTCTACTTGATCTTTCAGTCTTTCCAGAACTATTTTTGAGAACAATTTTAAACTTATATCCAACAAGCTAATAGGTTGATAGAGTGCTGGATCTGTTAAACTGCCTTTTTTTATGAATAGGGATACTATTAGCACTGTTCCATGATGTAGGGAGGGTGTTATATGCAATACACTTGTTAAAATAAACTTAACATTTTTGTCCAGAACATGGGGAGAGCTAAATAAACTTCAGCAGGGATACCATCAGGGCCAGGCACCTTATATTTCTTTAAAGTAGAAAGGGCAGCCAGTACTTCCATGGGAGTTATAGTCTCAATAATATAAGTATCATCTCTTAAAGGTACCTGTTCAAGGTCTACATCTGCATAAAAAAAACTACCTATGAAAAAATCTACCTAATTTGTTTCAGTAATACAGATATCTATGACAATCTTGTAAGAATTAATGCCTTTAGCAACTAAGAGCCAGAATTTTTCCATGTAATTTGTCGACACAGTGTGTAACATCATTTCTCATTTTTTTTTGTAGAAGGCATTTTTTTTTTGTTTTTAATTACCACTTTATAGGTTCTTCGTTCTTTATTAAGATTTTTAAGAATTTCTTTTGATGGTTTCCTTCTGTAAAGTATATGTAATTTCCTAATTTTAATTTTAAATGTTTTACATTCTGCATCAAGCCACCCTACTGATTTGTATCTGATATTATTTTTACTGGATCACCCAACTTTTGTTTAATTTATGTAAATAAATCATTTATGGCTTCTGAAATTTGTGAGAGATGCATCACCTGAATATCGTTTATACTTATATTCAATAATGACATAACGATTAAAGGGACAATATCCTCTTCAGCATTTTTATACCACCGAATTTGCTTGCTCTAATTTCAGAAAATTGGAGAGGATCAACTTTAGATGTGTTTACTTCTCTTAGAGAAACATGTCACAGAATCAGTGGAAAATGGTCGCTCTCAGATCTAATCTCAATCTTTAGGCTACACCAGAAGTCTGGAGGGCCTGACCAGAGTGCCAGATCGATCACTGAGGCACCTTTTGGTGCAATATAAGTAAATTCTCCCTCCTTATCACCATTTACTCTACCATTCAGGGGTTACAAGTCAAAATTTTTCATAACATCGATAAGTTGTTTCCCATAGCTATTAATTTTGTGATCTTTAGTTGACCTCACTCTCCAATTATCTTCCCTATTATATATCACAGGTGTAAACATAGATGCAGATTTATTCATTAGACCATCAAATGTACCTATGTGAGCATTAAAGTCTCCAATAAGGATTATCTCAGTTTGTGGAAAAGCACCATTCATGTCAAATATAATGTTAGATAAATCATCCCATAGAGATGGTGAATAAAAGTTGGAGTTATCTGGTGGCATATAGCCACTCACCCATATATAACTCTTATTTTCTATTCTTAAGTGCAACACAATAAAGTTGTCAGGTACTTTCCAACAATAGCACTTTTGTAAAGCTCCCAATTTTAGCCAACACAATCAAACCACTAGAGTATCTACCAGCCTCAGACAGTCTCTTCCCTGGTGAATGAAAACATTCATAACCATTTAAGCTAATGAAGTCCATTTCCTTATGCCATGTTTCATGGAGGCTTAACAAGTCAAAGCCCATTAGATATGTTCTCACTCTGGATCACCAGTTTTGGCATTCTAGCCTTCAATATTCCATGAGTAAAGATATATTCCATAAACGAATACTGGGGTCTGTACTAGAATAATTCAACATCCCATGTCAATCAATCTTATACCCAGAAAGGGGCATGAATCTATTACTCAGGGGGAGATCAGTATTGGCCAAAACATTAGGTTCTTTTCTGATGCTTGGAGCAATGGTACATGGGTATATGTGCTCAAGATCCATCCTACAGCCACCTTGGAACCTGGGATAGACCCAGAAGGGTCATGAGCAGCTCCCTTAAAGGGAACCCCTTCATGTCTCCAGCATCTTCTTCCTCATCTTCGGTGTGAGACCAAAAAGGCCTTGACTTATTTTTTCATCTCTGCTTCCTTTTTGCTCTCATGTCAGATTTACTCTGTTTATATCTCTATGCTGATATCTGCTTTGGTTTCTATATTCTACTTCCCTGGCTAAGGGAAGCAGTGCCTCTCCCGCCACCAAAATGTAGTGAGAGACTAGGAGACTCCCTCCCTTGAGCTGTCCTCTCTTCTCACTCTGAGGCTTCTCCACCCAAAACTAACTCACTGCTCTTGAGCTTCCTCTTTCATGCGCCTTCCCTACTGGGTCTCATATTTGCATATACACTGAATATCATGTACCTATCAATCAAATGATTCAGAAGTATGACTGTAGAATAGCTGGATTATGTATTTTCCTACCCTCAAATTCTTTTTGAAACTCTAGCACCCATTTCATAACTAGGCGTGAACCTGTGTAGGAATGAGAGACCGGTTACATAATTTTCCGTTGATCTGTAGCCATAATGCTCAGTTTGTGTCAGACATTTCCATAGAAAGAGACTGTGATGTTACAAGTAGGCCATTATGACTTCAGCTTCAAATTTAGCCTCAGCTATAACCTGTAAGTGAACTGCAGTGTACAAGGCCCAGTTTTCAGACATAAGTTTACTACTAAATGAAGAATGGCTTCAGATAAAAAGCAGTGCTAGTGACTAGGCCCAGAGTCCCTCTTTAAGTGCTACATACATTGCTAGCAGAAACCTTATGCCATTCATTAAACACAATGGATATTTTGCTACCAACATGTGTTTTGAGCCTTAGCACTGCTCCAAACATGTTTTAGAAAGTAATGACCTGTATTACTTGCCAGCATCCTAGGAGACTCAATGTATTTAAAATGCATTGTTGTGAATGATATCCGTGAGGCTAGTCATGATGATTATCTACCTCAAGTTTAGCATGACCTGTGAATCTACCACCTGACTCAGTTTAGACAGGTAGCTTTTCAAGGTCTCAAAAACAGAGTTTATAGGGTACAGCTTTTCTGCTTGAGGTATTACCCTGCTGCAGATAAATACCGTAGCATAAACTGAGGCCATTCATAACCTCCCAGAACCTCAGTCTGTTCTGTACTTAGTTTCTTTTCTATAGCACTGGACCTGACTGCATAGAAACTCCATTTTATTCCTCAGCACACACCCCCATGGTGCCCCCTGTCCAACTCATCAAAATACCTGTGCCCTTGAAATTGTTTACAACTTGCCAGACATGTAAAACCTCAGAAGTATCAGTTCATCTTAGTACATATGATGACTTACTTCTGTTTAGGCAGTCATGTCTGTTGATATGCATCTGTCTTAGTAAATTCTGTTTTTTAGACCAGGTATGTACTGGGGTCATGAAACTAGTAGCTTTCTGGGCCCTCACACCAGATAAGCAGTGGTACTCCTTCAGTGAAAATGAAGCACTAGTGTGCTTTTGGGCATGTGGTTGCTGGCAGGATTAGATCTATAGGCACCTATTTATTCTCAGAACTGGCCACTCGGCACTAGCAAGAAGTTCTTAACACAAACTCCTCCCATTACTCATAAAGGCTGATGCTCTGAATCAATTAAACATTGAGCTGAGTTTGTCTGAATGCAGCATAATATAGACAACCTCCTCTGTCATTCTATATTAGTTCTGGAATCAGCTAGGAACTTGTTTATTTATTTGTTGACATGTTTTAGCTTGGAGAGCATGCTGAGCAATAACACATTTCCCAGGTGTGACCTACAGTAATGAGAGGGAAGGATTACACAGGGATGTATGTATAAAGAAGGAAGGGATTGTACAGCATCAAATATAGTAGAATACAATATGCTGGTGAGGTAGATGCTAGAGACACAGCAGGAGAGGGATGGGGACCCAAGGTGGAGGGTAGAGAAGGGGAAGATAGTGAAGGAGTGTCAGGAGGAGGGGCTGCAGGCCAGGGGAGGAGGTTGGGGAGGTACATGGGGATTGGATGGAGTTGCTAAAAGGTAGGATAAGGGGGAGTCTACTAACGAGTTCATAGAAAAGAGATTGGGGGGAGGTATGAACCATGAAGAGGGGGTTTCTAGTGCTGGGGGATTCCATACTGAAGGGGCTCAGATGGGGCAGTAAGGGCAAAAGGCATAGTCAAATCTGGGTCGATTCTATACCTGGGCTGACTGCAGAC
Source organism: Neoceratodus forsteri (assembly GCA_016271365.2). Taxonomy (NCBI): domain Eukaryota; kingdom Metazoa; phylum Chordata; order Ceratodontiformes; family Ceratodontidae; genus Neoceratodus; species Neoceratodus forsteri. Next base: position 914,576,368 of record CM057454.1, on the reverse strand, counting down.
AGGGTGGGGCAGTCTCTTCTTAAACGTGCGGGGAAGGGAAGGAGGAGACCTCATGTGTTGCACATGGATATGAACGACCTGGCAGAGGGGGGACAGTGGAAGTGGTATGGGAGAGGTTCAAGGAACTGGGAAGGCTGTGTGAGGAGATAGGGGGAATCAGTGGCCTTCTCAGAGGTACTCTCAGTACCATGCACAAGTATAGCAAGGAAAGGAAGGATAGATGAGTTTAATACTTGGCTGGGGGAATGGTGTCGCTCAACGGGGTATGGCTTGGTGGGTGGCTGGGGTAGAACCTGGGACAGGAATGACCTGTATGCCAGGGACAGACTACACCTGAACAAGGAGGAGAAGTGGTACTGAAGCAGAAGTTAGAGGAGTATGCAGAAAGAAAGATGAATTTAAACTAGAAGGGGGGAGTGGCAAGTGGTCAGCTGGTAGACAGGGGTCCTGGAGAGGGGGTCCTGACAAGCTCCCCATAGTTAATGGGAAGGCAAAGGAGGGGACATGGGGAAAAGGAGGAGAAGGGTTAGGAGGAAAGAAGTGGGTTGGAGACTGGTTCACTGAACGCGAGTCTCGGAAACAAGTCAGTTGGAGCCGGGCCTATTGGCAGAGGGAGGATGGACATTGCAGCCATCGTGGGAAATGGGCCACCCAGCACCAGGACTGGGAGTTGATGGTTCTGGGGTATAGGATATTCAAAAAGGATAGGACCAAAGGGAGAGGGGAAGGGGTGGTGATCTTTGTATGGGAGGGGATGAGGTGCACAAGGGATGAGGGGGAAGAGGGCAGGACAGAGGCCCTACGGATGCATTTTTAGGACTCAAAAGGCAGGACACTGAAGAGGGGAGGTAGTTTATAGACCACCAGCTCAACTGGAGGACCTGGACAGGGAGTTAGCTGAGCAAATCTGAAGGGTCTGCAGGAAGGGAAACACAGTGATGGTGAGGAACTTCAACCTGCCTGGGGTGGATTGGAGTACCACAACCACCACAAGTGCAAGGGAGCAAGTCCTGTTAGAGGCATTTCAGGACAGCTTCTTGATGCAGTTGGTCCATGGGCCAACCTGAATAGGAAATACTCTGGGACTTGTACTGTCCAATGGGGAGATGGTAAGGGATCTGGGGGTGGAGAACCCACTGCTGGGGAGCGATCACTACTCTGTGTGGTTCACACTCAAGATGGGGAGGGAAGTTGGGGGTACAGGTACCAAGGTGATTGACTTTAGGCGGGCAGACTTTAGAAACATGAGTGAAATTCTGGTGGGGCACCTGGAGGGGATTCAACCAGGCTGGGACACAAGTCAGAAGTGGGATGTCATAAAAAAGGGGCTAGTGGAGGCTACAGGGGCATGTACTAGAACACAGAGCAAGAAAGGGAGGGCAAAGAAGCCCTGTTGGATGACTCAGGAGGTCAGGGAAGGGTGAGAGTCAAGAGAGAGGCATTCCGGAGATTCATAAAGTTAGGGAGGGGAGAATACAAGGAGATGTACATGAAGAAATCCAGAGAGGCCGCCAAACTAGTCAAAGTAGCCAAGGCTTCCAGGAGCTGAGGCTGGCATGGGATATTAAAACAGAAAACCTGGTATGGTCGGTTAAGGCTCTGCATGACCCCGGAAGTGAAGAATTCTACTTTGGAGACTAAACGTCTCTTTACTGAACAAAACTGAATTTAAGGAGAAGGTGCAGGAGGTGGTAGAGGAATAGTCTCACCACAACTCAATGCATGAAACTACAACAGCCATCTGGTGGGATGGTTTGAAGGCCTACTTGACAGGAAAATCATACAATATGCCTCTCAACTGAGGAAGAGTCAACAAGAGGAAATTTCTGGGCCGGAAGCCAAATTATGGAACCTAGAAATAGAGCACAAAATAGCCTTGAAGCCAGAGACTAAACAAGAACTAGATATCACTAGGCAAGAGTTAAACAAAATATTAGATGAAAAAATATAGGGACAGCTTAGATACTCCTGTCAGAGGTTCTACGAATTAGGGGGAAGAGCGGGCAAACTACTTGCCTGGCAGATCTGAAAAGAAGTCACCTCAAAGAAAATCCTTAAGGTAAAAACCACAGGGGGAGGCTCGGTCTCCAATCCCAAAGGTATAGCAAACCAATTTAAAAGGTTTTATAAGCTTCTATATTCCCAGGAACCGGTAGAGGATTTTAGCCGCCATCTGGGCAGTTTCTTTGGGGGAGCCAGGCTACAGAGGCTGTCACAGGATGAGAGGGATTTCCTGGATTCCTCACTTGGGGATGAGGAGGTTCATGCAAGCCTACAGGGACTGAGGGCGAATAAGGCCCCTGGCCCAGATTGCATGCCAGCAGAGCTTTACAAAACATTCAGGGAATTGCTGGACCCCCTGCTGGGTGGGGTGTGCAAAGAGGTTCAGCAGAATGGTATAACTCCACCGAGCTGGCAATATGCGCAGATCACAATAATACATAAGGAGCGTAAAGATCCGGGGAATGTGGGTCATACAGACCTATCTCCTTGTTAAATGTTGATCAGAAAGTTTACACCTCGATTCTGGCCAAACGGTTACAAAAGTTGGTGAGGCATCTAGTACATCCACATCAAACAGGGTTTATAGCATGGAGACTCCTGCATGACAACATCCGGCTTACTGAACCTGGTTGCATCAACAATCTGCCAGAATGCACCTGGCCATTTTCATGGACGCAGAAGGCCTTTGACAGGGTCAAGTGGGGTTTTCTCCATCTTACCCTGTTGGAGATGGGATTTGGCTCAAAGTTCAGAGAGTGTGAGCCCTTTATGCTGCCCACAGGCCATGGTCCGAAGCGGGTTCACGACAGAGGTTTCACCTCACAGGGGACAAGGCAGGGATGCCTTGTCACCACTATTATTGCCCTATGTATAGAACCATTGGCAGTAAGAATTAGAACAGCGCCACGACATTAGGGTGTTAAAGTAGGGGCTAGAGAGCATAAAATCTCTCTCTATGCCGATGATTCCCTTTTTTATATCACCTCACCTGAAACGTCCCTCTCACTAAAACAGGAACTAGAGGATTATGGACAGGTATCAGGGTATAAAATTAACTATGATAAATCAGAGGCCCTGTGGTTTGGAGGGACAGTCCTCAGGAATGTGATGGAGGATTTCCTCTATAGGTGGGCCAAGGCTAATGCTGTGAGATATTTAGGGATTAAGATTATCCTACACATGTCCGATCTGTTTGAATTGAACTATGGGAGGCTTTGGAGAGAGATCTCTGCTGAAATTTACAAGATGGAGGCTCCTCCCGCTCTCCTTGGGGGAAAGAGTGGAGATAATAAAAATGAATGTTTTACCCCGGCTTATGTTTCTTTTCCAAGCACTCTCAGTTGGGATCCCAAGGAGATATTGGAATTGGATCACGGGAGACCTATCTAGTTTTGTTTGGCAAGGTGGTCGACGAAGAATTCAAATGGAACTTCTCTCCCAACCCAGGGAGAGGGGAGGCCTTGCCTACCCTGATTTTAAGCTGTACTGCTTAGCAGCCCAGATAGCCCCGCTCATCTCATGGTTAAAGCTAGAGGGGGATGAGGGTTGGCAGGGCATAGAAAGATTTAATTCCAGTCAGCTGTCTCTGACCTCCCTGCCCCATGCACCGATTACCAATGCCGTCTGACAGACGATTAAGAGTCCCTGGACCAGACACACACTCAAGGTCCTTATCAGGGCCAGAAAAGTCACTCAGACACCTGAGGGTATAGGCCCATTAACTTCTATTTTGGGAGATCTGAATTTTCTTCCGGCACAGACAGATCTGGGTTTTAGAGCATGGAACAACAAGGCCCTGGTCAGGTTTTGTAATTTATTACAGGGGGATGCTATGATGTCCTTTGAGCAGGTACAACAAAAATATCATCTTAGTAAAACTAATTTTTATAGATATCTTCAATTGTTAAATTCCTAAAATCGCAAGAGATCTGACAGGGTTCGAGGAATTTATGTATTAGTCGGCAAAGCTAGCTGATCAGAGGAAAACAGTATCTATGGAATATAGGGCAGTGCAAGGGGAAAGTAATGACTACTTCTGGATCCTGAGAGATAGGTGGGAGAAGAAAGTAGGGCACCAAATCTCTGATCACCGCTGGCAAGAGGCCTGGACCAAAGGATGGCGCACTACGGCATCTCCAACATGGAGAGAGTTTCATTGGAAATGCCTCTCCAGGTTTTTCCACACACTCTCAGTTACAAGGTACTGCCAGGCTGGGAACTCAGATCTTTGCTGGCGAGGATGTGGTCAGGTGGGCACACATGCTCACATCTTCTAGACGTGTCCAGAGGTAGGGAGGTTTTGGCAGGGGATATCTCAGATCCTCAGTCGTTTCTGGAGAATGGCTATTCCCTGCTCCTTTGACTCCCTTATTCTGGGACTGGATCTTGGGGGCATTGGGGGGTGGACAGTGGCCCTTATTTAGGCTGCTCTGCCTGCCTGCACTCAAGGAGATCATGTCCAGATGGCTCACCACTGCCCCGCCAGATCTGGGTTCCTGGCATCGCAGGGTAGAAGATCTCAAATGAATGGAAGGCTTGATGGCAAAATTAAGATTGACAGAGGAGAAACATAGGGAGCAGTGGGGAACACGGGAGAGAAGCATGGAACACCCTACAAAAATCCCTTAAACTGTCCATTATCATTCCATTTACATCCTTCAAGCAGCACTGTACAGCCTTCTTCACAGAGAAATGCAGCTGCTATCACTAGAGATAGAATAGTCATCCCACAAAACCATATTCCAATCACATATAGCATATTCCTTCCAGTCAGACACTGCCAGTATATGGCACCCAATATTCCCTTCAGCATCCTTGTACTTATTATGTGAGTGACTGTCATGATCCTCATCGAGATATATATGTACTGTACATATTGTAGATGTTAGTTTAACTTTCTCTTAGCCAAGCTTTAACATGTGAATTCTCTGTATATTATTGTGTTATAAATAAAATTTTCCTTTCTTCTGTATGTATAACTGTCTCATAAGTATGTGATGTAATTGCTGTGCATCAACTCGAACCTTGACCTTATCAGGTCCATCTTGTAAATGAGCCTTGCTCAATGATGATCGCCTGAATAAATAAAGATTTGATTGATTGATTGATTGATTGATTGAAGGGAAATAGGGGAGAGCTTGGAGGCACCAGCTCCTGTCTGACCCTGGCTCAACACTTTTGAGCTCCGGGGGGGCCTTGATGTTCTTAGGGGGTGTTGCCAGCACTGAACAAGGGAAATGGAACTGACCATAATCAAGACCTTAGGTCCTTGTTGAGGCCAAGGAAGCAAGAAAAGGACTGACCTTTTTCTCTTCCCTCTGTGGACTGCCTTAAGGTTTAGCATTCATAATTGCCTGGTGGGTCTCCCTATACGGTTAAAGGACTCCTGCTGAGTCTTTATTTAATAGGGGTTCTGCCTCTAGAGTTCAGAGTTTACTTTTCTTCTAAACAAAAAACAAACAAACAAAAAAAAGCATAATAATAGCTTTTATGTGTAACAAGGTCTTGTGCAACATAACATCATTGTTGTACTACTTAAACTGCCTGGCAATGGGGACATGCAGTCTCATTTATTCTTTGAAGACACATGGACACCTAAGAGTGATGTCTAGCTCATAGTCATCAGAAAACTAATAATTAGAAAACACAATGTCCAAGACTGAAATCCACAAAATATGATAATTGTGTAAATAACTGATGGAAACTGATGCATTTCTTGTGATAAAATGTATAAATGTGCTTACACCTGAATCTGAAATAAACTTTGAGTTTAAAAAAAACAACAGAAAAAAGTTTCTTTGGGTACATAAGGAAAGAAGAAATAGCAAGGACCAACTAGTGAGGATAAAAAGGATGGGGTGGGTGGGTGGAGAGAGGGCAGGATCAGGCAGGGCATTAAATGAATACTTCTATTCTGTATTCATGCAAGAGAAAGTGGGGCAGGTACCACAGGGTGGAGTAGAAAGGGGTGAGGGATGACAGAAGCAAGGATTACTGAGGGCAGGGTACTGGAAGGACTGTGGGTACTTAGGGTGGACAAGACACCTGGGCCAGATGGCATTCACTCTATGGTACTCAAGGGGCTGGGTGAGGTTCTGGCAGTGCCACTGGCTGACCTGTTCAATACCTCCCTGGACATGGGATGCATACCACAGGACTGGAGGATGGCCGATGTGGTGTCATCCACAAAGGTGGCCCAAAGGATGAGCCAGGAAACTACAGGCCAGTGAGCCTCACATCAATCATGGGAAGATCATGGAGACAATCCTGAAAGAGAGGCTGGTGACCTTTTGGAGGACAATGGACTCCAGGATGAGCATCAGCATGGGTTTATCTTGGGAAGATCCTGTCAGATCAACCTCATTGAATACTACAATTGGGTAACAAGGAAACTAGACAAGGGCCATGCAGTGGATGTCTTGTATTTGGATTTCAGCAAGGCCCTTGATTGTGTACTGCACGGGAGGCTGGGGGCTGGAAGCCGGGGGGCGGGAAAGAAGATGGCAAAATGGATAACAAATTGATTAAGGGGTAGACAACAGAGGGTGGTGGTGGGAGGAGCTCTCAGCACCAAGGGCAGTGATGAGCAGACTGCCACAGGGATTGGTGCTGGGGCTGGTTTTGTTCGGGTTATTCATAGCTGATATCTCACATGGGATCCAAAGTAAGATCATTCTGTTTGCAGAAGACACCAAAATGGGGGCGGTGGTTGATGATGCTGAGGGATGGAAGGGGCTACAAAACAACCTAACTAAACTGCAGGAATAGTCAGAAACATGGCAGCTGGGGTTCAATGCCAAGAAGTGCAAGGTAATGCACTTCAGAGCAAAGAACCAGGGGAGGGACTATCAGCTGGGAGCAGTACAGCTGGATAGCACCGTAGAGGAAAAGGACCTAGGGGTACTTATAACGGAGCAAGAACAACTCTGCTCAGTGTAGGAAGGCAGCAGCAAAGGCCAACAAGATGCTAAGGTGCATAGCGAGGGGGAATCTCCTCCAGAAGTAGGGAGGTAATTCTCCCCCTGTACAGGTCACCGATCAGGCCACACCTGGAGTGCTGTGTGCAGTTCTGCTGCCCGTACCTGAAGAAGGATGTCAGATTATTGGATGGGGTGCAGTGTAGAGTGACAAAGATGATCCAGGGATTGGAGGGAAAGCCCTACAAGGAAAGGCTGAGTGAGCTAGGTATGCATTCCTTGGAGGAGAGGAGGGATGGGGGGACATGATTGAGACTTTTAAGTACTTGAAAGGGATAAACAAGACTTGAACAGAGGGGATCTTCCAATTAATAAGAGGAAGGAACACGAGAGGGCACAGTCTCAGACTGAAGGGGGGAAGATTCAGGAGGGAGGTAAGCAGACAGTTCTTCATGGAAAGGGTGGTGGGCAATTGGAACACTCTAACCCAGGAGGTGGTGACCTGTAAGACAGTGGGCAATTTCAAGCGAGGATGGGACAGGGTAATTGGGAGGGTAAATCTAAGGAGGGGAGGGAGTGGGAGGGGCAGCTGCAAGATGATGGGCTAACTGCACAATTGAGCAGATTCGACAGACTGTGAGGCCTATTTCTGCTGGCATTTTTGTATGTTCGTAAAATATTTACAGACATTCTACTGGTGCAAAAGCGGATGGCACAACAGTATTTAAAATAAAAAAGTTCAAATAGTTAATTACATGAATTCATGTATTGAATATATGGACTAAACACAGAAAAACATCCTGATGTGAAAAGGAATTGTAGGTTTACAGACCTTGTGGATGCAGATCAAAATTGAATGCACACTTTAAATTGTCATTACTGGGATATAGGAATTACACCTAGAGTCAGATACTATAATATATGCTGTGCTAATGGTCAAAGTCAGGAATAACTGCAGTTGTGCCCTTAAGAAAAGGCTACATATCTGCTAGTGGAGTGTTGGGGCAATTGCTGTGTGTGAAGCAGACTGGTTCAAATGACTGAGTAATAGACACATGAGACTTGATTTCAATAACCCAGGAATGGCGCATGGTGCCTGCACAAAGGACTGATGTAAGGGCCCCATGTGCCACAACATGTGCCATTCCCTATTCCCAAACACAGGTTGTGCTGGATGGGGGGCTGCCTATGGTAATTGAGCTTGCACTGCTCCTGCAGCCGGCATACAGCTGCGCCCTAGTGGAGGGTGGCTTGCACTGTGGTGGTGCTGCATTATCCCCATATGTGGGATTCTCAGACAGCTGCAATAGGCGCATGGCTTGGCAGGGTGTAGACCAGCCTGGAGTTGGTCTAACTGCCTATGTGCCACTCCAGGGGACTGTGCTGGGTGTGAGGAGCTCCAGCAGCTACCTGTGGCACCCGAATGCCCCAAATTCCTGTGCTCACAGATCACCTGGGCAGGTGGACCCAAGTGTCGAAGGACTCTCTGCACTATGGGTATGCCATGCAGGGTAGGGAAGTGCATGCATGCCCACACACTGGTAGGGGATGGTCTCCTGCAAGGATCCAACACTCCCTGCTCCAAGGACTGTCTGGCTGTGCACAGCTGAGCTGGGACCATCATGGGACCAAGAGGGTTGGTATAGGAGCAGCCCGAGTAGCGGCTCCATGGGAGAGGATGACAGCAGCAGCACTGGCAGTGGCAGTACGTGCATTGGCTGACCTACATCCCATATGGGTCACCCGTGTCCGGCAGTGGTCTGATTGCCATGCATCCACACTGCTGGGGATGTGCAGCTGTAGACATGGCTGGGGAGCCTCCAGTACCACAAATGGCCTGGGTCTGGCCTGTCCACCAGTGTCTCCACTGTGGTAGTCCTCTAACAAGGGTCACTTGAGTGGTATGGGCTCTGCTGCCTCAGATGTTGCTCTGCTCCCAACTGTGCCATGCAGTAGTACCAACATGGTCTGCAGAACGCATAGAAACATAGAAGCTGATGGCAGATAAGAACTGCAAGGCCCATCCAGTCTGCCCATTTATTTTTCTACCTTATGAATAGAATGTGCCATCAGCTTTGCTCTGCCAATGGCCTATTTATTCATACATCTGTATTGCTGCCTTATGCCTAGTCCATGCCTGTTTGAAGCCCTGCACTGTATTCATAGCTACCACTTCCTGAGGTAGACCGTTCCATGCATCCACCACCCTTTCTGTGAAAAAGAATTTCCTCACATTCCCCTTTAATCGGCCTCCCTCTAATCTCATGCTGTGTCCTCTTGTCCTGCTATTTTTCTTATATTGAAACATGTTACACTCTTTCACCTTGTTAATGCCCTTAAGGTGTTTGAATGTTTCGATCACATCACCTCTCTCCCTCCTTTGCTCTAGCGTGTACATATTGAGCTCTGTTAATCTGTCCTCATATGTTTTCTGATGCAGTCCCTGCACCATTTTGGTTGCCCTTCTCTGGACTGCCTCAATTTGGTTAATGACCTTGTTAAGGTGTGGCCTCCAGTACTGCATGCAGTACTCCAGATTGAGCCTAACCAGTGTCTTGTAAAGAGGGATTATTACCTCCCTCTTCCAGATTGTGATACTCTTACTAATACACCCCAACATCCCCCTAACTTTACCTACTGCTTTAGTGGTCTGCTTGGATGATTTCAGGTCATCAGTGATGATGATGCCCAAGTCTCTTTCTTCCCTTGTGACTGCCAGCAACTCCCCTTCCAGCCTATAGGTGGCTTCAGGGTTTCTCTTACCTATGTGCATGATCTTGCACTTCTTTGCATTAAACCCCAGTTGCCACTCTTTTGACGATTTACAAGTTTATCGAGCTCTCTTCTCATTCTGCTCACCCCATCTGGATCATCTACACTGTTGCAGATCTTGGTGTCATCTGCAAACAGACAAACCTTACCCTCCAGTCCATCTGCAATGTCATTGATGAAGATATTGAAAGGACTGGCCCTAAACAGATCCTGAGGTACCCACTTGTGACTTGCATCTCTTCAGACTGTATACCATTTACCACCACTCTCTGTTTTCTGCCCAACCAGTTTGCCACCCAATTGACCAACTCTGACCCACCTGAGCCTACCAGTTTATTAATCAATCTTCTATGTGGAACTGTATCAAAAGCTTTGCTGAAGTCAAGGTAGACAACATCAACTGCTCCCCCTTGGTCCACCACTCTGGTTACCCAGTCAAAGAAATCTATGAGATTAGTTTGACAGGACCTTCCTTTTGTAAACCCATGCTGTCTTGGATCCTATGCTCCTATGGATTCTAGGTGTTGCACTATTCTTTCCTTAAGGAGTGCCTCCATAATCTTACCCACTACTGAGGTAAGACTGACTGGTCCGTAGTTCCCTGCCTCCTCCCTGCTACCACTCTTGTGGAGCAGGATCACATGAGCCCTTCTGCAGTCTTCTGGGACCTCTCCTGTGCTCAGAGACTCACTAAACATTTGATAATGTCTCTGCTAGTTCCACCCTTAGCTCCTTTAGTACCCTGGGATGTATGCCATCAGGTTCCATTGCCTTGTCCACCCTGAGCTTATCGAGCTCTTGTAGGACTCTTTCTTTTATGAAGGGACTAGTGCACACCTCCCTCACCCCTGTGTCTATGGTGCTGAGCTGTGGGCCCTGCTCTACCTTCTCTTCAGTAAACACTGAGCAGAAGTATCTATTTAGGATTTAACACAGTGATTGCCACACAGAGCTGCTGGCGGTATCCAACCATGACAAGTTGTGCCCTCTGGGACTCCTCCCCCCACGCAGTGCCTGCCATACCATTGCCCCTCCATCACTTTGGCATCATCAGTCTTCATCACCATCATGGGACTGTCACCACCGCCCTCCACTCAACCCACCCCATCCCCTCCTCTGGGATCTGTGTCCAGATGTAATTGGAGACAGGTAGGACAAGGGTGCTGGTAAAGGAATAGTAGTGGTCAAAGTGGCACATATGTCTCTGGGAGCTTTACTAACTGTCCCTGGTGTACACCATGGATTGGTGAGGCATTCTAGTGCTGGTGGCTTGCCAATGAAATGATATGTTTCTGCAGCCACTATGTTTCCTCATTGGTCTGGGTACTGCACACACTACCACCTGGCACTGGGTCAGTGGGACTGTGCCACTATGCCACATTACCCTACCAAAGCTTGCGGCAATCCCCTCCCATGCACCATGTGTTTAGCGCATGGGAGTGGCTGATGCAAACTGTGGGTATTTGGTGCCAGCACCCATCCTGTACGGGTAATTGGGCACAGGTTCTCTGGTGCACCGGCACTTGGTACAAGCTGCTGTTTGGTGCAGCCTTTGTCAGTTTTAGGGCTGGTTTGAGAAATGGGGCCAGAATCTTCACATTAGAATAATGATACCATATGTATGTACGTATGAATATATGAAAACAGGAAATAAGCTATTTGGTCCATTTAGTTCTTTTCACCACCAAATAAGTGGATGTAACAATTTATTACCCTTTCCTTCAGTTTCTTTACTGCTTTGGTTGGAATCAGTTCTAGAAATCCACCAACCTTTTTGCAAAATAATATTTCCACCCATTTATTCTAAACCTTCCTCCTTCCCTCAATTGCCCACTTATGTCCTCTACTCTTTTAATGCTTTACATTTTCATGTTCAATACGTCTATAACATGTGTTCTGTTACTTGTCATCTGAGAACTGCTTATTTTTCAGCAGCACAGTGACCTAATTATGCTAGAATTCTGACTTGTGATTTTCTGATACATTTGTGACTATATCTTGAGACCTACTTATCCAATTATTACCAAGCTTGGTAAGACATTCTTTACTAAAATTTCTTGAGGACATTGGAACCTCAGCTACAATGACCTAGTAATGCACTAGTGTTGGTTTCTGACTTGTAATTACATTTTTGTTTGAATTGTGTTTTGCTGTTACTTTTTAATATTTCTCTTTTATTTAAAATCTTTATTGTAATACCTCATGAGCTGCATTATCTTCTTCTTCTCATGAAAGCCTGGGGAGGGGGACATAGTAGCACATAAATGTTTAATCAATAAATGTTAAAATGTCTGTTAAGCTATAGATGCATACATATATTTAATATAATATGTTATGCTGCTGGTATGAAGGACTCATAAGGTGTGAAAGTAGTTACTTTTTTGAGTGTTAAATATATGTTAAGCTTTGAGGCATTATGGAAACTTATTCCAGCAATTGTGGGCATTGACAAAGGAATACCTGCTGGTCTTTAAAGTCTTAGTTCCTTGGAATCAAGTTTGTCTAAGAAGTGGAGGGAACAGAGGGATACAAGGTGACTAGTAAGGCTGATGATTGATTGGAGGGCTTCCATGAGCACATCTACATAGACTTTGATGGCAGATAAGGACCGCTTGGCTCACCTAGTCTGCCCATTTCCCTACCTAGAGGATAAGCTGCAGATTCTAGTTACCAACAGTCTATTTCTTCCTAACCCCCACAAAAATTACCTTATGTCTGTCCCATGCATTCTTGAATTCTCCCACAGTTTTAGACCCCACAACCTCCTCAGGAAGGCTGTTCCATGCATCCACCACCCTCTCTGTGAAAAAATACTTCCTCACCTTGCCCCTGAGCCGTCCCCCCTCTGTCTTCAAATTGTGAACCCTTGTTCTTGCACATCTCTTTTTCTGAAAGATGCTACCCTCTTGGACTTTATTGATTTCACTGAGGTACTTAAATGTTTCTATCATGTCCCCCCTATTCCTCCTTTCCTCAAGGGTACACATATTAAGCTCCTTTAGTCTCTCCTCGTATGGCTTCTCTTGCAGACCCTGAACCATTTTAGTTGCCCTCCTCTGAACTGCTTTTGACCATTCCTTCAACCTTGCCAAGTCCCTTCTCATCCTTTCACCCCCTTGTGTATCAACCCTGTTTCAAATCTTTGTGTCATCTGCAAAGAGGCATACTTTCCTTCCAGTCCCTCATAATGTCACCTATAAAGACATTAAAGAGAACTGGTCCTAGTTCTGAACCCTGTGGTACCTCGCTAGTAACCCTACTTTCTTTAGAGTGGACTCGGTTTACTATTACCCTCTGAGTCCTGTTGTCCAGCCAATTTTATACCCAGGCTACTAGCCTGGGACCCATTCCCAGGCTGGCTAACTTGTTTATTAATCTTTTCTGTGGGACTGTGTCAAATGCCTTAACCATAGAAATCAACAATTGCTTCCAGTAAACTGTTCTTGCAATGAAAAACACCTAATTGTCAAGAAAGCAATTAGCTACTAAATTTAAGGGCTGTTAAATGCAAGCATCAATGGTTCTTTTAGAAGGGTGATGGATACAGTGCTGCAACCCAAAGGGTATGGCAATTCATCATGTCTGCAAAGAACTCTGAGCTGAACATGCAGATGCTTTTAGTAGCATTTAATTTAGTTGTAAATGGATTAGACAATAAAATACTTTAACCAGTAACTCTGAGCATGACTAAATCTTAGCACATCCTTATTACTGCCTATCTTGAACAGCTCTACTTTACAGGGGATACACATTTATTGAACTTGTAGTAGAGGAGAGCACTGGCATTTTTATCTGAACTTGTAGTGGAAGAGAGCACTGGCATTTCCATTTACAGATATTTATATTGTATTATATTATATTACTACTATATTGTTATCCTAGCAATGTCAGTGTTTCAGTACATAGAATGCTCACTTTGGGGCCATAAAATTATGAGGTTGTGGGTTCTGTGGTTCTCTTTTGTTTGGCTTTGTTTATTTGAGATCACTGATATGACCAGAATAAAACTCTTAAACTAATTTCCAATATGTTGATCATTAAATCTATATGACTGTAAATTAAATTTAGTTCATCCCTAACTGGTGAAAAAAATCTGCCACTCACATACGAGAATAAAATATGCATGGAAATGTACTAAATGAGTGGATTATAGGACTTGCCCTGAAAATCAGACAACATGGAAACAATCCACATCCCATACTTTATACTTGTTCACTACTTTTCCAAAAATTGCAGGTTTTAGGGAGTTTTCGTTGCATGTTGTGGAATTTTGTGGTCATGTACAATGTGAGGCACAATCCCATTGAAAGAGGCTAGTGAATCATAACATATATGCACTAGGGACAGGAGGAGGTAGAGGGGGGGATATAATTGAAACCTACAAATTACTTAAGGAAATAAAAAAGGTAAGCAGTAAGGTTCTATTTACCAACTTTTTTTTATTACTGACTATGCTAAATCTCTTTCTCTTAGTCACATTATGGCTTGTTGTGGAACCTTTAATTTGGGTAGCTCAGTAGTTTCCATTATTTCAGTCGTGTTAACTTACTATACAAATCAATGCCAAGCATGCATATGTTAGCACATTACTAGTACTTGCAACTTCTGGTGACTTCCTGGTTCTCAAAACAAGTTTTTTGTTAACTATTCACTCTGGGGCTTTAGATAAATGTAGTGGTGTTTTTTACTTTTCTTTGTCATAATATGACATGGTGTTTAAGCGGCATTTGAACTCCAGAGCAGTCTTTAAAATGATATTTCTGACTGTGTCTTTAAATTTATTTGTGTAAATCACAGTGTCAGTGCTTGGCACATTGCCCCCAAAAAAGACTCAAGCTAGGAGTCTAAGTACTGGGGATAGTGCTTTGCTTTCAATGACATCTGACTTACTATAAATTGAATTTTTCAAGTGTACCTTGACTCTATGGAACTTTCCAATTTCACAGATTTTAATTGATTCCCTGTGGGGTTTGTTTTAGCAGGCACCCATTTGTTTAGCTTCAAGTGCAAGGTTCCAGTGGATTTCATAACATATGCATGCTGGCAGACAGGAGGGAGAAGGGGGATACTATCAAAACCTACAGTTTTCTGATGGGAGTAAACAAGTTAGACAGTGGGTTCTATTTACTAAGAATGTTAACACAATGATGAGGGGTCACAGGTGGAGACTGGTTAAGGGTATAAGGGTAAGAGGGATATCAGGAAGTACTTATTCACTGAGAGGGTGGTGGAAAACCAGAATAAAATTACCAAGGGAGTGGTGGAGGCAGGATCTATAGTCATCTTCATTGAAGGCTGGAATAAATTCAATGGACCGATAGTCCTTAAAGGGGTTAGGGTGTAGGGATGGGGATGGGAATGGAAGTGGAAACGTAAGGTAATCATTCTATCTGTTATTAGTCCAGTAAGGTGCAGGTAGCTTTTTTGGAAGACTGGATGGACGTGTCTCTTATCATTTTTTATGTTTCTAACAAAAACTAACTAACTAACTAACCGCCCTTAACTAAACTGGGAGTGCAGATGACAGCAGTGAGTACAAAACCTTGACAACAGAGAAAATGGCAAATATTGTTGTAAACACAGGAACACATTTGAAATCCATTGCTACAGCATAAATGTAAATAACAGACCTGTAATATATCATGGGGAAGCATAGACCACAAGCTATTGATAAACGTGTCTCAGTGGTCACACAATGTTTAAGCCTCAATAAAGCACCCTGCTTCTGATTCACGTGATTTACAGATGTGGGTAATTTGATCTGAAAAATTCATAGGGGGGTCCAAACAAGCCCAAATATTGAAATTGGGAGACTGATTCAACTGAAACCCTGTTTCAATCATAAACACAACAGAGGATTTCTATTACTTAAAGAGGTTTTGAATCCAAAATTTAGTTTTTTTTGTGGTAAGCCAATTGTAAACCTGCAAACAAAATGATAAACCACTATAGGGCATGGTGGTGCCTTGCTTCAAATACATTCCAAAGATACTTTGTAGAAAGTGTAGCTCATGTCCCCTTCCCCCTTCGGCACAAAAAACAGGCACCTCTAGTATGTTAATCCGTTAGCATTCCATCTTTGTTACACAAGCGTGCAAAACAACACAAGTGAGTACACTGCAACATAAGCAGAAGAGCAAAGGATGCTAAAAAATGTCCAGTGACTTAACAGTTTCATGCCATAGCCTATGATTAAGGGCGGTGGTGTGAAAATGTTATGTCAGTGAACATTTGCTAGTTTTAATAAAGATGGAATGTTGATGGATTCATGTTGTTGAGCAGCCTGTTTATCATACAGATGTGGGAGGTACTGTAATAAGAAGGGGGGAGTAGAAAAAGGGACAGAGGGGAAGGTGAGGGGAGGGGAGATGAGGGGTTATAAGGAATGAAAGACTATCGGTAGATGTGAACAGAATTAATATATACAGGCTTCACATAAAGGGTTTTCAATCCCATGCCACATTGAAACCACTGGGATGTAAGCTGTTCAGTGTAAAATCTGATAACTTTCGTGCTAGAGTTTTTGTAGTTTGTTTCCTACACATGGATAAGGCCTTACCCAGTTAAAACCCATGAAGTGCAAATCAGTTAGACTGCTACTGTGCTATTCAAGAAAGTATTGTGCCACATGGGTGGGTTTACGAGGTCTGAATATACAACACACATACTCCTGTATCCTCTGTTTCAGAGGTCTAAAGGATCTGTCAGTGTAAAGTTTTGGACAGGTTCAATGCTTTGTTGAATAGTGTATGAGGTCAGTAGTGCTTGTGTAATGTAGTTTACTTCTGGCTTTTCTCGATTCCCACCCTTGGTAGGGAAGCCAGGTAGTGAGTAGGGAATAGAAAGCCCAGTACCAAGGGTGATCAGAGTGCAGGAGAAGGAGGAGGCAGGGATGGATGGTGGGTGTTTCACAATGCGTTAAGCAGGTGACTGCTGTATGAGGCTGGCCTTTAAAGGGAATGTGGGAGGAGCTATTTCCCAACATTGAACATCGGACTTTAGCCCTCCCATTCAATGTTTTGGTACTGTAAATAGTGTATGAGGTCAGTAGTGCTCGTGTAATGTAGTTTACTTTTGACTTTTCTCCATTCCAACCCTTGGTAGAGAAACCAGGTAGTGAGTCGGGAATAGAAATTTCAAAAGAATTACCAATGAATGTTCAAGAGAGTATGCTTACCTCCTACAATTCATAGA
This sequence comes from Neoceratodus forsteri, assembly GCA_016271365.2. Taxonomy (NCBI): domain Eukaryota; kingdom Metazoa; phylum Chordata; order Ceratodontiformes; family Ceratodontidae; genus Neoceratodus; species Neoceratodus forsteri. The sequence continues at coordinate 914,559,482 of CM057454.1, read as the reverse complement.
TAGTATGACCAGTAGCACTCAGGAGAGGAAAACCCCCAGATGGAGGAAACCTCTGAGGACCCAGGGCTGCTGACCCGTCTGTCCTCCGGGCAAACTAAGAGGAGATGAACCTAGGTTCTAGCAACCATAATCTGATTTCTGATAAAGGTGAACTGCTTGGAGAGAATGGACCATCTTCAAAGTCCATTGGATGATGCATTCTGGAAGGACGATTCTTGAGGTTGAAGAGGTGGTCTATTCTGAAGAAGTATCCAGATCCTGAAAGTGGAGTAGTCCACTTGAAAGGGAGAATGCAGTCCAAGATTCCAAGGTGATGATGGATGATATCCAATGGGATTACTGAGCCAAAGTGAGCATGAAGAGCATGATTTGATAAAATGTGCTGCCAGACTTTGAACGGTGGGAAGTATGATGGGTTTTGAAATCATAAGGTAAACAATCTGACTTTGTAGAAAATTTGACATTCAATGTTAGAGTCTGAAGGTTTGGAGTTAAGTGGTGAGCAATGTAGGCATTCATTAAGAAGATGAAGGAGTCAGACAGAATCTTTAGATACCTGGTAGGAGGAGTGACGTGGAAGATTTTAGACCAATGAAGGAAGGTTAGTATATGCAGTAGAGATGGTAACTGAATGTATGTGAAAATAATTGGAAGTTCAGTATGATGAATTCGAGAGTTGCTTTAGGTATTGATGCCATAATGATACTTGTATAGGCTCCTGCTGGTCTGCTGGTTGGAAAAGCTGGATATGGGTATCGCTGTGGTGTAAATGCCCATGCCAGGAGCTGAGGTGGCCATGACTACATTGCCTTACAGGTTGATCCACTGTCTGAATGCTGTAGGAAGCCCAGAAATGGGTCTTTGCAGTAGTCTATAGACTGGTGTGGCAGTGGGAAGTTGACAGTGGCGTAGAATGTGAAGAGTGCTTGGCAGTTTAGTTGGATATAGGCCTGTTGAGAGGCATGACTGGGATAGTGAGACAGCCAGGTCAGTTGCAGATGTGCAGATTGAGAAATCGATGGAAGCCAGCTCTTGGTGAAAGTCTTTGCTGGAGGACGTCTGGGAGGTGAAACATGAGGGATGAGCTAGAAGGACCACTGGATGGGCTGCTGACCAGATTGATGGTAATATGATGAAGGAATGTAGATGATTGTATGAAGTATGGTAACATCCAGGGGCTGGATAACAGTGGCTCGGATAGAGTAACTTTAGTAAGGCAGCTAGGCACCAGATATCTAGCTATGGGAGTTCTGGGAAGGTAGCTGGGAAGATCTTAAGACATCCAATGGCTATTGAGGAAGTAGGAATTGAGTAACATGATCAAACAGAGTCAGTGATCATAGGAGAAAGACACGAAAAGGTAAAATGGATGATACCAGTACTGCTACAAAGTATCTTATGGTTCCCATTATCTGTAACAGCTATGATAATTACGGAGTCGGTGTATCACAGAAGGAATGTTGTCACTCTTCCACATGAAAAAATAGGAATGGAGAAGGTTCCACTAAATCTTAGATCCTATGAGACATGGGAGATAGGGATGCCATACCACTTGAATTGACAGGATATGTAGGAAGTATCCTGTTGAGTTGGTTGAGGAATGAGATCTTTCTATAGTCCAGTTGAAGGATTCCAGAATTGGTCCTGGGGAGATGATTGGAAGTATTGATAACTCTATGGTGATGTAAGAGTCTATAAGGCATGTTGTTCAAGGGATGTTGCTAGGAGACATTTTCCTCATGTGAAATGAACAAAGTGTTCCATAGCACAGTGAATGGGAGTTGTTAGGATGGCCAAGATAAGAGTATGAGATAGATGAACAGGAGGAGTAGTTGACTGGGTAGGAATACTGGCCTGTGATAGGTGTAAAATGCCCCAAAAAGAGCCATAGTAAACAGGAAGGAGCCCCGAGCCACCAGTGCGGCAAGGAGAAGGCAGCTGTCAAAGGATGGAGGGAAAAGTCTGGAGTGGATGTTCGTGGACTAGAGGAAGGAGTCTGATAGAAAGACAGCATAGGCCAAGCCATACTGACATTGCAGGTGCAGGAAGGAACAAGACTGGGGTCAACGCCACAGCAAACTGAATCAGAATGTAGCAAAGCTGCTGCAGGCTATGAGTGGCAGATCAATGTAAGACTAAGAAGCGAATCCAGGTACCAGGTGCTATGAAGTTGAGGTACGAGAGTCACACACATATGAAGGTGGTGAACAGCAAGTGCAGAGAACAGAAGACATTGCAGCGATGAGGCATGAGGTTCCCATCTCCAAAGAAGAAGGTGAAGCTGCATGGCTGTCAGGAAGGGGTGACCAGTAGCAAGGAAGACCAGGAGGCAGTCAAACTGAATGGAGGTAGAGACTGAACAAGCTGGCAGAGTCCAGTTCCAGAGCATGAGAGGCCAAGGCAGGGACAAGTATGTGAGACCATGGACGTGCAGGATGTAGACTACTGAGGTAGGATGTGGAAGGCAAATGGGGTCCAGTGTTCTCAGTCCCAAAGGGAAGTGGCAACCAGGTATCAGGAAGAGAATGCATAAGCTTGAAACAATCGATTGCAGACACAGGCTCCCATCCCTGGTAGTTGAGGCGAGACGACCTTCAATCGAGGCTGCCAGACATAGGTAGGATGTTGAAGGCAAATGGGTTAAAGTGGTCTCTTTCCCGAAGGGAAGCGGCAACCAGTATCAGGTAGACAATGCATAAGGATGAGACAGTAGATTGCAGACATGGCTCCCATCCATGGTAATCGTGGCATGCTAACCATCACTCGATGCCACCAGGCAGAGTTAGGGATGGAGGGTGTTGGGTATGTAAGTAGTAGATAGTAGTGATTGTAATGGAATCCCATACCCAGTAGACAGAGCAAGCCTATCTTTGCTCAGTGCCTCAGAAGGTGTGCGTTAAGAATGGAGTCTGAAAAAAATGCTAGTATGGGCTGAGCAAGGAAAGGGCAGCTGGCTGCATAGTCTTACAGGTAAACAGTGAGGTAGTGTAAAGAGGAAGGCAGCAAGTCTGGTGGGAGAAGTGAGGAGTCATCATCAGGAATGCCAGTAAGAGGGAGACAGAGGAATCCAGGAAGAAGCAGACTGGTAGAGATGGAAGGCAATGAATGACTGAAAGCAGAGTAGGCTGCAGGGGCAATGATCCATGTGATGGTAGCAGAAGACATGTAGGCAGGAAGGCAGGGTAGATCATATGGCTGGCAAGAAGCAGGCCCTCGCTGATCTGAGCTATGATGCCCCACTGCGACACCCCAGTCCCCCGCCATGGGAAAAACAGGGGAGCCGCAAGCAGAGCATCAATGAGATCAAACAGGAATTATGGTAGGGTAGGAACCTGAAAGAGGCTTTGGGACAGGCAGGGCCTAGGGAAGGAGAAGCTATGGGCAAATCGGGGAATGGGAGCAAACAGTGCAGTAGTAACAGAAAAGATAATGCCTGAGGAGTGAATGAATGAGGAGAGCCAATAATGCAGGCTTAGGGGGAGCTGCAAGGGGCGTGGAAGAGGAAGTAGATGTGAACATTGCAGGTAACTGGCAAGCTGGAAGATGAGGAGCACCAGGGGTTGAACGAGGAAACATAAATCATAAAGCTGAGCAGGATATAGGAGCCTGGAACAATATGGTAAGGGGTGCAATCAACAGACTAGGGGAGAGGTAACACGGGTCTGGACGGTAGAAGGGGCGTAAATGGAAATGGAATGCCTGAGTGAGGAGTGAAAGGCCCAAAAGGAAAACCAGGGAAGCAAGGGACAAGGGCAGGAACAGGGAAGGGGGTGAGAAGGAGGAGGCGGGGCACAGGAAGAGACAGTAGGGGCAGACAAGGAGCCACAGGATAAAGGAAGGATGGCACCCATGAATTTTTTTTATTGAATTGGTGTTGTTGTCAGTTGTACCACCGGAAGTGCAAAGCAAATAATCAAAGTCTGAGCTTAGCAGAATGCAGAAATGCTGAACGATCAAATTAGAAAAGGCAAGCTGAATGGTCGTGGAGTTCTACTATGCAGAAATGCTGAGTGCTCAGTTTAGAACAGAAGAGAGAAATGGACATGGAGCCCATTTATGCTGCACAGTCCTTCATATGCAGCCATCCACCGTAAGCAAAACGTAAAGGTGTACAATTTGTAAGGAGAAAAGTTGTATAGCAATCAGCAAAGCATGTTTAAGATAATGACACCAGATGTAAGAGTGCACTCAGATGCAGTACGGAACATGCTGTGCAAAACTAATGCAATGTGTGCTGCATAGACAGAGACAGTAGAAACTGGTACTTATGCAGTCGTCCATGGTGCAGGTGTACTACAGTGCAGGTAGATTCAGCAGAAACATTAGCAGTTGGAGCAGGCCAGGAACACTCAGTCTGTAAGACCCAGGAGTGGAGGATATGGAAAGACAGCGGAGGCAGGAAATGGGGAATGACAGTGCGGGCCCCAGCGCTTACTGACCACAGAGAGGTTGGATGTGGAAATAGAGCTGGAGGCAGGCCTGCAGGCGAAGCTCCCGGCAGCCAGCACAGAAGCTGCCAAATGAGCAGACTAGAGTAGGGCAGCCAAGCAGGTACAGAGGGATGATACCGCACACAAAGGGGCTGGAAACGAGAGCAGTGGCCCCACACAGAAGGAGCATCAAGTAGGTACAGGGAAGGGTGGAAGGAAAATGGAGGCAAATGAGAGAGAGTGGACACCAGATGGGGGTAAGGATACAACAAGAATGGAGGGGCACAACCAAGCAGAATGAGGGACAAAGGGGAACGGAGGGGGGCAACAAGCCAAGAAGGGGAAAAAAAGGAGGAAAGAGGAGAAGAAGGGAGCATGGGGAAACAAACATGGAGCAGAAAGGGAAGGAGGATCAGCCCATGAGCCACACAGGAGCCCAGGCATTACAGTTTTACAATGCACTAAGCAGGGGACTGCTGTAAAAGACTGGCCTTTAAAGTGAATGTGGGAGGAGCTATTCCCCCCACATTAACATAGAAACATAGATTTTGACAGCAGATAAGGACCGCTAGGCCCATCTAGTCTGCCCATTTCCCTACCTACAGGATAGGCCGCAGATCCTAGTTAACCAACAGCCTTTATCTTCCTGCCCCCCACAAGAATTGCCTTATGTCTGTCCCATGCATTCTTGAATTCTCCACAGTTTAGACCCACAACTTCCTCAGGAAGGCTGTTCCATGCATCCACTACCCTCTCTGTGAAATAATACTTCCTCACATTGCCCCTGAACCGCCCTCCTTCTATCTTTAAATTGTGACCCCTTGTTCTTGCAAGTCTCTTTTTCTGACAGATGCTACCCTTTGGACTTTGTTGATTCTCTTGAGGTACTTTGAAAGTTTTCTATCATGTCCCCCTCTCCCCTTTCCTCAAGGGTATACATATTAAGCTCCTTTAGTCTCTCCTCATCGGCTTCTCTTGCAGACCCTGCACCATTTTAGTTGCCCTCCTCTGGACTGCCTCTATCCTGTCTATGTCCTTGCGGAGATGGGGTCTCCAGAACTGGACACAGTATTCCAGATGGGGTCTCACTAACTGTCTGAACAGAGGGATAACAACTTCCTGTTTTCTGCTGCTGATGCCTCTCCCTATACATCCCAGTATACCCCCGGCCCTCCCTACTGCCTTCTCACATTGCTTGCTAACCTTAAGGTTATCTGATATGATTACCCTAGGTCCCTTTCCTGTTTTGTTGTTGTTACTACCTCCCACCCATTGTGTATTCTTCCCTGGGTTCTTGTTTCCCAGGTGCATTATTTGCACTTTTTGCATTGAATCCTAGCTGCCATACGTCTGACCATTCCTCCAACCTTGCCAAGTCCCTTTTCATCCTTTCCACGCCTCCTGTGTATCAACCCATTGCAGATCTTTGTGTCATCTGCAAAAAGGCATACTTTTCCTTCCAGTCCCTCTGCAATGTCACTGATGAAGACATTAAAAAGGACTGGACCCAATACTGAACCCTGCGGTACCCCACTAGTAACTGCCCTTTCTTCAGAGTGGACTCCATTTACAATTACCTTCTGTGTCCTGCTGTCCAGCCAATGTTTTACCCAGGCTACCACCCTGGGACTCACTTCCAGGCTGGTTAATTTGACTATCAATCTTTTGTGTGGGACTGTGTCAAATGCCTTGCTAAAGTTTAGGTAGGCCATGTCCACAGCCCCTCCCTGGTCTACTACTTTGGTCACCCAGTCAAAGAAATCTATTAGATTCGTCTGACATGACCTTCCGCTGTGAACCCATGCTGCCTTGGATCCTGTGCTCCACTGACCTCTAGGTACTCAACTATTCTTTCCTTCAGAGTGACTCCATCACTTTCCCTACCACAGAGGCTGACTGACAGGTCTGTAGTTTCCTGCCTCTGTCTTGGTCCCACTTTTGTGAAGGGGAATCACATCCGCTTCCTCCAGTCCTCGGTACCACACCATCCTTCCATGATTTATTAAAAGAGTGGCCAGTGGTTTCACTAGTTCCTTCCTTAATTCTTTTAGAATTCTGGGTGAATTCATCAGGACCCATTGCTTTGTCACCTTCAGTTTTAGGAGTTCTTGCAGAACCCTTTCTTCTGTGAAAGGACTGGGATCGAACCCCTATCAAGAGTGCTTCTGTTAATTGGATTAGGCACTTCCTCCTCTTTTGTGAATACTGAGCAGAAATATTCGCTCAGTATTCTTGCTTTTCACTGTCCCTCTGCCCACCCACCGCTCATTCTATTCAGCCTCACTGCCCTCCCTTTGTCTTTCTACGCTCGCTGATGTACCTATAAAGAGTTTTATCCCTTCTTAACTGAGTTGGCTATCTTTTCCTCAGTTTGGGCCTTTGCTATTCTGACTTCCCTCCCTGCTTCTTTCTTCTGCCTTAACTGGTACAGCTCTCGTCCTGCTCCTTCTGTGTTTCCTTATACTTCCGGAATGCTATCTTTTTCTTCCTGACTTTCACAGCCACCTCTTGAGAACCATAGTGGCTTTTCTTTTGTTTTGATTTGTTTATTTGCTTCACATAAAGGCTTGTTCGCTCTGTGATGGCAGTTTTGATGATTCCCCATTGTTGCTCCACACCTCCTTCTAGCCTGTTTGCTAGTGCTTTTCTGAGGCACTCTCCCATCTTGCCAAGTCAGCCCTCCTAAAGGTCAGTACCCTCACTTTTGTATGGCTTGACTCTGTAGCTGAGTTTACGTGAACCACACTGTTTGATGGTCACTTGTCCCCAGATGGCAACCTACTTCTAGATCTGAGATCCTCTCACTGCCCCGTTTGAGAGTACGAGGTCTAAGATTGCTCCCTCACGAGTGGGTTCCGAAACTAGCTGTCTAATGCCTGCCACCCGTAGGGCGTCAAGAATTGCCCTGCTCTTGGATGTGGCTGCAGCAAATGTGCTCCAGTTAACATCTGGCATATTCAGGTCTCCCATCAACAGTATCTCCCCTTTCTCTGCCATTCTAAGAATGCCTTCCATCATATCCATAACCTCCACATTGAACCTTGGGCTTTAGCCCTCTCACTATGCAACTATGATGTTATGCTCTGTACTCCTGTACCCCTCTCCCCCAGGATGCACTGGGAGACGAGCAATCCTGATTGTCAATGTGCTTTTCCCGGTGACATTTTTCAATAAATAAATAAACAGGCACACCAACTGGCATAAATCACAAAACTGGTACTGCAGTTAATAAAGCTTCTTACATTACTCCCTGCTGGTAGCCATCCAGTTCTAGCTGTTGTAGCTGTTAGCAGTTGTTGGACTAGAAACAATATTTACAGATGGAGCATCTCCCACACTTGTGCATGCCCTTTGGCTGTGGTGGGAGACAGTTTCTGGGACAAGTGGTTCAGTCTGCCATGTACTGACTATGAACCAATCTGTCTTTAAGGTTAGGAACCTTGCAAATGCTATTGTTGGGCTGTCACCTACTTCCTTAGCAAGCTTGGGGTCATTCAGTAAGATAGCTGGGTACAGTGTCAGTGGCTCAGCAGGCTGCACACTTGCCTCTGAGGATGGAAGATCAGAAGACTGTGGTTTTATCCTCACACCAGGCACTTGGGTTAAACTCAATACTGACACTGTAGTGCAGCATGAGGTACTGCACTCCTGACATGCTGTCTTTTGAATGAGACATTAAACTGAGGTCTTGTCTACCTGTTCTGGTGGATGTTAAAGATACCATGGCACTTTTTGAGAAAGAGTAGGGGAATTATTACTGGGAGAAAAATACAGATGATTCAACAGAAAACGAGATACAAACAATATACACAAAACATAAGATTTTCCATGCTTAACCTGAAACAAAAACAAAATGATTTCATGCGTGCTTAAATCAGCACTGAAAGTGATAGGTTTTCCACTCACAATATTTCATCACAGTAAATTCCTTTGATATTTTTTAATATTAACTATCTATTCTTAAATGAAAAAAAAATTGACACATACAGTAAGTCTCACTTTATGTGGACCATACTTTTTGCGATCTTTTTGATACAGATGTGTCAATGCCTTCCCAATATTTTGCAATATTTCTTGATAAAACACTTTTTTTTTGTAATACCCATGTGCATCTAGCTTGCCATAAGTAATACATTATCATTGTTCCTATTATTTGCAAAGTTCCCCTATGATACTTCTACTATTTAGGTGCATATCACCCCAAAACTAATTCAGTATATGTAATGTTTTAAAGTTTACATCTTTCCGGTACCTAGCTGCAGTTTCCCAAATGCTACCACATATGGGCACTGGAAGTATAAGTGTTCCTGTTTTTCTAATAATGTCACACACCTCTGCCATATGCAATACCGTTCACACATCTGTTTATGCTTATGTGCATTTTTAACCCCTTATTTTCCATTCACACTCAGTCATAATACAGTACATCCCACATATAGTCTGGGATTCTTGTTATCAGTCAGTAATCTTACAACTTTACCTTTGTCCTCTACTGGGCATGAAGGGAAGACTAATGGTCTATCAAAATTTTTCCTTACGATTTCCTGATATAAATGCTTTCTAGTACATGTTTGCATACAATTATACTCAATTTTCCATTGCTTTATTTTCTTAGATGTGTGTATTATATAATCTGGCTGAAAGAAGAGTGTTTTAATATTCCTTAAGGTTTTGGCTTCCCAATCTCTCATTCGGAACTGTGTCCATTCTGTTATTGCCATTATCCATCCGTTGTTTTGTGTCCTACAAAGAGGCCCTATATTGTGAAACAAGAACATGCTGCAAAAAAAAAAGCCATAGGGTTTACCATCCCCAGCTCTCCCTGTTTTTTCAATTTATATGTGATCTATCTTTTTACCGGGCTCAAGCAACTTCCACATAATGCCTGGAAAAAGGCGCTATATAGTTTTATTTCCAGGCTCAAGATGGGGGAAAAATATAACTTATGCAAGTAAAGATTGGGAGCAACAAAGTTTTTACTAGTAATACTCTCTTTCATTTTGAAATCTTTTTCCCTTTCCACATATTGGGTGCTATGCATGAAGCAGATGGTGGTACGCGAAAAAAGCATGTACCCTGCCGCATACTGGTGTGCCCATACCAGCATTACTAGCACCAGCCACCTGTCCATGGCTCCTCCCCTGGCATGCAGGACTCCACAGAGCATCCAGTGGAGGTGAAGGTCCTGGGTGGGCATCAGTGGATGCCTCCCAGGCAAAAGTGGATCCCTAGCGCAGGCATGGGCCAGGTAGTGCATGCCTACAGCTGGCACCTGCACCCATGAACCCAGTGATGGTCTGTGAGTCCCCCTTTCCCCCGGCTCTGTCACCACCTCCCCTGACTCCCATACATGCCGGTTGGTGCCGGGCACTCACCCAATCAGCAGTCCCAGCCCCCCTCACTGCCCAGTGGGCCATGGCAGCATGAGGGGGTTGTGGCTATGATCCGCCACACCCAGCAGGAGGCATCTGTGAGGGCATGCTGAGGGTTACAGCAAGGTCTACCCTGGTGTATCCTCCACATCCATATGGCCAGCACTATATGGTTTAGAATACCCATAGTGCTGGCACCTCGAACACCCCTGTGCTTTGCAGTCCATGGCAGGGGAAGCGGCTGTGTTTTGACCTCGCTCCATGTTGTGAATGCCATGAGGGTTCTGTGGGACCCTGCTCCATGGCACTCAAAGGCGTGCTGATCGCGCACCCAGTTTCTGCTGATTGCATTGGCATCGTGCATAGACCCTTGACCTTTGCTTCTGCCCTTTCAAAATGTATTCCAATATAATTTGCCATATCCTGCTAGCCAAAAGTAATTCCTAATTTTTAATATCAGTCATGTCCACTTTAATCAATGCTATTTCACTACGGTGATTTTGTGCTGAAATTCCTAGTGGGTATCAATACCTTTTCCATAATTAACACTAGAAGCTGAATATAGGAGTATTCATCTATCATCCTTTTAAGTCATTTCCTGAATCTACATTGTCCAAGAGAGCCACCACATCATCTACATGTGCCATTATTTTTATTGAGGTCTCAGCCTTGCCATAGAAATGCCCTGTATTGCGGATTCTTTTGCACACTTTTGTAAGGGGTCCAAAGCGAAATATGTCAACCACTCTAATTGGTCAGTCAGGCTTTACCCATCGTTTCCTCGAAATCTGGAACTCCCTCCCCCCCAAATATGGCACTCCTCCTCCTCCTCCTCTTACTCCCTTGCCTCTACCTTACATTACTTTCCCTCATCTAACTGCTGCTGCTTTAACCCTCCTGTCCTCTATGCCTCTGCTCCTCTCCATGACTCACATCCCCATTAAACCATTATCCCCCGAGCCTGCTTCTCAGCATGCTCTCCTCTCCCATCACTGCTTACCCCCTCACTCCTACCTCATATCTTTTTTTTTCCCATTACCAACTTGCCCCTGCTTAGTTTTGACCTCTGGCAGGGTTCTCAGCATCCTGGAGGGGTCTAGCACTGGGCAAGCCTCCTCCTTTCCCTCCCTTCCCACTATCTCCTTTCTACCCAACTTGTCCTTGCCTAAATCTGCCCTATGTCAGGATTCTTAGCACCTGGCCATGTCTACTCTAGGGTAAGTTTTCTTCCTAACTCCTTCTTTTTCCTTTCCTCTATCCCCCATCCAGCTGCCCAACTTGTCTCCTCACCTAATTCTATCCCCTGGCAGGGTTCTCTGCATCCTGGAGGGCCCAGCACTGGGCAATTAATTTTCTTTCAGTCCCCTCCACCTTCTATCCTTTCTTACCAAACTAGTCCCCACATGATTCTGTGCTCTAGCAGGGTTCTCGGCATCCTGTAGTGACCTAGTCTTAGGTAAGCTTTTGTTTCCCTCCTTTCCTTCATCCTTTCTTTCTCTCTTTCCAACTTGTCCTCACCTAGTTCTGCTCTCTGGCAGGGTTTCAGCATCCCGGAGGTGCAGCACTGGAAATGACTCTTCCTCCTCATTCCCTCCATCATCTCTACCTAACCACTCCCCCTCCACCTATATCCTTTCTACCAAACCAGTCCCCACGAGATTCTGATCTCTGGCAGGATTCTCAGCATCCTGAAGAGGCCTAGTCTTAGACAAGTTTCTCCTCCTTCCCTTTACCATCCCCTCTACTATCTCTACCCAACTTGTCCTTGCCTACTCCTGCCCCTTACTCTAAGTCCTCACCTCATTCCGCCACTGGCAGCTGTCTCTGCACTCTGAATGGGCCAGTTCCAGATATGACTCTCCCTTCCCTTCCCTATCCCTTAGCCCCATCTCTCCCTGCCCCCTCTACCTCCCTGCACTCAATCAAAGGAATTAGTTCACTTGAGCTAAAAAAAATTGCACTTTCTTTTCTATCTGAAGTCCTTCCAGATTGCACTAGCACTGTGTTAACTTGCCCTTCACAACTGATTTTTTTTTTGCTCACTTTTCTCCGGTAATGTTTCCCCCATCTTTATCCTCTCCTTCCCCCGGCTTATTTCCCCTGTCTACCCCTCTACCCTCCTTGGTGTCCCCACACTGAACCTCATTTATTTAATAATTGCTAAATAATCTGCCCCTTAACCGTGATCCATTCTTGCAAGGAGTTGGCTCAAAGGCTACATTAAATGTCTGTACTGTGTTCCTTAGATATGCCACCTGTAATTAAATACATATTCCACAGGTATGATATATTTAATTGTATATTATGTTACAAATGTGACTGTATGATTATTTATAATATTTTTTAACTGTATGTCTTGTTACAAATGTAATTGAATGTTTAATTTCTTGGATATGATAAATGTCAAACTGTATGCCTAATTTTTCATCCAATTGTGCCTCCCCAGGTTGCACCAGGAGATGAGCAACTTGTTGTTCAGTGTGCCTTTCTGGTGAAACATTTGAATAAATAAATAAATGTGTAACAAGGGGTTTAAAGGCGGCCCTATCATACACCTTTCCTGAGTCTATTAGGGTTCCCTAACCAACCATTTATCAAAGGGGTAATGTCAGCTGTTCTATATAAAGTTTCTATCCAGTTTACAAAGGTGGCTGAAATGCCATATGCTTTTAATACTGAAGATAAGTACACATGTGATATTGATCTACACTCAAGAGAAAGCCTTGTAAATGATTCTGATTGCTTCTTGTAAAAATTTCCCTTAATATTATTGGATTGTCCTGTATTTTCCTTGTGCGTATTGCGCAAGTGTGCATGGGACTGATTAGCACTTCTGCTGCCTCAACTAGTCTCTTAGTCAATATTTTTGACAGTATTTTATAATCATTATTGAGCAAGGTCAGTTGTCTCCAATTTCTTAAAGGAGATCTGCGCTGAACCTGAAGGTAATTTTTCCTAGTAGATGTATTTTTTTAGAAACTGGTTCAAATTCTGTTATTGTTCCATCTATTCATGCCTATTAGTGACCTTGGTGGGGTTTTTTTTCCAATTCTTTTTCCCTCCGGTCACAGCCTTGAGGTCCTCTCTCAGGCATCCTAGCCTTGTCCTGCTCACCTGAGGATCCCTGAGCTAAGCCTCCTCTCTCCCTCCTCTCCGATGGCAGCACCCCTGACTAACCCTATCCAGGGTGGGTCAGCCCCTCTTACCTGGGTGCACTTACGAGTCAGACTCTGTCATCGGATGAGGAGTGGATCCTGGAAATCAAAGGCCACCATGGAGAGCCCGGCATTGGGCATAGTGGATAGGTGCACGTCGCCTGATCCTCGGGCGGGTTTTCCATGTTCTGGTTACCCCCTCAATGTGAGATGTGCAATGCCACACAGCCCATAGCATGGGTGCTCCCACCCACATCCGGAGGCAGCTGTCTGACGTCTCCTTACTGTATGAGCCCAAGTGCATAGTAGTGCCGCCAGTCTCCACTGGGGGCCGCTGCTGCACCAGGCTACTTCTAGATCCCTCCCCGAGAGAGGAGAGCAGTCCAGTGGACAGTCAATACTCTCTCCCCCTGCTGACCCCCGGTGGTCCGGGCTCATTCTGGAACCCGGGTCACTGGCATGAAGCAGGTGTGGCATCAGCGCCTCAACCCTCAGTGCCACGGGCGGCTTTGGTGGTTGTTTTGATTGACAGTCTGGTGTTGAATGCCATTTACAATTGTATGGCGAGTTTATGTCCTCTCCAACCACAGAGTTCTACAATAGAGCATGAATGCATTGTTTCAACAATGGAAGAGTTGAGCAAGGGACATAAAGTACATGATACAGTTCTAAAATGGCACTTACTATCTGTGTGTAAATCAGAAACACCTAACAGAGGTACTAAAAACCTATAGAGATGGAACAGTAAAACAAATTTGAACGACTACTTAATAATCAACATATACAGCGAAAATGATTTACAGGTTCAATGTAGTTCTCCTTTAAGTCAGTTTTATCTCTTTTTTTATATATGAATATCAAAGTTCCCTGTACCATTGTACTTGCCAAAATGCCTGTAGTGAGACAATAATTTGAAGGCTATGCCTATAGTTCAATGGACAAGCAGCCAGCCACTCCCCCATCCTGTGCTACATAAGCAGTTCCTCTGAGACTCTCTCTCAAGCACTTTTCTTTGCAGCCGGAGCTCTGTCTGTCTGTTCTTTGCAGCTGCTGGGGCCCCCCCCCCCCCACCTTGCTATGTTTTGGCCTCTGTTTGTTTTGCTGGACTTCTGTTTTCTGTTCTCCTGCATTTGGTTTGTATTGCTTGCCTCTGGCTGTGTGCTTCTTTCTGTTGCTTGTTCCTGTTCTTCTGTGTTTTGTGTCTCTCATTTTGCAATCTTTGGGAGGTTTCTGTTTCTAAAATCCTTATATTTTTGTTAATCCAGAGATCATGCTACTTGCTCCCATTTACTCACAATGCAACTGTAATCGTTATCTGTGTGTTTGCAGCTGCTGCTTCCTGCTGCTGCTCTCCAAGCTATGCACTTTAATTGTTTTCACCTATTTCAGGCTCACTCTGAACCCTAGCCCATGCAGCTCAATCCTGCTTCCTGAACTTATACCATGTACCTCACTGCTGCTGTTTTTACTGCACTGACTAGCTAATTTTCTGCCTTCAGAGCATTTCCTCCCTACAGTCTATGTTCATTCAATTGATACCCATATACTGTAACTCATAACTTCTCAATACTGATGCTGCTCTATTATGTTTGCACACTGCTATTATACTCTGGAGGTCAGCTAAGCTACCGCTGATGCTGTAAACTAGTTTCATTATCTGCATGTGTGTCACGGCACCTTCCCATCGCTTTCTTGTTTTTCCTATGCCAGGGGACTGGAAGTGTTGTTGAGGAGCCATGGCCCTGTGTGGTATACTTAACTCATGTTCGAATCCTGCCTTAGCTAGTAAAATCCTTCAAGTATTTGTCACCTTTCATTGGCTTCCTTGCTGGCCTGGCTGGCTTGCCCCACTATTCATATTTGCTGCTCCTTTGACCTCTGTGCAGGTCCCGACCATTGCTACTCTGCTTACTGACCTACAATACATGCAGGTCCACTCATTGCCTATGCAATTAACTTGCTCAACACTCACTACTACCATGTCTGACCTACACGAGGGTCCCAGCACTCAATGTTTCATTTAGCAGCTCCTGAATTGTTTTCTGTGGCATGCCAGCCATAGCCATTCCATGGAGCAGGGCCTCCCTGCAGCCGACGGTCTCGCTCTGCACCTATGAAGTCCACATCTTGAGTGTGCCTGACTTGGGGCCCATAGCTGGGAATGTCCTCACTCTGGGCCTGGCTTTAGCTGTTCAAGACTCGATGGCAGCTACTGGTGTAGTATTTAAGACTAGCCATGATGGGTGGTTACAACAATCTCCTTTGGCTCTAGTATTCTTCTAGGAAGGCACCTTCACTGCATTCTCCCTATGACTGCTTCTGGTGCACCTGGTTTGTTTTTAGGGTGGGTAGACCAAGTGAGTGCCTCAGTAGTCATCGCTCTCCTCCTCTTGCCTTCGTTGCCCCCGATGTTGCAGAGCACTCCAGAACCTTCCATGGTGTTCCCATTAGAGGGACTGAGTGAGAGCTTTCCTCCAAATTGGAATATTTTCCACCCTCTTTAATTGGGTTTCTAAATTGCCAGCAAGCTGTCACTGAACAAAACATCCTAGCCTGGAGGGAAGGCTACCTAGGCCTTGGATCCCAAGAGATTTCGTTTTTTCTCTCTCTCTGTGCCTCAAGTCATAAACGTTAGTGAGCCATAGTTAGTGTTCCCTAGTTCCTTTAGGTGGGTTCTGCTGTTGGATGGAGGCGAATGGTGCCCCGTCTTGCCATTCCCTCTCTCCTTAGGAGAGGCCCCTTCAATCTCAGTGCAACCCATTGTACTCATGCCATTGCTAACCTGGGCACCTCATTATGTTATCAAGCTGCCTGGTGCCTAATCTACTACTATGCCTCACAGCTACTGATTGCTAACATGCTTTTGTACTAATTTTCTTTTGGGATGCTTCTTAAGGTACCTTTAGCCAAGGAATTTTCCACGGCACATCCAGGGGTGGAATCCTCTTTGAGGGTTCCTTGCCTTTCGATACCCTTACAGGGTGGTACTTCCTCTGGAATAGAGAATGTGAAAGGCTAAACCAAGTAACACAGTTGCACAAGCATAACATCATACTGGCTGCGTAGGCCATTGTATTGGAAGGCTATGCCTGTAGTTCAATGGACAAGCAGCCACCTCACCTTCCTGTGCTTCATAAGCAGTTCCTCTGAGCCTCTCTCTCAAGCACTTTTCTTTGCCCCACCATCCTCCCTCCTCCTTCTCCAGCAGCATTGCCTGTCTCCTTGGGATGCTTCCTAAGGTACCATTAGCCAAGGGAATCATCCCATTGCACCTCTAGGGTGGAACCCTCTTTAGGGTTCCTTGCCTTTAGTACCCTACAGGGTGGTAATTCCTCTTGAATAGAGAGCACGAACGACAAAACCAAGTAACACAGTTGCACAAGCATAACATCATACTGGCTGCATAGACCATTGAATTATAGAATTCTGTCAAAGGGTCTACAAAGTTTCTCTTAAAGGTCTGATAGAATTCAGCACTGAGTCCAACTTGTCCCGGTGCTGTATTCTCGTTCAGTGAATCAATACTTGCTTCTGCTTCTTGTTCTGTAATGAGCCGCTGTCAGTTATTATGTACCACCTCAGGTAATGCTGGGACACCTTACACTGCAAAAAAAGCTGGGTCAGGTTTCACCCCTCCCCCCACTCCAAATGTATTTTGGACATAAGTATATACTTCTTTTAATATTTCCTGTTTAGAAAAGACTCAACTCTCTTGTGATGTCTTTACACTCTCCATTTTCCTGCAATCCACTCTCTTTTGACAGTCTTTGAAAGGATCAAAAAACTGTTTCGTCGTTTGTGTCCCAAATTGCATTTCCTTTTGTAAGGATTTGCCCCTATCATATTGTAGAGTTCTCATTTCTTGTATGAGATTTGCTATGAGTGATGTGTTGTCCTGGTTATACAATTCTGCGTGTGATACTGCTCTCTGCAAAGTGTTCCTTAGCTGTTCCCTGAATATGTTTGTAGAAACTGCATTGAACTTTCCTTACTATTCTCCCACCATTGCATGATATTGTCATAGAAAGCAGTGTACTGATTCCTGGACTTCTCAATGTAAATCTCTCTTTTTTTTTTTTGTAATTCTGGATCAGTTAAGATTTGATTATTCAATCTCCATTAGGGTTACCACCTTTTGAGAAGCCCAAAGTGGGACATTTCTTACTGAAAAATGATTTTTCGCAGGACAGTATGTAACCTCTACCAATGCATCAGACTTGTTTTCTTTATGTAATCAGAATTAAGGCTAAGTATTGTAGTTTCATGGATGCTTCTATTGTTTCTTATCATTTTAACATATTTTCGCTAAGGTATTACAGTTTTCTGCAACATTTAGTGGAAAGTTAGAAAATATTTTTTCTACTATAAAGTCAGGACATTTAGTAATTTTCATGTTTTTTTTTTTCAGGACACAGCTGCCCAAATCAGGACTGTCCTGCGATAATCAGGACAGGTGGTCACCCTAGTCTCCATGTCCCTTTCCTGGAGAGGGAAGTTGTCCCCATTGTATTTTAAATGATAGTATCTTATGATCTGATATCTCTGTTACATGTTTGCCAACTTGTCTTACTTTAAGAACAGAGGATACAAGTAAAAAGTCTATTCCTGTTCTTAAAGAACCTTTGCTAAAAGTGAATCCTCTCATTGGATGTATACGTATTTATTTATTTTATTTATTTATTGAATTGTTTCACCAGGAGAGGCACACTGAGCAACAAATTGCTCGTCTCACAGAACATCCTGGGGGGAGGGGTAGAGGGAATATTACAGAATCAAAAACAATTTATATGGAACACAATAGAGTACATTAGCCTTAATACAACATAATTAGGCATACAGAATCAAATACAAATTATGAAGAAACACAGTGTACTACATTGGGCAAAATACAGCAAGAATAGGCATACAATGTGTAACATTTCAGACCAAGCCAGACAGGGAGCAGAACATGTTCTAGTTACAGGCACTCATAGTCAAAAACTGTTCTCGAGAGAGTACTCAAATTTTGGCAGTTTCATATGCATACATACATTCATGTGGGCTAGGGTGGCATTTAGAGGGCCACCGGTGCTAAGGGGCAAGGGCCTTCAGAGCGGTGACCCACAAGCTCCCCTCATTTGTCACGGATTGTATTCCCCAGAGTGTGTTAGGCACCTACACTTTAAGGAGCTATTCCCTAATTGCCCTCCAAGTCCCAAGGGTCAACACTTGTTTTGGCAAAGCTGCTCTAAGCTTCTCTTTACCCACATTGTGGAACGGTTTACAAAGGAACTTGAAGCTGAGCTGCCCTGTTAGTCTGAATATATTCAAGGTGCTCTACGATCGCTACATGAAAGCACCTTGCAAATGTTTTCCTCACCGCTAGCCCACTAATTCCGCAACTCCCCCTTTCCATCCTGACACTCACCATGTTTCTACCACTGGCTCTCACTCTTTCCCTATTAACTCTTCCTGCTGCACTCACCCTTCCCCTGTCCACTCCAGCCTGGCTAAAGTCCCACCCCATCCATAGTAGTGTCCCAGTTACCTAACCCTCCTCCATCATTATCATAATAAACAAATACATGGCAGCCATCATCACTTTCTGTGGTTTTAGCCCAATTCTCCCCCAGTCATCGGTAATATATCCCTCCACTTCTTTACCTCTCTAACCTGCCACCCCATACACGGCCTCTTTCCTCTATATGTGTAGTTGCTGGCTGCCTCACTCAAAAGATCTCTGCTTATAACCCCTGTATGCCTACGGTTGATTGTACATCTGCTGACTTCTTCAATTGTAAAATAATGCTGTTATTTATTTATTTCAACCTTGTACTGTACTGTATACACTATATATACTTTTTCTTCCTTGTATATTATTGCTTTTTGTGTACCTACTTCTATACTGTACTTTGATGTATTCATGACCAGGTCCACCTTGAAAATGAGCCTTGCTCAATGGTACCCGCCTGGATAAATAAAGATTTTGATTGATTTGATTGATTGGAAGTGCAGGTAGTGCTAGGGTGACGTAGTTGCTAGCAAGGGAGTGGGTAATTTACTACTATCGTAAGCTATACTACGAGATGCATCCCGTAGTTTAGCTTGACGTATCACAGTCAGTAAGCTATTCAAGTCACAGAACATTTAATCTGTTTTTAACCCCCTATCTGCTCTTTCTTGGCTACTGTTCCCCCCCACTCCTCCTCACACCACCAACCTGGATGTATGTAAATATGGTTGAATGTCTTGGAACAAAGCCACTCTTGCTGCTTTTGTCTGTGGTGCATAGATTCCAATATCTCGAAAGTCTGTTTTATAGGTTATATCTAAAATTAGAGCCCTTCCAGGAACTACATCTATTAGTTTTGTAACATGGAATTCTGTTCCAGCTGAGAGTATCCCTACTCCGTCACATTTTTCTGTTCCTATTGACCAGAAGGTTGTGCCTTTTGTCCACATTCTTGTGCCCTGGGAAGTTTCATATTGTGTTTTAGGTCATGTCCTGTAAAAAGATTAATTGTGCCATGTTGTCTAATAGTGCCATAAAAGTGATCATCCATTTTCTATAACTCTTTATACTGATCACATTTAGGGAGAGGATTGAAAGTATGCCCATGGGTTATGTAAATGTAACTTCTTCAGGTCAACTGTCCCTGTTTTGCCACAGATCTGGTGATTCTAATATTCCTAGAACCTGAGGACTCTGACCCTGGGTCCTCAAAATCTGAAAGTATGTTAGGTTGCGAGGAGGTGACAGAAGACGTTTCTGAAAAATCTTCCTCCTCATCATTATCTCACTGCCCTTCCCCTGTCCTAGTACCCCAAATTTGTTTTGTATCAGTATCTCACTCTGTATCTTTTTTTTAGATGTAGGTGTCCTTTCTGTTCCAGGCCTTTTGTATCTTTTCTTTAGATGTAGGTGTCCTTCCCGTTCGAGGCCTTTTCCTTTTTCCTTTTGGTTTCACCACCTCATGGGTATCTGGAAGGGGGGAGGAGGCATTTCTACTGAACTACTAGCTTAACTGCACAAGCTACAAGGAAGGGGGAGGGTCTGCTATGGAATTCTTTACATCAGGTGCCATAGTCCCCTTAGAGCTCCCTCTTGGTACAATGCCCTCCCACTGGCTGTCACATCAATCACCAATCTAGTTTTTTTTATAGCTGCCTTAAGGGCCCATATCCTCTCCTCACATCAATGCCAGTGTAACCAGTAACCTGTGGATCCTGCACCATGCTGCTAGGCCATGCACCTGCCCTTTGCCTGACAGTGGAGAGCCCTCACTATTTTTAGTCTACAGGCTCCTCACCTCCCTCAGTTACCATATAGTGCACTGGACTATGAATGCATTGTATTATGTATAAGGCAAGGCCTCTGAGGTGGCTTACTACCAACTCATATCATGCATTGCTTTAGCTACCAATTGTATAGGTCTTAACTGCTCATTAGGTGAATATGTTGATAGCTCTGTCCTGTTTTAGCTAACAAATGTATAGGCATTAACCAGTGCTCATTGTACTTATACTCTGTATGATTGCTCACCCACATTTATTCCATGTATGTACTGTATAAATGTCTATGTTTTATTCTGATGTGGAGCCTTTGGAAATGAGTCTATGACTCAAAGGGTTGTAATTCCTAAATAAATAAATAGTCTCTCTGATCTCTTGTTTTATTCCGCTACCTTGGGGTGGAGGGCCTGTGTCCATATTTTCCTGTTTCTGTTCAGTTTGTTCTATGCGCCTTTGTGAGGGTGGGGTACTTTGTGGAAGAGTATCCTGACCTATAGCTTGAGTTTGTTGTTTCTCAGCATTTTTTGCGCATTTATTTCCTCCATATGTCTCTTTGATGCTTGAGCTGCCGCTCTCTGTTGCGCTCAAGTAACAATGCCTTCTTATGACATGTCTGGGGCCCGGTTATGAGAGGCCCATGGGCATTTAGAGAAAGGGTGGCCTCTTTTCCCACATAAATTACATCTAAATGCATTTGTACAATCATTAGTTACATGTCCATACCCCATACAGTGTGCACACCTCATACTGTCACATGCATTACTCAGGCGCATAGGTGAACCACACTCAAAGCAAGAATTTGGCTGTCCTGCATGAAACAGCATGCCTTTTCCTTCCTAACAAAAGCTACGGGTAAATGCATTATCCCTCGATCAGTTTGTAACAACTGTACTCTGATTTTCCAGCCCCCTGTCCAAATTTGTTCAGAATCAATGATTGGTTCTGGCCTAACCAGAACCTTGCATCGCTGTCAAAGCCAGTACAGTATATTAGCAATGATTATGCTCTAATTTCTAAACATGATTGTAATGGTCTGAAGGGAGGGCTTTGTGAGTGGGATTGACAGAAAAGGAAGCCATAAATTGGTATTCTGCAACTTGTATTGGTTCCAAAATCTGTCCAAATGCTGCACTTGTTTAAAGCTAACATCATAGTTTTTTTCTCCTACATGAATCAGAGCATAAATTTCAGAAGCATAACATTTCATTGAATTTTTGAGATGTGTACGTGCCACCTACACCCTGTCTGGAGGAGTCTTCAGCCCTCCTTTGTAGATTATTCTAGCAGCATTTCTCTTGGGCACTGGTTCCCCAATAGCTTTAAAAAAATCACTATGCTCTAGGCCTAGGTGGACTGTTTTTTCCATGGTTAGTCTGTTCTCTACTTGATGCATATCTTGTTTGATCAACATGTATTTCCTCTCTGTGGTTAGGGGTGTCCTGCTCTTTATTTTGTGCAGCTGATGAGTTTACACCAGTCTGATGTCCTTTTTCCAAATGTTCCCATTCTGTCTCTTGGGGAGGTTGCAGTCCTGCTGGCCCTTTTTTATTAGTGCCCTGTATCTCTGTATTAGTCAAGGTGATAGCCCTTTTATTGAACTGCATTTGCTCACCTGCATTATCTAACTGTTCAGGATCTCCCATTTCCATTTGCAGTGATAGGATGTCTTTTTCCCTGGTTTGCGGTTCAGTATTTGTAACCTGGACATTCTCTGTTGTTTGCATCTCATTTGGTGCCAACTGGTGATAGTGCTGCAGAGTCTGGTCAGTGTCATCCGGGGCCCAGCCTCCTTCCGAAGTTTGGATCCAACCTGCTGCTGTAATGGCTTTCTCTAGTGACCAGGGCATGACGTCTTCTGGAGTTTTGGTTCTTCTGCTTATTTTTTGCTTATTTTTTCCGTTCCAGTGTTTTTTTCCCTACTTTGGATGTTTCTGCTGGTTTTGTTGCCTCTGCCGAAATTGGCATTATCTGAGCTGCTTTTGCCACTTCTGCCATTCTGGGCATCACTGGACCAATATTGTTGCCATCTCCATATCTTTAAACTGGATTCCAGGTATTTGCATTACAATTTCTGCATCCCTTTCTGGCTTTCTTGATGCCAATTTTTGTTCCACTGCCTGTAGTAGTGCCAAAAGTACTGTCCATTGCCATTCATGCATATCCACCTCATTCGAGGTGCTAGGCTGGTTTTCAATCATTCTTAGTGCTGGGTTTGGAGTTTTCTCCCTTGTTTGGGGCTCATTGAACTCCTCTTCTGTAGAACTTGTAATTTGCATTATTGCTTCCTGATGACATGCTGCATCCATAGATGTGCTTGCTGAAGTTTGAACCTCTGTCCTGCAAGCTGCTACTCCATCCGCTTCTGAGATTTTGTCATCCGTTATCTTGGTCAGGTAGCGCCGCCTACCAAGAGTAGGGAAATTTTTATTGAAAAGTGGGCTTCATTACAACAACAGTACAAAATACAACATATATACAGTACTACCAGACAGAAAATGATAACCTAAATAAGTGCATTATACAGTATTGTATATACAAATTATCCATTCGAATAGCATATACCTCTCCCAGTTTCTTTATATTAAAGAACAATTATAACCATATTCCAATCCCTGTATCTAACCCTCAATCCCCCTCCCCCCAAAAAAACAATTCAATGAATCCATTTATCGCAGTTCATCCAGAGATGTTTAACCTTTTCCATTGGAAAATGTTCTATGCCTTTTGTAATACCGCTCGTAGTGCCTTCTGTAGGTTATTTAGTATTTCTATGGGGGATACCGACCTCTGTTGGAGGACACACATGCATTTTGCATGCCAAATAAAATATCGAAGAATAGCAAATCATATCTATACAGTATCTAAATGGCATCTGCCCCAAATCCCTGATGGGGGGGGGCATACAATAAAGTTGCATAGGTAAGGGACAGAAACAAAGGTTCCTCCCAGTCTTTGGCTGTCAATGCCCAGAAATCCTTCACATAATCACAATCTAAAAACAGATGATGTTGTGTTTCTAACACCTGTACACAAGTCTCCCTATGACAATACCTATGAAAGATCTGTTTGTGCTTGTTATTATTCTGCACACTGAGCCTTCCATAGTTTCCCAACCAGACACAATCCCATACATAGGGGGGCAATCTCGTCTTTGATAGCTGTTTAAGAACCCCCCTGTAGCTGAGTATCTTGAGACTGGGGAGCAAACCTCTATCCAACACTGTGTCTAGTATAATCTCATAACTAGTTTTCCTATCTAAGGTTTGAAACTGTGTGACTGTTAGCCCCCATTTCATGATGTACTTTACACACTCTAATCCTTACTGAGGGACTGAGGCTATCTTGCTTAAGAGTTTCATTTTCCCAAGAGCCCATCGGGAAAGACAGAGGTCTAACCATAATTTGACCAAGGGTTTGCATAGTTCATCACCTGGTTTTAGGGTGATCCCAAAATTATAACATGCAACAAGACTGTAAAAAACACAACTGGATGTATCATATTAACTCCCGAATCCTCGATATGTATATTCCCATTTTATGGGGTTCAACCTAGACCCCAGAAAGCCTGGAAGAAAACACTCTATAACCCTGTCATCAGTCCCTGGGGAGGGAAAACATAACATGTGAACAGAAAGATAGGGACCAATAGTGACCTAATCAGTACAACTCTTTTTTTTAGGAATCTGTTGGCCTTTCCAGCCCACCACTACTCTATTAGCCATGCCATACTTTTTCCCCAGTTTGTCAAGGCCATATCTCTTGGACCAAAGTCCACTCCCAGTATACAGATCGGATCCTGGGAAACTGAGATATCTGAGATCCTACCTGCCCAGGGGAGGGGGGCATTATCCAAGACCACACCTCTACTTTTTCCTAGATTTATACTGGATCCAGACATACTTGTAAATTTCTTTAAGGTGTAAGTTAAGGAAACCTCACTGGTATCTGGAGCTAAACTAATACAAGAGCATCTGCATATGCTAAAATCTTTATTGGGGTATACCTGGGGTGGGAGAAAGCCATCTTATCTTGCTGTCTGACAGTAATTTTTGAATAAGAATATCTATCCCAAGGCATAAAGCAATTGACTTAGAGACAGCTCTGACACCCCCTGCATCTGCTGATGTGTTTACCACACCAGCTGTTTATATTAAGGATAATTACAGCACTCTGGTACATGGTCTTGATCCACTCTACAAACAAGTGTGTGATTCCAAATGCCTTTAGGGTGCAGAATAAACACTCATCTACAACCTATCAAAGGCCTTTCCTGATCCAATCCAGTACATACCCTGTAGATCCTCTTGCTCCCCTTTATAAAAAGCTTCCTGTGGACAATCAAATTGTCATGTTGTCTTCTGTTAGGCACAGCACAAGTTTGAGAGAACTTATTAAGTAGTCAGGTACTTTCATTAATCTGGCTAACAAAATTTTGCTCAAAATCTTAAAATCAGTGTTCAGGAGGCCTAATGGCCTCCAGTTCTCTACTTCTGTTTTGGCACCTTTCTTATATAGCAGAACTAATACTGCCTCATTCATTGAAGCAGAAAACCTTGAAGATGACAACATATAGTTGAACAAAATTTCTAAAGCTGGGGCTAGTTCTTTATTGAATTTTTTATCTAAACCTGCTCCCATACCACCTGACACTGAAGCTGTGTCATTTTTAAGACTGCTAATAGCACCTCCTACCTCCCATAAAGAGATGTATTTGGTTAATTCTTGTGATTCTAATTCAGATGCTTGAGGTACCGTAACTGAAGTGAATCAAAATAGCCTTGAATTTCTGAGCACTGTGGCCTGGTGCCAAACAGAGTTTCTGTGTATTGTTCCACCACTTGCAAAATGCCTTCTGGAGTAGAGACTATATTCTCTGTAGTGTCCTGCAGTTCTGTTATGACTCTACTGTCTACTCTAGATTTGCATTCCTTAAAGGGATCCAGAGATTTCTTCTTTACCTGGGTACCAAACTTAAGTTCCTGATTTAGTATTTAGCTCTATCATATTGTAATGCCACCATCTGTGCCTTTATAGTACTAATCTGAGAACTATAATCAAAATTGGTCAATTCAGACTGGGGTATTGCATACTGCAGCTGATTATGCAGCTGGAGGTAATGCAAGTAATCCCTATTAGCCACATATTTAGTCCTGTTCTGAAAATCACTTGCCAGGACCTCTTCGTATCCTCCCACCAGTCAGTTAAATCATCATAGCACTCTAATGCTGAAAGCATAGCTGACAATTCCCATTTCCAAATTCTGTAGTAAGGAATCTTCTAATAGGGACTCATTCAGCCTCCAACCATTTTGCTTACATCATGGTGTGTCATCCCAAGTGAATTTCAAATCAATGAAGCATGATCTGAAAACTCACATGCTTTTGTATTCACATCTAATATAGTCAAGATTGAGGAAATAAAAATAAAATCATACAGGTTTTTAAAGGGCACCTGAAATATGTGACACCTCCCGAAGGATTTTTATTCCTATATGCATCTGCCAATCCTGTGGTGGTGACTATATTCTGTAGCACTAAGGAGTCACAAAATAGTTTGTTTGTTTGCAAGTCTTTGAGTGTCTTAACCCACAAATAAAATCCCCCAGCAATATGAGAAGGCATGAGGTGTGAAGAAAAGGTTGAATCTCTCCAAACAGGGAAACTCTTTGCACTTTCGTTTGGGGGCATACATGGCTATAAGTCAAAACCTTTCCGCTCCGTAAGAAATATCTAACAGTAATGCTCTTCCTGGGTGAATCTCTACCAACCTGGAAACTTTTAACAGTGGATTAGCAAAAAGTATCCCCATCCCATCACATGTGTCCTATGCTGTAGACCAAAAAGAAGGACCCTTAGTCCACGCCTTACAGACTTGTTGGAACTCATTGTATGTTTTTAGTCTTGTGTCCTGTGTACAATATATACCACTTCTGCCCTCCTTTAAAGTATGCAACACCCCAATGCATTTCCTATTACGTATGATACTGCTTACATTAAGAGTGGATATGGTGAGGCAATGCATCTTATGTAGAAAAAAACAGATGTTATGTTAAAAACCAACCTTTGGAGTATTGTAGGTCCTCCTCTGTCAAGTGTGCTTGTCTATGGAATCCCTTCCCCCCCCGTATCAGTGGTGGTGGATGCTATGGAGGAAGTTTCTGACTCTTCTTCACCTGAATCCCTTCATAAGGTTGAGTAGTCAAGGCAGTATATTTATTATCTTTCTTCCATGGAGAGAGCCATGCTTCCCCGGATTCATCAGCAACTTAGGGCCAAGGTTTCCCCGATCTGGACCTTTTCTTTTGCATTGCCACCTTAAATGGCTTGTCCTGTCCCATTGGGAGGGTAGCATCTCTGACACAACTATATCTTCTGTGCTAGTGGGGGAGCTGTAAATTTATATCTGCACTTATCACAGCAGACTCTGCCAGTGGGGAGTCCACCATCACTTAGTCAATAATCTGCTGTGCTGGATTCAATAGGGATCTGGAGCTACCTGATCTGGGGACTCTCCTCCCCATCAGTGTTTCTCTGTCTGTTCTTAGATTCTGTTCTGCCACCCTTTTTGCTTGTAACTATTGGGAAATGTTAATCAGACCCTCATGAGAGGGGCAATCTTCTCTGATATAGTAGGTCCATGGACACCTTCCATATGTATGGGCAGTATATTCACAGAGGTTACATTTGAATAAATTAAAACAGTTAGCTGCAACATGACCATACTCTAGACAATGGCTACAATGGGAAGTGTCACAAGCAGTACTGAGAAGTGTGCGGGAGCCACTTTTGAAGCAGGATCGAGGTTGTCATGCATTAAAGAGGGATTCCCTATCTTTCCCTAAAAAAAAGCTATTAGGAAAATGTATCATGCCAGTATTAGTAGAACACAATTTTACCCTATCTAATATAGGGGTGGGTCTGCTCAGTACCTCACACCGCTGATGTAGCCACAAAAGTATGTCCTACATGTTAACGCCTTCATTTTTGAACATAACTCTTATGTTTTTGACTAATGGTCTGGTAAGAGGACTTGCTAAGAAAGGTATCCACAGGAGAATTCTTAAGCCCCTGATACTGTGCCCAGAACCTGTCTAAACCAGAAACACTTTTGAAAGTCACATCATAATTGCCACTTCAATGTGTATCAGGGCAAATATTTCAGATGGAAAAAATTTCACAGAGCCTTTTAACAATATTCTTGCTATATGTAGCCTCTCAGGAGGGACTCTAGTCCCAACTTTATAAATCAACCAAACTGCGTTCCTTCCAGGAGCGGGTTCACCTATTTTGAAATAAATCCAACATTTTAAACATGGCATCCAATTGGGCCCGACAATTAGGATTTCCAAAACCTCCTCAGAGGGACCAAGTCTTATGGAATCCCCTACAGCTTGAACCTGGTGTCTTCTACCAGAGGAAGGGGTAGTCACTCCTGCAGTGCTGGAAGCCTCAGTCCCTTGTTGTGGTGTTATCAAAACAGATAAATGTTCAGAAAGTTTAGCAGCTGTGTTATCCTGGGGGGAGTTGGAGCTCATAACTGAAATGCTATTGGTGGCCACCAGTTCAACTGCTTCCTGTGAAGTAGCATTCTATCTTTTGTGTTGTAACTTGTTATTGATTTTCAACAAAGAAAGTAGACAAACTTACATCCACAAGGCCAGGGGCCTGTAACAGTAATGCAGAATACATATATTTCAAACATTAAACATTACCTATCTTATGGGGAAAGGGTAGGAAAAGTGAGAGGAAGGGAGAACAAAATCACTGCAGAGGGAGGGAGGGGAGAGGGAAGAGGATCAACAGGTTACTTACATATCCATATACAGGAAATTCCAGGTAGGATCCATATCCATTCTAGTCTACCCAATAAGAAGAAAATAGAGCCTGTGTTCCACCTGTCCGTAGTTAGCTAGCAAGGGTAAGGTAAGAGGAGGACTATTAGTATGGGATGGTCAGGAGAGATAAGAAAGTCCTAAAACATTCCAGTTTGTAGCAGTGTGCGCATTGTTCATAGCATTATACAATCATTTATATATAAATGTACTCACTGGAGGTTGAGCTTCAAGACAGGGTTTGCTGGACATAGGCACATGAGTCAGTTCTTCTGTATCTGTGCAAGTCGCTCTAATCATTTTCACGGCATCATGAGAGGAGTCGAACTAGGAGTGTGTTTATGTTCTGCAATCTCTGGCCTTTATCTAGAGGCAGAACAGAGGAACACAAGAAATCCCAAAGATTCAGATTCATAACATAAGTAACAATTATAATGCAAATACAACAGTGTAGCGCCAGTAATTGCATAATTTAAGGTCTGTGGAGGAGCCTGAATTTTGTATGTTTATAAGGAATTGGTGGAAGATCTTACTAAAGTTGAGGAGATAATTAAGGAGAGTAGGTGCCTAAGTTTCCCAGTCATCCTTACACTTGGTTAGTGAGATAATAGTCCAGCTGTGTCCGTCAGGCTAAGGGGGGGTAATCATCCTATACCCGTCTGAGGGTGAACATAACTTAAATAGGGAGCCCTACAGAGTCTAAATTTAGAGAGTTGGTATGTTTGAAGATGGGAAATTCTGTCCAATTTAGCCAGTGCCGAAAGAGAGGCCAGCACTTCCATCAATGTAGGGACCATGGGAGATCTCCATTTACAAAGCAGGGCTCTCTTGGTTTGCATTGCCAGGAGGGTGAGCCATTTGTATTCCAGGTAAGAGAGCTTAGGAAGGTTGGTGGTAATACCCAGGAGATAAAAAAAGAGGGCAAAGAGGGACTTGGAGCTTTAATACTTTAGAAGCCACATCTTGTATTGAATTATTTATTATACAAAAAAAAAAAGGCTGAATTAGAGGGCAGGATCACAGTATGTGCATCAAATCTCCCGCTGGAGCTTGACATTTCCAACACTTATCAGAGTCCAGAAGCTTAGATTTATAGAGATTCACAGGGGTTTTATGCCACGAGTGGGATATTTTATTTTGTATTAGATGTGATCTAGCATCTCTCAACCATTTGTGTGTGTCCATCCAAGCCCGGTCCCAGGCGTTGGAAGTGATTGTGAGGTGTAAATTTTTTTCCCACTTATGTTTAGCATCTTCAGACTGAGAGGGTAAAAGTCCCTGAGGTTGGCATAGATACGACCTGCCAGAACTTTTGGGTTTTTAATCCAAGATTGTAAAGCAGGAGGGTTGTATTGTGTCTGGGGGGGGGGGTGCAGAATAGGTCTTAGGACCTCTCTAAGCTGTAGGTATCTCCAAAACTCAGTCTGAGTGATATCCCACTTCTGTTGGAAGTATTGAAATGGGTATATTGTGTTGTTCATTGGGTCCAATACATCTCCAAGGGTGGAGATCCCCTTCTTGGCCTAGTATTTCCACCAAATCCAGTAGCCCCAAATCGTGATGGCGGGGTTCTGCCAAGGGGGTGAGGGTGATCAGGACAGGATCCATCTTTAACCTCCGGTGAGCAACGCATACCAGTTGGATCTTGAGGCCTCTATTGTAGGTCAGGTAAGGGTTGGATTTAAACTGCTGGGAGGTCTGGATTTACTGTTGGGGCATGTGAATAAGAGTGATGAGGGGAGGAAAGTTCCTGAGATGTCTAACTCTATTTGGAGCCACTGAGGAGAAGAGGGTGAGTGAGGGACCATCCATTTGACCGTCTGGGCCAAGAGAAAAGCCTGTCGGTAACCCTCTAACCAAGGGAGGTTCCAGCCTCCGTGTTTCCAGTGGGATCGAAGTTTAGCTCAACTGTATCTTAGTTTGGTGCCTTCCGATAGAAAGTGTCCTATTAATCTATCGATGGCCAAGTACCAGTTTTGGGAAGGAGAATGGGGATATGCATAAGTAAGTAAGAGTTTGGAGCTGTGACCATTTTGATGGCTGCAATTTTGCCTGCCAGAGTAAGTCTAAGGAGTTTCCATCTATCAAATTCTATTTTGATGGAGGAAAGAAGGGGGTGGATATTAATTTGCCAGACTGTATCAAGGGAGAAAGACAGTATTATACCCAGGTAGGTAATCCCTTGCAGGGCCCAAAGAAGGTCAGACCTCTATGCCATCTGTTGGGTACAGTACTTATTCAGGGACATTAGCTCGGTCTTGGTCTGATTCAGTTTGAGACCACAGTATGTATGAAAGGAATCCAGGAGAGAGAGAGAAAAGGAGGTATAGACCGGTGGACATCTGCTAAAGGAAGGAGGAGGTCATCTGCATACATAAGAGTTGTGTATGATGTGTTATCTACCATAAGGCCAATTATTTCAGGGTGGCTATGAATGGCACAGGCCAGGGGCTCAATGGCTAGAACAAACAGAAGGGGGAGAGGACAGCCCCTGTCTTGTCCTGCGTTCTAATGTAAAGGGGTGGAGACAATACCAAATTTGTGTTAACTCTGGCTGAGGTAGATTGTATATGGCTTGTACCCTTGATAAGAATATTTCACCCATTCTGAAATATGCGAGGACTAGGTATAAATAGTTCCATTCAACAGAATCAAATGCCTTCTCAAAATCCACTGCAAGACCAGCGGCTGGAGAGGAAAGGGATCTAGCGGAGTATATGAGATTTAGAAGAGTTCTCAAATGGTCTGAACTATGCTTACCAGGAATAAAACTTGCTTGTGAGGGGTATATGATACGACGGAGGAGGGGAGAGATCCTGGTCGCCAGGAGTTTGGCATACAGTTTGCTGTCGAGGTTAATGAGGGAGATCGGGTGATAATTCCCTGCATTAGTGGCGTCCTTACTTTTTTTGGGATAAGAACAATAGTGGCCTCTCTCATTGAGGGGGGAGTACACACTTACATTCTATCTCCCTAAACACCTCAGTTAGAAGGGGAGAGATAATGGAGGCCAGTGCTTGATAAAAATCAGCAGTGTAGCCATCTGCTCCAGGAGATTTCCCCAGTTTCATATCTTGGATAGCTGAACACACCTCAACCTGAGAAATGGGGAGCTCAAAGAGTTGGGACTCCTGCACTGTAAGGGAGGCTAGCTGAAGAGAGTCTAGGAAGGGTCATGTATCTGGGTTCATATCCTTATGCGACGAGGTGTAAAGGGAACTGTAGAAGGATGCCATAATTGAATTAATGGTCTCTGGGGTGCTACCCAATACCCCTTGCTTGTCTTTCAGCTCATGTATGTATCTACTGACCTGTTGCTTACGGAGTTGATAAGCAAGAACTTTGCCTCCCTTATCTCCTTCCTCTCAGAATGTGTGTTGAAGGTGAAAAATGGCCACTTCTGCCTTTCTGTGCAGCAGCTGATTAATTTCAAAGCAGAGTCCCAGAATGGTCCTACCTGCTTTAGAATGGGTAGAGGGGTGAGGTTGGGCTTTCAAGGAGGCTTCGGCCATTGCCAACTCCTGCTCAAGCTTATGTAGCTGGTGCTTTCGGTCTTTACGATTGGCTACTGCAAACCCCATAATATTCCCTTGCATTGTAGCCTTAAAGGCTTCCCAGGTATTACGCGTCGAGGTGTCCGTAACAGGATTCTCTGTAACAAATTGAGAGGCCTTGGTCCAAGCCCAGGGGATAAAATCTGGGTCTCACATAAGGAGTGGTTCCAGTTTCTAGTTTCGTGTTGGAGGGGCTACAGGGTCCCAAAGAACAAAGAGTTGGTCCAGGGCATTGTCAGAAATAATACAGGGGAGAATTTTAACATCCAAAGTTTTGGATGTTAAGGTGAGGGAGCCTAACCAGAAGTTTAGCCTGCTATATGATGCATTTGGGATCAAGTGGAAGGTGTAATCCCTCTCTCTGGGGTGGAAAAGCCTACAAATATCTGTGAGACCCTGATCCAGAATAATTTGATTTAGTGCCTTCCCACTTCTGAGGTGAGATTCCTTGCCCCCATCATTCCTATCTAAAGACAGGATTAACGTCAGGTTAAAATCACCTCCCATGAGAAGAGGGCATTCTGAAGGGTGAAATTCCAGAATCACTTCTGTAATGGTGTGGAAAAAGCTTGGGGTGTCTTCATTGAAGGTGTATAAATTATAAAAAGTGACCGTACCTGAAGGGGTCTCGTAATTCGCTATCACCCATCTGCCGTCTGAGTCTGAAATTGTCTTAGTCAGGGTCCATGGAAGGGATTTGTGTAGAAGGATGATTACCCTGCATTTCCTGGAGGGGGCATTGGAGTGGACCTGCTGGCCTACCCAATCCTTTAGCATATATTTATAGTCTTCCCCAGTCAATTTAGTCTCCTGCAAGAAGGCGATTTTGGAGTGAATGCGCTTCAGGTGTGTCCATACCTTTTTGCGCTTCAATGGTGAGTTTAGCCCTCGGACATTCCAAGTGTGGAGCACAATCTCTGACATTATGCCTTGCTTATGAGATATTCAACTGGAAAAAATGATGCTACTATGCAAAAATACAACAGTGAACTATTTTTCCTCACTAGGTTGGGGATTGTATTGATAGCCTCCGGTCTATAACACTGATTTAACCAAACAGTTATGGACTCTATTATATGGGATCACACAGCCCTTTAATCTCTGTGTGTTAAGAAATGACACTTTACGGATCAAACTACTATCCTGTAACTTCTAATCCAGAAGTATCAATTAACTTAACCTATTAAATAAAATAACAGTTTGAGGAATGAGAAAGAACTTAGCCAGTTGGCGCTTCCAACAAATGGTATGTCTGATCTCTTCTGTGGGGCATGATTAAGAGAAAGGAAGTCAATTACCAGATGAAATATGCAGAGCTTGTTATGTATTACCACACTAGCACATAAAGCAAACAACACAACAGTTCAATTCTAACAAAACCAAATGCACCCCTGCCTAGAGCAAAATGGGGGTTTTCTGGCCAACAATCCCTCTGAGTTAACCCAGGAAGCAACGGGAAGTCTGGAATGTTATCCAGGGGCCAAACGAACATAGGCCTCACGAAAAGGAGCATCCATTTACCCAGGGTAAAAGAATTCATCTGTAGGGGGAACCTATCGACTTCCTCATGGGAGGTCTTCAACAGAAAGTGTCTGCTGTCTCGAAGAGGGTAACTTCCACACACATATCAACAAACTCAACATTTTTAACAGGATTAACCCAACATTTTGTAGATCTCCAGGTGAAGTGCCTATGGTGGGGGAGGAAGATCTGTTTACTGATCTGCCCATCAAAAGTACAAGAAGCATTGTTAGTACAAATCGCATCCCCTATTCCTGTGACTCTTTTCCCATTACTCCCTTCTTTACACCCACAGTGTTCCCCAGGGCACAGCCTGGATTACTTATCTGATGCTCGTCGTCTGATCATCTCGGGTGCACGTCTTAAGGAGAAGTCAATGGCTCCGGATCAGTTGATGCAAGATTGTGCCTTATAAGAGAACCCGGAGCCACGGTGTGCCAGTCCGAGCCCTGTAAAGATAGGGGGTTCTCCGATGCTGAGGCCCAGGAACTGAGATCTTCTGTCGGTGCTGCTGGTGAGGGGTCAGGAGTAGATTCCATCTCTTCTCGAGAATCTGTGTCGGGGGTGATATTGAAAAGGGGAGTATCTATTCTTGGCAAAGTATGGGCTTGTGTACAAAATTCCTTTGGAAGCCCGATCTCGGTCCTGTGGGTGATCCCGCTTAGTGTGTGATGATTTCGGGAGTCTCTTCTGAATCTTGGAGTTGCGAGTGTCCCGGTCAGTTGATGCAGCTGTTGGAGGGGGATCTTCTTTCACAAAGGACTGGTTATCTCGGATCTTTTCAGAGTGCAGCTGCTGTGCAGGTCGATTGTCTGACAGCCAGGTTTCATCAATAAACAGCATAGCGACTTCTGGGGGTTTAATTGTTGGGAAGTGCCATTAACTGTAATCCTTAGGGAAGCAGGATAGCGTACGGTGAAAAGGGATCTGTAGTCCATGTAGTTTCCGATGGGTCTCCGTGAAAGCCTTTCTTTTATTTGCCAGTTTGGTGGAGTAGTCTTGAAAAATCATAATCTGGTGTTCTCTCCACCACAGCTGCCCCAGTTCCCTAGCCCTAGCCTGGATAGCTTCCTTTTCGGCAAAGTTTAGAATGCATCGATAATAGGCCTTGGTCTGTCCCCTCGTGGTTTGGGCTGCAGAGAACAATGAGCATGCTCAATTGTGATTCTAGTGGATGGTGGCAATTTAAGGATTTCAGGCAACACTTGTTGGAGAAATGAGAGAGGTTTCCATCCTTCAGAGCCCTCGGGAAACCCGAGAAGCCGTATGGTATTACGGCAGCTTCTATCCTCTACGTCGTTGATTTTTTCTTGGAGTTGTCTAATTTGTGCCGCCTGACTTCGCATTGTGGTACAGTGACCTTGTGATATATCCTCTTTATTCTGCTCTGCCCTGTCTATTCTGGCATCTAATTGCTGGATCGAGTTTGCTGAAGTATTTGCTGCCAGTGTTAGATCGTTGATACTAGTGATAATCGAGGCAAACATTTCCCTGATGGAGGGTTCTTCATCCCCTTTAGCGGACTGCGCCATGATGCCTTGAGTGTCTGATCCAGCCAGAGCACAGGAGGAGATAGCTTTGTGATCCAGCCGTGGAGGTGTCCCAGTTTTTAACTATGTATAGAGGGAAACTTCCCATTGCCAATGGTGGCAGAAAAGTTCAGTGGGGATCGAGACAGGAGGGGTAAAGTTGGGTACTTAGCTCTAGGTCTTCAGCACTCCCAAATTACGCTCCATCTTGGATGATGGTTGGCCATGCCTCTCCAGCATTCTATCTTTTAACAGAAGGGACCAAAGGATCTGGAATCCACTGACCGTCCTTGCCCTGTATCCAGCCTGTGTCTTCCAAGGCATGTACCGGGGACCAATTACCAGTACCAATCTCCTCATTTCTTGGAAGAGAAACAGAAGCATCTGGGTCTACAGAATTTGTTTTCTGCCTGGACACACTCCAGACAATATAACCTTTTGACTTGTGTTGCAATCAAAGTTTCTGTACTGTGCCTCACGGTGCATTATCTGGGTACTTCGAGCTTTTTTCATTGTTTTGTACTGAGGCAGTCAAATGACTTTTTGTACCCAGCCTGTGATGGCCAGATTTCAGTTTGTCTTTTACTTTAGTATGATACGGAGCCTGCGGCTCTGGGCATACGACCACTTGGTCATTTTCACTGCAAGCTGCGACTTGGGTCCCCTCCTTCACTGAGTCTTGCTTTTCCGACTGCAGCTGTTCAGGAGCTGCTGGAACTGTGGAATCTTTCGATGTTCCTGCATCAGCTGGAGGCTGACTCATCGTGACAGGATGTGCAACACTTTTGACAGGAGAAGAACCGTCTCTAATTTTACTCAGTTCAGTTTGTAATTCCAACATTTTTTCAAGCACTTCTGTTTCTTTTCTTCTAATTGTTGCATTAAGATAGTTTCAGTATTACTATCTGAGACTGGCAAGACATTTATAGTACAGTCTGAATCTGTTTTCAGTACCTTATTCTTGTCAAAGGACACACCGTCTTCTCCCACTTCTTCTGTAGACAAAAATACATCAGAGACAATTCCTCCTCAGAAAAATCAGCTGCCATCCTTCGCGGCTTCAAAGGCCTCTTGCATCACAAGACCAGGGAGGGCCTGCTCCTATTACCTCAACATCCATCCTGTCCTCCAGCTCCTCAGGAGCAGCCATCTTGGAATGGATGGCCAAGGATTCCCCTACTGACAGAAAGGGTGGGGAAATGTCTCTGGTGTCCTGGTCAAATGTCCCTCATTCACTAAAAAAATACCACCAACAGCTTAATCTGGTTTAATGTCAGTTGGCATCCATCTGTATCCCCTTCACCAGAATGAGGCTGAAAATAGGCGGAATTGTCTAGTCCTCCTTTCCGGTCAACAAAAATAAAATAAATACATTTTTGACAAGTCCTCCAACCTGTTCCTACAGTTCACTATATTTGGTAACAAACACACTGGTTCTTTTACATTATGTAGTGACTTCTTTGGCTAAGTAGAGACTTCTTGTCAAGATTTTAGCCTATAAAAAGCATTTTGGACAGTGTGGGCATCACAACCCCTGTTAATAAGCCTTTCTTTAAGTTCTTCGCTTTGATGAACAAATTCTTCCTCAGTGGAACAGTTCCTCTTGATCCTTAAAAATTGTACCTACGGTATGATGTTCAGTAGGGACCATTTTTGTGTAATTTCACCAGGATCTCACATACCTTGCACTCACCCACCTTTTTTTTAAAAGAAAAATCTGCACACAAACTCCATTCTCAAAAGTGCTCAAGTGCAAATTTTTTTGGCAATTTGGAGAAGCCACAACAACAGCCCTGCACTTCCAGTGCCCTAAGGAAGACCCGCTTGGGGGTTGAAGTGCAAGGCTATTGTTGTGGCTTCTCCAACTTACCAAAATAAATTTGCACTTGAGCAGTTTTGAAAATGGAGTTTATGTGTGGATTTTTCTTTTAAGATTAACTGCTGAGCTGGCTGCCTTTTTCCTGCATCATCACGAATCCAGTGTGCACCTTTTTGTTTCTTCTGTGAATTGACTCACTTACCTTTACCTGCATCTCAGGGTCCAATTATATGTAACCAGACTATGCACCCTTGGTCTGGGTGGCTTGAGACAGGTATATAAGGGAGGGTCACACTGACCAATAGCCAGCCCCTGATGAAGCTTATGGGGGAAACGTCAGGTCTTTTGATCAGCACTGTCTGACACTGTGATTTTTCCTGTGCATGGATTAGCGTGTTTATGCTGGTCTTACCATGGCTAAATAAAGCCTCGATCTTTGAAAGTTGTGTTGGCTAATTTTGTGTACTGACTGAGGCAAGTGTTACTTTTGAACTGTTTTGTAACACTACTCATCCTGCCTTTTCATTTGTTTCTTTCCTCCTAAATATCCCCCTTCAGCCACCCTGCTGTTTGCAGGACTAGTACAGGTCAAAGCTATCAAACATTTGAACTTTTCTAATATTCTTTTGCTTTTTGAAGAATTTTCTGAGGGGACAGAAATAATCGAGGTGCCAATTAATAAAGGAAGCAGGGTGGCAGAAATGAAAGGGTGAAGAAACAAGATCATTGTGTAATCCCAGGCCACATTTTTACTAGTGTGCACACCCCATTAATTATCTGGAAACACTGGTGGCCATATACTGGCATACCCCATTTATGTTACAAAAGGTAGGTACCATCCTTAGTGTTAGGATGTATACCTGGCTCATTTTCTAGAGGAAGAGAGGGCTGGGGGTACAGAAACAAACAACATGAACCTTGTATAAATACACAACCCAGGTCCTGAGTGGAAGCTGCTAAGCATATACCAGATCTAACCTGTCGAGGGGGGGTGTCCCCAGTAAATCCACACAACCAGAAGCAATAATTGGAATGTCCATAACAGTGACTGGGATTGTGCAGTATAGCTTTA
Source organism: Neoceratodus forsteri (assembly GCA_016271365.2). NCBI lineage: Eukaryota > Metazoa > Chordata > Ceratodontiformes > Ceratodontidae > Neoceratodus > Neoceratodus forsteri. The sequence continues at coordinate 914,521,927 of CM057454.1, read as the reverse complement.
TTAAACAGGTGGAAAGTAAAAGCAGAAGTGGACCCCCAAAGGTCAGTCCAGGCTGGACAGGTACAATTCACAAACTCTCCTTGCATGCAGTACAATTCATGAACAACAACAGAACATCTTTTCCCAAATTCCCAAAAGGTGAATTAGTGGACACCTGGCCATGCACATGAACATTTTCTTAAAAGAGTGTATATTAGTGGAATAAAAGCCACACACTCAGCACTCTTCTTCACACATTAGGTGCATTTTAGTGAAACTCAGTCACACACCTCAACCTGCAGCTTGGCCACTTGCTCAGGCAAAAATACTGGTGCCTTTTATGAACCAGGAAGCCCTGCCTTGTAAGCGCTTAGATAGCATTCCTTCCATCCTTGGCCCCAACTGACAGACTCTGCCATTCTTCAGGGTTCCCTCACTTTACTTCGTCACTCACTGGGGTGACCAGAGAATAAACTGCACTCACTTGGGTCCACAGTTTAGCAGTATTTCACTCACTTGGATGAAAACTAGGGCATTGACAAGGCAAGCCAGCCTTAACTATGGCACACACACCCCAGACTATCGAGTCCCCTAAGAAAATGTGGAGATCTTGTCTCCTAGAACAGTACTCACAGAAGTTGTCCCATCCACAAGACATGGAACAATGAAAACAGAAGGGCACTCACCTGGGTAGCCGATCAAAACAGTCTCTTTCAGGTCCTATGCAAGGCAGCTGAAAACACCACAGAACAACAAGCAGTTCCTTTCACTTCCACGGAGTAGAAATCAGGAAATCCTGCTGTAACCCTTGTCTCCACCACTTCACTGGAAGCTGGATATGTCACTCCACTAGGGTGAAATCCTGGGCCCTCTCCTCAGAGCCCACTGGTGATCCTTCTGCCACTCCCACCTCTTCGCTCAAGCTCACACTGAACCAAAAAATTGAGCATTCTAAGCTCCCCAGAGCAGCTGTCCACACATATGCTGCTGTGAGAATTCTTAATGAGTGAACAATGATGTCATTATGTAAGGAGCCCCTAATGAACTCCCTACCAGCTGCCTGCTGCCTTCCTAACAATAATAATGATAGGATTCTAGTAACCCCAGGGGACTGGGTGGTTACACTCACCCTTGCCAGTTAAATGACTGTCTGCAGTCATTCCTCCACCCAGCGCCAAGCCATCCTACCTCTGATGCTCCCTATGGGGAGGGTTGATCAATTCCTCCCCTACCATGTGCAAGACACCAGCAGGTAATACCTAAGGATAGAGGCATACTGAAGAAACTTCAGCTCCTATCCTACTACTGTACTGTCTATGGATCCTCAGTGGCTCCAAGAAACTGCCTGAAGTATGTCCTATCTGATAGAATTGGTGACCCCTATCTAGAATCAGGACCACCAATCTGCCTTCACCCCAACCCACTACAGGAAAACTGTCTGACCTATACCTACCAGGTACCCAAACCCAAAAACATTTTATACCACACACCTGTAAAATGAAACAAGGTTAGACTTTGTACTACACAGTTACACAAGCCTAACAATTCTACACAAAGGAGGACTCCGATGAGTCCCACCAATCCTTTTCAGGTCTTCTTGTCTTTTTCCAGGAACACCTGCAAAAGAAAACACTACAAAAAAACATTTCTGCACACAACAACCTGTAAAGCCAAAAACAGTGACCAAAAAACCCTCCCACTGGATACTGCACAAGCACAAAAAGCATTTTAAAAGAATTTTCTACAAAAGCACAAAATAAAAACATAAAAACATTTGCAAAACATTTGGGGGAGGGATCCCTGCAAAGTCCCAAACTAAGGAGAAGTCCAGAGTGCCGAAACACTACAACAAGAGTCTCTCCTAGGCCAGAGCCTGCTGAAGCACAGTTCTGAAACAGGCACAAGGCCTAGAAGCATTGCAGTCTAAGTGGCAAGTCCATTGGAGACTATAATTTCAAAGCATCTTCAATCTTGCAGGAAACAGTACAATTAAAAATGAAAAAGGTCTCTTACCAGTTCTCGATGACAAAAGAATGTCAACATCACCTCTCTGGGGCTGCGGCCTGATGATCTTCAGCTGCTGGGTAGACGAAATCTTTGGATCAGATGCTTCCACAACCTCCTACTGGACCTAGACTGGAAATTTTCTCTGAACCTGCTGGGCTGATGAACCTGGATGTTACCACAGATGAACCTGGATGCTGCTGGAGCTGAACTTGGATGCTGCTGTAGATGAATTTGGATCACCAGAAGAAAGGCACCTCCATTCTGGGTTGCTGCCTCTTTGGTGGCAGATGGCTAAGCTGGCAATGGCTGCATTCACTTTTAGCAAAGCGGGCACAATTTCAAGAATGGCACTGATTTCTGGGGTAATACCATTCCAGATCTGGGGCATAGACTGTCACCTTATCTGGATAAACCATGCGAACATTATAGAATGTCTCTTGATCAGCTTTGTCCACTATTCTCACAGAGTTGATCAACAAGGTCATGCCATGCCTTCAGAATTGCAGTCTCTCATTATACACCTTAATTCGGACCCACTTGTTTACTCTAGGGTGCAGGTTAGCAGAGGCTTCCTCTCACAATCAAGCATGCCTGTCTTTCTCAATTTCTTCCCATATCTTTCTAGGGTAGAAAGGGTATGACTGTCCATATTTGGCCTCATCTCGTCTATGCACAATTCTCTCCTCTTTGCTGCTTTTAACAAACTCACGTCCAGAAGCACGGCTTGGGGGTGGCCAGTCCTGGTTGAGCCAGTCACGAGCACTTAGTACAGAGCAAGAGCAGTCCACCTCTGCACTCAAGGGCACACTTCTAGAGCCTTCCTCCCCATGGACATCGAGAAGCTTCATGGAAGCCCAGGCCAATGGCGACTCACGAGGGCCCACTGAAACTATTGCTGCTTCCTCCTCTTCCACACATTCTGCCCAGGAGATGGCGACTGTACCAGCCCCCACAATTGTCTATTCTCCACTGTTGTGGGAGGCACTGTCCTCCCAATGACATGCTTCCTCCACCTCAGACTCTCCCATGAAGCTTGGACTTGGGCCTTCCACCCATGGATCTACTGAACCTGCACTGGCAGTATCCAATTCCACAGTCTGTTTTGTGGAACACTTCACTTCCTCTGGCATTGCAAAGCATTGGTGCAGACAATGGCCAGAAACTCCTTTACAAACTCTATGGGGTCACTTTTACTGCAAACAGTTTGTCGCTGTTGTTCTGATTCTACAGGGTCCACTGTCTGTGTCCAAGCTGGAGCTAAACAGATGCATTTCACTTTAGCTACCCTTGTGCCACCTGCTACACTTATTCCAAATAGTGTTCTACAGTCTGTGCAATGGGGAATGGGCAGAATATCTCTTCCTGGTTTTAGGCATACTATGCACACTAACTGGATAGTTCGGCAAAGCCACCTCAGTGGGTGCTGTTAAACAGTCATACAATTGCTCAGAATGGGCTAGTTCTTGTTCCATTTGGGCTACCCACGCCATAGCATGGAACAGGTAGTGAGGGGTTTGTTGTGCCATGTCCTGAAAATCAAACACACAAGTCCCCAAATTACTATTTTTGCAAGCACTCTGAGATTTGGTTTTAATACACTGGAAAAAGATCACAAACAGGCTGCCTGACTGCTGCAATTGTATTCCACAACTTAGCAAGAAACCATTTGAAACTTTGTTTTGGTTTTGAAAACTCTGTTCTAAAATGGTGCTGCTTTGTTTACATTGCTGGCTACAACCCAACAGGGCGACTGTAACTTTGCATCACACAGTTAAAAATTGCTAGGATTCTGCCTGGATCTTTGCATTTCAACTGATATTCTCAAGCACAAGTTTATTTTACTTTTCTTAATCCACTACTTTACAAACACCTGGACCAGAGGGATCGTTTGTTTGAAAGTTCACTTTCTTTGAAAACAGCACTTTCACACACAAAGTTCAAGATTTAACAGTTCAAAAAACTCTCTCTTTCTCAGTACTTTTGCTGAATTTTCTCAAGTTCTTTTTTTATCATAGAAAAATGTTATTAGTTTTCCAAACATAAGTACAGCATTATGTACCAAGAGGCAACAAAAGCGGCCTAGTCCATACGCAGCTATGACGAGCTCTACATAGTCACAGACATCATAATAATAATGCAGCATGTTGCTCAAAAAATATAGTATCCAGAAGTCAGTAGAGGTCATCCAAAGACCTCAAATACTAAATAATCTAGAGGCAGGATTACAAAACATGACAACAAAGTAGCAGACAGATTATAGCGGAGGATTACAGTGAGAGATTGGAATTTTACAAAGAGGTGAGTGAAAAGAAGCTTCCCATCTGGCAGTGTATTGGTCCATATGACCTACCTGAATACAGGACAAACAATCTGGTATAGATAATCTAGCACGGGCAGCATGCCAGCTGGTGCGGGGTTGGTGGAATTGGTTGATGCCAGTGCATAAGTATTAGTCACTTAGCTTCAATAAGAGCGAGTACAACCCATTGTCTTTTAGGTTGAGATAAGGCAGTTAGGGAGGTGGTATCCCCTAGAAGGAGCTTAGGGTCAGAAAAGAGTATCTGAGATCTAAGAATCATGGAGCAACCCTGGGCAACAGACGACCAGAAAGGTGAGAGCAGAGGGCATGTCCATAGAATATGAAAGAGGTAGGCTCCAGGTTGATGACATTGGCAACAATTAGAGTGCTGTAATAGGCCATGGGAATGCAGGGATGCTGGCATTCGATACCAGAACAACAATATTTTAAGCTGTATGAAGCGGCTTTTAGTATCTGTATACATGTAATGGCAATCCCGGAGATAGCGGTTCCAGGAGTCCTGAGAAATATGGGTGTTCAGAATAGACGCCCATTTCAGCTTACACGAATTTGAGGGGTCTACCTGAGCATCCCTCCAAGTCTTATAAAAGCGCCCAATAAGACCCCCAGATGAGAGGATTTCATGTCTGTAGGCTAACCATTCCCATTTTGTATCGGTGTACATATGGGGTTTGTTGGCTTATACATCACTGCGTATTTGAAGGAATCTCCAGAAGTCAGTACCTGGATATGGAATTTCTGCTGCAGTTGGTCAAAGGACATCAAGATTGAGGAGCCAGGTATACACAAATCCTGTATATAATGGAGTCACTGAGCCTCCCATGTAGGCCAGTACATAGGAGTATACCCGATTGCTAAAGCCTTGTTATGCCATGGCAGGGTATAAAGCCATAGAGGTGCCTGAGCCTCCCCTGGAAGTATGAGAGAGGGACATGAGCAAGTGCCAGGCCTGTTTGGTCTCCACTACTAAGAGTACCAGAGTGCGCTGGGAAAGGGTCTTGGGGTGTAGAAACCGATGCAACTGGGTGTTTGCCACTAAATCAGCTTCCAGTTGCACCCAAAGTGGAGAGGGTAATGAAATAGGGACAAACCACTTAGTAGCAGCGGCCGCTGTGCAAGATAAGTGATATCCTTGAATTCAGAGGGATCCCAGACCCCCTTTGGACCAGTGCACTCTTAATTTGTACTTCCTCCATCTGGGAGATTTGCCTTCCCACAAAAGGCGAGACACCTGGTTTTCCATGGAGGTAAAGAGCTTGGGGGAGAGACGTATTGGAAGATTCTTAAATAAGTACATGACTCGGGGCAACAGAAGCATATGGATAGCCGCAACTTTCCCAGGTAGGGATAGTTGGAGTCTCTTCCATCTGTCTATCTCTGCCGACAGGTGAGTCAGCAGTGGCGTGAAATTGGCTCGTTCTAGATCCACCCATTTAGCAGGTATGGTTATGCCCAAGTACGAAAACCCCTGTATAGCCCACAAAAGTTCAGTCCCCTGTAGGCACCGTCTGGTACATGCTGTATTAAGAGGGGTCAGAAGTGTCTTTTTCTGATTAGCGCAAAGACCCGAGAAAGATGAGAAGGTCTGCAAAAGGGGTAGAACATGCCGTAGTGCCTGTTCCGGATGGGAGAGGGTCAAGAGCAGGTCATCAGCATACGCTGCTACTAGGTAAGATTTCCCAGTGAATGTAATGCCAGAGATATCAGGCAAGGCAATAAAGGCCCATATGAGGGGGTCTAAAGCCACCAAAAATAAAAGAGGGGATAGGGGGCAGCCTTGCCTGGTGCCCCTATGCACGGGAAATGGTGCAGAGATAGTGGTGTTAGTCAAAATTCTAGCCATCAGAGAGCCGTATAATGTAGCTACCCACTGACAAAAAACTGGGCCAAAACCATACAGCCGTAGCACCCAGTGCAGGTAATGCCATTCAACGGAGTCAAAGGCTTTAGTGAAATCAGTTGCCATGGCAGCCATAGGGTCGGGAGAATGAGAAGCTATCCATTTTAAATTCAGGAGGAGCCTAGTATTATCTGAACGGATTTGCCTGCATAAAGCCAACCTGGGCTGGGTGGATAATTGATAGCACCTCCTGCATCTGCATGGCTAGGATTTTGGCCAGGATTTTAGTATCATTTGGGAGTAGAGAAATCGGGCGATAATTGGTACAGTCCAGAGGGTCATTAGATTTTTCGGTAAGAGTAATAAGAGTCTGTTCTCATAGATGGGGAATGAGCCAGCTGTATGGGCTTCATGTAAAGCAAGGAGTAAAGCTGCAAAATATCCTCCACTAGCTTGGTACAACTCGCCATCATCCCATCTGGGCCAGGAGACTTGCCTTTAGCCATACGGAATAGGGCTTGCTGTAATTCCATTGGGGTTATCAGGGCATCCAAGGTGGACCTTTGCAGTGGGGTAATTTCTGGTCTGATGAATCTCTGGAAGAACTTGTCTATGTCTTGCTCTAATTGTGGCGCTGAAAGACCAGCCTGTGATCTATATAAGGTTTGATAAAATACCTTCATGGTGTCATTAATATCTTGAGATTTATGGACAATCTTACCGGAGGTAGTACAAAGGGCCTGGATTCGAGATGAAGCTTGTTGCTTCCGAAGCCTGAAAGCTAACAGTCTGCCACTCCCCCCACCCCAGTATGAGTGTTTGGACCTCATCAAGACCCATTCCGCCTTTTGGTGTAAGGTAGCACTGATTTGGTACTTAAGGCCCATTATGCGCCTAATAAGAGAATTGTCTCGCCTAAGGGTAGAGGAAGCCTTAAAGCAGGACTCCAGGGTAGCTAGGTCTGCTTGCCATTGAACCAAGGTTAGCTTTACGAGCTTTGTTCTTGGCAGCTGAGAAAGCAATAATGCGGCCTCTGAGGACCGCCTTGAAGGCTTTTCACACTGTGCCTGTGCCTAGATAATTGGGTATTGAGAGCAAAATAATCCTTTGCAGCCTGAGAAATCATTTTGAGAAATTCTGGGTCTTTTAGCAATAGGGGGTTAGACCACCAATGGGTACCCATTTTAGGTCGATCCCCCCCCTCGTATAGGATATCGACACTGGGGCATGGTCTGAAATGATAATATTCCAATTTTGGCATTTAGAGTGTTCTCAGCCACTACCGCATTAGTTAGAAAAAGATCTATGTGACTGTGGGTAGAGTGTACCAAGGAATAAAACGCATAATCCCTCCCAGCCTTGTTGTCCCTGCACCACACGTCCGTTAAGCCCCATTCCTGTTGCATTTCCAGAGGTGCTAGACTGGCCTTGGATCTGGCCTGGGGGTAGGGTTGGACTTATCTACAAACACATCCAACACCATATTAAAGTCTCCTTCTATTATAATGGGGATTGCCCCATCATCCTGGTTAAGTGCAGAGATAGCCTGACTGATCGAGGGAAAAAAACTCAGCATGATCGGCATTTGGGGCATACAAATTACAGAGAATCAGATTCCCTTCTGGGGAGGATAGCCTAGCAACCACCCATCTGCCCTGTGAATAGTGTTTGGACTCCTCCAAGGTCCAGGAGGAGGAGCGCTGGACTAGAATGGCTACCCCTCTTGTCTTGGAGGAGGCCGAACTGGCACAGGCCGCACCCACCCATGATTTCTTCATCCATGTGACTGCCCTTTTCAAAAGGTGAGTTTCCTGTAGTAGGACAATATCTGAGTGTAGGGAATGCAGAAGCTGAAGCACTGTAGTCCATTTAACAGGGTGGTTTAAACCATTGACATTCCAAGATACCAGAACCATGGGGGGGGAACTAACAGGACTAGCTATGACCTTGGGGAAACACATATTTGCTTAGGATATATGCAACATGTACTTACCCCAGGATTGTAGCCAGTTGCCTAGATGTTAAATCACCCTGTTAAATACATTCAAGAACAAACAACTCAAGCTAGAAACCACCTGTGCTGCCAGATGAGAAGGAGACAAGCGCCAAAGGAGCAAGAGATATTCACACCTTGAGCGGGAGGCTGCAATACAACAAATACAACGCAGATCTTAGGCGTAGTACAAACAATATGTGCAGTATATCCTAAGTAACTCTAACTAAGCGAGGTTAACTGAGGGCTAGATAATAAACCTATCTAACCGCCACCCAGAAACAATTTTATAATATGCACAAATAAACTGTAACAGTGCGCAAAAGCGCTATAGGATCAAGGTTCTGTGAAAGAGGCCCCTAAAAGTTGTCGGCCTCAGCTACACTAACCCTTAGATCTTTATAAGAGGTGAGTGCTTAGAGCCAACTAAGGTCCAGAGCTCTGGGCTGGTAATATGCCCAAGGTCAGGCTCCCGACAATCAAGGGAGGGGAAAGGGGAAGGAACCCCTACAGGAGAACCATAAGGGGATTCCTAAGGGAGGGGGTTCAAGGGAGCAGAGAAGGGAGGGAGGGGGAACTACCTTACCCTAATGGTAGCTGCCCCATCTGGATATGTAGGTATCGTTGCAGGGAGAGAGTGGCTGTCAAACGCCCAAAGTTTCCTGCACTTTCTGCTATCTGTTTAATCCAGGGTCACATAGCAAAATGAACCCCTTGCTTTTAACTAACCAGAAATATTGGGCTTCTGTGCTCTGATTACGCAGTGCATGGGACAGGAAGGAGAATGATGCATAGACCAGGACAACAGTGACTCCAGGAAGCCGTCACCCTGACTCCCATCAGGGTACAGGAGCAGTAACCAACATAATGAAATTAAATATGCAACTTAAGTCAGAGCAGATTGACAATGCATAAGCTAGAAAAGTCCAGGTTATCAACCAGGGAGGTCATCAGAACATTCACTAACTGATGGAGATACAGGTACAGGCACTAAACAATCCTTGGCTGCCGCTGCAGCATAAGAGATTAGCCCGGGTCTGATTGGGGTCACAGCATCAATCACCTCTATCAAAGTGGCTTCGGATATATCCACCCAGTCCTTCAATGTGCTAGTGTCCATATCAGTAGCCTCAGGCACAGGAGAATGGACATTACGATGAGGAGAGGCTTTGTCTTCCCAAGAAACCTTTTCTGGAGGAGCCGTCATCACAGAGTCTTGTATATTTTGGCTGCCACTCCAAGATCTCTGTCGATGTCAAGATGAAGAAATTGCTGACTGAGGTGGCATAACAGTGTTCACCTTATGTGGGGTCTGTGGAGATTGCACATGAGGAGCAGAGCGCATCTGAGAGAGGTCAGGAGGGCCCATAAGTGCTGGGGGACCGTTTCTTGGTGTTGCACGTCCACCCCTTGTATTGTCTTCTGGATTCTGATGTCTGTCCAAATAGTTCCTTTCAGAGTATTAGGTTGCCAGAGCCTTCTGGGAGATGTAGTTAGATTAGGCAGTTCGAGCCAGAATTTAGCAAGCCATCGCTCTACCTCCAAAGGGTGTTCTGCCACCAGTTCTCTGCCATCTTTCATTACCAGTAAACTGGTAAGTCCCCTGAACTTAAAGCGAAAGTTATAGTGATAGAGACATTTTTTGAGGGGGCCAACGGCACGTCGTTTGCAGGCAGTTTCATGAGCAAAGTCTCGATAGAACAGCACAGTAGCACCTTGCCAACGCACCTCTCCTAGAGCTCTTGCAGCCCTGAGGACTTTCTTCTTTGTGGTGTAGCACAAAAAGTACACTATAATTGGTCTTGGCATCGAGGAATTCCTGTCTCTTCTGGCTGTTAGCCTATGCGCTTGTTCTACATCCATATTTCCCCACCATCTATCCCCTAATATGGTAGGCAAAGTCTTGTTTAAGAACTCTCCATATTCTGCCTCTCCGCTGTTTCTGGTAGCCTATGATACACAGATTATTCCTTCTGGCCCTGTTCTCCTGATCCTCTACTCTGTCTTGTATCACTGCAATCCTTTCCTCCTGTAACTGCAAGCGATGAAGAAGTTTGGATTGGTGCTGTTACGCGTCTCCATCCGTTGCTCCAACAGATTCATACAGTCCTGTAAATTTCTGACTTGGCCACTGTGCCCAATAGTGTGGTGTTAATGTCTTCCACTCAGTTTAATACTACTTCCAACATCCATGTAATGTGTTGCAGGAATCAGTTACAGATTGCTGTGGTGCAGCTAATATTGTACTTGGGCCTGTTTGGCCCTGCTTGCCTTAATGAATCCATGAGTGCTTAGCACAAAAGCAGAGACCGGGAGAAGTTCCTTTGCGCTGATGTGAATATGAGGCGTAGTTAATGAGGGTTTGATGCTCCGCCACTCTGCTCGCCATTAACCCGATATCTCCCCAGTGGGGCCTGCTCAGCTTACAACTTGTCGACTGTTCAAACTCCAAAGCTTCTCCTGTCTCAAAGGGCACTCGGTATAGATGCTGCCACATCGACAGGTAAGGGAGGTTACCCCATCCAATTCAGTTACTTGGGGTCATTATAGCCGAAGGTCTCAACGCCGGAGCTCTGCTATTACCGGCCCAAGGTGAGCTCCAAAATTAAGGTGCCACCATGTTGGAGTCCTAACCTTGAATTTTCTCAAGTTCTTACACAGTTTTCTGACCTTAGCACCACAGTCAATTTCTTTTGCAAAGGGTACATACAGAGATTAGATGGTTTTCACCGTCGATGGAATATGGTCTGCTGCCGACTTGAGGAAGGCCTCTGGTGTGAAATGGGCTGGCGGCCCCGCCGATCTTCACTGTGATTGCCTCAATCACTCTCCAGTTGGTCAGAATACAGGTTGAGCCTGTTTTTTTTTTGTGAAAAAGACAAAAAAACTGCTGCTGCAGAAGTGTTTTTGCAGTAAGCAATTGCTTCTTCCTGCCGCATAAACTACAAGCTGCTCACACACTGTATGCTGCTCCTCCACAAATGTTCCACAAGCAGAGACTTAGGCAAGGGTGAGGCTTAGGTGCACTGGGACCAATCACATGATGCCATGCAAATGAGCTCTCTCTCTGCCGCACTCCTGCATGGCAGTCATCAAGAAGGCAAAATTTAAACTGCAAAGTGCCACTTTTTTTCTCAGCTTGAAATTTCAGCGGGGCGAGCATTTTAAGGTGTTTTCACTCAGTACTTGGCTCATTTTCCTTAACTTCCTCCACTAAATTTCATTGTACACACTTGAAACTTTATGAGCACTTAGAAAACACTGTCTTTCAAGTCTACAAATACTTTTCTCTTGAATTTGCAACTTTTAAACAGGTTTTAAAGAGTTTTACCACAAGGCAAGGGCAATTACTGTATTTCTCAGTCTACAGTTTCAAAATAACCACACAAGCATCAAATTCTTCCTCTTTCTTTCCACAGAAACTCAGGCAGCAAAAGGCTTTCAGGTGGTATTTTGCTTGGCACAACATTGCATTCTGGTGAACGATCTTCTGTTTGGGGCACCATCACCAGACAGGAAGATCCTAGACATACCCTCAGCATGCCTCTCACCCAAAATTAAATATCCCAAGACGAGACCCCATTTTTTTTAACCCACAGGCCACTTTTTTACTAGTGTGCACCCCCCACATTAAATATCTGGAAACACTGAAGCCCATATACTGGCATACCCATTTACATTACAAAAGGGTAGGTACCATCCTTGGCGTTATGATGTATACCTGCTCATTTCCTAGAGGAAGAGAGGGGTGGGGGTACAGAAACAAACAACATGAACCTTGTGTAAATAACACAACTCAGGTCCTGGGTGGACGCTGCTAGGCATATGCTAGATCTAACCTGCTGAGGGGGTACCCAGTAAATCCACACAACCAGAAGCAATAATTAGAATGTCCATAACAGTGACTGGGATTGTGCAGTATGGCTTTATTAAATAGGTGGAAAGTAAAAGCAGAAGTAGGTAGGTAAAAGTTTTATTTTTATACAGGTAATACATATCATTTGGACTATTGTCCAGTTTACAAGACAGACCTGTGTTATCATTATCTAACGTTGCAAACATGTAACAAGGCATACAATTTCAAGTTATCCAAAATATAAAACAGACATCATTCAACTCTTATAAAGTACATGTGAAAGAAAGAAAAACACTACTAGAATAAGCTAAAAGTTACTAATATAGTAACAACTAAATAACATCAGCTCTTAATATAACAGTTATCAGTAATAAGAAAACTCAATAAATATGTACAAAGTTCATAGACAGAAAGGTATGTGTGACTGTGAAATAGGAAGTTCTTCGGACACTTTAATCAGTGGGCCTATAGCTTAATGGTTAGAGCAGTGGAACAGCATACCAGAGGTCCATAGTTCAAATCCCAGTGTGCCTACATTTTCCTTTCTCATTTCCATCCTTGATTTAAAAAACTATATACCTTAAACTGCACTGAGAGTAGTGGTATTTCTAGACAGATTTAGAAACTTTTAGATCCAACACATTATTAACAATTGCAGGTATGAACCATCAATTATTTTATGGCTTGAACAAATGTAAGATGACTTGATATATCCCTAATATCTGAAGGAAGAGGGTTCCAAATAGCGGCAACCTTTTGGACTAAGGTCCTATCTCCAAATGTGTTAAATATTTTCCCCATATTGATTTTTTTTTTTATCACTACTTTATTTTTCCTCCTGTGCAGCCACCACTCTATCTTTTTACATCCAGCCACCACTACGCTTCCCCCGGCAGCCCCCCGGGGTGCCCCCACATACCGGCTGGCATATGCTGCTGTACCCATAAGAGGGACACTTCCTAAGTCCCCATGCCAGGCCAGGATCCAACACCAGCATATCAGGTCACCCCCGGGCTGCCACTGGGCTCAGGAAGCTGCGGCCATCAAGCTGCTGTGAGTGATGCTGCTGGTTGTTTCCTCCTTGTTCCCTAGGAGTGCAGATGTGCAATGATGTCATGCACTGACATGCTGACGTCCGCTGCACTCCTCCCTCCATTGCACCAGCTCTAGCAGTGCCTCCAGGCATCATCAGGGGCACTGCAGAGCAGTGGAAGCCCATATCTGTCCCCAGGATAGGACAGCAGTCCTCTGAACGGTCGATCCTATCCTCCCCTACTGACCTCTGACAACCTGGGTTCACGTCCAAACCTGGGTCACCAGCGTGGCGCAAGGTGTGGCACCCAGCACCTCAACCTCAGCACCACCGGGCCAGCTCCCCATATTGATTTTATTCAGATGCACAGATCTAGTTAATATCCTTTTCGAGTTCAGATTTACTGAAATAGTAGTTTGAGATTGGGTGATTCGGACAAGCATTTGTTATTTTGTGAATTAAAGTCAGCCAATGACAGGTGTAAAAAACCTCCAAAGGTAACCAATTTAATCTACTAAGTAACAGACAATGATGATATTGATAATGCCCCTTTAGTACAAGTCTAGCTAAATGGAAATCAATTTTATTCAATTGATCCAAAAGCAATTTATTAGCTATTCTATATATCAGCTCACCATATCTCAAAACTGGTATGATCAGTTGTTCTGCTAGCTTCTTCCTATCATTTAACATCAAACATTTAGTTGTCCTCCTTAAGGCCTCCACCCTTGTGCACTTTCTTTACTGTGGCTGATATATGTTGGGTAAAAGTCATATGCTGATCAAAAATCACCCCCAGATAATTATAGTCATCGACCTGTTCTAACTTAATTAAGTTTTTTGTGTAAATTTGAACTTGAGAAGGATATTATTCTTTTTGATGAAAATTTCATACATTTCGTATTTTAGTGTTCATAATCAACCTTGACCTAGTGAACCACCCTCAATCTTTAAAAGTCAGATTGCAGCTTTGACTGCAGCTCAGAATCAGAGTAGCCTGAGGCGATGATTACAGTATCATTGGCATACACCCAATTGCTGTGTGCTCGGCCACCAGAGGTAGATCGTTATTAAAATTAAAAAAAAAGGGGTCCTAATCTGGACCCCTGGGGAACACCTCTGGTGACTTCTCTGCCCCTGGATGTACAGCCCAAAATTTTTGCCCTTTGGGAGTAACCTATCAGGTAAGATTTAACAATTTTATGGGACCATCCCTAATTCCCAGCCCTTGCAGTCTTTCTATTAACAAGGGGTGGTCCACCAGGTCAAAGGCATTTGAGAGGTCCACAAAGACCACTGCTGTTTCCATGCCTTTGCCCAGCAACCTGTTAATCAGGTCACTGAGCTCCAGCAGGGCTGTTGAAGTTGAGTGCTCCTTTCTAAAGCCTGATTGATTTGGGATTAGGACATTATATTTCTTTAAATAATCCATAACCTGGAGAGAAATAAGTTTCTCTAGGCTTTTGGATAAAAGGGATAACAAGGCTATTGGCCCATAGTTGTTAACATCTACTGCACTTTCTCCTTTATAAATGGGTTTTACTCTCTCTTTCAAGATGAAGGAAAATATCCAATTTGCAAACTCAAATTAAACAGGTAATTATCGGTGCTATATAATGGGCTGCTAACTTTAAGAACCTACCTTCTATTCTATCACTACCAGTGGCCTTATGAATATTTGTTTTATGTAATACCTTATATACACTTGTTATTCAACAAATTTTAAATCTGAAGGGAGTAAGTTGTTTCATAAAAGTTATCTTCAGATCTTCTATATCTTGGTCAGGAAAAATCTTACAATTTGGGAGATCTGTAAAAGTCATTGAAAATATTAGAGATATCCTCTGGGTTTCTATATATGTTTCCCATCCTTTAACCTTATGTTTGTCTCATGAGATTTCCCACCTGGATTAGTTAGTTGTTTAACTGTGTTTCAAAAGTTTCTTGGATTTGTGCTTAAATTAATCTTATTTCTATAATAAGAGGTCTTAGCTATTTTTATTAATTTTTTACACTTATTATGAGCTGCCTTAAAAGAGACCCAATCCGCATCAGATTTTGTTTTTAGAGCTTTTTTCCAAATTCTGTTTTTTATCCTTATTTGCTTTAAGAGTCTTTCATTGATCCAGGGCAGTTTGGAAGATTTTTTTTGAGATTTAACTTTAGGGGCATGAAAATCACAAATTCCTCCAAAAGTCTGTGTAAAATATTCAATTGCTAAATCAATATCAGGGATTAGCCTGCAGCAGTCCCAGCTCTCCATTCTTCTGCTCTCCAAAAATCTGGTCTCAGAAAACTTTATATAATCTGTGATCCAGTTCTGGCTAGGTGAATGAAGTTATGTAGAAACTGGGACCAAGGCAGGGTAACCCAAACTGGACTGTGGTCACCAAGGCAAGGAGATAAAGTACCTGAGGCTTCTATCTCAATTTGAGTAGATGCAAACATGAAGTCCAAAGTTGACCCATAAGATAGAGTCAGTGTATATTGAGTAGGGCCTTTTATGGAGTAGTTATATCCTTTAGAAGCCTTCCCCAATGGTTTTTCCAGTCACAATTTAGGTCTCCCTTCAAAATCAAAGGTCTATTCCCCACCACTTCTACTATTTTTATTAAAATTTCTTCTAAATCTTTCATAGTTGTTTTAGGAGGTGAGTATACCATTGAAATAACTAATCCAATTTGCTCTAAATTAACCACTAAATATTCAATATTCTTATCACTACCTTGTGATAAGATTTCTGAATGCCCAAAACTCATTTTATAAAAAGTATTAAACCCCCGATTTTCCTATCAGATCCCCATAATTGATAACTCTGGGTACCAAATTTGTTATCATTATGCTTATTTGATAGCCAGGTTTCATAGACCCAATATACAAGGGTCCTGTTCATTAGCATTGTTGCCAAAATATCATTTTGGCCCCTATACTACGAGCATTGTCATGTAAGATCTTCATACTATTGGAAACAACAGGCCCAGTGTTCATTTCAGTATCTCCCCCAGAATTAAAAACATACAGCAGGCCCCAGAAAAATTTGCTATGGGATTATCAAAACTACAGGGATGGATGGATCTATAGCTGCCTCCTGAATTGAACCTCCTCCGGTATACCTGGAAAGAGTTCCTCCTACTTTTGTTCCCATTGTTTTTCCTTATTTGTTTAGGTGGGAGCATCCAAATTGTTGTAGATTTAGTTTTATTTAATCCAATTGTTGTGTTTAATCCATTTGTTGTAACAACACCCAGGAAGGAGCATAGAACCAGACAACCTAGGATATTTGATAGCAACATTTTAAGGTAGTAAACACAAGTTACGGAATTAAGTCTACATACAGCCAAACAACAGTATTTTAGTTATATAACTAATATATCCTGATCATTAGTCCATGCACAATGCAAATTAAAAACATGTAACCCTGGAGCCTGGGACAATGATAAGAGCTTAGTTTTTCCTCTCTAAAGAAGATAAACCACATCAGTTTTAAATTATTTTCTCTACTTACCGTAGTGCCAGGCAATCTTGGGACAAGATTCTATAAAACTCTACTCCTTACAAACTCCTCAGAGCACATCTACAATTAAGTTTTTTCTCCTAGGGTGGCCTCACTACCACTCACATGCTTACACACGCCAGACAGCCATACATCGTGCATGGGCTTAAAGTTGCTGGCCCCTCCTCTCCCTCACTCTGGTTGGCTGCCGACTCTCCCAAGTCCCCACACACCAACACACACAGAACTGTAATGAGATGGATGAATGTTCGTAGCAGCAGATGCAAATGCTGCTGTTTACCAGTTCAGCTGCTGTGGTCTTGATCTGCAGAGCAGCAGGCTAGGTGGAAATGCAGCCGATGTGTGTTTCAGATGTAGTCCAGGTGGTGTGGGCTTTTAAAGTTGCTGGTCCCTCCTCTCCCTTGCTCTGGTTGGCTGCCAGCTCTCCCGAGTCCTCACACACCAACACACAGAGAAATGTAATGAGATGGATGAAAGTTCCTAGCAGCAGATGCAATTGATGCTGTTTACCAGTTCAGCTGCTGTGGTCTTGATCTGCAGAGTGACAGGCTAGGTCTAAATGCAGCCTATGTGTGTTTCAGAAGTGGACCCCCAAGGGTTGGTCCAGGCTGGACAGGTATAATTCATGAACTCTCCTTGCATGCAGTACAGTTCATGAACAACAATAGAACATCTTTTTCCCAAATTCCCAAAAGGCGCATTAGTGGACACTTGGCCATGCATATGAACATTTTCCTTCCAATTTCCCAAAAGGTGCATTAGTGGACACCTGGCCGTGCACATGAACATTTTCTCCCAAGACTGTTAATTAGTGGAATAAAAGCCACACACTCAGCACTCTTCTTCACACATTGGGTGCATTTTAATGAAACTCAGTCACACACCTCAACCTGCAGCCTGGCCACTTTCTCAGGCAAAAATACTGGTGCCTTTTATGAACCAGGAAGCCCTGCCTTGTAAGCACCTGGATGGTGTTCTTCCCACTCTTGGCCCCAATTGACAGTCTCTGTCATTCTTCAGGGTTACACCACTGAAACCCCCATTCCCCACTGAAAAGTTTAGAGGTCCCACACTTTACTTTGTCACTCACTGGGGTGACCAGAGAATAAACTGTACTCACTTGGGTCCACCATTTAACAGTATTTCACTCACTTGGGTGAAAACTAGGGGCATTGACAAGTGCAATCCATCCTTGTCTGTGGGCACACACACCCCAGATTATCGAATCCCCTAAGAAAATGTGGAGATCTGGTCTCCTAGAACAGTACTCACAGAAGTTGTCTCATCCACAGGGCATGGAACAATGAAAAACAGAAAGGCACTCTCCCGGGTAGCCGATCAAAACAGTCTCTTTCAGGTCCTATGCAAGGCAGCTGAAAACACTACAGAACATTCAGGGAATTGCCCCTTGAGTCCACTGAAAACAAACAGTTCCTTCCACTTCACAGGGAGTAGAAATCAAGAAATCCTGCTGTAACCCTTGTCTCCACCACTTCACCGGAAGCTGGAAATGTCACTCCACTAGGATGAGAAATTTGTGGAGTTTCTTAATAACAATGATGTGGGGCTTAAATTTATTTTTGATGCACGTTTCCAAAATATCATTTTTGGATTTGTATTTAGAAGGACATAATGGTGAAAAAGTTTCAAGTACCCTCTTTAGGAATCCTACTGCTGGCAATATGGTTTTGCATGCTACTAATGCCCACCCAACACGTACAAAATGGGGTTCCATATGGACAGTTTATCCGTCTTCAATGCACTTGCACTTATTTAAGTGATTTTGAGCGAGAAAGTAAACTACTTAGAGATAGATTTTTGGCTTGAGGCTATTCTGAAAAACTAATCGAAGAGGCATACATTAAAGCTAGGGTGCATGATAGAAATACACTTTTGCAACTGACAGTTAAAAATAATGCACACCAAATACCTATTGTGTTTGTAACTGAATACGATTGTGTTATTAATCAAATAACTAATATTGTAACAAAACACTGGGGGGTGCTGCGAGCAGATCCAGACTTGAGAGAAATGGTGGGGAATTAACCCTTGGTGCCCTTTAAAAGAGGTACCAACTTATCAAATCTATTGACACAAAGTTTGTATGTCAACCTCAAAATACCAGAACTTGGCTTCCAAATAAACCTTTAGGTTGTTTTAAATGTAGCCATTGTAGTGTCTGTAAATTTAATTAACAGGGCACGTTGTTTCAGCATCCAGTTTTTGAAAATAAGAACATAGAAATTGTTAATTTTATTAATTGTTCAACAACATTTGTGATCTTTATTTTACAATGTACATGCCCATGTATTTATGTGGGCAGGACTAAAAGGACATTAAGGAGAGGATGCAGGAGCATGTCGTGCAATGACAAAAATGATCCTAATACTCCTATAGGGGTGCATTTTGAGACATTCCATAATAAAAATCTACAGTGTTTTAAATTCATGGGTGGATCATAATAAAAACAATGCTAGAGGAGAAATAAATTAAACAGGCTGGCACAGTGTGAGCAGAAATGGATCTAGGCCATGAAAGCCTTATATCCCACTGGTTTAAATGACTGTCTGGATATTACAGTTTTTCTTTAGGTTATCTTTTATCCCCCACTTCTCCTTCCCTTTCCTGCCCTCTTGTTTTTCATCCTTGTTTTGCTCCTTAATTATGGTTTATTTATTGTTTCAGTATAGTTTTGAAATGTCCAGTTTAATTCATCATATATTATTCAGCTTGTTTAAAATTAAGTTGTACCTGCACTAATGTGTGCATGATTGCTGTTTTTTATATAGTAATGACTTATTTATGTAGTAAGATGGTCAGTTATTATATTGTCACTTTAATCACATGAAATAAAACACAGCATGTGTAGCACATTGGCCACTCCCCTTGAGAAAGGTTCACGAGAAGACCCGAAGCACCAGGGATGCTTGTCGCGGCTCCTATTCTTATGCACTTTATATTAGTGAGCTGACTTATTTATTACTTTATGTGCATCTGAGTGCTCCTCCTTTCTGTGTTTTTGTACATATCAACCCATCTGCAAAGCAGTAAGTAATAAGCTGGGGGCTGCTTACAAGACAAGCTACATGCTAGCATGCATGTGCTAAACTTGCCATTGCCAAGGGAATCCTAATTCCTTCCCTCACCTACTGTGCTTCTGTCCTTGCGACTGCTCAGAAAACATCCCTTCTGAAGTGGGATGTTACTAACAATAACATATGCTGATGTGCATCCTCAGCCATGAGACTAAAGCACCGTTGCCAGTTTTATGCTGACCTTGGGTGGCTCTCCCCCTCTGCATCTAGGTAGTACTACATGGGCTTCCTGACTGATTCTATCCTTAGGCTAAATGTACCAAAATCTCTGGATGTGCTTCTCACTCCTATAACCTCTACTCTTGGGCTTTGGTCAGTGGACAAGTTGCTTCTAAAAGTCGCTAGATGTCATACCTCTAAAGGGATTAGTGCTTTCGGGCATATGGCACCCAAGCTTTGGAATACTCTTCCCTTGGGGCTCAGGCAGGCCGAGATCCATAAAGAATTCAAGAGTGAACTTAGGGGTTATCTATTGAGTACTGACTCCTGTGCTTGTTTTGACCACACCTGATTTAGCATATATTCTTGCCTACTCCTTAGTTATGACACCTGTGCTTGCGGCCCTACCTGACTTTCGTCTCTGTACCATTTGTTCCTGACTTGTACTTATTTGTTTCTTAGGGCCTCTACTTCTCCTCGCTCTTTCTTTCCTTTTCTGTTCTTGCCACTCGTCTGTGTCTCTTTTGTGTTTCTTTTCTCCACTCTCTACCTTGCTCTTCTTTTCTGCCCCTGCCACCTCCACTCCTACCTATCCTCTTGTTCTGTATCCTTATCTGTCTGGCTTAATTATCTCTATCTGTCTCTGTCCTGATATTTCTCCCTACCTACCTATGCTCTTTTTTCTACAATGTTATACTGCCAGGCAACTATCTGGATTTCTGTATTGTTTGATGAATTGTACTTTTCTCCTTGTTACTATGTTGCTGCATGTTCACCTGCTTTATTTTCAGGCTCTACATGAATGTGAAATTGTATGAAATTGTATTTGTATTACAATTACAGGTTGCCTCTATTTTCTGCACCCTTGTTAGCACTAATGTTTTGCACCTTCTATGTTATGTTTTGCTCCTTGAAATTGTACCTGCTTAAACTGTTATCTGTATTTGTTTTGCTTTGTCTCTGTACTCTCCTGGATCCTGCTTGAAAAAAGTCAATTTTTGCTAGTGCACCTACCTGGTAAACAAAAACTAAATTAATAAATTTTTTGATTACCCCATCTAATCCCAGTACTTTCCATAACTTACTGACCCTCATGCTGCTGCTGGCCCATCTGACCAGAGAGAGATTGAGAATGGATGTGACTGTGAGAAGGTGCCATGATCAAGTATAAATGATCTGCCAGA
Source organism: Neoceratodus forsteri (assembly GCA_016271365.2). NCBI lineage: Eukaryota > Metazoa > Chordata > Ceratodontiformes > Ceratodontidae > Neoceratodus > Neoceratodus forsteri. The sequence goes on along the minus strand of CM057454.1, from coordinate 914,500,947 downwards.
ATACTGGTTTCTAATGTTCGAGTAGACTGATCCTGACTGATCTTACTACTACACTGATTACAACATGCTTTCAGTGGGTTTGTGGTGTCACCTGTGAAAGAGTCTAACATTGCAGAAGATCTCTTTGTATTTTTCACTACATGTACCACCACCTAATGTCATCTCTAACAAGCTGCAGGCTTGTCTCTCTGACCTCGAGGCCTGGTTCTCTGCAAATTCTCTAAAACTGAATGACGACAAAACCAAGGCCATCCTGTTCGGGACCAGACAGTTCGGCACTGACAGAAGTGATCTAGTCCAGCACACCTCCTCCCTAGGGAGGAGGTTGAGAATCTTGGATCAGTTCAAGTACCTAGGGTCCTCCTCAACCAAGACTGACCTATAAATCCCATTATCTCCCTAACCTGAACTGTCCACGAAGATGGGCCCCTCTTTGTCTGGGAAACTCCCTCTCTGGCGAGGCTCGCCGTGCAATTGCCAACTGCAATCTCCTCCCTACAATCCTCTACGGAGCCCCATTACTGCAGTCTCTCCGAGAGACTGAGCTCAATAAGCTCTCCACACTCTACCATAAAGTGGTTCGCTTTGCTACTAACTCTCTCCCCAGAAGGCATCACTGCGAGGCCTTAGTGGACCTAAACTGGCCCTCCCCTCCGGCACAAGCTGGCCTACTTCTCTGCCTGCCTGGCTTTCAAGTTCCCCTCCCTTGGCCGTCCTCCTCACCTGCGTGATCTACTCACCCCAAAGACCCAGCACCGTACCCTTCGATCCTCAGCTAGATGTCCCCTTTCCACCCCCTGGGTTCGCACCAACCAAGGCAAGCGCTCCTTCCATTACGCTGCCCACCTCTTATGGAATGCCTTCCCTGAAAGTCTAGTCAACAAGCCTTCTTTCCTAGGGTTTAAATCAGGCCTCAAAGCGTATCTCCTGGAGCTTAGTCTCTGTGGCTGCTACTGTTAACCCCTGATCATGATCTCCCCTCTGCGACCTCCGGTGACAACTTCAACTGCTTTCCCCTATAGCATCCCTACGTAAACTGCTAAGGTACTTTGAAACTGTCTTAAACATCTATTAGCCTAGTGGCACCCTCTGTTCTCTGTGCCAAACGATGTTACCCTATGAGTACCATGTACAAACCATAAACTTATGTATGTTAATACCCATCTATGGACCTCCTGTGACTAATTAAGTACTCAGCTAACGCTGCTCTACTGTTGCTCCTATGTATCACACTCCTTGTTATGTATTTTATCTAATGTCATCCTATACTATTCTACTATGTATGTACACACTGAATCTTCAAAAGTATTTTCTAAGACTACTGTTTAATGTTGCCAAGATATGTACTGTCTGTAATTAATCCCGGTCACCCTGAAAAGGATCTCTGCTCTCAGTGGGCTTACCCGGTTGCAAAATCTAAATAAATAAATGTAAATTGTTGGGAGGCTTCCCAGATGTGACTGGGGTTGACCATGCATAGCCGCAGCAGCAGGCAGTTCAGGATTATTGGGCTGATTGTACTGGGGGGAGGGTGGGTGCCAGTCTGCTGTTTAGATTTTCTTGCCTGAGAAAGTTGCTTCTATTTTTCTAATTTTGCCATCTCCTCCTGCGATAGCTTTCACTTGTGTCACACTCATCGCCACTAGTCAGTGATGTAGCTGACAGAAGATTTTCAAGATCTTGTTCATCTTCTTCCCCCTTCTTCTCCTCTTCTCATACTTCTTCTTCCTGCTCCTCTTTCTGCTTGCATGAGTCATGTGTGTTCCCTTGTCCTTTCTTCTCCTTCCTGTGTGCTTCCTCCTGCACTACTTCCTCACTCCCATGCCCCTGCTCTGACAGCTCCATTTGTATATCCTCTTCACCGGCACTCTCCATAACCTGCTTTGGTGGAGGTCATACTGTCTTGCTTTTGTTGAACTGTGGGGTTGGTATCTCTTGCTTCTCCACAAGCCTGCCCCATACTCCCATGAACAATTGTACGTTTTTCCACTGGTAACAAAATAACCATAATGTCTGTGCCAGACCAAGGCTCATTGTCACCTTCTTCCTGCTTTATAATTCCTCCCTGCTCCCCCTGGCATGCCAAAAGAATCTCTGATATCCAATTGCTCCCTCATCTCTCCTTGTATCATCTACCTCCCCTCACACCCCAGACTGTGACTGGCACAGCTCTGCTACAGTACAGTAGCTTCTTCTTGTTGTTTTTACATTGTTTCTTGTGGATTTTACTTGGTAGAAGGTTATTTATTTTCTTTCTTACTACTTCTAAGGGGCTAGCAGGTTATTGTTTTGGGGCTGTTGGAATTTTTGAAACCTGTTTTGGTGGCTATAAGTGGTCTCATTTGTTTGATGTTTCACTGTGTAGCAGGCTTCATTTGTAGAGACCTATTTCTTCTGATTTAAAACCTATTTGGTGTGATTTAACTGGGGCTGTTTCTTTGAATTGGAGACCTATATCTTCTAATTTCTAGCCTATTTTGATGTGTTGTAGGTGAAGCTGTTTGAACTGGAGACCTGTTTCTTTTGATAGCAAACCTATTTTGGGGGCTTTGAGTAGAATTGTGATTAATTTCTGCTGGCTTCATTAGCTGCAAAGTTTAGTGCATAGTGGGGGAAGGGTGCTAATGGTCTGACCAGGGGTCTCAGCTACCTGACTGTTTCTGGAAGACTTGGGCTGGTCCCACCCCCAACCCCTCACCCACCTGCCTGGTCTGTGATTTCCTTTATACCAGGGGTTCTGACATCACTTCCTCAAACAGGCAAAGGATATGCACTTGTCATAGCAGAAGCAGACATCTAGGAAAGGAACAGCAGCGAGTGAAGAGGTGACTGCTATATCAGTGGAAGGGAAGTAACTGCAAATCAAGGAGCTTTCATTGTTACTTCTTTGCATTATTATTGCATTGTGGAAAGGAGGAGTAGGAGTTTGAAGAAGGTTGTGCAATAGCTACTTAATGTCTCTTTTGAGTGTGGATAGGAAGGATAGGAATATAAAAAGCAGTTGCTCAATCTGTCTAGACGTGTACAACAAACGGAGTAAGGGAAATTAAGAAAAGAATGTTTTGCACTGATAGAGGGGATACTTGGGGGAGTGTTTGGTATCCTTCATCTGGAAGGGTGGGGGGGTCACTGGTGGGCAATGACAACAATGGGTAGGGTGGTAGGCTGCACAACTGCGGTGCACCAATCTTTCTAAAAATTGCCTGGAGTGTGGGAGGATGTTTAGTGTGCAACCACATAGAGAAACTTAGAAAGGAGATCGAGGGTCTGCAGGAGGAACTAAGACAGGCAAGGCAGACTGGGGTGGGTTTAGCCCAATACTGGAGAGAGGAAGGAGGAGATGAGAGGGTGATTTAAACCAATAGTGGTGAGGAGAAGGTCAGAAGAAGGAAGCAGAGACAAGGGCCCCAGGCCAGGAAGAACGATTGCCGGGAAACCAGGTCAGGAGACAAAAGACAAATGGAAGGAAGAGATAGGTTTGTCAGGCAGGTGAAGAAGTGGCAAAAGTCATGAAGTGGAAAGGAGAGAACAGGTTACTATGAAAGAGAGGAGTGGGCATTTGTAGAAGGATCTTCAGAAAATAGTTTTGCACTGCTAGACAGGAAGAAGGTGGAGGAGGAAATGATGAAATTAGAGGAGTAATTGATAAATGCCTGGACCAAACCGGAGCGGGGAAGTTCTGCTGGGAGAATTGCAGCAGGGCAAAGGGTAAATAATGTGCAGGAGGAAGAAGAGGAGCCAGAAATGAGAGGGAGATGAATAGAAGCAAGCAGGGAGTAAAGTGGTGGGATCTTAGTGCTGGGGACTCAATAATAAGAGGAGTCAGGTGGGGTAGCAAGGGGGAGTGGCATAGTCACATTTGGGTGGAGGCTATGCCAGGAATGACAGCGAAAAGGGTGGGACAATCTGTTCTGAAATATGCTAGAAGGGGTAGGGACAAGCCTCTTTTAATTATACATCTTGGGACGAATGACCTGGCTGACAAGACAGTAGCTATAGTTCAGAGGAGGTTTGAGGAACTAGGACAATTATGTGAGGGGGCAGGAAGATTAGTAACTTTTTCAGAGATACTTTGGTGCCCAAAGCAACACATCAAGAAAGCTGAGAATAGAGAATTTAACACATGGCTAAGAACCTGGTGTTGTGCTAAAGGTATGGGCTTTTGGGGGATGGGGAGGGACCTGGGAGGACAGTAGTCTCTATGCCAAGGACAGACTACACTTGAGTGAGGAGGTAAAGAAAGTGTTGAAACAGAGGATGGAGGGTACATAGAGGAAATGGGAATTCAAACTAGGAGCAGGGGATGGCAATTGAGCAAGAGACATGCAGAGACCACAGGTTGAGAAACCATATGAGCTTACCCCCCCATAACAGTGACAAAGGACAAATCGCAAGTACTATTGGTGATGCTAGTAAAGGAGGGCAGGATGGGGGGGGGAGGGTGGAAGGTGGTTACCCTTAATGCTAGGAGCCTTGGGAGGAAAACTGCAGAGTTACAGGTGCTCATGGCAGCGGGAGAGGTGGACATTGCAGCCATCACAGAAACATGGGCCACCCAATACAACGACTGGGACCTGTCTGTACCAGGGTACAGGATACTTCATAGGTAGAGGGTGATTGGGAAAGGAGGGGGTGTGGCACTATATGTGAAGGAAGGACTGAAGTGTGTAAGGGAGGAAGGGGAGGAGGGTAGCAAGAAGTCACTTTGGATGCAAATCCAGGATTCCAAGAATAGGATTCTTAGAATGGGAGTGGTGTACAGGCCGCAATCTCAGACAGAGGATTTAGACAAGGAACTAGAGGGACAGATCAGGAGGACCTACAAGAAGGGTAGTGTGGTGATCATGGGGACTTCAACATGCCAGGAGTGGACTGGAGTACCCCAACAACCAGGAACAGAAGGGAGCAGGTACTGCTGGATGCCTTCCAGGACAGCTTCCTGCTGCAAATGGTCAGGAACTAACCAGGTTAGGGAATACCCTTGACCTTGTGCTGGCAAATGGGGACTTTGTGAGAGAGAACTTACAGTGGAGGAACCGCTGTCAGGAGTGACCACCACTCAGTATGGCTCACATTGGATATGGGCAAGGAAGGAGTGGAATCTGACACGAGGCAACAAAATCTGCTGCAAGGCCCAGAGCAAGAAGACTAGGGCTAAGAAACCCAGCTGGTTGAGCAAGGAGGTCATGGAAAGGAGAGGAAAAGAGCTGCCTTTAGGAAGTACAAGAAAACAGGGAGGGGAGGACAGGGAGGAGTACTTGGGGAATCAAAGGAGGTGACAAGGGTAGTAGGGGAGCCAAGGCATCTACGGAACTCAGGCTGGTACAAGACATTAAGAAGGGGGAGAAGAACTTATTTAGGTACATCAGGGAGAAAAGGAGCTGTAAGGACCACATAGTAAGGATTAGGAAGGAGGGGGGTTGGGTGGAAGCAGGGTGCGATAAGGCAGAAGCACTAAATGAGTACTTCTGTTCAGCATTTACTAAAGAGAGAGGAGGTGACACCCAGGGGAGAAATGGCAGAAAGGGGAGGGGTGGCAGATGGGAAATCATGGAGGCAGAGTTCGGAGGGTTTGAAGGAACTGAGGGTGGACAAGGTGCCAGGCCTAGATGGCATCCACCCAGGGTACTGAAGAGCTGTCAGAGGTCCTTGCAGGACCTTTGGCAGACCTATTAATGCCTCACTACTTTCAGGTGTGTACCTCCGGACTGGAGATGGCTCATGTGGTGCCCTCCACAAGAGTGGCCCCAGGATGAACAGAAACTACAGACCAGTGAGACTCACATCCATTGTGGGCATGTTAATGGAGAATATCCTGAAGGAGAGGCTGGTGGCCTCCTAGAGGCCAAAGGACTACAGGACAGCAGACAGCATGACTTCATATGGGGCAGATCCTGCTAAACCAACCTGGTGGAGTTCTATGACTGGGTAACTAGGCAACTGGACAGGGCCAGGCAGTGAATGTCCTGTCTGGACTTCAGTAAGGCATTCGACTCGGTGCTGCATGGAAGGCTGGGAAGTAAGTTAGAAGGCACAGGGTGGGTGCAAAGCTGGTGAGATGGGTAGGAACTGGCTTCAGGAAGGCAGCAGAGGATGGTGGTGGGTGGGAGATCTCACACCCAAGGGTAGTGACGAGCAGTGTTCCACAGGGCTCAGTGTTGGGACCAGTGTTGTTTGGGATATTCATTGCAGACATATCATTGGACATCAAGAGCAAAGATCAGTCTGTTTGCTGATGATACCAAGGTAGGAGCGGTGGTGAATGACCTAGGGGATGGCAGGGGTTGCAGGATGATCTGGCAAAGCTTGAAACCTGGTCAGATACCTGGCAACTGGGGTTTAATGCTAAAAGTGCAAGGTGCTGCATTTTGAGATGAAGAACCCAAGGAGGAGTTACCAGCTGGGGAGTGCAGCTAGCCCAGACAGAGGAGGAGAAGGATCTGGGGTGCTCATTGCAGGGTCAGTGAATAACTTGGCACAACGTAGGAAGGTAGCTGCAAAGGCCAACAAAATGCTGGGTTGTATTGCAAGGGGTATATCCTCAAGGAGGGAGGAGGTGATTCTGACACTGTATAGGTCATTAGTTAGACCACACCTGGAGTACTGCGTGCATTACTGGTGCCCGTATCTGAAGAGGGACATTAAGTTACTGGAGGAGGTGCAGCGCAGGGTGACAAAGATGATCAAGAGGCTGGGGGACTTGTCAAACGAGTGGAGGCTGAGGGAGTTGAACATGTACTCGCTGGAGGAGAGGAGGGACAGGGGGGATATGATTGAAACCTTTAAGTACATGAAAGGAATAAACAAGACAGGTACAGAGGGCTGTTCAAAGTAAGGGAGGAGGGACACCAGGGCCATGATATGAGTCTAGAGGAAGGAAGGTTCAGGAGGGAGATGAGAGACATTTTTTACAGAGAGGGTGGTGGCTGGGTGGAATGCGTTACCTGCAGAAGTGGTATCCAGTAGAACAGTGGACTGCTTCAAAAGGGGATGGGACAGGACAAGGGGGAGGATCAATGAAGGGGAAGGGTGGAAGGGAGAGGCAGCTGCAGAATAAGGGGTGCTAGCTGCACATTTGAGCAGACTTGATAGACCTCTAGGCCTTTATCTGCTGGCAAATTTTGTATGTTCGTATGTTCTCTTAACTCCTTGGATGGCTGTGGTAGAATGAAATACCATGTACAGTACAACTGTTATATTTATGAAACATTTCTTACCTGTTACTGTGTGGTTTGAAGAATTTCATTCAGGTGGTGGCCAGCTCAGTAGGTGAGTGGACATGTGTGGGAAGGGGGTTTCCATTTGATGCCAGGGAGTACTTGGAATGAGATGGAATGAGGAGAGGGAGGGGTGTTTATGAATACAGCAAAGTGCATGTCTCTGGACGGGGAGAGGAAGACATGCCCCTGGAGACCAGTGAGTGCTTGGTATAGGATAGAGAGAGGAAAGTGTGTGCCACTGGACAACAGAGCAATTGGGATTATGGTGGGAAGATAGATGGGGTGCTATTGGATTCTAAGGAGTTTTGGCACAGCTGGGAGAGGAGGATGCCACTGGACACCAAGGAGTGCTTGACATGGAATGTAGAAAGAAATGTTTGTGCCACTGGATACAAGAGCAGATCACAGGGGTGAGGAATGGAATAGGGTAAGCTGGGTACCAGGGAATGCTTGGCATGGGACAGGGAGACTAAAGGGGCAGCACTGGACACCAGGGAGTGCTTGGAATGAGACAGGACGAGGGAGGGGATTGTCGTTGATTGCCAGTGAGTATTTGGTACAGGATGGGGAGAGGAACAGGTGTCTCAGGGAAGGGAATGCTATATGGCACTGTTAATGAGCTCCCAATATTATATCAATTATTTTTTGGATGGCGAGCATTTTTAAAAATAGAGAAATTTATTGTGAAACCTAAATAAAGATAACATTAGGGTCACAAACAAAGTGCAAATAGTCCAGAAATTTCAAGTTATTGTTCTTGTGTAAGTAGCCCAAGTGCATCTATTTTACATAACCAAAGTAACATGGCATAATAGTTGGGTATCATATAAAACAAATTAAAAAATCCAATTTGGTAATGCAATCCGACTTGTAGATTTGATAGAACAGACACTGTTAGGGTTTATCAGCTCAAGAACCCTAACTTTGTATTTCTGACTTCTTGTACTTTGTCTGAAACTCTTATATTATCTGACGGTAGCTTTGCAATACATTTACATAATACATGTGAATTCAGCAGGCTCCTCTTCATCCCCATTCCCAAAAGGGGAGACACTTTCCAAACTCTCATGTCTATAAAATTATTATTTATATACAAAAATGAGCCTTATTTTGCTGGTCCAGTTGAAGCAGAGCTGTTTGCCTCTGCAACTGTCCATTTAAAGATGTAAAGCCATTTTAAACATTAGGCACATACACATAGGTTATTGAGGTGGCCACTCTGTTTCCTGCACTTTCAACTCTGTGCATACAGCTCTAGTTGAGTGCACTTTGGGATCAACTGAATATGGGCAATATGCACACATCCCTGGTGATAGTCAGAAAAGTGCACCAAACAATGCTCTTAGATTGATTGGCATTGTCCCTGTAACTCCGGGCAATTTCTATGTTTTCCTGTAGATTACATTATTTCCTATGGAAGTCAAATTACTCAGCCTTCCTGTATAACCAGTGAATATCTATAGGAACAATTTTCCTGTAGATGGCTCCATTTCTCTGTAAACACAAGAATCCCTGTAGATCTGAGAACCCTGGCGAACAAATTTTCTTTTGCACAGTGGACACTACTATTTTACTTTTTTTTAAACAAAGTATATGTATTAGTTTTTTTCACACATTATTTATGTGCATTTAATTAGTAGAATCCAAGTACTCTGGCAGAGGTGTACAGTATTTTACAATTTGATCATTGTAGAAAGTACTCATCGGGGTACAAGAGCCAAGTTTTTAGCATGTAGTGAGGTTATTCGGGAGTAGTGGAATGTACACATAGGCCCAGATATTCAAAGGGGTTGCATCTGGTGCAACAGGGATGCACCGGCACAATCCCGCATTGCACCCTGGCAGGATATTGAAAAGGCTGCCCAGTGCAGCGCAACTCCCGATGCGTCGGGGCACAATGTAATGGTATGCAGCGCAGATGCAGTGGGCGTGCCCATGCATATGCGGCACATCCCGATATTCAGCCTGGGATGTGCGGCACATATGCTGGCACAACCCTGCAGTGTGCCGCATAGAGGGGCTCAAAGTTGTGCCCTTGCAGAGTAGGAGCAACACCCGGCCACCCAAAAGTGGGCTGCAGTACTGCAGTGCACAACACAGCAGCCCAGTCTTGGGTGGCCACCTGCCCCCCAGAACACTGTCACAAGCACTCACTGTACCCGCCTCCCCTGTAGCCCTGATTGTGTGGTATACATATAAAACATAACCCTGGTAGTCTAGTGGCCCCCAGTCCCTGATTCCTGATGAATATAATATATGACCATCCCTGGTGGTCTAGTGGTCCCCTCCACCTGATGCCCCGTAACATGTAATGATGCCTGTCCCTGGTGGTCTAGTGCAATAGTTCTAGACTTTTGTCACAGTGAGCCTCCCCAAATCTATGGAAAAGATTTTGGCGTCCCCAAAAACTGAAATAATCTTGGGCCCTCCCCAAAAATACTGTACTTTGCTCAGTACACCATGAATAAATTGAAACCCCTTTGAGTATTTGGCTCACATTCAGTTCTTTGTCATACTGATGTGGAACCTTTGAAAAAGAGCTCTTGTGTTCAAAGGTGTTATCTGAATAACAAATAAATAAAATAAACAAATATTATTCAGCTTATTGTAACTCCCCCCTCTCAACAGGCCAGCCTACTTGCTCTGCTATTTTCATTCTTAAACCATTTATACCCCTTGTTGCAGTACCTTCATGGGACAGACTACTTTTTTCTGTTTCCTCTCTATATGAAATAACCTTCCTACATACTTTGCCTCTCCCCTCCTTCCCTGCTCCTAAGCAACTTCTCTGGGATTACTTTGCTCCTTCCTGCTATTGCTCTAAGCACTTCTATGTTCAACCCTTGTATTTGGGCTGTTCTGCCATCAGTCTACAAATTGATCAATTACCAGCACTCATTATTAGTTTATTGTTCATATTTATTTGCACTATTGTTCATTGTGTATTTCTTGATTGTTTCGCAGTTACCTTTTGAAATGCATTCACTACCTACCCTTCCTCGGTACACCTGAAATGAGCTTTGGCTCATTCACCTTCCTTGTCACCTATTAGTAAATACATAAAAATTCACCTACTATTATCCTGTTTCAGTTTGCTTCATCTCTTCACACAAAATACATAAAACTCAAAATTTAAATACGGTACTTTTTCAGAGTTGCTTAAGCCTCCTGGAACAGGTTGGGGCCTCCCAGGAGGCTGGCCTCCTGTTGAGAGCCCTGGTCTAGTGGGACCCCCACCCATTGCGTGATCACGGCAAATGCATACTACATTCCTGGGTAGTCTAATGGACACCCCTCCCCCGAGTCCCCGATCATGGTAAAATCTTACGTCATTCCCTGGTGATCAGTACTACACCCCCCATCCACACAGGACCACTTGCCCACCGCTCCCCATCATTGGCAGGAGCCGCATCCTGCTCCATACCACTCAGCCACCTGCCGAATGACAGATACAGTATGGGCTGTAAGCCCATTGGTCCCCCTGTGTGGACCAATGGGCCTGCAGGGCATACTGTACTAGACAATCCCAAATATGTGAATGAATCATTTCACATATTTGGGATTATCTAATACAGTATGTCCTGCAAGTCCATACTGTATCTGTCATTGGCGGTGGCAGGGTGGTATGTGGGCGGAATGCAGCCACCTGCCAATGATGGGGGGCAGAGCAGGGGCCAAGGGGTCCTATGTGGTGGGTGGGTGGGCTGTGGTGCCACTGGATCACCAGGAAATTACGTGTGTGCATTTTACCATGATCAGGGCTTGGGAGGAGGGGGGTCCATTAGACTACCAGGGAATGTCATATCACGACGTACCGCAATCTCGCAATGGGCGTGGGGTTCCACTAGTCCACCAGGGACAGGCATCATTACATGTTATGGGGCATCGGGAACTCGGGTGGAAGGGGGGACCACTAGACCACCAGGGATGGTCATATGTTATATTTATTGGGGAATCAGGGACTGGGGGGGCCACTAGACTAACAGGGATGTCTTTTTACACTTCTGCCACATGATGGTGGCTATGGGGCAGGGGATGCCCTAGGATCCCCACAGCACACGTCATTCTGTGCAGGGTGCCAGGCGCAAGTCACCAGGCTACCCTGTGCAAGGCATGCAAATGGGGCCATAATGACATGCAAATGGCCCCATTGCTATACTATATATTATAGCCTCATTTGCATGCCTCTGCTGAATATAGCTGGTGATACACCTAGCCAACTGCACTTGTACTGGTGCATCCCCTGCTCCCTAGCTGTGGCTTGCACCAGCGCAGTATGTGTGCTGGCACTGCCATATTCAACAGTGCTGCATCATCGCATCCCCATTGAATATTACCTGGACCTGTCCCCAACATATCACAGTTGCACTGCGCCCAGGCTTGCGCCACTGCCTGGTGCAGTCTGAATATCCGCCCATAGTTGGTAATATTACTGCATCATGTCTTGAAAGCTCAAGCATGTTGAATCCAGTCAGACTTCCTATCTAGTGATGTGCAACAGAAAGTATGCAGACAATTAAGTTACTTACCAACCTCAGTTAACTCCCATTTTAATTGTTTGAAAATGAAGTCTGAAAATACAGAAGCAGGTGACTTATACAGTAGCAAACCCACATCTGAATATTAAATAAATTGAAATGCAGAGCATTTACATGTTGTGATCGTAATTCTTACAGTACCATGAATTATGAATAAGCAGTCTTGGTTTTGTGAGGCCATTTATTCTGATGTTTTATACGATAGAGGTGAAAACAAATTGAGTAAAAATTGCCTAGTTTCTGCTACTTCACTGATAATGCTTGCAGTAGTTATCTTGCCAGAAATGGAACACAGAATATGCATTCACAGTGTGTTATCAGGTTAGTTTAAAAGAAATACAGAAAAAAAAGAAAGATTTCCTGTCTTGGTTACCTTATTCAGTCAGTGTGATGAGGTACCATCACTGTAACTGAAAAAAAAGAATCTTAATGAGGCTGTATATATGCAATGTAATATATTTACCTGAATTTGTTGAAAAGATAGAGAGGTAATTTTATTGGTATTGTGTGCCTCAGGAGGTCTTTGTGTCCACTGATATTAAAACTGAATAGGCCATCCATTTTCTGTGGAAGTGTAGAAATGTGAATTTCTACACATCCTCCATGTATTACAGATCATGTGCTACTATATCTGCTATATTTCAGGCAATTCGTTTTTCCATTTTGAAGACACCGTTGTATTGATAAGAACAGCCCATGAAAAGTACACACAAAGAATCAAAACACCCCCACACCTACACACACATGCCTGCACGCACACGTGGACACACACACGGACACACACCTACTCTTGTAATGGTGATAAACCTTATTAGTAATATACAGAAGAATAGACCAGCATACAGATGTGCATGGAAGATACACGTACAGATTTAGGAGGAAAGAAGAACATCAGTCCATGGAGTACTTCTCTCTTACCAGTTCAGTGGGAATCTGCTTCCAGTGCATCATTTAATTATAGTAATAAAAATGCCCCATTAGCATTAAGAATGTCTTCCTGTCCTACCTTCCCTTTGGCAGAAACATTTTTCCTATGTCTGTTCAGTACATTAAAATATTCCATAGAAGCATAGAATTTGTCCTGAAAATGAATACTTAGTCCAACAAGTCTGCCTAGATGGTCCCTGCCTAATCTACCTCTGCAGACCATAACTGGTTTCTGGTAACCCTCCTCCTCCCCCTATTTACTAATATTCCCTTATGTCTGTCCATGCATGCATGAAGCCCTATTGTTTTCGCTTCTACCATTTCTGCTGGCAGTCTGTTTCAGGTGTTTACACTCTTTCAATGACACAGTACTTCCTCACATCCTCTTAAACTCCTCCCCCACCAGCTTCATCACATACTCTCTGGTTCTTGTGCTCTTTCTTCTTTGAAAGAGACTTCCCTCCTGCACCCTGTTTACTGCTGTGAGGTACTTGTATGCATCTATCATGTTCCTTATTATTCTCCTCTCCTCCAGGGTATACATGTTGAGGTTTTGCAGTCTCTCCTCATAAGGTTTTTGATACAACCCCTGCACCATTTTAATTGCCCTTCACTGGACTTCCTCCATCCTGTCTATGTCCTTTCTTGGCTTCCAGAACAGCACACAATACTCTAGGTGGGGTCTCAACAGAGATTGATATATATGCAACACCATCTCCTCCTCCTCCTTCTGCTGGAGATACCTCTCCCTATACATCCCATCATCACACTAGCCCTACTCAATACTTTGTCACACTACACTGCAACTTTGATGTAATCAGATAAGATAACTCCCTAGGTACCTTTCCTGCTTAATAACTGTCAGTACTGCCCCCATCCTATTCTCAGATTTTGGGTTCCTGTGCCCTAGGTGTATGATTTTACATTTTTTGGCATTAAATTCCAACTGCCATGCTGTTGAACACTTTGAGTTCCCAAGATCACTGTGTATTTTGTCCACCCCTCCTGGGTATCTATCTTGTTACAGACTTTGGGTGTCATCTGCAAAAAGGCGTACTTTCCCTTCTAGTTCTTCTACAGTATCACGTATGGAAAACATTGAAAAGAACCAGTCCCAATAATAAGCCCCGCTTCACCCTGCTGTTTACTCTCCCATCATTAGAGTGAGCACCTAACCACCACCCTCTGTCTCCTATCCATTAACCAGTTTCTAACCCAGTTCCCCACTTTGGATCCCACACCTAGGCTGCTCAATTTCTTTATCAGTCTCCTGTGTAGCACTTTGTCAAAGGTCTTGCTAAAGTCCCAATAGGCTACATCCATTGCCCTCACCTGATCTATTTCTCTGGTCACCCAGTCAAAGAAATCAAACAGGTTTGTCTGGCATGCCCCCTCCCCCATGAATTCATGCTGCCTGTGGTCTTGCAGCCCATTGGATTCAAGATACTCTACCAACCTTTCCTTTAACAAGTTTCCATTAATTTCCCCACCACTAAGATGAGATTGACTGCCTATAGTTGGTAGCCTCCCTTTCTGCTACTGTTCTTATGCAGAGGACCATGTCTGCTCTCCTCCAGTGCTCTGGTACCACACCTGTTTCCAGACAGCTGCTGAATAAGGCCAGCTATGTGGCAGTTGGCACCTCCCAAAGTTCATTAAGTACCCTTGGGTGTATCCCATTTGGTCTTGTAGCCTTGTCCACTTTCAGAGCTGCAAGTCCTTTCAGGACTCTTTTCTCTGAAAATTGGCTTGTGTTCACCTGCCCTCCCTTTTGTTCCTGCTGCTCCCTGGTGATCCGTTCCCCCTCCCTCTGCTGTAAGGACTGAGCAGAAGCACCTTTTCAGGATGTCTGCATTTTCTTTGTCCTCTTCTGCACAGTTCCCCCCTCCCCGCTGCCCTTCTTATCTTCACTATCATTCCCTTTGCCTTCCTTTTTGCACTTATGTACCTGAAAAAAGTCTTATCCCCTTTAGCTGCCCATTTAGCTATCCTTTCCTCTGTCTGTACCTTTGTTCCCTCACTACCTTTCCTGCTTCCCTCTGTTTTACCTTGTTTCCTCCTCTGCATTTCCAGATATCTTCTGAATGCCTCCCTTTTTCCTTCACCACCTTAGCCACATACCTAGAGCACCATAGTAGTCTCTTTTCCTTCTGCTTTTACTCACTTCATTCATACAGCAGCTGGCTTCCTTAATTATGACATCTCTTATTTTCCTTTTGTGTCTCCTCTTATCTCTGGCAATCCCCCTCCCATGGGTAGTTTCTGAGGCAGTCACCTATTTCTTTAATATCCACCTCCTAAGTTCAGGACCCTTGTCCTTGTGTGGTTTGTCTTTAATCCTGTCAATGTTAAACCCCGCTGCCTGGTGATCACTGGTATCTAGGGGACTGTCCTCTGTGATTTCTGCAATGCCACCTCTGTTTGTAAGCACAGCGTCCAGCACTACCATGACCCTAGTGGGTTCATTGACTAGCTGTCTGAGAAAAGACCCTTGAAGGGAGTTAAGGATGGCCCTACTTTTTGCCAAAGCTGCAGCTGGCAGGCTCAATCCACATCTGGTTGACAGAAGTCACCAACTAGCAGCACTCTCCTTACTTGCCACCATGTTGATGGCTTGCCAAGTGCCTCAGCCATCTTCTCTTTCTGTGCTGTAGATCTATATACAATCCCTGTGTTGATAAGAGCCCCAGTGCCTCAGGATGAAACATAGAAACATAGAAACATAGACTTTGGACGGCAGATAAGGACGCTAGGCCCATCTAGTCTGCCCATTTCCCTACCTTACAGGATAGGCCGCAGATCCTAGTTAACCAACAGCCTATATCTTCCTGCCCCCACAAGAATTGCCTTATGTCTGTCCCATGCATTCTTGAATTCTCCCACAGTTTTAGACCCACAACTTCCTCAGGAAGGCTGTTCCATGCATCGACTACCCTCTCTGTGAAATAATACTTCCTCACATTGCCCCTAGAACGCCCTCCTTCTATCTTTAAATTGTGCCCCTTGTTCTTGCAAGTCTCTTTTCTGAAAGATGCTACCCTCTTGGACTTTGTTGATTCCTTGAGGTGCCAAAGTTTCTATCATGTCCCCTCTCCTTTCCTCAAGGGTATACATATAAGCTCCTTTAGTCTCTCCTCATAGGCTTCTCTTGCAGACCCTGCACCATTTTAGTTGCCCTCCTCTGGACTGCCTCTATCCTGTCTATGTCCTTGCAGAGATGGGGTCTCCAGAACTGGACACAAATATTCAGATGGGGTCTCACCAACTGTCTGTACAGAGGGATAACAACTCCCTGTTTCTGCTGCTGATGCCTCTCCTATACATCCCAGTATACCCCGGCCCTCCCTACTGCCTTCTCACATTGCTTGCTAACCTTAAGGTCATCTGATATGATTACCCCAGGTCCCTTTCCTGTTTTGTTGTTGTTACTACCTCCCCACCATTGTGTATTCTTCCCTGGGTTCTTGTTTCCCAGGTGCATTATTTTGCACTTTTTGCATTGAATCCTAGCTGCCATCGTCTGACCATTCCTCCAACCTTGCCAAGTCCCTTTCATCCTTTCCAGACCTCCTTGTGTATCAACCCTGTTGCAGATCTTTGTGTCATCTGCAAAAGGCATCCTTCCTTCAGTCCCTCTGCAATGTCACTGATGAAGACATTAAAAGGACTGGACCCAATACTGAACCCTGCGGTACCCACTAGTAACTGCCCTTTCTTCAGAGTGTACTCCATTTACAATTACCTTCTGTGTCCTGTTGTCCAGCCAATGTTTTACCCAGGCTAACACCCTGGGACCCACTCAGGCTGGTTAATTTGACTAATAATCTTTTGTGTGGGACTGTGTCAAATGCTGCTAAAGTCTAGGTAGGCCATGTCCACAGCCCCTCCTAGTCTACTACTTTGGTCACCCAGTCAAAGAAATCTATTAGATTTGTCTGACATGACCTTCCCACTGTGAACTCATGCTGCCTTGGATCCTGTGTCCACTGACCTCTAGGTACTCAACTATTCTTTCCCTCAAGTGACTCCATCACTTTCCCTACCACAGAGGTCAGACTGACAGGTCTGTAGTTTCCTGCCTCTGTCTTGGTCCCACTTTTGTGAAGGGGAATCACATCCGCCTTCCTCCAGTCCTCGGGTACCACACCATCCTCCCATGATTTATTAAAAAGAGTAGCCAGTGGTTTCACTAGTTCCTTCCTCAATTCTTTTAGAATTCTGGGGTGAATTCCATCAGGACCCATTGCTTTGTCCACCTTCAGTTTTAGGAGTTCTTGCAGAACCCTTTCTTCTGTGAAAGGACTGGGATCGACCCCCCTATCAAGAGTGCTTCTGTTAATTAGATTAGGCACTTCCCCTCCTCTTTTGTGAATACTGAGCAGAAATATTCGTTCAGTATTCCTGCTTTTTCACTGTCCCCCTCTGCCCACCCACCGTTCATTCTATTCAGCCTCACTATCTCTCCCTTTGTCTTTCTCGGCTCACTGATGTACCTATAAAGGTTTATCCCCCTTCTTAACTGAGTTGGCTATCTTTTCCTCAGTTTGGGCCTTTGCTATTCTGACTTCCCTCCCGCTTCTTTTCTGCCTTAACTGGTACAGCTCTCTGTCCTGCTCCTTCTGTGTTTCCTTATACTTCGGAATGCTATCTTTTCTTCCTGACTTTCACGACCTCTCTTGAGAACCATAGTGGCTTTTCTTTCATTTTGATTTGTTTATTTGCTTCACACAAAGGCTTGTTGCCTCTGTGATGGCAGTTTGATAATTCCCATTGTTGCTCCATCTCTTTCTAGCCTGTTTGCTGTGCTTTTCTGAGGCACTCTCCCATCTTGCAAAGTCAGCCCTCCTAAAGTCCAGTACCCTCACTTTTGTATGGCTTGACTCTGTAGCTGAGTTTAACGTGAACCACACTGTTTGATGGTCGCTTGTCCCCAGATGGCAACCCACTTCCCCTAGATCTGACATCCTCTCACTGCCCCCATTTGGTCACAGTCTAAGATTGCTCCCTCACGAGTGGGTTCGAAACTAGCTGTCTAATCCCTGCCACCTGTAGGGCATCAAGAATGGCCCTGCTGTTGGATGTGGCTGCAGCAAATGTGCTCCAGTTAACATCTGGCATATTCAGGTCTCCCATCAACAGTATCTCCCTTTCTCTGCCATTCTAGAATGCCTTCCATCATATCCTTGTCCATTCCTTCCCCTGACATGGGGTCTGTACACAACCCTGTGCAGATTGGGTGTCCTTTCCAGTCTCCAAGGTGACCCACAGTGCCTCCTCTACTCCCTGTTTACTCTTTTGTTCAGTTGCTTTTATCCCTTCCTTTACATAGAGAGCTACTCCTCCCTCTCTTCTCCCCTGCCTGTCTCTCCTGTAGGTTATGTACCCTGGTATATTAACATCCCAGTCATGGTTCTCTGTGTACCATGTTTCTGTGACTGCTACGATATCCAGGCATCCCTCTTCCATTAAGGCCACCAGCTCAGGGAGCATGTTGCCCGGACTACAGGCATTGGTACTCATTACCCTCCATTTCCTGATGGCCTTACCCACTTTTGCCCCATCCCTGTCCTTCTTGCCTTTGTCACTTTCTCCATTTACCACTGCCCTTCTCCCTATCGACACCTCCATGTTGGTGTTTGCCACACTTACTACCGTGATTGTTTGGGGGGCTAGGATCTTCCTGCTCCTTTCCAGTGCCTCCCCCCTTGGCTAGTTGAAAAGCTTGCCAATGAAGCATTTAAACCTATCACCTAGGATCCTGGTTCCCTCCCGGACAGACGCAGCCCATCATGCCAGTATAGGCTTGCATCACTCCAGGTGGACCCCAGTCCCCAATGAAGCCAATCCCTGGCTCCACCAGTCTTTCAACCACTGATTGGATCCCATGATGGAACACCTAGCCTCTCTATGCCATAGATGGGTAGCACCTCCAAGAAGGTTACCGTGCGTGCTACTTGACTCAAGGCCCTCCCCATTCCACAAACTCTTCCTGCTTCTCTAATCCCTTTCTTAGCCAGGTCATTTGTCCCTAGGTGGACAATGACATCCAGCTCCCTCCCCTGTGCAGCTGCTCCGGCAATCCTGAGGATTCACTCCCTGTCCCTCCAAGCCATGGCGTCAGGCAGGCACCTTACCTCCCTCTCCCCTTCCTTGCCCAGTTCTACCTTCCTAACAATGGAGTCCCCCACCAGGAGTTGTTTCCTTCCCCTGCAGGGTCCCCTGCCACCCTCCTGTGGGTCTCCTTTGTGGAGGTTCCCAGCATCCTCCTTGGTCTCCACTGTAGGTGCCCCACAGCACATGTAGCCCTTCTTTTTTCTCTGTGTGTGACTGCATTTCCATAGCCTTGATTTCATCCTTTTCATAAAGTACAACCCCTCCTACCTTCCCTCTCTCTCCTGAACAGAGAGTAGCCCGGTGTTGCCATGTCCCAGTTGGGTTGTCAGTTGCACCACAACTTGGTTTATATTACCTAAGACAAACTAGCCTCTGCCATGATGGCCTCAGGTCCATAATTTTATTTCCCAGACTCTTTGCAATAGCACTCATGGCTCTCCATACCTTACTCCCTACCTGCCTGCTTCCCTGCTTCCCCTTCCTGCTTGTTCTGACCCTAGAGCTCCACCAGCCTCACCTCTTCCCTTGTTATCTTGTTGGTTGCCTGTCTCCTTTAATCCTTTATTTTTGCTTACCTAATTTCTACCCACATTTATTCTGCCTTGTTCCACCCCTATCATTTTGTGCCATGGGGAGTTTATTCTCTTGGGCCCTCCCTACCAAATACTTCATCATTGTGGTAACAATTGTGCCTCCAGTTTTACAGCCCTCTCCCAGATAGTTTAAATGCTCATCCAGGTAGCATTTAAACCTTCCACTATGGACTGTGGTCCCTTTTCTGGAAGGATGCAGGCCATCTGCCCTACAGTGGTCCATATCTTCCCAGGTTTGACATCCAATCTCCAATGTAGCTGAAGCCCTCCTCCATACACCATGCTTTCAATCAATCATTAAAAGCACTGGTGCAGAGTGTCCTCTCCTCTCCTCAGCCAAATATAGGTAAAACCTCCACAACAGCCACCATTTATGCCACCTACTTGAGGCCCCTCCCCAGCTGCCTTAAATTTCCCTTCACTACCCATATTTACTACCAGACCCTTAGAGGCTACCATTCTGATTTCATTCCATAATTTGGGATTATAGTCAGTCTGGTCATGGTGTCTATAGAACACTTCCAGTAATGTTTTAGTTCTGTTCCACCCAGTTACCCACCCATGAGGATTCAGTTTCCTCTTCTGCCCTGTAAGCCCTGTCCAAACTAAAGAATAATTCTCTAGAACTATTCTTAAAGCTGGTTCAACTAAACTGGGTTAGTGCATCGAGACATGAATGTAGGGTCAACTGAACTGTACTCAGTATCCAGACTGTAGTTCAATTCAAAACCAGCTTCACATTGTATTCCTCAGTAATATGTCCCACACTCATTTCTCCCTTGTAAAATTAGTTTTAACCATCTACTTGCATCCTGGACCCCTAAAATCACTCACCTTGCCAGTAGTTCAAATCTGCCACATCAGGGCTGATGGAACCCTACCAGCCCTCCCAGCCTGCTGCTGATTGATGTAGTAATGCTATAGTGGGTGTCTTGTGAGGTGTGCAGTTTAGTGATGTTACAACCTTGGGGAGCACTACCGGTCCTGAGCTGCCAAATCATAAGAGTTTGTATCATATAAACCAGTCTTCAGATTGCTTATAGAAATCCTCTATGTCCTTACTAGACTACCTCCCTGGGTGGGCTACATAATGGTTCTCAAGGGGAGAAAAGTGTTATGTTGATAGGATGCCACTAGAGAGCACAGATGAGGAGATGGACCTGGGAGTGGTGATGATCAACAATAAGTAAAAGCAGGCTGCTCAGTGCAACAGGATATATGAGAGAACTAATGCTAGGGTGCATAGGGAGAGGAATTACTAGAAGAGGCGGGAAAATGATATTGCCTCAGTATTGATCACTGGTGCAGCAAGACCACATCTGGAATATTCTGTGCAGTTCTGGGGCTCACACATAAGAAATGACAGGGTTAGATTAGAGACAGTGCAGTGTAGAGGATGCAAAGATAATCCATGGTCAGCAGGGCAAGGTAGATGGTATGAGACAGGAAGGCCCCAGCGTGCATTAACTGGAGGACAGAAAGGGGGGAGGGACATCATGCAGACTTTCAAGTTCATGAAAGAGTTCAACAGACTGGACACAGCAAGTCTTTTAAAATTAAAAAAAAAGTACATCCACCAGGGGCATGATTCAAGCTGTAGGGAAAGGTTCAAACAGGATATTAGGCAGGCTCTTTTGTACAACAGTAGCACTTGCTACTCAGAATGGCAGTTAAAACTATTTGTGTAAACTGAAATATAAATAGACAGATAGATAGACAGACAGCTGGAGTGATAGTTAAATATTTTGCGTTTGTTAATTGAGTTGACTCTTGAGCAGAAACCTACCCATTTGCAAGCGTGACCTAGGAAATAATTCAAGTCCTGTAAGCATAATTATTAATCATGCAAAAATAGATACAAGACAATACGTTGCAAGCATTGCACTAGTTGATTTTAAAGCAAATGAAACTGTTGGGTTGAATTAAGGTACAGTCCTAACAAATATTTAAAATTCAGTTGGGAGCTACACTACAGCACTGCAACAATGATTAAGGCAGAGAATTCCACAGGTTGACAGCATTAAGAAGTAAGCCATCTCTGACCTTGTACTGATCTTCTAATGGGAAGGTTGTTAGATTGCTTGTCCATAGCACAAGCATTGTAATCAGAAGAAAATGGCAAAGACTATTATTTCAACAGAAGCAGGGCAAGCCCAAAAGAGCTATTATGTAGCATCATGCCAGAGAAAATATTTAAGATGACAATCAAGAGCAACCACCCTACTACTGTTGGTGACAGTCACAATAGTGTTTTTGAGAATTAGCAGTAAGATACATAGATAAATAAATATATAGACATCGATGACAGAGATAGCCTCTTGGCCCATCCAGTCTACCCACCCTCTACCTAACTATTCTGCCTTACCTTAGTGGCAATTTTCCCTTTACATCCCCCTTTTCTATCTAAACCCACAGGCTTGTCCCATCCCTGCTTGAAGCTGCTGATTGAGTCAGCCTGTATTTTTTTCTTCTGGTAGTTTATTCCACATATCCACCACCCATTCCATGAAGGAGTGCTTCCAGATATCCTTTCTGAATCTTCCCTTGCCAGCATTAGTGAATTCCCTCTCATCCCTGTAAACTCAAGGAGAATAGTTCTTTGGCACCTCTTACCCAACATAGATCCAAAGGCGCTAAAGCACCATGGCTGACAAAAGACATAAGAAACCACATGTCTAAATGTGATGCAACCTGGAAAACATATAGACTGGTCTCCTCTCAGACTGGCATGCACACAGACAGCTTAGAAATTCATGCAAGTCTAAAATAACTAGCGTAAGAGAACTACTACCATTCAATCCAAACAGAAAATCTCAGTAACCCAAAGAATTCTTCATTAAATAAATTCCCTCCTCAAAGGCAAAACTTACCTGCCTGACTCACTTTCATCAAAGGACAAAGTACTGTCAGACCCAGTATCTTTAGCTGATGGTTTTAATCATTTCTTTTCAGACCTTAGCAATTAAGTATCCCACTCACTACCAATCAAGTCAACCAACCCTCTCCAGTCACAACTCCATCTAGGACCACGTCAAGCGCAGTTCCACTTCAAACTAGCTACCCGAAAAGAGGATCTCAGGCCACTTCAAAAACCTCAAGGAACATGGATCTCCTGGCCACAACACACCTCGAGCCTAGGTTCTTAAAATGGAGCACCAGCACTTGCAGTGCCAGTTAGAAACTTGATTAATAGATCATTTCTGGAAGGAAATGTTCATAAAATGGAAACGCACTGTTAACCCTGATCCACAAAGGAGGGTCAGCCACACCCATCAAAAATTACAGGCTGATCTCAATTTTCTGCAACCTTGCTAAGGTTCAAGAAAGAATTCTTTACAACCGACTGCAAGACTACCTTGAACAACACCAGCTCCTGTTACCCTCCAGCATTGTTTTCACAAAAATTATAGCACTCTCTCTGCACTTATCAAAGTCACCGCAGACATTTCCCAAGCCTTTGACCTAGGACTAGCAATGGGGTCTATCTTCATTGACCTCACCAAGACTTTTGATCTGGTGAACCATGCACTGCTGTTAATGAAGTTAGAATCCTTGGGTCATGATCTACCATCCATATCCTGGATCTGTGATTACCTATCCAGTTGCACCCAAAGTGTCAAATTTATTTATTTAAATTTTAGTAACCAGGTAGGCCCACTGGAACCTTGCAGTCCCTTTTTCAGGGGTGACCCGTATTTAGTTACATGTACCTAGAGGGAGGGAAAAACCAAAGCAAACGATATGTGCAGTGCAGCAAGGCTTTACATAGAGTGTGTGAACAAACATTACAGTACAGAAACTGATACAACCAATGCTCCAGACTTTTGTTAGGTACAGACCAATTGACAGTTGTAAAAACTATATAAGTACGAGGGACAGTTCTACCACCAGACTGACGGACCCATCCGTCCATGTCCCACCATTCTTTAGCAGGGATATCACCCTGCATTTGGTCCCTTGGCAGAACCCTAAGTGAGGTAGCGGCACTGAGGCCCCTTCCCTAGGTGTGCTTTTAGCCCTTTCTTGAAACCCTCAATGGTGGGGCTGTCTTTTATCTCTCTCCCGGGAGCTCTTCCCAGAGTTTGGGGAGGGCGACCCTGAGTGACCGTTGACCTAGGGATGATCTAGCCCTGGGGATTTCTAGTAGTGTCCAATCAGTGGATCTGAGCTCTCATCTCATTGTCTTAGGAATGAGCAGGTCTCGCAACCTGAGAGGGGCCCCAGGTTGCTGTAGTTTATAGGCCATGCACAGTTAGGGATATGCTAATCTTGCCTCCAAGGATGGCCATTCTAGGGCCTGAAGCACTTTGTAGTGGTGTTCCATTCTATCTGCCCTGGCAGTGAAATGGCAGACCCTGTGGTAGAGTGTGCTCAGTCACTGTCTTTCCGTAGCTCTCAGCGACTGGAGCAAGGTTGCTCCATAGAAAAGGGTGGGGAGGATTTTCCCATTCCCTACCACCTTCCTAGTTTCCTTGGATAGAAAGGGGTTAAGTCTATAGAGGAGGCCCAGTTTTTGGCTTACTACCTTTGTGAGGTGGTCTATGTGCTTCCTGAATGAGACCTCCTGGTCAATGTACATTCCCAGGTATTGCATGCTATCCACAACTTCTATCCCTACTCCATCCCTGGTGGGGAGTGATAGGTGGTTGGAGCTCCTTAGGCCCAGTCTTTTGGGGCCAAAGAGCATGGCTTTCATCTTTTTGCTATTCAGACCAGCCTATTAATCTGACACCAGGATTCAAAGGCTGCAAGGTCCTGATTCAACTCCCAGTTTAAGGACCCTGTGTCCTCTCTTGTCCTGTACAGCACTGCGTCATCAGCTTAGAGCATGACTTTTGCCCGTCTGTAGTGCTGGGGGAGGTTGTTTGTGAACAAGGAGAATAGCAGGGGGCCTAAGATTGACCCCGTGGGACACCTGTGAGTACTGGGTGCTCATCTGATGTAGCGCCATTCCACCGGACCATTTGTGTCCTGCCACTGAGGTAGTCTGTGAACCATTGCAGGGGTGTTGTGTCCAGACCCAGCCCCCTTAGCCATTCCAGAGGTAGCTGGTAGTTGACCAGGTCAAACGCCTTGGTGAGGTTAACGAAGACCACACCAAACATTTTGTTCTGGTCTAAGGCTTCATACGCATCAGTGGTGAAGCTTATTAGGGCTGTTTCGGTCCCATGTTTTTTTCTAAAACCTTGTTGCTGGTGGGCCTGTAGGTTGTGCAGTTCCAGGTGGTGGCTTACCTGTTGGTAGACTGCCTTCTCCAGCAGCTTGCTGTACTTAGAATGTCTCCATGTGGTCCACCTTTTGGGATTGGGTCACCAGTCCAAACTTCCACACAGCAGGTATCTTCCTTCTGTCAGGGACCTGTTAAAGAGCTGAGCTATAAGTCCTGCAATAGCAGGGGCTCCTATTTTTAGAAGCTTGGGTTCCAGGTTATCATGCCCTGCTGTGCTGTCTGGTTTCAGGCCTCTGAGCAACTTTAGGACTTCCCCTGCTGATACCAGCTTAAGGTGGAATTCGGAGCCCTGATGCAGGGCCTCCGGGTGCCCTTGGCCACTCTGGGGAGTGTTCCTTGGGTGTGATTGGTGACCCAAGTCTTTGCTGGGATAGCCCATTCTGAACCTCTGCAAATCTAGAAAAAAGTTGTTGAAAGCATTGGCAGTGTCTATAGGAGTGGAGAGTTGTGACCCGTTTGCTTTTATTGGCCCGGCCACCTTGCTCTTGCCCTCCTTGAGCAGAATGTTAATGTGCCCCATAACTTCTTTGGGTCTGCCAGGTTCTTGGATTGCAGTGCATGCAGGTAACTCTTTTTTGCATTTTTGAGTTCCCTTTTGCAGCTGTTTCTGGCTTCCCGGTATCGCACCCAATCCTGTTTCAGGTTTGAGTGCTTGCATTTCCCCCATAGTTTGTCTCTGCCCTTCAGCCTCCTCTTGAGATCAGGGTTGAGCCACCTGGCATCCTGACCTTTGACCCTGATTATCTTCCTGGGCATGTGCTTGTTTGCTACCAACATAAAATGTCTGGTGAAGCCTTCAAGGGCTCCATCTATAGAGGTGGCATCAAGGGCCTGGGCCTAGTCAACTTCCAAGAGGGCTTGAAGGAGCGAGCCTTCGTTTGGTGCTGCATTATTTCTGGTCTAGAAGGTTTTTGGGGGTTGTTTGGGGAAATTATTCCTCCACACCAGAAGGGTAGGTGTGTGGTCACTGAGCGAGTCTGCACACGTTCCTACCAATTTGGCCCTTTTTGGATTAGTCACTAGTATCCAGTCTAGTGTGGTATGGTTCCCAGTCTTGTGATTGATGCGTGTGGGCTCGTGCATCAGCTGTGTGAGATTCGCTCCCAGGAGGCTGTTTTTGACCTCCCCGGCTAGCTTATCCCCTCAGTTTAGATTGAAGTCTCCAAGTATTATCTTTCACAGCTGGGCAGGGTGGGTACAGTGTGTGTCAGCGTTCTCAGGGCTTCCATGGCCTTCTTTAGGGTGTTATAGGTGCACCCTACAAGTAGTGGCTTGTGGTCCCCTACAAGAATTTTGGCAAACAGTACTTCACACCCATCACCTTCGAGATTCACAGTAGAGATCATGGTTGCATTGATTTGAGACCTAACATATATCAGGACTCCCCCACACTTCTTCCCCTTCCTATCCTTTCTAAATGTTCTAAAGCCTTGCAGTTCAGCCTCGTGAGGGAGAACATACAGCTTCAGCCAGGTTTCAGAGATGCATATTATGTCAGGGGAGTAGAGGCTGGCCCAGGCTTCTAGTTTGTGCATCTTGGGCCTCAGGCTGTTAATATTCATGTTCAATAATAACAAATAAAATCCGGAGTCTGCTGTTGCTTGTAATGCGTTCTCTTTATTTTAATTCACCCCTACGTTTCGCTCCTATGAGCTTGATCACGGGGCTTCATTAATATCTATTTAGAAACAAACAAATATTTAATTACAAATCTTAACAACTGCAGTTTTCAATTAATGAAATAATTTTGTTTCCACTATATATCTACCTGACAAATGTGTGACTCTATATACTTTGGTGCTTTTAACTTCAATGAATAAATGATTTTAACTTCTTCCTGACAAAAAAATATCACTTTGTTAAAAGCGCTGATAGCTACAGTCGTGTCTGAACTTAACATAAGTTATAAAACTTAAACAACCACATAGCCCGCATACCTTGGGAAGACAAACAAACGCGCTCTGCAATCTGTGTGTCTTTATTACTCTGAAATGACCAAAAAATACCCGTTTAACCAATCTTGCTTATCTGCAAAATACTGTATACAATGTGATAGTGAAATATACCATTTACTCGATTACAAATTTTGACTTACCCACTTAGCGATAGCTCGATGCATAATTCTGAGCATTATAATTGTCTTTTAGATTTTAAAATTAACCCGTTGCTATTTAGAGGACGTATTCAAGTTGTACCATAATGGCGTATACTTGCAAGAACGCTAAGGCACTGAAATGCTTCCCAAAGCTGCTATCCCTCTTGAGCAGCCTGAATTTCCTGTGGGAGTGACGTGTCACTTCCTGAAAATCTCGCTCCTCGCAAGAGCTTTGCTTAGCAACTAAACACACATTCCTGAAACTTTGGGAATGCTGTGGCGGTCGCGTTCAGGCTGCTGAAGTGAGCCGCCGAGGCTGCTGCTTCAGCGTTTTTAAAAAACATATAATGATTAAAACAATGGAAGAAAAACTTTTGATAATGCCAGAGGTGGCTAACAATTTTATGTATTATATCATGTGTTGAAACTAAAATTAAATACTCTGATGTAATGCCTTGTGATACAGGAATACTTAACACAGTATAGACTAGGAATATAGGTCTTACTAAAATATATCACCCATTGATTTGAACTTAATAGATATTAAAATGTGCTATAATGATAGCCATTTCCATATCAGGAAATGTCAACCTCTTGATAATCTAGAATCATTTTATTAATATTGTGATTCACTCCAACATTCCTTGCAAATGAGAAACATCACAGAGCTCCTAAGCATTTGGCTATAAATTTATGAACTAATAATAATATCAAACATGCATGATTCTGACAGTTATTGGTATTTATAGACTTGAATAAAAATAACAGAATACAATGTTTATTTGGTATTTGATTACAAATATGCTTGCCAGTTAGAATCAATATTCATACCAATAGATGGATCTAAAGTTTTTAAACTGAAAATCCACTTCATTTCCATCTTATCCAACAATGTTTTGTAGTTACCACCTCTAAGAGGTTGTTTCACTACCTCAAGACCCCAAAACCTAAGGGACGCTCCCGTGTGCCCAGCCTCATTAAAGTGTAAAGCTACTGGAGATTTATCATTTTTATTTCTTATATCATTTTTATGTTCCAGTATTCGTACTTTAAGAGCTCTTTTAGTTTGTCCAGCATACAATCTATCACAAGGACATTGCAAAACGTAAATAACACCTTCTGTGTTACAATCAATGTGATCTTTAATGCTAAATTCTTCATTGTAATATGGATGTTTAAAAACTATTTTTTTACTGGTGTTGTTACAAACTGAACATTTGCCACATTTAGTCATCCCTGGTTGTAGTGGTCCAAGCAATAATTGAGTTTTATTAATATTCTGATATGCAAACTGTGAATGTACCAATCTATCTTTTAAGTTTCTGACTTTTTGATACTATAATTGGTTTCAATTTTATTTATTTATTTATTTAAAGAGATTTACCAGGAAGGCATACTGGGCGGATGCCGCTCGATTCAGAATCGCCCTGGGGTAGGGGTTACATGGGTGAGTAGTATGAAAAGAACAGTTCAATACATATGTGACAAGGTTTTGACAGACAGTGGTACAGTAGTACATAGAATACAACAATATAATGAGACAGGTTGTATATACAAAATGGGTACAGCGTACGTACAGCTTACAGCAGTAAATAGGTTCAGTAATATGCAATTAATAGCACTATGAGACAGATATTGAAAGAAAAATGATGCAACAATTGCAAGGCTCTATTCCTAGAATTGTCCATAGAAACTAAATGCCAATGTTTATTGATAATCTTTCTAATTTCTGTCATTTTATGGTTGTATTTAGTGGCGAACACTAATCTCTCCTGTTTTTGGATCTGTTTTTTACTCAAAAGTTGTTCACGTGTTACTCTATCTATTTTATCACTTGCTTGTGTGAGAACTTTTTTGGGTATCCCCTATTGTGAAATCTACTTAGCATTTCTTCCTTTTGTACTAAATAATCATGGGTCTCTTTACAATTACGTTTGACTCTTACTAGTTGTGCATAAGGAATGCTGTTTTTTAACTTTGGCTCATGATAACTTTTGTTGTGTAATAGAGTGTTCCTATCTGTACTTTTTCCTAAACAATGAAGTGCTAAACATTGATTCTGTTATCTTAATCTGCAAGTCTAAAAGCGTTATAACTGATTTATTGTAATTTAATGTGAACTTTAAATTTTGTCAAAGCGGTTAAGTATATCATTGAATGATAACAAATCCTGTTCTGTTCCAGTCCATAAACAAAATATATCATCTATAAACCTTTTCCAAAACTTAATTTGATTTTTGTAAACATTTTTCTTGATTGAAAATGAATTCTTCTTCAAAATAATCATATATGCATTAGCATAACTAGGAGCCATCGTACTACCCATGCTGTTCCTTTGTCCTGTTGATAAAACTTGCCTTCAAATTCAAAATAATTATTCTCTAAAACAAATGTTGCTAATTCTTGCAACAAAATTGTTCTAAGGTAATTTACCAACAGCTCTCTTGTTGAGAACTTTGCCCATATTTATAACTCCCTCCGATGAGGAATGGATGTGTACAAGTCTATTACATCCCAAGTAACAAGGAAAATATTCCAAATCAATCTGGTTAGTCACAATTTCTAATTTTTCATTAAATCAGTAGAATCTTGTATATATGTCTAGCTTTTTTCTATTAATGGTTGCAAGTAGTAGTTAACATATTTGATACTGGATCGAAAACTGAATCTATCCCTGACAAATAGGTCGTGGGGGGATCTAACATATTTTTGTGAATCTTTGGTATACCATAAAATGTAGGAATTCTTGAAAATTCTTTCAACAATATTCTCATTTCCCAATCTTGTAACCAATTAAGATCTACAAATTCTGCCAATAATTCCCTAAGTTTGCTCTGTAATGATACTGTAGGATCTCCCATCAGTTGTGAATAGTGGTCCTGTTTTCTAACAATTTCAAACACATTGATCTATATTGTTCTTTATCCTGAATCACAATACCTCCCCCCTTGTCTGCCTGCTTAATAACTATCCCTGCATCATTACTCAAATCATTCAAAGCTCTCTTTTGTTCTTTAGTGAGATTTTGGTGGGAAGGCCAGAGAGAGATCTTATCTTTAAATAATGCCATAATTTCTTTTTCTACAATTGTACAACAACACTCTATACCATGACTCTTATCAGTAGGGGGACTAAATTTAGATTTTATATTTAGGGCTTGTTTTAACTTCCTTTCACATTAAACCTCTCCTTATACCTAAATCTAGGATTCTACTTGCCTCCAGTTTGCTTCTCCTCCCTTTGACTATAGAGCATTGATATACTACCCCTCCCTCTCTCAGAAAAAACCTCAATAGGCTGCATAGCACCTACCACAATGTCATTTGGTTTGCTACAGGCCTTCCCAGACTAAACCACCGCTGTGACCTTTACAAAGTAGTCAACTGGCCTCCTCTCCAGGACAGACTTGACAGCAAAATTCTTACCTTTTTCTATAAACTTACTCTCGGACTTCTTCCAACCAGCATTATCTCCCTCTTCACCACTGCTCTTGCACATTCCACCAGATGGTCCACTTCCTTCTCCCTCCCCATCCCTTTATGCCACACTAACCAAGGCCAAAACACCCTATCGTACAAGAGCACTAAACATTTCAACACTCTTCCCCCATCCTTCATCCAATGCCCCTCAACTGCCTCTTTTAAGTACAACCTAAAGGGGCATATTTCCAGTGTAATCACTTGTAAATGCACCAGGCTATGACCAGCCCTCTATATTTTATCCAGCATAATGGATCCTCTGTATATATTATGTTTGCCTGCCCTGTTATCCTTTTTAGTTTTCTGTTTTGTATTTTGCACCAAATGAATGCACTTTGATCCATGTAATGTTCTTACCCTGCAGTGTACTTTTCTGTTTACTCTGTAACATTTGTTCGTTTGTCTTTCATTGGATGCATGTGAAACCGGGCAATTCTGCTCAGAAGCATTTCCAGTAGAAAAAATAAACTGAAACTGGATTTTGAAACACCAGAGAACTTCTTTAAATACACTTAGTCGGAAAATATCCTCCTTTTGGTTCTTACTACTGCCTTTATATCAGCTGTGAACCACACTGGCCCCCTAGCCCTTTTATGCTTGGATCCCTTTGGAATGGAGCTATGTGCCACTTCTTATCGTACTCTTTTTAAATGCTGCCCACTGTTCTTCTGTGCACCATACCATCACAATGTCCTTCATGCTGTTCTCCAGTTCTTCTCTCATTTTGACAAAGTCCCATTTTTTAAAATCCCATACTGTTATTCCTTTGGCCCCTTTACCTTTTGCTACTGTCCTGTGGTCTCTGGAATCAAGTGGTCATAGGACTGCTGTGTTCTGAATCCTCTCACTAATGGTGAGCACCAGATCCAGCAGGCGTCTTCCTTGTTGAGATTTGAACTAATTACTCTACAAATGCATCTAACAGGCATTCACGAAACTGATTCCTAGTACTAACAGGTGATTGGACCTTTCCATTCCGTGTCTGGCATGATGAACTCCTGAACTGCCACCACTTCCCCTAAACGTGCTGCCCTCTTAAATGTTTATCCAGTGCCCTGTCTGCCTCTGGATCCTGGTCTGGTGGCCAGTAGACCACCCCTGTTCTGGATTAGTTTCCTCTTCCTTCTTCCTGCTACTGCCCACAGGGTTTCCAATTCCCCTGACCCGCCTCCCAGGCAAGATGTTTTTATTGCTTCTATCCCCCCCTTAACATAAAGCACTACCCCTCCTCCCTGGCCATTGCCCTGTCCTTTCTGAACAGGATGTTGCCTGGTATGGTCATGTCCCAGTCATGGTTCAAGGTTGACCATAACTCTATAACCACCATCAGGTCATGTCTACGCCCTGTGACCGGTGTCTGAAGTTCTGGGATTTTGTTGCCCAGACTCCTAGCATTGTTATATACCATTCCCCTTTCCCACAAGATTACTTGATGCTGTTGAGTTCAGCTGCAGGAGGTTAGAAAGGCCCCTTTGTTTGTGACATTCCACTCTGACTCTGCCCCATAATAGTTTAAACTAGCAATATGTTATACTCACCTTTCTCCCAAAACCCTTTGCCCTCCTTATTGGGGTGCAGGTTGTCCCTTCTGAACAACCTCAACCCCCTACAAGTTGGGCCTCAGTACCAGAGGAATTGAAATAATTCCTCCCTGCACCAAATTCAGCCATGCATTGAACTGGAACATGTGAAACTGTTCCTTGGTTCAGGCCATGTTTGTGGTCCCCAGGAATGCTTCTGCTCTACTCTCTCCTTAACTACCTTTCAAGACAACAGAAACATAGATTTTGATGGCAGATGAGGACCGCTTGGCCCACCTAGTCTGCCCATTTCCCTACCTACTGGATAAGCTGCAGATCCTAGTTAACCAACAACCTATTTCTTCCTACCCCCCACTAGAATTGCCTTATGTCTGTCCCATGTGTTCTTGAATTCTCCCACAATATTAGACCTCTCAACCTCCTCAGGAAGGCTGTTCCATGCGTCCACCACCCTCTCTGTGAAAAAATACTTCCTCACATTGCCCCTGAGCTGTCCCCCTTCTATCTTCAAATTGTGTCTTCTTGTTATTGTACATCTCTTCTTCTGAAAGATGCTACCCTCTTGGACTTTGTTGATTCCACTGAGGTACTAAAAGTTTCCTCATGTCCCCCCTCTCCCTCCTCTCCTCAAGGGTATACATGTTTAGCTCCTTTAGTCTCTCCTCATATGGCTTCTCTTGCAGACCCTGCACCATTTTAGTTTGCTTTCGACTGGACTGTCTCCATCCTGCCTATGTCCTTGTGGAGATGAGGTTTCCAGAACTGGATGCAGTACTCCAGGTGGGGTCTAACCAACTGTCTGTAGAGAGGGATAACAACTTCCAGTTTTCTGCTGGTGATGCCTCTCCCTATACATCCCAGTATCCCCCCAGCCCTCCCTACTGCCTTCTCACATTGCTTACTAACCTTAAGGTCATCTGATATGATTTCCCCCAGGACCCTTTCCATTTTTGTTGTTGTTACTTCCCCTGTTTTTTTCCCAGGTGCATTATTTTGCTTCTTTGCATTGAATCCAAGCTGCCATACTTCTGACCATTCATCCAACCTTGCCAAGTGCCTTCTTATCCTTTCCACCCTCCCGTGTATCAACCCTGTTGCAGATCTTTGTGTCATCTGCAAGATGCATACTTTTCCTTCAGTACCTCTGTAATGTCTCTTATAAAGACATTAAAAGGACTGGACCCAGTCTGAACCCTGCAGTACCCACTAGTAACTCCCTTTCTTCAAAGTGGACTCTGTTTATATTATCTTCTGTGTCCTGTTGTCCAGCCAATGTTTTTGCAGGCTACCACCCTGGGACCCACTGCCAGGCTGGCTAATTTGTTTATTAATCTTTGATGGGATTGTGTCAAATGCCTTGCTAAAAGTCTAGGTAGGCCATGATCACAGCCCCTCCCTGGTCTACTACTTTGGTCACCTAGTAAAAGAAATCGATTAGATTTGTCTGACATGACCTTCCTGCTGTGAATCCATGCTGCCTTGGGTCCTGTGCCCCACTGTCCTCTAGGTACTCAACAATTCTTTCCTTCAGTGATTCCATCACTTTCCCCACAGAGATCAAACCAACAGGTCTGTAGTTTCCTTCCTCTGTCTTGCTCCCACTTTTGTGAAGGGAATCACATCTACCCTCCTCCAGTCCTCAAGTACCACACATCCTCCATGACTTGTTAAAGGGTTGTCAGTGGTGTCACTAGTTCTCCCCTTAATTATTTTAGAATTCTGGGGTGAATCCCATCAGGCCCCATTGCTTTGTCCACCTTCAGTTTTAGGAGTTCTTTCAGACCCTTTCTTCTGTGAAAGGACTGAGATTGACCCCCCTATCCAGAGTGCTTCTGTTAATTGGATTAGGTACCTCCCTCGCCTCCTCTTTTGTGAATACTGAGCAGAAGTATTCATTCAGTATCCCTGCTTTTTCACTGTCCCTCTCTGCCCATCCACCTTACATTCTATTCAGCCTCACTATCCCTCCCTTTGTCTTTCTACACTCCCTAATGTACCTTTAAAAGGTTTTATCCTCCTTCTTAACCAAGCTGGCTATCTTTTCCTCAGTTTGGACCTTTGCTATTCTGACTGCCTTGCCTGCTTCTTTCTGCCTTAACTGGTACAGTTCTCTGTCTTTCTCCTTCTGTGTTTCCTTATACTTCCTAAATGCTATCTTTTTCTCCCTAACCTTCTCCCCCATCTCTTTTAAGAACCATAGTGGCTTTTTCTTTCATTTTGATTTATTTGCTTCACACAAAGGCTTGTTGCCTCTGTGATAGCAGTTTTGATGTTTCCCCATTGTTGCTCCACCCTTCCTTGTTACCTGTTTGCTAGTGCTCTTCTAAGGCACTCTCCCATTTTGACAAAGTCAGCCCTCTTGAAGTCCAGTACCCTCACTTTTGTATGGTTTGAATCTGCACCTGAGTTTGTCATGAAACACACTGTTTGGTGGTCACGTGTTTTCAGATGGCTACCCATTTCTAGATCTGAGATCCTTTCACTGTCCCCATTTGAGAGTATGAGATCTAAGATTGCTCCCTCCCGAGTGGGTTCCATCACTAGCTGTCTGAGGCATGCCCCCTGTAGTGTATCAAGAATGACCCTGCTCTTGAATGTGGCTGCAGCAAAGGTGCTCCAGTTAACATCTGGCATATTCAGGTCTCCCATCAACAATATCTCCCCTTTCTCTGCCATCTAAAGATGCCTTCTATCATATTTTTGTCCATTCCCTCCCCCTGAGATGGGGATCTGTATACAACCCTCGTGCAGATTGTGGTGCCATTTCCATACTCTAAGGTGACCCACAGTGCCTCCTCTCCTCCCTGTTTACTCTTTTGTTCCATTGCTTTTATCTCTTCGCTTACATACAGAGCTACTCCCCCCCCTTCTACCCTCCTTGTCTCTCCTATAGGTTGTGTACCCTGGTATGTTAAAATCCCAGTCTTGGTTCTCTGTGTACCATGTTTCTGTGACTGCCATGACATCCAGGCATCCCTCTTCCATCAAGGCCACCAGTTCAGGGAGCTTGTTGCCCAGACTATGGGCATTGGTACTCATTACCCTCCATTTCTTGATGGCCTTACCACTTTTTGCCCCATCACTGTCCTTACTGCCTTTGTTGTTTTCTCCATTTACCCCTGCCCTTCTCTCTATCAATGTCTCTGTCTTGGTGTTTACCTCACTAACTACCCTGATATTTTGGGGGGGCTAGGATTTCCTCCTCCTTTCCCAGTGCCTCCCTCCTTGTCTAGTTTACATGCTTGCCAATGAAGCATTTAAACCTATCACTTAAGATTCTGGTTCCCTCCTGGACAGATGCAGACCATCGGCCTGTATAGGCCTGCATCCCTCCAGGTGGAGCCCCAGTCCCAGTGAAGCCAAATGCCTGAGCTCTGTGCCAGTGATTGAATCCCATGCTGTGGAGCACCCTAGTCTCACCATGCCATAGACAGGTAGCACCTCCGAGAAGGTTACTGTGCATGGTACTTGTCTAAGGCCCCTCCTAAACTCCACAAACTCCTCCTGCACTGTTCTGATCCCTTCCCCAGCCAGGTCATTTGTCCCTAGGTGGACAATGACATCCAGCTCCCTCCCCCATGCAGCTGCTCCCATGATCCTGAGGATTCGCTCCCTGTCCCTCCAAGTCATGGCGCCTGGCAGGCACCTTACCTCCAGAAGTCTACCTTCACCTGTTCCATGCT
Source organism: Neoceratodus forsteri (assembly GCA_016271365.2). Classification (NCBI taxonomy): domain Eukaryota; kingdom Metazoa; phylum Chordata; order Ceratodontiformes; family Ceratodontidae; genus Neoceratodus; species Neoceratodus forsteri. Next base: position 914,465,527 of record CM057454.1, on the reverse strand, counting down.
ATGTCTTGCTCAGATCATTCGTGCCCACATGCACAATTAGATCTGACCTTTCCACCCACTCTCCCATGAGCTCCACCACGCTGGCAATAAGTCTGTCCACTGTGACCGCAGGATGATAGCCGACCACCTCTTTGCCATTAGGGTTGAAACTCAGTTCTCATCCAGTACCCCTTATAATTGAGTTCCACCACTGTGTGTACTTTCCTCTTGCCATCATTGGTGCTTGACCCTCCACCTGGTCTGCTGTCTGGCATACCTTGCCTTCTGGGCATGCTAGCTCCCTCTTCTATCCTTGTGGGAGATTGAGGGACCTCCTGTTGCAACAGGGTCACCCTATTGCTGGTGCACAGCCCTGGTTATACAGGCTTGGGCTTACCTCCCCCTTCTTCTCTTCACAGCCCCCGCTACTATCTAGCCACATTCTGGAGCCTGAGACTTCATATTAGGTGGCTGTGGCAGAAACTCCAAGTGGCTTAGTGACTTTCTCTCTTAAGTGGCATGTTTCAGTCCTTGCAGCTTTCAGATCCAGATTCACAGCCATGGGTGGAACCTCCTACAACTAAGAGTGTAAACCTCCTAAAGAACTCTGTTGCTCATCACTGTCCCATACCCTCTACAGTGCCCCCCATCCACCAAAGTGTCCCCACCGCATTGTGTTTTTTATTGAAGTGGAATGTGTTTTGTATTCATACTACAAGGCTGCCTCAGTTAGGGGCCTCACAGATACACTTGCATTGTTTCCAAATACAAATGCACAATATATGGGTACCCTAGTCAAAGTATTCCTTGTATGTGCTTATACACCTGCTTATTTACCCCCACAGCCCTCCTGCAATATCTAACTCCTCCTTTCTTTGATGTAATATTGTACATCCTGCCCTGCACTAATCTCTGCCTGACTTAACCCCTGTCAGCAGCTCCCTTTAACACCCTACCCTAAATAGGTTGGAGCGCAGTTCCCTCCTCCCTTTTGACCGTACCCATCCATGGTTAAGCCAAATGCTAAAACAAATTACAACCATTTTTTTCATTTTTTTTTTTTTGTATTATCTTTTCTCCCCTACTTGCTACTGCTCTCAGCCACTCCTTCACGCTGTGCCAAGGCACCTCCAATCCATCCTGTTCCAATGCCCCTGTCCCTCATATTTGCAGTCATCCCCAGGGTGACCCAGATGTAAACCTTCGCCAGGTGGGTCTCCCTCCTCCGAGGGAAACACCTGTGGGCAGGCAAGCACTACTTAGCTCTGAGGTGCTGCTGAGGATGGTGGTTTCCTGGGACATTGACGGCATCAGACCACCAGGCGGCCGTCATCTGGTTGAGCGCAGAGCCAGTTTCTATTTTTCTGGTAATATTCACTCTCTTGCGTGTGCCTGCATTACCTCTGGTCTCCACCAGAGGTCACTGCAGAACGACGCACTCCCACAACCCACCCCAGGAGAGGAGATCAGTCCTCCGGATGCTCAATCCTCTCCTCCCCTGCCGACCCCCAGTGCCCCGGGTCTGATAGAGAACCCGGGTTATTGGCATGGATCGAGGTAAGACGCCAGCACCTCAGCCCTCCACGCCACCGGGCGACTAGTTTTCTTTTAAGGCTTGAAAACACTTTATATTATAGAATTTTATTCCTGGTATTCTAGACTTCAGTGGCCTGAGTGAAATCTGTCAACTCATTCTGCCTATACTTCTGATTCTATTACAGAACCAGAACATCTTTTAGCAACAGCCATGCACTGACAAAACATGCTCCTCTGATGTTGCTTTACAACAACAAAACAAAAAAATTATAATTTGTTTAAACCAGTATTAACAGCCCAGAAATCTCTTCAAACAACTGACAAGATGACAGTACCATACCCTTCACAGGCTGTCACAGCAACATATCAACAAATCCAATGGATAGGGCAAAATAAAAAAAAAATCTGAAGGCTCAATACAGTGCATTAGCATACATCAACAGGCAAACCCAGTGTTTAACAAAAATACCTGCCAAAGCAGCCAAAATACCCAGAAAGGACACCTGGGTTTTCAGGATCAGACATCACAAAAGGCACACAGAAACTGTTAAAAATACAATGTTAAAAAAGTAGATATGTAGATAGATAGATAGACAGACAGACAGATGTATGCAAAATTGGTCTGGAAGATAAAAGGTGTTATTTTCACTAAGGAGATATCTAATCTATTCACCGATCTCTCCCCGACTATTAAGGCACTGAATATGCACATAGGTGGTCTGTCCCCTCCACCAACACCTCCCACAGGACATCACCCCCTTCCTCTTTAAACAGGCTACCATCAAGGAGGTACTTAAACTACTTGGGCTGATCCTGGAATCCAAATTGGCAGATCCGATGGTCTAGTGCCCAAATTAATGAAAACTGCAGCCTATGAGTTGACTGCCCTTCTAACCAGAATCTTTAACCTCTCCCTATCTACCACCACTGTCCTCACAATCTGGAAACAAGCAAATCTTGTACCAGTTTTCAAAAAATGAAACAACAAAATCATATCCAACTACAGATCCATTGCCATTTTACCAGCTCTAAGCAAAATACTCGAGAAAATTGTTGCCACACAACTCACTACACACCTGGATAGTTACAACCTACTCTGCCCTGCCCAGCTCACCTTACTCACCTTAACAAACACCATCTACACCTCTCTTGACAATGGAGAACATGCTGGCACAGTATGCATTGACCTGACAACGGCCTTCGACATGGTCAATCACCAGATGCTCCTTAACAAGTTAAGCTCCCTAGGGATCTCTGAACATGCTTTAGCCTGGTTCACCAGTTACCTTTCTAATGGGACACAGCACATTAAGATTAGTGCCTCCTTCTCTGACTATCTCCTTACCACCCTCCCTACCACCCTTGGCATCCCTATTAAGGGCCAGTATTCATGAGGTGGTAAGAAAAATGGCTATTTTGAAAATCTGGAGTGAAAATAAGGAATACAAATTATTTACAGAGTTACCACAGTAGCATAATATTCTGCAAATCACACTGGCACTAAACATTTTACTAAATTGAATTGTCACAAAACATTGTACAAGGCAATATAAACCCCAAAGGAGCTCGGAAACTGATGGCATTGGCAGTACACAACTTTTGTTTATAGCAGCCCCTTCAAGACTAGAGACAAGTTCACATCCCCATGGACCAGGTAAAAGCATTGTTTGTTTAATTTCCTCTTCCTTTCAAGGAGTCAGTATTGTGCAGTTGTTTAAGACGCTGAGCTGCAAATGTGGAGACCTGGGTTTGAATCCCACAGTCCTCACTTGCATCACTGTATGATCATGAGCAAGTCATTTAACTTTCTTGTGCTCACAGGTCGTACATGGACTCAAGCTTCAGCTGGTGTGCCTGTCCTGGTTAAAATATTTATTGACTATATATGTTTCCCCATGTGATGTCATTTCCTGTGCCTGTGATTTAGTAAATGGATGCCTGCAGCTATAAAGGGAGGAAACTGAATGGGTATAATTCTGGCCCTAACAGTGTTGCAGGTTCAGTCAATAGCTGATGTAAAGCAGATTTCCACTGGTAACAATATTGATTAATTTAATTCTAGATGGACGTTTCCCTTTAATGCAACCAAAGTAGGGAAATGTGGCATTAGGGTTTCCTACCCTAACTCCCCCCTCTCCCAGCGGCAAAAGGACAACATCTCATAAGAAACCACAGACAGCCATCACTAGATAAGACAAACTACATACAACTGTTTCCACATGACACAAATGCAGAAGTAGCACTGATGTACTACCTTCCTTTATTGTATCTGCGGCATGCAAACTACAAGAAGACATACCCCTAACCTTGCTACATAAAGCCACAATACTCAAATGACAACACTGCTTCTGTGTGCAGATCTACAGCTAACAACAACAGACACAAATCCATGATACCCAAATTACAGGAGTTACTTTGTCTGCAGAAGAGCATGCCCTCATGGGGCCAGTGCTTCTGTGCATCAGTAATGCATACATACTGATGATTACAGGATTTGAGGAACCTTTGCAAACACCTGGCCAAAGCTCTCAAACAGACACATTTCGCCATCTCCAGCAAACTAACCTCGGGGACCCTAAACAATTCTGGGTATCTATTAGCTCGCTACTAACCCCCCCCCCAGTAAGCCTGTCCCACAGCTATACACTACTGCTGGCCTCATTACCAATCCCCAAGAAGTTGCCAAGGCTCTCAATGACAAATTCTTCAACCTCACTATATACCTGAGCAAACTCCCAAACGATCTGCAAAAAAACCCTGTTCCCCTGCATGCCCCCACATCACCCGCCGGACCTACCTCTCAACCTCCACCTTTCCCCTTTTTCTTCAAAATACTGTCACATACTGACATAGCTAAACTCCTGATGAGCCTCCCAAACCATGGCTCCCCTGGAGCAGGAGGATTATCCCCTGCCTTCCTTAGACTTATCTCCCCTGCACACGTCACTCCCCTAACATTCATTTCAGCCTCACCCTGACCACTTCCTCCATGCCTGATACATGAGAAAAACCATGAAGGTCATTTCCATTCATAAAGCCAGGGACCCACAATCCACAGACAACTATTGCCTGATCTTCATCCTTCCTCACTAAGCAAGCTACTGGAAAAGCAAGTCCACCACCAACACTAACTACATAGGTAAATATGACCTGCTATGTAGCTAACAACATGGCTTTCACAAGAACCACTCCCACCACTGCCCTCACACTCCTAACTGACCACATCCTCACAAACAGGGACTGTGGAAATGCAACTGGCGCAGTCTTCGTTGACCTCTCCAAAGCCTTCGACCTGGTCAGTCACTCATGCCTCCTCTCCAAATTGCATCACCTTGGCTGCTCTCCGGTCACCACCTAGTTTGGAAGCTGCCTTAAAGGGTGCTCCCAGTTTGTGTGTGCATTGTCCTGGCCTGTTTTCCCACCTGCCTGACTCTACTGGGGTCCCCAAGGCTCCCCATTCTGGGACCCTCCTTTTCTCCTTATTCATTAACTCTCTTCCAAGGGATAGTCTCAACTGTCACTCAATTCTTTATGCTGACAACCTCGTGCTCTTCTCCAGTGGAAAGTCTCCTACCCTCATCTCTGCAGCCCTCTCACAAAACTACACTGCAGCCCACAACTGGTTTTCTGACAACCTCCTTCCGGTCAATGGCAAAAAAACAAAAACGATGTTGTTCAGATCTAAGCCCTTCCTAACAAAATGCAAATCTCCAGTGTGTTGACTGTTGCCATGGGGATGCCATTGGCATGTTCACTTACGATAGGCATCCAGTGGCATCCAATCAGGCAACAGTCATGTGATGATGCCAGGAAATTACTGATGTTATGAGCAAGCATAGAAAAATATCAACATATGCTCATGACTTTGTTGTTTTCAATATTTTGACAAAAAATTTCAACTGGGCCTTCTTATGACCCACCTAGTGAGCCCAGAAGGTGAAGATTTCCAAATTCCCTGTGAAATGCCATTTCATGCCACAAGTGTGAAAACACATTTTGGACAGGACTTGAAAAATGACAACTGTCATGTTCATGAGGTGGTGTGAAAAAAAAAATGGCTATACTGAAAATCTGGAGTTAATATATTGAAAGTTACTAAAGTTTTGAGTGAGCACAGAAAAATTTCCATGCATATTCATAACTTTGTTGTTTTTAATATTTTGACCCTAAATTTTCAACATAGCCTTCCTAAGATCTCACCTTATGAACCTGGTAGGCGAAAATGTTCAAATCCCATCTGAAAAGTGGTTTCACACTGATCATGAAATTGCCTTTTGGGCCAGATTTGAAAAAATTCCATCACCTTGTTCATGAGGTGGGATCCTTAAAAGGTCATGTTGAAAAGCTGGTGTAAAAATATTTACAAATGACTAAGTTATGAATAAAAGTTCAAACCTACTGGAAATACACAAACTGAACTTACCTTATTTTCTCATATTGCAGTCGCTGGTTCCAGCAGCAAGATGTGTCTTCAATCAGAGAGTGGATCTACATCATGGCACATGTTCTGATGAGTGAGGTGTATGGGGATAATGTGATTTGTCCTGAGTGGAGGTTAGGGTGGGGTGGCTGGAGTTCTGGGTGCCAGATCAGTGAGGATCATTTCTTTTTCCAGGTTAAACAAATAAAAACAAATGATCAACAAGGACAGTTTTCAGAATTATTTCAGGGCCAAAGCTGATACTGGGGATTGGGCACTCCAGTGTCAGGATGATCTTTATTGGCACGGGGTGGGCATTCTGGTGCCACCACATATATAATGGGAAGGGTGGACGACCTGGAGGAGAGGATGAAGAAAGCGATACCAGGGATGGGCACCAGCCCACTTATTATATATATGTGTGTGTGTATATATATATATATATATATATATATATATATATATATATATATTATAAAATTAACATTGGAAAGAGGGGCAGCCAAGCTAGAGATACAGGCAAGGTTCAGGGAGCTTGCCAGGGTCTGTCATGACATAGGATGCACAGTTTTCTTCTCAGAAATCCTGCCGGTGCCAAGGGCTAGTGGGGAACACAAAAGGAAGATTAGGGAGATAAATCAGTGGCTCAGGGAGTGGTGTGAGGCCAGAAGGTATGGGTTGATGGGGGATTTGGGGAGACCTGGGAGGATAAGGAGCTGTATGCTAGAGATAGGCTCCATCTCAATTTGGAGGTGAGGGATCCTTAAGTTGAAAATAGAGGGGGAGGGTTTAAACTTGTGAAGGGGAGGGATGGAAGAAAAGGCTGTTGAGGGGCCGATAAAGGAGGGACTCTGTCTCCACCCCCCTGGGGAGCTGGAGGAATGCAGGAAAAGGCCGACTGGTAAAGTGTAGACCAGGGGAAAACAGAATCCCCATGGGAACACTAGTAGGGGAAATAGAAGTATAGGGAAAAGGTGGAAGGTAATCCTGCTAAATGCCAGGAGCTTGGGCAATAAAATGCCTGAGCTCCAGGCGATGCTAACTGAGGGAGAGGTGGATGTGGCAGTGGTCACTGAGACGTGGGCCACCGCAGGACACGACTGGGACCTGAACCTGGAAATGTTCAGGAAGGACAGGGGTAGCAATGATAGTCAAAAACTGAATTGGCATAGGGGGAGTAGAGGAGGCGGGGGGATCCATAGAGGTGATTTGGGTCACCTTGAAAACAAGGGAGAAGAGAGTAAAAATAGGAGTGGTGTATGAACCCCTGCACTGGCGGAGGAGCTGGAGGAGAGTCTGGTGGCAGATGTTGGGAGACACTGCAGACTGGGCAGGGAAGGGTGGTGGTGTTGGGGACTTAAACATGCCAGGAACAGACTGGGAGACTATGACATCCTCGGTGGCCAGGGAACAGAGGTTGTTGGATGTCTTTCAAGACGCGTTCCTAACTCAGCAGGTGGGGGAACCGACCAGGGAGGAGCGGGTACTGGATGTGGTCCTGGCAGACAGTGACCAGATTGGGGGCCTGGAGGTAAGGGACCCATTGGTGGGGAATGACCATGCCATGGTCTGGTTCTGCCTCCTGGATCTAGGAGAGGTAGAAGGCTGCACAAAGACGGAGGTAACTGACTTCAGGGGGGTGGATTTTAAGGAAATGGGAAGGATCCATAAGGAGCATTTGGATGGGATTGGGTCAGACATGGATGCTGATAGTAGGTGGGAAATCATCAGGAGAGAGGTGCAGGATGCTACCAGCACCTGTGCAAGAATAAGACGAAAATGTGGTAGGGCCTGAAAACCCTGCTGGTGGACCAGGGAGGTCCAGGAAGTGGTGCAGGGAAAGAAGGCAGCCTATAGGCAATTCAAGTGCTCAAGGAGTGAAAGGGGTTGAGGGGAGTACGAATTTATGGCTAGAAGGGCCACTAGGGTGGTGAGGGCGGCTAAGGTAAGAGAGGAGCAGAACATGGCCAGGAAAATTAGGAGAGGGAACAAGGGGTTCTTTAGATACATTGGGGAAAAACAAAGGGTGAAGGGGCAGATTAGCAGGATTAAAACAGGGGAGAGATGGGCACAAGACCAGGGGGAGCAGGCTGAGGTATTAAATGAGTACTTCACCTCAGTTTTCACCAAGGAAAATGGGGGTGCTGCATCATACATGGGAGGAGACGGTGATACTGAGGAGGGGGGACCCTTACCAATCGGCAGGTCTGGGGAGAGGGGGAGGCATCACTGGCAGGAGGGGGGAAGACTAAGCAGGGAGAAGATGTAGTGGAAGTGGAAATCACAGCAGAGAGAGTGAGGGGAGCCCTCAGGTCCCTTAAGACAGAGAAAGCACTGGGGCTGGATAAATTACATCCCAGAGTGCTGAAGGAACTTGCGGATGTCCTGGCGAAACCCCTGGCGGAGCTTTTCACCACCTCTCTGAGGGCAGAGTGGGTGCCCCAGGACTGGAAGGTGGTGCATATAGTGCCCTATCCACAAGGGGGACTCAAGGAGGTGGCAGGAACTACAGGCCTGTCAGCCTGACATCGGGTGGTGGGCAAGGTGATGGAGGGCATTGTCAAGGAGAGGCTGGGGGTACCTGGAAAAGTCAGGTGCCTGGATAATAGACAGCATGGATTTGTCCTGGGAAATTGTGTCAGACAAACCTTGTGGAGTTCTATGACTGGGTGACGAGTGCCTTGGACCTGGGTGACCAGTGGACATCCTCTTCTAGACTTCAGCAAGGCATTCAACTCTGTTCCTTACATGGGCCAGTTGGATAAGCTGGGAGAAATGGGATGGGGAACCAGATAATCAGATGGATAGGCAATTGGCTCTAGGACCAGACCCAGAGAGTTGTAGTTGGTGGGATAGTCTCATCCCCAAGGAGAGTCATTAGTGGGGTCCCACACAGATCAGTCCTTGGGCCCCTTCTGTTCAACACCTATGTCTCTGACATAAGGACAGGTATCAGGAGTGAGATGAGTCTCTTTGTGGATGACTCAAAACTGGGGGCGGTGGTGGATGGGGAGGAGGGGAGGGTGGCCCTACAGGGGGACCTGGAGGATCTGGACAGATGGTCTAGAAAGTGGAAGCTGAGGTTCAATGCAGGGAAATGCAAGGTACTCCACCTGGGGGCCAGAAACCCAGGCCAAGTGTACACCCTGGGGGAATGCTACGCATCTCGATGGCTGAGAGGGACCTGGGGGTGGTGGTGCATATCAAGATGAATAACTCAGAGACTTGTAGCAGGGCATCAGCTAAGGCCAACAGGATACTGGGATGCATTGCTAGGGGGATCACCTCCAGAAGGAGGGAAGTGATACTCCCTCTGTATAACTGCTTGGTGAGGCCGCACCTCAAGTACTGCGTGCAGTTTTGGAGGCCACACTTAAAGAGGGACATTAAACTCCTGGAGAGGGTCCAGAGGAGGGCAACCAAAATGATTTGGGCCTTGGGGGACAGGACCTATGAGGAGAGGCTCGAAGAGCTAAATATGTACACATTGGAAGAGAGAAGGGACCGGGGGGACATGATAGAGGTCTTCAGGTACATGAAGGGGTAAATAGGGGAGGAACAGTCAGGGTGCTTCAAAGGAAGGAGGAGAGGCCACTAGAGGCATGGGTGGAAGCTGGAGGGGAAGATTCATGGGAGAAGGAGGAGGAGGTGCTACTTTACTGAGAAGGTGGAGGAGCCATGGAATGCACTGCCTAGGGGGCTGGTGGAGGCAGAGATGGTGGAGGGTTCAAGAGAGGGTGGACAGGTACAAGGGAAGGGTTCTGGAAGCAAATCCAGTGCAGTGAGAATATCCAGAACTCGGAAGGGAGAAGCCAGACAAGGCGAGGGGGGCAGCAAGGTCAGCTCCCAGGGTGGGGGCTGACCAAACGAGCAGAAGCGAAAGACCATTAGTCCTATTCTGCTGGCATTTTAGTATGTTAGTTTGTTAGTAACCTGGAGGGAAGGGGGGAGAAAGAAGTGATACCAGGGTGGACACCTCAGTCTGTTTAAGAAATATTATTATAATACACATTAGCTAGATAGAGAGCTAGAGAGAGAGAGAGAGAGAGAGAGAGAGAGAGAGAGAGAGAGAGAGCGAGAGAGAGAGAGACAGATAGATAGATAGATAGATAGATAGATAGATAGATAGATAGATAGATAGATAGATGGATAGATAGATGGATGGACGGACAGACAGACAGACAGGTAGACAGATAGATAGGTAGATAGATAGATGGATGAAAATGAGAGAGAGACATCCAGCGATCACCGTCTCATTACCCTCACCCAAGCTGGCAGCAGCACTCCAGCTATGGCTACAACAAACAAGAAAGAATCGCTGTTGATCTCATGAAAGAACCCTAGTTCTTTCATTTGAACTCACAAAAAAACTATAGTTCTTTCAAATAATCCAGTGATTGATGGTACACTGCTCTCACTCAAGACAGCCACAGCACTCCATCTGCAGGTACAAAAGCCAAGAATGTTCCGCTGCTGATCTCATACTGTTGCACTCATGAAAGGACCATAGTTCATTCATATGAGCCCTTGCTAAGCCTTTCACCAAGGTTTTAAGGGATGTCCCCAAACCATGTTTCAGGGTCTTTTTTTCAAAGAATAAACTCTAGAATCTAGCTAAATGGGTCCCATTTAGCTAGATTTATGTGTTTTTTTATCACCTGGGAATCATTTTTATGGGTTTTTCATTTTTTTAAATTAAAAACAAGTGGCATCTGTACTAGAGAAGAATTTTGGATCATGAAAGAAGAATCTTCTTCCATGAGCCAGAAATTCTTCTTTCATATCAGACATATACATGAAAAAGCCTACTGAGAATGCTCAGAACCAAACATTTCAAATCCTTATAACTATATTTGTTTTCACTAAACCAAAAAATAAAGTTTCTTTCTAGGTTAAGCAACTTCTACAATGAAAAGTTCAGAACAAAATTTCTAGTGGTCTGGGCTGTTGGTGAGAGCAAAAATGGCCAAAATCCAGAATTTTCTACTCTTTGCACTGGCTGGATCTTGGAATCTGGATATCTGACCATCACAAAACTTGTCAAATCAAAAGGCCTTGTTCTCAGACATACGTGCAACATTTCATGCAATTCTAATGAATGGGAGCAGAGTCATTAAGATGCAAAGTTAGGGGTTTAACATTAAACACCCTACTGAACTCTAATTACAATGGTATTACCACCTCCCTAACATAGCTATATATCTATAGATATATAGATCTACTGTGAACATAATATAATATATATTCTTGGTGAAAACATCATTAATGCATCAGTTAGGGTTCATATTAAAGCAACAAAAGTATGGAAATGCGGTGTTAGGATTTACAGCCCTACCACCCCACCCACCAACAGGCATTGGGGTATGCCTTTAGGGTCATCAACCTAATGATCACCCATTCCATGTATAAGGTAACTGAGATGGTATAGTATAGAGAATGGGGTGAGCATTAGGGCTGATAACCCCAAAGCACACCCCTGACACTTGTTGGTGTGTGGCAGGGGTGGGATGGGGTGGGGTGGTAGGGTTGGAAAACCTAACACCGCATTTCCATACTTTTGTCACTTTAATATGTACCCTAACTGATGCATTAACAAAGTGTTTTGCCAAGAATTTCCTTACTTTTTAAAAAAGTAAAATCAGTCTTATTTGTGGGAGCACAGGTCCAGTCATCAGTAATTCTTTACAGATAGCCAGCTCTCTGATGCAGCAGTAATGCTACCTCTTGTGATGCCAGTGACCCTGGTTTGGTAGTGAGCCTGGGCTGTTGGAGGGCCACCTGGGGGGAGAGGGATTGAGCACCAGAAGGACCACTCTCCTTCCCCACTGCTATACCACCACTTGGGTGACCATGGGTGATGGTGCAGTCGGGAGATGCAGTAGTGCAGGGAAAGGAGGAAGTTGGTCAGGGACATGGAGCAGAGGCATGTCTCTGCATGCCTTCATCTCCTTGGCCCTCTTTGAGTGCTGGTATCAGCAGGGGAGGGACCAGAAAACAGAGAAAAAGCCCCACGCCTATGCCTGGAGATGGACCCCGTGCCAGTGACTGGAGGGTTTTGGAGGAAAAGCTCCTGTGAGGCCACTCCCATTAAGGTAAGGAGGGGGATTGGGGTGACGCTCTCTACCCCACCCTGGGGCAAGCCGGGAGCTTGAAGGTTCTAGGAGGGACCGCAATGAGTAGATGTCCTCGCCCTCTGGTGCAGCCTGATTGGATGCATTGGGGGATTCTGAGGATAGGTGTAGATGTGGTGTCAGAGGGGGCATGAAAAGAAAGTTAAAAAAAATAAATAAATAATTCTTCACAGATTGTAATTTTATCCTTATTTCTGTATGGAACACAGAGCCCTCTGGGCTCTATGCTCCCACCACTGTATAATACTATGCATTTTTGCAGATGGGAGCATAGTGCCCTCTGTGCCCTGCTCCCATCACTCCTTAATGGTATTCATATTTGCGTGTGGGCTCCATACATGCATATATATGTAGATCTGTAAGCGCAGGGCCTGAATTGTCAGCATAGCCATGTTATTACCCCACCTGATGTGCCCTGCACATAAAATTTTCAAGTCCCAGCCAAACATAATTCTGCACAACAGCAATGTCATTCTGCACCACAGGTGCAAAAACACATTTTGGCCAGGATTTGAAAAATGACATCTGTGATACACAGTTGGTGGAGTAATAGCAAGTCTGTGTTGAAAATTTATGTCAAAATATTTTCAACTTCCAAAGTTACGAGTGTGCATAGTGAAATTGCAACAAATGGTCATAACTCTGCCATTTTTAATAATGTTGATCCCACATTTTTAACATAGCCTTCTTATGACCCCACCTCATGAACTATATGAATATCGTTACACACATCCCTCTCAAAAGGTGATTTCACCAACTGATTGTGAAATCTCCATTCCTGTAGGATTTGTGTAATGACAGTCACATTGTTCATGAGGTGGGGTCTTCAAAAGGGCAGATTGAAAATTTGGGGTCAAAATTGCAAAAATGGCAAAGTTATACATAAAAGTTAAAACCCGCATTGAAATACATTGAAGTGCATTTACCTTAGCTTCTCATATTGCAGTCAACGGTTCCAGCAGCAAGAAGTGTCTTCAATCGGGAGAGCAGATCTCAAACCTGGGACCTCTTCAGGTGAGTGAGGGTGTGTGGGGGTGTCAAGATGGTGTGCAGAGGTGGGTGCACAGTGGGAGGTTGGATGGGGGGTACGGGTGTGATCAGTGATGGATTTTTTTTAATTTTTACAGGTAAAAAACAAATACAAAAGACATCAATGGACGGTTTTCTTATTTCCAGCACCAAGGAACATGGGAGTGTGAGGGGATGCCACTTGTCACCAATGAAACATCCAAAAACTGGTGGCCAGAAGGATCAGGGAGGGAGGACCACTAGACCACCAGGAACTGCTATACATATGTGCTCAGGGATCGGGCATCGGGGATTGGGGAGGGAGGGAGGACCACTAGACCACCAGGTAATAAAAATATTGAAAACTAAAAAAAATAACTTGAATCAGGGGTTAAGTAATCACATTCTGGGGTCAGTTCTTTGGGAAAAAGAAGGCACTCAGTAGGAGGACCTGAAGGAGAGGCACACCCTTACTCAGCTGAATTGGAATGGCATTTTTTTATTTATGCAGTTCTCATGCCTTGGCCCCCCTACCCCTGGGAGGTTTTCAACCCTAAAACAAAATACTTGAAATAGGTAAACACCAACAGACGTTTACCTAATTGAGGGCCAAGGAATTGGCTTCTGGGGTCAGTTTCCCCTCAGAATGCCAAGAAATGTTATTTTTGTCTGCAGACATATTTGTGCCACAAATTGCAGCAGCTTTTTTGTGAAACAAGGAAAGGTGTTTCACAAAACACTGACTCGTTTTGCCACAATTTGTGGCACAAACTCCCCTTGTTTCATGGAACAACTGCTGTAATTTGCAGCACAAATACATCCATGGACTAAAATAACATTTCTGGGCATTTGGGGAGCAAACTGACCCCAGAATCCGAATAAGTAAACTCAACTGTTGGTGTTTACCATTTCTAAGTATTTTTTGAAATATTTAAATTTGTTTGTCTTGCTAATTGAAAACAAGATGGTGGAATCTCAACAAAAATGTCCACAGTAGGGGCAAAAAAACCCCAAAAAAACACATTCATGGCAAAACAAAGTTCTGTTGAGGCTGCAAGCTAACTTTTCCCATAGGAAGTAATGGGAAACTTTGAAACTTAATGACTTTTGAATAGTTTAATATTTTTTCATCAAACCTTCAAAAGGCACATCTGTGACCCAAGCCCAACATACCCTAAACATTTCAGACCAAAAGCCCAAGACATTTCTGAGAAACGGTGTGACAAATTATTTTCATAAAAATGGTAATTTTCAATTTTTTTTACAATCCGTATCTCTGCACCCACACATCCAACTGGAACAAAACTTCCGACAGCAACAGATCATGGGTCCCCAATGGCGCATGCAAATGTGAATTGGTTGAATGGTTGCAAAGTTATTAAAATGTAAAACTTTGGTTTTAGCATAGAAGTGACCATTGAACCCTAACTATAGTGGCACTACTGTGCCACTATTATACACACACACATATATATATATATATATTCACTGCAAAAAACTTTGTTAATGCGCCATTAGGGTTGAAGCCTAAAAAGTAGGGAAATTAGATCTTAGGGTTCCCAAGCCTAAGACCCCAATCCCAGCCTTGGCTTCTAACCCAAACTCTAGCACACTCACTCCTAAACCCAGACGAATCTGGCTTCAGGTCGAAGCACAGTACCATCTCAGCCTTGGCTAAAGTCTCTAATGACTGGATCCATGTTATGGACACCAAGGAGGTTACTGGTGCAGTCTTTCTAGACCTCAGTAAGGCCTTCGACACTGCAGACCATCTCCTCTTAATCACCTGTCTTACCTACATAGGTGCCACTCCACTTACCTACAGTGGTTTAACAGTTATCTCACAGGAAGGATACAAAAAGTCAAAGCTGATGGCCTACTATCTCCCCTTCCAATTGCCAGAGGAGTCCCTCAAGGCTCCATCCTAGGACCAATCCTTTTTTCCCTGTACATCAACAACCTTGACTCCCACATAAAGAACTCTAGCATACATTTCTTCGCGGATGATATGGTTTTGTACGCATCAGGCTCGTCCTTAACTGAAGTCTGGGAAGCACTCCAAGCTGACTTTATCCAGTTAGAAAGCAACCTTATCAATGCCAAGCTTCTCTTAAATGCCAAAAAAAACCAAGACAGTGATTTTCTGGAAACTTGCCTTGTCTGGTGCCCTACCTACCCCACCTAAAAACTTCATAGTTACCTCTCTAGGTGAACCCTTGGAAGTCGTACCTAAATTTAAATATCTAGGTATGTGGATAGACAATAAGCTTTCCTTCAACGACCACATCGAGGAGCTATCAAAGAGGCTTAAAGCACACTTGGGTTTCTTCTTTAGAAATAGGACCCTCTTTTTCTCTCTCGACCCACAGAAGACTTGTCCAAGCAACATTCCTTCCCTTGCTTGACTATGGAGACATTATCTTTATCTCCTCCCCAACCTTGAGCCTATCTAAACTGGACGTACTCTATCACCATGCTCTTCGCTTCATTACTAACTCTGTGTACAGGACCCACCACTGTGATCTTTCTGCAGCAGTTGGGTTGACCTCTCTTGCCACCAGACGCCTCCTGCATGCTGGCATTTGGACCCTCAAATTACTACTCCACAAACTGCCTGTCTATTTAACGTCTGTTATGCACATCTCGCATAGCACCTACTCCCTAAGGAAATCCGACCTTATTCTACTAGATGTTCCCAGGACACGTACCACAGCTGGCCAAAGAGCTATCTCTTACGCCCTCTCAAACATTTGGAACCAACTACAAGCCATGCTGAAGCTAACCAGCATCGTATCAATTAACTCCTACAAAACACTAGCTATCTCTAAATTAGAAGACATATGTAGGTGCTACTAGGTCCCCAACGCCAAGTCAACTTTCTAGATACCAACTGGCCCTCTACTTATTAAGCTGAAATATGTTGCATAATTTAGGGCAAGGTTAAAGCTGGAATCTACTGCATAAATAGCATAAGGACTTCTATTGTGTATACCTCTTATATTATATATTTTTTTTCTTTGTTGTTCTACATTTTATATCTCCTGTCTATGTAATCGTGAACTGTATGTGTATGTGCCTCAGGACTTCCTTGTGAATGAGCTTGCTCAATGGAGTCTTTCCTGAAATAAACTTGAACTTGAAAACTTGAACTTGAAACACGACACCCCACTCTCGGTTTCCAACCCTGAGGTCCCACCTCCACCCTGCATGCAGGAATAGGTGAGAGGGATGTGCCTCGGGGTTGCAAACCCTAATGCTCACCCTGTTCTTTTATTATGTAGCCATGCTATGCAATTAACTATTTAATTGGAGTGAGCATTAGGGCTCCCAGTGTTGCACAATAGTTTGGGGGATACATGCCAACACCAGGAGGGAGCATCCTGGTGTCGGAAAATAAATACATTTTTTTCAGCACACTGGGGTGGGCTCCCAGTATGCTACAGTAGTGGAGGAGGGATACATGCCAACACAGGGATTAGGCACCCCGATGTCAGCAATGGACTTTAATGGGCTGGGGGCTTCCGACACTGGGAGTGGGCATCCTGGTGTCGGAAAAATAAATAAAAAAACCCTAAAATATTTCAGCACATTGGGGTGGGCTCCCAGTGTGCCTCATTAGTGGGGGAGACAAGCCAACATGAGGATTGGGCACCCTCTGTCAGCAAATTAAGAGTAGGGTGATAGGCACGAAGTTAATTTGCGGGAAGGTAATTGCTATATTTTGCTCAAATTACAACAGTATCTTGCACAAATTGTGACTTTCATGCCTGACATATAAATATTCCCATAGGAAATAATGGGAAATTAAAACGTTAATAACTTTTGAACAGAGTAATATGTTTCCACCAAACCTCCAAAAGGTACATCTGGACCCAAAAGGTTTTCTACCCTGAAAATTTCAGAGCAAAACCTAAAACCTTTTCTGAGATACAGGTGGACAAAGAAATATAAAAAAAACTGGTAAATTTAGGATTGTTTGACACTCTGTATCTCAGAAATCACAAATCCAATTCACATGAAATTTAACAAAATCAAGAGTCATACCTGTAGAGATTATGCATGCCAGATTTCGTGCCAATCAGTTGAAAGTTTCCAGAGTTACTAAGGTTCACAATTTCGGATTTAACTTAGAAGTTTACACTCAACCCTAATATAGTGGCACTACTGCACCAGTATAATAATAATAAAAATAAATATATATATATATATATATATATATATAGATTGCAAAAAAAAAACTGTGTTAATGCTCTAGTTAGGGTGCAGCCACAAAAGTAGGGAAATGTGGCATTAGGATTTCCAAACTAACTACTCCACCCCCACCGCACACACCAACAGGTGTCAGGTGTGCCTTGGGGTCGCAGCTCTAACGCTCACCCCATTCTTCCGTACTGTACCCATCTCGGCTTATTTACTTATGCAATGGGGTGAGCATTACGGCTGATGACCCCAAGGCACACCCACAATGCCTGTTGGTGTTTGGGAGGTGAGGGTGGGTACAGGTTTGAATACCTAATGCCACATTTCCTACTTTGTATTGTAACATTAACTAGTGCATTAATGTAGTTTTTGCAACTTATTTCCTTACTTTTTGAGACATTATAATCTTATCCTTCTTTGCTTGTGGAGCACATGGCCTCTGGGCCCTAGTAGCTCCATTAAAACACAACAGTGACTAAATTTTCAGCATAGCCATCTTATTACCCCACCTCATGTACCTGGCACAGAAAATTTTTGAATCCCTTCCCAAACGTAATTCTGTGCAACTGCAATGCCATTCCGTGCCACAGGTGCAAAAACACATTTTGGCCAGGATTTGAAAAATGACATCTGTGACATACATGAGGAAAGGTAATAAAAAGGCTATGTTGAAAATATGGAGTCAAAATATTTAAAATTTCCAAGGTTACAAGTCTGCATAGCGAAATTGCAACAGTCATAACTTTGTAATTGTTACATATTTTGACCCCATATTTTCAACATAACCTTCTTATCACCCTTCCTCATGAACAAGGGCAAAAAATGTCCAAATCCTACCCAAAATGTGAATTTGCCAAGTGAGCACAAAATCACCTTTCAGGCGGGAGTTGCCCAATGACAGTCTTATTGTTCATGAGGTGGGGTCCCAAAAAGGCCACATTGAAAATGTGGGCTCAACTTGTTTAAAATGGCAACGTTATGCACTGAACCCCCATTGAAATACATTGAACTGCTTTTACTTTCGTTTCTCATATTGCAGTCTCCAGTTCCAGCAGCAAGACGTGTCTTCGATTGGAGAGTGGATCTTTTTTTTTATTTAACTGTTTGGTCCATGTCACCTCCTCCCACCAACTTGGTGATGGGAACACATAAGTATTTCTGCTGGTTTTCTCCCCTTGCTCCCCCCTGAGGCCCTGGCACATGGCTGTGTGAGTGTGTGGAGGCATGCACACACCCCATGGTGCCAGTTCAGCCCCTTCCACCTCCCATTAACTTTTTTCTGCCCTCTCTCTGCCTACACTACCCACCAGACCTCCACGCAGTGGGAGCAGAACTCCGGGGGGGCCAGCCCACCTCCACCACCCTTGGAAGAGCAGAGCTGCCCATCGGCATGCTTGATCTTTCTCCACCCTCCCTCCATGCAGGCACCCCGATGACCTGAGTTCATTCCCGAACCCGGGTCACCGGCATGGCATGAGATGTGGCATTCACACCTCAACTCTCTGCACCACTGGGCTGGCTGGAGAGAGTGGATCTTGAACCTGGGACCTGCTCATATGAATGAGGGTGTGTGAGGGTGTAATGGGGGTGTGGGGTGGAGGGTGCTGAGTGGGAGGTGGGGGCTGATCAGCGAGGGACCATTTTCTTTTTTTACAAGTTGTAAAAAGAACAATCATTGGGGGACTATTTTCCTTATTTCTGGTTCAAGGGTTGTGCATGAAATGGGAAGGTTGGGGGTGCCACTAGACACCAGGGAATATACAGTATGTTTGAATAATGGGGGTGGTGATCAGCAGGTGGGGTGTGCCACTAGACATGAGGGACTTTATTATTTATTTATGGAGACCACGATCGGTGGTTGGGGGGTGACACTAGACACTAGGGATTGGGAATATATTAATGTCATAACAGGATTGAGATCAGCAGGTGAGGGGGTGCCACTAGACACCAGGGAAATCTGGAAAGGTGATTGGTACACCCCTCTAAAATCTCTCTCTCTCTCTCTCTCTCTCTATATATATATATATATATATATATATATATATATTTTGCAAGTAGGTTACAACAGTGAAGATAAATCAACTTATATTTTATGTTTCTAGTATTTTATAAAATGGGATAAACAATATACTGTAAGGCTATAATGAACTATATCCCCATCATCTTTGCTTCATTCAGGAACCTGAAGCTTAGTGCCTTGTTTTCAGTTAAATCATATTATTCTTGCAATGGACTTCAGCGATGAAGATAACAGCCTACATTGTTTCCAGTGGTTTATAAAATGGGAAAGAAACTGTACAAAGCTGTAATGAACTATATACTCAACGGCTTTGGCCACTCCAGGAACAAGACCTTTAGTGACAAGGAATTCTGTCCCATACAGTTTTCACTGCCCTTGATTCACACCTGTTCCTTGCTTTAATCTTCTTTTAAACATTTTCTCTTATTTTTCAAATACAGAAAGTAGGAAGCTTGTGGTGGCAATCCATTGTCAACTGTAAGTTTAGGCATCTCAGATAATTCAGCTTTAAAATCCAAATGATCTCCTCTATATTTCATAATACCTTTTACATTTTATTTGTGGGCTATCAGTACAAAACCTGGGACACACTGTGTAGCTAAAAATAACATGTTGCACCAGTAATAAAAGCAAATCCGCTTTCAGCTGGCAGTTAATAAACTTTATTGCTAAACATTATAAATATTTGGAGTAGAAAAAAAATTGTTCTCGGGATGGAGAGTGGACATACATGAGGTAGAACACTGCAAACTTTGCCATAAGCACATTAAATACTTTACATGTTCTACATGATCTAAGAAAACCAATTTTATTCACAGAACTTGAAATGGTTTAGTACCTGAAAGTGCAGAAAACAACAACAAAAACAAATAAATGAATAAATATATAAATAAAATAGAAGACTATAACTTTCTCCTACTGAGTTGGTACCTAACCAATGAAAATGCTAAATGATTTTACAAGTGGTAGGGTAGTCCGATACAGTCAACACAAAGAGATTATGTAGAGAATAAAGTATGGGTCTGGGTGTGTAACAAAAATGTACACACACCCGAGGGGTTTATGCATAGCATCAAACCTCAAGGATGTGTGTAAATTCGAGTTTTCACACACCCAGACCCATATTTTATTTTATGTAATTGTTGGGTTTCTCTTTTTCCCCTCAGCAATTATATAAAGTAAAAAAGGCTGCTGTGCTGCCGCAGTCCGTTCACATCATGGCACGCAGTCAGCTTTCACTTTTATTTTAAACTATTGTGCAAGATTCAGTTTCACTTTAATATAAATCATATATTCTAGTTAGTAAGGTTGATGGCAAAATTGGTCTTTCAGTGAAAGGTACACCAATCTGCACTGAATGTGTGGACCCAATTTTTTTTAACTTAAGCACAGCAAAATACCCCGGTATCTCTTCATCACCCGCCAAGTTCAATTTAATACTGTTCATAGTAACACGTTGTGTTTTAGACGTTCAATACAATGTTTTCACAGGATGAATCTAAAACATAAACTACTCCGGGAACAGTTTACCTTAAATGTTAAACTGCCTGCTGAATCACACACACACACACATACGGTTGGGAAGAGCGGTGATCGAGCATTGAGGAGGCGCGAGGGCGCATGTGCAGAGTGGAAACTGTGCATGTGTTTGCTATAAATGCTCCTTTATAATGGCAAATTATGCCACGGTTTCCCTATAGGAAAAGAAGCCATTAATTATATAAAACTTAACAAACACTGTTAGTGGCTACTTCTTGTTTTGCTGTTTATACATGTTATTTGGTGACAAACCTTATTATAAGTTCCTCTTGTATTTGGATCATTCGGGTTTACCACATACATATTTAAATATTCTGTGCATCCCCAGCCCCTTCAATCAGTTAAAAAAAATAATTGCACATAAACCAGACAAAAAACCTGAAATACCAGCCTGAAGACACATTTGTCCCAACTGTGATTGCCCTATAATAATGGTGGAGTCAGCCACATGACACATGCACATGCCGAGCTCAGGTTCGGGACCACCTCTGGGCAGTTGCCAGAGACACAGGCTCACCTCATGATACCCTAAAATACAAGCAGGCACGAAATAGATGTACCTCACAAATTAGGCAAATGAAGAGTGCTTATTTCAAAAATGCCCTTGAATCCACCTGGGGTGATGGAAGAGCTTTTTGGGACAACATCCGAAACATAATGGGTAAACAATCAAAATCGTCACCTACCATTATGAAAGTTGATGGATCCACCACTCTTGACCCAAAGTCTATTGCAGATGCGCTTAATAAGACATTCACAGACCTTAGTGGGGTCCTCCCCCCAGATTTCTTCTCGGACTTACCTGTGCCTAGCCTAGTATCACAAAACACCCCTCGTGACAAACCACAATTTTACTTCAAGAAAATCAAAGTGCATGAAGCACACAAGTACATAAGAAAGGCCTGCTCCAAATCCAGAACAAGTAGTGACACGCTAGATCTAAAAATCCTGTCTCTCACCCTGGATGAAGTAATTACCCCCTTGCAAAAATTCTTAATCTGTCACTTTGCCAAAGTCAATTTCCCAACAAATGGAAATCTGCCATAGTTACGCCAGTGCACAAAGGGGGGGACAAAACCTCAACAGGAAACTATCGACCAATATCAATACTCCCTCCCCTCTCCAAAGCACTTGAACGAATAGTGGCAGACCAACTCTCTGATTACCTGGACAAATACAATCTACTCTGTAATCAACAGCACGGCTTTAGGAAAGGACATAGTACAACAACAGCCTTACTTGATTTCTCTGGAGAAGTCCACTCAGCCCTGGACAAAGGGTGCCAAACAGGTGCAGTCTTTATCGATCTTACAAAAGCTTACGACACAGTCCATCATGGCCTACTTACCTCCCTACTTTCTAGCTCAGGCCTGGCGAAGGTCCTTGTGCTTGGGTAAAAGTTACCTGTCGAATCGGTCACAGGCTGTAAAATCTCTAATGAACTCTCCGACTTCAAACCAGTTCTCTCGGTGTACCACAGGGATCAATTCTTGGACCGCTCCTCTTTAGCCTGTTCCTAACTCCCTCCCAGATATCTGCCAGGAGAAAATAATCTTATCGCTGATGATGCTGTAATTCTCTCTTCCCACAAGGATCAAACTCCCTACAAAAAACCTGCAACTTGCTTTCTCTAGTGTTGAAAGGTGGTTCCTGGATAGTAAACTTGTGCTAAACCACAATAAAACAAAAGCCATGCTCTTCCAATCACCAAAACAAAATAGGCATACTCCACTCACCATACAAACCTCTGCGGGAATTACCCTGGACCAAGTAAATACTTTCAAATACCTTGGCATCACTTTTGACCAAGGGCTCACCTTGCAACCCAATTGACAACACTGCGAAAACAGTGAACCAACGCCTTGGAATACTATTCCGTAACCGTCAATTTCTAAATCAAGCAGCATTGAGAATAGCTATACAGAGTTCCATAATCTCAATCATTGACTATGGCCTTATTATTTATGGTGCAGCTACCTCCACTGCTCTAAGGCGTATCTCAATCACTCTAAATAAGGCCTGCGGGCTCCTCACAGGGGCTCAAAGACTGACTCACACGTGTGATCTGTACTATGAATCAGGCTGGTTGAACCTATCAAATCATCTTATTTATCTCACCTGCACAATGGCAAAAAATCTATCTTGGGACTGACTCCATTATGTATTCAAAACCTACTCCGACTGAATCCTGGCTCACGACCGTTCACCAGATCTGAACGCCAACCTTTCCTGGTTCCGAGATGCCGGACTGCACAGGGACAAAGATCTTTCGCATACAGGGCCCCGACATGGTTCAATGCGCTTAGTCCACCAACTCTATCCTCAACCTTGCTTGAAGCTTTCAAATCCATGCTCTATGCCCACCTCACCACCACTAGCAACTGTGATTGCGCTAGATAAAGACTACTACTCCTCATGTCCATCCTCACATCTGAGGCCTCTCCCTCCCTAACTAATGAACCCTCTGGTACCTCTACTACTTTCTGTCTCCCACCCAAACTCACCCCCTTTTACCTGTCCCTTCTCACTTACTCTCCTGCTCACCACCTTTCCCTCCTCTCTAGCCTCCTTTTGGCCTAATGATCACCCTCTCCCTGGAAGTTTCCTTAACCTCGAAATTGTCTACTCATTGAACTTGTTATAGCTTGTTTTTCTATGAAACTTAAAAATCGCTACTGCCTTAAACTGTTAATAGCAAATTTATGATGTTACTTTCCTGTCTGGTTTTACCTGTAATGTGTATCGTGCTTTGTTAAATGTTCTTTGTGATGTGGAACCTTTGTAAAGAGCCCTGGCTCAAAGGTATTAATTCCTAGACTAATAAACTAAAACTAAACATGCACCATTGAGCAGTATATAGAATTCAGTATCACTTTTTGAGTTCCAGAGGCCAAACCTGCTGATGCCATCCTGTCATTCCTTTCAGTTTCTTTTACCATGTCCCATGGGGTTGCTGAAGATTTCATTCCATAATTAAAGAAATATCAGACATTAAAGTAAATCACGCTAAAGCTGTACTGCGAAAAACATTGAGAAAAGATTGAAAACTTTTGAACACATCAAGAGAGCAGGAAGCATTACAATAACCGAGAAGCTGATTTGCTGCAAGGCACAGTCTCTCTGGATGCATTGGTTTTGCCATTATAAAAACAATGTAATTAGACAAATATTAAAATTATACTTTGTGCCAATAATAACATAATAATTGGCTTGCTGATATATATATATATATATATATATATATATATATATATATATATATATATATATATATATACACACACACATTCCTGCTATCATGTCATAACAGTTTAAGAATTTTGGTGAGGGTATAAATACATAATGTGAAATATTTGTAGCATGGCTAGCTGTTTAGGATTGTTCTGCAAATCACATATAGCCTGGCAGTATAGCCTAGAGGTTAGAGAATTGAGCTGTGAACAAACTTGGTACATCCAGCAGGCTAGACCTGGGTTTGATTGTCACAACCTCCACTTGCATACTATGTGACTCTGAGTAAGTCACTTAACTGCCCAGTACTCCCAGGTCACCCCTGAAAACAGGCACTTGTGCCTAGTGGGCCTACCCAGTTATCAAAGACTAAAATTAAAAAATAAATAAATACAGCAGAATTATTGGTCAATATAAATTTAGTAAGCCATTTACAAATCATGCAAAGTGGCCATTAGACACAATTTAAAGCAAGGAAAAAACTGAAATGTCAAACCCAAAACCTTAGAATTAATGAAGGCTACAAAGGAGATGTGACATCTCGAAGGGCTACGTATTTGAAAATAATCAACAAAGCCAACAATATTTTTACAATTAAAATGAAAATCTGTGTGTGTGTGCATGCGTGTGTGCGTACATGTGTGTTTCATATATAAATCTCTCCCAAAAATGATACACCATTAGTTGCATTGTTGGATACATTGTCTAGTTTCTAGCCATATAACAAATCAGTGGTTGTCTGTGCTATCTAAGTTTCACAACAGCCCAAGAGACAAACTTTGTTAAAAGAGAACTGTGGTCTCACCTTTAGTAGCCATTACTGAAGAGACAGGTGCTTTAGTAGAAGCATTGCCTCTGCAGGCACATACTATACAACCTATGCCCAAACTCAGCCTTCACAAAAAACACCAATATGGATACAGCAGGAAGGCATTTCATGCTGTGCCTCTGCCCATCCCTTAGATCATGCTGGACAAGAGTGGAAATAGTACGATATGTTGATGTGTGACTGTGCCTTCCATTTGAGTGCCATATGTACAGAGATTTTAAATGTTGTTTGTATTCTATTCCCTGTTGTATTTGTCAAGATTAAGTCTAAATTCCATATTTATTTTAATAATTAACATATAATTTAGGCTTCATCCTGGCAAATATCGCAGGAAACAGGAAATATACAACATTTAAAATGTCTGTACATAGGCACTGTGATTTAAATTGGTAACTAGGGAAGGCACACTGAGCTGAGCCTCGTTTCCAGGTGACTCATGGAGGGGAAAGGGAGCACAATATTACAGCAATCATAGCTTAAATAATAAGGTATAATGTAATGTGAATACTAGTGTACAGTTAACAGGATTCAAATATGACATTGGAAGAACCATAAAGTAGTGCATGTAATAGAAGGGGTTGTTGAGTATCATTATATTTATTTTATTTTATTTAAGAACTTTTAACCAGGTGATCCCAAGGGCATAATTTCCCCATTTTCAAGGGGGAACACAGAATACAGACAATACAGTAATAGGAAGCATGAACATAAATTGAGCACTACAACAGCAAATAACAGATAAACTACAAATAACATTTACATGAGGTGTTGACCAGACATTGTTTTTTTAAAACTGCTTTAAAAGTAAAATAAGAACTAATCTTTTCAAAACTAAAAGAAAGACTATTCCAGTATTAAATAGCTTGAAACAAAAAAGACCGTTGGCCATGAGATGTTTTACAGTAATATATTGTGGTATTATCATACTCATCCAGTGTGATCTCGAAGGAGGGCAAAGGCACAGCATGAAGTGTCTGCCTGCTGTATTTGTATCAGCATTTTTTGTGAGGGCTGCATTTGGACATGGATTATATCAAGTTTGCTCCTTCACAGATAATTGTTTTACTATAGCTCCAGTCTCTTTAGTAATGGCAACTAAAGATGAGTTCACAGTTCTCCTATAAAGTGTTTAGTTTCATCCTTGTACGTTGCCCAAGATTATGATTTGTAGTTGTCTCATTTCACCTGATGAGCCTTATTAAGCTTATAGTCCTTTTCAGTTTTTTTCACACAAAACAGTTTTGACTGAACTGATCACATAGATAGACAGATAGATAGATAGATAGATAGATAGACAGACAGACAGATAGATGGGTAGACAGATTTTTATTTAGATACACCTTTCTAAAACCAAGGCGTACAACACAACAAATAAAAATACAAAAAGACAATTGCCATACCTAAAGAAACAGTGAATCTTATTAACAGAAACATAGAAACATAGAATTTGATGGCAGATAAGGACCGCTTGGCCCACCTAGTCTGCCCATTTCCCTACCTAACGGATAAGCTGCAGATCCTAGTTAACCAACAGCCTACTTCCTCCTACCCCCCACTAGAATTATCTTATGTCTGTCCCATGCATTCTTCAATTCCCCCACTGTTTTTGACTCTATGACCTCCTCAGAAAGACTGTTCCATGCATCTATAACCCTCTCTGTGAAGAAATACTTCCTCACATTACCTCTGAGCCATCCCTCCTCTATCTTCAAATTGTGCCCCCTTGTTCTTGCACATCTCTTTTTTTGAAAGATGCTACCCTCTTGGACTTTGTTGATTCCCTTGAGGTATTTGAAAGTTTCTATCATGTCCCCCCTCTCCCTCCTTTCCTCAAGGCTATACATCTTAAGCTCCTTTAGTCTTTCTTCATATGTCTTCTGGTGCAGAGCCTGCACCATTTTGGTTGCCCTCCTCTGGACAGCCTACACCCTGTCTATGTCTTTGCGGAGATGGGGTCTTCAGAACTGTACAAAGTACTCCAGATGTGGTCTAACCAGCTGTGTGTACAGAGGGCCAACAACTTCCTGTTTTCTACTAGATGCCTCTCCCTATGCATCCTAGTATCCCCCAACCCTCCTTACTGCCTTCTTACATTGCTGGCCCACCTTTAGGTCATCTGATATGACTACCCCAGGTCCCTTTCCATTTTTGTTGTTAGTATCTCACCCCCATTGTGTACTCTTGCCCTGGGTTTTGTTTCCCAGGTGCATTACTTACACTACTTTGCACTGAATCTAAGCTGCCATATATTTGACCATTCCTCCAACCTTGCCAAGTCCTTTACATCCTTTCTACCCCACCTTGCGTATCAACCCTGTTGCAAATCTTTGTGTCATCTGCAAAGATACATACCTTCCCTCCAGTCCCTCCACAATGTCACTTATAAAGATATTAAAAGGACCGCACCAGTACTGAACCATGTGGTAACCACTAGTAACCCTCCTTTCTTCACTGTGGACTCCATTTGCTATTACCTGCTGTGTTCTGTTGTCCAGCCAGTGTTTTACACAGGCTACCACCCTGGGACCCACTCCCAGGCTGGCTAATTTGTTTATTAATCTTTTGTGTGGGACTGTGTCAAATGCCTTGCTAAAGTCTTGGTAGGCCATGTCCACAGCCCCTCCCTAGTCTACTACTTTGATCACCCAGTCAAAGAAATCAATTAGATTTGTTTGACATGGCCTTCCTGTTGTGAATCCATGCTACTTTGGGTCCTATGCCCCATTAGCCTTTAGGTGCTCAACAATTCTTTCCTTCAGAAGTGATCCCATCATTTTCCCTACCACTGAGGTCAAACTGACAGGTCTGTAGTTCCCTGCCTCTGTCTTGCTCCCACTTTTGTGAAGGGAGTCACATCTGTCCTTCTCCTGTCCTCAGGTACCACACCATCCTCCCATGATTTATTAAAAAGGGTAGTCAGTGGTGTTACTAGTTCTACCCTTAGTTCTTTTAGAATTCTGGGGAGAATCCCATCAGGCCCCATTGCTTTATCCACCTTCAGTTTTAAGAGTTCTTTCAGAACCTTTTCTTCTGTGAAAGGACTAATATCAACCCCCCTATCCAGAGTGCTTCTATTGACTGGATTAGGTCTCTCCTCCTGCTTTTCCATTGTGAATACTGAACAGAAATATTCATTCAGTATCCCTGCTTTTTCACTATCGCTCTCTGCCTAACCACCTTCCTCTTTATTCAGCCTCAGTATCCTTGTGTTTATCTTTCTTTGCTCCCTAATGTACCTATAAAAGGTTTTATCCCCCTTCTTAACCGAGTTGGCTATCTTTTCCTCAGTTTGGGCCTTTGCTATTCTGACTGCCTTCCCCACTTCCTTCTGCTTTAACTGGTACAGTTCTCTGTCCTGCTCCTTCTGTGTTTCCTTATACTTCCTGAATGCTATCTTTTTCTCCCTTACCTTCCACGCCACTACTTTTGAGAACCATAGTGTTTTTTTCTTTCATTTTGATTTGTTTATTTTTACACAAAGGCTTGTTGCCCTGTGATGGCAGTTTTGATGTTTCCCATTGTTACTCCACCCCACCTTCTTGCCTGTTTGCTAGTGCTTTTCTGAGGCACTCTCCCATTTTGACAAAATCAGCCCTCCTGAAGTCCAGTACCTTCACTTTTGTGTGGCTTGACTCTACAGCTAAGTTTATCATGAACCACGCTGTTTGGTGGTCGCTTGTTCGCAGGTGGCTAAACACTTCAAGATCAGAGATCCTCTCTCCGTCCCCATTTGAGAGTACCAGGTCTAAGATTGCTCCCTCCTGAGTGGGTTCCAAAACTAGCTGTCTGTGGCACGTCCCCTGTAGGGCATTGAGAATGGCCCTGCTCTTGGATGTGGCTGCAGCAAAGGTGCTCCAGTTAACAT
The DNA here is from genome assembly GCA_016271365.2 of Neoceratodus forsteri. Classification (NCBI taxonomy): domain Eukaryota; kingdom Metazoa; phylum Chordata; order Ceratodontiformes; family Ceratodontidae; genus Neoceratodus; species Neoceratodus forsteri. The sequence goes on along the minus strand of CM057454.1, from coordinate 914,436,769 downwards.
CTGGCATATTCAGGTCCCCCATCAGCAATATCTCACCTTTCTCTGCCATCCCAAGGATGCCTTCTATCATTTCCTTGTCCATTTTCTCCCCCTGAGATGGGGATCTGTATACAACCCCTGTGCAAATTGTGGAGCCATTTCCAGTCTCCAGGGTGACCCACAGTGCCTTCTCTCCTCCCTGTTTACCCTTTAGTTCTGTTGCTTTGATCCCTTCCCTTACACAGAGAGCTACTCCTCCTCCTCTTCTTCCCTCCCTGTCCCTCATGTAGATTGTGTACCCTAGTATGTTGACATCCCAGTGATAGTTCTCTGTGTACCATGTTTCTGTGACTGCCACGATATCCAGGCATCCCTCTTCCATCAAGGCCACCATTTCTGGGAGCTTTTACCTGAGACTATGGGCATTGGTACTCATTACCCTCCATTTTGTCTGGCTTTATTTCTTTTGCCCATTCCTGTCCTTACTGCTTTTGTCTTTTTCTACATTTACCCCTGCCCTTATCCCTATCAACTGCTCTGTCTTGGTGTTTAACTCATTAACTACCCTGAGTTTTGGGGGCTAGGATTTCCCTTCTCCTTTTCAGTGCCTCCCCCCTTGGCTAGCTTAAATGCTTACCAATGATGCATTTAAACCTATCTCCTAGGATCCTGGTTCCCCTCCAGGATAGATGCAGACCATCATGCCTGCATAGGCCTGCATCCCTCCAGGTGGAGCCCCAGTCCCCAATGAAGCCAAATCCCTGAGCTCTGCACCAGTTTTTCAACCAGTCATTGAATCCCATGGTGTGGAGTACCCTAGCCTCATCCATGCTATAGACAGGTAGCACTTCCAAGAAGGTTACCGTGTGTGCTACTTGTCTAAGGCCCCTCCCCAACTCCACAAACTCCTGTTGCACTACTCTGATCCCATTCTCAGCCAAGTCATTCATCCCTAGGTGGATAATGACATCCAGCTCCCTCCCCCTTACAGCTGCTCTCACGATCCTGAGGATTCGTTTCCTGTCCCTCCAAGCCATGGCCCCAGGCAGGCACCTTACCTCCCTTTCCCTTCACTCCCCCAGGTCTACCCCCCTAACAATTAAGTCCCCCACCAGGAGTTGTTTCCTTCTCCTGTGGGGTCCTGTGCCACCCTCCAGTGGTTCTCCATTGTGGAGGTTCCCAGCATCCTCCTTGGTCTCCACTGTGGGTGCCTCCATAAAGGAACCATGCTCTGCCAGAGTGGTGAATGAATTGTGGAGAGGCACAACTGGAGGGATGCACCTCTGTTCCACCACCCTCACCCTCCCTGAGCACACCATGGTCCAACCACTCCTCTTTCTTGGCAACCTCTGAGGTAGTGGTGTGGCCTGCATGGTCCCTGGGTGTGGGAGCAGGTTTCCTGAATCATTGCCAGGTCAGCATGGAAACAAGCAACTTCCTTCCTCAGACCAGAGAGGTGTTTGCAAATAGGGCAGCAACGCAGTTTCCAGAATGTCTCCCAGAAGACTGCTGCTCCACTGCCAGTACATTGCATCACTCCCCACTTGTCTGTGTCCCTTCCTGTTACAAATGCTTTTCTTTTGTTGTTTTTCTGTTCTTGTTTTAGTGTGTGCAAGCTTGTGAGTGTCTCTACCCCCTATTCAGTGTGCTGTGCCTTTAAGGGTATGAACAAGTGTACGTTGTTAGCAGTTTTGGGGGAGTGATGTCAGAACCCCTGTTATAAAGGAAGTTATGTGCTTGGGGCGGTGGAGTGAGGGGAAGGGTTAAACAGGATTAAATACTTTCTCCATAAAATGCTAAAATCATAAATTACTAAAATGGTATGAAGTAAAGAGCATCAGTCAGCTCAGGTACCCAGAAAATCCTGGTAAAGGATCTCTGTTTAAAATTTATTTTAATAATAGAAGGGAGGGGCAGTTTGAAATCAAAAGAGGCTGTTCCACAATTGCAGGGCAGAAAATAAAAAACTCTGTCACCAACTGGCTTTAGCTGATGTTTGAAAATAGCCAAGAAAATAAATCCTATAGATCTTAAAGGTCAGACACTGGTGTGTGTTGCAAGATGCTCTCTAATGTAATGGGGTCCCAGTCCATAGAGGGTCTTATACAGTAGGTCAATAACAAGATCTTAAAATCAGTCACAGTCTAATAGGTAACCAGTGCTGAGACTGCAGTCCAGGAGTCATATACTTACATCCCCTGCTGGAGTTGAACAGCCTAGTAGCAACATTCTGCACTACCTGTAGTTTAAGATGGCAGAAGAGACCAACTGGCAGGCCTTGGTAGAGAACGTTTCAGTAGTAAAGGCATGAAATGATGAATGCATGTACTAGTGTGATTAGATTGTTGTGCTCGAGGTCCACAGCCCAGTGCTGTTATAAAGATGATAGAAGCCACTCTGGACAACAGCCAACACCTGCACAGGCAATGTCAACTGTAGGTCGGAAAGTGACCCCTAGGTTGCTGACAACATGCCTAGTCTTGAGTCTCATGCCACCAATTATGAGAAAAGTTAGACTATTCAAAAAACGCAATGCGGTCCCAGCTCACAGAGGGTCTTACAGGTCAATAACAAGATCTGAAAAGTTGTCACAATTAAATAGGTAACCAGTGTTAAGAATGCAGTGCGGGACTAATATAGTCATATCTCCAGGTAGAGTTGAAGAGTCTAGTAGTAGCATTCTGCAATGGTTGAAGATGACAGAAGAGACCAACTGGTAAGCCTTGGTAGAGAACATTTCAGTAATCAAGGAATGAGATGAGGAATGCATGTACTAGTGTGATTAGATTGTTGTGATCGAGGTTCATAGCCCAGTGATGTTTCTAAGATGATAGAAGCCATTCTGAGCCACAACCAACAACTGTACAGCCAATAACAACTCTGAGTCCAGAGTGACTCCTAGGGTGCTGACAACATGCCTAGTCTCAAGTATCATGCTACCTGCTGAGGGAAGACACAGACTGTCCATAATTAATTATCTCTGGTAATTTGACCCAGCCAGTTACAACTCAGTTTTGCTGAGAATTAGCTTCAACTCACTATAACTGATCCACAAACTGATCTCCTGATAGAACATTTTCAAACAGAGCTATTGGGCAAGCCCTGTCCAGGTTTTAATGAAAGGTACAGTACAGTCAACATTACACTTTAATTGAAATGAGTTGTTACCTAGTTTGAGTATGAGTTGATTTTCAGTTGGTTGGTGGTTTTAATACAGGTTGTCTGATAAATAAGTTTAATCTGTTATTAACCAGTTGTTAACTAGTTTTCTGTGTTTCTAATATTAATTACTGTATCACTCCACAGAATTGATAACTGGTTTATACTTTATTGCATACTGGATAAGTCACATTTTTTTTAGTTACTAACTCATAGAAAATGGTATTTATTAAACCAAAGGAACAACTCAGTATCCATGAGGTCATTTTAAAGTTATTCTGGCTGTACTGTGTAGCTGGGTAACAATGGCATAGCAATGAAAACTCAAGCCATACTTTTAGATCACGTCTCTGATCAGTAACAAAAACACAGTGAACAACAATGGAGGCTAAATGAAGCTCTGAGGGACACAGAATTCAATATCATGGAAAAGATCGAAAATTATTCAAAACCTGTCAGTGATTGCTGAGAAAACACCAGAACCAGATAAATTCAACTACAACAAATCCCACAGATCTCTTTAAATGCTCCAAAGGTTTGATGTGTTCAGCAGTGGCAAAGGCTGAGGACAGATCCAATCAGGACCATGAAAAAACTCTCCTCAATTCCTGTCAAGGAAGAGATCATTCAGGACCCACACCAGGGCTGTCTTGGTACTGTGTGGTACTATGGCATATACGCAGTATAAATCATTAGTGAGACCTAACCAACAGTACTATGTCTTGTTCTGGAGACCACATCTCCAGAAGGACATAGACAGAGTAGAGGCAGTCCAGAGGAGGGCAACTAAAATGGTGCTAGGCCTACATCAAAAGCCCTATGAGGTGAGGCTAAAAGACCTCCATTATGTACATCCTTGAGAAAAGGAGGGGGGCATTATAGAGACTTTCAAATACATCATGGTTATAAATTGGATACAAGACAGAAGCATTTTTCAGAAAAAAATGATGCTCAAGAAAAGGGGGTCATGTTTTGATGCTGGGGGGTTGATTCAGGAGAAATGTGAGGAAACACTTCTTCACAGAAAGAGTGGTGGAAACCTGGAAAAGCCTCCCAGCAGAGGTGGTCGGGGCAACACTGTAACGGGATTCAAGAATGCATAGGATAGGCATAAGGGAACCTTACTGGTTAGGAAAGGGAGGGTAAAGTAGGAGACCAAATAGGGACTGCAATATTACAGCAGGTAGGGAAAATGGGCAGACTAGGTGGGCCAAGCAGTCGTTATCTGCCATCAGTGTCTATGTTTCTACGCTGAAGGTGAAATCCAGATTCAAAAGACTCATACTGTAGGTGTTAAATTCCTCCAGATGCTCTCTTTGCTGTGCCACTACAACTTTCTCAATAAGAGGCATTGACAAGTTCTATAAAATGGACACTAGCACCTTCCTGCCAGCTTTGCCAGACAGGCAGGTACAGGATACAGAACACAGTAGCTATGAAGCCGATCCAATAGTGCTGAGACGAATCTCTTCAGTATCAGATGAGCAGAATCTACCCAAAACTACCAGATTCCTGTTAACTGCAGGAATTCCACAGAAAATGAACAATTTGTGTAGTTGTAGCCTCCCAATCCTAAGTTCAGCTCCAAAGTACTAGAAACATAGAAACATAGACTTTGACGCAGATAAGGACCACTTGGCCTACCCAGTCTTCCCATTTCCCTACCTATTGGATATACTGCAGATTCTAGTTAACCAACAGCCTACTTCCTGCAACCCCCACTATAATTGCCTTATCTGTTCCATGCATGTTTGAATTCCCCACTGTTTTAGACCCACAACCTCCCAGGAAGGCGGTTCCATCGTCCACCACTCTCTCCGTGAAAGAATTTCCTCACATTACCCCTGAGCCATCCCACCTCTAACTTTAAATTGTGCCCTTGTTCTTACACATCTCTTTTCTGAAAGATGCTACCCTCCTGGACTTTGTTGATTCCCTTGAGGTACTTAAAAGTTTCTATCATGTCCCCCCGTCCCTCCTTTCATCAAGGGTATACATATTAAGCTCTCTCCATCTCTCTTCATATGGTTTCTGATGTAGACCCTGCACCATTTTAGTAGCCCTCCTCTGGACTGCTTCCAACCTGTCTATGTACTTGCGTAGATGAGGTCTCCAAAACTGCACGCAGTACTCCAGATGGGGTCTCACCAACTGTCAGTATAGAGGGATAACCACTTCCCTTTTTCTACTTGTGATGCCCCTCCCTATGCATCCCAGTATCCCCCTGGCTCTCCTTACTGACTTCTCACATTGCTTACCCACCTTTAGGTCATCTGGTATGACTACACCCAGATCTCTTTCCATTATTGTTGTCATTAGTACCTCCCCTGCTATTGTGTACTCTTCTCCTGGATTTTTATTTCCCAGGTGCATTACTTTGCACTTCTTTGCACTGAATCTAAGTTGCCATATGTCTGACCATTCCTCCAACCTTGTCAAGTACCTTCTCATCCTTTCTACCCCCCCTTGTGTATCAACTCTGTTACAGATCTTTGTGTCATCCACAAAGAGGCATAACTTTCCTTCCAGACCCTCCGCAATGTCACCTATAAAGACGTTAAAGAGGACTGGACCCAGTACTGAGCCCTGAGGTACTCCACTAGTAACCCCCCTTTCTTCAGAATGTGTTCCATTCACTATTACCTTCTGAGTCCTGTTGTGCAGCCAGTTTGCCACCCAGGCTACCACCCTGGGACCCACTCCCAGGCTGGCTAACTTGATTATTAATCTTTTGTGCAGGACTGTGTCAAATGCCTTGCTAAAGTCTAGGTAGGCCATATCCACAGCCCCTCCCTGGTCTATTACTTTGGTCACCCAGTCAAAGAAATCGATTAGATTCGTTTGACATGACCTTCCTGCTGTGAATCCATGCTGCTTTGGGTCCTGTGCTCCGCTGGTCTCTAGGCACTCAACAATTCTTTCTTTCAGAAGTGATTCCATCATTTTCCCCACCACTGAGGTCAAACTAACAGGTCTGTAGTTTCCTGCTTCTGCCTTGCTCCCACTTTTGTGAAGGGGAATCACATCTGCCCTCCTCCAGTCCTCAGGTACCACCTCATCTTCCCATGATTTGATAAAAAGCATGGTTAGTGGTGTCACTAGGTCCTCCCTTAGCTCTTTTAGGATTCTAGGGTGAATCCCATCAGGCCCCATTGCTTTGTCCATCTTGAGTTTTAGGAGTTCTTTCAGTACTCTTTCTTCTGTAAATGGACTGGTGTCAACCCCACTATCCAGAGTGCTTCTACTGTTTGGTTTAGGTAACTCCTCCTCTTCTTCTTTTGTGAATACTGAGCAAATGTATTCATTCAGTATCTCTGCCTTTTCACTGTCTCCCTCTGCCCACCTCCCCTCTCCTTTATTAATCTTCACTATCCCTCCCTTAACCTTTCTATGCTCCCTAATGTACCTATAAAAGGTTTTATCCCCCTTCTTAACTGAGTTGGCTATCTTTTCCTCGGTTTGGGCCTTTGCTTTTCTGACTGTCTTCCCCACTTCTTTCTGCTTTAATTGATACAGTTCCCTGTCATGCTCCGTCTGTGATGCCTTATACTTTTTGAATACAGCCTTTTTCTCCTTAACCTTCCCTGACACATCTTTTGAGAGCCATAGTGGTTTGTTATTCCGCTTTGTTTTCTTTATTTGTTTCACACAAAGGCTTGTTGCCTCCATGATGGCAGTTTTGATTTTTCTCCATTGTTCTTCCACCCCTCCTTTCTGGCCATTTGCTAATGCATTCCTCAGGTATTCACCCATTGTGCCAAAGTCAGCCCTTCTAAAGTCCAGTATCCTTGTCTTTGTATGGCTTGTCTCCATGGTTGTGTTTATTGTGAAGCACACTGTGCAGTGGTCGCTTGTTCCCAGATGTCTACTGACTTCTAAGTTTGTGCTCCTCTCTCCATTTGAGAGTACCAGGTCTAATATTGCTCCCTCCAGAGTGGGTTCCACCACTAGCTGTCTAAGGCATGCTCCCTGTAGGGCATCGAGAATGACGCTGCTCTTGGATGTGGCTGCAGTCCATGTCACCCAGTTAATATCTGGCATATTCAGGTCCCCCATCAACAGTATCTCCCCTTTTTCAGCCATTTTGAGAATGCCCTCTATCATTTACTTGTCCATTTCCTCCCCTTGAGATGGGGGTCTGTATACAACCCCTGTGCAGATTGTGATGCCATTCCCTGTCTCCAAGGTGACCCAGAGTTCCTCTTGTCCTCCCCCTTTACTTTTTAGTTCTGTAGCTTTGATCCCTTCCCTTATGTAGAAAGCTACTCCACCTCCTCTTTTACCCTCCCTGTCCCTTCTGTAGATTGTGTACCCTGGTATGTTGACATCCCAGTCATGGTTCTCCATGTACCATGTTTCTGTGACTGCCACAATATCCAAGTGTTCCACTTCCATCAGGGCTACTAGCTCTGGAAGTTTGTTTCCAGACTACGGGCAGTGGTACTCATTGCCCTCCATTTAATGTTGGCTTTATCCTTTTTTACCCCATCCTTGCTCTTATTGCCCTTGTCCATTTTTCCATTTGCCCCTGTCCTGTCCTCTGTCAAGCTCTGTACCTCAGTGTTTACCCTACTACCTGCCATGTTTTATGGGGGGAGGCTTGAACTTTCCTGTTTCCTATCAGCACCTCCCCCCTTGGCTAGTTTAAAAGCTTGCCAAGGAAACCTTAAACCTGTCACCTAGGAGCATGTTTCCTTCCTGGACAGATGCAGACCATCATGCCAGTATAGACCTTCATCTCTCCAGGTGGACCCCCAGTCCCCAATGAAGCCAAAGCCCTGTGCTCTGTACCAGTTATACCCTAGCCTCACCCCTGCCATAGACTGGCAGCACCTCTGAGAAGGTTACCGTGCTTGCTACCTGTCTGAGGCCCTCCCAACTCCACAAATTCATCCTGCACTGCACTGATCTCATGCCTAGCTAGGTCATTTGTCCCGAGGTGGACAATGATATCTAGTTTCCTCTCCTGTGATGCTGCTTCTGCAATCCCGAGGATTCGCTTCCTGTCCCTCCAAGCCATGGCACCAGGCAGGCACCTTACTTCCCTCTCCTCTCCCTTCCCCAGGTCTACACCCCTAACAACTGAGTCCCCTATCAGAAGCTGTTTCTTTCACCTGTGGTGTCCCTTGCCACTCTTTTGTGGGTTTCCCTTGTGGATGTCCCCAGCATTCTTCTTGGTCTCCAATGAGGGTGTCATCATAGAGGAACCTTGATTTGCCAGGCTGACATATGATTTGTGTAGAGGTGCAACTCGGGGCTATGCCTCTGTTCCACCACCCTCACCCTCCCGAACCTACTGTGGTCCATCTGCTCTTCACACATGGCAACCTCTGAGGCAGTGGTTGTGGAACTGGTGCTCTTTGGGTGGGGAGGCCTCCTTAGTCCTTGCCAGTTCAGCCTGGAGGTGGGCAACCTCCTCCCTCAGAGCTGACAGTTGCCTGCAAATAGGGCAGCAACGCAGGTTCCAGAATGTCTCCCGGAAAATTGCTGCCCCACAGCCAGTGCATTGCACCACTCCCCACATGTCCCTCTTCCTTTTAATATACAATGAGTAATATACTTTTTTTTTGTTTGTTTTGTTTGTATTTACTTACCCTGTATGCACTGTGCTGGGTAATTAAGAATATGACAGTTCTGCTCCAAGACCTGTTGAGGAAGTGATGTCAGAACCTTGGCTATAAAGGAAATGCCACGCCTGGGTTGGGTAGGGTGAGGGGAAGGGTGGGTGTGTAGGCCACAAATACTGGTGACTGTTAGAAACAATCAAATACACCACTGCTCCACCACCCTGGTGAGTACTGCCCTTTATAGTAAGTCAACCAACACCACAATGTACTAGACCACTGCTCCTACACAAACCACTCTACTGAGTCCAGGGATAAAACGAACTCACTGTTCAGCCAGCAGGACACTTCTAAAATATTGCACAAATATCCTTCCAAATCCTATGTGTCTAGCACAGAAATCAAGCAACTTCAGTTGTATTTTAACCCCTCTGGTTATAAAATTACTACACTTTAATGGATTCCTGCAATTCTTAATGCCAATAAGAAAATAATGAAACTTTCTGTAGAAAGTGTAGCTTACCTTCCTAGTCCCCTACAATATCATGTTTTACCAAGTTCCCAGTTCCTCAAATGCGTTCTAGTTTGTTCTCTGCAGTATAGCAAGTTTCTCAGCTTCCAACAGGAGCAGGCAAGTATTTTCTGACTGGCTTTTCTATGTGCAGTTTGCTTAAGACAGCAGTGATAAAAGCCCCACCCAGAATCAATTGATTGACTAGTGACACCTGTGATGTAAGCAGGCCTTTCAGTGAAGACAATTTGCTATGTCTGCTTCTAATACACACACAAACCCTTTATCTGAAACCAGGGATAAACTCACTGCTTAGCCAGCAGGACACTTCTAAAATATTGCACAAATATCCTACCAAATCCTATGGGCCAGATATTCAAACTGCACCCAAAAAGTGCGCAACAGCAGGAGCAAGTGTAAGTCAATTACATGACATCAATCGCCGCGATATTCAAACATGGAGCAAGGCCAATTGCGCAAGCAGCCAACATCTGAATATCGCACAAACTGTGCCATAGCGCAACCAGGGAGGAGAAGCTGAGCAGATATGATGCGCCATAGTGCAACCAGGAAGGGGAAGCTGAGCAGATACGATGTGCCATAGTGCAACAAGGCCAGCCCAGCTGAGCAGTCCAGAGGCCCATAGGGCATGCAATGACACCCCCAGCAGCATAGCAATGGAACAGCACAATCAGGGAGGTAGGCAGAGGCCCACCACCCATGCCACAGATGGGCACAGGGCCACACTGCAAAACTAATAATGCACCCCCACACCCCAAGAACAGCATAACTGGGGGAGGGACGGAAAATCAACTGGCCCATGGAGACAAGCAAAGAAAGCACATCCGGCCGTGTTACTGCAGCACACCCACTGGCAAGCTGAGACTGCTACACAAAGGGGCGGACCACCCAGTGTCCAGCAGCTCTGTGTGCACAGCACACCCTGCACTGTGACCCCAAGACACCACTCCATGAGCAGTGACTGTGCCCATCACTGCAGGACTCCCATGCCCCCGGCACAATGCAACCATGTGTACCATCGAACCATACAAGCCAGACCCACCAGGAGCACCCAGCGGTGTGGCAGCACAGCCAGTCCGGCTGAAAGCCACCACCACACCAGGGACACCCCCATGCACACACACACACACACAATCCCAGGACAATACCACACCAGATGCCATGCACACCACTGCAACTGAGCACCCATAGCCAGCTGCAAATCAGAGACCACTACAGTATTCATACAAAATAGATTTATAAAAGAATATCAACATGAACACACAACAATAAACTATGTACAGAGAGATATATACAAGAAAGGGGTGGGGGTACGGGTACAAGGTAGGGGTGGGTAAGGGGCAGGGATGAAGAACTTGGTGAGGGAAGGCAGGGTGTGAGGGAAGGGTAAAGGGGGTAGGTGTGGGACAGCTACTGTCCTCCAGGCTGCACAGCAGCAGGTTGCCCCTGGTCTCGTGGGCCTCCGCCGACTGACACCCTCCGGTGCATCTCCTGCAGAATGGATAGGGATGCCGTGACACCTCCAGCAGGCGGTGGACAGCCCGCTCAATCCTGTGCAGGACCTGGACACCTAGGGCAAGGGAACAGAATCAATGGCTGTGACTTTCCACAACCCTGAAGCCCACCCAACATGCATGGCATACAGCCAAGTGCCCCACCCCTGTGATGGACTGCACCCACTCACAGTGACCGTGCACAAGACAAGCCCAACCAGGCAGCAACAGCCGTGTGTGCCACTGCACACACACCCCACCCACGCCCAGCACAGCACAACCAAGGCTGTCCAGTGACTTGGCTATGTCATGGGAAGGTAGTGCCACAGCCATGTGCCCAGTGCATGCATGGACCACCAGTGACGCACTCACAGACATGCAGTGCCACTGGACAGTGCTGACTGTCACACGTCACGTGCATGGCAGTGTTGTCCATGGATGGTGGCCGTGCCCCCCCCACAGCATGCAATAGCATCCATGTTGTAATGACACTCACCCTCATCAAGCCGCTGCATCAGGTGCTGTGGCTGCGGCTGCTGCTGTTGCTGCTGCTGTGGCTGTTGCACCCCTCCTCCACCAGCCACCCTGGCACCGCCATCCCATGCCTCAGCCCGTGTCTGTCTCTGCTCCTCCATGCCTGTAGGAGACAAAGGAACAGAAAAACATCAGTGAGATCCCAAAGCAGACAGCCCCTTGCCCCATTGAGTGTGCCTGCCCACACATCCAGACCCAAACAGCACACACCTGCAAACACCCTCACAGCAAACCACAGCCCAACCCACACCCATGCGCAGATTACATTATACAGTCACCCATGCAGACAATACTGGTGCATACACAGCACACCCACCTGGCCTGGGCACAATGCCCCTCCTGGCACGCGACCTGAGGCGCGCAAGCAGAGCACGCGCCCTCCTCTGCAGGTCGCCATAGCGGTGCCTGCACTGTTCAGGGGTCCTCCTCCACCCAGTGGCCTGCTCCAGGGCAGCGGCGACCTGCTGCCACACATGGGTGCGTGGCACCTGCTGGGGAACACCCTCGAACAGTGAGCCATAGTGGGGCTCCACCACAGCCACCAGGTTGGCTAACTCCAAAGCCCCCCATTGTGGTGCTCTCCTGCGTGCCATTTTCAAACTGTACAGTGGCAATATGGCACTCAGCAGCGCGGCAACCCCACGTGGAAATGCTGTGCAATACAACTCCATCACTGCCTATCGCGCTGTTCGGACAGCGCCGTCGGTCCACATCGGCTGTCACCGAACAGCGCGATAGAGCCGTACACATGGCAGATGTACAGTGCCAGGGGGCAAAGGTCGTGCACAAGGTCATGGGTCAGTGGCGCAAGGCCACACACAGTGCCATCGGACGTCCACATGTCCTGCGCGATCGGACACCTGCGTGCCAGTGCCACAGTGGACTATTGCGCAGTACTGCCACTGCGCCATGTGGTGACCAGCGCTGTAGCACCATTGGCACAATGGTGGCCATGGCCTGAATTGCCGATCGCGCACAGCACGTCATCAGCATGGCAGATGCCTGCGTAAGCTACCTGGGCATGTGCAATGCAGTGTACCACACAGTCACAGATATGCGCCATTGGCTCAGCCGGCTCAACTGTATTACGCAAAGCGCAACGGCGCGATATTCAGCCGACACATGCAAATCATCTGATCAGCCATTCAAAGGCACAGTGGCTCGATTTGCATCTCATTACAGTTGCTCCACTCCTAATTTGCATGCATTGCGCTATAAATGTGCGACATTGGGCTGCGCTGGCTAGATTCGGGTTACTGCAGGTGAGGAGGTGGGTTGCATGCTGTGTGATGTTCTGGACAATGGTCATGGGATAACGCTGTAGACCGCACAGTGACAGGTGTCCACTTCCACCCATACAGATCAACATGACCGAGCACAGCCAAGGTGAGGGTGAGGATGGTGGGCGGAGGAGGAGGCCCAACTTCACCATGGCAGAGAAAGAGGCCCTCTTCCAGCCCTACCTAGAGGAGGAGCCACTGCTGAGTGGACAGCGGGGCACCCCTCAGGCCCGTGTGGCTGCATGGGAGGGGGTAGCTCGGGCAGTGGACCTGCATGGAAGCCACCAGCGCTCCGTGCAGGAATGCAAAAAGAAGATGGGGACAGACCGCAGGGGGGTGAAGGAGAAGGTGGCAGCCCTCAGGGTGGAACGTGCTGGCACAGGCGGGGGCCAGCCAGCGGTGGCGAAGCTGACCCTGGCTGAGGACCGACTGGCTGCATCAATGCAGCGGAGTGCTATTGAGGGTGTACCAGGAGGTGGATTCCAGACAGGTGGAAGCCCATCACTGCACGGTATGACATGGTGGTGGTGTTGGGGGAGGAAGGTTGTTCACATGCACTCACATGTCCTCACTTTCTGTTACAGATCCTGTTCGTCTTCAGGGGACGGTGGTGGTGGGTTCAGGCAGTGAGGAAGACCTGCTGGACATGGAGGAGGGTCCATCCACCTCTGCCACCAGCCAGCATGCACTGCACCAGCATGCACGCCGGGCTGCCAACTCAGGTGTCGGTGAGTCAGGTGTGGGGGGTGCACAGCCTGTGTCTCAGCAGTCTGGCATGCAAGCATGCCAGCACACTGTGACTGTGGCTGTAGCACATACCTGCACCATTGATGATGCAAGGACTGCAATGGGCAGTGACATGTGTGTGTCCCATGACGGACACACAGCAGGCCAGCACATGCCCCTGGGCCTAGCTGGTTCCAACGCAGGTGCCAGCATGTCGGCACAGTCCCAGGCTGTGCCTCTAAGCACCAAGGGCAGCACCAGTGGCTGTGCAGGTGTCTGGCACTGCCGCGGCCACAGCAGTGGAACGAGTGGTCCCTGGGGCACAGCGGTTGAGGGCAGCAGCAGCAGTCACCCACCAGGTCTGGGGTACAGTGTCCAGCGGTGGCACATGCCCACCGCCCTTGATATGCCCATTTCTGGTCCTGGTGAACAGCACCCACCCTCAAGGGGTGTTGAGCATCAGGACCTTCCATACCCTGGGGACAGGATGCTGTTGTGGCAGAGTACCCATTTGAAGAGCACACCCACCTGCCGCGGGAATCAGTACAGCAGCAAAGGCGGTTGCAACGCCCATGGAGGCACTGCGTGGCTGTGGAGCGCACAGCAGGGACTGTGCTCTGATCCTTGCAGAGAAGGTCCATATGCGATGGATGTGACCGCCACCATTGACAGGCAGACCAGGCATTGGTCGCTGTCGTGGCTGCATTGGGCACACAAGCAGGTGCCCCTGTACCGCGCACCCCACACAGTACGCTCTCCACTCCCCATTCCCAGCGTCATGCGACACCCAGCCTGTCGACGCCGGGTTCTGCTGTGGGCATCCCGAGCACCCCTGGTGCAGGTATGTTTGGCATACTACAGACCCCAGTGCGGACAAGGTCGCGATCACTCAGTGGGACCCCTGGTGGTCCATCGGTGCCACCCCATGTGGCCCCTGCTCAGCCTGCCAGTGTTGTTGGGTCATGGCGGGGCCGCCCATGCATCCTCGGTGGCCATGAAACAGTGCAACATGACTGACCTGTCTCCCAGTGCGGGCCCTGTCTGGTGCTGCCCTGTGTGCACTGTGCATCATGGTGGGCAGTGCACTGGTGGGTGCCCTGCACATCACGCTGACATACGGAACACCTGCACACCATCCCAACTGCTGTCCACAGGTGTGTGTGCATGATGATGCCTGCATTGCACTGTACACCAAGGTGCAAGGGTGCCCAGCATCTGACACACGTACTTGGACAGTACAGGTGGTGGGTGTGGTCTGTGGATCTGTGTGTTTGCGATGTCTGTTCCTGCTCTGCTGTGCACCTGCCCATGTATGCTTTGTGCCTGTTGTGTGTGTGTGTGTGTGTGTGTCCATATGACTGTTCACCCCTCCCTGATGGTGTGTCTGTGTGCCTGGTCCCTTCCACTCCCCTTGCCATCATGCACCCCTGGTGTGTTACTCTGTGTGCCTGTGGGTTGCGCCAGGACAGTGTTGGTTGCACATGGCCCCTTGACTTACCTGTGTCATGCATAATGCTCCTCCGTGATGGTGTCCCGGTGCAGCTGGGCCTGCCGGATCAGTCGGGTCCCGCCGTCAGGGGCTGCTCATCACCATCATCACCGGCGCCGCTGGCGTCCCCATCGCTGTCCCCCTCCTCGACCTGAATGGCTATCCCACAGTCTTTGGCCATGTTGTGCAGGATACAACATGCCAGGAATATCCCACAGGCCTTTGAGGGGCTGTACTGTAGGGCACCGCCGGAGGTGTCTAGGCATCGGAAGCATGCCTTGAGCATCCCAAACACCCGCTCGATGATGTTGCATGTGGCGGCATGCGCCTCATTATAGCGTTGCTGCGATGGGGTCATGGGGCCGTATGGTGTGAGCAGCCAGGGACGGAGTGGGTATCCGCTGTCACCTGTGTGAGATGGTGGAGATGAGTATCATGTTCAGGTCCATATTGCCAATATCCCTGTGTGCCACTACCATAGCACCTGTGGCATTCCTCCTTGCCCCACGCTTTGCAATTCCTACATGTACGCACCCACTAGATGGCCTGTGGGATGTCCCCACTCTTGAATCGATGGCACAGTGCGGACTGATACCATATAAAGGCATCATGTGCTCCGCCAGGGTGTGTGGCACAGACATTGATTATGCGCCCAGTGGCATCACACACCACCTGGAAGTTGACACTGGAATAGCCCTTCCTGTTCCTATATGCGGCCCCATCGGGGCCAGGTAGTGTGCAAATGGCCACATGGGTGCAGTCTATGGCCCCTAGCATGCCAGGCATACGTGCTACCCTGTGGAACTCCTGCATGTTTGCTGTGCGCTCTGCCGCGGTGCTGGGGAACTGGATGTGCTCCGCAGCATGTGACAGCAGTGCGCTGAGGAATTGGGTGAGGATGCATGATGTGGCCGACTGTGTGATGCCTGTGGTGTACCCTGTCAGCCTCTGGAAGGTGCCCGTGGTGAGCAGGCACATGCAGGCTGTTACCTTGGTCTCCACCGACAGAGCGTGACTCCGTCATGAGGGTGCCTGCATCACATCACTGCACAGCTCACAGAGCTGTCTCAGTATTGCCCTGTTCAGGCGGTACCAGCCCACGATCTCTACATCTGTTTACAGCTCAAAGCTGATGCGGGCACGGTACTGCCTGTTGGGGCGTACACGACGGGCCCTTCCACGGCCACGTCCCCCTGCAGCATGCATTCTCACCCCCCTTATTACAGCTTCCATGTGGAAGCTGGCACTGTCCATCTCCCTGGCTTGTGACCTCCCCTGGCTGATGTTGCTCTGTTACCCCTGCTGTCCTGACTGCTACCTCCACTGCACCGGGTACCCCACTGGCCTCTGCAGCCTATGGCCCACACAACTTCCCTTGCCTGCCCTGCTCTGGACTGTCACTGTCTGTCTCTCTCTGTCTGTCTCGCTTGGCATCTCTGTAGCGTTCTTGCGCCTCTTCCTTGAGCCTTTTTATTTTGGCTCATTTCCGCTGTGGCGCAACTTCCGTCTGTTCCGCTGTTGCGCATTGCGCAACCCTTTGAATATCGCATTGCGCTCTTTATGCAGGGATCCGCCCTTCGGTTGTGCATGCCATCATTTGCATTGCGCTGTTGCTCAGCCTGTTTTCGGTGGCACAACTGCCTCCTGCTGAATATCGCAGAATGGCGCACTTTCGGACTTGCGCATGCGCAACCCTATTGCGCATGGCGCAACCCTTTTGAATATCTGGCCATATGTGTCTAGCACAGAAATCAAGCAACTTCAGTTGTATTTTAACCCCTCTGGTTATAAAATTACAACACTTTAATGGAATCTGGCAATTCTTAATGCCAATAAGAAAATAATGAAACTTTCCATAGAAAGTGTAGCTTATCTTCCTAGTCCCCTACAATATTATGTTTTACCAAGTTCCCAGTTCCTCAAATGTGTTCTAGTTTGTTCTCTGCAGTATAGCAAGTTTCTCAGCTTCCAACAGGAGCAGGCAAGTCTTTTGGGGTTGGGGGAGCATTCCGGGGTGCAGTCTTGCAATAAAACACAGAAACTCTCATGTATTTTTCATTAGTTGTCTTCTTTTATTTTCTCAAACTTTTTTTTCTCAGGCAAATGAATTCCCAATTGGGGCTAATAGCATTTACCATAATAAAAAAGTAGCTGGTACAAGCATATCCAATAGAAACAACTAACTTTTGTTTGGATATGTAAAACCATTTGCCATTTGGCACTGATATGCTACTTGCTGCATTTTCATGACTTTCACTTATTTCTGTTTTTTTTTTTCTACTGCTGTGGCCATATGTATTTTCCATCATCTGCTCCAATCACCCTGTCATCTAGATCAGGCAGTTCCCTGGCTGTCTATCCTATTAGACAAAATGTCTAATTCAACATTTGTTCTGGTAGAGCACATCCCTGCTGCATAGGCTTCCATAGTACAAATGTCATGCTATTTCACAGAATCATAGAATCCTGCCAGCAGAAAAAGACCATTTGGCCAATCTAGTTGCCCAAAAGAGATATCCCTCCGTTCTGCCTTTTCTTATCTCCCACCCCCTGCCCTACCTCTCCTCCCCGGTCAAGTCCCATGTAGATATCCTGGTGATTGTGAAGAGATTCAGACCAGCCGAGGGCTAAACATTAAGTAACTTGCTTACTAGCATGTGACACAGATCTTACACATCACATTAAGTAGCCAAATGATGTATTTGCATAGATATATTACATGTTTATCTTTGAGGCACAGCCCCTGACGTGAAGATGACATTAATTTGTTATGTGAAGGATGTAAGGATGGACAGAGCTCAAGGAGGAGGGGTGCGGGGCACAGCCCCTGAGATGAAAGCTTACGCTCATTGATTAAGTCTGCACTTCACGCTTTCAGGGGAAGGCGGTGCTTATCATTCTCGCACTTTTTACGCCACGCAATCTGTCTGGCACTAGACACCAGGAGATGTTTGATGGGGGGGGTGTCAATATACATCGCCCGCGATCGGGCATTACGTCCACTGGACCACCAGGGAGATATTCGGGTTGGGGAGGGGGGCACTTTACTTACTGCCTGCAATCAGGCATTGGGGGGGTTCTTATTACATTCTGCCCACGATTGGGCATTACGGTCCACTGGACCACCAGGGATGTGAACGGGAGGGGAGGGAGCCACATTGATGCCCGTGGGGGGGCACAGGGACTGAGTTGGGGGCCAGCCACGGATGGCAGCTGCTATGTTGTGCCCTGCAATACAGCAGCTCACCTGTGGGTGGCCCTCAACTTAAGCTTTTTTTGGCTCAAAGTTGTGCAGGCACAGGTTGGGGTTGCGCATGCACACTCTGCACAGCCCGACTGAATATCGGGCTGTGCAGTTTCATAGTTCCTCCCCTCCTGTTGAGCATGATTCATTTGCATTGCACTGTTGCTCAGCCTGTTTTCAGTTGCGCAACTGCCTCCTGCTGAATATCGCAGAATGGCGCAATGTAGACTTGAGCATGTGCAACCCTTTTGAATATCTGGCCCTGGTGTCAGAACCTGAAAGGGGGTGAGGGGGGGCAAATCATGTAGCCAGGTAGTCCGTGGCAAGCAAAATAAGTTTGGTTTCTAGATTTTCAAAACTGGTGGTCAGAGTGACAACTTGATCTTAAACTGGATTTATCCCACCCTGTGCAGGACTGGGGTAAAAGGATATGCACTCAGAATGTCTTTACTGGGAGGATTTGGGATATATGGAACCAGCTACTGGAGGAGATGGTGAATATGGACACTCGATGGTACTGGGATAGAGCAGCCTTAAGTAACATAGGTGATTCCCAGTGTGCTGAAATTCAGTAGGAGCAGGTAGAAATGTATTACAGGACCGATCCAAAACCATGTCTGCTCTACACCAGGACACGTGCCCTGGCTCCACAAAAAAATGTAGTGTATAGCAACCCCCAGAGGACAAATATAAGCACTCTGTGGTGCCGATCTGGCTGCCAACTGTGCCCACCCATATCCTAATAGCGAAGTGTCTGCAGGCACTACTGGCTGAAAATATTCATGTTCAGCAGCGGCAGAGGGTGTTTGCTTTAAGCAGTTATTTGTAAGGTTGATGCAGATGCAGTGTACCTGCTATTTTAACAGCAGAATATACTGTAGTACAGAGACCCTAGGGCTACATGCAGCAGCATCATGTGCCTATTACAGTATTAAGGAATGGACATGTAAGCGATGCTTCATAATGTTCTTACATTCCAGTCACTATTTTGAGCAATGTACAATACATATTTGAAAAGCAGTAAGTCACATGTGCTGTCTGGTGCAAAAGTTATTCAAAACTGCCCACATTTTGGAGCAGATCTCTACCAAAATAAAACCAACATGTATAGTCTATTGAATTATGCTAATGTGTTTTTTTCTATATTTTGGCTATCAGTCTTGTAAATATTTTACATAACTAGTATTTATTCCAGTTAACTCTACCAGCTGAGTGACCTCACTAAGGCTGTGTTTGTTCATGGTACTTTGTGTCCTAATAAGTGCAATATGAAGTTGGAGAATACTTAAAGGCTTCCTGTACACTTCATAGATCAGTGGTGGAAAGCTTGCTGCAAAATCTTGGAAAAACTAAAAGCTGTGCACATCTGAATAGCTGAAGATTATTCCAAATTAACTTGGAAGCAAAGTACCTGCTCACTAACTTTCTGGAAGAGCATCTCTCCAGCTGTTTCATCCAGTGATATATTCAAGTAACACAGGAAAGGGTGTGTTGACAGCATACAGTATTTGCTTACCTGTAGTGTTGGAGACAGGAGATGAGATGGAAGTGCCTTCAAGCATCCTGAAGTTTGCTGATCTGTTAACAGCACTCTTGGATTGATTTACCATGATTTTTTTACAAATTATAAAACTTGTGTGTGTGGTTTAAAAAAAAAAAAAAAAAAAAAAAAGCTTTTTGCTAGATCTACTCATTGCAGGCAAAGTGCTACACACCTGCTTTGTGCTGTGGATGGGGTAGCTGCTATGACTCATGGCAACTCCACATTCATACATCAGTGGCTACATAAAGGTCCACACAGTTGAGCCAACAAACATAATTTTACATATAGATGCTGCCATGTTTGAACTGTTTGGCTGGAGATGGTTATGTAATGTCTTATAAATACAGGTTAAATAGTTTCACAGATGCTAAGAATTGGGCTTTGTGATACAGATAACCTATTTAAAATCGGAACTACATTTTAAATAAATCCATTTGCAGTTGGGCTTCTCCAAAGCAGTCATGCTTTGAATTTGATGTCCCCTAATTGAAAACTGCTCAGCTATGCTTGACAGTTTTGAAAGCACAGAGAACTGCTCACACAAGAAGAAACTTGCTTCAATTATCCATGTGATCACTCTGCTGAAGGATGGGTGTGGGAGTGCCATAAACAGGTGCTTGTGGTGCTGCTGCATTTGTTTACCTTTTAGTTGTGAGCAAACCAAGCTTAAGTTTAAAATGGTTTGGTTCTGCTCATAATTTCTTAAATCTCAAAGTTTAATGCCTCAGTCTTGGAGGATGTGAGCAGTCAATGGCTAAAGGGCTCACTGGACCAGATTGTCAGCACAAATGCAATATGTATTACCAACTAGCCCTAAATTGGTATCTGGAGTGCCTGAGGGGACAAGCATCCCAGATAGTGGCATCTTATGGGGAGGAGCAATGCTTCTGCAGTGCTGCAACCTAGATAAAGGGTGCAGCTGAGGCATTGCAGGAGGAAGAAGCTTGATCTTGCTTCACATTGGCATACTTGTGTGCACACATGGAACCACTTGCAATCTGTATCTTGTTGGTTGGGGTCCAACAAAGGAACTCCATATGAGCAGCTGATGCTAACCATTCTAGGGCCTGTTGCTTACTAGCTTTCATGGATGGGTCTCATGAGGATGCTGACCCAAGAGGGCTGTGTGTTTCTCCTTTAGCTGAATGGTTAGAGCTGCAGCCTCTATCAGGGATGTAAGGAGTGATCCCAGGGTCTGGCAGTTAGAGGGTGATGCATCCCCAGCTGTATTGTATGGTCTCTCTGCAGCTTCTGGGGTATCTGTGGTAGTGTGTATGCTTTGCATGTACGAGGCCCTGGGTTCAATCCCAGCATCTTCACACTTTCTGTATGTGAATGCTAGAAGTCTAGCAAATAAGATTCTGGACCTAGAAGCCATCCTGGCGGAGGCAGATCTGGATACTGTGGCCATTAGAGTCTGGGTGCACTGAAAACCATGACTGGGACATGCCTATCTTGGGCTATGCTCCTTTCAGGAAGGAAAGGAGTGGGTGTGGTGCTTTATGTGAAGGCAAAGCATAAAGGCCACTGAGATGCAGGGAATTTGGAGGGGGAGGCAGAGATACTGTAAGTCACCCTGGAGATGGGAATGGAGCCACTATTTTCACTGGAGTGATCTACAGACCTCCAGTACAGGGAGAATTAAGGCATTGGTGGAAACCATTTTAAGATGGTAAAAAGGAAAGGTGCTGCTGATGGGGGACTTCAACCTGCCAGATATGGATTGGAGCCTCCCAGCAGCTTGAAGTGAGGACATCCTGGATTTTCTGCAGGGGTCATTCCTCAGGCAACTAGTCGGTGAATGCACCTGATGGGGCAATACTGGACCTGGTATGGGAACAATGTTGCAGACGTCTGGGTGGGAGGCCAGTTGGGGATCAGTGATCACTGTATAGTGTTAAATACAAGGATGGCTGTGGAATCTAATCACATGAGGGTCCTGTACTTCAAGAGGGCAGATTTTTAAAAAGGTGAGTAGAAACAAGTGAGCAAAAGCAAGAGGATAGGGATCGCTATGGTTCTCAAAAGAGGTGGCTGGAAGAGTAGTGTTAAGAAGGTGTAGGGAGATGCATAGGAGGTGTATTGTGGGGGAGAGAAGTGGGGAAAGCCACACGGAACACAAAGGTGCAAACTGAAGAAAGCCCAGGAGGTAATGAAAGGGGGCAGCAGAAGACAAGGGGTGGGATTGTAAGGTTAAAAAGGGAGACTGCAGAGGGACCAGGAAAAAGCAAGTTTATACAGCACCCAATGCCTGAGGCTCTGGCTTCCTGCATAATATGGTAGGGTAATAACATATATACACACATGTACTGTAGATGTGTAGGCAGACATACTGAATAAATACTTTTGTTCAGTTTTCACAGAGGGAGAAGGCCCACAAAAAAACTAAAACCTTGAAGTGGACACTAGTCCTTTTCTAGAGGGGAGTTGCTAATCTCAAGGTGGACAAAACAATGGAGCCAGATAGGGTGCATCCAGAGGTATTGAGGGAGCTCATGGAAACACTGGCTAACCTCTGACGGTTGTATATTTTTTCCTGTTTTCTTCCCCACCCTCACATCCTTGGCAGAGTGTGTGGAGACACATGCATGTCACGCACTGTGGGTCTCCTCACCCTATTAGTTGCCCATAGCCAGCTGTGCCACCATGTGATGGTGGGACTGTGTATGAGCAACCTTCTCTCCTGGGAGAGGAGAGCAGCTCTGAGGCTGCTTATTCCAGCTCCTACCTCCCCATACCAGCACCCAGAGCAGAGGTCATTCCTGAACTCGGGTCACCAGCATAGTGACATAAGGCATCCAGTGCCTTAACCCTCAGTGCCACTGGGCTGGCATCTGACTTCTATTTTCCAGCTCACTGAAACAAGTAATCCCAGAGGACTGCAGGAGGTGGATGCAGTCTCTCTTTACACAAGTGGTAGCAGGTTGGCAAATATAAGTAAGTCAGCCTGACATTGGTTGTAGGAAAGTTGATGGAATCACTGCTGAAGGAAAGGATTGTGGAATATTTAGATTTTCAGTGGTTACATCATCTAAGGCAGCATGATTTCATGGGGGTCATGTCAAATGAATATGATAAATCTCTTTGGGTGTCCCAAGGAACTAGATGAGGATGGAGAGGAGAATGTGGCCCATCTAGATTTCAGGTGTTCAACACTTCAACATAGGTGACTAGAGCAAGCTTGCTTATGAGTTGGTCAGAAGGTGGAAAACTGGCTAAGAAATTGATTAGGAATGGGTAACAGAGGGTGGTGGTAAATGGAGTTCATTCAAGAAGACAGACCAGCTGAGGGCCTCGGATCAGTGCTTTGACTGGCCCTTTTAATGTCTTTAAAAGTGACATTGCAGACGAGCTGAAGGGAAGGTCTGCTCTGAGAATTACACTAAAATTTGCAGTAGGGTGGACATCTTTGGGTGGGGGTGGAGGGATGAGCAGAGAATTGTGCAAAATACACTTGGGGCTGGATATTCAAAGGCTGCAACTGGTGCAATCCTGCATTGTGCCCTGGTGAGATATTGAGAAGGTGACCTGGTGCAGTGCAATCCCAATGCACTGGAGCACAATGATGTATGTGGAGCAGATGCAGGGGGCATGCCCATGCATATGTAACACATCCTAGAATGTGCGGTGCACCTCTGCACTACGCCACATAGGGTCTCAAAGTTGAGCCCCTGGAGAGTAGCAGCGACTCCCAGCCACCCGCAGATGGGCTGCTGAATGGAATGGTGCAACACAGCAGCCGCCAGCCATGGGTGGTCACCCGCCCACCCAGCACACAATCACATAGCACCCACAGAACCCTGGTGGTCTAGTGGCACCCCTTCCCTTCCATGTTCCCGATCGTGGGTATCTGATGAACATCTCTGGTAATCCAGTGGACCCCACCCCAGAGCTGCAAGCACTGTAAATGAAAAATGCCCTGGCAGTCTAGTGGTACCCCTTCCTGCCCCATCCCCGGTATTGGATATTCAGATAAATCCCTGGTAGTCTAGTGGTACTTCCCTTCCTGTTGCTGCACTGCAGTACATCATCATATTATAAACCATGGTGATCCAGTGACACCTCCCACCCACACATAACCCCTTGCCCACCCTGCTCCCCCCAATCAGTGGGCATCTGCAACCCACCTGCCAAATGACTTACAGTATGGGCTTGCAGGGTGTACTGTACTACAGTCACAAATATGTGAATGAAGTCATTCACAAATTTGGGACTGTCTAGTACAGTATGCCCTGCAAGCCCATTGGTCTGCACCGTGAACCAATGGGCTTACAGCCCATACTGTACCTGTCATTTGGCAGGCAGTATGCAGGTGGGTTGCAGTCGCCCACCAATGATGGGGGTGGGGGGGTAAGGGGTTCTGTGTGGGTGGCAGGTGCCACTGGATCACCAGGGATTTATAATACGAAGATGTACCGTGATTGTGGCAATGAGTGGGTTCCACTAGACTGCCAGGGATTTATCTGAACATCTGATATTAGCTATTGGGGATGGGGGCAGGAGGGGGCTACCACTAGACTGCCACGGCATGTTCTATTTTACATTTACCATGATCACAGCTATGAGGTGGGGGTACCCCCAGGACCCCCCACTGTACACAGGTAATTCTGTGCAGGGCGCCATGTGCAATCCGCCGGGCTGCCCTGTGCAAGGCATGCAAATGGCCCCAGTTGTACCTTTGCATATATTATGGCCTCATTTGCATGCCCCTGCTGAATATTACGGTGATGTACCTAGCGCAATCTGCACTTGTGCTGATGATCCCTGCTCCTTGTCTGTGGCTTGTGATGTGTTAATGATTTGGCAAGGAAGTGAATCCTCACTTAATTGATTTTAGAATATATTAACACGTGATCAAAATTTAATATTTACAGCTACATACAGCCCAGAAGCAATTAACTAGCTTGACATAACCATTTTTAGATAGCAAAATGGGCTAGAATCTAAGCTTTATCGAAAAGAAACTGATCGAACACAATGTTACACCATAAAAGTTTTCATCCAGAAGGTTTAAAGAACAGTTATACCGTACTCCACAACTGTTGAGAGTTAAATAAAACTGTAGACTACCTAAGGAATTTGAGCAAGAGGTCAAAAAGACGGTTTCTAGATTCAGGTTCAGAGGATGTCCTAACAAAAGTTCTAGATGACGCTAAGAACTACACAAGTTACTAGAGAGGCTCTTTTGCAGCCTAAACATGTGGAAGCAGCACAAGGCAATAGTATTAGTAGGATTACATTTAGTATGAGACATTGTACTGAAATATCACTATATCAGGAAGATTATCTTGAAACATTTGAAAATTTTGCAAAATGATCCACATATCCAACAGATTTTTAGGGAGTTACCCTTTGTGGTATCAAAGAAATCTCCAACCATTACAGACAGAGTAATTAAAGCAAAACACAGAGTCCCAAATAAGCAAGGACAATTATTGCTGGGCCCTTTAAAACCAGGAATGTTTCCATGTAACAGATGTGTGGCCTGTGGAAACACTTTGAAAAAGACATTTTAAACATCCGTACACTGGCAAAGAATATAAGATTAAACAACATATAGAATGTAATACTAAAGGAGTGATTTGTTTATTGCAATGCCCTTGTGATCATCTTTATGTTGAACAGATGATAAGGGAACTTAAGACCCTAATTTCTGAACATGAAAGTAAGATTCGTACTAAAGATGAGCAGTCATCCATTGCACGTCACTCTAATGAAAGAGGCCACACTCCGATACAATTAAGATTTGGGGGGCTAGAACATGTACAGTTCCCATCTAGAGGCAGGAACTATCAACATTTAATAGAAAGTAATGAATCGTGGTGGATCTTTGAACTAGGAACTTGCCATAACCAATGGGGTCTTAATGAAGAAATTAATTGGCTAACATGTTGAAGATTTCACTCACATATTTACTATAGGCCATTTCCTCCTAGCTTTGTGTAATATAACAAGAGTCTCGAATAAGTTTCCTGTTTGTGCTCCACTGTTTTCCTTTCTTCCCACCTCACCTCTCCCCCAAATATCCCTCCCCTCTGTTATAATATGATTCTGTATCCAGGTGACCAGCAAAATAAAATGCAGATTTTGTATTGAAACATAGTGTTTCCTGTAGGTTCTCTCCCCTACCCGTTATTCCTAAATATGTTTTGGTATATCGTCAATAATGGCCTAAGAGAACTTACATACACCTTGTAGAAATGTTTCAGTTTAAATGTATTTGTAGCTGGCCCAATGCTTTTCACTCTGGGACAGTAGCTAATTCACCGGTCTTTATCTGGCTAATGTCCGTGCAGGAGAACTGTTGCTAGGCAGCCCACGCTACCTAGCGATAATGCAAATCATCTGCGACGCTCTGATATCAACGCACTCCCCCATACCGACATGAGGATGGACTGCAGCTCAGAATCTTGCTGCCACTCTGAATACACCCAAGAGAGAACCTCGTGTGAGTATCTCTGCTGTGTCTCTTTTAAACTCACCAAGTTAGGGTTTGTTACCAGTGAGAAAAATGTTTTACTTCATGTGCAGTTCGGAAAAGGCTAGTACCCGCCACAAGTTTATGCATAGACAACAGTAATATGAAATGTTTAATTTTGTGCTTTACCTTTTCTCTAAGTAATATTAAGCTTTTTACAGTTTTTTTCTGACTAGCCATGAGCACAGTTGCATGGTTCTCACACATTGGTTTCTTATTTACATTGTCTTTGATATTGGAATTTTTGCCTTTTAGGTATATTATAGAATGGAAAACTTTTTCTACACTAGAGCTGGTTTAGTCTGTTTATATACAGGTAAATTACAATTTATATAATTTTAGTTTAACCTTACTATATCCCAATATGGGTATACATGTTCAAATTGATAAAAATCATTAGTTTGCAGTATTTGAGTAAGAGAGTATCTTATCTCATTATACGGAGAATTTTTCAGTGTTGATTTTGTGATTTGTGATTAAACTATTTTAAGACTTTACTAGAGATCAGGTTTCTAAGTAGAAATTTTGTAAATCCAATTTTATCAGAAATCGAAGTGATCATTATACTGGTGGTGATATTATGTATGAACAAGCAGATTAAATTTGACCAATTAGGAACAACAGTGATTTTTTTCATGTCATATTGATTTTATTACAGAATTGATTTTATATTTGATGTAACTGTTTTTCAGTTTATTTTGGAAATCAGTGAAAGATTTAGGAGGACAGTGGAATGAGAGCAGCAGCTCAGTTAAAAGAGAAGTAGCCGACAATCTTATTTGGCACCATTCATATTTGTATGGCCTTGTCTAACACTACACTGTTGATTGTGTGCACTATGGAGTGGAGGTTGAAAACTTTAAAACATTTTTATGATGTTATAAACAGATTCTGGAGACTTTTGTATATATTTGAAATAATTGTTTATATATATTTCTTACAGTCCCCCAGAAGAAGCCATATTCTGGTGAAACACTGGGGCATCTGAATTCATATCAAGAAATAAAAGAATTCAACTTTAATAACACAATAGTGTATGTGTATGACTTTGTACCAGAGCCAGTGCAAATAACTGTTTTTCATGACTTTATTGTGCTGGCACAGTTTCACTGCGCCATGCACAGTATGTGCGCCTATCCATGCCATATTGGCGGTGCTGCACCATAGTGCATCCTCATTGAATATCACCTGACCTCGCCCGTGCATCGTGAGTTGCACTGTGCCCAGGTTTGCACCACTGCCCGGTGCAGTCTGAATATCCCGCCTTGGGATACGAAGCTCTGGGGCAGAGTACAAAATGGGTGGAGTGGTATTGGTGGCCACAAAGCAGGAAAGAGACCTGGGGGTAAAAATCAGATTATCTGGTGTCAGCATGGCTCAGTTGGTAGCACATCCGCCTCTGGACCAGAAGTTCATGGGTTCTCGTCCCCCACCGGGATTGGACTTGCACCTAAAAATCACATGGCATCCAAGTGCAGTATTGGGGGGTGCTGTACTGCTGGGGTGTGCCATCCTTCGGATGAGACGTTTTGGGGCTTGGGGGACAGGACCTATGAGGAGAGGCTTGAAGAGCTAAATATGTACACATTGGAAGAGAGAAGGGACCTGGGGGACATGATAGAGGTCTTCAGGTACATGAAGAGGGTAAATAGGGAGGAACAGTCCGGGTGCTTCAAGGAAGGAGGAGGGGCCACTAGAGGCATGGGTGGAAGCTGGAGGGGAAGATTCAGGGAGAAAGGAGGAGGTACTACTTCACTGAGAGGGTGGTGGAGCCATGGAATGCGCTGCCTAGGGGCTGGTGGAGGCAGAGACAGTGGAGGGGTTTAAGAGGGGTGGGACAGGTACAGGAAGGGTTCTGGAAGCAAAATCCAATGCAGCAAGAATATCCAGAACTGGGAAGGAGAAGCCAGAGAAGGCGAGGGGCAGCAAGGTCAGCACCCAGGGTGGGGGCTGACCAAACGAGAAGACACGAAGACCGTTAGGGCCTATTCTGCTGGCATTTTAGTATGTTAGTATCTAAAGCAGGCCAGGCAGTGTGACAAGGCAGTAGCTAGGGTGAGTGGGATGGTGGGGTCCATAGGTAGAGCTATTTCCAGCAGAAAGAGAGAGATGGTGTTGCCTCTGTATAGATCACTGGCAAGACCCTACCTAGAGTATTGTGTCCAGTTCTGAGATCAAATCTCTGGAAAGACAGAGTGGTGACACCAGAGGGCAACTAAAATGTTGCAGGATCTGCATCAAAAGCCTATGAGGAGAGACTAAAGGACCCCAATATGTGCACCCTGCACCAGAGGAGGGAGTGGGAGATGTATAGATCTTTAAATACCTCACAGGGGTAAATAAAGTACAAGAAGGGAGTATTTTTTCAGAAAAGGTGCTCAAGAACAAGGAGATGAGCTATAAAGCTGGAGGGGGGTAGATTCAGGAGAGATGTGAGGAAGCAGTACCTCATAAAGAGTAGCCAATTTCTGGAAAAGCTTTCCAACGGAGGTGGTGGGGACAAAAATAAGCACAAGGGAATTATAGTGGAAAGGAAGGGGGAGGGAGAAAGAGCTGTAGATCGGTCACGGTGTGTGGTAATAGTGTAGGAAGGGAAAACTGGGCAGACTGGATGGGCCAAGTGGTTCTTAATAAGGGTTGTGCCAACAACTGTAAGGGCCCCCCTATGAAATATTTTGTGGGGCCCACTTCCCCACCAATAAATGTAAAATAACCATTAGCGCATACAACATTTTTATAGTGTAAGTTTATTTCTATCAGTCCTGCTGAACATATATAGTTTGTTCATGCTGCCCCATCCTCTTTGCTGGCACCATGAACAATATAATTTGTTCCTGCTCCACCTGGGGACATCAGCACCAAGATTAGATGTTTTGATTAATGGGCCCTATTGCTTCTTTGCTCTGTACTCACTGCTCCCCAACCATGTGAAACTGGAGTTGGAATCTTCTGACACTATTGCTTATAAACCCAGTTTCAAATGGATAAGCAATTTCCAAAAGAAACTTGCAAGTTTGCCTGTGAGTAAAGGTTTTCTTATGACCTTTAAAGCAGTGGGCCTCTAACAGAGCGGGCCCTACTGCAACAGTAGTTTTTGCACCCCATGGTCACTGCCCAGGACTCCTTATCTGCCATCAAATTCTATGTTTTTATGTATGGTATGTGGGCAATGTGGTAAGATCGTGTTGGGGCCAGACTGACTTGGGGGGGCATAGACAAATAGTGCATAGATTGAACGATATAAGCAGAGTTACAAAATCTCTATGTAATCTGGAGTTAGAGAAACACAGTTGAATATACAGTATGTGACTGTAACTCAGGAACAAATGAATGCCACTTGACAATTTCTAGCAAGGTCTCTACTTAAAGCCATCATGCCCAGTACAGTGGGCATTATTGCTAGATACTTAACCATGTCTGCTGCTAAAAGCAGGCTCAGCAGTGGTTCGGCAAACTGAAGATGATTTCTGTCCTGTATTACATACAGTAACTGCTAGGAACTGCAGGCATTTGTGTAAAAGGTGGGACAAGGGATTGTTTGCTTCCTATGCTGGTATTCAATGTGGTGGATTTGTCATTTAACAGGGTCTTTGAAAAGTAAGTGTAATCCCCATTTGCCTTGACTTTTTTACGTTCACTTGCACAAGGAATGTTTTACTACGAATGGCATTTTAGAGGTGTATGACTACTGAGCCAATTACAGCTGAAACTGCAATAGGCATGGCAGTGTAGACCAATGACCAGGCACTCTGGTCATGACACTAGTACTGCTTGCTGACATGGCACTTTGTGTAGTTGAAAGAACTGAACTGCTCCACTGAGAGCACTTCAGTGCTTTCATTTGCATGCAGGCCGATTCCCTTCCTTCTCCCTTTGTGCCACCTGTGACCCATCTGCTGCACAGAATGCATGCAGACTAGCAGCAATGGCATTTTACCACTTGACCCCACTGTCTGAATTAAAGCTATTGGGTAGAAGAGATCGGCATTTGTGCGATACGAGACTACCGGACAAGTCTTCAGACTAAACAATGCACCCATTCATACCTCCCTGACCTACCCATAAGTTGTCAACTTGTGATCCTTGAAGAAATTTACTATCGATCTGTGGATTAAACCCCTGACCCCCCTGTCACTGAGTGTTTTACCATGGAACATGGGATCTTAGGTTTGAATCCTACTGCAGAAAATACCTCATTCCCTCATTGAATACAGCTACCGCAACTGCTATGAATTTCAGACCCACTTTCAGAGCTGTGTATAGTGTTTCCATTCTTGACCCTGTGCAGAGTATGTGGAGCCCCCCGCTTTATTTTTTCAGCATGAGTGACTGACCTTTGTGCTCTCTTTAGTCTGCACAGCTGATCAGTGCAATTGTGCTGTGCCAGCACTGATGCCAAATGTAAACAGAAGTCATCTTTCAGAGCTGAAAAAAGTAGAAAGCCGTGATAAAGCATATGGTGAGACTGTGACTCTGACAGAAGCTGACACTCCAGGGGATCCTCATCCAGCCAAGCTGAAAGCACTCCTGTCCACTCATGTGGGAAGGGGTGGGGGAGCTTGCCTGGTAAATCTACAGTCCATCAAACCACAATAAACCTTTAAAATATACGCTATCTGCACTGCTCATCAGGAGCCGCAAGCAAGAAGTGAGGGGGAACTCGTGCTGGAGATGGGTCTGACATATGTGGACAAGAACAGGGATAATAGAATAATTAAGCATAGCTCCTGATAGATGTCTAAGAAGGGAGGGGATATGTATCTTGGGCTTCCTTTGTCAGCCACACCACTGACTGCACAGTGCACAGGCCACTGGGGTAGGGGGTCATTGTAGGTGCAATATTACTTACTGAAAGACTTCCAGCTACGGCATTGATGGTAGACGTTACAAGGGTGGGGAGTGGGTGGTAATGCAAGTTTGAACTCTGTGTCCCTGTGCAGCACTTTAGACACCAGTACAAAATGTTGGCCAAATTGTCCTTGGAAGCAGAGGTTAAAGAAAAATAGTCAATTGGGATGGCTCATTTCTGGCCATTAGAGAAGTTGCCCTTTTTAACTGGAAAGTGGGTTTCTGGAACAGAACTGTTTCAGAGCATGATAAAAAGTCCTGCAATCAGTGGTCTACTTATTTCCCTTTTCTGCTTTTGATAGACTGTCCATCTGTTCAGATCATCAAGAACACTGCTGCCTGCCTTTTGGACCAAGTTGAGTGCTTACTGTACTGCTGCCTATACTGCTTCTTTATCTTGCCTTGCTCCATCTTCCAGTTCTAGTCTACTAGGCTACCAGATATCTCCCCCCCCCACTGAGTTTAACTATATCTGACTGAGTGTTTTTTCTTTTAAGAAGGTAAGTTGCCTTTTTTTTCTTTTAAGAAGGTAAGTTAACTGTTCTTTTGGTATTTATATTTTACCAGTTTTCCCCCAATTTTCTCCCTACTGTCCCGGGACTACAGCACATGGCAATGCATGAGTGTGGAGGTGCACACGCTCTATGATGCTGGTTCCTGCCCCTTCTGTCCCTCCCCAGGCAATCGCCAGGCTCCCCATAGCCTGACACTACCATATGTCCTCCACTGGGTGGCAGCCAAGGGCCATCTCTCCCCAGGAGAGGAGAGCTGCCTCATGGCTGCTCAATCCTGGCCTCCACCTCGCCGACCCCAAACAACCCAGGCTCATCCCCGAACCCGGGTCACCAGTGTGGCGCACATTGTGGTGTCCAGTGCCTCAACCATCTGTGCCACCGGGCGGGCCGGTAAGTTAACTTAACTTAAGTGTTCTTTTGGATCCCTAGTGCCTAGTTGTTTCTAATTTTTAAAATTCTAATACACTACAGATATACAGTGTAGCTTAACTACAGATAGGGATCTGTTCTGGATATACTAATAGTGACTGAATGAAAAATCATTTTTGTGAGAGAAAACTGCTCACTCTCAACAGTCTGGGTTGTTTTATCTGGTCATAGTAGGCCTAGGCAGGCAACAGTTATAGAACTTGGGTGAGGAGAGACTGGAACTTTGGAGGATATGGACCTGTGAAGCATCAGATAGAGGGACGGATACACTATGCTAGTAATGCTGGCTGCTTACAGTTCATTGGTATGTTTTTTGGCTGTAACAAAACTCAAAATGATAAAACACTACACGTACCAAACCAACTATAACCCTAAGTAGTGCTTGTTGCATTGCATACTACTGATGCCAACAAGATAGACAGATACAGTAGATACATATATAGATAGATAGATCCATGTGTCATTGAGACATTTGCCTTTGAAAATACATGCAAGCAAACATTCAGCATTGACAAATGTTTGCTTTGTTTACTGGAAGCCACTGCGTCCCCAGCCATGGAGAGCGTACAGCTCCAACCTCTGACAGGAAAGAATCACACTGCAGTGTTTTTATCGCTGCAGACATCTTGATATCACTTGGGGGGGGGGCACTTCAGACTCCCACCAAAGCACAATTTTGGAGTTGCAGTACTGTCCTTCTGCTATCTGAAATCACTGTGCGGGGTGGGGGAGAGAAGATGAAGAACCAAATAAATATCAGATTGTATTTTTATTCTGTTTGCAGTTCCCGTTTGCTAGAACATTTTTCTCCTCAGTTCATAGTTTTAATCCACACTACTGATGCTGAAAGAAATAATATATATAGAGCCCCATAACTGAACATTGGAGGACCATTGGCCAGGGTCACGGAGTCCCAGTAAGGGCAATCCTGAAGAATTTAGCTCTGATGTGACTGTTTTTCCAGGTTGCTCAGTTTCATTATTACAATCAGCATTTTTGTTTTACTTAAGCCTGTATGTTCTATAAACAGCTCCAGTGATACTGGTTTGTAGCCACATGTAACTTGATGTACTCAAACAATGACGGAGGTATGTTCCCCAGCTCACAATTACTTTCATACCCATGCTTTATCTTTGAGCCCTGCTTATCCTTACTAATTGAATGTCTGCACACTGTGTTCTAAATTTCATATTTTCTTAGTGCATTTCTTACTGATGTTACAGGCTTGAGCTGTATAGCAATAAGCTGAGCATAACTGAGTGAAAGGAGGTACATCCCTCTCCCCTCCCCCCAAACAAAACAGCAATGGTGTAAAAACCACACTGTTATTTAACTACACCAAGACTTATATTTATAGTGGTGCGCTTGATTTTTGGTGCTGTTGTTCTTTTTTTAATTACGTAAGCTTTATTGAAGTTTTATAACACAATGCAAACACAATACAACTACAATTTGTGCAATGAACATGTGAAAGGGAGTCATAAATTGTAATGACCCTGAGACCATTGCAAACTTTTTAAATCACAAATTCTCTGACCTTACAGCATTTACTTCCTCCTTCCTGGTACTGCAAATTCCTAATACTCCTCCTGCTAGGTCAGTCCCCCTTTTCTACTTCAGGTCAATTACACGTGAAGAAGTCCTTATCCTCCTCAAGAAAGTCTCGAGACAATGGCTACATGCTCTGATACCCTGGAACCCAAGTTGCTAAAACTGGCTGCCCCTTTTATAGCTGCTCCCCTAGCTAAGATCTTCACTGTCTCTCTAAGCCAAAGCTAAGTACCTGATATCTGGAAGTCAACAAGGGTTACCTCTGTTTTTAAAAAAGGTGATCCCAAAGACCCCGCAAACTAAAGACCCATTGCCATCCTGTCTGTCCTCATTAAAATCCTCGAAAAGCATGAGCAACCAAACTATTGAATTCCTACAGAAATATGACCTAACTGCTACACAGCATGGATTCCGTAAGGGTCACAGCACAACTACTGCTCTCCTCAAATTTACATCCGACACCCTATCTGCTATGGATGCTGGCCTTCTCACAGGGCAATTTTCATTGACATGACAAAGGCCTTCAACCTGGTTGATCATCCTATCCTCCTTTCTACCCTGCATTCACTGAACTTTGCACCTAATGTTGTAAAGTGGTTTGATAGCTACCTATCAAATAGGACTCAAATGGTCAAATACAACTCTGCCTTTTCATGCAAGACAGAACTGAATAGTGCCACAAGGGTCCATCCTCGGCCACTCTGCTTCTCCAGTTTTATAAATGACATCACGTCAACCCTATCTGAGACTTCCTCCCTTCTATATGCTGATGATATAGTCCTTTACACCAGTGCCAAAATATGAAGGACATAAATCAGTGGCTCTCGGCTGACTTTCAAATTACACAGTCATGATTAGCTAACCACAAGCTGATATTAAATGAGTCCAAGACCAATGTTATCCTTTTTGGTACAAACTCAAAAATCAAACACCCCCTAAGCAATCTCAAAGTCTCGGCTTTGGATGGCTTCGCTATTGGATCTGTTACCTCTTTTAAATACTTTGGTGTTACCCTCGACCAATCATTAAGCTTTGATCGCCATATACAAAGTGCATGCAAGTCTGTGAACATAAAGCTGGGTATTGCCCATCGTACTAACTATGTGCTAACCCCTTCTGCCAAGCTGGCAATAGCTCATGGTATTCTCCTCCCCTCATTTTCCTATGGTGTTGCCACCTATACTGCTGCACCAAAGTCTAGTCTACACAAGTGGGACATCACCTACAACAGCATCTGTCGCTATGCTTCCTCTGCCCACTGACTTAAATACCACTGTCTCCTCTACTCAGACCTGAGTTGGCTACCTCCAAAAGAGACAAGGCTCTACTGTCTTGGCTGTATCATCAATAGGATCATCAGTTCACAAACTCCTACATCTCTTGCTGAGTACTTTCTCAGACAGCCCTCTTACTATGGGTTGTGCTCTCTGGACAAGTCCCTTGTCTATATCCCTAGGCACAGTTTTTCCAAGGGGACAAGTGCCTTTGCTGTTCTAGCTCCCCAATACTGGAACTCCATCCTTCTGTCTGTGTGCCTTGCTCCCTCTCACAATGCCTTTATGTTTGAGCTTCATAAGTACCTTATCTCAACAAACAAATACTCCTGTTCCAAGTCCCCTTAGCCCCCTCCCTCAACACCAGCACTCTCCTGCACTTACACTCAGTTTCGTTTCTATCTCTTTTAATTTTCTTTCTTTCTTTTCTCAATCTCGTTATGTTCTATTCTGTTTAACCACCTTTCAGCATTGGTAATTTCCTTCCTGTATCTCTATTGCTTATCAATTAATGTAAGCCTTTTGTTATGATTTACTGCTGTAATGTTTTGATGTTATTACCTATCTCTCCAGACCTACTTTGTGTTACTGTTGATATTGTTATCCCCAAAGATATTTATGTAAATTGTCATGTTTTGTTGTTGTATTATACGGTATCCTCCCGGGTCATGCCTGAAAATAGTCATGGTTATGGCTAGTGCACCTACCCGGTAAACAAAAACTAAATAAATAAATATATACATAGGCAATTGACCACCCACCCCCCCAATCCAAACCTACCTACCCCAAATGTAAAGAGAAGGGGGAATTCCAAAAGACAACGAATAAGGGTGAGAAAGCAATGAAGAGGAAAAAGAGGCTATACAAGGTTTAAATAGAGTGGACAGCCAGACTTCTATGGGACCCTAGTGCTATGAGTAAACAGATAAGGTATTATGAAAGCAAGCCAGCATTCACTCCATATGCAGGAGTTGAAGCATTTCCATATACCATTCTGAAAAGAAAGGAGCTTGCTGGTCCAACCAATGCCACAAAATAATTTTTAGTAACCATAATAATCAATGTAAAGTGAAAGCCACCAGGGCTCCACAGATTCTGTACATCCATCCCTAAAATAGAGTTTTGCTTAGTAAAAGCCTCTGTTATATCAAAATTAGAATCCAAAACATTCTGTAATTTTTGCCATAAGGGTTGGACCTTGCAGTAGTCCCAAAGAATATGCTCTGAGGAGCCATCAACCTGGTGACGAGTACATAGGGGGGGAATCCAGATGTCTCCATTTAAAGAACTTTGGAGGGAGGGTATGGTACATTGCCAGCATAATTTTAAACTGGACATACCTGTATCCATCAAACTTAATGTAATGATAAATGTTGTCCACATCTCTCTGTTAATTGGGCATTCTCAGGAGACTAACTAAAAGTTGGAACCAATATTTTGAGAGTGAACCGTATCTATAAACCCATACCTGAGATAATTTCTGATGAAGCCAAGATATAGTGTGGTGTTCTAGAGCTATCTCCACAAGGGTTACTAGCATTAGAGATCTGCTACTGGCACAGGCATACCTAGCTTAGAGGAAAGCAAGTGGCACATTTTTGTAATAGAAAACAATTCTTTATTGTTCAGGGCATAAGTGTTTAGCAGTGTGACAAATGAGGTTCACTGGGACTCGTTGACCAATTGTGAAGGAGCTACTATACCCATAGCTTATGAATGCAGATTGATAAGTGGATTACCCACTAGCTAGAAATTGGGGTTAGACTAAAGAGGTTAGTTCCAGGGGTTTGTAAGGGGTGTTCTTAGGTGGTGAATTAACTGACTGTAGTTCATTAAAGAGACACATACGAGGTGTCCTTCAGAGCTTTAGTAGCAATGACAGTTTCAAATAGGGAGGGCTTGTAATGTAAGCCAATATTGTGAACACAAGTCACACCCTATTTGCCACCAAAGAGGAACATAAGAAACATAGAAACATAGACTTTGACGGCAGATAAGGACCACTTGGCCCACCCAGTCTGCCCATTTCCCTGCCTACTAGATAAGCTGCAGATCCTAGTTAACCAGCAGCCTACTTTTTCTACCCCCACCCCCTAGAATTGCCTTATGACTGTCCCATGCATGCTTGAATTCCACCACTGTTTTTGACTCCATGACCTCCTCCGAAGGCCGCTCCATGCATCCACAACCCTCTCTGTGAAAAAATACTTCCTTAAATTACCTCTGAGCCGCCCCAGCTTCAAATTGTGCCCCTTGTTCTTGCACACCTCTTTTTTGAAAGATGATACCCTCTTGGACTTTGTTGATTCCTTGAGGTATTTGAAAGTTTCTATCAAGAAGGGGAATGCCCCATTCCCCTAGTATCCAGTGAAAATATTTCACCCCCTGGGCAGTGCAGAAATAGTCAAAGAAATCAGGGTCATTAAGGCCCCCCAACTGCTTGGGTGCTGCCAGTCTGAGATAACGAAGCCTCGGTCTTTGACCCTTCCAGATTAAAATAGCCAGCATTGCATGGAGATCTTGAAACCAACAATAGGGAAGTTTAACCATTAACATATTCATGGGGTAAAGGATCTTGGGAAGGATGGTCATCTTTAAAAAATTGACCTGACCCCAGAGGGAAATGGGAAGCCGTGACCACCTGTCAAGATCAGCTTTAATGGTCCGGAGGGGTTCCGTAAAGTTACTGCAGAGCAACTTGGCTGTAGAAGTGGTGAGGTGATGCCTAAGTAAGTTAGGGTTGAGGATGTCCAACGTAGGACCATTCCCTCAAATTCGAACTTTCTAGTATGAATACTCAATGGTAGGATCTGGGTTTTCTCAATATTAAGTTTATAAAAAGAAACCAAGCCAAAGGTATGTACTTCATCTAGAGCATGTGAAAGGAAGTGGCAGGGTTGGTTATGCAAAACAATATCATCTGTGTACTGGATATTTTATATTGCCAGGGCCCAATATGCACACCTAGATCGGGGTTCCGTTTATGATCAATAGCTTGAGATATAAGTTAAACAAAAAGGGAAAGTAGGCAACCTTGACGTGTGCCATTTCGAAGAGGAAAGGAGACAAAGGGACTCGGTTACAGCAAACCTGTGCCATGGGATGAGAGTATGACAGTTCACCCAGCGAAGAAAGGTCTTTGGCATACCAAAATGCTCAAAGGTCTGGAATAGGTATGGCCAAGACACCATATTGAATGTTTTTTCTGCATCCAGTGAGGCCTGTGCCACTGGGACCTTGGCATCCCAGGATGAAGAAAGGAGGTGTTGAGATTCCATAAATGATCTGGGAAAATTTCCCAGTCATGAATCCGACTTGCTTAGGGCTGATCAAGTCAGACCAAACCTGTTGCAGTCAAAGGGCTAAAGCTTTTGCCAGAATTTTCAGGTCAACTTTCAACAAAGAAATAGGTCTGTAGTTAGACACCTTAGATGGGTCCTTGTCAGGTTTAGGCAGAACTGAAATAAAGGCTTCTTGAATGGAAGCATCCAAATCCTCACTAACATGGGCTTCTTGGTAAACCTCTAACAAGTGCGGCAGTAACTCTGCTGAAAAGATTTTGTAAAAAGAGACGGAAAATCCGTCAGGGCCTGGTGCTTTCTCAGAAGCCATTGATTGTAAGGCTCACTGTAATTCAGAGAGCATGAGGGTCTGTGCTAAGGGTTCTGTTCCTCTGACTGTGGTGGGGTAAATAACTTTGAGTTAGATAAATATATATAGTTCATGGATCGGATCCTGACCACCCAAGCCATAAAGCGCACTGTAATAAGCCTGAAATTCTTTTCCTATCCGCATGGTCCCAGACATGGTCAGGGGTTTAATCATTTGAGAGGCCAATTGATGTTTAAGACATGTGGCCAAGAACTTGCCTGCACTTTCACTCATAGAAACATAGGGAGTTTTAGGTTTGAATAATGTAAATTCTGCTTGGGCTCTGTTGAGCTCATGGTAGTGCTCTGTGATGGTATGCAGTTGTAAGGCCACCGGATCAGAGTAGCCAGAAGTCAGCTGAAGCTCTAAAGACTGGATCTGTTGTAAAGATCCTGCAAGTGGGCCAGGCCTTGTTTCTTGGTGTTAGTAGCTAGGCGAATGATCTCACCTTGTTCTGTGACCTGCTGGGTTACTGTGCCAGTTTTCTTAAAAAATACATTGTGTAAAAGTTTTTAAATGTGCAACTATTTGTGTGTCTATTAAGTAAAAATAATTCCCATGCCATATCTTTTCCATCTTCCCAGGCATGGAGAAATGGACACTGAGAAAAGATGACGCCACACTTGGCCACGATCGGGAGTTTGCTAGGAATTTGTTAGGAGTCTGTGTTTTAAGTTTCTCTTACTTTTATTTCATACTTTACCTCTTATTTGTTACATTTATGTATTTGTTTCTGGCATTTTAGGTTTTATTTGTTTAAATTGCATCAGTGTTAGCTAGTGGTGAGGCTTTGGTGCAGTGTCAGTGAGGGACAGTGAGTTAGAAGTAGGAATCAGTTTTATTTTTTTAATTAGGACTCAGTCTGCAAGGAGTGGTGACCTGGTGCTTCCCTACCTGAATGGTGAGGAGTAGGAACAGAGCAGAAAATGTATTCTAGAAGTGCGGCGGCACTGCCATTGTTGGAATCTGACCAGAGATCTGCAGAGCTCAGGTTGGCAAAAGTAGCCACTTCTGATGCTGACCACTGAGGAACAGGCAGAGGTTTAAGTGAGTGGGACGCTCCGTGGACTGCCTTTGATTACCACGCTCCAGGAGGTTTCCTGGGGAAAGGAGAGAACTCAATTAGCTGTGGCTTGTGGTGGCACTGGATTTGGAGTGGGGGTCACAGAGGAGGATTATTGTATCTTGTTAGCCTGCAAGACAGAGGAGCTGCTTTTGATCCATGGAGTAAGCCGAGAGGTGAACACAAGTCCAGGAGAGGGCCGTGGTTGTAATCCAGAACTGGGACTTGGGCCAATTTGAGCCGCACTCTTATTTCATCTCCTGCCGGGGCTCAGCTGGTGGAGCAGTTTTGGAGATTCCGGGGTTGGCCTGAAGCTAGAGGTGAGCACGGAGCCATGAGAGGGCGGTTGTGTGACAGAGATCAGGACTGCACAGTTTCTGCAGTTTGAGGTACTGTTGTATTTGGAACTGTGCCCTGGGTACTGATTTTCTTCCTGTGGCCGACACCTTAAAGTCTGTGTGGGGCCTTTACTGCCCAGTGACTGGATTCCTGATTGCATTGTCCTTTTATGGTACCTGAATCAGTAAACTAACTTTGGTTGCTGCTCCTTGGACTTTGTACTTCCTATAATAAATTGTTATGAATTTTGCTGGATATGACATTAGATATAGTTTTAAGGGGTTGGGGGAGGGAGGATTGTAGATTTAAGGGGTGAAGTTGGAGTGAGTGGGGGAGTGTGAGTGGTGGAGTGAGTGGTGTGCTGTGGTAGGGTTATTGGAGTGGATTGGGGGGTTTAAATTTAGTGTATTATTGGGTGAGTAGTAGATTTATTGAAGAGAGTTAGTAATGTTTTTTTTAGTTCAGACCCCTGGGCTTTGTTATTCCCCCTCTCTTCTGAACACCTTGCACCTCTTCCATGACCTACCTCTTTTGGCCACAGTCCATCAGCGGTGTAGGTAGTTTGGAATTGTGAGGAGGGGAAGAAGGGTGAGAGGATTTAAAGGGGGATTGGATCAGAGGGAGACCGATTCAGGTGGTGGGGACCAGGACACACCCTGGTACGGGGAGGCAGATGGAACGGGGACCCTGTGCCTTGTCTTTCTGACCAGGGAACCTTCCGGACCGAGGAGTCAGGCAGCTGAGGGTCCACCCTCTGCCTTTTTTGTTCCTTGGGCGGTGTTGTGCAATGCCAGGTTGATGCCAAGCAAGACTCGTACTAAGGTTTTAGGACAGTAGTAGGCATAAGCCCATGACGACTGTCCCCACTGCTCAGTGGTGGCAACTGCTAGTGTTATCTTCCCCGAGAAAATTGTCTAGCCTACATTTAAAAGTGAAGAAGTTCGGTGCATGTATAATTTCACCTGGTGACTGATTCCACAATCTGGTTGCTCTAGGTAAAAAGGCATACTTTGTGAGATCAGTTTTAGGTATTCTGTCCAAGAGTTGACATTTATGGCCTCTCAAATCATGATTATAATCTTTAAACTCAAGACCCAATTTGTTTGTTAGTTCGCTATCATCCAATATCTTGTACAAGAACAACAGGTCTCTTCTTAATCTTCTCTTACTTAAAGAACATATCCCCAAATCTACAAGCCTGTCCTCATAAAATTTTGACCTACACTCTAAAGATTAGCTTAGTAAATATGTGCTGTGTTCTTTCCAATAAATCAACATCCTTCCAAAGATAAGGACTCCAGAACTGCGAACAGTAATCGAGGTGCAGTCTAATATATGATTTGTATAAAGGTGTTAGAACTGATTCAGATTTAGTGAAAAAGCCTCCTGACACAGATGATTAAGTGATTACATCTATTGGCCACCTGTCTACACTGGTCACTATTTTCAAGTTATTGCTAACTACCACACTTAAATCCTTTTCCTTGTCTACTACCCAAAGCTTGGTTCCATGTATGCAGTATTCTTGCAAAATGTTATTTTTCCCAAACTGCATGACTGGGCTGGCAGTATATCCCAGAGGTTAGAGTAACAAGCTGTGAATGAGCTTGGTATATCCTACAGACCAGACCTGGGTTTAAGTCTCACAACCTCCACTTGCATACTGTGTGACTCTGAGCAAGTCACTTAACTGCCAGTGCTCCCAGGTCACCCCTGAAAATGGGCACTTGTACCTAGTGGGCCTTACCCGGTTACCAAAGACTAAAATAAAAATAAAGAAATAAAATAAATGATGACACATTTTTTTTCATCTTGAACTGCATCTGATCTATATCTGCCCAACTGACAATCTTTTTCAGGGCCTTGATCATACTATTCCTGCCAGAATTATAGTTTACCAATTCACCTAACTTGGTGTCATCAGCAAACTTTATCAGCTTGTTGCTGCTAGGTAGTTGGAGATCCTGGATGAAGATGCTAAACAGTAGTGGCCCAACACTGAGTCCTGAGGCACTCCACTAGTCGCCCCACCTTCAGTGGAAAGCAGTCCATTTATTCTCCCCATCTGTTTCCTGTCAGTGAGCCAACTTTGAATCCATCTAACAATTGACGATCTATCCCAGTTCAAAAGTTTGGATACCAAGCCACTGTGTGGTAGTGTATCGAATGCCTTTTTGAAATCTAAGAAAGATCACATCCACCTCTACTTTCCAGTTGGTGTTCTGACTTACAAATTCATATAAACTGATTAGATTGGTGGTGCATGATCTGTATTTAGGAAGCCAAGTTGTGTACAATCCAATAGCCTTTATCAACTAAATATTTGTTCAGCTCGTCCCTTATAGTGCTCTCAATTATTTTCCCAATAGTGGATGTTAAACTTACTGGTCTATAATTTCCCAGAATGGATTTGCTCTCTTTCTTATAAATGGGCACCACCACTGCCTTCGTTAATCTATTGGAACACATCCTTCGTTTAGTGATTTGTTACCTATATCTGGTATAACAGGTGCCAAATCTCTGGATAACTCCTTCAAGAGCCTTGGATGTAGTCCATCAGAACTTACTGATTTATTGCCATCTAATGCCAACAGTTTCTCATATATAGCTTCACATTTGATAGTTTCCCTACGATTATTAACATCTATGTCAGGTGTTGTAAAGGCATCTGTCTCATCGGTGGGATTGTACACAAAGCAAAAATATTCATTGAACACCCTTTCCATATTCTCCGAGCTGCTATAAGTCATATCACCCTCAATTAGTGGTCCAATTACTCTTCAATTGCCCCTTGTCCTATTAATCTATGAGTAAACAGTCTTCTGGTCATGCTTGGTATGCACTAATCTAAACTCTGTACACATCCTCTCTTTCTTTACTGTGCTGTTAAGCTACCTCAGAGTTGATTTATATTTTCTTATATTATTTGCCGATGGATTCTTCTTCATAGTGCAATTGTGATGTTTCATGAGTGAAATTAGCTTTTTGATCTTAGTGTTAAACCACAGTGGCTTCTTACCTCTGTTGTTATACCCTTGTCTTTTTGGGACA
The DNA here is from genome assembly GCA_016271365.2 of Neoceratodus forsteri. Taxonomy (NCBI): domain Eukaryota; kingdom Metazoa; phylum Chordata; order Ceratodontiformes; family Ceratodontidae; genus Neoceratodus; species Neoceratodus forsteri. Next base: position 914,394,027 of record CM057454.1, on the reverse strand, counting down.
TATTTATCTTTTAGTAATGGTGTGATTGTATTGGCAAGGAGTTTCCATGAACCCTCATCATTCATCATATCCCTCTAATCTATTGTGACCAGTTCCTCTCACATACCCTCAAAATTTGTCCTATTGCAATTTTTGAAAACAGGTATTCCCTTAGTGAATCTTTTCTTCCTGTATCGAGCCATATAGTATTATGATTACTGTTCCCCAAAGGCGCATCAATAATGATATTTTGAATATCTAAAAATACTTTGGTTAGTATCACATCCAAAGTACTCCCTCTAGTAGGTTCACATACAAGCTGCTTTAAGGTGAGTGAGGAAAGTAGGGCAAGGAGTCTTGATTCCTGCAAACCAGTAGCCTTCCCATTGATCCAGTGAATATCAGACATATTTAAGTCTCCTATAACTAATATTTCACTAAACCCGTTAAGTTAGCAATTTGGTTAAACAGTATATCACTGTTTAGAATGGTACTAATCAGGCAACCTATAAAAGAATCCTTGCTTAAATTTCCTCCCATGTAATCCAGTTGTATTCAACCAAATTGACTCGACGCCTCAACATGTTCCTCAATATCTATTTGGTAGCACTCAATAATATCCTTTATGTAAATAGCTGCCCACCACCACTGCATCCTATCCTTTTCCTGCTAAATGTTTGGTAACTTTCTATAAATCTATTCCATGCATTGTCCATGCCCCACTAAGTTTCAGTTACACCAATTATGTCAGGATCATTTTCCTTTGTAATAAATTCCAGTTCAGATAGCTTTTTCTTATTCAGACTTCTAGCATTAAGGTACAATCCTTCAGCTTTCCTGCATACCTTATGTCTGGTAGTGCTACTGGTTGATGGTGGGGGCTGCAAGACTATTCCCTTCACTCCCAGATTTTTCAGTTTAAATTCATCGAGATTGCTGGGTTCACGTTTGGAAGGGATAATCTACTGCCTTTGTAATTAAGGTGGAGGCCATCTTTGCAATACAGATCTAGCTTATTCTAAAAGGTATCCATGTATCCAATTAACTGAAAATGTATTTCCTAGTCCAGGTCCTAAGCCAGCAGTTAATTTAACACATTTTCTGTTGTTTTTGATTTAATGCCCTAGGTACCAATAGTAACTCAGATTGATAAGATTACTTACATCCTCTGTTTTCCAATTTGTCAGCAAGTCTGGTAAAATCCTTTTATCTCAGCCTCAGATTTTTCCCCAATTTCATTAATATCCATATGTAGTAGTGTCAATGGTCTATCACCTGCTCCTTTTAAGATATTATCGGTCATTGTAAACAAATGTTGAATCCCTACCCTGAAAACTGCTGACCATTATATTTTCCTTATCAGTCTTACAAATATACCTGTCCATATATTTTATAGTTGAGTTGCCCAGAATGATAGCTTGTCTAGGACAAGACACCATTAAACGTGCTGATTCCTCAATATTACTAGCTGAGTATTTGCTACTTTGCACAGGGTCATTATTTTCCTGAGCAACATCTTTTGCCAAGGCCTAGCATCTATTTATTAATGGGATATCCCCTCCCATGGTCCTTTTCCCCCCTCATGTCCCTCCAGGCAGAATCAACTAAACACCTGTTCTGTTGTTCTTCCTTATCATAAAGATCTGTAACCTCATGGCCATTTAATAATGGGATACTGCTAATACTGTTTAAGACAACATGGGGCTCAGGTGGATTTCTTCCTTGCTTCTTCATCTTAACTGATGGCATTTGATTGTAATGCTGATAAACTGTGTGACAGATTCAAATGTAGGGGTTATAGGGGCACAGATTTTCAGTCAGCCAGAAAAGAGCAGAGTAAACTGATAGGGCCACTGTTTTGATACCATGACAAAACAGCAACACTCCAGCAATATACTTAAGTATGTGACAGCCTTCAGTAGGGCAGTGGCCAGATTGAGCATCTGATTGATAAAAACTGGTACATATGTACAAAGCCTAAATTAAGTGACTTTGTTTAAGAGCACCCTAGGATGGTTTTCCACTATGCTTGTAATATTTGTGACACTGTCACTAGGAGTCTTCAACTAGTCCCTAAAGCAAGGGTAATTGGCTACCAGCAGTGTCCCTAGCTGCTATCATTGTTTAAGATGCAAATATTGTGAGGTGATCAATGATACAACTTCCTTTATCAATCCAGTTAGTGGTGAATGGCAAACAGAATTGTACACGTTGCTGCTGTAATCAAAGAACTGTGTGTATTGTATTCAATGAACTGTGTTTTGTCCTAATAATACTGTAAATGTGACGTGGAACCTTTGTAAATGAGTTCTGCTCAAAGGTGTTTCCTAAATTACAAATAAATAAATAAATTTGGAAATCTGTGAATTGCAGTTCTACCTATTTTATCTATTTAGCCTCCTGCGCTTGTGATTTGTACTGTATTATGTAGGTAGAACTAAGCATAAATTAAAAGAAAGGGTAGGAGATCATACAAGAGTCACAAAAAAACAAGATTTGGACTATGTTACTGTTTCTCATGTGCTTCATCCAGCTTTGTCTGGTACACCTAGGTAGACTTTTACTGGCATAGAGAAGGTGTCAGTGGGTCCACCTGGGGGACATTGATCTTAAACTAGCATACAGAGAGGCCTTTTGGATTTTTAAACTTGCCACTTCCGGTCCACCAGGTCTAAATGATATGCTAGAAATAGACCTTTTCTTATGAAAACTCACTTCCTAAACTGAATTACATATGTAGCTTTTGCTATAGCATGTCACAAATATGTTTGTTAATATATGATCATAGTAAGTAATGTCTTCAGTGGCAGTTTATTTTGCATCGAAATACAATTAGTGTCTTACATTTTGATCCCTGTGTTTCTTGTATGAACATAGTTATGTTGCAGTCAAAGCATGTTCTAAAAATAATAGTCAGAGTTGTGTGTTTTTAAGCTGTTTATCTATCTGAGCACTAACACACTCAATACATAGATGATTGCACTGTTCCTTTAAGACACTTGTTTAAAGGGTTGCTACAGTAACCATGTCAGTTCCATGACAAAGCTGGGGGTTTCCTACTGTTTGTGGAATTGTTTTTGCAGAATGCTGCTTTCTCAATAGATTTGTGTACCACTGAATGCAAGTTGGAATTGCTTTAGTATTTTTTGGGGAGGCCGTTGTTACTGTGTCGTGCAGCTCAGTACTTGCTGCAGTTTTCAATACTGTTTGCACCCCAGTCCAGTAAAGCTGCCCTTTTGTTTCTTCCTAAAGAAATATTTATCTAAAGTACAAATACACGAATGCTGGGGAATTGAATGATACAGGTAGGAGGAAGATTGAGGGGGGATGTCTGCAAGCACTATTTCAATGAAAAAGTGGTGGACAAGTGGAACAGGCTTTCAGAGGAAATGGGGATGACCAAAGCAGTGGGTAGTTTCAAAATAGTGTGGGGCAGGCCCATGGCCATAATAAAAGGATACAGGGCAGAGGTAAGAAAGAGGGATGACCACAAAGGCCTGCATAGGGCAGTTAGGTCAGGTAGGCAGACTGGATGAGCCATTGGGCCTTTTTTGATGTCATTTTCTATGTTTTTTTGCATAAAACCATGTTCTCTCAGCCTATGTAAAGTCACTTCCTGCATAACTCCAGACACACAGCCACTAGCCTGCTGTGCAACGGTGACACACATAAGACGTTGTCACACTTACGCAGAGCACAGTATATGCACTATGGTTATGTGGTGCTTAGCTCACTTACAACATATAAGTATAGGGTCCTGGGACTGCCATTGTTTGTGGCTTTTCATGCCACAGCATTTAGAGTTATTTAGAGGTAGAACCTCACAGGAAACATTGGCTAGCCTTCCTCTACTGTCAGATTTCTGTGTTTCTCACAGCTGACCACTATCTTTCCAGTTTGTGCTGAAATGCCCTAAATCATACAATGATCTTGCAGCCTAAATAATTTAGTGGCCTAGTCAGCAGGGCTAAATTTGTGATAGTGGTAAATTCAAAAACAATATCCAGCGTTATTTACTGTGATGTGCCACCGTAAACTGTTAGAATACTGGGAAAATGTGTCAGCACAGGGGAAGCATTTTTCCCCCCTACACTGGCCAGGCTGTCCTTCAACTGGATCCTCCAGCCCCAACACCTGGCTTCTTGTGGGCCTACCTTCCAACTCCATCCTCCACTTGTCTCACCCTTTCAGCAGGGGGTAGCAAGCAAGGCCTTGTGACACACAGACCAGCACCTAGATCGTAGGAAAGTCTCATCACTGGTGCAGGGTGCCGATATTCATCCTGTTCTTGCCAAGGCTTTTTGCTTTTCCCAGTCCCATCCCATGGGCCACAGGCAGCTTGGGCATGCATGTGCACCCACACGACCATGCTTAGTGCAGCACCAGCCTGCATCCCCCCTCCTCTATGCCACTCCAACTGCTCTGCCCTCTGTGGTCACCCAGGGACAGTAGAGCAGTGGAGATGGCAGCCTTACTCTCTGGAGGAGGATACCATCCTCTGAGATGCTCAAGCCTCTTCTCCCAGCTGGCTCCCAATGGACTGTGCTCAATCCTGAATGTGGTTACGGCATTACCTACCTCTACCCGATGGTCTGGCCTAAGTGAAGCATTTTGTGAGATTAGTATTGTATAGATATTTGCTCTGTTTTGTTCAGCTTAATTTCTATCATCAGTGAAAACAAAACTCAATAGATGTTGCTGTGCCATTATTTCATGTTGTATTGTGAGCCTGTCATGAATTAAAGGGAATTATTTTCCTAACTGTACAAGATGTGTGCTGGTGAATGTCCTGCACAGTGCCTAGTATGTACAAATGCAATATGAATGCAAAGCAATATTCTTGGTCAACCAGTGCACTGTGAGGGAAGTGGTGGAAGGGTGGTGTACTACACTGGGCTAACCCTCAGGGGGCGAGTAATTTTCAACTGAAGCTCATTTGTTTATTAACTTGTGCTACTGCTTTTTAAATTTATTTTGGTTTGGTAAACTGTAATTATGTCTGGCTGTCAGTAGGGCACATCTACGGACCAAGGAGCAGGTTGGGTTAGGGGGTCACATGAGCTGCAAACAAATAATCGTGGGTGTGGTGTTGCTGCAATGTGAAAGAAGAGAAACTGTGGGCAGGCCAGCACTGTCCACTAGTATAAAAGGTATAGGTGAACGTAGCATGGAGAGGCAGTTAAACTTGGAGTCGGAGACAATGTTATTGTTGAGAGTAGAGCCTAGAAGTAGAGTGACTAGCAGGCAGCAAAAAAAGTGATAGAGTGTATCTAGAGAGAGAAGACTGGGAGAGATGATGGACAGAGAAGACAAGTGAAATCCATCTTGAAGATTTTTAAGCAAAGCAATGTAGCGCAACACTGTAGTAGTCCGTCTACAGTATGTACAAGTCCGTCCTGGCTGTCTCCCATGTATCTGTGTGATTCTGTATTCCATATTGTTTTAAAATGAAAATTAATTCTTCAAATTTGTTTACTGTTTAGTTTGTTGTGTCTGTGTGACAGTGTCAATGAATGAGGTGTGTTTGTGTTGTATGTGGCGTGTGGCAGTGGCAGTGGCGGCACCGAGGAGATTCTTGATTGGAATTTGAAAAAGCACTGCACTTCAGTGATCGGGAGGAAGGATTGGATCTGATTTTAATCTGGTTGTGGGACTGGGCTGAGGGACCCACGCCCAGGCCTGACTCAAGGTGTGACAAGACAACTTAGTAGTTCACGGGACTGGGATGGGAGTGAAGATGTTTGTGCCCTCCAGTCTGCTGCTTGTGTGTTGACTGATTGCCGTGGTGTGGGTGGGCCACAGGCACCCTCACTCCAGCCCACCACATTGTTTTCTCTCATCCTGACCCGTGTTCCTCCTGCACTCCAGTTCCACACCAGGAGTCTCCCCAGTCCCACCCCATGCTGTTTCCTTCTACTCCATGCAGGCGGGTGTTGGAGAGATGGCAAAGACAGTCCCAGTCAGAGCAGAGCCTGCAGTCAGACAAAAGTCATACTGCGACTCCATTGCACTGCACTGACTAGTCTCCCTCAAGTTGGTTGGTACATGCTTTTTTTCTTTATTGTACATCCATTGGGACTGGGTGCCAGGTTACAGACACTGTGCAGACTGTGGTCCCTGAATGGCTGGTCGCATGACCCCTGGAGATGGAGACAGGTCAGAAATCATCTCTAGCAACAGTCACATACAGAAGTAGCTGTGTTGTAATATTCAGTTTTCAGAGAATTCCTCAGTAAGTGCACGTGTATTTCCTTATGTCTCAATTTTGAATATATAGGAAATTCCTGTATCTTCAAAACTGAGACATAAGAAAATACATGTACTGTGTTTTCCTAGGGCCAATTATCCCATTCAAATGTTTAGTATGCAGAAAAATAGTTTGTCACTCATACCCATGAATGCTACAAGAATCATGCATCTGCAGTGCATTGCTTTTAATGAAGAATCAGACTACCCTCCCCAATAGACAGACACATTTCCAGGGACCATGCCCCAGCCTAGACCTCAAAAACACAGCTGCAATGCCCCCTACTTAAAGTAAACTGTAAAGAAAATAACAAAATACTGCCTGTCTAAATGTGCTTCTAGCCAGCCAGAGTCTCCTGGCTCAGTTGGTAGCACATCCACCTATGGACCAGAAGGTTGTGGATTCTCTGCCCACACCAGGATTGGACTTGCACCTAAAATGCTGGCATCAGAGTGCAGTAGTATGGGGTGCTGAACTGCTGGGGTGTGCCGTCCTTTGGATGAGACATTAAACCGAGGTCCCTTCTACCCATCCTGGTGTTGTCCTGGTGGGTGTCCAGGTGGAAGTGAAAGAACTGAGGGGCACTCTTCGCAAGAGTAGGGGACACATTCCTGGTGTCCTGGCCAACATTCTCTTTCCCATAAACTGGTTCATGCAATTGTCCAGGCTGTGTGTGGGTGATGATGTGCGATATGGCATCCACTACACATTCAGTTACTTCACTACCAGTCTAGCATTACGTGTAAAGCACTTTGGGATACACTGTATATGAAAAGTGCTATATAAATGCTGAATCTTCTTCCCACACCTCAGATTCATGGCAGCAAAAGTTTCCCTTAAATAAAGGGTAGGGACCGACCATGTAGCAAAAGTGTTTTTTTTTTCTTCTAGAAAAGCATCAAACCTCCTACAGAGCTGGAGCATGTAAACCCTCCAGAGCTGGCTCTTTTTGGGCGGTGTCCTCTCTGCCCAGGGCACCTAGCCTTCCTATGGCTCTGTGGTCAACAACGTTCACCAGAGCTCTTACTCATGACATGCCACTGAGCAAGTTATTTGACCTTCCTGTGTTTCAGCCCTCCCAGCTGTAACATTGTGTAGTATGACCCCACAGAAAATGAGATATTGCATCTTAGACTATCTAGGTAATGAAACTGAAAAAAGAAAAATCAAAAAAAGTACACATGGCTGGATCACAGCAAGTGCCAGCTGTACAAAACAAATGTCATGCTATGTGCCTATGACAGCAAGTAAACATGAGGTAAGCTAACAGCCAAGAAAATACACATGCAGCTATTGTCAATTCATCATAAATGGTCATGTATTGCAGCAGTTAACTACAAATACAGCAAAATAAAATCATTCTTCAGATACGCTAGGGCTATGCAAATCTCCCGTTTTTAATTGTGGTATATAAAAGCAAGGGAATTTGCATCCTTATGATCTGGCAACAGATCAGCCCAGAACTTCGGGTCAAACTGAATAAAAAAGCTTGATTTCCATAGGAGTTTAAGTGAGCAGTTGGAATGCAAAGCAAACCTGCTTCAGAAAATCTTAGCACAAGTGGCAGATTGATATCTGTTAATCACTATAATATTGGGGAGCTAGAGCATGTACAGAAGTTGAAGTAAATCCATTTGTATATCACAGGAGCCAGTGACAAGATTTTAAAACCAGGTGCTAAGTGGACTATTATATTTAATACTGGTAGATCCCTGCTACTGGGTTTCGCACCAGCAGAAGCTCACAAAGAGCAGAAGCCTGACTGTTAGACAAAGCCATGCAGTAATCCTGTCTCAGAGACATGAAAGCATGGATTAGGATTCTGTCTGTAAAAGAGAAGGTGGGAGTCCAGCAGTTTATTCCCCAGATGGGAAAATGAAATCTTTGCTTCATTTGCAGTTTTTTAAATAATTAATTCCCCCAAAGAGTTTAACTGAGATGCAACGTATTAGTTACACCAGGGCTCCTGTGTCCTCTAGTTTGATAAAGTTAATAGGGTCTTTGCGGGATGACTTTTATGGTATAAGAGCCTCCAAAAGTGAAGTTTGGGGGAGAGGACTGCGATACGAAGCTGAGCAGTTTTGTCTGCCCAAACGTCATGAGGGGAGTCTCTTATACTACAAGAGACTTCCCTTGAAGGCCCCATTATCTCATTATATATCCCTGGAGCTTAGCTCAAGTGATTTATAATAAGTTTAAAGTTTTTTTTATTGTGCTGCCCTTCCCCAGCCTAGAAGTGGAGAATTCCTTGCTAACGCTCCTGCACAAGAGAGAGCACACTGTACACAGAATAAGAGGAAGAGTGGCTCACCATGCTGATTGACTGAAATCACATTAGTGATTCTTAATATAGTTAGGAGAAATTAAAACACAGTGAGGTCACTGGACTTGCACAACTTCGCAAAGTGAGTGACTGCCACTTGAACCTGGGATCTTTAAGCACACAGCACAGATGTTCTTTTTGGAGTACCACCCTGCTTTCCTAATGTACAATATGTGCCTCAAATGATTAATTTGACAATAGCTTGCACTAGTACCCTCACTGCAATTCACATACTGCACTGAACTGAAACTTGCAGTCTTAACCTCAGAAATTAGTTTTAAATATTCCCAGAGCTGCTTGTCAAATTATAACCTTGGCTCCAAGAACACAAGGGAATTTGTTAGAGCCCAAAAGTGGGTCAATGGCTCCAGTGTGCTCACCACAGAATATTTGTCATTAAAAAAACACATTTATTTGCATAATATAGTAAAATAGAACATAATTTGGATTTTGCATACTACAGTCCAACGTTGTTCCTTCCTGTGCTGTCATCATCCCTGCTCTTCCTGTCCCTGGCACTTATTCCCTCTCATCACATGCAGTCATTCCCTTTCATTCTTTGCTTCCTGCAGCACCCTCAGTCAATTTTCATGTGATGCCACTGCACCCTAAGTAAGCTGTTCTTTGCATCATAACTTACATGTAAGTTACATTTCTGTTTTGGTTAACATTTTTGTCTTTGTATAGTATTTGTCTGTACATCCAATTTCTTGCAATTACTCAAAAATTGTAATTAGTTTTTGCTTTTTGTCAATTACTTAACTTTTGACTGTACTGTTTAATTGTTCCCCATTCTTCTCTGTACCCCCTCCCCAGTCACACCTGGGAATAAGTTGCAGCTTAACATGCCTTTCTGGGTCACTAGTTACAAATAAACAAAACAAACGTTATACACAGAAACAACAAACATTAACTTAACTCCAGAATGGCTAAGTGTAGAAGAAAATCTGCTGAAGGACAGAAATATTGATCTTAATGCTTTAATATTTTATAGTTCCAAACTTAACATAAAGAACATAATAATATCTAATTCAGTTTGTCAAAGAAAACAATGAACCAACTCCCTTAAACTGAAGCTGAGTAAATCATCTTACCAGTCGTTATTGAGAAACCCTACAGTAATACAGAAATCTCAGGAAAACCAATATCCAATGCCATCTGGGAACAAAAGAACATTCCAACCATAAGCAATATTAAAACAGGAAACAATTCTAAAGACTTTGAAACACTCAGAGTTGAGTTTATCCTACTTGATAAAGATGAAGAATTCTTTGAAAATATTAAAAGAAGCATTTCTAGATTAAATGGTAGAGGTGGAAGCTTTCTAAAAACTAATTGCATCACTAGGTTCTGTTTGCAGGCTTAACCCTAAAGTGTCCTTTTCATATTCACTTTATAAACTTTATTCACAAGGGATATAATGACATTTGTGATAACTTAGGAATGGAACAGGATTTTTATGTGAACCCATAACACCTTCTCTGCATCTGACAACAGTATTATACTCCTGTTCATTTATTGAGAATGGGTCAGTTAGATTCTGATAAATGCCTCAAATGTGGGAACCCTATGCAGATTTAATACAAATGTTCAGGAAGCATAAACGTGTCACAGAATTATAGGAACATATGATGGCAGAAAAGGATCACCTGGCCCATCCAGTCTGCTCATTTTCCCTGCCTAATATAAAACTGCAGATTCTATGTGATCTCCAGGCTCTACCCTCCTGCCCCTTCCCTACCAATGATGTCCCAGTCCCTGTAGGACTCTGGGTTACCTGCCCTTCTTCCTTCCTTCCCTCCCACCTACCCTCCCTGTTCCCACCTTCCAAATTTCCCCTTCCCTGCTGTCTGCTGTCCTCCCCCTCCCCCCCCACCCTGAACCCTTATCCCTTATATGGATGTTTCCATGCTCCACTTCCAAGTCACCCCCAGATGCTCACACACTTAACTCTTTTCTTTTTCTACTTCTCTCTTTTCCTCTCTTCCTCCTGTCCTCATTTATACTCCCATGAATCCCTAGTATGCACGCCGCCCCCGAATCAGCCACTCCTACAAACCTAGGCCTATAGTATGTACATACCCCCACTTTTTGCTCTCCCTGCCTCTGGCTTATCCTGATACTTACCTCTCCTCTTCACTCTTCTTCCCTCTGAGCCAGCCACCTTCAACTCTATGCCTTATGCTGCACAAGGGGTTCTAGTATCCATCCTCCAGCTATTGCTTAAGTCTTCATTGTTTGCACTTCTTTTCCTTACCCACTCTATATTTAGTCAATACTTTATCATGCACTTTATTTCTGTACTGTATGATTATTATATATGTTCCTGTTTCTGCTGTGCATTGCACCTTATTTAATTTTTACTGCTATCATGCAATTGCTCAGCATTTTGTGAAACCTGTAATACTCTCAAATTATGCTCTTATGTATTGCACCTACCCTTGTTGTCTTTATGTATATGCTTCTTATATTGTCTTTATATATATGCTTGTTATATGTAATCAGGACCTCCTTGTGAATGAGCCTGCTCAATGGAGCATTTCCTGCAATAAACTTGAACTACCAGTTTTTGTGATACCCATATGTCTTTCCCATGTTTTCTTAAATCCTGTAATCGCTTTAGCCCCCAACACATCCACTGGGAGGTTGTGCCAGGGTCTACTACCCTTTCTGTGAAGAAATACTTTATCCTGTCCCCTCTGATCCTTCCTCCCTCCAACTTCATATTGTGCCCTCTAGTCTTTGGACATTGTTTTCTTAGAAAGATGTTCCCTTCCTGTACCTTGTTTATTCCTTTTCGTATTTGAATGTCTCAGATGTCTCCTCTCTCTCTCTCATGATCTCTAGGGTACAGATCTAGATCATAGCTTTTCCACATAGGGCTTCTGATGCAGGCCTTGCACCATTTTGGTCACTGTCCTTTGTACACTCTCCATCCTGTCTATATCATTACTTAGATGAGGCCTCCAGGACTCTATACCGTACTTGAGGTGGGGTCTCACCAGTGCTTTATATGGGGGCAGTATCACCTCCCTCATTCTACTGGTTATACCCCTCTCTATACAGCCCAACATATAATTTGCCTTTCCCGCTGCCTTATCACATTGTTTCACCATCTTTTGGGTCCCCTGATAAGATAACCCCCAGGTTCCTCTCCTGCCCTGTTACTGTGACTACTTCCCCCCAAGTTCATACATTGCCTGTGGGGTTTTATGCCCTAAGTACATGATTCTGCACTTCTTTGCACTGAATCTCAATTGCCAAGTTCTTGACCACTCCTCCAACTTCCCAGTTCCTCCTTCATCCTTTCCACCCCCCTGGTGTGTCCACCTTATTGCAGATTTTTGTATCATCTGCAAATAGGCATACCTTCCCTTCCAATCCTACTGCAATGCCACCAATGTGGATATTAAAGAGGAACAGGCTCAATACAGACCCCTGTGGCACCCTACTTTCCACCCTGCCCTCCCCTGAGTAAACTCCATTTACTACCACCCTCTGGCTTCTACCACTAAGCCAACTTTCCACCCATCTTACTGTTTTAGGACCCACTTCCAGACTACTCAGTTTGTTCTCCAGCCTTCTGTGAGCGACGGTGTTGAAAGCCATGCTGAAGTCCAGATAGGTCATGTCCACTGCCCCTCCCTGGTCCACCACCCTAGTCACACAATTGAAAAACTCAAATAGGTTTGTCTGGCATGTCCTCCCTTCTGTGAATCTATGTTGCCTCTGGTCCTGGAGACTGCTGGCTGCAAGGTATTCACCAGTCCTCTCTTTAAGGAGTGACTCCACTACCTTTCCCACCACCAAGGTCAAGCTGACTGGTTGGTAATTACTTCTCTCTTCTCTACTACCACTCTTATGGGGTGGCACCAGATCTGCCCTCCTCCAGTCCCCCAGAACCTTCCCAGTATCCAATGACAGTCTGAACTGTGATGCCAAAGGTGTCACCAGCACCTCCCTGAGCCAGGGTTGTAGCCAGGGATTTCAGATCTGCACAAGTGGACTCACTGCTACCCCCACCCCTATGTAGCCAGACAATATACAAATGTACAACAGGACTGTGTTTTTTGCCTCATTTGGCACAATAAATACAACCTTTGTATCTCATGACAGTGGTTGTTGCCATGCATGGGTAAATACAAATGCCATGCATTGTTCCCTAAGGCACCCACGTACCAGCCCAGAGCCTGCAAAGTTGTATTGTCCTTGGGATGCAAAGAGAGTATTAGTGACCAGTCCTTCTTGTTTCGACTCCTACAAATAAAATTACAGAAAGGTTCAGTATTTTCTTTGCTAGTTTTCATGGAAAAAGCAGTTCAGAGTCTAATTGCTACCCCCTTCAATAAAATTGCACACCATGGAGTGCATGGAGTATGCCTGCCTACACCCATGCCCTGAGCTCCCTTAGCACCCTAGGGTGAACTACATCTGGACCCATTGCCTTTTCTATCCTTGATCTGGACAGTTCTTTAAGGACACTTTCCTCTGTGAACAGACTAGTGTCCACCTCCCAACCCTTTGTGCCCTTTATGTGTGACACCAGACCATTCCCTTCCCCTCCTCCATGAAAACTGAACAGAAGTAATTATTGTTCAGTACTTCTGCCCATAGCGATCCCCACCACTGTGGCCTCTAAGTCTGCTATTTTGTTGCTCAGACTCCTGGCATTTGAACATAACACCCTCCACCAGTTCCTCCCTTCCTTACTGCTTCCCCTTTCTTTAACCCCTGCCCTGTTTGTGGGGCAGTGGCAGCTAGGTAACTTCCCCTGTTTACATCCTCCTTTCCTCCCCTAGCCTCATACTCCACCCATCTTAGTTTAAATTCATAGCCTTGACTCTGTAAACCTGCAGTGTTTCCCTCAATACCCTGGATCCTGCCTTGTTTAGATGCAGCCTATCGTTCAAATAAAACCTTTCATCCTTCCACAGTTCTCCACTCCCAGTACAGATAACCCCCCTCCTCCATGCACTATTCCCTTAGCCAACTGTTGAATTCTTCTAGCCTCTCTTTCCTTCCAGTACTGGCACTAAGTACCGGAAGGACCTCTTAGAAAGCCAATGAGCTCACTCTCTCCCTGCAGCAGCCCCTTGCCAAATCCCTAAACATTTGCTGTACCTTATCAAGCTTGTTTTGTGCCAAATCATTTGACCAGAATTTCTGTTCTCTTATTCCCTTTAACTACTGTTGCAAACAACATAATGTTGTGATATGTTTCGGGCCACTTCTCTATAGGTAGCAGTCTTTCAATTGGTGATATCTACTCCAATAACATTTTAGCTATGGTGACAAAGAATCTTATACTCAAATACTGGACTGATGATACCTGAACACCTTTCCTAGTGGATACATAACCATTTATGTGTTTAAGCTGGAAACACTCACTCACTGTTTTTATTCTAAAAGCTGCATTCTTTGAAAAGTGTGATATCTTATTAAACTTTCTTACTACATAGAATAGGCAAGACCAGATGGATAGCAAGTGAGGATAACAAATAATAAGGCAAGTATCACCCTTTTCTTACTCCTTAAACTCATTCAAATTATTGCTCTATCATAGTTGCTTAAGCTTCCTTTACTTTCTTTCCTCCTTCGCTCTCTACTTTATCTGCCTTTGTTTTCTAAGACAGTTATTTACAGATGATGTCAGTGATCGATAGTTTCATTACCTATTAATGTATTCAGTTTTTAAAGGTTGCTAGCAATAGTTGTTTTCCTCTGTAATTTCTGAGAAATATTTAAAATTCATTAAGCTATATAGTCCATGGACTTTGAATTTAGTTCTCTTTATATTAATAATTATTTGTTCTTATGCTATTTTTTAAGCTTTATGTGTTATGCTTCTATTGCTGACTTGGCACCTAAGCTTCACCTGAGCTCTTTCCTTCTAAGACTGCTTGAAAGGCAGAGTAGAAACTTACCAGAGCAAGGGAGAAGGATTAAGACTTAGTTTGGCTAAGCAGATTTACTGTGTGGTGGTGTTTTATTTTTACTCACAGGGATTCTACTGTTTGTTGCTAACATTTCATTGCTTTATTTTTCTCTGATTCAAATTGTTGTTGCTGGTATACCTTCTTCTGCATTATTACAAGGTGTGCCTACAGGTGTGCTAACAGATTACTGCTGTAATCTTCTAGTTCAAGTGTCTTTTGCAAGGTATATCTTCTGTTACTGCTTTATTTTTCTCTGGAGCAAAGTGTTTCTTACAGGGTATATCTTCTCTGAAATTATTACAGGTGGTGCTTTACAGGTTTTACAGTTTTATCTAACATTAGGATAAGCTTTCAGGGTTACTGCATTTGTTGTTGACTGATTGTTTCTGCTCTTACCTCCTTGTTCTTTCATCCGTGGTTCTTCTTTTTGGCAGGGAAGGGCCCAGCCATCACCCCATCCCCAACCACCCACACTACACTCCTTTTATAGGGTACCACAGTTGTAACATTTCCTGTGGCAGAACAGGAAGGAGGCGGATCAGTGGGGCCTCCACAGGTGATCTCATTTACAGGGCACTAGTAATTTAACTTGTTATAACAAGTTAAACAAAGCACAATTAAACCATTACTTGCATTTTTTTTCCTTCTAATTACTCTGACTAGGTTACAAACCCAGCAACTTATTTGGAATGGATTTCATTAACTGCAGGTACTGTGGAACAATTTTCAGAAGGACAGTCTTACAGGATTTAGGACACTGTCCTACATGCTGGAGCCTTTGGAGATCTTAGGTCTCAGCTCCGGGCAGCATGGGCAGAGATTGCACGCCTCAAATTTCATATTGAAGAGGAAATACATTATAAGAACCACCGCCATTTCCCCAGCATCCAACAGAAAAACCTGGGCACGAGAGGGTAGTTGGTCCAGGAGGTTGGCAGGTGGTTAGGAGGAAACAAATCAGGTGCCCATCACTCTCTGCTCTCCAACACATTACCTCCAAAACCATATAAACACTACAAACAGGTATCTGCCTCTATCTCTGAAATCAAATAAAGAGGCAGAAGACACTGAGAGCAGGACACTGCGGCACAGGAGCTACACAACAATACTCACCCAAATCAGGAACCAAAACTAAACAAGCACAAAGGAAATCCAAAAACTTCTGATCATAGGAGACTCCATGATTCGGGAGTTGATACCCATCTCCAGCCAGGGGTGATGGTCAGATGTCTCCAGGTACATCAGCATGGAGAGACACTGACCGCATTGCTAAATTGTTCACAAAGCAGGAGAAAACACTGATGTCCTAGTACACATAGGGACTAATGATCTCGCCAACCGGTCAGTTGAGGAGACCAAGGAACACCTGACTAGGCTGGGTGACAAACTCATCTATTTCGTCTGGCATCTCCTTCTCTGAGATCCTGCCAGTCTGGGAGAAGGGAGCAGATGGACGGAAGGTCAGAGAAGGGGAAGAGGGAGCTAAACCGTGGCTCAAGGACTGGTGCCAGGAAAAAGGACACAGATTTGTAGGAACTGGCAACAGTTCTGGGAGCAAAGTTCTTTAAATTTGATGGACTGCATCTGACTAAAGAGGAGTCAGTGCATTGGGGCAGAAGTTTGGCGTCTTTGCAGAATATTTAAACTAGCAAATGGGAGAGGGTGCAGCACCCCATACGTCGAATGGGAAGAACACCCCCCCTCAGCTAGTGGTCAAACAGGAATTCAGCGTGTTTGCCATTCATTTGCATCACCAGGTAAGAAAAAGGTTTGTCTCCACACGATGCACAGGGTAATGCCAAACTTCACCCAACAACTAACACACCAAAATCTGGCCAATGGAAAATCATGTACACAAATGCTCACAGCCTGGGAAATAAGATCCCAGACCTGCAGGCAATAATGTCAGAGGCTAAACTGGACATAGTAGCAATTAGTGAGGCGTGGTTTACCAGTAACCACACTTAGGAGACTTCAGTACCTGGATATGTATTGTTCAGAAGAGACCGAGGTGCAAAAAGGGGGTAGGGTGGCCCTGTATGTTAATGAAAATATCAAAGCTACAGAAATTCAGAATACACATAAGGAGCCAGAAGAACTGTGGGTCACCCTGGAAACAGGTAATGGGACAGCCATAAGAACTGGGGTTGTCTACAGGCCCCCAGACCAGAGGGAGGACATAGACACATTACTGTTAGAAGATATACAAAACATGACAGCTAAAGGGAGGTTCTGATAATGGGAGACTTCAACATGCCAGATACAGATTGGTCAATACCAGCAGGAACATCTGCCAGAACTAGACTCATAGTGGATTCCCTGCAGGAGAGGGCCTCAAACAACTGGTACAGCAACCCACAAGAGACAGGGCTATCCTAGATCTAGTACTGACTAACAAAGAAGGGATCACAGATCTCCAGGTAGAAGGTCAACGGGGGCCAGTGACCATCACATGGTATGGTTCAATTTGGCTACTACATCTAAATCATCCCATTCCAAGGCAAAAATATGGGACTTCAGAGGAGCTGACTTTGATAAGATGGCCAACAGAGTTAAGCTAGCCCTGGCAAAAGAAACACAGGTGAGGAGGTACAGGCAAAGTGGGCAAGCATTAAGGATACAATACTTGAAGCAACATCCCATTGTGTTAGACAGAAAAGGAAGTGCAAAAGAAGAAGGAAACCACTTTGGTTCTCAAATATAGTAGCAGAAAAGGTCAGAGCCAAAAGGCTGGCCTTCAGAAAATATAAGGGAACACAGCGGGATGAAGATAGGAGGCATACCAAACTGCCCTAAGGGAAGCAGGTAAGGCAGTAAGCAGGCAAAGTCCCAAACTGAGGAAACACTAGCACGAACAGTAAAAGAAGGTGACAAGACTTTCTATAGATACATTAGTGAAAGGAGAAAGTCCAGAGGGGTATTGCTAAGCTTAATGGAGAAAAGGGGTGAGGGAGGAGGACCCTGTAAAGGCATCTATCCTAAATAGATACTTTTGCTCAGTATTTACTGAAGAGAAGGTAGGCAGGGCCCACAGCTCAGCATCATGGACACAGGGGAGGGAGGTGAGCACTACTCCTTCACAAAGAAAGGGTCCTACAAGAGCTTGCTAAGCTCAGGGTGGATAAGGCAATGGGACCTGATAGCATACATCCCAGGGTACTAAGGCTAAAGGAGGAACTAGCAGAGCCATTAGCAGAATTGTTTAGTGAGTCTCTGAGCACAGGAGAGGTCCCAGAAGACTGGAGAAAGGCTCATGTGATCCCCTCCACAAGAGTGGTAGCAGGGAGGAGGCGGGGAACTACAGACGGTCAGTCTTACCTCAGTAGTGGGCAAGATTATGGAGCACTCCTTAAGGAAAGGATAGTGCAACACCTGGAATCCATAGGGGCACAGGTTCCAAGACAGCATGGGTTTACAAAGGAAGGTCCTGTCAAACTAATCGCATAGATTTCTTTGACTGGGTAACCAAGTGGTGGACCAAGGGAGCAGTTGATGTCGCCTACCTTGACTTCAGCAAAGCTTTTGACACTGTTCCACATAGAAGATTGATAAATAAGCTAGGTAGGCTCGGGTGGGTCAGAAGTTGGTCAACTGGGTGGCAAACTGGTTGACTGGCAGAAAACAGAGAGTGGTGGTAAATGGTATACAGTCAGAAGAGATGCAAGTCACAAGTGGGGTACCTCAGGGATCAGTCCTGGGGCCAGTCCTATTCAACATCTTCATTAGTGACCTCATGAGATGGACTAGAGGGTAAGGCTTGTCTGTTTGCAGATGACACCAAGATCTGCAACAGAGTAGATGATCCAGATGGGGTGGGCAGAATGAGAAGAGATCTGGATAAACTAGCAGAATGGTCAGAAGAGTGGCAACTGGGATTTAATGCAAGAAGTGCAAAATCATGCACATAGGGAAGAGAAACCCTGAAGCCACTTATAGGCTGGGAGGAGTTGCTAGCAGTCACAAAGGAAGAAAAGAGACTTGGCATCATCATCACTGATGACCTAAAATCATCAAGCAGACCTCTAAAGCAGTAGGTAAGGCTAGGGGGTGTTAGGGTGTATTAGTAGGGTATCACAAGTCGTAAGAGGAGGAGTAATAATCCCTCTGGCCAAGACATTGGTTAGGCCCCTCTGGAGTACTCAAGTGCAGTATTGAGGCCACACCTTCACAAGGACATTAACCAATTGAGGCAGTCCAGAAGGGCAACCAAAATGGTGCAGGGACTGCATCAGAAGACATATAAGGACAGATTAACGGAGCTCAATATGTATACCCTTGAGCAAAGGAGGGAGAGGTGATATGATCGAGACATTTAAACACCTTAAGGGCATAAACAAGGTGAAAGAGTCTAACATGTTTAAATATAAGAAAAATAGCAGGACAAGAGGACACAGCATGAGATTAGAGGGAGGCCGATTAAGGGGAATGTGAGGAAATTCTTTTTCACAGAAAGGGTGGTAGATGCATGGAATGGCTACCACAAGAAGTGGATATGAATACAGTGCAGGGCTTCAAACAGGCATGGGATAGGCATAAGGGAGCAATACAAATGACTATGAATAGATAGGTCACTGACAGAGCAAAGGCCGATGGCACATTTATAAGGTAGAAAAGAAATGGGCAGACTGGATGGGCCTTGCGGTCCTTATCTGCTCATCAACTTCTATGTTTCTATGTTTCTATGACTTTATTGTTAATTGCATGTTGTTATAATAAAAATGTTAATGAGAAAATATAAAGGAATGCCTAGCATACTATAATCGATGAGTTAGGTACTGGCAGTGCAGGGACTGTGTGCAGGCAAAGAAAGCAGTTGTTACATGTCAGTAACATCCTGTACACAACCATGGAAACTGCAGAATCTGGTGAAGGATGGAATGATGAGAACACCAGAGTTTTCTCCTAACTCTACTCGAAACCTGTCATGGCCTAGGGATCTTTTGCTTATATTCTCTTTTCTTGTGCATTTCTACTTTTCCTCAATGCTTTTTACCACACTGACAGACCCATTCTATTGTGCTTTATCATTTTCCTGGGAGATCTGACCCTCCATGGGCCTTCCTCCGATATCTTCAGATTTGCCCTGTTTTTGTCCACCATTTCAGCAGGCCTCCCAACATAGTGCATGAAGGGATCCAGCTGCTGGCTATAGGAGTGGAGGGAAGCTGCTCAGTGGTGCACATCAGTATGATGTCTACTTGGATGTGGTAGTCTGCCTCCACAACTATGCCTGAAGTCTCTCCATGTGTATTGTGTGAGGGAGACATGGAAGGGCTTTCCAACTGTATAACTCTCTCCTCAAACTAGTGGGATAAGTTATACTGCAGAAGTGCTGCTACCCTCTCACCAGAGTTCAAATCCAGTGGTGACATATCTCCCTACCTAACTGACTGGGATCTCATATTCTGGTTATGAACCCAGGTTCCCATATGTGGCAATCAAGTATGTATATCAGTATTCTGTTGGGCAGCCATCATGGATTCTTGACTTTTACCTAGGCAGTTACCATGGGCAGGCAGGATGGATCTTAGAGTAATGTCTCACTTTCTGAAGAATAGCACCTCTTGCAGTGCTGAGCACATCCCAGTTAGGTTGCTTTCTACTGAACTACAGTGACAGCTAGGGGTAGGTGAATGCTTTGCATAGTCTTTGCAGCAAAGTAAAAAAAACATGATGCTTTGTCAAGTACTGTAGTCTTTGCCACTTAGCATATGAAGTGCAACTTTGTGTCATCTCATGATGGCAAACCTTCACTGGTGAAGTGCAGAATACTTCATAAATTGCATGCAGGGAGCAGGTCACATGAAGGATTTCTATCCAGAACAACAGTCACATTCTTTGCACTGATGTAGAATTTTCCCAGACAGTGCACTTGCTTGTATAGTCAGAGAGTGAGAGCAAAAGGAATCAGATGTATCTCTTTAGACCAGTTTACACCACTGCATTTTACACTGTAACAACCTGAGTTGCTCTTGGTGCAAATGTGGCCCTGTGGACACTTACTCAATCATGTTAAGTTGATCCTCTGTCATCTAACTGAGATGCTGCAGAGCTGGCGATGTGTTCAGGAATGGGGTGTCAGTAGCCATGTGGACAGGCTGAACTGCTCACTCTGATGCACAAGAGGTGCTTTGTCACCCTCCCAGCTGACACTGCCATGCAAGCGACCATCCCAGACTCAGGGCCGGGCTCCAACACGTCTTGCATCAGCACTGAAAGGGGCCATATATATGCGCAACAACAGATTGGCGTGGGAGGTTGGGGCAGTGCCAAAGTGACTTGGAGCTTGTGTCAGAGTGGCTGTGTAAGCAGGCCTTCTGATAGTTGAACAAAGTGACCCAGTCATGGCTTAAAGAGCACCTCTTCGGGTATTCCCCCCAAATCACATAAGCACCTTTACCTAGCTGCAAGTCCACTGCTGCCTAATTCTTATTTTTCTGATGCAGCTATTTTGGGTGGGAAGGGATCATGTTTTGGCTTAGTGGTGCCGAGAGCCCAATCCCTTCCACTTCTTGGTTCTGAACCAAGGGCCTTGTTAGTTGAGTGGTGACCTTGATTTGTCCAGATCAGAACCGTAAAACATTAGAAAAAGAACTCTGAAACCTAGCCCTATAGTACTGTATGGGCGTGCCCTCATGCTCGCCATATTATTGCATCACATAATGTGCTAGCTTGGGGTGGCATTCAGGACCAGGAAGTGGAAAGGAGCCACACAGCCAAAATACGATCCCTTCCCAATCAGAACAGCTGCATCAGAAAATTAAGAATTAAGCAGCAGGGACTTGGTGCCAGGCAAGGTGCTTTATATGGTTTGGGGAGGTTGAGAAAAGAGCAGGAAAGGTGCTCTTTCAAAAGGTTATAGTTACTGCAGAAATATTTGCTGAGTTTCAGTGCTGAGACTTTGTCTAAGGGATCTGAGTAGGTTTTAATTAGAAACATAACATATTTAGGACATATTTTCAGAGGTTTTACATTACTTATTCTGATCTGGTCTGTCTAATCTGAGTGCAGCTGAACTGAATCCAGTGTGAGGGGGGGTCTGGGTGAGGGGGAGAGTGGAGTCAACTCCCAGTTTCAGTTTTGTTTGACTAAATGTTTTAAAATTCAATGTTTTCAGTGCACCTTTTTCTTTTATGGACAGTGTTGCTGACCACTGATTGTAAGTGACCATTGGCCACCCTATCTGCCATTTTTAAGTGCGGCATTTTTTTATTATAAAAAAATAAAATCTTGCAGGGCTGTGCCAAACATTAGTCCAAATGATTTGTGTAGGTCTGTGAAGCAATAGTTTGGGGGCTTGGCACTGGTGGACCAATGGAAGCATAGTGTGCTGATGACACTGGCTTCAAAAGTGCCACCAACTTGTAATGTTGTCACTGACTGCAGCAATCAGGGCCGCCTCATCATTGCAGTGTCAGGCATTCTGCTGCAATGAGGGGTGACCTATCATTGCAGGGCGGAACATTGCCTAGTGTAATATTTTTGTGACGCAGCAGCAAGCCACTGCCATGTTCATGAACAACACTGCACAACCCCAATGTCAGGGGTGCTGAATACCTTGGCATCATGCACCCACAAAACTGCTTTTGTTTGCCGGCGGGGCCCAATCCCCCATCGGCTACAGCCTCCACCATTGGGGACCTTCAGTCCCCTCCCTGCCCAGTTTAATTTGCCAACAGGGGAGCCCACTCCTCATCAGCACAATGCCCCCCCAAAAAACAGTTACTTTCTGCCAAGGCGGGTGCCCAATCACCCTGAGCTCTTGAGCCCTCCCCTCAGTATGTGCCAATGGCAGTGCCTTATCCCCCATTGGCTACAGATCCCCCCAAAAAAGTTGTGTTGCACACTGGGAGCCCACCCCAGTGTGCCAAATGCCCCTATGGAAACAAAAAAATTCCCACGATTTTTATATATTTTGTTTTAACCTGCAAACCAGAAAACGGTCCCTTGTGAGTCCGGTGGCCCCACCCCCCATACTCGTGCCCACCCTCTGCACACCCTGCCTCCCCGTACCCCCATCACCCCATACTTACATCCGGAGCATGGCATGATGATCTTCGGGGGACCGGGAACATGTCTGCACTCTTCAAAGCTGACCGCGAACTGAAGAAATGCCAGTAAGCTGTTTAATGGCATAAATAGGGTTTTTTTCAACTTTGGTGCATATCTCAGGTATTTTGGGGAATTTTGCCACCACATTTTTTAACATGGGGTTATTGGGACCCCCCTCATGAATTCAGGCACTGTCATGGCATTATTCAGTCCCAAAAGGTGATTTTGCGGTCACTGTGCGGAATCACAGTTTGGGACTGATTACTGAAATGACAGTGCCAGTGATGAGGTGGGCTCTCAAAAATCTATGTTGCAAATTTGCGGAAAAAAATCTAAGAAATTACTGTTTTATGAGCGTATGTGAAAGCACAGTTAAGGTGCAAGCTCAGAACTTTGTGAATTTGCAGCAGTTTCACTCCAGATTTTCAACATTGCCATTTTGTTGTGCATCCTTATGAACAGCACAGCTGTCATTTTCACATCCTGGCTGAAATGTGTTTTCACACTTCGGTGCAGAATAAGCGCTGTCGCTGTGGGAAATCAGTGTTCAGGACACATTAAGAAAATCTCAGTGACACTGTTCATGAGCAGAGGTCCTAAAATGCCTATGTTGAAAATTTTTGTGACAAGAGTCCATAAAATGGCTTGTGTTACTGATGGTTGCACAGTTTCCATGCATGCTTGTAACTTCACAAATATGTAATATTTTCACTCCAGATTTTCAACATTGCCATTTTCCATACCTGCTTATGAACAGTATAGCTGTCATTTTTCACATTCTGGCGAAATGTGTTTTGCACTTCGGCGAGTAGTGTGGTCATTGTGGAAATCACTGTTCGGGACACATTAATAAAATTACAGTGACACTGTTCATGAGCAGAGGTTCTAAAATGACTATGTTGAAAATTTGGTGGCGTAAGTCCATAAAATGCATGTTTTACGCGCATATGCTGCGCAATTTCCGCATAATAACAAGAAAGTGCGAGCATTTTTAATATTCCCACTACAGATTTTCAACATTGCCATCTCTTCACACCTTCCTATGGATGGTACAACTGTCATTCTTCACATCCTGCCGTTCTGTGTTTTCATACATGTGGCGCAGAATGGCATGGTCGCTGTTGGAACTCAAAGTTTGGGACACATTGACAAAATCACACTGCCACTTTTCATGAGAAGAAGTCCCAAATGCTTTCATGAGGTGGGGTCAGAAAAATCCATGTTAAAAATTTGTAGTGCAAATACCAACAAATGCCCGGGGCATTAGGGTTCCTAACCATAACGTCCCACCCTGTACAGACTGACAGGCATCAGGGTGTGCCTTTGGATTGCTGAGTGTACTGCTCATGCCATCCCACCCCCCCAGCCACTAACAGGCATCAAGGTGTACCTTGGACTCTTGACCCCAGACTTCACTCTATTCTCCTATGGTGCACCCATTTCAGTGTATGTCCTTATGGAATGGGGTGACTGTAAAGCCAAACACCCAAGACACACCTCAACATGTGTCGGTGTCTGCAGAATAGGGTGAGGTGACATAGCATGACCGTCATGGGAGACAACCCAAATACTTACCCCAATGCCTGTCCATCTCTACAGGATGGAGGTGGGGTTGGCGTGAAGTTCAATACTTCACTGCCATTTCTATGCTGCATCTGTCTAACGTCTGCATTTCCAGTGCTAATACCAGCAAGCAAACATTTGGCATTGACAAATGCTTGTTTTAATACTGGTTCTGATTCTGTTAGTGCTTCATCTATACAGGCCTGTTAGTAACCTCGGTGTGAGTCTCTCATTTACACTCTGGTGGTAAGTGCCATTTTAAAACTGTGTGATGTAGTTTATGCCCCTCCCAACCACAGAGTTCTATAGTAGAACATGGATGCCTTTTGCCAACAATAGAAGAGCTAAGCAAGGACATAAACTACATCATGCAGTTCTGAAATGGTACTTACTACTTGTGCCTAAATTTAGAAACACCAATGAGTATATAAAAATCAAGTCAAAGTGGAACAGCAACGGAACTGGAGCCATTTATTTAAAAATCAGCTTCTACTGGGAGAATTACCTATAGGTTCAGTGCAGTTCTCCTTTATACACAGTCATCTGTCAATCTGGGCAAAACATCAAAGCAGCCTGGTGAGGTTCCGGAGCACCTGATTTTCATCATCATAAATAACAATGGAGAGTATAGAAGGAAGAACAGAAGTAGAAGGGGGGATTTGATAAGGGAGGCAGCAATAGTGCTACTAGCTTTTCAGAGAAATTAAAGGGACACTCAAACTTTTTGACATGTTATCTCTAGGTACTGTAAAAGCTCACATTTTGTTATTGCTTAAGTTCTCTAAATTTCATTGATGTTGCTAGCTGTGTTATTTGTTTCTTTTCTTGGTAGAACAGAAATGCATGCTAATGGCATAATTATACCTATCCTGCATAGTTTGAAATCCTTGATCTGATCTTATTGCATACTTCCAGAACATTAGGAAAATCCCCAAACAGTGCAGTCAGTCATGATTCAATAATCTCCCCATGCATCATGAGTGGCTAGATTGTGTTGTGGGTGTTCCCAAGTCCAGGAAAGATGTAGTGGGAGTTGATCAAGGGAATGTAAACAAATATATTTTTTGTGGTAACATCAGTATGGTGGTCAGTCTGTTTGTCAATTTTTGAAAGAGAAAAGGAAGCAGAATCAAGATACCATTTACATAAGCAATCTCCACAGAATGTGACCAATTATAAATGTGTTTTTTTAAACTTGAGACAGTTTGAGGTCTAAGAAGGTCAATAGTGTCTCTTTAAAGGAAAATCAAATCAGCTCCTTTTTGCCATCACAAAAAGTCACCTTTGGATGGAGATGGCCATTCTCAGTCACATACCTCTGGTGGTAAAGTGGTGAAACACTGCTTTCTGGACAGAAAAAGTCATTTTATCATGTCTTGAGAAAGTGCTGATAATGCGCAAAAACATTTGGAAAGGGAAGGGGTGTTTGTGTCATGTTGTTGGCATTTGCAGAAATAAAATGTTTTGCCTTTTAACCTTACACATCTAAAGCATGGATCTTTTACTGAAGCAGCAATGGGAGCTGAGTTCTGGACTGTCTGCCATTGTGAGTTCTTTATTTTGCTCCGTCTTTATCGCTTTAGCCGCATGTTTTGACTATGTATCTGAGAATTGTCCAGTAGCTCCTCATTCCCCCTTTCCCAAATAGACACACACATGGATCTTGGAGGAAATGGCCACAGCCATGTATTCATTATCTATAATATTGACATTACTATTGATCATAATGCATCAATTAAAACTGAGCAG
This sequence comes from Neoceratodus forsteri, assembly GCA_016271365.2. NCBI lineage: Eukaryota > Metazoa > Chordata > Ceratodontiformes > Ceratodontidae > Neoceratodus > Neoceratodus forsteri. The sequence continues at coordinate 914,368,178 of CM057454.1, read as the reverse complement.
TGAGTGCTGTTGGGAGGATGTGCCATACCTCAGGCATCCACACCATCCACCAACCTGAGCTCCCTTTAGGTGTGTGCGAAGTATCTCCAGTGGTTACAGGTCATATGGCCAAGGCTCCTGTGGCCACCACCCATCTGGCACCACTGACCTTGCAGTATAGTACTCTGTACTGCTCCCAAGCTACCTCGCCTGGCTGTAACAGTTTCAATTGTATGTGCTACCATCCTATTATTATATACTTTCTTTATGTGTTTTTATTTATTTAGTTACGTTTTATTTATTTTTATTTTTAACTTCCTATTTTTTTTGCCTTGTGCCTTTCTCATAACATGCATTTGGAGGGGCTGAAAAACCAGAAAAACCCCTATGAGGGGAAAAACTGGGACAAGCCACTCCCCAACCCGTACTGTGGGTACCCAGAGTGGGTCAAAGGGGGCCCTTTCTCCCTTGACCCCCTGTCCTGCCTACTGAGGGTGGGCATCCAGTGATAGGAGGACAAAGAGGGGGAGATATTGTATACTTTTTAACCCTCTAACTCCTTTCCACCCAACCCCCCCTTATGGGGACCTGGTTATACCTCCCCCAGAGGTGTGTCCAGAGGCAGCTGTCCACTCCAAGGGGAGGTATCCTATCCCTTAAGCTTGAGTCGGAGGGGCCTGGACAAATGCTGCAATGCTTGAGCAGCCTTCTTATTGTCCAGTAGCTCCTCATTTCCCCCCTTTCCCAAATAATGACACCCACATGGATCTCGGAGGAAACGGCTTCAGCCAAGTATTTATTACCTATAATATTGACATTACTGTTGCTCTTCATGCGTCAATTAAAATTGTACAGTGTTTGCTGCTGGGAGGATGCGCCATACCTCAGGCAAATGCATTGCCCACCAACCTGGGCCCCTTTAGGTGCATGCAGAGTATCTCCAGTGGTTACAGGGTAAGTCATATGGCCAAGGCTCCTGCAGCCACCCCTATCTTGTGCCATTGACCTTGCAGTATATACTGGTGGGATTGGACCATGATCTCCATGTAGACCCAGATCTAGCAGTCCACCATCCTCACGCCAACCGGGTTGATGAGTTCTTCTAGACAATTGGCCTCATTCCCTTAGCCCCACTACCTTCACTCTGCGCTCCTTCCTAGCAGGACAGACCACATCCAACCCCCAAGCCGTTTGCTCAATTTCTTCCTCCCAGACCCTCCTAAAATCCTCCAGTAAGCTATCCAAATCCTCTACCTGCACCTGCTCTTCCTTCCCCACTGCCAGACCTCGGCGGGTGGTGTAAATCCTATCTTGCCCCACTATGGTGCCACCCAAGGACTCCATAAAAACTCTCGTCTCTCTGTTAATCCTCATGCAGGACCTGCTTAATGAAAATTCCTGCCTTGCGTGCAGCCAGTGCTCCCTCATCAACATATGTGACCAGACAAGAATCGTATGGGGCCACCAAGCCTTAATGGTATGCAAATCTTCCTTCATAGCCAGCAACAGATTCACTATCTTCCTGTGTCCCAGATCTTCCCATCCTAAGTGAATCAATAAGATGTCTGGCATCTGCTGCCTACCAGCCTCCACTTGAAACATCAGGTGCAAACTCTCTCAGTGCATGCCCTTGATCCTCAGCCATGAAATCTGTGTAACTCACTGTGGGATCACTAGGTTGCTCCCCCAGGCTGGCTGACTGTTCTCTTAGCTGGCCACCAGATGGAGTGTCTGCATAGCCATATGTTTCTGGGGCTTTCCTTAGAGCCTGCAAGAGACAAAAATATGTTACTGCAATTGCGGCTGGACATAGCGCAAGAATGCCTGGGACTTCCAGTGGCCCATGGCCTGTATCTCACTATCAGACAGCCCCATGCTTCTGGCATTCATTACTGCTCCTATCTGGAAGGAATGTGCGCCAAAATCCCTGTCATTCAGCCCAGCTTCCTGAATCGCCTTTTTCAAGATGAACCTCATTTGATATGCCATCACCAGCCTACCATTTTAATGATGAAAAAAGGCTTCTCTCAGCTCAGGGCAGGACACCCTGTATGCACTGATCATGTGCACCACTGGCCAGCCTGCCCAAGCTGGTACCCGCACCTCATACCAGTGTCCAACCCCCGCTGCTCTGTATACCCCCCCGAGGCATATCCAGGGCCTGCTGTCCACTCCAAGGGGAGGTATCCTATCCCTTTGGTTTGAGTCTGGGGGAGGGGGCCCCTGGACAAATGTTCATCTGCTGCAATGTTTGGGCAGCCTTCTTATTATTTTGTACTTTACTTACTAGGAAAGCTATAGCCTGGTACATAGCTTAATAGTCACATATCATTAAGAGGCCCTTTCAGAATCCCAGTGTTCTGGTTAAATAACTGCCTGTGAAAGTACACAGTTTTACAAAGTGGAAATGCCTCTGGGAGCAACTATCTTCCTCTATGTCAGGAGCATTCCCCCCACTCATCCCTGAATCTCATCAGCAAGCAACTTTATTCATGACATTTGTGCCACACGCTGCGCTGTGGCTTACTTTAATCAGATTGATACTTGCAGCACCCATTATCCCTAAAAGGTGGCTTCCTAGATAGTGAAATGTGGTTAAAGCAAAAGTAGGGATGAGATGGTCAGCTCGACCCGGTTCTGATTCCGACTCTGATTAATGATTCTGATTTACCCTGATGAATTTTAGACCTGTTTTTAGTCCATGAGAGTGTTATTATTTTAGATTCCACTGTAAAAAAAAAACACACAAAATTAATTTTTTAACATACTTTTGTCTGTATTTTTGTGTCATTTCCTTCACTGAATCTGGCATGCTTTGAGGGAGGCAGCCAGCATGAACAGGAGAAGTGATGAGGCCCCAGCCATCAATCCTACCTTTTGACTTGAGATGTTATGACCTAGTAGTAATTCAGGCACAAATAGGAACACAGAGTCTGAGACATGATATCCCTGTCAAAACAAGTGAAACACTATCTATGACCTAGGTAGTAGTTCACGCGCAAAGACAGGGAATACAGAATCTGAGATGTGACATCCTCCCTTCAAAATCTACACAGCACTATAACCTAGTAGTATTTCAGGCACAGAGATGGGGAATACAGAGTCTGAGACATGCCACCACCTCACCTCCAAATAAATGATGCCCTATCACGAGTAGTAGTTCAGGTGCAGAAATGGGAAAACAGAGTCTGATATGTGACACCCCCTCTCAAAATAAGTGAGGCACTGTCTATGACCTAGTAATAGTTCAGAAGCAGAGATGGGGATCACATAATCTGAGACCCTCCCTCCTTTTATTTATTTATTTCAAAAGTTTCACCAGGAAAGACATACTGAGCTGAGAACAGCTCATTTCCAGATGCATCCTGGGAGAAAGGGTAGTGGGAAATATATGCATATACATAAATATACATATGTTTACAGAGTAGTTCATAATTAGTTAAATTATACAAATACATAAACATAAATAAACATTTATTAACAGAGTAATGCAAAATCACTAAATTATACAATGAAATGAAAGGTACAGAACATGAACACGTGATAATAAACAGTTTGTAGGCAACAGCGGTAATACAACAAATTCATCTTGTCAAGGGAGACATAACCAAGGAGGGGAATATAGTCGATCAGGAAATCTAAGAGGGTAAGGAAAAGGTTCAAGAGGAGGAGAGAGGTGGAGAAGGTGCCTGAGTAGGCCATTAGGTAATGGTTAAGGTAGAAGGTGGGGAAGAGGCGGGGAGGTGGAAGAGTAGCCAGTGGCAGGCAGAAAGTGGTGTTAATGGTAGGAGGCAGGGAAGGAGGGGTAAAGGGAGAAGAGGAAGGGAGAGACAGAGGGATGGGAGAAGGTAGAGCAGAGGAGGGGAGAAGCACTCAGGAACAATTTCAGGAGGGAGCGGTGAAGTCATGAAGCAGGCTGGAGAGGGATCAGATGGAGGTAGCAGAGCAGATGAGAAGAGGGAAGTTGTTCCAGAGTTTGGGAAGGTAGAAGGAGATTGCAGCCTGGTCAGCAGAGATCCACCTAGACAGAAGAACTAGGGTGCAGTGACCTGAGCTATGAAGGGAGTAGGAAGAGCGTGGAGGAGAGTAGAGCAGTGAAGTGAGGTGGAGAGAGGGCTCAGCCAGTTGTTTTGCAATGAGGGAGGAGCCATGGGCAAGTCATCTGGCTTCGAGAGAAGGATGGGATAGTGAGGTGTAGAGGTGGCAGTGGTGGGTCAGCAGGGGCATTCCAGCGTGAACCTACAGAAGGAGTGGAAGAGAGAGGTCAGTCTGGCCAGGTACCAGGGTAGACTTAGGATCACTTCCATAGATAGTGTCATCGTAGTCGAAGAGGGAGGATCATTCTCTGCACAATTGCTCTATGAGCTGGTAGTGGATCGCACCCACAGTTTCTATACAGTGCACCTAGCTTTGGTGGAGCTTTTGTGGATGGAATCACATATATGGAGAAATCTAGGTGACAGTCAAGCCACACACCAAGGTATTTGAAGGAGGGATGTTTTTCTGGGGACCCATTTAGGGTGTGATAGGAGGGAAGGGCGGGGAGTCTGGAGAGTTTCTGCCTGGTTTTGAAGGTCATAAAGACTATTTTCTTTGCATTTAAGGAAAGCTGGTTAGAACAGAACCAGAGTTGGATGTTGTCGAAATCTAGTTGAAGTCAGTTTGTCAGTTTGGCAGGGAGGAGTTAGAGGCAAATATAACAGTATAATCTGCATACATGTGGATAGATGCGATAAACATGCTTAGGAGGCTATTTAGAAAGATGGAGAAGAGTAGGAGTCCAAGCACCAATTCTTGGGGGACACCAGTGTGGACAGGGAGGGGTGATGACATGGATCTGCCAATTCTAACAGACTGAGTTCTGCCCATGAGGTAAGACTGGAACCAATCAGTGACTTGGGAAGAAAGTCCTGGAGCAGAGAGCTTTGCTAGAAGGAGGAGGTGCGCTACTGTGTCAAGGCTTTAGCCAGGTCAGCAAAATTGCAGAGGTGATCAGACCTAATCCATACCTGTTAGAATGGCATCAAACAGCGTGAGGGAGGGAGGTGGAGTGGAATTTAGAAAGCCAGACTGGTAGTGGGTGAGATATGAGGATGAGTCAAGAAAAGTGGATAGCTGAGAGAGAACCACATGTTCCTGAAGTTTATCAAGGGTAGGAAGTAGACAGGTTGGGCAGTAGTTTTCTGGTGCAGAGGTCACTCAACCTTACGGAGGGAACTAGTGTGGCAAGCTTCCATAGAAATAGGTACAGAGCCTAGGGAGAATGAGAGGTTGAGAAGGAAGCAAGAGGAAGCAGATGGCAGTGCAGAGATGAAGGAGTTTGGGTCCAACCCATTAGGACTAGTACCTTGAGGGGTTTAGAGCAAGGTGGGCTTTGGGAATAGTAGCTGGAGAAACTGAGGAGAAGGAGAAGGTGGGAGGGAGGATGGGGGTGTAGCAGGGGAAGGGAGGGTTAAGGAGGAGAGAAGGAAGAGGTGAAGGAAGTGAAGAAGTCATTAAATTCAGCAGCAACATCAGAGGGTTCAGAGATGGTTGTCCCGTCATCTTGAGGACTGGGGCAGTGGACTTAGTAGGGGAAGAGAAAGGGAGTGAGATGACCTTACAAAACTTGGAAAGGTGGTTGATATTGTTTTGGATGGTGGAGGAAAAGTATTCTGCCTTAGCCAGTTTTATTGCTCTGTGCAGGCATTGCATAGAGCTTGATATCTTTGAAATTGGCTGGGGAGCCTGAGGTTTTGTGTGCCTTCCAGGCCTGATTCATGCATGCAGGCAGGCTAGAAGTTCAGCAGAGATCCAGGGAGGTGAGAACCTTAGACCCTAGTTTTCTAAGGGGGCATGGTGATCCCAAATGGACAGGAAGTGAGTTGAGAAGAAATTTAGAGCCAAGTCAATGGAGCTGGCAGATGAGATGCATGACCAGTCAGTGGCAGCTAGGTTCTCAAGAAATGAGGCTCACGTCAAGGGCCAGAATGATTGACTCTGAATGAATTGGGTGAGGCTCTGGGGCAGTGGACCTTGTAGACACAGTAAAGCATGTGGTGGTCACTAGGGGCATCTGGGAGGGTGCCTGCTGCAATAATTCTATGTGGGTGGGAGGTGAGGCCCAGTCCAAAAGGTATAATTTTAAGATTTGAGGTTTAGGTGGGTAGGGTCAGTGATTAGTTGTGTACAATTTAAGGATTTTATATTGTTGCAGAATTCGCAGACTGAGGGGAAGAGCCAATTTTTGTTAAAGTTCCCAAGTATGAAGAGTTCACTGGAAGAAGTATGAGTGGAGATAGTGGAGAGGAGATCAGCGATAGCGGAGGAAGGCAGACAGGGGCCACAGTAGACACCAGCAACAAAGATGGGGAGTGAGAAAGGAAGTGAGAGAGTTTGATAAGAAGTTCATAGGCTGAAGGGGAGGAGATAGAAAGAACAGGGGCATACTGGATGGTAGAGGAGAGGTACATGGCAACACCACCATCCCTAGTGGCCTGATCCTGGTGGATCAGTGAGTAGCCAAGGATGACCACCGCTGAATTGGGTATCTTATGGGAGAGCCAGGATTCAGAGATGACCAATATGTTGGGAGTAAGGCTGATCATAAGAGGTTGCAGTAGGTCTATTTTGGGGAGAAGACTGCAGATGTTAACATGTGCAACACTAAGACCTTTGTGGAAGATAGAATTGAGATGGGGAACAGGGCCAGGATTGGACTCAATGTTGCCAGCAAGCAGTAGCAATATGAAAATAATTAGCTTAGTGGGGGTAAAGGGGCATTTGAGCAACAACTGAATGAGGGAGCAGTGGCGAGGGTGAGGGCTGGAGGGAAATGTGAGTAGGAAGCATACAGTAGGAAAATGAAGGCTAGGATCAGGAGAAGAGAGCAGTGCAGATGGCTGGGGAAGTGAGAGAGAGTGGGAGAGAATGAGTAAGGGAGTGTGGGGGATGTGGAGGGGGATTACATAGGTTAGAGGAGCAGAGAGAGAGTCAGAGGTAGAGAGAGAGGTAAGGGTAAATGGGGCAGGAGGGAAAGTGAGATTGTTAGCATGATGAGTCAGCAGAAGCAGGAGGGGTGTTAGAAAATTGAAGGGGGCAGTAGCAGGAGAGCTGAAGGGGATGGGGTAAGCTCAGAATAGGGGGAAAGCACAAGGAGGGGACAGGTTAGTCAGACAATGAAGCAAGGCATGAAGAAGTAGCAGGATGGATTAGCCAGCCAGGATCACAGCAGTGTTTATGAGGTAGCAGTGGTGACAATAGATAGTAATTATAGGAGCTCAACTTGCAAGTCTAGTGCTTTTAAACAATCTGAAAAAGTGCAAACCTAGTGCCTTTATAAAAGCTGAAAAATGCAGATATGGTGTAGCAGATGTGAATAAGGCAGATCTGATAGCAAAAGCTGAAAATGCAGATATAGTGTAACAGATAGCATCCTAGCATCTTAAAACAGTTTTAGGCTCAGTACAGGATAAACTCAAACAGCAAAAGTACAGCAAAAGTGAAAGTGCAAGCCAAGTTACTCACACAATTATCTTTAGTTAGAATGAGTACCAGATCGGGGGCTGTTTTAAGCATGGAGGAGTGATAGCTGGTAGATGCGTAGGCGGGGATGCAATGTGCTGTGGAAATTACAGTTCTGACTGTCTTTGGGCAGAGACAGGAGCAGAATGAATGGGAGGAACCAGCTGAGCATGTATATGGGGAATCACTTTAAGGCAGACTTAGATGGGCAAAATCTAGCTGAATGCTGCTTTTGCCACTATAAAATTGCAACAGGCTTAAGGTGGGGGGTGGCTGGGGAGGAGAGAGGCATTAGCGTTACCAAGATCAGAGTGTTAAGAGTCTAGTGAAGGGGTAATGGTGCTGGACGCCAAAAACCTGCGTGACCTCTTAGCTGGAATTATCTGATGGCGCTGGTGGCGTCTGTCTTAGGAGTGGGGAGGGTGCTATGGATGCCACTCACAACCCATGAGCAGGACCAAGGTGAGGAAGGGAAACCACTGTGAAGGAGAGAAAAACTCAGGTTAGTGGAAGTTCCCTGTAGGCAGTGCTATGGGGCAGAGGTGCAGTGGGAATGGTAGATGGAGGCAGGGAAGGAGGGCCTAGCTTACTGTGAGCAGCGCTAAATGGGAAATAAAATAGGGTGGGCAGAAACGCTGTTCTAAATAGCCCTTTATGAGGCTCATTGGGAGTGCTCTAGATGGGCTGAAAGCCCAGCTTCTGCTATTCTGTCAGCCAAAATGCACTGTGGAGTGGTTCAGTTGAGCCTTAAGAACAGCTAATATTTTTTAAGGCAAGCTACCTCTTGCTGGGAGCTACAATACTGAGCATAGGATTTGCAAGAAAGTGAGTTGTGCTCACAACAGAGGGAGGTGAACCTTGCAATTGTCTTTGGTTTGTAGCAGATATTCTACAATTGGAGGCTACTTCTAACTGAAAGGTGAAATAAGGAACTTAATCAGGAAAAGACAGTCTTGTTACAATTCTTAAGATTTTCAGTGCAGGAAGAGTTTAAACCCTGGGCTAAACATTTGTCACAAATCCTGAAAAAAGTGAAAGTACAGGTTGTGTATTTGACCCAGACAGTAAACAGTTTTTTTGGGGTTTATCTTTTGTGTGCCTTAAAAGGAAATTCAAGACTTTCTCAGGAAGTGATTACACCATAAGCTACTTAATCAGCCAATAGCTTTGGTAACAGACCTGAGAACAATAGTATTATAAGCAAGTGTTTTATAGCAAACTCATCAGAACAGCTAATATTTTTTAAGGCAAGCTACCTCTTGCTGGGAGCTACAATACTGAACATAGGATTTGCAAGAAAGCGAGTTGTGCTCACAACAGAGGGAGGTGAACCTTGCAATTGTCTTTGGTTTGTAGCAGATATTCTACAGGTGGAGGCTACTTCTAACTGAAAGGTGAAATAAGGAACTTAATCAGGAAAAGACAGTCTTGTTACAATTCTTAAGATTTTCAGTGCAGGAAGAGTTTAAGCACAGCTGACTTATTTTGAGGCTGACTGCTTTCAGAACCACAAACCACCAGGCTGTTTTGGGGCTGGGAGAGTTTACCTGTATCTGACTTGGATGTTTGGATTTTCTCTGTTTGATTAGCAGGGATTTGCTCTGTCAAATTGTTGTGTATGGTATCTTGCTGACAGGAAGGCACTCCCATGGCGGTGGGTCAGAGCTCTTAGCTGATTGTTTTGTGAGGGCACAGTTTAGGCCCAACCCTCCCACCCCTCACCCCACCCACCCTGAAATAGTTCCTTTATACCTGGGGTTCTGACATCATTTCCTCAAGAGTGCAAGGTGCATATCAATGTCATATCCACTCTAGCACACAGCACTGAAAATATAAGCATACACATTGTATAATATATATATATTGCTATATAACAAACCAATCACACACACACACAAAAAAAAAAGTACATAATCATGAAGGGAGTAGTGCAATGTAATGGCTGTGGGGCAGCAGTCTTCCAGGAGACTTTCTGGAGGCTGAGATGCTGCCCTATTTACAGACAACTCTCTGCCCTGAGGGAGGAATTTTCCTGTCTTCAGGCCACACTGGACAGCAGTAAGGGAACCTTCCCCCAGGCCAGACTGGTTGGTAAGAAGGGAACCTCCCTCATCCAGGGAGCACCAGAGCCACCACCACTGCCTCAGAGGTTGCAAAGAAAGCACAGCAGTTGGACCACAGTGGGCACAGGGAGGGTGAGGATGGTGGAACAGAGGCACACCCAGTCAGTTGTTCCACTCCACAATCCATACACCATTCTGGGGGAACACAGCTCCCCTATGGATGCACCCACAGAGGAGATTAAGGAGGCTGAGGACACCTGTCACAAGGGAGGCCCACAGGAAGAGGCAGAGGACACCACAAGGAAAGGAAGCAGCTCCTGGTGGGGGACTCAATTATTAGGGGGATAGAACTAGGGGGAGCAGGGAAAACTGAAGTAAGGTGCCTGCCTGATGCCATGGCTTGGAGGGACAGGAAACACATCCTCAGGATCAAGAACAGCTGCATGGGAGTCTGAGCTGGATGTCATTGTCCACCTAGGGACAAATGACTTGGCTCAACATGAGATTAGAGCAGTGCAGAAGGACTTTGTAGAACTGGGAGGGGCCTAAGACAAGTGCACACACAGTATCCTTCTCAGAGGTGCTGCCTGTCAATGGTATGAGTGAGGCGAGGTACTTTGCACCATGCAGTTTAATGAATGGTTGAAAAATGGTGTGGAACACAGGGGTTTGGCTTCATTGGTGACTGGGGTTCCACCTGGAGGGACACCAGCCTATACTGGCAGGATGGTCTGCATCTGTCCAAGAAGGGAACAAGTCTTTTGAGCAATCGGTTTAAATGCTTCATTGGCAAGCTTTTAAACTAGTCAAGGGGGGAGGCACTGATAAGCAGCAGGAAAATCCCAGCCTCTGCCTACAAAACAGGGTACTAAATGAGAAAAAGACCAAGGTAGAAAGGTCAGTGGTGGATGCTGCAACTGAAGGTAAAGCCATCAAAAAATGGAAAGCAATGAGTACCAATGCCCGTAGTCTGAGTAACAAGCTTCCTGAATTAGTGGCCTTGATGGAGGAGGAACATCTGGATATCATGGCAGTCACAGAAACATGGTTCACACAAAACCATGACTGGGACGTAAACATACCAGGATACACTATCTACAGGAGGGACCGAAAGGGTAATAGAGGAGGAGGAGTACCTCTTTACATAAGGGAAGGAATCAAAGCAGCAGAACAAAAGGAAAACAGGGGGAGATGAAGCACTGTGGGTGAGATTTGAGACCGACAGTATGGCACCACAATCGCACAGGGTTGTATACAGACCAACTTCTCAGGGAGAAATGGACAAGGAAATGATAGAAAGTATATCAGTAAGGCAGAAAAAGGGGAGATATTGCTGATGGGCAATCTGAATATGCCAGATGTTAACTGAGTGCAGTTGCAGCAGCCACTTCTAAGAGTGGGGTTATTCTAGATGCCCTACAGGGGCATGCCTTAGACAACTAGTATTGGAGCCCTCGAGAGAACAATCTTAGACCTGGTTCTCTCAAATGGAGATGAAGAGAGGATCACAGATGTAGAAGTGGGTAGCCATCTGGGAACTAGCGACCATCGAACAGTATGGTTCACAATAAACACAGCAATAGAGTCAAGCCATACAAAGGCAAAGGTACTAGACTTTAGGAGGGCTGACTTTGCCAAAATGGGTGAGTGCCTAAGGAATGCACTAGCAAATGGGCAGGAAGGAGGGGTGGAAGAACAATGGGGAATAATAAAAACTGCCATCACAGAGGTAACTAGCCTTTGTGTGAAGCAAATAAACAAAACTAAATGATGTAAGAAACCACTATGGTTCTCAAAGGAAGTGGCAGTGAAGGTTCAAGAGAAAAAGAAAGCTTTCAAGAAGTACAAGGAATCACAGAAGGAGCAGGACAGAGAACTGTATCAGATAAAGCAAAAGGAAGCTGGGAAGGCAGTCAGAACAGCAAAGGCCCAAACCGAGGAAAAGATAGCCACCTCGGTTAAGAAGGGAAAACCTTTATAGGTACATCAGGGAGCGAAAGAAGACCAAGGGAGGGATAGTGAGGCTTAATAAAGGGGGTGGGCAGAGAGTGACTGTGAAAAGGCAGAGATACTAAACAAATATTTTTGCTCTGTATTTACAAAGGAAGAGGGGGAGGTACCTAAAACAAACAGTGGAAACACTCTGGATACAGAAGTTGATACCAGCCCATTTACAGAAGAAAGGGTTCTGAAAGAACTCTTAAAACTGAAGGTGGACAAAGCAATGGGGCCTGATGGAATTCAGCCCAGAATTCTAAAAGAATTAAGGGTGGAATTAGTGACACCACTGACTACCCTGTTTAACAAATCATGGGAGGATGGGTGGTACCGAGACTGGAGGAGGGCAGATGTGATTCCCTTCACAAAAGTGGGAGCAAGGCAGAAGCAGGAAACTACAGACCTGTTAGTTTAACCTCAGTGGTAGGAAATGATAGAATCACTTCTGAAGGAAAGAATTGTCAAATATCTAGAGGCCAGAGGGGCATAGGACCCAAGGCAGCATGAATTCACAGTGGAAGGTCATGCCAGACAAATCTGATAGATTTCTTTGACTGGGTGACCAAAGTAGTAGATCAGGGAGGGACTGTGGACATGGCCTACCTAGACTTTAGCAAGGCATTTGACACAGTCCCACACAAAAGATTAATATACAAGTTAGCTAGCCTGGGAATGGGTCCCAAGATGACAGCCTGGGTAAAAATTTGGCTGGAGAATAGGACACAGAGAGTAATAGTAAATGGAGTCCACTCTGAAGAAAGGGGGGTTACTAGTGGGGTACCACAGGGTTCAGTATTAGGACCGGTCCTCTTCAATGTCTTTATAAGCAGTGGGTGGGGTTCATCACTGATGTTTTAGGCATCCTTCACAGTTAGAAGCCAGTCAGTCTGACATTTGGTTTGTGTGAAGCAGAGAACCTTGCAACACTGCAAAGAACAATCTATAACTTCATTTAGGAGCTGGAAACTTGGCAAGGCATAATATTGTAAAACAGGGGAGCTACGCTTTCTACAAAGAGTTTCATTTTTTTATTTCCTTATTGGCATTAAGCAGAGAATTGCAAGATTCCATTAAAAGTCTAGTAATTTTATAACCAGAGGGAGTGAGATACAACTGAATTTGCTTGATTGTTGGGGTTGAGACCTAGGATTTAGAGGGATATTTTTGCAACATTTTAAAAGTGTCCTGCTGGCTGAGTAGTTAAGTTTCTATTCCTGGTTTCCCTGAAAGATTTTTGTGTATTGGAATCAGACAGCAGCCTGCCTACATTGAAAGACCTGCTTACATCACAGGTGTCACTAGTCAATCAGTTGGCTTAATTCTTAAGATTTTCAGTGCAGGAAGAGTGTAAAGCACAGCTGACTTATTTTAGGGCTGATCGCTTTCAGAGCACAAACCACCAGGCTGTTTTGAGGCTGGGGAGGGTTACCTGTGTCCGAGTTGGATGTCTGTATTTTTCTCTGTTTGATTAGTAGGTATTTCTCTGTCAAATTGTTGTGCAGGGCATCTTGCTGACAGGAAGGCACTCACTCATGATGCTGGGTCAGAGCTTTGTAGTATGTTTTGCGAGAGGCACAGTTTAGCCCAACCCCTTCCCACCCTCACCCCACCCACCACTGGAAATAGTTCCTTTATACCTGGGGTTCTGACATCATTTCCTCAAGAGTGCAAGGTATATCACTGTCATATCCTTTCTAGCACACTGCACTGACAATATAAGCATACATATTGTATGATATATATATTTCTATATAACAATCACACACACACACGCACACACACACACACACACACACACACACACACTCACACAAAAAAGTAGATAAATATGTGGGAGTAGTTCAATGTAATGGCTGTGGGAAGGCAGTCTTCGCGAGTCTTTCTGAGAGGCTGAGATGCTGCTCTATTTGCAGACAACTCTCTGCCCTGAGGGAGGAAGTTGCCCATCTTCAGCCATGCTGGACAGTAGTAAGGAACCTTCCCACAGGCCACACTGGACTGGAAGAAAACTCCCCATCCAGGGAGCACCAGAGCCACCACCACTACCTCAGAGGTTGTGAAGGAAACACAGCAGTTGGACCACAGTGGGCTCAGGAAGGGTGAGGATGGTGGAACTGAGGCACACCCAGTCAGTTGTTCCACTTCACAATCCATACACCATTCTGGGGGAGCATAGCTCCCCTATGGATCCACCCACAGAGGAGACTAAGGAGGCTGAGGACAGCTGTCACAAGGGAGGCCCACAGAAAGGAGACAGAGGACACCACAAGGAAAGGAAGCAGCCCTGGGGGACTCAGTTATTAGGGGGATAGAACTGAGGAAGCAGGGAAACTGAAGTAAGGTGCCTGCCTGGTGCCATGGCTTGAGGGACAGGAAGCGATCATCAGGATCATGGGAACAGCTGCCGGGAGTCCTGAGCTGGACATCATTGTCCACCTCGGGACAAATGACTTGGCTCATCATGAGATTAGAGCAGTGCAGAAGGACTTTGTAGAATTGGGAGGGGCCTAAAACAAGTAGCACATACAGTATCCTTCTCAGAGGTGCTGCCTGTCAATGGCATGAGTGAGGCGTAGGTACTTTGCACCATGCAGTTTAATGAATAGTTGAAAAATGGTGTGGAGCACAGGGTTTGGCTTCATTGGCGCATCAGGGTTCCACCTGAGGACACCAGCCTATACTGGCAGGATGGTCTGCATCTGTCCAGGAAGGAACAAGTCTTTGAGCAATCGGTTTAAGTGCTTCATTGGCAAGCTTTTAAACTAGTCAAGGGGAGGCACTGATAAGCAGCAGGAAAATCGACTCCCTGCCAAAAAAAGTGGTACTAAATGAGAAAAAGACCAAGCAGAAAGGTCAGTGGATGCTGCAATGAAGGTAAAGCCATCAAAAAATGGAGAGCAATGAGTACCAATGCCCGTAGTCTGAGTTACAAGCTTCCTGAATTAATGGCTTGATGGAGGAGGAACATCTGGATATCATGGCAGTCACAGAAACATGGTACACACAAACCATGACTGGGCATTAAACATACCAGGATACACTATCTACAGGAGGGACAGGAGGGCAAAAGAGGAGGAGGAGTAGTTTTACATAAGGGAAGGAATCAAAGCAACAGAACAAAAGAGTAAACAGGAGGAGATGAAGCACTGTGGATAAATTTGAGACCGGCACTATAATTCAATAACACGACAGGGCTGTATACAGACCCCGCTCTCAGGGGAGGAATGGACAAGGAAATGGTAGAAAGTATACTTAGAATGGCAGAAAAAGGGGAGATATTGCTGATGGGTGATCTGAATATGCCAGATGTTAACTGGAGTGCAGTTGCAGCAGCCACTTCTAAGAGTGGGGTTATTCTAGATGCCCTACAGGGGCATGCCTAGACACTAGTATGGAGCCCACTCAAGAGGAGCAATCTTAGACCTGGTTCTCTCAAATGGAGATGAAGAGGATCACAGATGTAGAAGTGGGTAGCCATCTGAAACTAGCGACCATCCCGAACAGTATGGTTCTAATAACACAAACAACAGAGTCAAGCCATGCAAAGACAAAGGTACTGGATTTTGGAGGGCTGACTTTGTCCAAATGGTGAGTGCCTAAGGAATGCACTAGCAAATGGGCAGGAGCAGAGGGTGGAAGAACAATGGGGAATAATCAAAACTGCCATCACAGAGGTATCAAGCCTTTGTGTAAAGCAAAAAAACAAACGAAATGAGGTAAGAAACCACTATGGTTCTCCAAAGAGTAGCAGTGAAGGTTCAAGAAAAAGAAAGCATTCAGGAAGTACAAGGAATCACAGAAGGAACAGGACAGAGAACTGTATCAGTTAAAGCAAAGGAAGCTGGGAAGGAGTCAGAACAGCAAAGGCCCAAACCGAGGAAAAGATAGCCAACTCAGTTAAGAAGGGGAGAAAACCTTTAAGGGGTACATCAGGAGTGAAGGAAGACTAAGGAGGATAGTGAGGCTTAATAAAGGGAGGAGGGTGGGCAGAGGTGACTGTGAAAGAGCAGAGATACTAAACAAATATTTTTGCTCCAGTATTTACAAAGGAAGAGGGGAGGTACTTAAAACAAACAGTGGAAACACTCTGGATACAGAAGTTGATACCCAGCCCATTTACAGAAGAAAGGGTTCTGAAAGAACTCTTAAAACTGAAGGTGACAAAGCAATGGGGCCTGATGGGATTCATCCCAGAATTCTAAAAGAACTAAGGGTAGAACTAGTGACACCACTGACTACCTCCTTTAACAAATCCTGGAAGGATGGGGTGGTACCGAGGACTGGAGGAGGGCAGATGTGATTCCCTCACAAAAGTGGAGCAAGGCAGAAGCAGGAAACAACAGACCTGTTAGTTTAACCTCAGTGGTAGGGAAAATGATGGAATCACTTCTGAAGGAAAGAATTGTTAAATATCTAGAGCCAGAGGGGCACAGGACCCAAGGCAGCATGGATTCACAGTGGGAAGGTCATGCCAGACAAATCAATAGATTTCTTTGACTGGGTGACCAAAGTAGTTGATCAGGAGGGTCTGTGGACATGGCCTACCTAGCCTTCTAGCAAGGCACTTGACACAGTCCACACAAAGATTAATATTCAAGTTAGCCAGCCTGGGAGTGGGTCCCAAGATGACAGCCTGGGTAAAGGTGGCTGGAGAATAGGACACAGAGAATAATAGTAAATGGAGTCCACTCTGAAGAAAGGGGGTTACTAGTGGGTACCACAGGGTTCAGCAATCGACCGTCCTCTTCAATGTCTTTTTAAGCAGTGGGTGGGGTTCATCACTGCTGTTTAGGCATCCTTCACAGTTAGAAGCCAGTCAGTCTGACATTTGGTTTGTGTGAAGCAGAGAACTCTGCAACACTGCAAAGAACAAACTATAACTTCATTTAGGAGCTGGAAACTTGGCAAGGCATAATATTGGAAAACAGGGGAGCTACGCTTTCTACAAAGAGTTTCATTTTTTTATTTCCTTATTGGCATTAAGCAGAGAATTGCAGGATTCCATTAAAAGTGTAGTAATTTTATAACCAGAGGGAGTGAGATACAACTGAATTTGCTTGATTGTTGGGGTTGAGACCTAGGATTTAGAGGGATATTTTTGCAACATTTTAAAAGTGTCTTGCTGGCTGAGTAGTTAAGTTTCTATTCCTGGTTTCAATGAAAGATTTTGTGTATTGGAATCAGACAGCAGCCTGCCTACATTGAAAGGCCTGCTTACATCACAGGTGTCACTAGTCAATCAGTTGGCTTAATTCTTAAGATTTTCTGTGCAGGAAGAGTGTAAAGCACAGCTGACTTATTTTGGGGCTGACCGCTTTCAGAGCACAAACCACCAGGCTGTTTTGGGGCTGGGGAGGGTTACCTGTGTCCGAGTTGGATGTCTGTATTTTTCTCTGTTTGATTAGTAGGGTATTTTCTCTGTCAAATTGTTGTGCAGGGCATCTTGCTGACAGGAAGGCACTCATCGCAGTGCTGGGTCAGAGCACTTAGCTGATTGTTTTGAGGGCACAGTTTAGGCCCAACCCCTTCCACCCTCACCCACCCACCCCTGGAAATAGTTCCTTTATACCTGGGGTTCTGACATCATTCCTCAAAGGTGCAAGGTGCATATCACTGTCATATCCTTTCTAGCACACTGCACTGACAATATAAGCATACACATTGTATGATAATATATTTCTATATAACAAACCAATCACACACACACACACACACACACACACACACACACACACGCACACAGAAAAAGTAGATAAACATGTGGGGAGTAGTTCAATGTAATGGCTGTGGGGCAGCAGTCTTCCGGGAGTCTTTCTGGAGGCTGAGATGCTGCCCTATTTGCAGACAACTCTCTGCCCTGAGGGAGGAAGTTGCCCATCTTCAGCCATATGTGGACAAAAGTAAGGGAACCTTCCCAGGCCACACTGGAAGGTAGGAAGGAAACCTCCCCATCCAGGGAGCACCAGAGCCACCACCACTACCTCAGAGGTTGCAGAAGGAAACACAGCAGTTGGACCACAGTGGGCTCAGGAAGGGTGAGGATGGTGGAACAGAGGCACACACCAGTCAGTTGTTCCACTTCACAATCCATACACACCATTCTGGGAGCATAGCCCCTATGGATCACACCCACAGAGGAGACTAGGAGGCTGAGGACAGCTGTCACAAGGAGGCCCACAGAAGGAGACAGAGGACACCACAAGGAAAGGAAGCAGCTCCTGGTGGGGGACCCAATGATTAGGGATAGAACTGGGGAGCAGGGAAAACTGAAGTAAGGTGCCTGCCTGGTGCCATGGCTTGAGGGACAGGAAGCATCATCAGGATCATGGGAACAGCTGCATGGGAGTCTGAGTTGGACATCATTGTCCACCTAGGGACAAATGACTTGCTCATCATGAGATTAGAGCAGTGCAGAAGGACTTTGTAGAATTGGGAGGGCCTAAAAACAAGTAGCACATACAGTATCCTTCTCAGAGGTGCTGCCTGGTCAATGGCATGAGTGAGCGAGGTACTTTGCACCATACAGTTTAATGAATGGTTGAAAAATGGTGTGGAGCACAGGGGTTTGGCTTCATTGGCGACTGGGGTTCCACCTGGAGGGACACCAGCCTATACTGGCAGGATGGTCTGCATCTGTCCAGGAAGGAACAAGTCTTTTGAGCAATCGGTTTAAGTGCTTCATTGGCAAGCTTTTAAACTAGTCAAGGGGAGGCACTGAGCGGCAGGAAAATCTGGCCTCCCCTACAAAACAGGGTGCCTAAATGAGAAAAAGACCAAGGCAGAAAGGTCAGTGGGGATGCTGCAACTGAAGATATAAAGCCATCAAAAATGGAGAGCAATGAGTACCAATGCCCGTAGTCTGAGTAACAAGCTCTGAATTAATGGCCTTGATGGAGGAGGAACATCTGGATATCGTGCAGTCACAGAAAGAATGGTACACACCGAGAAACCTGCAGCTGGGGCGTAAACATACCCGGATACACTATCCACAGGAGGGACAGGAGGTAAGAGAGGAGGAGTAGCTCTTTACATAGAGAAGGAATCAAGCAACAGAACAAAAGAAGGTAAACAGGGAGGAGATGAAGCACATGTGAGTAGAATTTGGAGACCCGGCAATGGCACCTGTCACGCACAAGGAGTTCTCTGAACCCGTTCTCCAGGGAGGAAATGGACAAGAAATGGTAGAAGAGTATACTTAGAATGGCAGAAAAAGGGAGATATTGCTGAAGGGTGATCTGAATATGCCAGATGTTAACTGGAGTGCAGTTGCAGCAGCCACTTCTAAAGTGGGTTTTTCTAGATGCCCTACAGGGGGCATGCCTTAGACAACTAGTATTGGAGCCCACTCAAAGAGGAGCAATCTTAGACCTGGTTCTCTCAAATGGAGATGAAGAGAGGATCACAGATGTAGAAGTGGGTAGCCATCTGAAACTAGCGACCATCGAACAGTATGGTTCACAATAAACACAACAAAGAGTCAAGCCATACAAAGACAAAGTACTGGATTTTAGGAGAGGCTGACTTTGTCAAAATGGGTGAGTGCCTAAGGAATGCACTAGCAAATGGGCAGGAGCGAAACTGGAAGAACAATGGGGAATAATAAAAACTGCCATCACAGAATTATCAAGCCTTTGTGTAAAAGCAAATAAACAAAACGAAATGAGGTAAGAAACCACTATGGTTCTCAAAGGAAGTGGCAGTGAAGGTTCAAGAAAAAGAAAGCATTCAGGAAGTACAAGGAATCACAGAAGGAACAGGACAGAGAACTGTATCAGTTAAAGCAAAAAGCTGGGAAGGCAGTCAGAACAGCAAAGGCACAAACCGAGGAAAAGATAGCCAACTCAGTTAAGAAGGGGATAAAACCTTTTATGGGTACATCAGGAGCGAAGGAAGACTAAAGGAGGGATAGTGAGGCTTAAATAAAGGGAGGGAGGGTAAGCAGAGGTGACTGTGAAAAGGCAGAGATACTAAACAAATATTTTGCTCAGTATTTACAAAGGAAGAGGGGAGGTGCATAAAACAAACAGTAGAAACACTCTGGATACAGAAGTTGATACCAGCCCATTTACAGAAGAAAGGGTTCTGAAAGAACTCTTTAAACTGAAGGTGGACAAAGCAATGGGGCCTGATGGGATTCATCCCAAATTCTAAAAGAACTAAGGGTAGAACTAGTGACACCACTGACTACCCTCTTTAACAAATCCTGGAAGGATGGGTGGCACCGAGGACTGGAGGAGGCAGATGTGAGACTCCCTTCACAAAAGTGGGGAGCAAGGCAGAAGCAGGAAACAACAGACCTGTTGGTTAACCTCAGTGGTAGGAAAATGAGTAGAATCACTTCCCAAGAGACAGAATTGTTAAATATCTAGAGAGGCCAGAGGGGCACAGGACCCAAGGCAGCATGGATTCACAGTGGAAGGTCATGCCAGACAAATCTGATAGATTTCTTTGACTGGGTGACCAAAGTAGTTGATCAGGGAGGGTCTTTTGGACATGCCTACCTAGCCTTTAGCAAGGCATTTGACACAGTCCCACACAAAATATTAATATACAAGTTAGCCAGCCTGAGGGTGAGTCCCAAGATGACAGCCTGGGTAAAGAATTGGCTGGAGAATGGACACAGAGAATAATAAGTATATGGAGTCCACTCTGAAGAAAGGGGGTTACTAGTAGGGTACCACAGGGTTCAGTATTAGGACACCGGTCCTCTTCAATGTCTTTTTAAGCAGTGGGTGGTCTATCACTGCTGTTTAGGCATCCTTCACAGTTAGAAGCCAGTCAGTCTGACATTTGGTTTGTGTGAAGCAGAGAACCACAACACTGCAAAGAACAAACTAGAACTTCATTTAGGAGCTGGAAACTTGTAGCAAACTATATTATTGTAAAAACAGAAGCTACGCTTACCAAAGAGTTTCATTTTATTTCCTTATTGGCATTAGCAGAGAATTTCAGGATTCCATTAAAAAGTGTAGTAATTTTAAAACCAGAGGGAGTGAGATACAACTGAATTTGCTTGATTATTGGGGTTGAGACCTAGGATTTAGAGGATATTTTGCAACATTTAAAAGTGTCCTGCTGACTGAGTAGTTAAGTTTCTATTCCTGGTTTCACTGAAAGATTTTTATAGGAACTCAGACAGCAGCCTGCCTACATTGAAAGGCTGCTTACATCACAGGTGTCACTAGTCAATCAGTTGGCTTAATTCTTAAGATTTTCAGTGCAGGAAGAGTGTAAAGCACAGCTGACTTATTTTGAGCTGACCGCTTTCTAGAGCACAAACCACCAGGCTGTTTGGGGCTGGGGAGGGTTACTGTGTGTCCCAGTTGATGCTGTATTTTTCTCTGTTTGATTAGTAAGGTATTTCTCTGTCAAATTGTTGTGCAGGGCATCTTGCTGACAGGAAAGGCACTCATCGCAGTGCTGGGTCAGAGCTTTTAGCTGATTGTTTTGCGAGGGCACAGTTTAGGCCCAACCCTTCCCACCCTCACCCACCCACCCGGAAATAGTTCCTTTATACCTGGGGTTCTGACATCATTTCTCAAAAGGTGCAAGGTGCATATCACTGTCATATCCTTTCTAGCACACTGCACTGACAATATAAGCATACACATTGTATGATAATATATTTCTATATAACAAACCAATCACACACACACACACACACACACACACACACACACACACACACACGCACACAGAAAAAAGTAGATAAACATGGGGGGTAGTTCAATGTAATGGCTGTGGGGCAGCAGTCTTCCGGGAGTCTTTCTGGAGGCTGAGATGCTGCCCTATTTGCAGACAACTCTCTGCCCTGAGGGAGGAAGTTGCCCATCTTCAGGCCATGCTGGACAGTAGTAAGGGAACCTTCCCCAGGCCACACTGGACGGTAGGAAGGAAACCACTCCCCATCCAGGAGCACCAGAGCCACCACCACTACCTCAGAGGTTGCAGGAGGAAACACAGCAGTTGGACCACAGTGGGCTCAGGAAGGGTGAGGATGGTGGAACAGAGGCACACACCAGTCAGTTGTTTCACTTCACAATCATACACACCATTCTGGGAGAGCATAGCTCCCTATGGATGCACCACAGAGACTAAGGAGGCTGAGGGACAGCTGTCACAAGGGAGCCCACAGAGGAGACAGAGGACACCACAAGGAAAGGAAGCAGCCCTGGTGGGGACTCAATGATTAGGGGATAGAACTGGGGGAGCAGGAAAACTGAAGTAGGTGCCTGCCTGGTGCCATGGCTTGGAGGGACAGGGCGCATCATCAGGATCATGGGAACAGCTGCACGGGGAGTCTGAGCTGGACATCATTCATCCCACCCCTAAGGGACAAATGACTTGGCTCATCATGAGATTAGAGCAGTGCAGAAGGACTTTGTAGAATTGGGAGGGGCCTAAAACAAGTAGCACATAGCAGTATCCTTCTCAGAGGTGCTGCCTGTCAATGGCATGAGTGAGGCGAGGGTACTTTGCAACATGCAGTTTAATGAATGGTTGAAAAATGGTGTGGAGCACAGGGTTTGGCTTCATTGACGACTGGGGTTCCATCGGAGGGACACCAAGCCTATACTGGCAGGATGGTCTGCATCTGTCCAGGAAGGAACAAGTCTTTTGAGCAATCGGGTTTAAGTGCTTCATTGGCAAGCTTTTAAACTAGTCAGAGAGGCACTGATAAGCAGCAGGAAAATCCCGGCCTCCCCTACAAAACAGGGTACTAAATGAGAAAAAGACCAAGGCAGAAAGGTCAGTGGGGGATGCTGCAACTGAAGGTAAAGCCATCAAAAAATGGAGAGCAATGAGTACCAATGCCTCGTAGTCTGAGTAACAAGCTTCCTGAATTAATGGCCTTGATGGAGGAGGAACATCTGGATATCGTGGCAGCTCACAGAAACATGGTACACACAAAAACCATGACTGGGACGAAAACATACCAGGATACACTATCTACAGGAGGGAGCAGGGAGGGAAAAAGAGGAGGAGGAGTAGCTCTTTACATAAGGAAGGAATCAAAGAACAGAACAAAAGAGTAAACAGGGAGGAGATGAAGCACTGTGGGTAAATTTGGAGACCCGGCAATGGCACCACAATACGCTCAGGAGTTGTATCTGAACCCGTTCTCAGGAGGAAATGGACAAGAAATGGTAGAAAGTATGCAGAATGGCAGAAAAAGGGAGATATTGCTGATGGGTGATCTGAATATGCCAGATGTTAACTGGAGTGCAGTGCAGCAGCCACTTCTAAGAGTGGTTTATTCTAGATGCCCTACAGGGGCATGCCTTAGACAACTAGTATTGGAGCCCACTCAAGAGGAGCAATCTCAGACCTAGTCTCTCAAATGGAGATGAAGAGGAGGATCACAGATGTAGAAGTGGGTAGCCATCTGGAAACTAGCGACCACCGAACAGTATGGTTCACAATAAACACAACAATAGAGGTCAAGCCATGCAAAGACAAAGGTACTGGATTTTAGGAGGGCTGACTTTGTCAAAATGGGTGAGTGCCTAAGGAATGCACTAGCAAATGGGCAGGAACGAGGGTGGAAGAACAATGGGAATAATAAAACTGCCATCACAGAGGTATCAAGCCTTTGTACAAAGCAAATAAACAAATGAAATGAGGTAAGAAACCACTATGGTTCTCAAAGAAGTGGCAGTGAAGGTTCAAGAGAAAAAAAGCATTCAGGAAGTACAAGGAATCACAGAAGGAACAGGACGAAGAACTGTATCAGTTAAAGCAAAAGGAAGCTGGGAAGAGTCAGAACAGCAAAGGCACAAACCGAGGAAAAGATAGCCAACTCAGTTAAGAAGGATAAAACCTTTATAGGTACATCAGGGGCGAAGGAAGACTAAGGAGGGATAGTGAGGCTTAATAAAGGGAGAGGAGGGTGGGCAGAGGGTGACTGTGAAAAGGCAGAGATACTAAACAAATATTTTTGCTCAGTATTTACAAAGGAAGAGGAGAGTACTAAAACAAACAGTAGAAACACTCTGGATACAGAAGTTGATACCAGCCCATTTACAGAAGAAAGGGTTCTGAAAGAACTCTTAAAACTGAAGGTGGACAAAGCAATGGGGCCTGATGGGATTCATCCCAGAATTCTAAAAGAACTAAGCGTAGAACTAGTGACACCACTGACTACCCTCTTTAACAAATCCTGGAAGGATGGGGTGGTACCCGAGGACTGGAGGAGGGCAGATGTGATTCCCCTTCACAAAAGTGGGAGCAAGGCAGAAGCAGGAAACAACAGACCTGTTAGTTTAACCTCAGTGGTAGGGAAAATGATGGAATCACTTGAAGGAAAGAATTGTTAAATATCTAGAGGCCAGAGGGCACAGGACCCAAGGCAGCATGGATTCACAGTGAGAAGGTCATGCCAGACAAATCTGATAGATTTCTTTGACTGGGTGACCAAAGTAGTTGATCAGGAGGGTCTTTGGACATGGCCTACCTAGCCTTTAGCAAGGCACTTGACACAGTCCCACACAAAGATTAATATTCAGTTAGCCAGCCTGGGAGTGGGTCCCAAGATGACAGCCTGGGTAAAGAATTGGCTGGAGAATAGGACACAGAGAATAATAGTAAATGGAGTCCACTCTGAAGAAAGGGGGGTTACTAGTGGGGTACCACAGGGTTCAGTATTAGGACCGGTCCTCTTCAATGTCTTT
This sequence comes from Neoceratodus forsteri, assembly GCA_016271365.2. NCBI lineage: Eukaryota > Metazoa > Chordata > Ceratodontiformes > Ceratodontidae > Neoceratodus > Neoceratodus forsteri. Next base: position 914,343,964 of record CM057454.1, on the reverse strand, counting down.
TTTAAGCAGTGGGTGGGGTTCATCACTGCTGTTTTAGGCATCCTTCACAGTTAGAAGCCAGTCAGTCTGACATTTGGTTTGTGTGAAGCAGAGAACCTTGCAACACTGCAAAGAACAAACTATAACTTCATTTAGGAGCTGGAAACTTGGCAAGGCATAATATTGTAAAACAGGGGAGCTACGCTTTCTACAAAGAGTTTCATTTTTTTATTTCCTTATTGGCATTAAGCAGAGAATTGCAGGATTCCATTAAAAGTGTAGTAATTTTATAACCAGAGGGAGTGAGATACAACTGAATTTGCTTGATTGTTGGGGTGAGACCTAGGATTTAGAGGGATATTTTTGCAACATTTTAAAAGTGTCCTGCTGGCTGAGTAGTTAAGTTTCTATTAATGGTTTCACTGAAAGATTTCGTATTGGAATCAGACAGCAGCCTGCCTCACATTGAAAGGCCTGCTTACATCACAGATGTCACTAGTCAATCAGTTGGCTTAATTCTCATAAGATTTTCAGTGCAGGAAGGTGTAAAAGCACAGCTGACTTATTTTGGGGCTGACCACTTTCAGAGCACAAACCACCAGGCTGTTTTGGGGCTGGGGAGGGTTACCTGTGTCCGAGTTGGATGTCTGTATTTTTCTCTGTTTGATTAGTAGGGTATTTTCTCTGTCAAATTGTTGTGGGGCATCTTGCTGACAGGAAGGCACTCATCGCAGTGCTGGGTCAGAGCTTTTAGCTGATTGTTTTGCGAGGGCACAGTTTAGCCCAACCCCTTCCCACCCTCATCCCACCCACCCTGGAAATAGTTCCTTTATACATGGGGTTCTGACATCATTTCCTCAAGAGTGCAAGGCATATCACTGTCATATCCTTTCTAGCACACTGCACTGACAATATAAGCATACACATTGTATGATATATATATTTCTATATAACAAACCAATCACACACACACACACACACATACACGCACAGAAAAAGTAGATAAACTTGTGGGAGAGTAGTTCAATGTAATGGCTGTGGGGCAGCAGTCTTCCGGGAGTCTTTCTGGAGGCTGAGATGCTGCCCTATTTGCAGACAGCTCTCTGCTCTGAGGGAGGAAGTTGCCCATCTTCAGGCCATGCTGGACAGTAGTAAGGGAACCTTCCCCCAGGCCACACTGGACGGTAGGAAGGAAACCTCCCCCATCCAGGGAGCACCAGAGCCACCACCACTACCTCAGAGGTTGTGAAGGAAACTCAGCAGTTGGACCACAGTGGGCTCAGGAAGGGTGAGGATGGTGGAACAGAGGCACACCCAGTCAGTTGTTCCACTTCACAATCCATACACACCATTCTGGGGGAGCATAGCTCCCCTATGGATGCACCCACAGAGGAGACTAAGGAGGCTGAGGACAGCTGTCACAAGGGAGGCCCACAGAAAGGAGACAGAGGACACCACAAGGAAAGGAAGCAGCTCCTGGTGGGGGACTCAATGATTAGGGGGATAGAACTGGGGGGAGCAGGGAAAACTGAAGTAAGGTGCCTGCCTGGTGCCATGGCTTGGAGGGACAGGAAGCGCATCATCAGGATCATGGAACAGCTGCAGAGAGTCTGAGTTGGACATCATTGTCCACCTAGGGACAAATGACTTGGCTCATCATGAGATTAGAGCAGTGCAGAAGGACTTTGTAGAATTGGGGAGGGGCCTAAAACAAGTAGCACATACAGTATCCTTCTCAGAGGTGCTGCCTGTCAATGGCATGAGTGAGGCGAGGGTACTTTGCCCCATGCAGTTTAATGAATGGTTGAAAAAATGGTGTGGAGCACAGGGGTTTGGCTTCATTGGTGACTGGGGTTCCACCTGGAGGGACACCAGCCTATACTGGCAGGATGGTCTGCATCTGTCCAGGAAGGGAACAAGTCTTTTGTGCAATCGGTTTAAGTGCTTCATTGGCAAGCTTTTAAACTAGTCAAGGGGGGAGGCACTGATAAGCAGCAGGAAAATCCCGGCCTCCCCCTACAAAACAGGGTACTAAATGAGAAAAAGACCAAGGCAGAAAGGTCAGTGGGGATGCTGCAACTGAAGGTAAAGCCATCAAAATGGAGAGCAATGAGTACCAATGCCCGTAGTCTGAGTAACAAGCTTCCTGAATTAATGGCCTTGATGGAGGAGGAACATCTGATATCGTGGCAGTCACAGAAACATGGTACACACAAAACCATGACTGGGACGTAAACATACCCGGATACACTATCTGACAGGAGGACAGGGAGGGTAAGAGAGGAGGTAGCTCTTTACATAAGGGAAGGAATCAAAGCAACAGAACAAAAGAGTAAACAGGGAGGAGATGAAGCACTGTGGGTAAATTTGAGACCCGCACACACCATTAATACGCACAGGGGTTGTTACAGAACCCCGTTCTCTGGGGAGGAAATGGACAAGGAAATGGTAGAAAGTATACTTAGAATGGCAGAAAAAGGGAGATATTGCTGATGGGTGATCTGAATATGCCAGATGTTAACTGGGTGCAGTTGGCAGCCACTTCTAAGAGTGGGTTTTCTAGATGCCCTACAAGGGCATGCCTTAAGACAACTAGTATTGGAGCCCACTCAAGAGGGAGCAATCTTAGACCTGGTTCTCTCACATGAGATGAAGAGAGGATCACAGATGTAGAAGTGGGTAGCCATCTGGAAACTAGCGACCATGAACAGTATGGTTCACAATAAACACAACAATAGAGTCAAGCCATACAAAGACAAAGGTACTGGATTTTAGGAGGCTGACTTTGTCAAAATGGGTGGAGTGCCTAAGGAATGCACTAGCAAATGGGCAGGAACGAGGGTGGAAGAACAATGGGAATAATAAAACTGCCATCACAGAGGTATCAAGCCTTTGTGTAAAGCAAATAAACAAGCAGAAATGAGGTAAGAAACCACTATGGTTCTCAAAGGAAGTGGCAGTGAAGGTTCAAGAGAAAAAAGCATTCAGGATACAAGGAATCACAGAAGGAACAGGACAGAGAACTGTATCAGTTAAAGCAAAGGAAGCTGGGAAGGCAGAACAGAACAACAAAGGCACAAACCGAGGAAAAGATAGCCAACTCAGTTAAGAAGGGGATAAAACCTTTTATGGGTACATCAGGGGCGAAGGAAGACTAAGGGAGGGATAGTGAGGCTTAATAAAGGGGAGGAGGGTGGGCAGAGGGTGACTGTGAAAGGCAGAGATACTAAACAAATATTTTGCTCAGTATTTACAAAGGAAGAGGGAGGTACTTAAAACAAACAGTAGAAACACTCTGGATACAGAAGTTGATGATAGCCCATTTACAGAAGAAAGGGTTCTGAAAGAACTCTTTAAACTGAAGGTGGACAAAGCAATGGGGCCTGATGGGATTCATCCCAGAATTCTAAAAGAACTAAGGGTAGAACTAGTGACACCACTGACTACCCTCTTTAACAAATCCTGGAAACATGGGGTGGTACCCGAGGACTGGAGGAGGGCAGATGTGATTCCCCTTCACAAAAGTGGGAGCAAGGCAGAAGCAGGAAACAACAGACCTGTTAGTTTAACCTCAGTGGTAGGGAAAATGATGGAATCACTTCTGAAGGACAAAATTGTTAAATATCTAGAGGCCAGAGGGGCACAGGACCCAAGGCAGCATGGATTCACAGTGGGAAGGTCATGCCAGACAAATCTGATAGATTTCTTTGACTGGGTGACCAAAGTAGTTGATCAGGGAGGGTCTTTGGACATGGCCTACCTAGCCTTTAGCAAGGCATTTGACACAGTCCCACACAAAAGATTAATATACAAGTTAGCCAGCCTGGGAGTGGGTCCCAAGATGACAGCCTGGGTAAAGAATTGGCTGGAGAATAGGACACAGAGAATAATAGTAAATGGAGTCCACTCTGAAGAAAGGGGGGTTACTAGTGGGGTACCACAGGGTTCAGTATTAGGACCGGTCCTCTTCAATGTCTTTTTTAAGCAGTGGGTGGGGTTCATCACTGCTGTTTTAGGCATCCTTCACAGTTAGAAGCCAGTCAGTCTGACATTTGGTTTGTGTGAAGCAGAGACATACAACACTGCAAAGAACAAACTATAACTTCATTTAGGAGCTGGAAACTTGGCAAGGCATATTGTAAAACAGGAGCCACGCTTTCTACAAAGAGTTTCATTTTTATTTCCTTATTGGCATTAAGCAGAGAATTGCAGGATTCCATTAAAAGTGTAGTAATTTTATAATCAGAGGGAGTGAGATACAACTGAATTTGCTTGATTGTTGGGGTTGAGACCTAGGATTTAGAGGGATATTTTTGCAACATTTTAAAAGTGTCTTGCTGGCTGAGTAGTTAAGTTTCTATTCCTGGTTTCAATGAAAGATTTTGTGTATTGGAATCAGACAGCAGACTGCCTACATTGAAAGGCCTGCTTACATCACAGGTGTCACTAGTCAATCAGTTGGCTTAATTCTTAAGATTTTCAGTGCAGGAAGAGTGTAAAGCACAGCTGACTTATTTTGGGGCTGACCGCTTTCAGAGCACAAACCACCAGGCTGTTTTGGGGCTGGGGAGGGTTACCTGTGTCTGAGTTGGATGTCTGTATTTTTCTCTGTTTGATTAGTAGGGTATTTTCTCTGTCAAATTGTTGTGCAGGGCATCTTGCTGACAGGAAGGCACTCATCGCAGTGCTGGGTCAGAGCTTTTAGCTGATTGTTTGCGAGGGCACAGTTTAGGCCCAACCCTTCCCACCCCTCACCCACCCACCCTGGAAATAGTTCCTTTATACCTGGGGTTCTGACATCATTTTTCAAGAGTGCAAGGTGCATATCACTGTCATATCCTTTCTAGCACACTGCACTGACAATATAAGCATACACATTGTATGATATATATATTTCTATATAACAAACCAATCACACACACACACACACACACACACACACACACCGCACACAGAAAAAAGTAGATAAACATGTGGGGAGTAGTTCAATGTAATGGCTGTGGGGCAGCAGTCTTCCGGGAGTCTTTCTGGAGGCTGAGATGCTGCCCTATTTGCAGACAACTCTCTGCCCTGAGGGAGGAAGTTGCCCATCTTCAGGCCATGCTGGACAGTAGTAAGGGAACCTTCCCCAGGCCACACTGGACGGTAGGAAGGAAACCTCCCCCATCCAGGGAGCACCAGAGCCACCACCACTACCTCAGAGGTTGCGAAGGAAACACAGCAGTTGGACCACAGTGGGCTCAGGAAGGGTGAGGATGGTGGAACAGAGGCACACCCAGTCAGTTGTTCCACTTCACAATCCATACACACCATTCTGGGGGAGCATAGCTCCCCTATGGATGCACCCACAGAGGAGACTAAGGAGGCTGAGGACAGCTGTCACAAGGGAGGCCCACAGAAAGGAGACAGAGGACACCACAAGGAAAGGAAGCAGCTCCTGGTGGGGGACTCAATGATTAGGGGGATAGAACTGGGGGGAGCAGGGAAAACTGAAGTAAGGTGCTTGCCTGGTGCCATGGCTTGGAGGGACAGGAAGCGCATCATCAGGATCATGGGAACAGCTGCACGGGAGTCTGAGTTGGACATCATTGTCCACCTAGGGACAAATGACTTGGCTCATCATGAGATTAGAGCAGTGCAGAAGGACTTTGTAGAATTGGGGAGGGGCCTAAAACAAGTAGCACATACAGTATCCTTCTCAGAGGTGCTGCCTGTCAATGGCATGAGTGAGGCGCTTGCACCATGCAGTTTAATGAATGGTTGAAAAAAATGGTGTGGAGCACAGGGTTTGGCTTCATTGGCGACTGGGGTTCCACCTGGAGGGACACCAGCCTATACTGGCAGGATGGTCTGCATCTGTCCAGGAAGGGAACAAGTCTTTGAGCAATCGGTTTAAGTGCTTCATTGGCAAGCTTTTAAACTAGTCAGGGGAGGCACTGATAAGCAGCAGGAAAATCCTGGCCCCCTACAAAACAGGGTACTAAATGAGAAAAGACCAAGGCAGAAAGGTCAGTGGGATGCTGCAACTGAAGGTAAAGCCATCAAAAAATGGAGAGCAATGAGTACCAATGCCCGTAGTCTGAGTAACAAGCTTCCTGAATTAATGGCCTTGATGGAGGAGGAACATCTGGATATCGTGGCAGTCACAGAAACATGGTACACACAAAACCATGACTGGGACGTAAACATACCAGGATACACTATCTACAGGAGGGACAGGGAGGGTAAAAGAGGAGGAGGAGTAGCTCTTTACATAAGAGAAGGAATCAAAGCAACAGAACAAAAGAGTAAACAGGAGGAGATGAAGCACTGTGGGTAAATTTGGAGAACCGCAATGGCACCCTGTCACCAGAGGGTTGTATACAGACCCGTTCTCAGGGGAGGTAATGGACAAGAAATGGTAGAAAGTATACTTAGAATGGCAGAAAAGGAGATATTGCTGATGGGTGATCTGAATATGCAGATGTTAACTGGAGTGCAGTTGCAGCAGCCACTTCTAAAGTGGGGTTATTCTAGATGCCCTACAGGGGCATGCCTTGAGACAACTAGTATTGGAGCCCACTCAAGAGGGAGCAATCTTAGACCTGGTTCTCTCAAATGGAGATGAAGAGGATCACAGATGTAGAAGTGGGTAGCCATCTGGAAACTAGCGACCGTCGAACAGTATGGTTCACAATAAACACAACAATAGAGTCAAGCCATACAAAGACAAAGGTACTGGATTTTAGGAGGCTGACTTTGTCAAAATGGGTGAGTGCCTAAGGAATGCACTAGCAAATGGGCAGGAACGAGGGGTGGAAAACAATGGGAATAATAAAACTGCCATCACAGAGGTATCAAGCCTTTGTGTAAAGCAAATAAACAAAATGAAATGAGGTAAGAAACCACTATGGTTCTCAAAGGAAGTGGCAGTGAAGGTTCAAGAGAAAAAGAAAGCATTCAGGAAGTACAATGAATCACAGAAGGAACAGGACAGAGAACTGTATCAGTTAAAGCAAAAGGAAGCTGGGAAGGAGTCAGAACAGCAAAGGCACAAACCGAGGAAAAGATAGCCAACTCAGTTAAGAAGGGATAAAACCTTTTATAGGTACATCAGGGGCGAAGGAAGACTAAGGAGGGGATAGTGAGGCTTAATAAAGGGGAGGAGGGTGGGCAGAGGTGACTGTGAAAAGGCAGAGATACTAAACAAATATTTTTGCTCAGTATTTACAAAGGAAGAGGGAGGTACTTAAAACAAACAGTAGAAACACTCTGGATACAGAAGTTGATACCAGCCCATTTACAGAAGAAAGGGTTCTGAAAGAACTCTTAAAACTGAAGGTGGACAAAGCAATGGGGCCTGATGGGATTCATCCCAGAATTCTAAAAGAACTAGAGGTAGAACTAGTGACACCACTGACTACCCTCTTTAACAAATCATGGGAGGATGGGGTGGTACCGAGGACTGGAGGAGGGCAGATGTGATTCCCTTCACAAAAGTGGGAGCAAGGCAGAAGCAGGAAACAACAGACCTGTTAGTTTAACCTCAGTGGTAGGAAAATGATGGAATCACTTCTGTAGGAAAGAATTGTTAAATATCTAGAGGCCAGAGGGCACGGACCCAAGGCAGCATGGATTCACAGTGGGAAGGTCATGCCAGACAAATCTGATAGATTTCTTTGACTGGGTGACCAAAGTAGTTGATCAGGAGGGTCTGTGGACATGGCTACCTAGCCTTTAGCAAGGCATTTGACACAGTCCACACAAAAGATTAATATACAAGTTAGCCAGCCTGGGAGTGGGTCCCAAGATGACAGCCTGGGTAAAGAATTGGCTGGAGAATAGGACACAGAGAATAATAGTAAATGGAGTCCACTCTGAAAAAAGGGGGGTTAGTAGTGGGGTACCGCAGGGTTCGGTATTAGTACCAGTCCTCTTCAATGTCTTTATAAGTGACATTGCAGAGGGACTGGAAGGAAAAGTATGTCTCTTTGCAGATGACCCAAAGATCTGCAACAGAGTTGATGCACAAGGTGGAGTGAAAAGGATGAGAAGGGACTTGGCAAGGTTAGCGGAATGGTCAAATGTGTGGCAGCTTAGATTCAATGCTAAGAAGTGCAAGGTAATGCACGTGGGAAACAAAAACCAGGGAAGAGTACACAATGGGGTGAGATACTAACAACAACAAAAATGGAAAGGGATCTGGGGTAGTCATATCAGATGACCTAAAGGTGGGCAAGCAATGTGAGAGGCAGCAAGGAGGGCTGGGGATACTGGGATGCATAGGGAGGCATCATCAGTAGAAAACAGGAAGTTACTATCCCTCTGTACAGACAGCTGGTCAGACCCCATCTGAGTACTGTGTGCAGTTCTGGAGACCCAGTCTTCGCAAGACATAGACAGGATGGAAGCTGTCCAGAGGAGGGCAACTAAAATGGTGCAGGGTCTGCACCAGATGACATATGAAGAGAGACTTAAGGAGCTTAATATGTATAGCCTCGAAGAAAGGAGGGAGAAGGGTGACATGATAGAAACTTTCAAGTACCTCAAGGGAATCAACAAAGTCCAAGAGGGTAGCATCTTTCAAAAAAAGAGGTGTGCAAGAACAAGGGGGCACAATTTGAAGATAGAGGGGGCAGCTCAGAGGTAATTTAAGGAAGTATTTTTCACAGAGAGGGTTGTGGATGCATGGAGCAGCCTTCCGGAGGAAGGTCGTGGAGTCAAAAACAGTGGTGGAATTCAAGCATGCATGGGACAGTCATAAAGGCAATTCTAGGGGGTGGGGGTAGAAAGAAGTCGGCTGCTGGTTAACTAGGATCTGTAGCTTATCCAGTAGGCAGGGAAATGGGCAGACTGGGTGGGCCAAGCGGTCCTTATCTACCGTCAAATTCTGTTTCTATGTTTCTATGTTTCTATGTTAAGGCAAACAGTGCACAAATGGCACAACAAGGCTGCAGAGCAGAAGAATGCCTGCAATACTAATTCTCCAATTCACTTTTTTTCTCTTCACTTTTCTATAATTCTTAATCATTTCTTTGTAATTTTTTTTAAGTTGTTGGCTGCTAAAGTCTAGCACCTGAAAAATTTTCAGTCAGTACTGTCACTGAATTGACGATTTATCAATCGAGTGGCACAATTGGGGGCAGGGAACACTAGTAGGAAGGAGAATGGAAGAGGAGGGGATAGATGGAAGGATCTGCTAGCAAATGCCAGGAGTTTGGGAAATAAGAGAGGGGACCTGGAGCCAGTGGTGGGGACAGACGACCTAGATCTGATAGAGATAACTGAAACACGATGAACTGATAACCGCAGTTGGGAATTGGAATTACCAAGGTACAGTCCCTATAGGAGAGACATTAAAGGAAAAAAGGGGAAGGGGTAGCCCTATATGTAAGGGACAGAATAAGAGCAACAGTGAGTAGGGAAGGGCAGGGCTCAGCAGAGATCCTTTGGGTCACATTAAGTAAGAGGACAGGGGAGGCAGTAAGGATAGGGGTGGTGTACAGATCACCAAATCAGAGGGAGGAGGTGGATTGGGAGATGGCGAGGTATGGTAGCCACACAGGATTAAAAAAAAATGTTTATTTTTTTCACTATTTAACTTGATCTCTTTGTATATCCTTGAGGAAGGGGGGGCATGCTAGAAACTTTCAAGTATCTCAAGGGATTTAACAAAGTACAAGAGGGTAGCATCTTTCAGAAAAAGAGAAGTGCAAGGAAAAGGGGCACAATTTGAAGACAGAGGGGGGACGGCTCAGAGGTAATGTTAGAAAGTATTTTTTCACAGAGAGGGTTGTGGATGCATGGAACAGCCTTCATGCGGAGGCTGTGGAGTCAGGAATAGTGGGAGAATTCAAGAATGCATGGGACAGACATAAAGCAATTCTAGTGGGGAGGGTAGGAGGAAGTAAGCTGTTGACTAATTCGAATCTGCAGCTTATCCATCAGATAGGAAAATGGGCAGACTAGATGGGCCAAGCGGTCCTTATCTGCCGTCAAATTCTATGTTTCTATGTTTCTTTGCTCACAGTAACAAAATTTACGGTGAGTGTAAAATAATTATTTTATTTACTAAAGTTTGTTTTTGCTGTGCTCACTGCTGCTGTTCCATTCTGTCCTCCTTCCCACCCCGTTGCTGTGCTCACTGCTGCTGTTCCATTCTGGTCTCCTTCCTGCCCCCACCTTGTTTACCAATTGCTCCTGTGTATACCTCACCATGCACACTATTATTGATGTGGTAGTAGTCTGGGAAATGGCATGCTGCTACAGCCTGCTACAGCAGAGTCAGGTCGGTGTCCAAGGATATCAGTGTGGTTGTGGCAGTAAACTTTACTTACTGCCACTATCACACTGATATCCCTGGACAATGACCTGACTCCCCTGCTGTAGCAAGCTGCTGGCATGCTGTCTCCCCATCACCCTGTGCCAGATCTGGCTCCAAAACTGGCATGCTGCTTCAAGGATGAAAGAACCAGGCCACACTTCTGAACCGGACCGACATGGCAACTTGAGTCAAACTATGAAAGGCCTTGTATTCTCAAGTCGAGTTGTACAGGTCCTAGGGGGTTTGGAAGTGCTGCAGACCGGTTCGCCCACCCTTATGAAAAAGAATATTGGTTTCTACAGAGTTCCATGCATAACATTTTGTATTGACCTGGTAGTTTAAAGCAGCAGTACAACGAAAATGGGATATAGTCTGACCCACCTTTTTTCTTCCTAATTGATGCTGGTTGTCTTGTAGTTTATTTTGGTGGTGAATTTTTCAGTTTCTGTTATCATTTAAGAATTTCGTGAAAGTTTTCAAATAAATATTTCTCAAGAAAAAAAGATGGCCACCTCATTTTTGCACTGACATAATATTGAGGACCTGAGAAGGATAAGAATCCAGAAAGTAATGCAAATGTATTGTGCATGGCATAGCAAGCATCCAGAAAACCCAAATCAACAGTTCTGCCAATATTTTTCATAACTATAACAGAATATTAGCTTTTTAGAAAAACTTTTTTCATTGCACTGCTGCAACTTTCTCAACAATGCAGCTATTAGATTTATGTGTGTTGCTACATATGTGGCCACTTTGCTTGCTCATCCAAGTCATAGCAGCAGTTGTGAGAGCACACATTGAAAATAAGTTCCACAGCACCACATGAAGCAAGCAGTGTTCATGCAGTGGAATTCCACTCTGTACATGTTTGAGCAGTTGTTCCTACAGTACAAGACACTGACAGACTGTATCCTCATTCACACCACCCATGATGCTTCAGGAGCTTCCAGGAGCTAAACAACAGATCGGTGGCCTCTCATGGATGACCCAATCCTTATCTAATGATCTTTTGAACATGCCACCCAGGCAGTTAATGGCCTCCAGCATCCATAAGCCAAGCAGTCCCACTTCTATGTGTGCTAGGGCAGACAACATGCAATGTCCATCAGTAACTGGAAATTACAGTAAGGTATAATTCTGCTTGTGCTGCACTCATGGAACACATACGGACACTTCTTAATAAAAATTTTCTCCTGCAATCTATCCAACAATCTACAGAGTACATAGATGCCATATATATTTAATTCTTTGTTAACTGGTAAGGCCTACTGAGCACAAAGCCCATTTACAGGGGTGACCCTGGATCAAAGGAAGGTTATGTGACTTGTCGATGATTGCACAGTATGCAAGTGGAGGTTGGTGGAATCACAGGCCTGTTGCTAGGATGTTTGCAAGGAGGATTGCCTTGGGGTACTAGATGCTCTGTGGTGCATTTTTGTGGCTTATTTTGAAATTAAATAATTCATCTCTTAGCTCTTCTCCACCCCTTGCTCTAATGACAATTATTATCTTTTTGGCTGCATGTTGAATATTACATATATGCATTCAGTACCCAAGAATAGCAAGATGCTGATAATGTACTGTACTTGAGGCATAGAGTCTGCAACTATGGTTGGCTGGGTCCTGTACTACCTTGCTGCTATGCCTGCTGGCTTCTAGGCCAGGGGTCTGGGAGCCACTTGGCCCCCAGAAGCTGTGGGGTACTAGAAGCTCTGTGAGCCATTTTGTGGTTTATCCTGAAGCTAAATAAATAATCTCTGAGCTCTCCTTCACCCTTTGCTGTAAGGAAAATTATTATTAGTATCTAGTTGATCTTATAAAAATTCTAGCATGAGCTGGAGGTTATTGACTCCCACACTGCAGCAGCTCTGCTGTGATGTCAGCTGCAGAAGATTGAGATTTACTGGCTACAGCAAATTACAACTTCAGGGAGGCAATAACATTAGCATAACACCTTCTGTACTACAGTAAATGACAATTACAAAAATTGCATACAAAGTGCAAACTGGGACCAGCACTATACTGATCAATCAATCAATCAAAATCTTTATTTATCTAGGTGAACATCATTGAGCAAGGCTCATTTGCAAGATGGACCTGGTTAGAACAAGGTCAAAGGTACAATAGAAACAATACATATTTATCTATACAGTCAATACAGTGGAATACAAAAATAAAATCAATTTCAAGGTGCCATAACAATACACAAGTAAGCATGATGCAGTACAGAACAACTTTGCAAGGATGTAGATGCATGGGTACATAAAAAATCAAAAGAATGAGAAGGTAAGAGGAGCAAGGTTAACAACAACAGGTAGGGTTTTATACAGCACTTTGTGCAACCGGGTCAGCTGGCCAAGTCAGGGTGGGGAGGGGATGCCAGGAAGAAGAAAAGGTGATGAGGGAAGCCAAAGATGGGGGGAGAGTAAGGTAAGGGGGGAAAAAAGGGTGGCAGGGTATGACAAAGGGAGAGGAAGAGAAAAGGGCAAGGGGCATGACTCAACCATTGGGTTCGGAGGACCTCCAACAAAAAATGGAGTCGGGGGTAATATACCTAGACATATAACAGAAGTGGATAGCGGTGTCAGGGAGTAGATAGTAGGTATGCAAAAGTGAAAAAAGTAATGAAGAAAAGGAAGAAAAAGAGGAGAAAGGAGAAACAAAAGGAAAGATGATCAGCATTGTAAGGACAGTGAGAAGAAATCTGAAGACCTAGACATTGAATTTGGAGCCAGACAAGCTACAGAATAACCATTGTCATTGAGCCTGACTTAGGACGTGGGAAACAACTGCACGGCTCCCTTACACAGCGGGAATATAGATTCTTGAAGGTAGTAAGGCTAACAGGGGTACTCAATTTCAGTGTTTTCTGCATTTTGTTCCATAGAGAGGGCAGCGCAAAGCTTATGAACACTCTGCCAAAGCGTGATTTAATTTTCGGTACATTTAATGATATGCTGTGCTCCCTCCATTATCCACCCAACTTGGGGCCACTGTTTTTGGGTGGATAAGCGAGGGTGGTGGATAATAGAGGGTACCTGAAAATGAAAACCTAAATGCAGTCGTGTGAAATGCAGAACATTGTAGCTGGTAGCTGGCTGGTTTGGAGGTAACAGTGACACAATGGACACATTTTTTGTGTTTCTGCATATGAAGTATAGACAGTACTCTATTTTGTATGGAGAATTTTTAAAAAGAGTTGACAGTTTAAATGAATGTACTGTATTATATTAAATTTGTGCATTACTGTACAGTACAGTAGTGAGCAAATGCATTTCAGTAACACAGTGCATTAAAGTGCATCTCAGTGCCAACAAGCATAGCATAGCAGCATAGTATAGCAGAGCAGTATGAGGTTCAAAACCACAGTACAGCATTTATGTAAGCTTGGAATAACCTGTAATAGACTTTTGCTTAGCTGTTACAGAAACAAGTTGTCTTATCTTGCAATGTAGGGCAAGGCATTTCTGAATATCTCTCTCTCTCATCTGCAAGCTCATAAGATTCAACAAATCTAAGCTAAGTGTTTATTGCCTCCTTAGCTTCAACTACAGAAGGAGGTTTTATCTCCTGTTCTTGGCTGTCTTGGATATCATCATTTTCATCTTGTGATTATTGGGGCTCTAAGAAATCATCTGGGACCTTTAAGTTTGCTACCATTCTTCAATATCATCATCAGTGCCACTTTCATAAACATCACAGTCATTTTCAAAAGACAAATATTCAGCAGCTGAAATTCTCATTTTGGTTTGTATAGCCACAATGGCTATACAAGCGAGAGCAACGAATTGAATGATCTAATAAGAACAGTATCTGGTGCAATACACTGGTGCAGTATAACACAGTGGTTAAGGTCACTGAGCTGCAAATCTGAAGACCTGGGTTTGAATCCCATCAGCCCCCACTTGCATACTGTGTGACCCTGAGCAAGTCACTTAACTTCCTTGTGCTCCAGGTCTCACCTGAAACGAGCTTCAACTTAGAGTGCCTTTCCTGGTTAAACAAATTACCACTTCCCAATACCAGATACTGTTCTCATCAGATCACTCAATGCCTTCATGCTCTGTAAGTTCTGGGATCACTCTTGGCACTGACAATGGCCTAGGAATTATGCCAGTGTGAAACCTGCAGTTTTGAACTGTCTCTGCTGTAACAGAATCCCAAGCGATTTTGATGAATCTAATGGATCACTAAGTAGCAGTGCCTGTGGTTTCCCAGAGTCAATGCATTCAATGAAATGCTGAAGGTGCTGCCTTCTGTAATGACCTTTAAAAGATTGAATAATGCCTGCATCTAGAGGCTGAAGGTGGCTTGTGGTGGTTGGTGGGAGAAAAAGAATTTTCACATTTCCAAAACATTTGGGGACAATATGTGTTGGAGCATTGTCCAGAAGCAACAAAATCTTCTTTTTTCTCATATAAACGTTAAGGTCATTCAACTACTGTGCAAAAATGGAAGAGTTCATCCATGCCTTTTTGTTTGCTCTGTAATCTACATAAAGACCAGCATTAAAGGAGTTGAAGCACCTGGGGTTTGCAGACTTTGCAATAACTAAGGATTTACATTTTTCAGTGCCATCTGCATTGCAAGTTAGAGCAACAGTAATTCTTTGCATCTCTTGACACCTTTTGAAATCATGGGTGGTCAGTGAACGGTCAGGCAACATTTAAAAAAAAAAAGTCCAGTTTCATCCATGTTGAAACAGTCCCGAGCTTCATGCTGCTCTGTTACACACCTGTCAGTAAGCATGCCTTCACTGATAACCTCCTTACTAACGCCCGCACTCTCCCCAGATTTAATGTGGCACACAATTATTTCGGCTCTTAAATTTTGGAGCCAGCCATTAGAATATGAAAATCTAAAACATTTAATTGTCCCCAAAGTACTTAGCTTTATGCTTCAGTATTTCATTGGTGACAGGAATATTCTAGGCTCTAGCATTGCTGAACCACATGAATAATGCCTCTTCCAAATCAGCGTGTTTCACCGTTCTCTTTGACTTTTGGTAGCAGCTACAGCATCGGACCACTTCTTCTGGAAAGGACATCACTGATGGTCTGTCGGCCATGGGCCAGCACCACAGTGTGGAGAAATGCAAGTAACCTCAAATGGGTTGCTTTCAGGTTGTCTGCTAAAAGCGTAACTATCAGGCCCTACTGAGCCACAGTAGGAGCTAGACATGATCGCTTTCCACATGCCGACTCCGCCATACCTTTGCCACTGACTTCCTGGTTCACACATTCAACGTCACCCCAAGTGCCCTGACCCTCAACCCCTGAAGCCTGGCTTTATATGGTACTGAGAGCTATTAATTAAGTTATAGACGCACTTAAAAAGCAATAATGAGCACCCAGAGTGAATATGGAATGAAGCAATGCAAGCTGAAAGGCTTTTCTATTGATTTCATATTTATTTCAACATTTCTGAAGTAAGAGTGCTGTGCTATGAGGTGGGGGAGGAGCAGAGGGTGGCGAGATGATGTATGCAGTAGCAGCCAATGGCTAAAAAAGGGGCAATTCAGATAGAAAATACTGGCTACTGGGATCATTAATCAATGGAAGATGGTGGACAGTGAGGGAGGCAGATAGAGTGTGCTACAATGGGCTTTCATTCATTTCGGAGGTAATAATGGCGATAACGGAGGGTGTCGGATAAACAAGGGAGAATAAGTGATGGAGCACTGTAAATGAATGACTTCTCAATGCATAGTTGCCTGCTATGTTAGCGAGAGACAGTCATCAATATATTGAAGGAGTTTTTAGAGATAAATCTGAAGGTCCATAGAGCAGCATTTCTATTCCACTAAAGTGATGGGAAGTCCACCCACAGCTGCGTATAAGGAGCAATGGTGTGTGGTAAGGGAAGTCACATTATGAACCTCAAAGCTCTATGGTATAGTGTGTCCAATTTTGCAAGATGAGAAGTAGGGCAATGACTATAAAGGAAGTCCGCATAGTCTACCATCAAGAGGAACATTGCTTGATCCAACCGCAGCTTTGCATCTTTCGTAATAAAGTGGCTAATCCTGAAGAACAGACCTAGCCTCAGGTGTTATTATTTTAGCAAGTCCTCGATGTGATCAGTGAATGAAAGTTTATGATCAAGCCAAACTCCCACATACTTAAATTTCGTAACAAATTCCAAGTTTTCTCCAAGAATTGTAGTGATCTGAGGGACTGATCCAGTGGTGGCTGGGTTAATTGCATGGCTAAAAGGAGAAAATAGCATTGCTTTAGTTTTCTATGCGTTGAGTAGAAGCTTTTTTTGAAGAAGCTGATTCTGTAACAGGTTGAATTCAGTTTGAAGATCATTGCATGCAGCTTTTAATGTTGGACAGCTTAGATATAGCACCGTGTCATCTGCAAACAGATGAATGTTGGCCTTGTTTATACTGTCATCTACGCTATTGATATATATTGCAAATAAAAGAGGACCAAGGATAGATCCCTGTGGCACACCTCTCAGAAAAGTTTTGAGAGGTGAGAGTTCACCTTCAGCCTTAATCTGCTACAGGCGGTTGGAGAGGTAGTCAGTAAACCCCACAGTGAGTGAATCCAAACCTATGGACCGTAGTTCTGAGAGAAGTAGATATATGCTTACAATTTTTATGTTTGCTTGCACGCATGTGCAAGAAACATAGTGCCATCATCCGAGTTTTCGTAGGTGTGTCACCCCCTCTTCCAATTCAGTCAGTGTGTTTACAGGCGCGGCCCCAGTCCTCCATTGCATGCTGGAGCTGTCTATGACAGCTCCAAAATGCAGTGGCGTACAGTTGAAAGGGGAGCTACACTTCAGTGAGCAGTGATCAGATATCACCTGCTCATGCGCAGCTCCCCTACACACACACACACACACACACACACACACACACACACGCACGCATACTGCATGCTGCCCCCCCCACGCACACACTGTATAGCCAACGGGGGTGCCCAATCCCAGTCAGCTGTGCTGCACTCTCTCCCCAAAGCCTTCCACATGCCATGCTGAGTGCCCACCCCAGCGTGGCAACTCATGGTATAGCCGACCGGGGTGCCCAATCCCCATCAGCTCCACTGTCCTCCCCCAGACTACAGGATGCCACTCGGAGCCCACCCCAGCATGGCAATAGATTCTATAGCCAGCAGGGGTACCCAATCCCGTCGGCTCACGCCCCCAACCAGCAGGTCCTTGTGTGCCATGCTGGGAGCCCACCCCAGCGTGGCAAACGTACGTCACCCCCAATTAAAAAACAACCTGTAAAGAAAAACCTTCCCACGCAGTCTCCTGGCCCCCACAACCCACACCCACCCACTGCGCACCCTGCCTCCCCACATCCCCCACCCCATACTTACCTCTGGAGTCTGGCGCGATGATCTTCGGTGGACTGGGAACACGTCTGCACTCTTCAAAGCTGACCGCAATTGAGGAAATGCTGGTAAGCTGTATAATGGGATAGATAGGGTTTTTTCAACTTTGTTGCATATCTCAGGCATTTTTTGGGAATTTTGCACCAAATTTTCAACATGGGGTTTTTGGGACCCCTTCTCATGAATTCTGTCACTGTCATGGCATTATTCGGGCCTGAAGGGTGATTTCGCATTCACTGCGCAAAATCACCTTTTGGGATCAATTAACGAAACAACACTGCCAGTGTTCATAAGGTGGGCTCTCAAGAAGCCTATTTTGAAAATTTGGTGGAAAAATTCCAAAAAATGACTGTTTTACGAGCGTGCATTGCGCAGTTCCTACACACGCTCATAAGTTCGCAAATTTTCAATATTTTCACTCCAGATTTTCAACATTTCCATTTTACCATGCCTTCTTATGAGTAGTGCAGCTGTCATTTTTCATATCTCACCCAAAACATGTTTCCGCCCATGTAGCGCACAATGGCGCAGTCGGTGTGTGAAATCAATGTACAGGACACATTAAGAAAATCACAGTGACACTGTTCATGAGCAGGCATTTTAAAATGGCTATGTTGAAAATTTGGTGAAAAATTCTAAAATGACTGTTTACGAGCTGCATTATATCCACGCACGCTTGTAAGTCATGAATTTTCAATATTTTCACTCCAGACTTTCAACATTGCCATTTTACCACACCTTCTTATGAGTAGTACAGCTGTCATTTTTCATATTTCACCCAAAATGTGTTTCCACCCATGTAGCGCTCAATGGCGCAGTCGGTGTGCAAAATCAATGTACGGGACCAATTAAGAAAATCACAGTGACACTGTTCATGAGCAGAGGTCTTAAAATAGCTATGTTGAAAATTTGGTGAAAAAATTCCTAAAAATGACTGCTACGAGCGTGCGTTGCGCAGTTCCTATGCATGCTCGTAAGTTTGTGAATTTAATATTTTCACTCCAGATTTTCAACATTGCTATTTTATTACACTTCCTTATGAACAGTACAGCTGCCATTTTTCATATGTCACCCAAAATGTGTTTTCACACATGTAGTGCACAATGGTGCTGTTGGTGTGCGAAAGCAATGTTTGGGACAGATTAAGAAAATCACAGTTACACTGTTCATGAGCAGAGGTCTTAAAATGGCTATGTTGAAAATTTGGTGACAAAAGTCCAAAAAATGACTGTGTTATGAGTGAGCATTGTGCAGTTTCCCGCAGCTCGTAAGTTCATGACTTTGTAATATTTTCAGTCCAGATTTTCACCAGTGGCATTTTCCACACTTCCTTATGAACAGTACAGCTGTCATTTTTCACAACATGGCGAAGTGTGTTTCCACACTTTCAGCGCAGAGATGCGTGGTCGCTGTGGGAAATCATTGTTCAGGACAGATAAAGAAAATCACAGTAACACTGTTCATGATCGGAGGCACCAAAATGCCTGAGTTGACAATCTGCTGTAAAAATCCCCAACCTAATTATATTACGGTGTGCATTGCACAGTTTCTATGTACTGCGGATCACCAGTTTTTTATATTTTTACTGCAGATTTGCAACATTGCCATTTTTACACTCCCCATGAACAGTACAGCTGTCATTTTTACATCCTGTTCGAATGTTTTGCACCTGTGGTGCTAAAATCCGAGTCGCTGTGCATAAGCAGCTTTCAGCTAACAAACTGATATTGCCACTGTTCATGAGGTGGGGTCACAAAAGACATGTTGAAAATTTGGAGTGAAAATACCAACAAATGCCTGAGGTATTAGGGTTTCCAACTGTAACGCCCAACCCTGTAGAGAATGACAGGCATCAGGGGTGTGACTTGGGATTCTTGCCTGTAATGCTCATACCATTCCACACCCTTCAGCCAGTGAGAGGCTTCGAGGTATGCTTTGGACTCTTCGGACCCAAAGTTCACCCCATTCTCCTATATTGCACCCATCTCACTGTATTTCCTAATGGAATGGGGTGCGCATAAGGGCCAAAGACCCCAAGGAACACCGTGACACTTGTCAGTGTCTGCAGGGTGGGGTGTGGTGAAATGGCATGGCCGTTATGCCTGACGACCCAAAGGCACGCCCCAATGCCTGTCACTCTCTGCAGGGTGGTGGTGGGGTTGGCTTCAATTCAGTACTTCACTGCCATTCCTATTACGCAGCTCTGTAACTTCTACACTACCACTGCCAATGCCAGCAAGCATACATTCGGCATTGACAAATGCTTGTTTCCAATAATTTTACTAATACAGAAAGAAGGGAGATTGGTCTGTAATTGTTAAGATCACTAGAGTTCCCTTATTTAAATAAGGGTATAATGTGTGCTGTTTTCAGTATGGATGGGAGGGTCCCCTGGGCTAGAGATAGATTGAATAAATGCATTATTGGCACAGCCAGAATGTGGTAAGCAATCTTTAGGAAATATGGGTCTAGTGAGTCAGCACCAGCGCTTATCGTAATATCAAGCTGTAGTAGGAGGTCTTCGACTTCTTTCAATGAGGCAGTTTGCAGTGAGACGTTCAAGCTAATAGTACTGGGTTCATCAAATTGTGTGTCAAGTTGAGAGCATAACAGATTTGCAGGTGAATTGTCGAAAGCTAAATCTGCAGTCGCAAAGTAGTTGTTGATGGAGTCCAAAAACTCCATCCTGTCACTGGCAGTATAATTTCCAGAGATAATCTTAGATGGGAGTGAGCTTCCAGGCTTATGGCCAGATAGGTCTTTGATAGTTTTCCAAAATTTAGATTAACTTTTGGTGGCAGAGTCCAATTCAGAGTAATAGAAAGCAACTTTTGTGTCTCTAACCTTTTTGGTACATGCATTCCTAGCCCTCCTAAATGGGCACCAGTCTGAGGAGGTCTTGGTTCTTCGTACTTTCTTCCAAAGCCTATCCCTCTCAGACAAGGCTGATTTAAGTTCCAGGGTGAACCAGTGACAGACTTTATGTATTACACACACTTTTACTAAGGGGGCATGTTTATTCAGAGCCCCTGAGATTATCTCATTGAAGATGTCTTATGCAAATTGTACTGAATTTGCCAAGTCAAAATCCTGCCAACGCAAGGCGTCTTTAAACTCATCAACATGGTGTAACCCCCTTGCAAATGGGGGTTCCTAATGTGCCTTATGCCTGGTTGGTAATCGGCATAAAGCCGCAGAAAGGAGGGTCCGTGGAGTGCTTTTTAAGGCCTCCGTATACTGTCCCTTTAAGGGCTGCCTTTTGCAGTCGGAATGGGTTAAAATGGGAAGGGGTTCGAGTGTTGTCATGCTCGACTCCCGCCCATGCTGCAAAGTGAGCGCTCCATTCTGCCATCGCTAATAGTGCAGGGGGAGCCCTAATAAAGGATGTAGGTGGTTGCTTAAAATAAGCTGTAAAAATAATGATAAGGTAGTCGTTCTAACCTGCTTTGCTTTGCAGCACAGAGAGTTTCGATTGCCTCCTCCATTTTGGTCCCGAACTGCAGAATTGGACCAATCAGTACTTGGGACCCTACAGAGTCGACTGACCAATGGAAGAGCTGTTTGTTTTGAGAAAGGTATTATGGGCTATGGCACTTTTTCTGCACCACTGAGAGCTGGGAGGAGTGACTGGCAGGCTCAACCAGCCAATTGGATCGGGTCGCGCCTGAGTGGAAAGGAGTGCCCCAAGTTGTGGAGAGACAGATTCGTTGTGGCTAGTGAGGAGTGAGGAGCTACTGTGCTTCTGCGCTGGGGAGCGTTCGCGCGGGAAGCGCGTGAAGGCCTAAGTCGGCCGTTTTCCTGCGAGGAGTTCATTTTTGAAACCCGTCGGCGGGCGGTCAGAGGAGGCTGTGCTCTGTACAGCTACCCACCAGGCTCGACCTGTAGGAGGACTGGAGAAAATTGCTGAATTGCGCTCGGTCCGCGTGAGAAGTAAAAAGCTGCCATTGCAGAGCTGGAGTGACTGAAAGCTGAAGAGCCTGGGAGCAGCTGCCTGGTGTGGTACCCCTCTGCTATTGCTGTTTACCACATAAATGTGTGAGTAGCTCAAGTAAATCCTGCTGCAATTAAAGGACTTTTGCCTAGTGCTGTTTACCATATAAATGTGTGAGTAGCTCAAGTAAATCCTGCTGCAATTAAAGGACTTTTGCCGGTTGCTGTTTACCATATAAATGTACTATGAGGCTTGTGAGCTCAGGTTAATCCTATTGCCCGTGAGGGGTGCTGTCTTGCTTGAGACAACCATATAAATGTGTAAAGAGACTTGTAAGTTCAAGTTAATCCTGCTGCCAGTGGGGGATTCTGCCTGGATTGAGATAACCATATAAATGTGTAAAGAGACTTGTGAAGTTCCGGCTCAGCCCTGCTAGTGTTGGAAGAACCGGGATTGGCTGGAGGTTGTGAGTACTGAATCAGGGTAGCTCCCTGTTAAGTGTGCAAACAGTGGTTTTCCAATCGTATTGCTATACTTTTGACTGCCTAATCGACTCTTCTTTCCATGCTGACTGGCTCAGGATTGCAGCGTTTATCTGTGTTAAGGGCCCCAACCAGCTGCCACCTTTGGACTAGCCATTAGGGCTTGGGTACCCAGGGACAGTGACTTGTAGGGATAGGCCTGTGCACAAAGCCCTAGGTAGTTAAGTGTAGTGATAAACCAATTAGCCTGATTTCCCATCCTTGTTATCTCCCTTAATAAATCATATTTGTGTGTGCAACTACACCTGGCTGGTTTGTGCATCCCTGTTGAACCGCTTGTATAGTGACTGTAATATAACTGTATCTTATTTTACGGGGTCCTGGGGTGAGCTGGAGATACTACCCGGGGTAAGTGTATTGGTGAAAGCATTGTTGGTACCCAGTGTGAGCCACTAGCGGGGAAAAAGGGGTTGCAGTAACCCAGAGGGCTGTGACCGAGGAAATCTCGACAGGTCTTAACCACCTCTGGGTGGAGGCACCCGCTAACGGATCTGGGCCCTCACCCGGTCTCTATGGAGGCAGGCAGGGGTAGTAGCCCTAAGGGTAGCGCCCCCTGTGGGGTTACAATTGGAGGCACCGCTAGGATTAGCGTCCCCTAGTGGCTCAGTGAGGAGATACCCCAAAGATGTAAAAAATGGAAGGGGATATGTTGGGAAAAATTAAGCTGGGACCCATCAAAACCATGGTACACAAACTAATGGGTTGGGGTGAAGCAGAAGAGCTAGATTCCCAGAAGACTGTATTATTGTTAGATGTGTCCTTGGGTACCTCAGCTGCTGATATTGTCTCTGTTGCAGAACACGTAAAGTGTTTGGGTAAGGTTGAAGTGAAAAGGCGTATGGCTGATTTGCTTGACCAGACATTGCAGGTGCTACTCTTATAAAGTGTGGCCATCGACCTTGAGAAGGTACCTCCTGTACTTTACCCGGAGGGTGCGTCCCAGGGGTGGAGGCTAATCCATATCCGAAGTGGGTCAGTCACTCCTGAGGGGTCTTCTCAAATGAACAGTTTTAAAGATAAGCTGCTTAAATTGTTAGCTGTGGAAGGAGGACTGCCAGGAGTTGCTACAAGCCTTGGATCTGTCCAGTGATACTACCCCTCGGGGTTCTCCGGGCACCTCCCCTGGCCCGCCCAAAAGCTCCGTGCTGGCTTCTTTGCCCTTGGCAGTCCCATCCATACAGCTTGATTCCTACCGTAAGTTAAAGCTTTTCTCTGGCATGGTACCAGTGCCTTCCAGGGAGGATGACCTTGAGGCGTGGATGGACTATGCCACCCCTTTAGTCCAGGAGTGGCAATGCTCTGAGGGGGAGAAAAGGAAGAGGCTGATGGACAGTTTGCAGGGTCCTGCCTTAGAAGCCATTAGATTCTTCCGGGCCGCTCGTCTGGAAGCCACTGCTGCAGAGCATCTCTCTGCTTTAGACGGGGTTTTTGGGAGTACAGAGACTAGTGAAGATTTATTATGGAAATTCAGGTCTGCTAAGCAGTGGAGAAATGAAAAACTGTCCACTTTTGTTACTAGAGTGGAGCGGGCATTGCAGAAGGCTTGTAGAAAAGGGGGAATCACTGCTGCAGCCCTGAATCAGGTTCGGCTAGAACATATTTTAAAGTCTGCCAGATTCTCTAGTGTAACTCTATTGAAACTTAAGTTGCATGATCGGCAGGCTACCCCGCCTGAATATTGTCAATTGATGAGGGAAATTCAAGAAGTGGAGACTGATGAAGAGGGGTGGGAACCCTGTGTGGGGGCAGTGAACCCTAGTGGGACCCCCGAGTCTAATACCCATGAGGAAACTGGCTCACCTGGAGGGTCCGAGGGGTCCCCATATTTCCCAGGTACTGTGGGGATGCAGGTTGTTTCCTCTGACCCCTACATGGAGGGTGAGTTGAGGCTGAGATCAGAATTTACGGAATTGGTGAGGGACTTAAAGCAGTCTAATGTACCTACTCGCCCAGGGCCTGAGCCATGTAGAGCCCGAACCCTAGCCCTAGAGAGCTTTCCTCCCTCAGGGCCCCCTCAGAATAGTGATCCCTGGGACCCTAAGTTTTGTTATTACTGTGGGAAGATGGGCATTTACAGCCTAACTGCCAGAAGCCAGAGAATTTAAGGAAAGTTAACAGCAGACTGATCGCCTGACACTGCCAGACCCAGTCTTGGGCCCCAAGAAAAGTTGTGTGACTCAGGCCCATGCCCGCCGGGCTAACAATGTTGCTACCCCCAACTGGTCTGATGTGGTCGGGCCGTCTATGGAGACCCGGGTGCAGGTGAATGGAATTCCCACTACAGCTGTGTTGGACAGTGGCTCCCAGGTGACCATCATGTTTCAGGACTGGTACCAAGCACACTTATCTGAAGTGCCCCTGCAGCCTCTAACTGGCCTACATGTATGGGGGTTGAGCAACAAGGCTTATCCATATTTGGGGTACATCCGTGTATGGTTATCTTTCCCTGCAACTGTGAATGGAATAGATGAGCAAGTGGAAACCTTGGTCTTGGTCTGCCCACCCTCTGGACTGTATGATGGGGTGCCCTTGTTGATTGGCACAAATGCGCACATGTTTGGACGATTGGCCCAGTTGTGCTCAGAGAAGTGAGCATTTCAGACTGGGCGAGCTTTGGGTGTACCTGCTGTAATTCAAATGGTCAGGGCCACTCAGAAGAAGGGTAGGCTGGAGGAACCTGAAGGCCCTGTGGGAATGGTATGGAAGAAGGATCCAGCCCCTGTAGTGGTTGCCCCAAATGCACAGTGTGTTCTGCATGGAGAGGTACGATTAAAGACAGATGTCAAGAATAAGTTGTTGATGTTGGATGCACCTATGGAGGGAGAACTGCCTGAGGGGTTGTTGCTCAAACCCAGCATTCTGCTGGCCAGGCCCATGCCTATGTTAAAGGGTGATGGTTCAAGTGCACAATGTGTCTGATAAAGAGATTCGAATAAAAAGAGGGTGTACTCTGGCTAGCGTCCATTGTGCAGACACTGCTGTCCTACCAAATAAAAAGAGTTCTCGGACGGGTGATAGAGTTGCTCCTGATATGTTTGACTTTGGTGACTCTCCGCTGCCGACTGAGTGGAAGCGCAGGGTCAGTGAGAAGCTTGCCAAGAGGAACCAGGTTTTCTCCCTGAAGGAGTGGGATGTAGGATGTGTACAAGGGGCTGAGCATCACATTCGATTGCACGACGAAAGGCCCTTCCGAGAGAGATCTCGACGTCTGGCTCCCGCTGGCATAGATGATGTACGGCAGCATCTGCAAGAAATGCTGGCTGCTGGTGTAATTCAAGAGTCTAGGAGCCCCTATGCCTCCCTCATTGTAGTAGTAAGGAAAAAGAATGGGACAGTTCGGATGTGTGTAGACTATCGTACTTTGAATAGGCGGACGATTCCGGATCAATATACCATGCCACGCATACAAGACGCCTTGGATTGTCTGAATGGTAGTAAGTGGTTCTCTGTATTGGATCTTCGGAGCGGATACTACCAGATCCCGATGGCCCCAGACGACCGGGAGAAGACTGCTTTCATTTGCCCCTTAGGCTTCTATGAATTTATTTGGATGCCTCAAGGAATTTTGGGTGCCCCAGCCACTTTTCAGCGCTTGATGGAATGAGCTGTGGGGGACATGAACCTACTCGAGTGTTTGGTCTATTTAGATGACATTATAGTGTTTGGCCGATCATTGGAAGAACATGAGCAACGATTATTCAAGGTCCTGGATCAGTTGGAGGATTTCGGCCTCAAGTTGTCTATCGACAAGTGTCAATTCTTCCAGACTTCCATGAAATATGTGGGCCACATAGTGTCCACTGAAGGTATAGAGACTGACCCTGGCAAGGTGGATGCGTTGACCACTTGGCCTCAACCCAGAAATTTAAAAGAGCTGCAACAGTTCCTGGGGTTTTGTGGCTACTATAGGCGGTTTGTCAGAGACTATTCACAAGTGATTCGCCCCCTCCTTAATCTCACCCAGGGGTATCCGCCTACTCACAAAAAATATAAGAAGGGTGTGCACATTGACATAGAAAAGATGTATTTTCGGCCAAACGATATGTTTGGGGATCGATGGACTGCTGAGTGTGCGGAAGCTTTTCATGACATCATATATCAACTCACCCACGCAACCCGTGTTGGCCTATGCTGACCCAGCCAAGCCTTACGCTCTTCATACTGATGCCAGTCTGCAAAGATTGGGGGCTGTATTGTACCAGGAGCACTTGAATGGGCTGAGACCTGTAGCGTTTGCGAGTAGAAGTCTGACGCCGTTAGAGAAGAATTACCCCGTGCACAAATTAGAGTTTTTGACTTTGAAGTGGGCCATTGTTGATCAGTTCCATGACTATTTGTATGGTGCCAAGATATTAGTAAAGACTGATAACAATCCTCTGACCTATGTACAAACCTCAGCCAAATTGGATGCCATTGGGCATAGGTGGCTCTCTGCCTTGGCCACCTACGATTACGCTGTAGAATACCGGGCGGGCTTAAACCATATAGATGTGGATGCTCTCTCTCGGAGGCCTGCGTCCCAGACTGAATGGGTCCGGTTGTCTGAGCCTGACATAAGAGCCCTGTGCCAGAAATTTGATAAAGAAGAACAGGTGTCTCTGGACACAGTGGACTGTGTAGTAGATTGTTTGGGGCCACTGGAGAACTGTATACCTGCCGCCTACTGCCATTTCTCTGCATTGGACACCAGCTCTCTGCCGCAACTCAACAATGATGATCTCCAACAGGCTCAATCCTGTGACCCTATGATAAGAACGGCCGTAGAGGTTTTGCGGGCTGAAAGGGATGTATCCAAACTACATTCCACTGACTTGCGGACTACCTTGTTGTACAAAGAAGGGCCCAGATTAAAGCTGATCAACCAACTACTATATAGAGAGACTGTGAGTAAGGAGGGCCGGGTGCAATGACAACAACTGGTGCTGCCCTCAGCTTTCAGAGAACTAGTTCTAAGGTCATTGCATAATCAGATGGGGCACCTGGGCATAGATTGAACACTTGATTTGGTACGGGCTCGATTCTATTGGCCGAAGATGAGTGCGGACATGGAACAGTATGTCAAGACCTGTGGTCGTTGTTTGCAAAGGAAAGCGTTACCTCAGAGAGCTGCTCCCTTGGTCAACATTACTACTAGTGCTCCTATGGAACTGGTCTGTATTGATTTCCTGAGTTTAGAGCCTGATCTGAGAAGTGTTAGCAACATATTGGTGGTCACTGATCATTTTACCCGGTATGCACAGGCTTTCCCGACCAAGGATCAGAAAGCAACTACAGTGGCTAAGATACTTGTTGAGAATTTTTTCATCCACTATGGGGCTCCACAGTGGATTCATTCCGATCAGGGAAGGGACTTTGAAAGTCGCTTGATTAAAGAGATGCTATCTTTGTGGGGGGTACGCAAATCACGAACCACCCCTACCACCGGCAGGGAGATCCTCAGCCTGAAAGGTTCAATTGTACATTGCTTGACATGCTGGGCACTTTACAATCAAAAGATAAATCAAGATGGAGTCAACAGATTAGCACTCTAGTTCACGCCTACAATTGTACAAAAAGTGATGCCACAGGGTTCTCCCCCTATCGACTGATGTTTGGAAGAGAGGCTAGATTGCCAGTGGATGTGAGTTTTGGGGTTTCCCCTGATGGAGTGCGAGCAGAAAACCATCTACAGTATGTACAGAAATTAAAGGCCCAATTAAATCATGCCTACCAACTGGCCCAGACCATGGCTGCTAAACGAAATCTGGCTAACAAGGAGAGATATGACAAAAAAGTGAAAACAGTAGAGTTGAGAAAAGGGGATAGAGTGTTGTTGAGAAATCTAGGACTGCATGGCAAACATAAAATTGCCGACCGATGGCATCACCTCCCTCATATTGTTGTGGGACAGCTGGCAGACCTACCTGTGTATAAAGTGCGGCCTGAAAACAATTCAAAAGATGTGAAAACCATACACAGAAATCATCTGCTGCCAATTGGGCAGATCTTGATTGAAGTTGAACCTTCCCCTACCCCTCCTTCCAGGCCCGTGACTAGATCTGTTACTAAGAGAGGAACCAAGCCCGTGGAGCCTTCAACAAGTCCACCAAGGGAGCCTTGTCCACCCCCCCTGCAGAAGGAGATGGTCAACACTCAGTGTCAGAAGACAGCGAAAAGGATGTTGAATACTATCCCTCTTATGAACTAAGCCAATTGTTTTGGGGCAATCCCTCCTTGACTCAGGAACTGAAGCTAGCCTATCTGTGTTGATTGAGCCCTCTACTTTGTCCCCGGAAATTGCCTCAGAAGATGAATGGGGTAGCAGACAAACTCAAGGGGCTGAGTCCTTAGGCTTGGCTAAACTGTCTGGCCTGGCTGAGTTATCTGAATTTTCAGAAGAAGAGAGTGAGGTAGGGAACAAGTCCGTGATATGCTAGAACCGGAAGAGTATTTTGAATGCCCTGATGGTTCCCTTTAGTAACTGGACAGCCCCTAGATGAGCCCAGTGGGGTGGGTTCAGGGTAGAAGGTCAAGCCCTAATAGTACTATAGTATCGAGGCCTGATCCTTGAAGGAGTCCGTTGCTAACTTCCTGACATGGAAATAGAGTCAGGGCCTGGTTCAGAATCCCTGAGACCCTAGATGATCCTGCCGACAGATACAGCCAGTAATCAAGTTGAGTTATGAATCCCTGGGTCAGCCAGTGGACCTGCCCTTAAATGTGGTTCACAAGGGGTATATGTGTCCCCAAGGTCTTTGCCTAAGTTAGCCTTGGGGGATAACTCCAGACTATTAGTAAAGCCTTTCAAGTGTGGTGCCCTTGTCTCGGGGGACCAGATAGTAGCTAACCGAAGAAGGAGCCCCTCAGTCCCGGGGTCATGGGTAGGGCCCTATGACCTGATTTAAGAGAGTGTAAGATTTTATATGTATAATGTATATACACTATAGTGCATTGTAGATCTAATATTTATGTATGTAAGGTAAAATGTGATATGGTGTTACTTGGGATATTCACCTACTTTGCCTCAAGGGTGAGTGCTTGGCACGGACGCCAAGTTTTTCCAGGCCAGGGAGGGTGTAACCCCCTTGCAAATGGGGGTTCCTAATGTGCCTTATGCCTGGTTAGTAATCGGCATAAAGCCGCTGAAAGGAGGGTCCTTGGAGTGCTTTTTAAGGCCTCCGTATACTGTCCCTTTAAGGGCTGCCTTTTGCAGTCAGAATGGGTTAAAATGGGAAGGGGTTCGAGTGTTGTCGTGCTCAACTCCCGCCCATGCTGCCAAGTGAGCGCTCCATTCTTCCATCACTAATAGTGCAGGGGGAGCCCTAATAAAGGATGTAGGTGGTTGCTTAAAATAAGCTGTAAAAATAATGATAATGTAGTTGTTCTAACCTGCTTTGCTTTGCAGCACAGAGAGTTTCGATTGCCTCCTCCATTTTGGTCCCGAACTGCAGAATTGGACCAATCAGTACTTGGGACCCTACAGAGTCGACTGACCAATGGAAGAGCTGTTTGTTTTGAGAAAGGTATTATGGGCTATGGCGCTTTTTCTGCACCACTGAGAGCTGGGAGAAGTGACTGGCAGGCTCAACCAGCCAATTGGATCGGTCGCGCCAGTGGAAAGGAGTGCCCCAAGTTGAGGAGAGACAGATTCGTCAGCAGCTAGTGAGGTGAGGAGCTACTGTGCTTCTGCGCTGGGAAGCGTTGTGGCAGAGAGCGTGAAGGCCTAAGTCGGCCGCTTTTCCCATGAGGAGTTCATTTTGAAACCCGCCGGTGGGCAGTCAGAGGAGGCTGTGCTCTGTACAGCTACCCACCAGGCTCGACCTGTAGAAGGACTGGAGAAAATTGCTGAATCGCGCTGGGTCCGCGTAAGAATTAAAAAGCTGCCATTGCAGAGCTGGAGTGACTGTGAAAGCTGAAGAGCCTGGGAGCAGCTGCCTGGTGTGGTACCCCTCTGTTATTGCTGTTTACCATATAAATGTGTGAGTAGCTCAAGTAAATCCTGCTGCAATTAAAGGACTTTTGCCTGTTGCTGTTTACCATATAAATGTACTATGAGGCTTGTGAGCTCAAGTTAATCCTATTGCCTGTGAGGGGTGCTGTCTTGCTTGAGACAACCATATAAATGTGTAAAGAGACTTGTAAGTTCAAGTTAATCCTGCTGCCAGTGAGGATTCTGCCTGGATTGAGATAACCATATAAATGTGTAAAGAGACTTGTGAAGTTCCGGCTCAGCCCTGCTAGTGTTGGAGACGGATTGGCTGGAGGTTGTGAGTACTGAATCAGGGTAGCTCCCTGTTAAGTGTGCAAACAGTGGTTTTCCAATCGTATTGCCATACTTTTGACTGCCTAATCGACTCTTCTTTCCATGCTTACTGGCTCAGGATTGCAGCGTTTATCTGTGTTAAGGGCCCCAACCAGCTGCCACCTTTGGACTAGCCATTAGGGCTTGGGTACCCAGGGACAGTGACTTGTAGGGATAGGCCTGTGCACAGAGCCCTAGGTAGTTAAGTGTAGTGATAAACCAATTAGCCTGATTTCCCCATCCTTGTTATCTCCCCTTAATAAATCAGATTTGTGTGTTGCAACTACACCCTGGCTGGTTTGTGCATCCCTGTTGAACCGCTGTATAGTGACTGTGATATAACTGTATCTTATTTTACAGGGGGTCCCTGGAGTGAGCTGAGAGATACTACCGGGGGTAAGTGTATTGGTGAAAAGCATTGTTAGTACCCAGTGTGAGCCACTAGCGGGGAAAAAGGGGGGTTGCAGTAACCCAGAGGGCTGTGACCGAGGAAATCTCGACAGTATTACCCGACCTCTGGGTGGAGGCACCCGCCAACGGATCTGAGCCCCTCACCCAGTCTCTGTGGAGGCAGGCAGGGTAGTAGCCCAGGTAGCGCCTCTGGGGTTACAATAGGCAGTAGGTCAAGTTCTATCTAGATCTCTTAACGGAGAACTTTTCTGAGGATAGCAGTTTGTTGACTGATCTTACAATGGCAATGAAACAGTGATCACTGACATCAGTGAAGAAAGTTCCGGCATGGGAGAAAAGATGTGGCTTACTAACTAGGATAACATCCAACAGGGTGCTGTTACTGAGGTTCTTTTTATTTGGTCGCGTTGGTTTACCAGTAAGTTGTGTTAGCCCATGTGCTTTACAAAATGATGTAAGAGGTATAGATGCCTTGGAAAGCCAATCTAAATTCAGGTCCCCCTAGAATAACTGTTTCTGTTAGCCCTTGTCCAAGAATATTGCTAAGATGTGTCAGTAGCTGAAGACCTCTGAACGGAGGTCTTTAACACCATATAATACAGAGCGTAATAATATGCGAGATAGCAACCTTAAGAGACAGGCATTCATATTAATTCAGAACAGTAGCCGAGTTAATATCGGATACCTTGAATTTATCCGTAAAGTAGATAGCCACCCCCTTCACCTCTAGTCTGCCTATCAGTTCTAAACAACAAGTAATTGGGGATATAAATTTCCATGTCAGATGAAGCTGGTCTAAGCCAGGTCTCAGAGACCACTAGCACATCTGGTGCTGTGTGATTCACCTATGTCTGGATCATGGTGAACTTTTTTAACAGGCTGTATACATTAACATGCAAGAAGCTCAAACCCTTGAGTCTAGCTAGGTCTGACGGTGAGGCAGTGGTTTCCAGCAGACCAGGATTAAGCTCCACATTACCTGAGCATAGCAGTAATAGAAGCAACAGCTTCCTTAGAGCCGCGATGGTTAACTTATATCCCCTGGCCCTCATATGTCTATGCGGTGAGACAGCTATTCGAGGTGGGGCCCCACATTTAGACTTCTGGTAGCCTAGTGCGGTGAAAATTAACACCCTGACTGCAAAGCGCAGAAGGGAATCAGAGCTGTGATAGGCCAGTGGCGTGGGCTGCAGGGGTGGTTCAGTATGAGTCCCACTAGAAGGAGTAGGCCGAAATAGGTGCTGTAGTTGGGTGAACATAGGGGCACATAAGTAGACATAAGGATAGTTGTAGGACATTTGGTATATCAATGTAGGGTCAAAGTTACTACATGGAGGAGGTTCTGGAGGTTGGTGTCCGACAAATGGCACAAATGAGAGAAGGGACAGAAAGAGTATCCACAGACTTCCCCACATGATTGCCCCTTGTAACGTAGCACCATCACTCAGTAGTAGGGCAATATAGATTTATCCAACCCTAGAAAGAAGCTGCCGCCTTTGTGTAAAAACCATGGTGCAGCAATTTGTGAAGAAAAACTAAGATTATACAAACCACAGAAGTGACAAGAAATGAGAATACTGGAAACTCCAGATTACCAAGATATCAGACTTAGAAAAGGAGAGTCAGAATTCTGAAGTCCAGATAATGGGTTTGCCAACTAACATTAGCCAATGGAACCAGAAGAGGGGTAATAGAATGGGGCTTAGAGTGTTTTTTAATAGAGGCCAGGGTCAGGGCAGGTGGTGTGGGACAAATTATAGGAGAGCAATGTATGCAATTCAATAGCTGAGCCTCTGAGTAAAAGCCGTGGGGGAGACAGAAAAGTGCCAAAGAATTCAAGGCAACTCCCACAGTCCAGTCACTGAAGGAACCGTAAATTACAGCTACCACTCAGTGGCACTCATGAAGTGAGTTGTCCAATCAGAGCTCCACAATGTATTCCTAGGCTGAAGATGAAGGCTTACCCTAGGAGGAGTGCTGGTGGCAGGTAGGGAGTGAGGTGCAGTCGGCTGGCTTCTCCAGCCAGTGCTGCTGAGTAAATCAGGTGATTTGCCCTGTCAGGGCTCCCTAGGAGGATCATTGGTGGCAGGTAGGGAGCAAGGCACGCTGGCTGGCTTCTTCAGCCAGTGCCACTGGAGTAAATTAGGTGATCCGCCTTGTCAGGGGCTCCCTAGGAGGAACACTGGCAGTGGGTAGGAGAGAGGTGTGGCCAGCTGGCTTCTCCAGCCAGTGCTGCTGGAGTAAATCAGGCGATCCACCCTATCAGGGGCTCCTGGGGTGTCTGGCTCTTAGTGTTTAGTGTTTCCCTGTTAAGTGGCCTATATTCATCATGATACCTGAGACACTGTTCCCTAATGGAGCAGTCAGAGTAACCCCCAACCGCGGGGAAATGTGGGGGATTCAAAAATGATTGCCACCACCAAGCTACTCAAATTACCCATGGGGGCAAACCTTGGTCTGAATCCCCTATAAAGTCCTCATCTAAAATGTCCCACAGGCAAAACACATGATGGGTAGGGTATGAAATGGCATGAAATCCAAACTCCCTGAGGCACAGAAAATGGCAAAATCCCTAGGTAATCCTCAACATTTACACCATATTGTCTGACTTGAGTGGGGTGAGGTGGGGAATACTTTGACTGCTGCATAACAACGTAAGTAAATGTGTATTTGTTTATCTGGTCTTTGTTGATAATATACAGTATGTAATTATTCACACCACTGCAGTAGTATTTGGTTATTGCATCTCCTAAAAACATAAGTCTGCATCTGCGCACACACACAGAACACGGAACAATTTTTGCAAAAATGATCTACACACAAAACAACTACTGACACATTGGTAGTTTGTAATTCACAGTATTAATTTAGTTATAGTAGGCCATGTAGCAGTCAAGACCTTCAGCATGCAGATTGTCTTGCTAGTCTCTTAGTTCCATTAGGCCTCATAGAAGTTGAGGGCCTCCGCATGCAGATCCTCTCTCCATTACAGTCTTAGTTGTATCACATGGCTCTGAAGGTCTCAACATGCTCCATGAGATATCTTCTTGCTTATGAGTGCTAGGTAAGCTGAATTCATACACCTGCCCATATCCTGTCAGAATTACCTTGCCTCATCACCCTGTGGCTTTATTAATTAAGGCCCTGTTATGAAGGTGCATGCAGGTGGTTGACATCACTCTGAGGGAAATTGCTTCTGTCCCACATTCATTTGGATGTGGTCAGGAGGGAATGAGTCAGTCTTATGTCTTTTATGTTGATTGCGTGCATGCACAAGAAACATATGCGGCAGCTTTCTCCAGAAGCAGGTTGTGGAGGTGCAGAACTGTTGTGGCCAATGCCCCACAGCCTTTAAAGAGCTAGTCCATTTCTAACAAACAGCTGTGCCACACTAGTTCAGCCAGCTGCGCCACAACCTTGTGAAAATTTAGCCGCTGCAATCAGGGTGCACCTCATCATTGCAGCGCCAGCTATTCACTGCCATGAGGGAGTGATCCGTCGCTGCAGGAGGAACCTTGAAACACTGATATTATTTATGAACATGGCGGTGTCTTGCCACCATGTTCATAAACAATATAACCCTCCACTGCAGAGGGGTGCCCAATCTCTCTCGGCAGCATGTGCCCCCCCACCATGTTTGTGGCCCAAGGTTTATTTTGCTAACAGGGGAGCCCATTTCCCATCAGCACTGTGTAACCCCCCCCGCTTTTGTTGTTTGCCGACGGGGTGCCCAATCCCCGTTGGCATAATGTCACCCTCCCCTTTTTGTTGTGTGTCGACTGGGGTGCCCAATCCCTGTCATCATAATGTAAACCCCCTCCTTTTGTTGTCTGCCAATGGGGGTGTCCAATCCCCCATTGGCTACAGCTGCCTCCCCAAAAAGACTGTGTTGGCATGCTGGGAGCCCACCCCAGTGTGCCACATGCCCCTGTAAAATCAAAAACGGTCCCGTGATGTCTTTTTTTTTTTTAACCTGTAAAAAAGGAAATGGCCCCTCGGTGGTCTTCCTGCCCCCCTCCCACAACCCGCTCCCACCCACTGTGCACCCTGCCTCCTCACACCCCTCTCACCCCATACTACCTCCGAGTCCGTCCGCCATTTACCGTGGACCGGTACACGCCTGCATGCTTCAAACTCAATTGCCGAACTGAGGAAATTCCGGTAAGTTGTATAATGGAATAAGCAGTTTTTTTAACTTTGATGCATATCTCAGACATTTTTGGAATTTTGGCACCAAATTTTCAACATGGGGTTTTGGGACCCCTCCTCATGAATTCTGACACTGTCATGGCATTATTTGGCCCCAAGGTGATTTGCGGTCACTGCACGGAATCCTTTCAGGACTGATTAACGAAATAACAGTGCCAGTGTTCATGGTGAGCTCTAAAAGCCTATTCTGCAAATTTGGTGGGAAAAATCCCAAATTTACTGTTTTCTGCGCGTGCATTGCGCAGTTGTTACATACACGCTGTAACTTTGTAAATCTGCGCAAGACTTTTCATGCAAGATTTTCAATACTGGCATTTTTCAGACCGCCTTGTGAACAGTGCAGCTGTCATTTTCCACATCCTGGCGAAATGCGTTTTGCACTTGCGGCGCAGAATAACTACGGTCAGTGTGGAAATCAGTGTTCAGGATAGATTAAGAAAATGACAGTGACAAGGTTCATGAGCAGAGGTCCTAAGATGCCTATGTTGAAAATTTGGTGATGATACTCCATAAAATGACTGTGTTATGAGCGTGTGTTACGCAGTTTGCACGCAAGCTAGTAGCTTCACGTATTAATAATATTTTCACTCCAGATTTTCAACATTGACATTCTTCTGCACCTCCTTATGAACAGCACAACTGTCATTTTTCACATCCTGGCCGAAATGTATTTCGCATTTCTGGCGCAAGAATAGCGCGTGGTGTGGAAATCCCTTTTGGGACACATTATGACAATGACAGTGAAACTGTTCATTAGCAGAGGTCCTAAAATGCCTATGTTGAAAATCTGGTGATGAAAGTCCATAAAGGAGTGCTACAAATGTGCATTGCGCAGTTTCCATGCACGCTTGTACCTTTGCAACTTTAATATTTTCACTCCCGATTTTCAGCATTGACATTTTGGCACACCTCCTTATGAACAGTGCAGCTGTCATTTTGCCCATCTTGGCTGAAATGTGTTTTCACTCTTCCAGTGCACAGTAGCACGGTCGGTGTGGTAAATCAGTGTTCGGGACTTATTAAGAAAATCACACTGACACTGTTCATGACAGAGGTCCTAAAATGCCTATGTTGAAAATTTTGTGATGAAACTCCATAAAATGACTTTTCTACGAGCATGTGTTGTGCAGGTTCCACGCACCCTTGTAAGTTTGCAAATTAGTAATATTTTCATGCTAGATTTTCAGCACTGGCATTTGTTCACACCTCCTTATGAACAGTACAACTGTCATTTTCACATCCTGGCTGAAATGTGTTTCTGCTTCTGGCAAGAATACACAGTCACTGTCAGAAATCAGGGTTTGGGACAGATTAGGATCGAGTGACTGAGAGGGGAGGACGGAGTTCAACTGAGCTCTGTTGGGACTGTGTGGATTTCTTTGTGGGCAGGAAAAGGCAACAATGCAGGCAGGAGCCCGGTACAAAAGAGCAGCCTGCAGCATTGGGAGACACAGAATAAGCAAGTGAGGGAGAGGGAGTGAGTGAGCTCAACGGAACTCTGTTGTAATGCTGCAGATTTCTTTGTGGGCAGGAAAAGGCAACAGTGCAAGCAGGGTCTGAGTACAAAACGGGAGCCTGCAGCGGTGGGAAAAACAGAACGAGCGAGTGAGAGAGAGGGACTGAGCGAGCTCAACGGAGCTGTATCGTGACTGTTGCAGATTTCTTTGTGGGCAGAAAAGGGTGGCAATGCAGGCTGGAGCTCAGTAAAGAAGGGCAGCCTACAGCACTGGCAGAAACGGAACGAGCGAGTGAGACGGGAAGTGAGTGAGGCCAACGGAGCTCTGCTGGTACTGCTGCAGATTTCTTTGTGGGCAGAAAAAGATGCCAACAGAGGCAGGAGCCCAATATGAAAGGGAAGCCTGCAGTGCCAGGAGAAACAGAATGAGCAAGTAAGATGGGGGAGTGAGCAACCTCAATGGAGCTCTGTCAGGAGAGCTGCGGATTTCTTTGTGGGCAGGAAAAGGTGCCAACACAGGCAGGAGCCCATTACAAAAGGACAGCCTGCAGCGCCGGAGAAACAGAACTAGCGAAAGTGGGGGAGTGATAGAGCCCAACAGAGGTGTATCGTGACTGCTGTGGATTTCTTTGTGCCCAGGAAAAGCTGGCAATGCAGGCAGGAGCCCAGTGTTTTGTTAGCTAATCTACTGTTATCTTTGTTTACTTAGCTAAAATAAGCTGTATTGGCTAAAATAACTATATGTATTGCTATAATGCACTTCTGAAATGCTTTTCTGTATGTTTTGCCTTGTACTCTCCGGGTCGTGCCTGAAAATAGTCATTTGTTGGCTAGTGCACTTACCCGGTTAACAAAAACTAAATAAAAAAATAAAAAAATAAACAAAAGGCCAGCCTGCAGCGCCGGCAGAAACGGAATGAGGGAGTGAGACAGGGGGAGTGAGCAAGCTCAACGGAGCTGTGTTGGGACTGTTGCAGATGTCTATATGGGCAGGAAAAGGCGGCAATGCAGGCAGGAGCCCAGTACAAAAGGCCAGCCTGCAGCCCTGGCACAAACGGAAAGAGAGAGAGTGAGAGAAGGGGAGTGAGCAAGCTCAACGGAGCTGTGTTGGGACTGCTGCAGATGTCTATGTGGGCAGAAAAAGCCACCAACGCAGGCAGGAATCCAGTACAAAAGGGCAGCCTGCAGCAGCAGGAGACTCAGAATGAGCGAGTGAGTGAGGGAGAGTGAGTGAGCTCAATGGAGTTCTGTTGGGACTGGTTTGGATTTCTTTGTGGTCAGAAAAAGGCAGCAATGCACACAGGGCCCAGTACAAAGGGCAGCCAGCAGCAGTGGGAGAAACAGAATGAGCGAGTGAGAGAGGGGGTGGTGGTGGCTCAGCGGGCTCTATTGTGACTGCTGCAAATTTCTTTGTGGGCAGAAAAGGGCGGCAACGTAGGCAGGAGCCCAGTACAAAAGGGCAGCCTGCAGCGCCAACAGAAACAGAATGAGTGAGTGAGACAGGGGGAGTGAGTGAGGCCAACGGAGTTCTGTCGGTACTGCTGCAGATTTCTTTGTGGGCAGAAAAAGATGCCAACAGAGGCAGAAGCCCAATACAAAAGGGCAGCCAGCAGTTCTAGGAGAAACAGAATGAGCGAGTGAGACAGAGGGGGAGTGAGCAACCTCAACGGAGCTCTGTTGGGACAGCTGCAGATTTCTTTGTGGGCAGGAAAAGGCGGCAATGCAGGCAGGAGCCCAGTTCAAAAGGCCAGCCTGCAGCCCTGGTAGAAACAGAAAGAGCGAGTGAGAGAGGGGGAGTGAGCGACCTCAATGGAGCTGTGTCAGGACTACTGCACATGTCTTTGTGGGCAGACAAAGCCGACAATGCAGGCTTGAACCCAGTACAAAAGGGCAGCCTGCAGCAGCAGGAGACACAGAATGAACGAGTGAGGGAGGGGGAGTGAGTGAGCTCAACTGAGCTCTGTTGGGACTGCTGCAGATTTCTTTGTGGGCAGAAAAAGGAAGCAATGCTTGCTGGGGCCCAGTACAAAAGGACAGCCTGCAGCGGCGGGAGAAACAGAACGAAAGAGTGAGAGAGGGGGAGTGAGTGAACAAGCTCAACGGAGCTCTGTAGGAACTGTTGCAGATTTCTTTGTGGGCAGAAAAAGATATCAACAGAGGCAGGAGACCACAACAAAATGGCAGACTGCAGCACCAGGAGAAACAGAATGAGTGAGTGAGACAGGCAGTGTGATCGACCTCAACAGAGCTCTGTCGGGACAGCTGTGGATTTCTTTGTGGGCAGAAAAAGGTGCCAACACAGGCAGAAGCCCAGTACAAAACAGCAGCCTGTAGCGTCGGGAGAAACACAACAAGTGAGTGAGACAGGGGGAGTGAACGAGCTCAACGGAGCTCTATTGTGACTGCTGTGGATTTCTTTGTGAGCAGAAAAAGGCGGCAACGCAGACAGGAGCCCAGTACAAAAGGCCAGCCTGCAGTGCCGGCAGAAACAGAATGAGCGAGTGAGAGAGGGGGAGTGAGCTACCTCAACAGACCTGTGTCAGGACTGCTGCAGATTTCCTTGTGGGCAGAAAAAGCTGCCAACAGAGGCAGGAGCCCAGTACAAAAGGGCATCTTGCAGTGCCAGCAGAAACAGAATGAGTGAGTGAGAGAGGGGGAGTGACCCACCTCAGTGGAGCTCTGTCGGGACAGCTGCAGATTTCTTTGTGGGAAGCAAAATGTGCCAACAGGCAGAAGCCCAGTACAAAAGAGCAGCCTGCAGCACCAGGAGAAACAGAATGAGTGAGTGAGACAGGCAGAGAGGTGACCTCAACGGAGCTCTGTTGGGACAGCTGCAGATTTCTTTGTGGGCAGAAAAGGTGCCAACACAGGCAGAAGCCCAGTACAAATGGTCAGCCAGCAGCACAGGAGAAACACAATGAGCGGTGGGGGGTGAGCTGACTCAACAGACCTATATCGTGACTGCTGCAGATTGCTTTGTGGGCAGAAAAAGGCAGCAACACAGGCAGGAGTCCAGTACAAAGGCCAGCCTGCAGCGCTGGCAAAAAAGGAATGAGCGAGAGGGGGGAGTGAGCTAGCTCAACGGACCTGTGTCAGGACTGCTGCAGATTTCTTTGTGGGCAGAAAAAGATGCAAACAGGTGGTAGCCCAGTACAAAAGGGAAGCTTGCAGTGCCAGCAGAAACAGAATGAGCAAGTGAGAGAGGGGGAGTGACCCACCTCAACAGAGCTCTGTCGGGACAGCTGCAGATTTCTTTGTGGGCAGAAAAACATGCCAACGCAGGCAGGAGCCAAGTACAAAAGAGCAGCCTGCAGCACTGGAGAAACAGAATGAGCAAGTGACACAGGGGCAGTGAGTGAGCTCAACGGACCAACACAATCAACATTCGGCATTGACAAATGCTTGTTTTTTAATGAGATGATAAGCTTACCAGGTAATGGTCCTCAGCTGAAATAGCTAGTAATAAACTGACACCCATGTTGGCTTAATTTCCCCCTCTGCATCCTGTCTCAGTCACCAATCACTGCATTAATGTGCTGCCACATTTTTAACAAACCCCTCTGTCTCTTACCCCCTACATCAGCCCCTCCCATGGCTCCAACTCCATTTCCACCCACAATCCAACCATACTCCCATGCCATGCACCCCACTCCCACCATTCAAGCACTACAGCCTTCTCAGCCTTCTTTTCCATATGCCACTAGGAATAATATCTTCATCTTTGCAATAGAACTGGATGGGCTATGCCCCAGTTCTGTCAAGTACATTATTCTGCAAATGCATGATATTGAAATCTAAAAAAGATCTTGAAATTTATTGTACTGAGAATTCAATAAGGATTACAAACTGAGTAGCAATTAAAATAGGTGAGGCATTATTAGACATATTATCAGATACAACATCCAACCACTTCCTAAGCCTTCTTGGAATCAACAAAAATAACCCCTCCAAATTTTGGCAGACTATAATTTTCCTTGGAGTTGGAACAGTCTCCTCAGCCCTTCCATATAAAACTGAGGCAAATGGTAAAATTATCTCTGAGAAGCAACTCAACTTGGAAGAATTTAATTCACATTTTGTGTCTGCTGGAATGGCTTTTTACCAATCACTTGCTGCTGTGATCCCATTAACAAATATTAAGCAACCCCTGCCAAGTTGCAGTCCTAATCTGCCATTTAGGTTCCAGACCATCACCTACAAAGAGATGAAGGCCATCCTATGCACCCTTGACATCAAAAAGAGCCTTGGGGCAGATGGTTTGAAACTGTTCTTTCTTAGAACAGGGGCTCCAGTGTTAACCGCACCCATTACACACCTGTTCAACCTGTCTCTCACTAGTCATGAAATCCTCACACTCTAGAAAACAAGTCACGTAATCCCACTTTTCAGAGCTGGAGATAATCCAAATCTAGTAATTATCAGCCTATATCAATCTTGCCTGTCCTAGCTAAGGTTCTAGAAAAATTAGTTGATGAGCAAGTCTGGGATTATCTATCCAAACATAATTTGCTCATGCCTTCCCAATTTGGCTACAGCTCACCTTCCTAGATCAGAAACATGTAACAGCTGCCATCTTATTATATTTAAGTAAGACCTTTGACACAGTGGATCATAACATACTGTATTTCTACACAAGCTAGCAGATATAGGTATTGTGCGTTATGCTGTGCCCTGGTTCAAAGACTACCTAATGGATAGACAACAACAAATGAAGTGTACCACCATGAGCCCTACTTTGCTTTATTTGTTGTCCCTCAACTACTGCCACCATGTTTTGCCAAATGTAACAGCTGTAACTTTTCACTATGTATTACTTACTCTTGTTATGTTCTTGTTATTTTGATGTTTCTATTCTGTGCTGCCTTATGTGGCCCGGGTCATGCCTGAAAAAGGTCCCTAGGATCAGTGCACCTACCCGGTAAACAAAGTCATGAATAAAAAATAAATAAATAAGTTTGAGGGCCTGCTGCCCTCATGTTCCCACCCCTTCAAAGGCATACCACAAGTATCTGTCCTTGGGCCACTCTTTTTCACAATATATACAGTGTATATATATATATATATATATATATATATGCTAATGATTTGGGAATCGATACAGGAAATGTAAAATTGCACTGCTACACAGATGGCACAATGCTATATGCAACCAAACCCAGCGTGTTAGAAGAATTACATTGCCTCCAGTCTGCCTTAAGTATGCTCCAACAAAAACTGTGTAAATACAAGCTCCTTATCAATGCAGTAAAAACAAAATATATGCTGTTTGCCTCCAATAGCAAGCTGGCATCTGACCCCTCCATCCTGGCATTCTTACCCTACTAGTTGATAAGACGAAACTGGTAGAGACCTTTAAATAGCTAGGAATATGGCTGGAAAACAAACTTTCTTTCAGTCACCATATAGATAATTTATGCAAGAAATATAGACCAAGACTAGGTTTCTACTACAGAAACAAATTCATCTTACCTCTAGATGTTTGCAGAACCCTTGTCAGGGCTATGTTCCTATCCCTGCTTGACTATGGAGATTTTATTTATAGGGGTGCTGCTGCTGGTCAACTCACAAAACTGGATGTCCTGTATCATAGGGCACATAGATTCATTTCATGAACCACCAGACCTTATTACTGCATCCTCCATGTAGCTGATGGCTGGCCTTCCCTCTCTACCAGGCATCTCAAGAACCTTTACCTGTGTACCTCACATCCCTTAGGCATGATGTACCCCAGTATAACTAGACATGCTCTGTAAAGCCTCTAGCATTTACAACCTGAGAGCATGCAATTATATTTGCTGAAAACACCAGAATTGCCTCAAAATTTGGGAAAATGGCCTGCAGATGGCTTCCCCAACCTACTGGATTAAACTTCACTCCTGCCTCAAACTGAATTCATTTGTGAGTTTAAGTACTTTTAAATCCCTGATTGAGCCCTACTGCTCTGATAACTGTACCTGTTCTTAGTATTTTGCTGTTGCTGCTGATTTTGCTTTCAGTGTGCTGATTTATTTTTTATAAAATGAACAAATAAATTCCTCAGTGCTGATTGGCTAAAAACCTTTTTCAGTAGTGTCCTTATCAGGACATAACACTGCAACCGGCACTAATTGTGCCAACCACAATGCAGCACACAAAGAATTTAATCCATGCCACCAGGAGATATCAATTCATGCCACTGTTCCTCTGATGCAACTTATCATGAAACACGCTAGGGAACCATAACGCTGCACTAGGAGTGTGGTGCCACCAACAGAAACACAAAAAAACATACAGAAAGTGTATCCAACATCCCCCACAACACATAGCAAGCAAGTTGCAGAGTAAGACTTAATGCCTCTTACTTCACTGCCTGTCTGCCACTTGCAAGTGTATGGCCCTTGCGTTGAGTATTTCAAACCCACTGAGGAACCAGTGACTGACTGTGGCCAAAATCCCAACTTTCCAGTTCCCCTCCAGCATGTGTAGTGTTGTCTCTGTCCTTCACCCTTCCCAGTCCACCTGTGTCTGTCCACAGAATGGAACACCCCTAGCTAGTGTGAAACAGCAGCACA
The DNA here is from genome assembly GCA_016271365.2 of Neoceratodus forsteri. Classification (NCBI taxonomy): domain Eukaryota; kingdom Metazoa; phylum Chordata; order Ceratodontiformes; family Ceratodontidae; genus Neoceratodus; species Neoceratodus forsteri. The sequence continues at coordinate 914,300,952 of CM057454.1, read as the reverse complement.
GAGCAAAAGTTTTGCTTTTAAAATCACAAAGCAGAAACCAGTATGTACAGCGGCTGGTGAGGGATATGCTTACTCACAGTCAAGAGGAGCGGTGGCTGCAGCTGAGAAACAAAGTAAAGAAAAGTAAAAGAAACTAAATAAATAACCTGAAGTGTTTGGGGAGGCCAGGGGATAGGCAGAATTGACAGGAGTGAGACAGACACCCAGAGGAAACCTCTGTATTGGCGCCCACTAAGAGACACAGAAAACTCAAGGATCCAAGCCAAGGAAACTGAAAAACAGAGCCTAAACAAAAGTAAAATAAAGGAAAGAAACAAACAACAAGGGTAGAGGTAGTGTTGGGAGAACAGAGACACACCAACACCATGTAGTGACTGAATGCTACATGAAGTCTGCAATACAGAGGGACTATTTTTTATGTTCTGCTTATCAAATAGTTTTTACTATACTTCTTTTCTTTTTCTTTTTTTTTGGAAAAGGGGAATTTATGGGGGACATTTTATAAGCACACTAAGACACTCCGAGGTGTGGGTTATGGCCTGATAAGAGCACTTCTTAGGTGCTAAAGGCACTCAGCGCAAGCGCCTCATGCCTCATAACACACCTGGTGCATGCTTTTATAAGGCCATAACTCATACCTCATTGTGTCTTATTGCTGGTCTATATGTCTTTGAATCTGTTTCTGTACCTGTTATTCTTGCTATGACCTAGCAGACTATATATTATTGCAATTATTCCTCAATCTGTACACTTATCACCGCTGTGTTTTTTTCTGTACTGCACTGTCCTAACCAGGGCCTCCTTGCAGATGAGCTTTGCTCAATTGAGTTTTTTTCTGGTAAAACAAATAAAATGACACGAAATTAAATATAATTACATTGCTGAAATGATTTCGTAAAGCTATTTGAATTTCTTAAAAAAAATAGCAATCTGTAATACAGGGTGTTGACCTCGAGATGCAGTTTGATCTACACAAGCTTGTTTACAGAACTGCCAACAGGAGATCAGCACTGGGACAATATTTTCTATTCTGTTGCACATGTTAAAGACTATATGTGCTCTTCAGGTTGGCCTCAGGAAAGAAATTGACAAAGTTCTGGTACATTTTGAGAAACAGGAGGTGCAACTTACAACAACCAGGATGCAGAATTTAACCTGCCAGGAAAATACATATTCTAAAAGAGAGAAATGTTTAGTTTGGAGAGAGATAGCCTGAGATTTAAATTGAGAGAGCAAGAGACTCTCAGATGCAGGACTTTGTACTGCCTGTATGAAAGCTATCCTGCACAATTAGAATGTTTTTATTTTATTGTTACTTTATAGAAATAAAATGCTACTTACAAATGTTGTAACTTCTCCTGGTTTGTCTATGCTTTCTGACCTATGCCTCTTCGACAGTTGGTGTCAGACTACGGACGATTTATGTTGTGCATGCTCTACACCAGGAGATTTCTGCATGGGTACAAGACCTGATACCAGGGAAGCATAGAAGAAAGGTATGGATCCTGCAGTGGCAAGCCTAGGAGTGATTAGAAGAAGAATGGCAGCCAAACTAGAAGCAGAAACAAAAGTCCAAACTGAGACTGTACATCTGGCACCAGTGATGAAAAAGAAAACCAGGCAGGGACAGAACCTGAAAGCATGTTTGCCTTCTTTAAATGGTGGGATGTACAACAAAGAGAGGCAGAAAAGCAGAGAAGAGAAGAGAAGAGATGCAGTGACAGGAGCAGTAATGGCTGGATGCCTTGCAAGCTATCAAAAATGGAGGAGCTGGCACAGGTCCAACAGATCAACAAAACACAAACAACTTAAAAGACATTAAACTTACAAAGCTGTGTCCCTTGGATGATATCGAAGCATACCTGACAACTTTTGAAAGAGTCACTGGATTCTGCTAATAGCCAAGACAGTAATGGACAATCAGGATGGTACCTTATCTAAGGGTAAAACCCAATTTGCCTACAACAGTATGGACACTGCATGGTCAGAAAACTATGACCATGTGGAAAGAGAAACTTTAAATTATATGACCTCTCAGGAGAGACCTAACAGCAGAGATTCCAGTCCTGAAGTACCACTCAGTTGACAATACTAGAAGCCTTTATCTGATTCAGAGACCCCTCATTAAATGGCTGTAACCTGAGGGCAAAACAGTCCCACAGATAATCGACTTATTTGCATTGGAACAATTCATCAACATCCTTCCTGCAGATGTGCAGCATTGGGTAAATGAGCACAGACCATAAAGTGGAAATTATTTATTTATTTTTATTTATTTGTACAATCAGATTTGCAACCTTTGAGCCAGAGGCTCATTTACAAATGTACCTCATCACAGAGAGGACAACTGTGTTACAATATTACAGTAGGTTGACATACAGATTTACACAGATTTTACTCAGTAGTATACAGACATTGCTTCTTTGGCTGAGGACTATCAGAAGGCCAGACAGACACCTCAGCAGTGAAGTAACAATCAGTCAATGGTAAGACCCTCTTTTTCCTGATTTAACTCCAGATCAGATAAGAACTCTAATGGCCGTAACAAATCTGCACCCAAAGACTATTTGCCATAACTGTAATAAGCCATGCATATTGCAAAAAATTGCCATAAAAATAAGGAGGGTAACATTGGAGGAAATGTGGCCTTAGCAAATATGGGCAAGTATTAAACAGATGCCAAGATGGCAGATATGATTGTGAAGGGTCTTACTGATTCAGGATGCAGACCCTGGTGCATGTTGAAGTTCTGGGAAAAGACTGCAAAAGGACCAGGTAGTGGGGTCATCTGCATCCATGGGGACACTTGATACTATCCCACCACCCAAGTGACTCTGAACATTAATGGGGTGTCATAGCGAAGGAAAGTGGGGTAGAACCAAAGTTACCTGTGCCTGTGATTACAGGAAATGACATTCAGGATTTTCTAAATTAATCACAGAGGAGTAAACTCTGTTGTTTCAGCAGCTATGGTCACAAGAGCACAGGCAAAGAAAATCTCATGTGTTGGGAGCTTTCTTCCTTTTGGTGACTTTGATTTGGACATTTTTGAGCTCAGCTCCAAGATCTGGAAGTCCAGGCAAGAAAGAAGACACCTGCAAAAACAGTGGCAGCAAAAGACTGATGGACATAAAGGGTTAATACATGGAAATACTGAAACTAAACTGATAACTGATTGTGATTTTATTTCTGAGCAAACTAACAAAGTTTTATCTCCAAGGTTATTTTAATCAGCTGGGAGAGAAACAAAAACAGGGTGAACCAATGTTTAAAAATGTAATGGGCTACTATATAGAGTTTGACTTAATCAATCCTCAGATGTAGGACCAGATAAAACAATTGGTCATACCAAAGAAGTATATAACTTGAGTTGTTACAGACAGCACCTGATAATCCTGTGGCTGGTAACTCAGGGAGGACTGCACCTATCCATATTGTTGTTAAAGTTTTACTTGCCTGCGATTCATGAGGATGTTGCTATCTATTGCACTTCTTGTGCTGAATGTCAGAAAGTTGCCTTAGTGACTAAAGACAAGGTGCCCTAGCACCTACCATTGACAGATGTGCATTTTGAGAGAATTGCAATGGATGTGGTTGGCCTCTTAGACAAAAGTAAAAAAGGGTAATCAATTAATTTTGATAGTATATGACTATGCTACTCAATACTCAGAGGCAATTCCAATGCGTAGTGTCACAGCCCAAAAAGTCTCAGCAAAGCTTACCAAAATTGTCAACAGGGAGTGCATATCCAAAGAGATTATTACTGATCAGGGTAGTAATTTTGGTTCTGCATTGCTGAAGGAGCTGTATCAGCTATTAGGTATCACTGCCATAAGAATCTCCCCTTATTACCTCAGACAGATGCTCTTGTTGAGTGTTTTGATCAAACCCAAAATACATGTTAAAAGGTTAGTGAAAGGTGAAGGAAAGACTGGGACCAATACTTACCTTACCTGCTTTTTGCTTACACAGAAGTGCCACAAGTATCAACAGATTTTTTCACCCTATGAAATGCTGTATGGTAGACAACCTAGAGGGCCACTTGATGTAATCAAAGAAATGTGGGCAGATAACCCTGTTCAGAAGGAATCTGTTACATCTTATATGTATGCACTGAGAAAGAAACTGGCAAAATATGTTGAAACTGGCTGCAGTAATCAGGAAGAAGACCAAAAACAGAAGTATTATGACCATGGGGTAAAAGAAAACATTTTGAGCTAGGTGAAAAGATCTTGTTATTGTTACCCACTACAGAAAACAAACTGTTAATGAAGTGACAATGGTCTTTAAAGTGGTTAGATGTACTGGTACAGTTAACTATGAGACTGAAACCTTGATAGAAACATCCTACCAAGATATACCATGCTAACCTCCTGAAGAAATGGGTTAAAAACACCAAAGGTTGCTTTGTTAGGATTAACAGAAACTGCTAAATAAGATATTGCCATAGCTAAATAAAATATTGCTATAGCTTATGACAGACTGGAACAAACTGTAATGTCTGAGTCTGTAAAGGTGAATATTTTTCTTATCCACAGAATAAACCGCAAAAATTCACAACTTGGTAAAGACATTTAAAAGTACTTTTCCCACAATGCCAGGCTGACCAAAAGGGGTCAAGCACATCATAGTAACAGATAATGCTCATCCTATCAGAGAAAGACATACATATTACCAGAGAGGTTAAGAGTAGATGTGGTTAAGGAAGTACAAAGAATGAAAGAGCTGGGTATAATTGAAGAATCGAGAAGTGCTTGGTCATCACCAATGGTGACTGTAAATAAAAAAGAAGAAGGTGTAGGAATATGCCTTGATTTTAAGAAAGTTAATCAAGTGTCTGTATTTGATAGCTATCCTATGCCCAGGATAGACAAGTTGGTGGACAGATTGGGAAGTTCCAATATATTAGTACCCTTGATATCACCAAGGGTTACTGGCAAATTCCCCCTAGCTAAAGAATCCAGACATAAAACTACATTTTCCACTCCAGTTGGATTCCATTAGTTCACTATCATGCTGTTTCATTTGCATGGTGCACCCACTACATTTCAGTGGTACATGGATGTAATTCTAGCCCCTCACACTAGTTATTGTGCTGTTTACCTGGATTATGTCGTGGTGTACCGTCCCAGACTGGAAAAACCAGCTGGAACACCTACAAGTAGGTATCCAATCTATCAAACATCCAGGTCCTACCATTAATCCTACCAAGTATACATTAGGCATACAGAAAACCAGATATTTGGGTTATATTTTGGGAAACAGAGAAGTAAAGTCAGATATTTCCAAGATAGAAGCTGTAGCTAACAGCCCTGTCCCTAAAACAATGAAACATGGCAGATCATTATTAGGTCTGACTGGTTACTACTAGATATTTATTCACAGTTTTGTCTGGTTTGCTGTTCTTCTCACCGAACTCTAGAAAAAACAGTACCAGAATAATATGAAATGGTCCCCATAGTGTAATGAGGCTTTTGTGCAATCAAGGCTGCATTATGTCCAACCCTTGTTTAAGAACAGATGCATCAGAGGTAGGTCTAAGTGCAGTCCTGAGTTATAATATAGATGGGAAGGAACAAACCATTCTATATATTGGTAGGAAACCACACTGCAAGAGAATAAACTCTGGCCAGTTCTGATATGGCTGCAGTCGTACTCGCTGGGCTCACAGCACTCTGCTGTGCCCAAGATGGCCATGATGCAGTCGTGCATGTGCAATATGCATTGGTGGCCATCTTGAGCATGGTGGGAGACTGGCAACTGAAGTAGTGCACCCACAGTGTGTGTGTGTGTGTGTGGACTGGTTTGGAGTTGCAGAATGTTCGTACTGCAACCACGAAACAGTTTTGTTCTTCAGTGTCCATCTGGTGGATCATTTTTAGAGCTATCACAAGATGGCTGCAGGCTACACCCACATCAACCATAAAAAGTACTCCACTATTGAAAAAGAATGTCTTGCTGCCAAATAGGCAATGGAGACCTTTGTTTTATCTGCATGGAGCTGACTTTGTAATTATGACATATCACAGTCCTTTCTGTTGCCTTAATCAAATGAACGATAAAAATCCCAGAATCACAAGGTGGTACCTGACACTACAATCATTTGAATTCAAAGTAATTCCAAATCTGGAAAAGAGAACATCAATGCTAATTTTCTGTCAAGATATAGGAACTGAGAATTTAGAAGGTTGGAAAAAATGTGTGTGCTTAACTGAAAAGTGTGCTGTAAAAGATGTTAAAAATGGATACTGAATATGCAAGGAACTGTAAATGTATAAAGGAATGTTATGCTAATAGCTGTAAATGTATAAGGGAATGGCAAAAGAACAAAATAAGGTTCCCTCTTAAAGAGGGGTGTGTGTGATAGGGTTGGATAAGACCCTGTCTCATTTGTTATGCAGAAAGAGAGAGAGAGTTAAAAGCAAGGGCCTATTTTGTCCTCTCCTTTACTGCCACTTGTCTGTCTCTTGCCTGTCTGATTGTGTAGTCAAATTTTTCTTGTGGCACTTAGTAACTGGTTACTCTGATAGTCCCACAATTACCCCGTTATCTCATTTCCTTCACTTGTTTTTATTCTTTCTTTCTCTCTCCCCTTGCTTCTCTGTGGTTAAAAATATATATGTGAATCTTTATGTGAAACTGGGATTCCTTGATTTGCAAATGTATATATTATATTGCTGAAATGATTGCATAAAGCTATTTGAGTTTCTTAAAAAAATAATCTATAATGCAGGAATTTATTTTGACCTCCACAAGCTTGTGTACAGAACTGACAACAGAAGACCAGCGCTGGGGCAGAATGTTATATTTTGTTGCACCTGTTAAAGAGAAGATGAACTTTTCAGATAGGCCATGGGAAAGAAATTGATAAAGTTCTGGTATATTTTGTGAGAATCAGGAGATCTAGCTTACGACAATCAGAATGCAGAGTTTAAACTACCAGGACAAGACATCTTCTAAGAAGAGGGCAATGTTTTGTTGAGAGTGAGAGAGAGACTGAGATTTAAATTGAAAAAAAACTCTCAGAGGTAGGACTTTCTTTGTACTCCTGCATGAAGAGCTATCCTGTACAATTTTTAAAATTTTATTGTTATTGCCAATAGTAAAATGCTACTTCTGATGAGTTGTTTCTTATGCTTCCTGACCTATGCCACTGTGACACGGTCCTTATGTGAAACTATAACCTATGACTTTATAATCTATACTTAAAAATGTTCCCTGGTGTTTTAAGTTCTCATTTTTCTGATGCACACACACACACATTTTTAAGGCTGTCTACTAGCACAAATACATTCTTAAATATATGGTAGCATTTGGAATAATGATTTATTCTATTATGTCACATGCAGCTGAGAATATATAAGAAGGCAGCAAAGAAACTAGCTCCCACATTTGCAGCTGTTGGCATCAGTCAAGGTGCTTAATGTACATGACTGTCTTTCTTTCTTTCTTTGGTTACTCAGTTTCTTTTGTATAACATTCTTGTCATTCTGCATGTATGTTTAAATAGCTTTCTGACAAGTTCTATTTTTTATTTGGATTTTTCAAATATTTTTTGTCATGACCCAACCACCTCTGTAACTGCAACCTCGAAAGCACATACTGTATAGCCAAAAGAAGTATGGCAACCCTATATTGATATCTTTTACTATATTCACCATGTGTATTCTACATCTGTCAAAAACATTTTGTGAAAATGACATGGGACTGAAGTGGTTATATGCATTAAAACATACAATGTTTCCCTCATTTTTGGGAATGTTAGTTCAAGAGGGTGTCATAGTATTGGTAATGTATTCTTTATTTTGCATTTGTGGAACAAATAAAGCAAACAAATGGAAGCATTTAGAATAATGATTTATTCTATTACATCACGTGCAGCTGAGAGTACATAATAAGGTAGCAAAGAAACTAATGATGCGTCATAGTCTCACGTTTTCTTTCACATTCATGTTGACACCTAAAACATTTCTCATAACTACATTAAAAATTATCTGGCCTCTTACAAATTTTTTCCATAAAGAGAGATTACATCTCATCATGTGACTAAAAAACAAACATGACAATGCATATTTTTTGTTGCAGATATTAACTGTTTAGATGACCATAATTCACTGGCCAAAATCTATGAATGACTCGTGGAGTTGCTGAAATACTCAGGGAATGCCCTCAAGTGACTAACTGACTCATACAATATGTCTTCTTCGATTGTTCTACTTTAATGCAAAATTTCTTCAGACTTATTAGTGTTTCATCTCTTGAGGTTTTCAATGGATTAACTTTTATATCAATGGTGAATGCAGGATGTGGTCTACAAATGTATTAATGCCTTTAGAACACAGCAAATGGGCAGGAAGACTAGTTAATGGATTATTGATTACAACTGTGCATCCTGCTTAGACAGGATTACATACTCGGAGTGCAATGCAAAATCATTACATTGCCTCTGATGTCAGCAGAATGCCCATCTTCTTGGAAGCAAAACTTAGCTGGCAAAGCATATTTGTGAGAATGTGTTACTTCACAGCTTATCATTCATTTTTATGACTGTTTCATGCAAGGAAAAAGAAATCTCAATAGCTAAAAGTTTCTTAGACTAGGAGGCAATCTTAAGAAATTGTTCTTGACAGCTGGCATTTTCTTAAAAATTATAACAGTTCTAATGCATGACTTGTATTGTTTATTTTTTTTTTTTAATTTTTCAAAACAACCCATTAAGCTCAAAAAGATATTTTGACCCTTCCCAAGATGGCCTTCTAGATTAGAACACTGCATCCAATATAGTCACATACTGTAAGAAAACACAGATAACATTCAATCTGCATGGTAGCACAGGGGCTTTGTAAGATATTTATTTATTTAGTATTGACGAATTGGGGTGCACTAGTCATGCATATGCATATTTTCAGGTATGTGACCGAGGAGAAATACAGTACAGATTATAGGAGACAACAGAGCAAGCAACAGCACAATTGAAATATGACAATTATTCATGTGTAGCTCTTATTCGTAACATAGATTTAGTAAACTTTACAAACTTAAAGCTTTAGTCATGTGTAGCTCTTATTTGTAACATAGATTTAGTAAACTCTATGAACTACAGATATATTCTTATATGGCTGTGCCTCTTTAAAGACCAGAGAACTGTATTAGTCTATTGCTGTACACCCTGCACCAGAATACCACTGTAAATATGTGTCCACGTATTCAAAGCATTAGTGTCACCACTAATGGGTGTAGTGCCATGCTAATAAGATATAGTGTGGAAGATAGCTTATTAGTCCAGCTGCTGTTATATTCAAAGGCTCGTATAGCATGTTGTTAAGTGGTTCACATGGTCACATAAATATAGAACTGTACCCAAGCAAATGAGATGAACATCTTGCATACAGGGTGCAGTGGTATATAGAATGAGTTTTGGAAGCATAAAAAGGCTGTCATAGCAGTGCTAATTATTTATTACTTTATTGGATTTTGTCATTAATGCTTCCAAAACTCTTATCAATGAGGCACATTGTTGTGGGAACCTCCTCCTGGGGCACTGGTGCCAGGCACAGACATGCAAAATCTGTCTTCTCCCTCTCCCTATTCCCCATGTGTATTAAACAACACCTCTGGTGCTAATAATACCTCATGCCAGTCCCATCCCTATTCCCAGTTGAATGAAAATAGCATTTCTGATGCTTGAGTTACTCCCACCCTCATTTGATCCCTGTTGTACAACAGCCCATATCCCTGGCAGTTCAGTGACCCCTCTTCCTTTACTCAGCACCACCCATTAACCTCATCACCTACCCTCCAAACAAAACAGGACAACCCTCCACCCACTTAGTACCCACCATCATCTATCCCTCATCTTGCACCTGACCCACCCAAAGAAACCCATTGGTGGCAGCAGGCGAAGAGGAGGATGGCAACCTGCACAGATCCTCTTTTCACTGCCACCATCTGATTAGAAATGAGCATGCACTCATAGTAAAAAACAAAACAACTGTTCCTTCCTGATATGTTGTCTGCAGTTTCCCTGAATCAGACTACTCACCTTCCTATTTCTTTTTCCAAACTCCTTCCCACTGACTGCAGAGGAGGCTGTGCTGCACTCTTTGTCTTTTCATACAGCATTGTGCTTTTCTTTGGATGGCACATAGGACTTAGGGGAGACCTTGAAGCTTTTTGTTTAATTTGCAACAGGATGATGGGCACCTCTGTTTCTATGCAGTGTCTTTGCAAGTGGTTGATATCTACACTTCCTTCTGTTACTAGAAGCATGAACAAAAGCTTCCTGGTCCTGCCTGTGGACATACCACTCATGGTGGCCAATTTTGTGTCTTACTTCCCTTTCTTCTTGGTGGATGACATGCTATGCTATGCTGCCACATGGAGAAGAAACAATTTTTTACCAAAACATACATTATTATTGGATCTGGTCTCCTGTGGATGACCTGGCTCTAGCCTTATTGTCTTCCAAGGCCTACTGTCTTCTAAGTGTCCTCCTTCATGGTTTTCCTCCTGCTATGCAGTGCTTAACTGCGTGGAATCTTTCAATATGTGTGACTCTGTGGAGGGAGATGTCATCCAAGAAGGCAGTTTAGTTATCAGTAACAGTAGCTCTTCAAGGAATCTCCTCCATATAGTCACAGCCACAGCTCTCCCACACCTACCCATCTGTATTTCAGGTGGAATGCTGTTGAAGAGCTTCCAATTGCTTCATGTTTGCTTCTCATTTCCAGTGTCCCTGAATGGGGTCTCTGCCTTTGCTTTTTATGTTGGCCCAGTCAGCATATACACAGCTTCATGCCTCCCAACCTGAAATGCTGGTTCAGAGGGCTGGGAGTCTTGTTCTGGGGGGGGGGGGGGCATTCTGGACCCTGACGTGTCTGAAGCATCCTGACTGAGCAGTGCAGAGTTACTACTACAGGGGTCAGAATCTAATGTGGCCTTGTCACCCTCCACAATACAGTCACAGCATGTATCTAGTGGCCCCATACCCTGTTTGTCTACAACCACCAGTGTAGCTCCATATGGGGTGTGGGACCATATCAGTGGAACTTATATGGAATCATGGAATGTTTGTGGATTCAGAGTGCTTTGCATGTACAGAGGAGACACTCTGTGCTTGTGACAGCCTTCTCCAGGTGTGGATGATTTTGTGGATCAGCTCCTTAATGTAAATGTACACTTACTCAGCACACCTCCCAAAATCTGCACTCTCACCTTTGCAACCCTTTTAAAATATGCAACCCTGCCCCATGCCTCTCAGATTTGTACTGTGACACTGCACCTCTCCCATAGTTTGTACCACTTCTTCCACACTTTACACAATCCTAATATTTTCTAATCTAGCTTAATAATTTTAATATTTCCTCCCCAGGCAATTTCCAGCTCATCTTTCTCCTTCCCACCCTCTCAAAGTTGCAAGAGAAACCTGTCTATTTCAGACTCTCTGATTACCTGTCATCCTTCAATTTTCTCTTCCTTTCCAGTATGGTCTCTGGAAGCACCATTCCACCATCTCTTCCCTGCTGCATGTCACTGATTCCATAGGGTCACATTACAACTGACATTTTCATCGATCTAACCAAAGCTTTTGATTCAGTGTCCCATCCACTTCTTCTCGACAAGCTGAGCTCTACTAGCTTTTCAGCTCCCGCTGTTGATTGGTTCTGTTCCTACCTCATGGGCTGCCAACAGTCAGTACTGTATGAGATGTCCTGTCACCTCCACTATCCTTCCAAGCTGGGGTCTCATCCTCTTCCCCATTTTCCTGAATGACCTCTCCTCTGCATGTGCCAACTTGCATATTCCCATGCATGCTGATGACACAGTCATCTTCACCTCTGGTCCTTCCACTGCAGCTGTTGAAGACCTGCTCCAGCAGAACTTCCACAATGTTCTGCATTGATTCCAATACAACCAACTCTGGGTGTTCATGACATTTGGTACCAGTCAGAAACTAGCCAGACTCACATGCCCCCAAGATTTCACTACACTTGATGGCACCCCTCTTAAGAGGTACAGTCTCTAAGTACCTCAGTGTCTGCATGACAGTAACTTGACTCTCATCCTACACTGATGCCATCCATGCAAAACTCCATCCCCAGCTTGCTGGACAGTATTGCAGCAAAGACCACTGATCTCTGCAGGGATCTTGTTACCAAAATGGTGCTTCCTGTTTTCAACTACATTTATGTGGTCTATGGCACTACCTACCCCACTTCCTTCCCAGACTGGAAACCCCCAGTAACATCTTTTGTTGCTCTGCTACAAACTCCCCCACCCTCGTACTCACCACTATTCCCTGTATTCCTTCTGATCCATCCTCCCACTGTCCTCATGTTATCGTTCTCACCGAGCCTTCTTCATATCCAAATACTAGTTTGGTCCCTTTCCCTCTTATCTCTCCTTTCCTCTCCCAAATCACCCCTGCCTCTTGTTCCCTCTGTCCCAGGGACCATCACACTTTCACCACTTCTCACCCCCACTCCTCAGCTGGGCAATCTGCCTTTTCCTATCAACTTTCCTCACTCTGAAGCCCACTCCTCCTCCTCCTCCTCCTCCTCCTCCTCCTCCTCCCTCCCCTGGCTCCCTTAGGCAACAGTTGAGACTCCAACCCACCCCATTTGTTCCTGTTACCTTCTCCCAGACACCTCTCCTGGCCTGAGCCTCAACTGTCCTTGGTAGGGCTTCCGGCTGGGTCCCTGTTGCCTGCCTACTGGTTTCTTTTCCATACCACATCTGCACTTTCCCTCCATGGGGCTAAGCATACACTCATCTTACAGGTCTCTCACCTGTTTCAGTATAGTTAGTTTGTACACTGTGTATTGCTGCTGTTTTATTTACACTTAAACAGGCATCCCATCTTGTGCTGTGACAGTGCTTTATTTTTGTACCAACTTATTTTTGTACCAACTTATGTACCAAATGGATGCTCAACTGACTTGTTGTTATGTATTGTACTTCTACTTCTCCCTTTCCCTTCCCCCGGGTCACACCTGGAAATGAGTCTTGGCTCAGTGTGCCTCTACCGGTTATCAATTTTCAAATAAATAAATGCCTACTGTAAATAAATTAATATGGCTATGCACGTCTGGAATTTGTACCTCCAGACCACTTCCCAAAAAATTGCATGGCTCCTACATTTGCACCCTATTGTACCTCTGTACCACTTCCAAACAAAGTTGTACTTTTCCTTAAATTTGCACCCTAACCTTCCCAGATCTCCTATATCCCTGGACCTGCAATCCCTATAAAAGTTTTACCCCTACCCTCACTCACCATGTACCCCCTTCAGTTTGCACCTCTCCCAAAATTCATACCCCAAACCCCTTTCCCAAATTTCTACCACATTCCCCAGCATCTCTGCCAAAATGTGCAGCCTTCCTTAAATGTGTACTTATACTTCTGCACCTCTTTCAAAATTGACAACCCTACCACCCACAGGCTCCACAATTCTTTGCTTGTGAATGGCTTCCTAAATCTGCACCCCTGCAGTACTCCCCATATCTGCACCTCTCCTCAAAGTTGTACCCCCTGCTTCTGCAATTCCTAGCATTTTGTTCCTTTTTCCTCACCTCCTCATCCAAACTCTGCATCCTTCCCATAGCTTATCACAAATCACCTGTGCAATCTGTGCGCATTCCTAAAGTGCTTTCTAAAGGTCAAGGGGAATTCAAGATTTTGGAGTTAATCCAGAAGAGCATTCCAAAATTTAAGTGCTGCATAAGAGAAGGTCCTTATCCCTAGGCTTCACCCAGGTGACAAACAGTAGTGGACACAATCCCTCCTCCCTGAAGGAGAAGAGCTGTCCATTGGATGATCATCCATCCTTCCCTCCCCTAAACAGTGAACAGCAACCTGAGTTTATTCCTGAACCAGAGTCACTGTAGCAGCAGGAGAAAGGGTCATTTTTAAAATGTATTTGCAGTTGCTCTTGGAGAAACCTATTGATCCTGAAAGAGCCTAGCTGTGTGCTGGATATCTTTTAAAGAGCCCCTGATGCAGTTGTGACAACTTTGAAGAAATAGAGAATAATGGATCGGAAACAGTGAACAACACCATCATGTTTGCTTCAAGAGATTGTCATTACAACAATTTGACCATCTCTACTTGTCATGACAATCCCAAGAAGAAAACTTGGCATTGTTGTTCACTGTTGCCTATCCACTGTATTTTGTAGTATATGGGCACCTTTGCGCGACAGCGGAGAGTGATTTTAAATTACTTGGTTTTCACTGTGCCCCGTTCACATGTCATGTCCTTGAGCCTTGCAAATCTGACTCATACATCACATCATTGAGCCCTGCCAGTCTGACTCCACATGCAGAGTGCACAGTACAGACAGCACCACTTGTGTGATTTGCAGGTGGCCACTACTTGCTGGTTTAGAAAACACTGCTGAAGCCTTTGCTGATCACTCATTTTTATGTTTGCTTGTATGCATGTGTAGAAACATAGCGCCAACATTCAAGTTTTCTGAGGTGTGGCAGCCCTCTTCCAATTCAGTCAGTGTGTTTGCAGGCGTGGCCGCAGTTCTCCAATGCCTGCTGGAGCTGTCTATGGCAGCAGTCGAAAATGCAGTGGAGTACAGTTGAAAGCGGGAGCTATGCTTCAGTGAGCAGCGATAAGATATCGCCTGCTCACACACCTCCACACACACACATGCATGCACACGCTGTGCTCGCCCCCCATGCACACACTGTATAGCCAATGGGGGTGCCCAAACCCCCGTCGGCTGTATCCCCCCCCAAACAGAGCTCCACATGCCACACTGGGTGCCCACCCCAGCGTGGCTACACATGTATAGCCGATGGGGGTGTCCAATCCCCTGTCGGCTCCACTGTCCCCCCCCCAGAGTACAGGGTGCTACACTGGGAGCCCACCCCAGCGTGGCTACACATGTATAGCTGACAGGGGTGCCCAATCCCCCGTCGGCTCCACTGCCACCCCCAGAGAGTACAGGGTGCCATGCCGAGCCCACCCCAGCGTGGCAAAGATGCTTGCCACCGATGGGGGTGTCCAATCCAGTCGGCTCCATGCCCCCAAACAGCTGTCCTTGTGCCACGCTGGGGCCCACCAGCGTGGCAAATGTCCCAGCTGTCTCGCCCTTTGTTTAAAAAACTGAAACAGAAAACGGTCCTCACTGTCTCTGCCCCCACCCGCGACCCACCACCGCGCACCCTGCCTTCCCATACCCTCTCCCATACTTACTCCGGACTCCAGCGTGACCGATCTTCGTAGACCGGGAACACGTCTGCACTCTTCAAAACGCAACTCAGAACGAAATGCTGTATAATGGGTTAGATGGGGTTTTTCAACTTTGCTCCATATCTCAGGCATTTTTGGAATTTTTGCACCAACTTTTCAGCATAGGGTTTTTGGGACCCCTTCTCATGAATACTCTCACTGTCATGGCGTTAATAGGGCTCAAAGGGTGATTTCGCAGTCATTGTGCAAAATAACCTTTTGGGACTGAGTAATGAAATAACACTGCTACTGTTCATAAGGTGGGCTCTCAAAAAGCCTATGTTGAAAATTTGGTGGAAAAAATTCCTAAAAGTGACTGTTTTATGAGCGTTCATTGCGCAGTTCCTACGCACGCTCGTAAGTTTGCAAATTTTCAATATTTTACTCCAGATTTTCAACATTGCCATTTTACCACACCTCCTTATGAGCAGTACAGCTGTCATTTTTCACATCTTGCCCAAAATGTGTTTCTGCCCATGTAGCGCACAATGGCGCAGTCGGTGTGCGAAATCAATGTATGGGACACATTAAGAAAATCACAGTGACACTGTTCATGAGCAGAGGTCTTAAAATGGCTATGTTGAAAATTTGTGACAAAAGTCCATAAAATGACGTGTTACAAGTGAGCATTCATGAGTTTCCACGCATCCTCGTAAGTTCATGACTTTGTAATATTTTCAGTCCAGATTTTCACCAGTGGCATTTTCCACACTTCATATGAACAGTACAGCTTTCATTTTCACAACATGGCGAAATGTATTTTCATACTTTCAGCGAGATATGTGTGGTCGCTGTGGGAAATCATTGTTCAGGACAGATAAAGAAAATCACAGTGACACTGTTCATGATGCAGGTCCCAAAATGCTTGTGTTGACAATCTGCTGTAAAAATCCCCAAACTAATTACTTTATAGGTGTGCATTGCATCAGTTCTATACTGCCTTCATGATTTCACAGTTTTTAAATATTTTACTGCAGATTTGCAACATTGCCATTTTTTACAACTCCCCATGAACAGTACCGCTGTCATTTTTCACATCCTGTTTGGAATGTGTTTTTGCACCTGTGGTGCTAAATGCCATAGTCACTGTATATAAGCAGCTTTTGGCTAACAAACTGATATTGCCACTGTTCATGAGGTGGGGGGGGTCACAAAAAAAACACTTTGAAAATTTGGAGTGAAAATACCAACGAATGCTTGAGGTGTTAGGGTTTCCAACCATAATGCCCCACCCTGTAGAGAATGATAGGCATCAGGGGTGTGACTTGGGATTTTTGCCTGTAATGCTTGTACCATTCCATGCCTTGCAGCCAGTGAGAGACATCGAGGTATGCCTTGGACTCTTCGGTCCCAAAGTTCACCCCATTCTCCTATACCACACCCATCTCATCATATTTCCTGATGGAATGGGGTGCGCATAGAACAAAGACCCCAAGGCACACCGTGACACTTGTCAGTGTCTGCAGGGTAGGGTGTGGTGAAATGGCGTGGTTGTTATGCCTGATGACCCAAAGGCACACCCCAATGCCTGTCACTCTCTGCAGGGTGGTGGTGGGGTTGGCTTCAGTTCAATACTTCACTGCCATTCCTATTATGCAGCTCTGTAACTTCTACACTACCAATGCCAATGCCAGCAAGCAAACATTCGGCCTTGACAAATGCTTGTTGTCATTACCACTGAATTCTGAAACTGACAAGAAAAAAAGTATGATCAGTGATGCTGAAAGGCAAAGAGCAGCGCACAGGTGTTCTTTGTTATTGTGTCCTAGTACTGGTGGTGTACTTAAAATATTACACCAACATCATTACTAGAGTACGACAACTCTGGAAACTCATTGAATTCCATTCATAATAGCCCTTACCAATAAACTATATGTAATTCTGTATTTAGACTGCAGCTTATATTTTTTCTGTAATTTTCAACTGTGTTTCTTTAGTACTACAGACATTTGCATGAAAACAGGACCTCACTGCTGTAGTCACTTGTCTATGGCTGACATCACAATCTATTTATGACATCGCAATGTGTTGCTGAAGAGATAATTATGGTGCTGTGAACAGGGAATCATGATGTCAGGTGCAGACAAGCAGCAAGAGCAGATGAAGTCTAGAGGGCAGTGACCCTGTTTTCATGCAAATGCTTTCCGTAATAAAGAGACAGGGGGAAGAATTATGGAAAATAAATTTGAAATATAAACAGAATAGTATCAAAATCTTACATTTTAAATGTTTTCCCAATTGTGTTTGGGGCCCTAAGACTCATAAAGTGTTCAACATTAAGCATGTACAGCTGCTCCAGTTGTCCCCATTGAAAGAATTGCCAACATAGCTGGAAGGCACCACAAGAAGACTGTTTATTTTTCCTTATCATCTCCCATGGGAGAGTTGTCCTCAGCAAGGGAATGCAGGGGATGGCCACCATACATAGTTTGCATGTACATACGTCTGTCATGCACATTTGTGGCTGTTCTGGGAAATTAGACTTGTTATACAAATGTACTGGCATCACTTCTTGAGGACATCTTAGCCTGTTGATCTAATTGGACTTGTGCCTGACCACTGCAAATTCAGGCTGAATGTTGACAACCACTAATCACACTGTGACCAAACGTAGTGTAGATATTGTAAAACGTGCAAAATACTGGGGAATATTAATTTTTGGCTATGTCATGACCAAAAGTATGCAGGAATTCTGGATTGTTGTCTGCTGCCAAGTGATCTGCTTTCAATTTTTTTCTATGTCTTTAGGACCTTTTTTTCCAGTTGTGAGCAAACTTGGTATAGGTGTTCCTTATAGAACATCTCTGCACTTCAGCATGTACTTTGATGAACATAATTTTTGGTTATTCAGGACACTAAAGAACAATAATAAAAAAATACACTTTTCCTTTCCAGGGTTTATAGCACATCTTGGTGGGCTTTCTAAGAGGTATGCATATAAAGCATTTGACTGCCCCCAGCTGATCTCACAGTGCCTTTGCTTGTAATACCATAATGCACAGCACACCCTGATGTAACCTTACCACCCTTGGGCAACATGATGATAGTCCTCACCCTTTCCTGGAGGGCGATTACCTGACTCATTGTCTAGGGAGTTGGGGGGAAGGGAGGCCATAAAAACATTTCTATTTTTCTGAGTCCCAGTGGAGATACCTTGACTATGGTGAATTTTACACAGTCTGAGGGGGCTCTGTTACAGGGTTGAATCAGGCCCTGTCCCATTTGTTATGCAGAAAGAGTTTAAAATGCAAAGATCTGATCTATCCTTTTGTTTTTTGTATCTTGTCTGTCTGGTTGCACAACCAAATGTTCGTGTGAGACCTAGGAACTTATCACACTGATGGTCTTACAGTTCTCTGCTTCTCACTATCGTGATTCTCTGCCTCTTGCTATCTCTCTACATTCACTTGCTGTTTCTGTCTTTTCTTCCCCCTTGCATATCTGTGATTATAAAAAGATATGTGAATCTTTATGTGAAACTGGGATCACTTGGTTTGAACTGTATCTAGTTATACTGTTGAAATGATTGCAAAAAGCTATTTGGGATTCAGGGGGTTAAGCTGAGATGCAGTTTGAACTCCTCTTAGGCTTGTTTGCAAACTTTTGCAGAGTTGTCAACAAGAGGTCAGTTCTGGGTCACCACGTTCTATTTGCAAGCCTGCTCTGCCAAGAAACTGACAAGAACGCTGGTGAATCTTGAGAAAAACAGGATATCTCCTTTATGAGCTCAGGATGTAGATATTAATTGTCAGGCAAAGACTTGTTATAAAAAGAGCAGTAATATTTTTGGTGGGGGAAACTAAAACTTGGAATTCAGACGAAGGACTTTATTTTTTCTGTTTGTACTGCCTTTGTAAATAGTTATACTGAACAATTTTGATTACCTGACTCAGTATCTAGGGAGCCGGGAGTTGGGAGTGGGGGTGGGAAGCCACATAAAAACATTCCTATTTTTCTGAGTCCCAGGGGAGATGCTGCACCTTGGCTATCGTGAGTTTTACACAGTCTGAGGGGGCCCCAGAAAGTCACACGTCACACACAAATCATATGTGCAAGGAAGGGATAGAGTCATGCAGTATGGCTTTATTTTGACACGACGGTCAGTCAGAAAAAGTTGGTACCACAGGAGCTTTTGCAGGTGCAGGGCAATGTACACAGAATCCACAAGCTGTAGGAAATTTCTACCAGTACTGTCAATTCGAACATCCAGCCCCTCTTCTAGGCAATGGATCAGGCACTGCATGTCCCAAATATTTTAGAGTACATATTCACCGGAGTACATCCATCCCCTCTTCTAGGCAATGGACCAGGCACTGCATGTCCCAAACATGTTAGAGTACATATTCACCGGAGTAAACATTAATTTGAACATCCATGCCCTCTTCTGGATAATGGACTGGGCCCTGTATGTTCCAAATATTTTAGATCACATAGTTCACTCGAGTAAACATTGATTCAAACATCTGTTCCCTCTTCTGAACTATAGACTGGGGCCAGGATCCCTAAACAAAAAGAAAGTTACCCTGTGGAAATACTATCCCAAACATAGGAGGGAGGGCAACAACTGACTCCACAAATAACTTTCACAGGAATGGCAGTGCCTGACTCTCTAAATAATTTGTGACAAGTTTCCCCTCTGATACTGGACCAAGGCAGTCAGCTTAGCTCCAGCCAAAATAGACAACACTGAATTCACCACAGGATCAAGAACATGAGAAGGCACTAAATTGCATGTAGCAGTCCCACATTAGTTCTGACAAAACACTTTGCATGTCAATACTGTGATGGTCTGCTAAGTTAAACTATCCTCAAAAGCAATTGTAGAAGACACTGTCCCCAGACTTTCAGGCACCCAGTGCTGAAGGGCAAACCTGCTTTACTGCCCTGAAGAGATAAACTTCGAACAACATTGCATTTTCCATGACTGGAGAGGCTGGATATGTGGTTAGGACCAGGTCTGGGCAGCACTTTTACTCAAATCTTGACAGATATGGGATGGCTCCAGTTCACTGTTACCAGTCACACAAGTACTTTCTGAAGAAATTCATTCCTCTGGGCATTACAGAAGATGGCAGCCACCATGACCCAGTGTCCAGACCATTCTGCCTACAAACTAGAGTAAGAAAAGAAAACGAGGGGGCTCCCCTCTGGCAGTCGGTCTGCCCACAGGCAGAACACTGACTGAACTCATTCAAACTCTCCACTAAACTGAACTGACTTCAAGTCTCAACTGAAGCACTACAAGTCATGGTTCATGCTGCTGCAAGAGTTCTACATTCCATTTTAGAACCCTCTGCCACGCAGAGCTGACCAGAAGGCTTAATGGAGCCCTACAGGTATTTTACTCTTTGTGCTGCCCAGCTCCTAAACTACACTATGAAAGGGGTTCTAGTATTCCAGGGGAACTCAGGTGTTATACTGACAGTAAACAATGTCACAGTTAGTGTGAGGCCAGTTGGAGATGGTCAGTCTTTTTAAAACATGGAGTGAAATAAGTAATATATTGTCTGAAATACAGTATGTAGAAAGCTAAAAATAGGAGAAAGTAAAAAAACAAACCTCTAGAAAACACTAAACTGAAATACAACTGGTGTAAATATAGTTTCTAGCCTTCATTTTAGTAGCTACATAACTCTTTTAAGAGCTAGTAGTGGCAAAAATATCAGGCAAAAGCTGTTACTAATTTTTAGAAGTAGTTTATCATTTTTTTTTATTTCTGAAGTATTTTTCCTTTTCTATTTGTTCATTAGAAAGCATTTACCTGGACATCTGGTTCCACCCTCTTCCCATGCAGAGCTGAATGACTTGGGTTTCTACCTCTTGGCAGTGAAATCATTTGCCATCCACCTGGTTCCTGGTCTCAGAATCCCTTGGCGAGCAGTCAACAGTGCTGAAGTGATAATGCCAGCAAGAAAAAAAATAAAAAAGACTTACCAGTGCAGATAGTGGATAATCAGGACACCAGGTTGCACAATCATTCCCACCTCAGTAACTCCCCAGGGCCAGTTCACACTGCAAGGATGTTGGAGACAACAACTTTACAATCACCTCCAAAAGTTATTCTTTATGCTCAGAAATTGGGCTTCTCCATGGAGTGCATGGAGATGTCCAAGAAGGATAATGTAGGTCACCAAATAATGACCAATCTTGAGGAGGGCTTCACAGACACCACAAGGGTCCTGGACCAACATGCCACCATCCTAGGGTTCTTCACTCACCAGGAATGGCAAATCACAGAGAAGCTGGACAGTCTGGAGCTCTGCTCCTGGTGAGATAACATTCAGATATACGGTGTACCTGAAGGCACCAACACAGAGGACATGGGGCAATTTCTTGACTCCTTTTTGTGGGAGCTGATCTCCTGGCTGGCCAAAGAGCTACTCATCATCATGTGGGCACACAAAGATCTGTGACCCCACATGCCTGACCCAAAGCTCGGCTCTATTTAATAGTCCTAAAATTCTTGGACTATCATGCCAAGACAAAAAATGAGCAGCTAGCCTGGAATAGAAAAAAACTCGTATTTGGAGGTATCAGCTTTTTTATCATGATTTTCCACTAATTACTATGAATAAACAAAGTAAACAAAGGGAATATGCAAGTACTTGGTTCAAAAAGATGTGAGTATACAAATATGTGCACCAGCCTAATTCAATATACGTACCCAAGAAGGTGCACATTTCTTATGGACATTGGATTATAAAGCCATTACTGAAAAATCTAGAAGACGGGAGTCCCTCTGGACCTATTTGCTGACCCTGACCCAGCACTAGAGGCCCAGTCTGACTCTGAAGCCTGACATTAAGTCATCCAAGCTTGGAAACGTGGCATACATAAGAGGAAAGAGTCATTCTTTGACTGAATGGAGACCAGGGAAGTTTGCCTGATTCAGAATCAGGACCATTCACAAAACACAGAGACTTGACGCTTGAGTCAGATCAATTGATCTCAATCCTGATCTGCTTGTTAGGTTGTGGTCCTTGGGCTAGTGACACCTGCTGTAGCTGCATCTCACCACTTGACCTTTGAATTATTGTGAAGGATACCTCATCTACACTGAATTTATTTGGGGGTGGACACCCCACCCTTTCATTTTATCACACTCCAGTTCCTATGACTGTACCACACCTTGGCATGAATGGACATTTAGTGTACAGCAGTGTTAAAGACAAGTTCATTTTAACATTTTAATTCCTTTAACAGTATCAGCTGCAAATAGTATGTATGCTGCAAATGGAGGGAAATGCCATGGAAGAGGAAATGGGAGATAGTGGCTGCCTGGGGAGAAGTCCAGGGTAAAATGCGCCACAGTTGACTTATCAGAGTTGGTCACTGTTGTTATTCCTGTTTTGTGAAAGGGATGGGGAATCTGATGACAATGGATGATACTGGAGATCACAAAATTGGAGTATTGCAGGATACTGGAGTATTGGAGGGTAGCACAGTTCTAGCCACATGAATATATAGCTCCTTGGGGCTTAAAGGCAGGATAACTGCTGGCTTGTCCTCCCACTAGAAAATGGCTTCAGCCCTTCCTATAGGCAACCCAAAATGATTCAAGTGGTGCAGCAATTAGTAGCAAGCTCTAAAGTGTCATCACTGAAATCCTTGAGGAATCTCAGCACCAGTGTAGCAGGATCGCGTCCTACAAATGACCCAATATTCACCTCCTTCAGCATCTTTGACAGGAATTGCTGGTACCTGGAATATTCTGCATCAGAGGAGAGGTGAAACATAGAATCTGACAGCAGATAAAGACCGCATGGCCATGCAATCTGCTCACTTCTCTTACCTACACTATTACCATTGCAATGGGTGGACAGAAAAATCCTCATCCTCAGAGGAGAAAGAGGAAAGGAGGGCTTATTTATTTATTTATTTATTTAGCTTTGTTAAAGTACACTAGACAAACACATCCCTATTTTCAGGTACAGCTTGGGAGGTACAGGAAATCAAAGAACACACAGAGTACAATTTGAAGCAAGTAGGGCAGATACACAGATGTCAGGTGAAGCATAACATACATAGTAAGATATCTCAGGTCACGACAGTAATCATAGTCAATATGCTCAGGTACAGTGTCACTGACACAACATCACCAGCAATATATATACAGATATATACAAAATTTACACATTTGCAAAATACATGGAATGAATACACTCAAGTATATTGTGCAGAGGACCAGTCTAATCAGGGAGGGTTAAGACAGTCACATACTGATGAGAGCTTCAAGTGGTTCCACAGGGAGGTGCATAGGCCTGACTGGGGGGAGGTTCGGACATGGACAGGGAAGGAGTTCCACGGTCTAGGGGCACATGACGCAAAGTCCCTGTCTCCCATTTTGGTACTAGTAGGAGGGACCTTAAGGATAGCAGAGCCCAGTGACCTTAGAAACATAGAAACATAGAATTTGATGGCAGATAAGGACTGCTTGGCCCACCCAATCTGCCCATTTCCCTATCTACTGGATAAGCTGCAGATCCTAGTTAACCAGCAGCCTACTTCTTCCTACCCCCAACCCCTAGAATTGCCTTATGACTGTCCCATGCATGCTTGAATTCCACCACTGTTTTTGACTCCACAACCTCCTCCGGAAGGCCGTTCCATGCATCCACAACCCTCTCTGTGAAAAAATACTTCCTTAAATTACCTCTGAGCTGCCCCCATCTTCAAATTGTGCCAACTTAATTTTTGCACACTCTTTTTGAAAGATGCTACCTCTTTGAATTTGTTGATTCCCTTGAGGTACTTGAAAGTTTCTATCATGTCCCCCTCTCCTTCCTTTCCTCGATGCTATACATATTAAGCTCCTTAAGTCTCTCTTCATATGTCTTCAGGTGCAGACCCTGCACCATTTGGATGCCCTCCTCGGACAGTTTCCATCCTGTCTATGTCTTTTGAGGTGGGTCTCCAGAACTGCATGCAGTACTCCAGATGGGGTCTCACCAGCTGTCTGTACAGAGGGATAATAACTTCCTGTTTTCTACTGGTGATGCCTCTCCCTATGCATCCCAGTATCCCCCCAGCCCTCCTTGCTGCCCTCTCACATGCTTGCCCACCTTTAGGTCATCTGATATGACTACCCCCAGGTCCCTTTCCATTTTTGTTGTTGTTAATATCTCACCCCCCATTGTGTACTCTTCCCCTGGGTTTTTGGTTCCCAGGTGCAATACCTTGCACTTCTTAGAATTGAATCTAAGCTGCCATACATTTGACCATTCCTCTAACCTTGCCAAGTCCCTTCTCATCCTTTCCACCCCACCTTGTGCATCAACTCTGTTGCAGATCTTTGTGTCATCTGCAAAGAGACATGCTAGGAGGTAGGTAGCGGGGCTGCTGGCACAAGGGCTCCGCCAGTCTGGGGGACAGTACCCAGTACCTTACCCATGAAACTGCCCACAACAAAATTCAAATAATTGGGCGGGAGAGCCAGTTGAGCTTACTGTACAGATCACAGTGG
The DNA here is from genome assembly GCA_016271365.2 of Neoceratodus forsteri. Classification (NCBI taxonomy): domain Eukaryota; kingdom Metazoa; phylum Chordata; order Ceratodontiformes; family Ceratodontidae; genus Neoceratodus; species Neoceratodus forsteri. The sequence goes on along the minus strand of CM057454.1, from coordinate 914,276,246 downwards.
TGAGTGAGACGAGGGACTCCAAGAGCAAAACGGCAGATATTATTATAGGCAGGTCCATCTAGAAGGTGGATCTTGGGTATAGGCAAACAAAGGAGCCCATAACAGAGGATGGTAGAAACACCCCTTCTAGACAGTGCTGGTAGAGCAGCCAGATGAGTTATTCTTTGCCCTGTAAGCCAGACCCAATTTCCAGTAAACAGCTCTACACGCATTTTGGATATGCTGATCAAGATCGAGCTCTTGGTCAAGTGTCACCCCAAGGTGTTTGACGGAATTGGCGGTGAGAACAGGAGTGCCATCAATACCGGAGATGCACATAGGAACAGAGGAGGCCTTTAACTTGGCCAACGAACCGAACAGCATGGCCTGGGACTTTTTAAGATTTAGGACCAGCTTATGGGATGATATCCAGGAATGGACACTACTGAAACCCTCACTCAGTTGGTGGTTAATGACCTCAATATCCTTTGAATGAGTGAGGATAACAAGGTCATCAGCATACAGGACAGCCCTGCAGGAGGCTGCCGAGAAGGGAAGGTCATTGATGAAGATGGAAAAAGCAGGGGCCCAAGGACTGACCCCTGGGAGACCCCTGAGGACATGGGGGTGGTGTCTGAGAGCACCTTACTATATTTGGTCAGTTGCTGCCTTCCATGAAGGTGGTTGGTCAGGGCCGGAGGGAATAAGCCCAAAGACCCAAGTTGAGAGCATAGCAAGGCATGGTCAACAAGGTCAAAGGCTTTAGAGAGATCAATAAAGATGGCACCAGAGAGTCTGCCCTGGTCCATAGCAGCCCTTATCCCAAAGTGACAGAGACCAGGGCAGAGGTGGTGCTGTGCCTTTCAAAAGCCATGCTATGAGGAGACAGAAGCTCATGAGCCTGGATATAATCCAAGAGTTGTCCCGACACAACTTTCTCAAGGAGCTTGCTGATGGCAGGCAGAATGGCAATCGGATGATAGTTGTCAAGGATCCTGGGGTTGCCCTGTTTGAGCACAGGAACAACCTGTGCCACCTTCCACAGGTCTGGGATAACCCCAGAGGCTAAGGATAGGTTGACGGTATGGGCCTCATGCAATGGCCATGCAGGGTCCTTAGGCTTGAAATGGGCTTGGTCTGCCTTAAGGTGGTGTTGGTGAAACACACCAGCCTTAGATCTGAATTTTTGCTAGGTCATGGGCCCCAAGAGACCCAAAATGCCTGGAAAAGCAGGGGATAGGGACAGAAAAGGCGGAGGAGGAAAAGGGTCATGGATGAACATGCCAGGCCCTCGGGCAGGGCTGTGAGAATGCTCAGGGAACCTTGCCAGAAGGAAGGACCTGGCAAACTTGCCTATGTGGGGCGATCAACTTCAAAGTACCGTCAAGATGGTGCCTTGGAGGAAACTCCCAGGTGGGAGAGCAGTGCTGGATGGGGCCCACAGGGTGGCCTTGGTCCCCACCAGTGACAAGGCCAGAAAATTTAAGGGACAAACAAGAAGCTGGGTTAGTGCTGCAACTCCTGTCAGAGTTCCCACCATCACTGGACAAGAGGTGAGCCACAGGCCCAGCATTCTGTCCCAACCCCTCACCCGGACTTACTCTGCCCCTTAGGCCAAGCCCAGTCTCCAGGCCAGAGTCACCCCTAGTGTCAGCCCCGGTCCCAGACCTGACACCGCGAACAGCGCCAGAACCAGACCTCGTATTGTGAATGGCACTGGGACCAGATCCAGCAATGGGAACAGCACTGGCACCTGAACTGGTGCTATAGATGGCACCAGGAGTGGTCCCAGCACCATCCCTGGAGTCAGTTCAAGGGTCAACCACCGGGAACACTTTAGGCACTGAGCTGGGCTCAGAACCAGGCCAAGGATGGCTTCTGTCATCACCGCCTCGGTCCGCAAGCCCAAGGTCAGTGTTGCCATCTTCACCCAGGCTGCAAGGGCATGCAGGGGAAGAGATAACTATTACCTCATTGTTCAAGACAGAGTCATCTCCAGAATTGTTCCCTCAACTGACACCATGAGCAGTGCCAGAGGGTGGCCTGGTCTTGTGGCTGGCACTGCCTCACTCCCTGGTACTGTCCTTAGTACCACGAGCTGTGGTGGCAACAGGCCACAACACCGAGGTGCTCACTGATGTAGACTGAGCATATAGCTTGTGCCTCACTTTGGGGGCATCCACTGCCCAGAAGGGTCAGTGGACTGGGGGGTGCTCAGCTGGCCCCACCGGAGGAAGCCGCCTGCCCACCAGACTCCCCCCCAGGCCTTCGATGTCTTGCTGAGATGAGCACAGGGATTGCCCTGGACTTCCTCAGTACCAGAGGTACTGGAAAGGGGCTGAGGAAGCACCCAGGACCTTGCCTTGCATCCCTGGTATGACATCTTCCTCCAAGGTGGGCAGATCATGACCCCACTTCCATGCGTGCTTCTTGAAGGTAAGGCAGTGATAGTCCATGGAGAAGCAGGCATCATATTTATCCATGCTGTAGTCAGCAGCAAGTCAGATCCAGTATTCATAATGTTGGTCTTGAATGGCAATAGGACCCCCACAGGAGCACTGATGTACAAGGTGGCTGCCCTTCCATCTTGTTCTTCTTGTTGGTCTTATTATTATTTATGTGTATCGTGACCCCTATTAACTACCCTAGTACTCATATAATCCTACTCCCTCCCTCTCCCTTTGCCACCCCTTGTGCTTACCTATCCATACTGCATGCACAGTTGCTTGTTTATTACCTCAGCTATCATACCCCCTATGTGTACCACTCTGTACCACCTTCTATCAATAAAACACCCACACTGTCAGCCTTTACTAAGCTTTTTTTCAATTTAAATTTACATGTTTATTCTATAGCAAAAAAGCTGTTACAATTAAAAATAGACAAATATAAAAAATATAAATAGGGCATAAAAAGAAACATTCATAAATACAAGCAGATACAAACTCAATAGCTAGTATTGCACTTCATATGACGAATACAGATTCAAATTCAATTAATAAAAGAAAAAAAAATTTATAGTTAATGACAGACCAACATTCTTTGCTTTACTCTGCTAATAGCATGGAAAAACCTAGCCAGTTTCTCTATTGTAGTACAGTCTGCTATATGTATGATGATAATTGTTAAGATTTCTTTGTCCATTTGGTACATATGCCCAGATATTCAGACTGCGCCAGGCTGTGGCGCAAGCCTGGGTGCAGTGCAACTTGGCTGAGCAGGGGCATTGACAGGGTGATATTCAATGGAGCTGCACCATGGCACAGCATCGCTGAATATCGCACCCTGGCCACCTGCAGTGTGCATGGCACAGTGGCACTGTGCCAGTGCAAATGGCCAGAGTGGAGCAGGGGGATGCGCTAGCGCAAGTTCCGTTGCGCTAGGTGCAACAACCGTGATATTCAAAAGTACACATGTAAATGGAGCCATAATGCATGCAAGGTGCAAATGGGGCCATTTACATGTCATTATGGCCCCATTTGCATGCAGGTGCTCTGATCCCCACAGCGATACACCTGGTGCCCTGCCAGACTGCAGCCGTCGGGGACCGACACACCCTGCACATTACGGAAAAGTGCCCCAATGCCCCATTGTGGGCATGTGTAAAAGAAGTACATGTCCTATATTCCTCATGGTCCAATGGACCGCTTACAGCCTCATCACGGGCATAGGTAAATGTTAATCCAGTTAACTCTATCCCTGGTGGTTCAGTGGCCCCTTCGCAGCCTGATCAGCGGGCATATGTGGCAAAAGAAAAGTCCTATATCCCTGGTGGTCAGTGGACTGCTCTCCAGCCTGACCGCGGGCATATGTAATAAAGGGAGGTCCAATATCCTGGTGGTCAGTGGTACCCCTCCCCACCTGCCCATTGAGCCCCACTGCCACCCCAGTCGGTGGTAGGTGGCACCCACCACCTGCTGCACGCCACCCGCTGACTGACACCGTATGGTAGGGCTGTATGACCATTGATCCACAGGCGTGAGTCAATGGGCGTGCAGCCGATGCCGTACTATACACGTCATATGTGAATGGATCCATTCACATATCTGGACTGTGTCGTACGGTACTGGCTGCACGCCCATTGGCTCATGCTGTGGACGATGGGCGACAGCCCTACCGTATGGTGTCAGTCATCTGGCAGTGGGGCGGCAGGCAGGTGGGGTGCTGCCATGACTGGGGGACAGAGCAGTGGGGCTCAGTGGGCGAGTGAGAGAGAGCCTGCTGGACCACCAGGGATATTGGACCTCTGCATTTTATTACATATGCCCATGATTGGCCACGTAGCAGTCCACTGGACCACCAGGGATATTGGACTTTTCTTGTACAACACATGTCCGTGATCAGGCATGGGGGGCATCACCACGAAGGTGCAGCTGAAGCTTGGGTGGCCACCCACAGGTGGCAGCTGCCGTGTTGCACCCTGCAGTATGGCAGCTCACCTGTGGGTGGCCAGCTGTTGCTCCTTTTTTTTTTTTTGGCTCACCTGTGTGCAGCGCAGGTAGCTGTTGTGCATGCATGGGCTCTGCACATCCCGGGCTGAATATCGGGATGCGCGGGTACGCATGGGCACGCCCACCTGCACTGCATACATTATTGATGCGCGTACGGTGCATCGGAATTTGTGCTAGACTCCAATCCCCATTTGAATATTGGGTGCTTCGAGCGCATCAGTGGGTTGACGATGGTGCAACAGTGTTGCACCATGTGCAACCCTTCTGAATATAGGCCTAGTGTTTAGTAAATGGCTTAGCCAATGCGTTCCTTCTTTACATAACACTGTATGTGCAATCCATAGTTCATGAGTTGAGTTAAGTCCTCCCAACCTCCTACTGAGCAATCACATTCCCATCAGATTTTTATCTTTATTATATCTACACTGTAAAATGTCGCTTGGGAATTGTTCAAATTTATATCTTAAGAATGCAGATCTTAAGTTTATGTCAGTCAGGATATCTAAATGGGGTTTTATCAAAACCAAAACTGTACTTACTGAACCATTTAGAATAATGTGAATCTTTCATAGTTTGTAAGTCCTGACTATTCCAGTAGTTCCCTACTTTTCTCTTAATGTACTTTTTGTACTGTAAGGTCAGGATAATTCCTTTGTTGTCAGTATGTTTCAAATGAATCATTTTATAGTTTGCAAAATCTCTATAAGCGGGGGATACCAGTAATTGCCCTTGTACCCTTCATTTCATTTTTTTTTTCTTTTATACTGAAAAGGTCTGTGGGCAAAGCCCATTTTCATAGATGTCCAGTTTCATACATTATACATATAAAGATATTACAAAAAACAAACACATTAAAATATTAAAGACTTAGCCAGAACAATATAAAACAATTACATCATAACTGAAACTAAGAAAAACACCTACAAACAGAGTTTAAGAACAAATTTATTTTGAGTGCTGTCTTAAATGTAGAAATGTTTTGACAACTAACAACATTACCCTATATCATACATGCATTATTTTTCTCCTAAGCCTTGTCTAATTGATAAATTCTCTGGGGATCTGGTAATCTTTATCCAATAATTCAATTCTCTAATGTCAAAACCAGCTCTGATATTCCTTAATCCCAGTTCAGCCCTGATGTAGGCTGATGGTCAAGAATACCCCAGTTTTAATATAAGTTTTATGGATGTATACAAAGAGCCATCAGGATCTTCAGTTTATTATCATTAAAGTCCCAGGCTTCTTCTGCATATAAAAGCTGAGTGTTCAATTTTGCTTGCATAGATTGCAAGAGCAGTCAAGCGAGCACCTTCCATATTTGTAGTTGAATCTCATTAATCCTGTTACACTCTTTTTATGTTTCTCTAGCAGAGCTTTATGATCGAGTTCCACTTACAATTTGCATCAATTCAGTCCCCAGATAGGTGTAACAGTGTGTAACCTCCAGTTTGTTATCTCCTTCTTTCCATTTACCTGTTTGTTTTCTATACCCCAAAATAACAATTTTTTTTATTAATAAAGTTTCAGGTCAAGTGATTGCCTATTAATATAGTCTAGCTTTGCTTGTAGACCTTTCTTAGTAGGGAAAAAAGCAGTATGTCTTCTGCATAAGTGAGTAAAGGGCAGAGTATGGTGTTTATTTTGGTGAATCGGAAATCAAATTTTCCATTCCTCTTAACATATTATCAATATACAATGTAAATAAGAGGGCAACAAGATGCAGCCCTGGTGCACACCCTTATTTATCTTAAATGAGGCAGATAGATTACCACCAGCCCCTGCCTTATTCTCGCCCATGTATCATTGTACAAACTGGCTGTTAAATGTACTAAACCTTTATCAGTACCTTGATCTACAAGTAAAGTCCAAAGTATGTTCCTTGAGATAGATTTGAAGGCGGAGGAATAATCAATAATAAATGAGTATACCCTCTGTCCACATAACATAACATATTTTTCTAACAAGTGTTGCAAAATAAAAATATTATCAATAGGAGAACAATTAGTTCTAAAACTGGCTTGATATTTAGAAATTACATCTGTTTTTCTACTTGATCTTTCAGTCTTTCCAGAACTATTTTTGAGAACAATTTTAAACTTATATCCAACAAGCTAATAGGTTGATAGAGTGCTGGATCTGTTAAACTGCCTTTTTTTATGAATAGGGATACTATTAGCACTGTTCCATGATGTAGGGAGGGTGTTATATGCAATACACTTGTTAAAATAAACTTAACATTTTTGTCCAGAACATGGGGAGAGCTAAATAAACTTCAGCAGGGATACCATCAGGGCCAGGCACCTTATATTTCTTTAAAGTAGAAAGGGCAGCCAGTACTTCCATGGGAGTTATAGTCTCAATCATATAAGTATCATCTCTTAAAGGTACCTGTTCAAGGTCTACATCTGCATAAAAAAAAACACCTATGAAAAAATCTACCTACTTTGTTTCAGTAATACAGATATCTATGACAATCTTGTAAGAATTAATGCCTTTAGCAACTAAGAGCCAGAATTTTTCCATGTAATTTGTCGACACAGTGTGTAACATCATTTCTCATTTTTTTTTGTAGAAGGCATTTTTTTTTTGTTTTTAATTACCACTTTATAGGTTCTTCGTTCTTTATTAAGATTTTTAAGAATTTCTTTTGATGGTTTCCTTCTGTAAAGTATATGTAATTTCCTAATTTTAATTTTAAATGTTTTCATTCTGCATCAAGCCACCCTACTGATTTGTATCTGATATTATTTTTACTGGATCACAACTTTGTTTTAATTTATGTAAATAAATCATTTATGGCTTCTGAAATTTGTGAGAGATGCATCACCTGAATATCGTTTATACTTATATTCAATAATGACATAACGATTAAAGGGACAATATCCTCTTCAGCATTTTTATACCACCGAATTTGCTTGCTCTAATTTCAGAAAATTGGAGAGGATCAACTTTAGATGTGTTTACTTCTCTTAGAGAAACATGTCACAGAATCAGTGGAAAATGGTCGCTCTCAGATCTAATCTCAATCTTTAGGCTACACCAGAGTCTGGAGGGCCTGACCAGAGTGAATCGATGATCACTGAGGCACCTTTGGTGCAATATAATAAATTCTCCTCCTTATCACCATTTACTCTACCATTCAGGGTTACAAGTCAAAATTTTCATAACATGATAAGTTGTTTCCCATAGCTATTAATTTTGTGATCTTTAGTTGACCTCACTCTCCAATTATCTTCCTATTATATATCACAGGTGTAAACATAGATGCAGATTTATTCATTAGACCATCAAATGTACCTATGTGAGCATTAAAGTCTCCAATAAGGATTATCTCAGTTTGTGGAAAAGCACCATTCATGTCAAATATAATGTTAGATAAATCATCCCATAGAGATGGTGAATAAAAGTTGGAGTTATCTGGTGGCATATAACCCTCACCCATATATAACTCTTATTTTCTATTCTTAAGTGCAACACAATAAAGTTGTCAGGTACTTTCCAACAATAGCACTTTTGTAAAGCTCCCAATTTTAGCCAACACAATCAAACCACTAGAGTATCTACCAGCCTCAGACAGTCTCTTCCCTGGTGAATGAAAACATTCATAACCATTTAAGCTAATGAAGTCCATTTCCTTATGCCATGTTTCATGGAGGCTTAACAAGTCAAAGCCCATTAGATATGTTCTCCACTCTGGATCACCAGTTTTGGCATTCTAGCCTTCAATATTCCATGAGAGTAAAGATATATTCCATAAACGAATACTGGGGTCTGTACTAGAATAATTCAACATCCCATGTCAATCAATCTTATACCCAGAAAGGGGCATGAATCTATTACTCAGGGGGAGATCAGTATTGGCCAAAACATTAGGTTCTTTTCTGATGCTTGGAGCAATGGTACATGGGTATATGTGCTCAAGATCCATCCTACAGCCACCTTGGAACCTGGGATAGACCCAGAAGGGTCATGAGCAGCTCCCTAAAGGAACCCTTCATGTCTCAGCATCTTCTTCCTCATCTTGATTGTGAGACCAAAAAGGCCTTGACTTATTTTTTCATCTCTGCTTCCTTTTGCTCTCATGTCAGATTTACTCTGTTTATATCTCTATGCTGATATCTGCTTTGGTTTCTATATTCTACTTCCTGGCTAGGAAGCAGTGCCTCTCCGCCACCAAAATGTAGTGAGAGACTAGGAGACTCCTCCCTTGAGCTGTCCTCTCTTCTCACTCTGAGGCTTCTCCACCCAAAACTAACTCACTGCTCTTGAGCTTCCTCTTTCATGCGCCTTCCCTACTGGGTCTCATATTTGCATATACACTGAATATCATGTACCTATCAATCAAATGATTCAGAAGTATGACTGTAGAATAGCTGGATTATGTATTTTCCTACCCTCAAATTCTTTTTGAAACTCTAGCACCCATTTCATAACTAGACGTGAACCTGTGTAAGGAATGAGAGACCGGTTACATAATTTTCCGTTGATCTGTAAGCCATAATGCTCAGTTTGTGTCAGACATTTCCATAGAAAGAGACTGTGATGTTACAAGTAGGCCATTATGACTTCAGCTTCAAATTTAGCCTCAGCTATAACCTGTAAGTGAACTGCAGTGTACAAAGGCCCAGTTTTCAGACATAAGTTTACTACTAAATGAAGAATGGCTTCAGATAAAAAAGCAGTGCTAGTGACTAGGCCCAGAGTCCCTCTTTAAAGTGCTACATACATTTAGCAGCAGAAACCTTATGCCATTCATTAAACACAATGGATATTTTGCTACCAACATGTGTTTTTGAGCCTTAGCACTGCTCCAAACATGTTTTAGAAAGTAATGACCTGTATTACTTGCCAGCATCCTAGGAGACTCAATGTATTTAAAATGCATTGTTGTGAATGATATCCGTGAGGCTAGTCATGATGATTATCTACCTCAAGTTTAGCATGACCTGTGAATCTACCACCTGACTCAGTTTAGACAGGTAGCTTTTCAAGGTCTCAAAAACAGAGTTTATAGGGTACAGCTTTTCTGCTTGAGGTATTACCCTGCTGCAGATAAATACCGTAGCATAAACTGAGGCCATTCATAACCTCCCAGAACCTCAGTCTGTTCTGTACTTAGTTTCTTTTCTATAGCACTGGACCTGACTGCATAGAAACTCCATTTTGTTCCTCAGCACACACCCCATGGTGCCCCTGTCCAACTCATCAAAAATACCTGTGCCCTTGAAATTGTTTACAACTTGCCAGACATGTAAAACCTCAAGTATCAGTTCATCTTAGTACATATGATGACTTACTTCTGTTTAGGCAATCATGTCTGTTGATATGCATCTGTCTTAGTAAATTCTGTTTTTTAGACCAGGTATGTACTGGGGTCATGAAACTAGTAGCTTTCTGGGCCCTCACACCAGATAAGCAGTGGTACTCCTTCAGTGAAAATGAAGCACTAGTGTGCTTTTGGGCATGTGGTTGCTGGCAGGATTAGATCTATAGGCACCTATTTATTCTCAGAACTGGCCACTCGGCACTAGCAAGAAGTTCTTAACACAAACTCCTCCCATTACTCATAAAGGCTGATGCTCTGAATCAATTAAACATTGAGCTGAGTTTGTCTGAATGCAGCATAATATAGACAACCTCCTCTGTCATTCTATATTAGTTCTGGAATCAGCTAGGAACTTGTTTATTTATTTGTTGACATGTTTTAGCTTGGAGAGCATGCTGAGCAATAACACATTTCCAGGTGTGACCTACAGTAATGAGAGGGAAGGATTACACAGGGATGTATGTATAAAGAAGGAAGGGATTGTACAGCATCAAATATAGTAGAATACAATATGCTGGTGAGGTAGATGCTAGAGACACAGCAGGAGAGGGATGGGGACCCAAGGTGGAGGGTAGAGAAGGGGAAGATAGTGAAGGAGTGTCAGGAGGAGGGCTGCAGGCCAGGGGAGGAGGTTGGGAGGTACATGGGGATTGGATGGGTTGCTAAAGGTAGGATAAGGAGTCTACTAACGAGTTCATAGAAAAGAGATTGGGGAGGTATGAACCATGAAGAGGGGTTTCTAGTGCTGGGGATTCCATACTGAAGGGCTCAGATGGGGCAGTAAGGGCAAAAGGCATAGTCAAATCTGGGTCGATTCTATACCTGGGCTGACTGCAGACAGGGTGGGGCAGTCTCTTCTTAAGCATCGCAGAGGGAAGGAAGGAGGACCTCATGTGTTGCACATGGATAATGAACGACCTGGCAGAGGGGACAGTGGAAGTGGTATGGGAGAGGTTCAAGGAACTGGGAAGGCTGTGAGGAGATAGGGGGAATCAGTGGCCTTCTCAGAGTACTCTAGTACCATGCACAAGTATAGCAAGGAAAGGAAGGATAGATGAGTTTAATACTTGGCTGGGGAATGTGTCACTCAACGGGTATGGCTCAGGTGGTGGCTGGGTGAACCTGGGGACAGGAATGACCTGTATGCCAGGGACAGACTACACCTGAACAAGGAGGAGAAGTGGTACTGAAGCAGAAGTTAGAGGAGTATGCAGAAAGAAAGATGAATTTAAACTAGAAGGGGGGAGTGGCAAGTGGTCAGCTGGTAGACAGGGGTCCTGGAGAGGGGGTCCTGACAAGCTTACCCCCCATAGTTAATGGGGAAGGCAAAGGGGAGGGGACATGGGGGAAAAAGGAGGGAGAAGGGTTAGGGAGGGGAAAGAAGTGGGTTGGAGACTGGTCTCACTGAACGCGAGGAGTCTCGGAAACAAGTCAGCTGAGTTTCGGGCCCTATTGGCAGAGGGGAGGATGGACATTGCAGCCATCGTGGAAACATGGGCCACCCAGCACCAGGACTGGGAGTTGATGGTTCTGGGGTATAGGATATTCAAAAAGGATAGGACCAAAGGGAGAGGGGGAGGGGTGGTGATCTTTGTATGGGAGGGGATGAGGTGCACAAGGGATGAGGGGGAAGAGGGCAGGACAGAGGCCCTACGGATGCATTTTTAGGACTCAAAAGGCAGGACACTGAAGAGGGGAGGTAGTTTATAGACCACCAGCTCAACTGGAGGACCTGGACAGGGAGTTAGCTGAGCAAATCTGAAGGGTCTGCAGGAAGGGAAACACAGTGATGGTGAGGAACTTCAACCTGCCTGGGTGGATTGGAGTACCACAACCACCACAAGTGCAAGGGAGCAAGTCCTGTTAGAGGCATTTCAGGACAGCTCTTGATGCAGTTGGTCCATGGGCCAACCTGAATAGGAAATACTCTGGGACTTGTACTGTCCAATGGGAGATGGTAAGGGATCTGGGGGTGGAGAACCCACTGCTGGGGAGCGATCACTACTCTGTGTGGTTCACACTCAAGATGGGGAGGGAAGTTGGGGGTACAGGTACCAAGGTGATTGACTTTAGGCGGGCAGACTTTAGAAACATGAGTGAAATTCTGGTGGGGCACCTGGAGGGGATTCAACCAGGCTGGGACACAAGTCAGAAGTGGGATGTCATAAAAAAGGGGCTAGTGGAGGCTACAGGGGCATGTACTAGAACACAGAGCAAGAAAGGGAGGGCAAAGAAGCCCTGTTGGATGACTCAGGAGGTCAGGGAAGGGTGAGAGTCAAGAGAGAGGCATTCCGGAGATTCATAAAGTTAGGGAGGGGAGAATACAAGGAGATGTACATGAAGAAATCCAGAGAGGCCGCCAAACTAGTCAAAGTAGCCAAGGCTTCCAGGGAGCTGAGGCTGGCATGGGATATTAAAAACAGAAAAACCTGGTATGGTCCGGTTAAGGCTCTGCATGACCCCGGAAGTGAAGAATTCTACTTTGGAGACTAAACGTCTCTTTACTGAACAAAACTGAATTTAAGGAGAAGGTGCAGGAGGTGGTAGAGGAATAGTCTCACCACAACTCAATGCATGAAACTACAACAGCCATCTGGTGGGATGGTTTGAAGGCCTACTTGACAGGAAAATCATACAATATGCCTCTCAACTGAGGAAGAGTCAACAAGAGGAAATTTCTGGGCGAAGCCAAATTATGGAACCTAGAAATAGAGCACAAATAGCCTTGAAGCCAGAGACTAAACAAGAACTAGATATCACTAGGCAAGAGTTAAACAAAATATTAGATGAAAAATATAGGGACAGCTTAGATACTCCTGTCAGAGGTTCTACTGAATTAGGGGAAGACGCAAACTACTTGCCTGGCAGATCTGAAAAGAAGTCACCTCAAAGAAAATCCTTAAGGTAAAAACCACAGGGAGGCTCGGTCTCCAATCCCAAAGGTATAGCAAACCAATTTAAAAGGTTTTATAAGCTTCTATATTCCCAGGAACCGTAGAGGATTTTAGCGCCATCTGGGCAGTTTCTTTGGGGAGCCAGGCTACAGAGGCTGTCACAGGATGAGAGGATTTCCTGGATTCCTCACTTGGGGATGAGGAGGTTCATGCAAGCCTACAGGGACTGAGGCGAATCAAGGCCCTGGCCCAGATTGCATGCCAGCAGAGCTTACAAAACATTCAGGGAATTGCTGGACCCCCTGCTGGGTGGGGTGTGCAAAGAGGTTCAGCAGAATGGTATAACTCCACCGAGCTGGCTCATGCAGATCACAATAATACATAAGGAGCGTAAAGATCCAGGGAATGTGGGTCATACAGACCTATCTCCTTGTTAAATGTTGATCAGAAAGTTTACACCTCGATTCTGGCCAAACGGTTACAAAAGTTGGTGAGGCATCTCGTACATCCACATCAAACAGGGTTTATTAATGGGAGACTCCTGCATGACAACATCCGGCGCTTACTGAACCTGGTTACGCATCAACAATCTGCCAACGAATGCACCCTGGCCATTTTCATGGACGCAGAGAAGGCCTTTGACAGGGTCAAGTGGGGTTTTCTCCATCTTACCCTGTTGGAGATGGGATTTGGCTCAAAGTTCAGAGGGAGTGTGAGAGCCCTTTATGCTGCCCCACAGGCCATGGTCCGGGGAAACGGGTTCACGACAGAGAGGTTTCACCTCACAAGGGGGACAAGGCAGGGATGCCCCTTGTCACCACTATTATTTGCCCTATGTATAGAACCATTGGCAGTAAGAATTAGAACAGCGCACGACATTAGGGGTGTTAAAGTAGGGGCTAGAGAGCATAAAATCTCTCTCTATGCCGATGATTCCCTTTTTTATATCACCTCACCTGAAACGTCCCTCTCACTAAAACAGGAACTAGAGGATTATGGACAGGTATCAGGGTATAAAATTAACTATGATAAATCAGAGGCCCTGTGGTTTGGAGGGACAGTCCTCAGGAATGTGATGGAGGATTTCCTCTATAGGTGGGCCAAGGCTAATGCTGTGAGATATTTAGGGATTAAGATTATCCTCACATGTCGATCTGTTTGAATTGAACTATGGGAGGCTTTGGAGAGAGATCTCTGCTGAAATTTACAAGATGGAGGCTCCTCCCGCTCTCCTTGGGGAAAGAGTGGAGATAATAAAATGAATGTTTTACCCCGGCTTATGTTTCTTTTCCAAGCACTCTCAGTTGGGATCCCAAGGAGATATTGGAATTGGATCACGGGAGACCTATCTAGTTTTGTTTGGCAAGGTGGTCGACGAAGAATTCAAATGGAACTTCTCTCCCAACCCAGGGAGAGGGGAGGCCTTGCCTACCCTGATTTTAAGCTGTACTGCTTAGCAGCCCAGATAGCCCCGCTCATCTCATGGTTAAAGCTAGAGGGGGATGAGGTTGGCAGGGCATAGAAAGATTTAATTCAGTCAGCTGTCTCTGACCTCCCTGCCCCACATTACCAATCCGTCTGACAGACAATGCCGCTCTGACAGACGATTAAGAGTCCCTGGACCAGACACACACTCAAGGTCCTTATCAGGCCAGAAAAGTCACTCAGACACCTGAGGGTATAGGCCCATTAACTCTATTTTGGAGATCTGAATTTTCTTCCGCACAGACAGATCTGGGTTTTAGAGCATGGAACAACAAGGCCCTGGTCAGGTTTTGTAATTTATTACAGGGGATGCTATGATGTCCTTTGAGCAGGTACAACAAAAATATCATCTTAGTAAAACTAATTTTTATAGATATCTTCAATTGTTAAATTCCTAAAATCATAAGAGATCTGACAGGGTTCGGAGGAATTTATGTATTAGTCGGCAAAGCTAGCTGATCAGAGGAAACAGTATCTATGGAATATAGGGCAGTGCAAGGGAAAGTAATGACTACTTCTGGATCCTGAGAGATAGGTGGGAGAAGAAAGTAGGCACCAAATCTCTGATCACCTGGCAAGAGGCCTGGACCAAAGGATGGCGCATACTACGGCATCTCCAACATGGAGATAGTTTCATTGGAAATGCCTCTCCAGGTTTTTTCCACACTCAGTTACAAGGTACTGCCAGGCTGGGAACTCAGATCTTTGCTGCGAGGATGTGGTCAGGTGGGCACACATGCTCACATCTTCTAGACGTGTCCAGAGGTAGGGAGGTTTGGCAGGGATATCTCAGATCCTCAGTCGTTTCTGGAGAATGGCTATTCCTGCTCCTTTGACTCCCTTATTCTGGGACTGGATCTTGGGGCATTGGGGGTGGACAGTGGCCCTTATTTAGGCTGCTCTGCCTGCCTGCACTCAAGGAGATCATGTCCAGATGGCTCACCACTGCCCCGCCAGATCTGGGTTCCTGGCATCGCAGGGTAGAAGATCTCAAATGAATGGAAGGCTTGATGGCAAAATTAAGATTGACAGAGGAGAAACATAGGGAGCAGTGGGGAACACGGGAGAGAAGCATGGAACACCCTACAAAAATCCCTTAAACTGTCCATTATCATTCCATTTACATCCTTCAAGCAGCACTGTACAGCCTTCTTCACAGAGAAATGCAGCTGCTATCGCTAGAAGATAGAATAGTCATCCCACAAAACCATATTCCAATCACATATAGCATATCCTTCCAGTCAGACACTGCCAATTATATGGCACCCAATATTCCTTAGAGCATCCTTGTACTTATTATGTGAGTGACTGTCATGATCCTCATCGAGATATATATGTACTGTACATATTGTAGATGTTAGTTTAACTTTCTCTTAGCCAAGCTTTAACATGTGAATTCTCTGTATATTATTGTGTTATAAATAAAATTTTCCTTTCTTCTGTATGTATAACTGTCTCATAAGTATGTGATGTAATTGCTGTGCATCAACTCGAACCTTGACCTTATCAGGTCCATCTTGTAAATGAGCCTTGCTCAATGATGATCGCCTGAATAAATAAAGATTTGATTGATTGATTGATTGATTGATTGATTGAAGGGAAATAGGGGAGAGCTTGGAGGCACCAGCTCCTGTCTGACCCTGGCTCAACACTTTTGAGCTCCGGGGGGGCCTTGATGTTCTTAGGGGGTGTTGCCAGAACTGAACAAGGGAAATGGAACTGACCATAATCAAGACCTTAGGTCCTTGTTGAGGCCAAGGAAGCAAGAAAAGGACTGACCTTTTTCTCTTCCCTCTGTGGACTGCCTTAAGGTTTAGCATTCATAATTGCCTGGTGGGTCTCCCTATACGGTTAAAGGACTCCTGCTGAGTCTTTATTTAATAGGGGTTCTGCCTCTAGAGTTCAGAGTTTACTTTTCTTCTAAACAAAAAACAAACAAACAAAAAAAAGCATAATAATAGCTTTTATGTGTAACAAGGTCTTGTGCTTAGCTTGTAACATCATTGTTGTACTACTTAAACTGCCTGGCAATGGGGACATGCAGTCTCATTTATTCTTTGAAGACACATGGACACCTAAGAGTGATGTCTAGCTCATAGTCATCAGAAAACTAATAATTAGAAAACACAATGTCCAAGACTGAAATCCACAAAATATGATAATTGTGTAAATAACTGATGGAAACTGATGCATTTCTTGTGATAAAATGTATAAATGTGCTGTACACCTGAATCTGGAAATAAACTTTGAGTTTAAAAAAAAACAACAGAAAAAAGGATTTCTTTGGGTACATAAGGGAAAGAAGAAATAGCAAGGACCAACTAGTGAGGATAAAAAAGGATGGGGTGGGTGGGTGGAGAGAGGGCAGGATCAGGCAGAGGCATTAAATGAATACTTCTATTCTGTATTCATGCAAGAGAAAGTGGGGCAGGTACCACAGGGGTGGAGTAGAAAGGGGGTGAGGGGATGACAGAAGCAAGGATTACTGAGGGCAGGGTACTGGAAGGACTGTGGGTACTTAGGGTGGACAAGACACCTGGGCCAGATGGCATTCACTCTATGGTACTCAAGGGGCTGGGTGAGGTTCTGGCAGTGCCACTGGCTGACCTGTTCAATACCTCCCTGGACATGGGATGCATACCACAGGACTGGAGGATGGCCGATGTGGTGTCATCCACAAAGGTGGCCCAAAGGATGAGCCAGGAAACTACAGGCCAGTGAGCCTCACATCAATCATGGGGAAGATCATGGAGACAATCCTGAAAGAGAGGCTGGTGACCTTTTTGGAGGACAATGGACTCCAGGATGGGCATCAGCATGGGTTTATCTTGGGAAGATCCTGTCAGATCAACCTCATTGAATACTACAATTGGGTAACAAGGAAACTAGACAAGGGCCATGCAGTGGATGTCTTGTATTTGGATTTCAGCAAGGCCCTTGATTGTGTACTGCACGGGAGGCTGGGGGGGGGCTGGAAGCTGTGGGGGCGGGAAAGAAGATGGCAAAATGGATAACAAATTGATTAAGGGGTAGACAACAGAGGGTGGTAGTGGGAGGGGAGCTCTCAGCACCAAGGGCAGTGATGAGCAGACTGCCACAGGGATTGGTGCTGGGGCTGGTTTTGTTCGGGTTATTCATAGCTGATATCTCACATGGGATCCAAAGTAAGATCATTCTGTTTGCAGAAGACACCAAAATGGGGGCGGTGGTTGATGATGCTGAGGGATGGAAGGGCCAAAACAACCTAACTAAACTGCAGGAATAGTCAGAAACATGGCAGCTGGGGTTCAATGCCAAGAAGTGCAAGGTAATGCACTTCAGAGCAAAAGAACCAGGGAGGGACTATCAGCTGGGAGCAGTACAGCTGGATAGCACCGTGAGGAAAAGGACCTAGGGGTACTTATAACGGAGCAAGAACAACTCTGCTCAGTGTAGGAAGGCAGCAGTGAAGGCCAACAAGATGTTAAGGTGTAGAGGTGGGGAATCTCCTCCAGAAGTAGGGAGGTAATCTCTCCTGCAGGTCACCGATCAGGCCACACCTGGAGTGCTGTGTGCAGTTCTGCTGCCCGCACCTGAAGAAGGATGTCAGATTATTGGATGGGGTGCAGTGTAGAGTGACAAAGATGATCCAGGGATTGGAGGGAAAGCCCTACAAGGAAAGGCTGAGTGAGCTAGGTATGCATTCCTTGGAGGAGAGGAGGGATGGGGGGACATGATTGAGACTTTTAAGTACTTGAAAGGGATAAACAAGACTTGAACAGAGGGGATCTTCCAATTAATAAGAGGAAGGAACACGAGAGGGCACAGTCTCAGACTGAAGGGGGGAAGATTCAGGAGGGAGGTAAGCAGACAGTTCTTCATGGAAAGGGTGGTGGGCAATTGAACACTCTAACCCAGGAGGTGGTGACCTGTAAGACAGTGGGCAATTTCAAGCGAGGATGGGACAGGGTAATTGGGAGGGTAAATCTAAGGAGGGAGGGGTGGGAGGGGCAGCTGCAAGATGATGGGCTAACTGCACAATTGAGCAGATTCACAGACTGTGAGGCCTATTTCTGCTGGCATTTTGTATGTTCAAAATATTTACAGACATTCTACTGGTGCAAAAGCGGATGGCACAACAGTATTTAAAATAAAAAGTTCAAATAGTTAATTACATGAATTCATGTATTGAATATATGGACTAAACACAGAAAACATCCTGATGTGAAAAGGAATTGTAGGTTTACAGACCTTGTGGATGCAGATCAAAATTGAATGCACACTTTAAATTGTCATTACTGGGATATAGGAATTACACCTAGAGTCAGATACTATAATATATGCTGTGCTAATGGTCAAAGTCAGGAATAACTGCAGTTGTGCCCTTAAGAAAAGGCTACATATCTGCTAGTGGAGTGTTGGGGCAATTGCTGTGTGTGAAGCAGACTGGTTCAAATGACTGAGTAATAGACACATGGGGCTTGATTTCCAATAACCCAGGAATGGCGCATGGTGCCTGCACCAAAAAGGACTGATGTAAGGGGCCCCATGTGCCACAACATGTGCCATTCCCTATTCCCAAACACAGGTTGTGCTGGATGGGGGGGGGCTGCCTATGGTAATTGAGCTTGCACTGCTCCTGCAGCCGGCATACAGCTGCGCCCTAGTGGAGGGTGGCTTGCACTGTGGTGGTGCTGCATTATCCCCATATGTGGGATTCTCAGACAGCTGCAATAGGCGCATGGCTTGGCAGGGTGTAGACCAGCCTGGAGTTGGTCTAACTGCCTATGTGCCACTCCAGGGGACTGTGCTGGGTGTGAGGAGCTCCAGCAGCTACCTGTGGCACCCGAATGCCCCAAATTCCTGTGCTCACAGATCACCTGGGCAGGTGGACCCAAGTGTGCGAAGGACTCTCTGCACTATGGGGTATGCCATGCAGGGTAGGGGAAGTGCATGCATGCCCCACACACTGGTAGGGGATGGTCTCCCTGCAAGGATCCAACACTCCCTGCTCCAAGGACTGTCTGGCTGTGCACAGCTGAGCTGGGACCATCATGGGACCAAGAGGGGTTGGTATAGGAGCAGCCGAAGTGACGGCTCCATGGGAGAGGATGACAGCAGCAGCACTGGCAGTGGCAGTACGTGCATTGGCTGACCTACATCCCATATGGGTCACCCGTGTCCGGCAGTGGTCTGATTGCCATGCATCCACACTGCTGGGGATGTGCAGCTGTAGACATGGCTGGGGAGCCTCCAGTACCACAAATGGCCTGGGTCTGGCACTGTCCACCAGTGTCTCCACTGTGGTAGTCCTCTAACAAGGGTCACTTGGAGTGGTATGGGCTCTGCTGCCTCAGATGTTGCTCTGCTCCCAACTGTGCCATGCAGTAGTACCAACATGGTCTGCAGAACGCATAGAAACATAGAAGCTGATGGCAGATAAGAACTGCAAGGCCCATCCAGTCTGCCCATTTATTTTTCTACCTTATGAATGAATGTGCCATCGGCCTTTGCTCTGCCAATGGCCTATTTATTCATACTCATCTGTATTGCTGCCTTATGCCTAGTCCATGCCTGTTTGAAGCCCTGCACTGTATTCATAGCTACCACTTCCTGAGGTAGACCGTTCCATGCATCCACCACCCTTTCTGTGAAAAAGAATTTCCTCACATTCCCCTTTAATCGGCCTCCCTCTAATCTCATGCTGTGTCCTCTTGTTCTGCTATTTTTCTTATATTGAAACATGTTACACTCTTTCACCTTGTTAATGCCCTTAAGGTGTTTGAATGTTTCGATCACATCACCTCTCTCCCTCCTTTGCTCTAGCGTGTACATATTGAGCTCTGTTAATCTGTCCTCATATGTTTTCTGATGCAGTCCCTGCACCATTTTGGTTGCCCTTCTCTGGACTGCCTCAATTTGGTTAATGACCTTGTTAGAGGCTCTCAAGGCCTGCATGCAGTACTCCAGATTGCCTAACCAGTGTCTTGTAAAGAGGGATTATTACCTCCCTCTTCCAGATTGTGATACTCTTACTAATACACCCCAACATCCCCCTAACTTTACCTACTGCTTTAGTGGTCTGCTTGGATGATTTCAGGTCATCAGTGATGATGATGCCCAAGTCTCTTTCTTCCCTTGTGACTGCCAGCAACTCCCCTTCCAGCCTATAGGTGGCTTCAGGGTTTCTCTTACCTATGTGCATGATCTTGCACTTCTTTGCATTAAACCCCAGTTGCCACTCTTTTGACGATTTTACAAGTTTATCGAGCTCTCTTCTCATTCTGCTCACCCCATCTGGATCATCTACACTGTTGCAGATCTTGGTGTCATCTGCAAACAGACAAACCTTACCCTCCAGTCCATCTGCAATGTCATTGATGAAGATATTGAAGAGGACTGGCCCTAGAACTGATCCCTGAGGTACCCCACTTGTGACTTGCATCTCTTCAGACTGTATACCATTTACCACCACTCTCTGTTTTCTGCCCAACCAGTTTGCCACCCAATTGACCAACTTCTGACCCACCTGAGCCTACCCAGTTTATTAATCAATCTTCTATGTGGAACTGTATCAAAAGCTTTGCTGAAGTCAAGGTAGACAACATCAACTGCTCCCCCTTGGTCCACCACTCTGGTTACCCAGTCAAAGAAATCTATGAGATTAGTTTGACAGGACCTTCCTTTTGTAAACCCATGCTGTCTTGGATCCTATGCTCCTATGGATTCTAGGTGTTGCACTATTCTTTCCTTAAAGTGCCTCCATAATCTTACCCACTACTGAGGTAAGACTGACTGGTCCGTAGTTCCCTGCCTCCTCCCTGCTACCACTCTTGTGGAGCAGGATCACATGAGCCCTTCTGCAGTCTTCTGGGACCTCTCCTGTGCTCAGAGACTCACTAAACAGTTTTGATAATGTCTCTGCTAGTTCCACCCTTAGCTCCTTTAGTACCCTGGGATGTATGCCATCAGGTTCCATTGCCTTGTCCACCCTGAGCTTATCGAGCTCTTGTAGGACTCTTTCTTTTATGAAGGGACTAGTGCACACCTCCTCACCCTGTGTCTATGGTGCTGAGCTGTGGGCCCTGCTCTACCTTCTCTTCAGTAAACACTGAGCAGAAGTATCTATTTAGGATTTAACACAGTGATTGCCACACAGAGCTGCTGGCGGTATCCAACCATGACAAGTTGTGCCCTCTGGGACTCTCCCACGCAGTGCCTGCCATACCATTGCCCCTCCATCACTTTGGCATCATCAGTCTTCATCACCATCATGGGACTGTCACCACCGCCCTCCACTCAACCCACCCCATCCCCTCCTCTGGGATCTGTGTCCAGATGTAATTGGAGACAGGTAGGACAAGGGTGCTGGTAAAGGAATAGTAGTGGTCAAAGTGGCACATATGTCTCTGGGAGCTTCTACTAACTGTCCCTGGTGTACACCATGGATTGGTGAGGCATTCTAGTGCTGGTGGCTTGCCAATGAAATGATATGTTTCTGCAGCCACTATGTTTCCTCATTGGTCTGGGTACTGCACACACTACCACCTGGCACTGGGTCAGTGGGACTGTGCCACTATGCCACATTACCCTACCAAAGCTTGAGGCAATCCCCTCCCATGCACCATGTGTTTGCGCATGGGAGTGGCTGATCAAACTGTGGGTATTTGGTGCCAGCACCCATCCTGTGGCAGGTAATTGGGCTGGGTTCTCTGGTGCACCGGCACTTGGTACAAGCTGCTGTTTGGTGCAGCCTTTGTCAGTTTTAGGGCTGGTTTGAGAAATGGGGCCAGAATCTTCACATTAGAATAATGATACCATATGTATGTACGTATGAATATATGAAAACAGGAAATAAGCTATTTGGTCCATTTAGTTCTTTTCACCACCAAATAAGTGGATGTAACAATTTATTACCCTTTCCTTCAGTTTCTTTACTGCTTTGGTTGGAATCAGTTCTAGAAATCCACCAACCTTTTTGCAAAATAATATTTCCACCCATTTATTCTAAACCTTCCTCCTTCCCTCAATTGCCCACTTATGTCCTCTACTCTTTTAATGCTTTACATTTTCATGTATCAGCCACGTCTATAACATGTGTTCTGTTCGCTTGTCATCTGAGAACTGCTTATTTTTCAGCAGCACAGTGACCTAATTATGCTAGAATTCTGACTTGTGATTTTCTGATACATTTGTGACTATATCTTGAGACCTACTTATCCAATTATTACCAAGCTTGGTAAGACATTCTTTACTAAAATTTCTTGAGGACATTGGAACCTCAGCTACAATGACCTAGTAATGCACTAGTGTTGGTTTCTGACTTGTAATTACATTTTGTTTGAATTGTGTTTTGCTGTTACTTTTAATATTTCTCTTTTATTTAAAATCTTTATTGTAATACCTCATGAGCTGCATTATCTTCTTCTTCTCATGAAAGCCTGGGGGAGGGGGACATAGTAGCACATAAATGTTTAATCAATAAATGTTAAAATGTCTGTTAGCTATAAGATGCATACATATATTTAATATAATATGTTATGCTGCTGGTATGAAGGACTCATAAGGTGTGAAAGTAGTTACTTTTTGAGTGTTAAATATATGTTAAGCTTTGAGGCATTATGGAAACTTATTCCAGCAATTGTGGGCATTGACAAAGGAATACCTGCTGGTCTTTAAAGTCTTAGTTCCTTGGAATCAAGTTTGTCTAAGAAGTGGAGGAACAGAGGATACAAGGTGACTAGTAAGGCTGATGATTGATTGGAGGCTTCCATGAGCACATCTACATGAGACTTTGATGGCAGATAAGGACCGCTTGGCTCACCTAGTCTGCCCATTTCCCTACCTAGAGGATAAGCTGCAGATTCTAGTTACCAACAGTCTATTTCTTCCTAACCCCACAAAAATTACCTTATGTCTGTCCCATGCATTCTTGAATTCTCCCACAGTTTTAGACCCCACAACCTCCTCAGGAAGGCTGTTCCATGCATCCACCACCCTCTCTGTGAAAAAATACTTCCTCACCTTGCCCCTGAGCCGTGCCCCCTCTGTCTTCAAATTGTGAACCCTTGTTCTTGCACATCTCTTTTTCTGAAAGATGCTACCCTCTTGGACTTTATTGATTTCACTGAGGTACTTAAATGTTTCTATCATGTCCCCCCTATTCCTCCTTTCCTCAAGGGTACACATATTAAGCTCCTTTAGTCTCTCCTCGTATGGCTTCTCTTGCAGACCCTGAACCATTTTAGTTGCCCTCCTCTGAACTGCTTTTGACCATTCCTTCAACCTTGCCAAGTCCCTTCTCATCCTTTCACCCCCCCTTGTGTATCAACCCTGTTTCAAATCTTTGTGTCATCTGCAAAGAGGCATACTTTTCCTTCCAGTCCCTCCGCAATGTCACCTATAAAGACATTAAAGAGAACTGGTCCTAGTTCTGAACCCTGTGGTACCTCGCTAGTAACCCTACTTTCTTTAGAGTGGACTCGGTTTACTATTACCCTCTGAGTCCTGTTGTCCAGCCAATTTTATACCCAGGCTACTAGCCTGGGACCCATTCCCAGGCTGGCTAACTTGTTTATTAATCTTTTCTGTGGGACTGTGTCAAATGCCTTAACCATAGAAATCAACAATTGCTTCCAGTAAACTGTTCTTGCAATGAAAAACACCTAATTGTCAAGAAAGCAATTAGCTACTAAATTTAAGGGCTGTTAAATGCAAGCATCAATGGTTCTTTTAGAAGGGTGATGGATACAGTGCTGCAACCCAAAGGGTATGGCAATTCATCATGTCTGCAAAGAACTCTGAGCTGAACATGCAGATGCTTTTAGTAGCATTTAATTTAGTTGTAAATGGATTAGACAATAAAATACTTTAACCAGTAACTCTGAGCATGACTAAATCTTAGCACATCCTTATTACTGCCTATCTTGAACAGCTCTACTTTACAGGGGATACACATTTATTGAACTTGTAGTAGAGGAGAGCACTGGCATTTTTATCTGAACTTGTAGTGGAAGAGAGCACTGGCATTTCCATTTACAGATATTTATATTGTATTATATTATATTACTACTATATTGTTATCCTAGCAATGTCAGTGTTTCAGTACATAGAATGCTCACTTTGGGGCCATAAAATTATGAGGTTGTGGGTTCTGTGGTTCTCTTTTGTTTGGCTTTGTTTATTTGAGATCACTGATATGACCAGAATAAAACTCTTAAACTAATTTCCAATATGTTGATCATTAAATCTATATGACTGTAAATTAAATTTAGTTCATCCCTAACTGGTGAAAAAAATCTGCCACTCACATACCGGGAATAAAATATGCATGGAAATGTACTAAATGAGTGGATTATAGGACTTTGCCCTGAAAATCAGACAACATGGGGGAAACAATCCACACATCCCATACTTTATACTTGTTCACTACTTTTCCAAAAATTGCAGGTTTTAGGGAGTTTTTCGTTGCATGTTGTGGAATTTTTGTGGTCATGTACAATGTGAGGCACAATCCCATTGAAAGAGGCTAGTGAATCATAACATATATGCACTAGGGACAGGAGGAGGTAGAGGGGGGGATATAATTGAAACCTACAAATTACTTAAGGAAATAAAAAAGGTAAGCAGTAAGGTTCTATTTACCAACTTTTTTTTATTACTGACTATGCTAAATCTCTTTCTCTTAGTCACATTATGGCTTGTTGTGGAACCTTTAATTTGGGTAGCTCAGTAGTTTCCATTATTTCAGTCGTGTTAACTTACTATACAAATCAATGCCAAGCATGCATATGTTAGCACATTACTAGTACTTGCAACTTCTGGTGACTTCCTGGTTCTCAAAACAAGTTTTTTGTTAACTATTCACTCTGGGGCTTTAGATAAATGTAGTGGTGTTTTTTACTTTTCTTTGTCATAATATGACATGGTGTTTAAGCGGCATTTGAACTCCAGAGCAGTCTTTAAAATGATATTTCTGACTGTGTCTTTAAATTTATTTGTGTAAATCACAGTGTCAGTGCTTGGCACATTGCCCCCAAAAAAGACTCAAGCTAGGAGTCTAAGTACTGGGGATAGTGCTTTGCTTTCAATGACATCTGACTTACTATAAATTGAATTTTTCAAGTGTACCTTGACTCTATGGAACTTTCCAATTTCACAGATTTTAATTGATTCCCTGTGGGGTTTGTTTTAGCAGGCACCCATTTGTTTAGCTTCATGCAAGGTTCCAGTGGATTTCATAACATATGCATGCTGGCAGACAGGAGGGAGAAGGGGGATACTATCAAAACCTACAGTTTTCTGATGGGAGTAAACAAGTTAGACAGTGGGTTCTATTTACTAAGAATGTTAACACAATGATGAGGGGTCACAGGTGGAGACTGGTTAAGGGTATAAGGGTAAGAGGGATATCAGGAAGTACTTATTCACTGAGAGGGTGGTGGAAAACCAGAATAAAATTACCAAGGGAGTGGTGGAGGCAGGATCTATAGTCATCTTCATTGAAGGCTGAATAAATTCAATGGACCGATAGTCCTTAAAGGGTTATGGGTGTAGGGATGGGGATGGGAATGGAAGTGAAACGAAGGTAATCATTCTATCTGTTATTAGTCCAGTAAGGTGCAGGTAGCTTTTTTGGAAGACTGGATGGACGTGTCTCTTATCATTTTTTATGTTTCTAACAAAAACTAACTAACTAACTAACCGCCCTTAACTAAACTGGGAGTGCAGATGACAGCAGTGAGTACAAAACCTTGACAACAGAGAAAAATGGCAAATATTGTTGTAAACACAGGGAACACATTTGAAATCCATTGCTACAGCATAAATGTAAATAACAGACCTGTAATATATCATGGGGAAGCATAGACCACAAGCTATTGATAAACGTGTCTCAGTGGTCACACAATGTTTAAGCCTCAATAAAGCACCCTGCTTCTGATTCACGTATTTACAGATGTGGGTAATTTGATCTGAAAAATTCATAGGGGGGTCCAAAACAAGCCCAAATATTGAAATTGGGAGACTGATTCAACTGAAACCCTGTTTCAATCATAAACACACAACAGAGGATTTCTATTACTTAAAGAGGTTTTGAATCCAAAATTTAGTTTTTTTTTGTGGTAAGCCAATTGTAAACCTGCAAACAAAATGATAAACCACTATAGGGCATGGTGGTGCCTTGCTTCAAATACATTCCAAAGATACTTTGTAGAAAGTGTAGCAGTCATGTCCCCCTTCCCCCTTCGGCACAAAAAACAGGCACCTCTAGTATGTTAATCCGTTAGCATTCCATCTTTGTTACACAAGCGTGCAAAACAACACAAGTGAGTACACTGCAACATAAGCAGAAGAGCAAAGGATGCTAAAATGTCCAGTGACTTAACAGTTTCATGCCATAGCTATGATTATGTGTAGAAAATGTTATGTCAGTGAACATTTGCTAGTTTTAATAAAGATGGAATGTTGATGGATTCATGTTGTTGAGCAGCCTGTTTATCATACAGATGTGGGAGGTACTGTAATAAGAAGGGGGGAGTAGAAAAAGGGACAGAGGGGAAGGTGAGGGGAGGGGAGATGAGGGGTTATAAGGAATGAAAGACTATCGGTAGATGTGAACAGAATTAATATATACAGGCTTCACATAAAGGGTTTTCAATCCCATGCCACATTGAAACCACTGGGATGTAAGCTGTTCAGTGTAAAAATCTGATAACTTTCGTGCTAGAGTTTTTGTAGTTTGTTTCCTACACATGGATAAGGCCTTACCCAGTTAAAACCCATGAAGTGCAAATCAGTTAGACTGCTACTGTGCTATTCAAGAAAGTATTGTGCCACATGGGTGGGTTTACGAGGTCTGAATATACAACACACATACTCCTGTATCCTCTGTTTCAGAGGTCTAAAGGATCTGTCAGTGTAAAGTTTGGACAGGTTCAATGCTTGTTGAATAGTGTATGAGGTCAGTAGTGCTTGTGTAATGTAGTTTACTTCTGGCTTTTCTCGATTCCCACCCTTGGTAGGGAAGCCAGGTAGTGAGTAGGGAATAGAAAGCCCAGTACCAAGGGTGACTGAGTGCAGGAGAAGGAGGAGGCAGGGATGGATGGTGGTGTTTCACAATGCGTTAAGCAGGTGACTGCTGTATGAGGCTGGCCTTTAAAGGGAATGTGGAGGAGTTATTTCCAACATTGAACATCGGACTTTAGCCCTCCCATTCAATGTTTTGGTACTGTAAATAGTGTATGAGGTCAGTAGTGCTCGATGTATAGTTTACTTTTGACTTTTTCTCCATTCCAACCTTTGGTAGAGAAACCAGGTAGTGAGTCGGAATAGAAATTTCAAAAGAATTACCAATGAATGTTCAAGAGAGTATGCTTACCTCCTACAATTCATAGATAGTATGACCAGTAGCACTCAGGAGAGGAAAACCCCCAGATGGAGGAAACCTCTGAGGACCCAGGGCTGCTGACCCGTCTGTCCTCCGGGCAAACTAAGAGGAGATGAACCTAGGTTCTAGCAACCATAATCTGATTTCTGATAAAGGTGAACTGCTTGGAGAGAGAATGGACCATCTTCAAAGTCCATTGGATGATGCATTCTGGAAGGACGATTCTGAGGTTGAAGAGGTGGTCTATTCTGAAGAAGTATCCAGATCCTGAAAGTGGAGTAGGTCCACTTGAAAAGGGGAGAATGCAGTCCAAGATTCCAAGGTGATGATGGATGATATCCAATGGGATTACTGAGCCAAAGTGAGCATGAAGAGCATGATTTGATAAAATGTGCTGCCAGACTTTGAACGGTGGGAAGTATGATGGGTTTTGAAATCATAAGGTAAACAATCTGACTTTGTAGAAAATTTGACATTCAATGTTAGAGTCTGAAGGTTTGGAGTTAAGTGGTGAGCAATGTAGGCATTCATTAAGAAGATGAAGGAGTCAGACAGAATCTTTAGATACCTGGTAGGAGGAGTGACGTGGAAGATTTTAGACCAATGAAGGAAGGTTAGTATATGCAGTAGAGATGGTAACTGAATGTATGTGAAAATAATTGGAAGTTCAGTATGATGAATTCGAGAGTTGCTTTAGGTATTGATGCCATAATGATACTTGTATAGGCTCCTGCTGGTCTGCTGGTTGGAAAAGCTGGATATGGGTATCGCTGTGGTTAAATGCCCATGCCAGAGCTGAGGTGGCCATGACTACATTGCCTTACAGGTTGATCCACTGTCTGAATGCTGTGGAAGCCCAGAAATGGGTCTTTGCAGTAGTCTATAGACTGGTGGCAGTGGAAGTTGACAGCATAGAATGAAGAGTGCTTGCAGTTTAGTTGATATAGGCCTGTTGAGAGGCATGACTGGGATAGTGAGACAGCCAGGTCAGTTGCAGATGTGCAGATTGAGAAATCGATGGAAGCCAGCTCTTGGTGAAAGTCTTTGCTGGAGGACGTCTGGGAGGTGAAACATGAGGATGAGCTAGAAGGACCACTGGATGGGCTGCTGACCAGATTGATGGTATTGATGAAGGAATGTAGATGATTGTATGAAGTATGGTAACATCCAGGGGCTGGATAACAGTGGCTCGGATAGAGTAACTTTAGTAAGGCAGCTAGGCACCAGATATCTAGCTATGGGAGTTCTGGGAAGGTAGCTGGGAAGATCTTAAGACATCCAATGGCTATTGAGGAAGTAGGAATTGAGTAACATGATCAAACAGAGTCAGTGATCATAGGAGAAAGACACTAAAAGGTAAAATGGATGATACCAGTACTGCTAAAGTATCTTATGGTTCCCATTATCTGTAACAGCTATGATAATTACGGAGTCGGTGTATCACAGAAGGAATGTTGTCACTCTTCCACATGAAAAAATAGGAATGGAGAAGGTTCCACTAAATCTTAGATCCTATGAGACATGGGAGATAGGGATGCCATACCACTTGAATTGACAGGATATGTAGGAAGTATCCTGTTGAGTTGGTTGAGGAATGAGATCTTTCTATAGTCCAGTTGAATGGGATTCCAGAATTGGTCCTGGGGAGATGATTGGGAAGTATTGATAACTCTATGGTGATGTAAGAGTCTATAAGGCATGTTGTTCAAGGGATGTTGCTAGGAGACATTTTCCTCATGTGAAATGAACAAAGTGTTCCATAGCACAGTGAATGGGAGTTGTTAGGATGGCCAAGATAAGAGTATGAGATAGATGAACAGGAGGAGTAGTTGACTGGGTAGGAATACTGGCCTGTGATAGGTGTAAAATGCCCCAAAAGAGCCATAGTAAACAGGAAGGAGCCCTGAGCCACCAGGCAAGGGAGGAAGGCAGCTGTCAAAGGATGGAGGGAAAAGTCTGGAGTGGATGTTCGTGGACTAGAGGAAGGAGTCTGATAGAAAGACAGCATAGGCCAAGCCATACTGACATTGCAGGCAGGAAGGAACAAGATCTGGGGTCAACGCCTACAGCAAACTGAATCAGAATGTAGCAAAGCTGCTGCAGGCTATGAGGGCAGATCAATGTAAGACTAAGAAGCGAATCCAGGTACCAGGTGCTATGAAGTTGAGGTACGAGAGTCACACATATGAAGGTGGTGAACAGCAAGTGCAGAGAACAGAAGACATTGCAGCGATGAGGCATGAGGTTCCCATCTCCAAAGAAGAAGGTGAAGCTGCATGGCTGTCAGGAAGGGGTGACCAGTAGCAAGGAAGACCAGGAGGCAGTCAAACTGAATGGAGGTAGAGACTGAACAAGCTGGCAGAGTCCAGTTCCAGAGCATGAGGAGGCCAAGGCAGGGACAAGTATGATGAGACCATGGACGTGCAGGATGTAGACTACTGAGGTAGGATGTGGAAGGCAAATGGGGTCCAGTGTTCTCAGTCCCAAAGGGAAGTGGCAACCAGGTATCAGGAAGAGAATGCATAAGCTTGAAACAATCGATTGCAGACACAGGCTCCCATCCCTGGTAGTTGAGGCGAGACGACCTTCAATCGAGGCTGCCAGACATAGGTAGGATGTTGAAGGCAAATGGGTTAAAGTGGTCTCTTTCCGGGAAGCGCAACCAGTATCAGGTAGACAATGCATAAGGATGAGACAGTAGATTGCAGACATGGCTCCATCCATGGTAATCGTGGCATGCTAACCATCACTCGATGCCACCAGGCAGAGTTAGGGATGGAGGTGTTGGGTATGTAAGTAGTAGATAGTAGTGATTGTAATGGAATCCCATACCCAGTAGACAGAGCAAGCCTATCTTTGCTCAGTGCCTCAGAAGGTGTGCGTTAAGAATGGAGTCTGAAAAAAATGCTAGTATGGGCTGAGCAAGGAAAGGGCAGCTGGCTGCATAGTCTTACGTAGGTAAACAGTGAGGTAGTGTAAAGAGGAAGGCAGCAAGTCTGAGTGGGAGAACGTGAGGAGTCATCATCAGGAATGCCAGTAAGAGGGAGACAGAGGAATCCAGGAAGAAGCAGACTGGTAGAGATGGAAGGCAATGAATGACTGAAAGCAGAGTAGGCTGCAGGGGCAATGATCCATGTGATGGTAGCAGAAGACATGTAGGCAGGAAGGCAGGGTAGATCATATGGCTGGCAAGAAGCAGGCCCTCGCTGATCTGAGCTATGATGCCCCACTGCGACACCCCAGTCCCCGCCATGGGAAAACAGGGGAGCTGCAAGCAGAGCATCAATGAGATCAAACAGGAATTATGGTAGGTAGGAACCTGAAAGAGGCTTTTGGGACAGGCAGGGCCTAGGGAAGGAGAAGCTATGGGCAATCGGGAATGGGAGCAAACAGTGCAGTAGTAACAGAAAAGATAATGCCTGAGGAGGAATGAATGAGGAGAGCCAATGCAGGCTTAGGGGAGCTGCAAGGCGTGGAAGAGGAAGTAGATGTGAACATTGCAGGTAACTGGCAAGCTGGAAGATGAGGAGCACCAGGGTTGAACGAGAAACATAAATCATAAAGCTGAGCAGGATATAGGAGCCTGGAACAATATGGAGGGTGCAATCAACAGACTAGGGGAGAGGTAACACGGGTCTGGACGGTAGAAGGGGCGTAAATGGAAATGGAATGCCTGAGTGAGGAGTGAAAGGCCCAAAAGGAAAACCAGGGAAGCAAGGGACAAGGGCAGGAACAGGGGAAGGGGGGTGAGAAGGAGGGGAGGCGGGGCACAGGAAGAGACAGCAGGGGCAGACAAGGAGCCACAGGATAAAGGAAGGGATGGCACCCATGAATTTTTTTTTTTATTGAATTGGTGTTGTTGTCAGTTGTACCACCAGGAAGTGCAAAGCAAATAATCAAAGTCTGAGCTTAGCAGAATGCAGAAATGCTGAACGATCAAATTAGAAAAGGCAAGCTGAATGGTCGTGGAGTTCTACTATGCAGAAATGCTGAGTGCTCAGTTTAGAACAGAAGAGAGAAATGGACATGGAGCCCATTTATGCTGCACAGTCCTTCATATGCAGCCATCCACCGTAAGCAAAACGTAAAGGTGTACAATTTGTAAGGAGAAAAGTTGTATAGCAATCAGCAAAGCATGTTTAAGATAATGACACCAGATGTAGAGTGCACTCAGATGCAGCACGGAACATGCTGTGCAAAACTAATGCAATGTGCTGCATAGACAGAGACAGTAGAAACTGGTACTTATGCAGTCGTCCATGGTGCAGGTGTACTAGTGTGTAGATTCAGCAGAAACATTAGCAGTTGGAGCAGGCCAGGAACACTCAGTCTGTAAGACCCAGGAGTGGAGGATATGGAAAGACAGCGGAGGCAGGAAATGGGGAATGACAGTGCGGGCCCCAGCGCTTACTGACCACAGAGAGGTTGGATGTGGAAATAGAGCTGGAGGCAGGCCTGCAGGCGAAGCTCCCGGCAGCCAGCACAGAAGCTGCCAAATGAGCAGACTAGAGTAGGGCAGCCAAGCAGGTACAGAGGGATGATACCGCACACAAAGGGGCTGGAAACGAGGAGCAGTGGCCCCACACAGAGAAGGAGCATCAAGTAGGTACAGGGAAGGGTGGAAGGAAAATGGAGGCAAATGAGAGAGAGAGTGGACACCAGATGGGGGTAAGGATACAACAAGAATGGAGGGGCACAACCAAGCAGAATGAGGGACAAAGGGGAACGGAGGGGGGCAACAAGCCAAGAAGGGGAAAAAAAGGAGGAAAGAGGAGAAGAAGGGAGCATGGGGAAACAAACATGGAGCAGAAAGGGAAGGAGGATCAGCCCATGAGCCACACAGGAGCCCAGGCATTACAGTTTTACAATGCACTAAGCAGGGACTGCTGTAAAGACTGGCCTTTAAAGTGAATGTGGAGGAGCTATTCCCCACATTAACATAGAAACATAGATTTTGACAGCAGATAAGGACCGCTTAGGCCCATCTAGTCTGCCCATTTCCTACCTACAGGATGAGGCCGCAGATCCTAGTTAACCAACAGCCTTTATCTTCCTGCCCCCACAAGAATTGCCTTATGTCTGTCCATGCATTCTTGAATTCTCCCACAGTTTAGACCCACAACTTCCTCAGGAAGGCTGTTCCATGCATCCACTACCCTCTCTGTGAAATAATACTTCCTCACATTGCCCCTGGAACCGCCCTCCTTCTATCTTTTAAATTGTGACCCCTTGTTCTTGCAAGTCTCTTTTTCTGACAGATGCTACCCTTTGACTTTGTTGATTCCTTTGAGGTACTTGAAAGTTTTATCATGTCCCCCTCTCCTCCTTTCCTCAAGGGTATACATATTAAGCTCCTTTAGTCTCTCCTCATCGGCTCTCTTGCAGACCCTGCACCATTTTAGTTGCCTCCTCTGGACTGCCTCTATCCTGTCTATGTCCTTGCTGAGATGGGGTCTCCAGAACTGGACACAGTATTCCAGATGGGGTCTCACTAACTGTCTGAACAGAGGGATAACAACTTCCTGTTTTCTGCTGCTGATGCCTCTCCCTATACATCCCAGTATACCCCCGGCCCTCCCTACTGCCTTCTCACATTGCTTGCTAACCTTAAGGTTATCTGATATGATTACCCCTAGGTCCCTTTCCTGTTTTGTTGTTGTTACTACCTCCCCACCCATTGTGTATTCTTCCCCTGGGTTCTTGTTTCCCAGGTGCATTATTTTGCACTTTTGCATTGAATCCTAGCTGCCATACTGCCTGACCATTCCTCCAACCTTGCCAAGTCCCTTTTCATCCTTTTCCACGCCTCCTGTGTATCAACCCCATTGCAGATCTTTGTGTCATCTGCAAAAGGCATACTTTTCCTTCCAGTCCCTCTGCAATGTCACTGATGAAGACATTAAAAGGACTGGACCCAATACTGAACCTGCGGTACCCCACTAGTAACTGCCCTTTCTTCAGAGTGGACTCCATTTACAATTACCTTCTGTGTCCTGCTGTCCAGCCAATGTTTTACCAGGCTACCACCCTGGGACTCACTTCCAGGCTGGTTAATTTGACTATCAATCTTTTGTGTGGGACTGTGTCAAATGCCTTGCTAAAGTTTAGGTAGGCCATGTCACAGCCCCTCCCTGGTCTACTACTTTGGTCACCCAGTCAAAGAAATCTATTAGATCTGTCTGACATGACCTTCCGCTGTGAACCCATGCTGCCTTGGATCCTGTGCTCCACTGACCTCTAGGTACTCAACTATTCTTTCCTTCAGAAGTGACTCCATCACTTTCCCTACCACAGAGGCTCAGACTGACAGGTCTGTAGTTTCCTGCCTCTGTCTTGGTCCCACTTTTGTGAAGGGGAATCACATCCGCTTCCTCCAGTCCTCGGGTACCACACCATCCTTCCATGATTTATTAAAAGAGTGGCCAGTGGTTTCACTAGTTCCTTCCTTAATTCTTTTAGAATTCTGGGTGAATCATCAGGACCCATTGCTTTGTCACCTTCAGTTTTAGGAGTTCTTGCAGAACCCTTTCTTCTGTGAAAGGACTGGGATCGAACCCCTATCAAGAGTGCTTCTGTTAATTGGATTAGGCACTTCCTCCTCTTTTGTGAATACTGAGCAGAAATATTCGTCAGTATTCTTGCTTTTCACTGTCCCTCTGCCCACCCACCGCTCATTCTATTCAGCCTCACTGTCCTCCCTTTGTCTTTTCACGCCGCTGATGTACCTATAAAAGGTTTTATCCCTCTTAACTGAGTTGGCTATCTTTCCTCAGTTTGGGCCTTTGCTATTCTGACTTCCCTCCCTGCTTCTTTTCTGCCTTAACTGGTACAGCTCTCGTCCTGCTCCTTCTGTGTTTCCTTATACTTCCGGAATGCTATCTTTTCTTTTCCTGACTTTCACAGCCACTCTCTTGAGAACCATAGTGGCTTTTCTTTTGTTTTGATTTGTTTATTTGCTTCACATAAAGGCTTGTTGCGTCTGTGATGGCAGTTTTGATGATTCCCCATTGTTGCTCCACACCTCCTTCTAGCCTGTTTGCTAGTGCTTTTCTGAGGCACTCTCCCATCTTGCCAAAGTCAGCCCTCCTAAAGTCCAGTACCCTCACTTTTGTATGGCTTGACTCTGTAGCTGAGTTTAACGTGAACCACACTGTTTGATGGTCACTTGTCCCCAGATGGCAACCTACTTCTAGATCTGAGATCCTCTCACTGCCCCGGTTTGAGCACGAGGTCTAAGATTGCTCCCCTCACGAGTGGGTTCCCAAACTAGCTGTCTAATGCCTGCCACCCAGGGCGCCAAGAATTGCCCTGCTCTGGATGTGGCTGCAGCAAATGTGCTCCAGTTAACATCTGGCATATTCAGGTCTCCCATCAACAGTATCTCCCTTTCTCTGCCATTCTAAGAATGCCTTCCATCATATCCATAACCTCCACATTGAACCTTGGGCTTTAGCCTCTCACTATGCAACTATGATGTTATGCTCTGTATCCTGTACCCTCTCCCCCAGGATGCACTGGGAGACGAGCAATCCTGATTGTCAATGTGCTTTTCCCGTGACATTTTTCAATAAATAAATAAACAGGCACACCAACTGGCATAAATCACAAAACTGGTACTGCAGTTAATAAAGCTTCTTACATTACTCCCTGCTGGTAGCCATCCAGTTCTAGCTGTTGTAGCTGTTAGCAGTTGTTGGACTAGAAACAATATTTACAGATGGAGCATCTCCCACACTTGTGCATGCCCTTTGGCTGTGGTGGGAGACAGTTTCTGGGACAAGTGGTTCAGTCTGCCATGTACTGACTATGAACCAATCTGTCTTTAAGGTTAGGAACCCTTGCAAATGCTATTGTTGGGCTGTCACCTACTTCCTTAGCAAGCTTGGGGTCATTCAGTAAGATAGCTGGGTACAGTGTCAGTGGCTCAGCAGGTTGCACACTTGCCTCTGAGGATGGAAGATCAGAAGACTGTGGGTTTTATCCCCACACCAGGCACTTGGGTTAAATCCCAATACTGACACTGTAGTGCAGCATGAGGGGGGTACTGCACTCCTGACATGCTGTCTTTTGAATGAGACATTAAACTGAGGTCTTGTCTACCTGTTCTGGTGGATGTTAAAGATACCATGGCACTTTTTGAGAAAGAGTAGGGGAATTATTACTGGGAGAAAAATACAGATGATTCAACAGAAAACGAGATACAAACAATATACACAAAACATAAGATTTTCCATGCTTAACCTGAAACAAAAACAAAATGATTTCATGCGTGCTTAAATCAGCACTGAAAGTGATAGGTTTTCCACTCACAATATTTCATCACAGTAAATTCCTTTGATATTTTTAATATTAACTATCTATTCTTAATGAAAAAAAATTGAACATACAGTAAGTCTCACTTTATGTGGACCATACTTTTTGCGATCTTTTTGATACAGATGTGTCAATGCCTTCCCAATATTTTGCAATATTTCTTGATAAAACACTTTTTTTTTGTAATACCCATGTGCATCTAGCTTGCCATAAGTAATACATTATCATTGTTCCTATTATTTGCAAAGTTCCCCTATGATACTTCTACTATTTAGGTGCATATCACCCCAAAACTAATTCAGTATATGTAATGTTTCGAAAGTTTACATCTTTCCGGTACCTAGCTGCAGTTTCCCAAAATGCTACCACATATGGGCACTGGAAGTATAAGTGTTCCTGTTTTTCTAATAATGTCACACACCTCTGCCATATGCAATACCGTTCACACATCTGTTTATGCTTATGTGCATTTTTAACCCCTTATTTTCCATTCACACTCAGTCATAATACAGTACATCCCACATATAGTCTGGGATTCTTGTTATCAGTCAGTAATCTTACAACTTTACCTTTGTCCTCTACTGGGCATGAAGGGAAGACTAATGGTCTATCAAAATTTTTCCTTACGATTTCCTGATATAAATGCTTTCTAGTACATGTTTGCATACAATTATACTCAATTTTCCATTGCTTTATTTTCTTAGATGTGTATTATATAATCTGGCTGAAAGAAGAGTGTTTAATATTCCTTAAGGTTTTGGCTTCCCAATCTCTCATTCGAACTGTGTCCATTCTGTTATTGCCATTATCCATCCGTTGTTTTGTGTCCTACAAAGAGGCCCTATATTGTGAAACAAGAACATGCTGCAAAAAAGCCATAGGGTTTACCATCCCCAGCTCTCCCTGTTTTTCAATTTATATGTGATCTATCTTTTTACCGGCTCAAGCAACTTCCACAGAATGCCTGGAAAAAGGCTATATAGTTTATTTCCAGGCTCAAGATGGGGAAAATATAACTTATGCAAGTAAAGATTGGGAGCAACAAAGTTTTACTAGTAATACTCTCTTTCATTTTGAAATCTTTTTCCCTTTCCACATATTGGGTGCTATGCATGAAGCCGATGGTGGTACGCGAAAAAAGCATGTACCCTGCCCGCATACTGGTGTGCCCATACCAGCATTTACTAGCACCAGCCACCTGTCCATGGCTCCTCCCCCTGGCATGCAGGACTCCACAGAGCATCCAGTGGAGGAGTCGAGGTCCTGGGTGGGCATCCAATTGGATGCCCCTCCCAGGCCCAAAGTGGATCCCTAACATAGCGAGGCATGGGGCCAGGGTAGTGCATGCCTACAGCTGGCACCTGCACCCATGAACCCAGTGATGGTCTGTGAGTCCCCCTTTCCCCCGGCTCTGTCACCACCTCCCCTGACTCCCATACATGCCGGTTGGTGCCGGGCACTCACCCAATCAGCAGTCCCAGCCCCCCTCACTGCCCAGTGGGCCATGGCAGCATGAGGGGGTTGTGGCTATGATCCGCCACACCCAGCAGGAGGCATCTGTGAGGGCATGCTGAGGGTTACAGCAAGGTCTACCCTGGTGTATCCTCCACATCCATATGGCCAGCACTATATGGTTTAGGGAATACCCCATAGTGCTGGCATACCTCCGGAACACCCCCTGTGCTTTGCAGTCCATGGCAGGGGAAGCGGCTGTGTTTTGACCTGCGCTCCATGTTGTGAATGCCATGTGGGGTTCTGTGGGACCCTGCTCCATGGCACTCAAGCGTACTGATGCCAACGCACCCAGTTTACGCGGTGCATTGGCATCGTGCATAGAGCCCCTTGACCTTTGCTTCTGCCCTTTCCAAAATGTATTCCAATATAATTTGCCATATCCTGCTAGCCAAAAGTAATTCCTAATTTTTTAATATCAGTCATGTCCACTTTAATCAATGCTATTTCACTACGGTGATTTTGTGCTGAAATTCCTAGTGGGTATCCAATACCTTTTCCATAATTAACACTAGAAGCTGAATATAGGGAGTATTCATCTATCATCCTTTTTAAGTCATTTCCTGAATCTACATTGTCCAAGAGAGCCACCACATCATCTACATGTGCCATTATTTTTATTGGGGGTCTACCTTGTGCCATAGAAATGCCCTGTATTGCCGGATTCTTTTGCACACTTTTTAGCAAGGGGTCCAAACGAAATATGTCGAACCACTCTAATTGGTCAGTCAGGCTTTACCCATCGTTTCCCGCAAATCTGGAACTCCCTCCCCCCCAAATATGGCACTCCTCCTCCTCCTCCTCTTACTCCCTTGCCTCTACCTTACATTACTTTCCCTCATCTAACTGCTGCTGCTTTAACCCTCCTGTCCTCTATGCCTCTGCTCCTCTCCATGACTCACATCCCCATTAAACCATTATCCCCCGAGCCTGCTTCTCAGCATGCCTCCTCTCCATCACTGCTTACCCCTCACTCCTACCTCATATCTTTTTTTTTCCCATTACCAACTTGCCCCTGCTTAGTTTTGACCTCTGGCAGGGTTCTCAGCATCCTGGAGGGGTCTAGCACTGGGCAAGCCTCCTCCTTTCCCTCCCCTTCCCACTATCTCCTTTCTACCCAACTTGTCCTTGCCTAAATCTGCCCTATGTCAGGATTCTTAGCACCCTGGCCATGTCTACTCTAGGGTAAGTTTTCTTCCCTAACTCCTTCTTTTTTCCTTTCCTCTTCTATCCCCCTATTCCAGCTGCCCAACTTGTCCTCACCTAATTCTATCCCCTGGCAGGGTTCTCTGCATCCTGGAGGGGCCCAGCACTGGGCAATTAATTTTCTTTCAGTCCCCCTCCACCTCTATCCTTTCTACCAAACTAGTCCCCACATGATTCTGTGCTCTAGCAGGGTTCTCGGCATCCTGTAGTGACCTAGTCTTAGGTAAGCTTTTTGTTTCCCTCCTTTCCCTTCATCCTTTCTTTTCTCTCTTTCCAACTTGTCCTCACCTAGTTCTGCTCTCTGGCAGGGTTTTCAGCATCCTGGAGGGGTGCAGCACTGGGAAATGACTCTTCCCTCCTCATTCCCCTCCATCATCTCTACCTAACCACTCCCCCTCCACCTATATCCTTTCTACCAAACCAGTCCCCACGAGATTCTGATCTCTGGCAGGATTCTCAGCATCCTGAAGAGGCCTAGTCTTAGACAAGTTTCTCCTCCTTCCCTTTACCATCCCCTCTACTATCTCTACCCAACTTGTCCTTGCCTACTCCTGCCCCTTACTCTAAGTCCTCACCTCATTCCGCCACTGGCGCTGTCTCTGCACTCTGAATGGGCCAGTTCCAGATATGACTCTCCCTTCCCTTCCCTATCCCTTAGCCCCATCTCTCCCCTGCCCCCCTCTCTACCTCCCTGCACTCAATCAAAGGAATTAGTTCACTTGAGCTAAAAAAAATTGCACTTTCTTTTCTATCTGAAGTCCTTCCAGATTGCACTAGCACTGTGTTAACTTGCCCTTCACAACTGATTTTTTTTTTGCTCACTTTTCTCCGGTAATGTTTCCCCCATCTTTATCCTCTCCTTCCCCCGGCTTATTTCCCCTGTCTACCCCTCTACCCTCCTTGGTGTCCCCACACTGAACCTCATTTATTTAATAATTGCTAAATAATCTGCCCCTTAACCGTGATCCATTCTTGCAAGGAGTTGGCTCAAAGGCTACATTAAATGTCTGTACTGTGTTCCTTAGATATGCCACCTGTAATTAAATACATATTCCACAGGTATGATATATTTAATTGTATATTATGTTACAAATGTGACTGTATGATTATTTATAATATTTTTTAACTGTATGTCTTGTTACAAATGTAATTGAATGTTTAATTTCTTGGATATGATAAATGTCAAACTGTATGCCTAATTTTTCATCCAATTGTGCCTCCCCCAGGTTGCACCAGGAGATGAGCAACTTGTTGTTCAGTGTGCCTTTCTGGTGAAACATTTGAATAAATAAATAAATGTGTAACAAGGGGTTTAAAGGCGGCCCCTATCATACACCTTTCCTGAGTCTATTAGGGTTCCCTAACCAACCATTTATCAAAGGGGTAATGTCAGCTGTTCTATATAAAGTTTCTATCCAGTTTACAAAGGTGGCTGAAATGCCATATGCTTTTAATACTGAAGATAAGTACACATGTGATATTGATCTACACTCAAGAGAAAGCCTTGTAAATGATTCTGATTGCTTCTTGTAAAAATGTCCCTTAATATTATTGGATTGTCCTGTATTTTCCTTGTGCGTATTAGCAAGTGTGCATGGGACTGATTAGCACTTCTGCTGCCTCAACTAGTCTCTTAGTCAATATTTTGACAGTATTTTATAATCATTATTGAGCAAGGTCAGTTGTCTCCAATTTCTTAAAGGAGATTCATGCTGAACCTGAAGGTAATTTTTCCTAGTAGATGTATTTTTTGAAACTGGTTCAAATTCTGTTATTGTTCCATCTATTCATGCCTATTAGTGACCTTGGTGGGTTTTTTTCCAATTCTTTTCCCTCCGGTCACAGCCTTGAGGTCCTCTCTCAGGCATCCTAGCCTTGTCCTGCTCACCTGAGGATCCCTGAGCTAAGCCTCCTCTCTCCCTCCTCTCCGATGGCAGCACCCCTGACTAACCCTATCCAGGGTGGGTCAGCCCCTCTTACCTGGGTGCACTTACGAGTCAGACTCTGTCATCGGATGAGGAGTGGATCCTGGAAATCAAAGGCCACCCATGGAGAGCCCGGCATTGGGCATAGTGGATAGGTGCCGTCGCCTGATCCTCGGCGCCGGGTTTTTCCATGTTCCTGGTTACCCCCTCAATGTGAGATGTGCAATGCCACACAGCCCATAGCATAGGTGCTCCCACCTACATCCGGAGGCAGCTGTCTGACGTCTCCTTACTGTATGAGCCCAAGTGCATAGTAGTGCCGCCAGTCTCCACTGGGGGCCGCTGCTGCACCAGGCTACTTCTAGATCCCTCCCCGAGAGAGGAGAGCAGTCCAGTGGACAGTCAATACTCTCTCCCCCTGCTGACCCCCGGTGGTCCGGGCTCATTCTGGAACCCGGGTCACTGGCATGAAGCAAGGTGTGGCATCCAGAGCCTCAACCCTCAGTGCCACCGGGCCGGCTTTGGTGGTTGTTTTTGATTGACAGTCTGGTGTTGAATGCCATTTTACAATTGTATGACGTAGTTTATGTCCCTCTCCAACCACAGAGTTCTACAATAGAGCATGAATGCATTGTTTCAACAATGGAAGAGTTGAGCAAGGGACATAAAGTACATGATACAGTTCTAAAATGGCACTTACTATCTGTGTGTAAATCAGAAACACCTAACAGGGTACTTAAAAAGCCTATAGAGATGGAACAGTAAAACAAATTTGAACGACTACTTAATAATCAACATATACAGCGAAAATGATTTACAGGTTCAATGTAGTTCTCCTTTAAGTCAGTTTTATCTCTTTTTTTATATATGAATATCAAAGTTCCCTGTACCATTGTACTTGCCAAAATGCCTGTAGTGAGACAATAATTTGAAGGCTATGCCTATAGTTCAATGGACAAGCAGCCAGCCACTCCCCCATCCTGTGCTACATAAGCAGTTCCTCTGAGACTCTCTCTCAAGCACTTTTTCTTTGCAGCCGGAAGCTCTGTCTGTCTGTTCTTTGCAGCTGCTGGGGCTTGCCCCCCCACCCCCCACCTTGCTATGTTTTGGCCTCTGTTTGTTTTTGCTGGACTTCTGTTTTCTGTTCTCCTGCATTTGGTTTGTATTGCTTGCCTCTGGCTGTGTGCTTCTTTCTGTTGCTTGTTCCCTGTTCTTCTGTGTTTTTGTGTCTCTCATTTTGCAATCTTTTGGGAGGTTTCTGTTTCTAAAATCCTTATATTTTTGTTAATCCAGAGATCATGCTACTTGCTCCCATTTACTCACAATGCAACTGTAATCGTTATCTGTGTGTTTCAGCTCAAGCTGCTTCCCTGCTGCTGCTCTCCAAGCTATGCACTTTAATTGTTTTCACCTATTTCAGGCTCACTCTGAACCCTAGCCCATGCAGCTCAATCCTGCTTCCTGAACTTATACCATGTACCTCACTGCTGCTGTTTTTACTGCACTGACTAGCTAATTTTCTGCCTTCAGAGCATTTCCTCCCTACAGTCTATGTTCATTCGAATTGATACCCATATACTGTAACTCATAACTACTCAATACTGATGCTGCTCTATTATGTTTGCACACTGCTATTATACTCTGGAGGTCAGCTAAGCTACCGCTGATGCTGTAAACTAGTTTCATTATCTGCATGTGTGTCACGGCACCTTCCCATCGCTTTCTTGTTTTTCCTATGCCAGGGGACTGGAAGTGTTGTTGAGGAGCCATGGCCCTGTGTGGTATACTTAACTCATGTTCGAATCCTGCCTTCGCTAGTAAAATCCTTCAAGTATTTGTCACCTTTCATTGGCTTCCTTGCTGGCCTGGCTGGCTTGCCCCACTATTCATATTTGCTGCTCCTTTGACCTCTGTGCAGGTCCGACCATTGCTTACTCTGCTTACTGACCTACAATACATGCAGGTCCACTCATTGCCTATGCAATTAACTTGCTCAACACTCACTACTACCATGTCTGACCTACACGAGGGTCCCAGCACTCAATGTTTCATTTAGCAGCTCCTGAATTGTTTTCTGTGGCATGCCAGCCATAGCCATTCCATGGAGCAGGGCCTCCCTGCAGCCCGACGGTCTCGCTCTGCACCTATGAAGTCCACATCTTGAGTGTGCTTGACTTGGGGCCCATAGCTGGGAATGTCCTCACTCTGGGCCTGGCTTTAGCTGTTCAAGACTCGATGGCAGCTACTGGTGTAGTATTTAAGACTAGCCATGATGGGTGGTTACAACAATCTCCTTTGGCTCTAGTATTCTTCTAGGAAGGCACCTTCACTGCATTCTCCCTATGACTGCTTCTGGTGCACCTGGTTTGTTTTTAGGGTGGGTAGACCAAGTGAGTGCCTCAGTAGTCATCGCTCTCCTCCTCTTGCCTTCGTTGCCCCCGATGTTGCAGAGCACTCTCAGAACCTTCCATGGTGTTCCCATTAGAGGGACTGAGTGAGAGCTTTCCTCCAAATTGGAATATTTTCCACCCCTCTTTAATTGGGTTTCTAAATTGCAGCAGCAGAGCTGTCACTGAACAAAACATCCTAGCCTGGAGGGAAGGCTACCTAGGCCTTGGATCCCAAGAGATTTCGTTTTTTTCTCTCTCCTCTGTGCCTCAAGTCATAAACGTTAGTGAGCCATAGTTAGTGTTCCCTAGTTCCTTTAGGTGGGTTCTGCTGTTGGATGGAGGCGAATGGTGCCCCGTCTTGCCATTCCCTCTCTCCTTAGGAGGCCCCCTTCAATCTCCAGTGCAACCCATTGTACTCATGCCATTGCTAACCTGAGCACCTCATTATGTTATCAAGCTGCCTGGTGCCTAATCTACTACTATGCCTCACAGCTACTGATTGCTAACATGCTTTTGTACTAATTTTCTTTTTGGGGATGCTTCTTAAGGTACCTTTAGCCAAGGGAATTTTCCCACGGCACATCCAGGGGTGGAATCCTCTTTGAGGGTTCCTTGCCTTTGATACCCTTACAGGGTGGTACTTCCTCTGGAATAGAGAATGTGAAAGGCTAAACCAAGTAACACAGTTGCACAAGCATAACATCATACTGGCTGCGTAGGCCATTGTATTGGAAGGCTATGCCTGTAGTTCAATGGACAAGCAGCCAGCCACTCCACCTTCCTGTGCTTCATAAGCAGTTCCTCTGAGCCTCTCTCTCAAGCACTTTTTCTTTGCCCCACCATCCTCCCCTCCTCCTTCTCCAGCAGCATTGCCTGTCTCCTTGGGATGCTTCCTAAGGTACCATTAGCCAAGGGAATCATCCCATTGCACCTCTAGGGGTGGAACCCTCTTTTAGGGTTCCTTGCCTTTGGTACCCCTACAGGGTGGTAATTCCTCTTGAATAGAGAGCACGAACGACAAAACCAAGTAACACAGTTGCACAAGCATAACATCATACTGGCTGCATAGACCATTGAATTATAGAATTCTGTCAAAGGGTCTACAAAGTTTCTCTTAAAGGTCTGATAGAATTCAGCACTGAGTCCAACTTGTCCCGGTGCTGTATTCTCGTTCAGTGAATCAATACTTGCTTCTGCTTCTTGTTCTGTAATGAGCCGCTGTCAGTTATTATGTACCACCTCAGGTAATGCTGGGACACCTTACACTGCAAAAAAAGCTGGGTCAGGTTTCACCCCTCCCCCCACTCCAAATGTATTTTGGACATAAGTATATACTTCTTTTAATATTTCCTGTTTAGAAAAGACTCAACTCTCTTGTGATGTCTTTACACTCTCCATTTTCCTGCAATCCACTCTCTTTTGACAGTCTTTGAAAGGATCAAAAAACTGTTTCGTCGTTTGTGTCCCAAATTGCATTTCCTTTTGTAAGGATTTGCCCCTATCATATTGTAGAGTTCTCATTTCTTGTATGAGATTTGCTATGAGTGATGTGTTGTCCTGGTTATACAATTCTGCGTGTGATACTGCTCTCTGCAAAGTGTTCCTTAGCTGTTCCCTGAATATGTTTGTAGAAACTGCATTGAACTTTCCTTACTATTCTCCCACCATTGCATG
This sequence comes from Neoceratodus forsteri, assembly GCA_016271365.2. Classification (NCBI taxonomy): domain Eukaryota; kingdom Metazoa; phylum Chordata; order Ceratodontiformes; family Ceratodontidae; genus Neoceratodus; species Neoceratodus forsteri. The sequence goes on along the minus strand of CM057454.1, from coordinate 914,231,722 downwards.
ATATTGTCATAGAAGCAGTGTACTGATTCCTGGACTTCCCAATGTAAATCTCTCTTTTTTTTTTTTGTAATTCTGGATCAGTTAAGATTTGATTATTCAATCTCCATTAGGGTTACCACCTTTTGAGAAGCCCAAAGTGGGACATTTCTTACTGAAAAATGATTTTTCGCAGGACAGTATGTAACCTCTACCAATGCATCAGACTTGTTTTCTTTATGTAATCAGAATTAAGGCTAAGTATTGTAGTTTCATGGATGCTTCTATTGTTTCTTATCATTTTAACATATTTTCGCTAAGGTATTACAGTTTTCTGCAACATTTAGTGGAAAGTTAGAAAATATTTTTCTACTATAAAGTCAGGACATTTAGTAATTTTCATGTTTTTTTCAGGACACAGCTGCCAAATCAGGACTGTCCTGCGATAATCAGGACAGGTGGTCACCCTAGTCTCCATGTCCCTTTCCTGGAGAGGGAAGTTGTCCCCATTGTATTTTAAAATGATAGTATCTTATGATCTGATATCTCTGTTACATGTTTGCCAACTTGTCTTACTTTAGAACAGAGGATACAAGTAAAGTCTATTCCTGTTCTTAAAGAACCTTTGCTAAAAGTGAATCCTCTCATTGGATGTATATTTATTTATTTATTTTATTTATTTATTGAATTGTTTCACCAGGAGAGGCACACTGAGCAACAAATTGCTCGCCTCACAGAACATCCTGGGGAGGTAGAGGAATATTACAGAATCAAAACAATTTATATGGAACACAATAGAGTACATTAGCCTTAATACAACATAATTAGGCATACAGAATCAAATACAAATTATGAAGAAACACAGTGTACTACATTGGGCAAAATACAGCAAGAATAGGCATACAATGTGTAACATTTCAGACCAAGCCAGACAGGGGAGCAGAACATGTTCTAGTTACAGGCACTCATAGTCAAAAACTGTTCTAGAGAGTACTCAAATTTTGGCAGTTTCATATGCATACATACATTCATGTGGGCTGGGGTGGCATTTAGAGCCACGGTGCTAAGGGGCAAGGGCCTTCAGGCGGTGACCCACAAGCTCCCTCATTTGTCACAGTTGTATTCCCCAAATTGTGTTAGGCACCTACACTTTAAGGAGCTATTCCCTAATTGCCCTCCAAGTCCCAAGGGTCAACACTTGTTTTGGCAAAGCTGCTCTAAGCTTCTCTTTACCCACATTGTGGAACGGTTTACAAAGGAACTTGAAGCTGAGCTGCCCTGTTAGTCTGAATATATTCAAGGTGCTCTACGATCGCTACATGAAAGCACCTTGCAAATGTTTTCCTCACCGCTAGCCCACTAATTCCGCAACTCCCCCTTTCCATCCTGACACTCACCATGTTTCTACCACTGGCTCTCACTCTTTCCCTATTAACTCTTCCTGCTGCATCACCCTTCCCGTCCACTCCAGCCTGGCTAAAGTCCCACCCCATCCATAGTAGTGTCCCAGTTACCTAACCCTCCTCCATCATTATCATAATAAACAAATACATGGCAGCCATCATCACTTTCTGTGGTTTTAGCCCAATTCTCCCCCAGTCGTCGGTAATATATCCCTCCACTTCTTTACCTCTCTAACCTGCCACCCCATACACGGCCTCTTTCCTCTATATGTGTAGTTGCTGGCTGCCTCACTCAAAAGATCTCTGCTTATAACCCCTGTATGCCTACGGTTGATTGTACATCTGCTGACTTCTTCAATTGTAAAATAATGCTGTTATTTATTTATTTATTTATTTCAACCTTGTACTGTACTGTATACACTATATATACTTTTCTTCCTTGTATATTATTGCTTTTTGTGTACCTACTTATACTGTACTTTGATGTATTCATGACCAGGTCCACCTTGAAAATGAGCCTTGCTCAATGGTACCCGCCTGGATAAATAAAGATTTTGATTGATTTGATTGATTGGAAGTGCAGGTAGTGCTAGGGTGCGTAGTTGCTAGCAAGGGAGTGGGTAATTACTATCTAGTAAGCTATACTCACGAGATGCATCCCGTAGTTTAGCTTGACGTATCACAGTCAGTAAGCTATTCAAGTCACAGAACATTTAATCTGTTTTTAACCCCCTATCTGCTCTTTTCTTGGCTACTGTTAACCCCCACTCCTCCTCACACCACCAACCTGGATGTATGTAAATATGGTTGAATGTCTTGGAACAAAGCCACTCTTGCTGCTTTTGTCTGTGGTGCATAGATTCCAATATCTCGAAAGTCTGTTTTATAGGTTATATCTAAAATTAGAGCCCTTCCAGGAACTACATCTATTAGTTTTGTAACATGGAATTCTGTTCCAGCTGAGAGTATCCCTACTCCGTCACATTTTTCTGTTCCTATTGACCAGAAGGTTGTGCCTTTTGTCCACATTCTTGTGCCCTGGGAAGTTTCATATTGTGTTTTAGGTCATGTCCTGTAAAAAGATTAATTGTGCCATGTTGTCTAATAGTGCCATAAAAGTGATCATCCATTTTCTATAACTCTTTATACTGATCACATTTAGGGAGAGGATTGAAAGTATGCCCATGGGTTATGTAAATGTAACTTCTTCAGGTCAACTGTCCCTGTTTTCCACAGATCTGGTGATTCTAATATTCCTAGAACCTGAGGACTCTGACCCTGGGTCTCAAAATCTGAAAGTATGTTAGGTTACAGGAGGTGACAGAAGACGCTTTGAAAAAATCTCCTCATCATTATCTCACTGCCCTTCCCCGTCCTAGTACCCCAAATTTGTTTTGTATCAGTATCTCACTCTGTATCTTTTTTTTAGATGTAGGTGTCCTTTCTGTTCCAGGCCTTTTGTATCTTTTCTTTAGATGTAGGTGTCCTTCCGTTCGAGGCCTTTTCCTTTTCCTTTTGGTTTCACCACCTCATGGGTATCTGGAAGGGGAGGAGGCATTTCTACTGAACTACTAGCTTAACTGCACAAGCTACAAGGAAGGGGAGGGTCTGCTATGGAATTCTTACATCAGGTGCCATAGTCCCTTAGAGCCCCTCTGGTACAATGCCTCCCACTGGCTGTCACATCAATCACCAATCTAGTTTTTTTTATAGCTGCCTTAAGGGCCCATATCCTCTCCTCACATCAATGCCAGTGTAACCAGTAACCTGTGGATCCTGCACCATGCTGCTAGGCCATGCACCTGCCCTTTGCCTGACAGTGGAGAGCCCTCACTATTTTTAGTCTACAGGCTCCTCACCTCCCTCAGTTACCATATAGTGCACTGGACTATGAATGCATTGTATTATGTATAAGGCAAGGCCGCCCTGAGGTGGCTTACTACCAACTCATATCATGCATTGCTTTAGCTACCAATTGTATAGGTCTTAACTGCTCATTAGGTGAATATGTTGATAGCTCTGTCCTGTTTTAGCTAACAAATGTATAGGCATTAACCAGTGCTCATTGTACTTATACTCTGTATGATTGCTCACCCACATTTATTCCATGTATGTACTGTATAAATGTCTATGTTTTATTCTGATGTGGAGCCTTTGGAAATGAGTCTATGACTCAAAGGGTTGTAATTCCTAAATAAATAAATAGTCTCTCTGATCTCTTGTTTTATTCCCGCTACCTTGGGGGGTGGAGGGGCCTGTGTCCATATTTTCCTGTTTCTGTTCAGTTTGTTCTATGCGCCTTTGTGAGGGTGGGGTACTTTGTGGAAGAGTATCCTGACCTATAGCTTGGGTTTGTTGTTTCTCAGCATTTTTGCGCATTTATTTCTCCATATGTCTCTTTTGATGCTTGAGCTGCCGCTCTCTGTTGCGCCAAGTAACAATGCCTCTTATGACATGTCTAGTCTGCTATGAGAGGCCCATGGGCATTTAGAGAAAGGGTGGACCTCTTTTCCCACATAAATTACATCTAAATGCATTTGTACAATCATTAGTTACATGTCCATACCCATACAGTGTGCACACCTCATACTGTCACATGCATTACTCAGGCGCATAGGTGAACCACTCCAAAGCAAGAATTTGGCTGTCCTGCATGAAACAGCATGCCTTTTCCTTCCTAACAAAAGCTACGGTAAATGCATTATCCTCGATCAGTTTGTAACAACTGTACTCTGATTTTCCAGCCCCTGTCCAAATTTGTTCAGAATCAATGATTGGTTCTGGCTCAACCAGAACCTTGCATCGCTGTCAAAGCCAGTACAGTATATTAGCAATGATTATGCTCTAATTTCTAAACATGATTGTAATGGTCTGAAGGGAGGGCTTTGTGAGTGGGATTGACAGAAAAGGAAGCCATAAATTGGTATTCTGCAACTTGTATTGGTTCCAAAATCTGTCCAAATGCTGCACTTGTTTAAAGCTAACATCATAGTTTTTTTCTCCTACATGAATCAGAGCATAAATTTCAGAAGCATAACATTTCATTGAATTTTTGAGATGTGTACGTGCCACCTACACCCTGTCTGGAGGAGTCTTCAGCCCTCCTTTGTAGATTATTCTAGCAGCATTTCTCTTGGGCACTGGTTCCCCAATAGCTTTAAAAAAATCACTATGCTCTAGGCCTAGGTGGACTGTTTTTTCCATGGTTAGTCTGTTCTCTACTTGATGCATATCTTGTTTGATCAACATGTATTTCCTCTCTGTGGTTAGGGGTGTCCTGCTCTTTATTTTGTGCAGCTGATGAGTTTACACCAGTCTGATGTCCTTTTTCCAAATGTTCCCATTCTGTCTCTTGGGGAGGTTGCAGTCCTGCTGGCCCTTTTTTATTAGTGCCCTGTATCTCTGTATTAGTCAAGGTGATAGCCCCTTTTATTGAACTGCATTTGCTCACCTGCATTATCTAACTGTTCAGGATCTCCCATTTCCATTTGCAGTGATAGGATGTCTTTTCCCTGGTTTGCGGTTCAGTATTTGTAACCTGGACATTCTCTGTTGTTTGCATCTCATTTGGTGCCAACTGGTGATAGTGCTGCAGAGTCTGGTCAGTGTCATCAGGGGCCCAGCCTCCTTCGAGTTTGGATCAACCTGCTGCTGTAATGGCTTTTCTAGTGACCAGGGCATGACGTCTTCTGGAGTTTTGGTTCTTCTGCTTATTTTTTGCTTATTTTTTCCGTTCCAGTGTTTTTTTCCCTACTTTGGATGTTTCTGCTGGTTTTGTTGCCTCTGCCGAAATTGGCATTATCTGAGCTGCTTTTGCCACTTCTGCCATTACGGGCATCACTGGAGCCAATGTTGTTGCCATCTCCATATCTTTAAACTGGATTCCAGGTATTTGCATTACAATTTCTGCATCCCTTTCTGGCTTTCTTGATGCCAATTTTTGTTCCACTGCCTGTAGTAGTGCCAAAAGTACTGTCCATTGCCATTCATGCATATCCACCTCATTCGAGGTGCTAGGCTGGTTTTCAATCATTCTTAGTGCTGGGTTTGGAGTTTTCTCCCTTGTTTGGGGCTCATTGAACTCCTCTTCTGTAGAACTTGTAATTTGCATTATTGCTTCCTGATGACATGCTGCATCCATAGATGTGCTTGCTGAAGTTTGAACCTCTGTCCTGCAAGCTGCTACTCCATCGCTTCTGAGATTTTGTCATCCGTTATCTTGGTCAGGTGCGCACCAAGAGTAGGGAAATTTTATTGAAAAGTGGGCTTCATTACAACAACAGTACAAAATACAACATATATACAGTACTACCAGACAGAAAATGATAACCTAAATAAGTGCATTATACAGTATTGTATATACAAATTATCCATTCGAATAGCATATACCTCTCCCAGTTTCTTTATATTAAAGAACAATTATAACCATATTCCAATCCCTGTATCTAACCTCAACCTCCCCAAAAAACAATTCAATGAATCCATTTATGCAGTTCATCCAGAGATGTTTAACCTTTTCCATTGGAAAATGTTCTATGCCTTTTGTAATACCGCTCGTAGTGCCTTCTGTAGGTTATTTAGTATTTCTATGGGGGATACCGACCTCTGTTGGAGGACACACATGCATTTTGCATGCCAAATAAAATATCGAAGAATAGCAAATCATATCTATACAGTATCTAAATGGCATCTGCCCCAAATCCCTGATGGGGGGGGGCATACAATAAAGTTGCATAGGTAAGGGACAGAAACAAAGGTTCCTCCCAGTCTTTGGCTGTCAATGCCCAGAAATCCTTCACATAATCACAATCTAAAAACAGATGATGTTGTGTTTCTAACACCTGTACACAAGTCTCCTATGACAATACCTATGAAAGATCTGTTTGTGCTTGTTATTATTCTGCACACTAGCCTTCCATAGTTTCCCAACCAGACACAATCCCATACATAGGGGCAATCCCGCTTTGATAGCTGTTTAAGAACCCCCGTAGCTGAGTATCTTGAGACTGGGAGCAAACCTCTATCCAACACTGTGTCTAGTATAATCTCATAACTAGTTTTCCTATCTAAGGTTTGAAACTGTGTGACTGTTAGCCCCATTTCATGATGTACTTTACACACTCTAATCCTTACTGAGGGACTGAGGCTATCTTGCTTAAGAGTTTCATTTTCCAAGAGCCCATCGGGAAGACAGAGGTCTAACCATAATTTGACCAGGGTTTCATAGTTCATCACCTGGTTTTAGGGTGATCCCAAAATTATAACATGCAACAAGACTGTAAAAAACACAACTGGATGTATCATATTAACCCCACCCCGAATCCTACGATATGTATATTCCCATTTTATGGGGTTCAACCTAGACCCCCAGAAAGCCTGGAAGAAAACACTCTATAACCCTGTCATCAGTCCCTGGGGAGGGGGAAAAACATAACATGTGAACAGAAAGATAGGGACCAATAGTGACCTAATCAGTACAACTCTTTTTTTTAGGAATCTGTTGGCCTTTCCAGCCCACCACTACTCTATTAGCCATGCCATACTTTTTCCCCAGTTTGTCAAGGCCATATCTCTTGGACCAAAGTCCACTCCTAGTATACAGATCGGATCCTGGGAAACTGAGATATCTGAGATCCTACCTGCCCAGGAGGGGCATTATCAAGACACACCTCTACTTTTCCTAGATTTATACTGGATCCAGACATACTTGTAAATTTCTTTAAGGTGTAAGTTAAGGAAACCTCACTGGTATCTGGAGCTAAACTAATACAAGAGCATCTGCATATGCTAAAATCTTTATTGGGGTATACCTGGGGTGGGAGAAAGCCATCTTATCTTGCTGTCTGACAGTAATTTTTGAATAAGAATATCTATCCCAAAGGCATAAAGCAATTGACTTAAGAGACAGCTCTGACACCCCCCTGCATCTGCTGATGTGTTTACCACACCAGCTGTTTATATTAGGGATAATTACAGCACTCTGGTACATGGTCTTGATCCACTCTACAAACAAGTGTGTGATTCCAAATGCCTTTAGGGTGCAGAATAAACACTCATGCGCCAACCTATCAAAGGCCTTTTCCTGATCCAATCCGAGTACATACCCCTGTAGATCCTCTTGCTCCCCTTTATAAAAAGCTTCCTGTGGACAATCAAATTGTCATGTTGTCTTCTGTTAGGCACAGCACAAGTTTGAGGAGAACTTATTAAGTAGTCAGGTACTTTCATTAATCTGGCTAACAAAATTTTGCTCAAAATCTTAAAATCAGTGTTCAGGAGGCCTAATGGCCTCCAGTTCTCTACTTCTGTTTTGGCACCTTTCTTATATAGCAGAACTAATACTGCCTCATTCATTGAAGCAGAAAACCTTGAAGATGACAACATATAGTTGAACAAAATTTCTAAAGCTGGGGCTAGTTCTTTATTGAATTTTTTATCTAAACCTGCTCCCATACCACCTGACACTGAAGCTGTGTCATTTTTAAGACTGCTAATAGCACCTCCTACCTCCCATAAAGAGATGTATTTGGTTAATTCTTGTGATTCTAATTCAGATGCTTGAGGTACCGTAACTGAAGTGAATCAAAATAGCCTTGAATTTCTGAGCACTGTGGCCTGGCCAAACAGAGTTTCTGTGTATTGTTCCACCACTTGCAAAATGCCTTCTGGAGTAGAGACTATATTCTCTGTAGTGTCCTGCAGTTCTGTTATGACTCTACTGTCTACTCTAGATTTGCATTCCTTAAAGGGATCCAGAGATTTCTTCTTTACCTGGGTACCAAACTTAAGTTCCTGATTTAGTATTTAGCTCTATCATATTGTATGCCACCATCTGTGCCTTTATAGTACTAATCTGAGAACTATAATCAAAATTGGTCAATTCAGACTGGGGTATGCATACTGCAGCTGATTATGCAGCTGAGGTAATGCAAGTAATCCCTATTAGCCACATATTTAGTCCTGTTCTGAAAATCACTTGCCAGGACCTCTTCGTATCCTCCCACCAGTCAGTTAAATCATCATAGCACTCTAATGCTGAAAGCATAGCTGACAATTCCCATTTCCAAATTCTGTAGTAAGGAATCTTCTAATAGGGACTCATTCAGCCTCCAACCATTTTGCTTACATCATGGTGTGTCATCCCAACTGAATTTCAAATCAATAGAAGCATGATCTGAAAACTCACATGCTTTTGTATTCACATCTAATATAGTCAAGATTGAGGAAATAAAAATAAAATCATACAGGTTTTTAAAGGGCACCTGAAATATGTGACACCTCCCGAAGGATTTTTATTCCTATATGCATCTGCCAATCCTGTGGTGGTGACTATATTCTGTAGCACTAAGGAGTCACAAAATAGTTTGTTTGTTTGCAAGTCTTTGAGTGTCTTAACCCACAAATAAAATCCCCAGCAATATGAGAAGGCAATGAGGTGAAGAAAAGGTTGAATCTCTCCAAACAGGAAACTCTTTACTTTCTTTGGGGCATATATGGCTATAAGTCAAAACCTTTCCGCTCCGTAAGAAATATCTAACAGTAATGCTCTTCCTGGGTGAATCTCTACCAACCTGGAAACTTTTAACAGTGGATTAGCAAAAAGTATCCCCATCCCATCACATGTGTCCTATGCTGTAGACCAAAAAGAAGGACCCTTAGTCCACGCCTTACAGACTTGTTGGAACTCATTGTATGTTTTTAGTCTTGTGTCCTGTGTACAATATATACCACTTCTGCCCTCCTTTAAAGTATGCAACACCCCAATGCATTTCCTATTACGTATGATACTGCTTACATTAAGAGTGGATATGGTGAGGCAATGCATCTTATGTAGAAAAAACAGATGTTATGTTAAAACCAACCTTTGGAGTATTGTAGGTCCTCCTCTGTCAAGTGTGCTTGTCTATGGAATCCCCCCCCGTATCAGTGGTGGTGGATGCTATGGAGGAAGTTTCTGACTCTTCTTCACCTGAATCCCCTTCATAAGGTTGCGTAGTCAAGGCAGTATATTTATTATCTTTCTTCCATGGAGAGGAGCCCATGCTTCCCCCCCCCCCGGATTCATCAGCAACTTTAGGAGCCAAGGATTTCCCCGATCTGGACCTTTTCTTTTGCATTGCCACCTTAAATGGCTTGTCCTGTCCCATTGGGAGGGGGTAGCATCTCTGACACAACTATATCTTCTGTGCTAGTGGGGGGGAGCTGTAAATTTATATCTGCACTTATCACAGCAGACTCTGCCAGTGGGGAGTCCACCATCACTTGGTCAATAATCTGCTGTGCTGGATTCAATAGGGGATCTGGAGCTACCTGATCTGGGGGACTCTCCTCCCCCATCAGTGTTTCTCTGTCTGTTCTTAGATTCTGTTCTGCCACCCTTTTTGCTTGTAACTATTGGGAAATGTTAATCAGACCCTCATGAGAGGGGCAATCTTCTCTGTTATAGTAGGTCCATGGACACCTTCCATATGTATGGGCAGTATATTCACAGAGGTTACATTTGAATAAATTAAAACAGTTAGCTGCAACATGACCATACTCTAGACAATGGCTACAATGGGAAGTGTCACAAGCAGTACTGAGAAGTGTCTGAGCCACTTTTGAAGCAGGATCGAGGTTGTCATGCATTAAAGAGGGATTCCCTATCTTTCCCTAAAAAAAAGCTATTAGGAAAATGTATCATGCCAGTATTAGTAGAACACAATTTTACCCTATCTAATATAGGGGTGGGTCTGTCCAGTACCTCACACCGCTGATGTAGCCACAAAAGTATGTCCTACATGTTAACGCCTTCATTTTTGAACATAACTCTTATGTTTTTGACTAATGGTCTGGTAAGAGGACTTGCTAAGAAAGGTATCCACACAGGAGAATTCTTAAGCCCCTGATACTGTGCCCAGAACCTGTCTAAACCAGAAACACTTTTGAAAGTCACATCATAATTGCCACTTCCAATGTGTATCAGGGCAAATATTTCAGATGGAAAAAATTTCACAGAGCCTTTTAACAATATTCTTGCTATATGTAGCCTTCAGGAGGGGACTCTAGTCCCAACTTTATAAATCAACCAAACTGCGTTCCTTCCAGGAGCGGGTTCACCCTTATTTTGAAATAAATCCAACATTTTAAACATGGCATCCAATTGGGCCCGACAATTAGGATTTCCCAAAACCTCCTCAGAGGGACCAAGTCTTATGGAATCCCCTACAGCTTGAACCTGGTGTCTTCTACCAGAGGAAGGGGTAGTCACTCCTGCAGTGCTGGAAGCCTCAGTCCCTTGTTGTGGTGTTATCAAAACAGATAAATGTTCAGAAAGTTTAGCAGCTGTGTTATCCTGGGGGGAGTTGGAGCTCATAACTGAAATGCTATTGGTGGCCACCAGTTCAACTGCTTCCTGAAGTAGCATTCTATCTTTGTGTTGTAACTTGTTATTGATTTTCAACAAAGAAAGTAGACAAACTTACATCCACAAGGCCAGGGGCCTGTAACAGTAATGCAGAATACATATATTTCAAACATTAAACATTACCTATCTTATGGGGAAAGGGTAGGAAAAGTGAGAGGAAGGGAGAACAAAATCACTGCAGAGGGAGGGAGGGGAGAGGGAAGAGGATCAACAGGTTACTTACATATCCATATACAGGAAATTCCAGGTAGGATCCATATCCATTCTAGTCTACCCAATAAGAAGAAAATAGAGCCTGTGTTCCACCTGTCCGTAGTTAGCTAGCAAGGGGTAAGGGTAAGAGGGAGGACTATTAGTATGGGATGGTCAGGAGAGATAAGAAAGTCCTAAAACATTCCAGTTTGTAGCAGTGTGCCGGCATTGTTCATAGCATTATACAATCATTTATATATAAATGTACTCACTGGAGGGTTGAGCTTCAAGACAGGGTTTGCTGGACATAGGCACATGAGTCAGTTCTTCTGTATCTGTGCAAGTCGCTCTAATCATTTTCACGGCATCATGAGAGGAGTCGAACTAGGAGTGTGTTTATGTTCTGCAATCTCTGGCCTTTATCTAGAGGCAGAACAGAGGAACACAAGAAATCCCAAAAGATTCAGATTCATAACATAAGTAACAATTATAATGCAAATACAACAGTGTAGCGCCAGTAATTGCATAATTTAAGGTCTGTGGAGGAGCCTGAATTTTGTATGTTTATAAGGAATTGGTGGAAGATCTTACTAAAGTTGAGGGGAGATAATTAAGGAGAGTAGGTGCCTAAGTTTCCCAGTCATCCTTACACTTGGTTAGTGAGATAATAGTCCAGCTGTGTCCGTCAGGCTAAGGGGGGGTAATCATCCTATACCCGTCTGAGGGTGAACATAACTTAAATAGGGAGCCCTACAGAGTCTAAATTTAGAGAGTTGGTATGTTTGAAGATGGGAAATTCTGTCCAATTTAGCTTGAACGAAGAGAGGCCAGCACTTCCATCAATGTAGGGACCATGGGAGATCTCCATTTACAAAGCAGGGCCTCTTGGTTTGCATTGCCAGGAGGGTGAGCCATTTGTATTCAGGTAAGAGAGCTTAGGAAGGTTGGTGGTAATACCCAGGAGATAAAAAAGAGCAAAGAGGGACTTGGAGCTTTAATACTTTAGAAGCCACATCTTGTATTGAATTATTTATTATACAAAAAAAAGGCTGAATTAGAGGGCAGGATCACAGTATGTGCATCAAATCTCCCGCTGGAGCTTGACATTTCCAACACTTATCAGAGTCCAGAAGCTTAGATTTATAGAGATTCACAGGGTTTTATGCCACAGTGGGATATTTTATTTTGTATTAGATGTGATCTAGCATCTCTCAACCATTTGTGTGTGTCCATCCAAGCCCGGTCCCAGGCGTTGGAAGTGATTGTGAGGTGTAAATTTTTTCCCACTTATGTTTAGCATCTTCAGACTGAGAGGGTAAAGAGTCCCTGAGGTTGGCATAGATACGACCTGCCAGAACTTTTGGGTTTTTAATCCAAGATTGTAAAGCAGGAGGGTTGTATTGTGTCTGGGGGTGCAGAATAGGTCTTAGGACCTCTCTAAGCTGTAGGTATCTCCAAAACTCAGTCTGAGTGATATCCCACTTCTGTTGGAAGTATTGAAATGGGTATATTGTGTTGTTCATTGGGTCCAATACATCTCCAAGGGTGGAGATCCCCTTCTTGGCCTAGTATTTCCACCAAATCCAGTAGCCCCAAATCGTGATGGCGGGGTTCTGCCAAAGGGGGGTGAGGGTGATCAGGACAGGATCCATCTTTAACCTCCGGTGAACGGCATACCAGTTGGATCTTGAGGCCTCTATTGTAGGTCAGGTAAGGGTTGGATTTAAACTGCTGGGAGGTCTGGATTTACTGTTGGGGCATGGAATAAGAGTGATGAGGGAGGAAAGTTCCTGAGATGTCTAACTCTATTTGGAGCCACTGAGGAGAAGAGGGTGAGTGAGGGACCATCCATTTGACCATCTGGGCCAAGAGAAAAGCCTGTCGGTAACCCTCTAACCAAGGGAGGTTCCAGCCTCCGTGTTTCCAGTGGGATCGAAGTTTAGCTCAACTGTATCTTAGTTTGGTGCCTTCCGATAGAAAGTGTCCTATTAATCTATCGATGGCCAAGTACCAGTTTTTGGGAAGGAGAATGGGGATATGCATAAGTAAGTAAGAGTTTTGGAGCTGTGACCATTTTGATGGCTGCAATTTTGCCTGCCAGAGTAAGTCTAAGGAGTTTCCATCTATCAAATTCTATTTTGATGGAGGAAAGAAGGGGGTGGATATTAATTTGCCAGACTGTATCAAGGGAGAAAGACAGTATTATACCCAGGTAGGTAATCCCTTGCAGGGCCCAAAGAAGGTCAGACCTCTATGCCATCTGTTGGGTACAGTACTTATTCAGGGACATTAGCTCGGTCTTGGTCTGATTCAGTTTGAGACCACAGTATGTATGAAAGGAATCCAGGAGAGAGAGAGAAAAGGAGGTATAGACCGGTGGACATCTGCTAAAGGAAGGAGGAGGTCATCTGCATACATAAGAGTTGTGTATGATGTGTTATCTACCATAAGGCCAATTATTTCAGGGTGGCTATGAATGGCACAGGCCAGGGGCTCAATGGCTAGAACAAACAGAAGGGGGGGAGAGAGGACAGCCCTGTCTTGTCCTGCGTTCTAATGTAAAGGGTGGAGACAATACCAAATTTGTGTTAACTCTGGCTGAGGGTAGATTGTATATGGCTTGTACCCTTGATAAGAATATTTCACCCATTCTGAAATATGCGAGGACTAGGTATAAATAGTTCCATTCAACAGAATCAAATGCCTTCTCAAAATCCACTGCAAGACCAGCGGCTGGAGAGGAAAGGGATCTAGCGGAGTATATGAGATTTAGAAGAGTTCTCAAATGGTCTGAACTATGCTTACCAGGAATAAAACTTGCTTGTGAGGGGTATATGTCTGACGGAGGAGGGGAGAGATCCTGGTCGCCAGGAGTTTGGCATACAGTTTGCTGTCGAGGTTAATGAGGGAGATCGGGTGATAATTCCCTGCATTGGTGGCGTCCTTACTTTTTTTGGGATAAGAACAATAGTGGCCCTCTCATTGAGGGGAGTACACACTTGCTTCTATCTCCTAAACACCTCAGTTAGAAGGGAGAGATAATGGAGGCCAGTGCTTGATAAAATAGCAGTGTAGCCATCTGTCCAGGAGATTTCCCCAGTTTCATATCTTGGATAGCTGAACACACCTCAACCTGAGAAATGGGAGCTCAAAGAGTTGGGACCCTGCACTGTAGGGAGGCTAGCTGAAGAGAGTCTAGGAAGGGTCATGTATCTGGGTTCCTTATCCTTGTCTGACCAGTGTGAAGGGAACGTAGAAGGGATGCCATAATTGAATAATGGTCTCTGGGTGCTACCATCACCCTTTCTTTGTTTCTTTGTCACATGTATCTATGTACTGACCTGTTGCTTCGGAGTTGATAAGCAGAACTTTGCCTCCTTTATCTCCTTCCTCTCAGAATGTGTTGAAGGTGAAAAATGGCCACTTCTGCCTTTCTGTGCAGCAACTGATTAATTTCAAAGCAGAGTCCCAGAATGGTCCTACCTGCTTGGATGTATGGGTAGAGGGTGAGGTTGGGCTTTCAAGGAGGCTTCCCGGCCATTGCAGCTCCTGCTCAAAGATGTGGCTGGTGCTTTAGGTCTTCTGATTGGCTTACTGCAAACCCCATAATATTCCTTGCATTGTAGCCTTAAAGGCTTCCAGGTGTTACTGCGTGCAGGTGTCCGTAACAGGATTCTCTGTAACAAATTGAGGAGGCCTTGGTCCAAGCCTCAGGGATAAATCCTGGGTCTCCCACATAGGAGTGGTTCCAGTTTCTAGTTTCGTGTATGGAGGCTTGAGGGTCCCAAGAACAAAAGTTGGTCCAGGGCATTGTCAGAAATAATACAGGGAAATTTTAACATCCAAAGTTTTGATGTTAAGGTGGAGCCTAACCAGAAGTTTAATATATATGATGCATTTGGGATCAAGTGGAAGGTGTAATCCCTCTCTGGGGTGGAAAAGCCTACAAATATCTGGGAGACCCTGATCCAGAATAATTTGATTTAGTGCCTTCCACTTCTGAGGTGAGATTCCTTGCTATCATTCTATCTAAAGACAAGGATTAACGTCAGGTTAAAATCACCTCCCATGAAAGGGCATTCCTGAAGGTGAAATTCCAGAATCACTTCTGTAATGGTGTGGA
The DNA here is from genome assembly GCA_016271365.2 of Neoceratodus forsteri. Taxonomy (NCBI): domain Eukaryota; kingdom Metazoa; phylum Chordata; order Ceratodontiformes; family Ceratodontidae; genus Neoceratodus; species Neoceratodus forsteri. The sequence goes on along the minus strand of CM057454.1, from coordinate 914,216,622 downwards.
AAAAGCTTGAGTGTCTTCATTGAAGGTGTATAAATTATAAAAAGTGACCGTGCCTGAAGGGGTCTCGTGATCGCTATCACCCATCTGCCGTCTGAGTCTGAAATTGTCTGAGTCAGGGTCCATGGAAGAGTTTGGTAGAAGGATGATTGCCCCTGCATTTCCTGGAGGCATTGGAGTGGACCTACTGTACCCAATCCTTTACTTATATGTTTATAGTCTTCCCAGTCAGTTGGTCTCCCCTGCAAGAAGAGGCGTATTTGGGTGAATCGCTTCAGGTGTGTCCATACCTTTTTCGCTCAATGGTGAGTTTAGCCCTCGGACATTGAAATTGTGAGCACAATCATGACATTATGCCTTGCTTGTAGGATATTAACTGGAAAAATGATGCTACTATGCAAAATACAACAGTGAACTATTTTTATCTCACTAGGTTGAGGATTGTATTGATAGCCTCGGGGTCTATAACACTGATTTAACAAACAGTTATGGACTTCTATTATATGGGATCACACAGCCCTTTAATCTCTGTGTGTTAAGAAATGACACTTTATAGATCAAACTACTATCCTGTAACTTCTAATCCAAAGTGTCAATTAACCTAACCTATTAAATAAAATAACAGTTTGAGGAATGAGAAAGAACTAGCCAGTTTGCTCCAACAAATGGTATGTCTGATCTCTTCTGTGGGGCATGATTAAGAGAAAGGAAGCAATTACAGATGAAATATGCAGAGCTTGTTATGTATTACCACACTAGCACATTAAAGCAAACAACACAACAGTTCAATTCTAACAAAACCAAATGCACCCCTGCCTAGAGCAAAATGGGGGTTTTCTGGACAACAATCCTCTTGAGTTAACCCAGGAAGCAACGGAAGTCTGGAATGTTATCCAGGGGCCAAACAACATAGGCTATTAAAAGGAGCAGATCCATTTACCCAGGTAAAAGAATTCATCTGTGGGAACCTATCGACTTCCTCATGGGAGTGTCTTCAACAGAAAGTGTCTGTTGTCTCAAGAGGGTAACTTTCACACATATCAACAAACTCAACATTTTAACAGGATTAACCCAACATTTTGTAGATCTTCAGGTGGAGTGCCTATGGTGGGGAGGAAGACTGTTTTGATCTGGCCATCGCAAAAGAAGTCATTATTAGCACAAATCGCATCCCCTATTCCTTGTGACTCTTCATTACTCGCTTTTTACACCCACAGTGTTCCCCAGGGCACAGCCTGGATACTTATCTGATGCTCGCTGCCTGATCATCTCGGTGCACGCCTTAAGGAGAAGCCAATGACTGGATCAGTTGATGCAAGATTGTGCTTATAAGAGAACCTGAGCCAGGTGTGTGCCAGTCCGAGCTCTGTACAGATAGGGGTTCTCCGTGCTGAGGCCCAGTGAACGAGATCTTCTGTCGGTGCTGCTGGTGAGGGGTCAGGTAGATTCCATCTCTTCTCGAGAATCTGTGTCGGGTGATATTGAAAGGGAGTATCTATTCTTGGCAAAGTATGGGCTTGTGTACAAAATTCCTTTGGAAGCCCGATCTTGGTCTGTGGGTGATCCCGCTTAGTGTGTGATGATTTGGAGTCTCTTCTGAATCTTGGAGTTGAAGTGTCCCGGTCAGTTGATGCAGCTGTTGGAGGGGATCTTCTTTCACAAAGGACTGGTTATCTCGGATCTTTTCAGAGTGCAGCTGCTGTGCAGGTCGATTGTCTGACAGCCAGGTTTCATCAATAAACAGCATAGCGACTTCTGGGGGTTTAATTGTTGGGAAGTGCCATTAACTGTAATCCTTAGGGAAGCAGGATAGCGTACCGTGAAAGGGATCTGTAGTCCATGTAGTTTCCGATGGGTCTCCGTGAAAGCCTTTCTTTTATTTGCCAGTTTGGTGGAGTAGTCTTGAAAAATCATAATCTGGTGTTCTCTCCACCACAGCTGCCCCAGTTCCCTAGCCCTAGCCTGGATAGCTTCCTTTTCGGCAAAGTTTAGAATGCATGCGATAATAGGCCTTGGTCTGTCCCCCTGCGTAGGTTTGGGCTGCAGAGAACAATGAGCATGCTCAATTGTGATTCTAGTGGATGGTGGCAATTTAAGGATTTCAGGCAACACTTGTTGGAGAAATGAGAGAGGTTTCCATCCTTCAGAGCCCTCGGGAAACCCGAGAAGCCGTATGGTATTACGGCAGCTTCTATCCTCTACGTCGTTGATTTTTTCTTGGAGTTGTCTAATTTGTGCCCTTGACTTGCATTGTGGTACAGTGACCTTGTGATATATCCTCTTTATTCTGCTCTGCCCTGTCTATTCTGGCATCTAATTGCTGGATCGAGTTTGCTGAAGTATTTGCTGCCAGTGTTAGATCGTTGATACTAGTGATAATCGAGGCAAACATTTCCCTGATGGAGGGTTCTTCATCCCTTTAGCGGACTGCGCCATGATGCCTTGAGTGTCTGATCCAGCCAGAGCACAGGAGGAGATAGCTTTGTGATCCAGCCGTGGAGGTGTCCCAGTTTTAACTATGTATAGAGAAACTTCCATTGCCAATGGTGGCAGAAAAGTTCAGTGGGGATCGAGACAGGAGGGGTAAAGTTGGGTACTTAGCTCTAGGTCTTCAGCACTCCCAAATTACGCTCCATCTTGGATGATGGTTGGCCATGCCTCTCCAGCATTCTATCTTTTAACAGAAGGGACCAAAGGATCTGGAATCCACTGACCGTCCTTGCCCTGTATCCAGCCTGTGTCTTCCAAGGCATGTACCGGGGACCAATTACCAGTACCAATCTCCTCATTTCTTGGAAGAGAAACAGAAGCATCTGGGTCTACAGAATTTGTTTTCTGCCTGGACACACTCCAGACAATATAACCTTTTGACTTGTGTTGCAATCAAGAAGTTTCTGTACTGTGCCTCACCGGTGCATTATCTGGGTACTTCGAGCTTTTTTCATTGTTTTGTACTGAGGCAGTCAAATGACTTTTTGTACCCAGCCTGTGATGGCCAGATTTCAGTTTGTCTTTTACTTTAGTATGATACGGAGCCTGCGGCTCTGGGCATACGACCACTTGGTCATTTTCACTGCAAGCTGCGACTTGGGTCCCCTCCTTCACTGAGTCTTGCTTTTCCGACTGCAGCTGTTCAGGAGCTGCTGGAACTGTGGAATCTTTCGATGTTCCTGCATCAGCTGGAGGCTGACTCATCGGACAGGATGTGCAACACTTTGACAGGAGAAGAACCGTCTCTAATTTTACTCAGTTCAGTTTGTAATTCCAACATTTTTCAAGCACTTCTGTTTCTTTTCTTCTAATTGTTGCATTAAGATAGTTTCAGTATTACTATCTGAGACTCGGCAAGACATTTATAGTACAGTCTGAATCTGTTTTCAGTACCTTATTCTTGTCAAAGGACACACCGTCTTCTCCCACTTCTTCTGTAGACAAAAATACATCAGAGACAATTCCTCCTCAGAAAAATCAGCTGCCATCATCGCAGCTTCAAAGGCCTCTTGCATCACAAGACCAGGGGAGGAGGCCTGCTCCCCTATTACCTCAACATCCATCCTGTCCTCCAGCTCCTCAGGAGCAGCCATCTTGGAATGGATGGCCAAGGATTCCCCCTACTGACAGAAAAGGGTAGGGGAAATGTCTCTGGTGTCCTGGTCAAATGTCCCTCATTCACTAAAAAAAAATACCACCAACAGCTTAATCTGGTTTAATGTCAGTTGGCATCCATCTGTATCCCCCTTCACCAGAATGAGGCTGAAAATAGGCGGAATTGTCTAGTCCTCCTTTCCCGGTCAACAAAAATAAAATAAATACATTTTTTGACAAGTCCTCCAACCTGTTCCTACAGTTCACTATATTTGGTAACAAAACACACTGGTTCTTTTACATTATGTAGTGACTTCTTTGGCTTAGGTAGAGACTTCTTGTCAAGATTTTTAGCCTATAAAAAGCATTTTGGACAGTGTGGGCATCACAACCCCTGTTAATAAGCCTTTCTTTAAGTTCTTCGCTTTGATGAACAAATTCTTCCTCAGTGGAACAGTTCCTCTTGATCCTTAAAAATTGTACCTACGGTATGATGTTCAGTAGGGACCATTTTTGTGTAATTTCACCAGGATCTCACATACCTTGCACTCACCCACCTTTTTTTAAAATATGGCCTGACAAACCTTATTTCAAAAGTTAAGGCAATTTTTTGGCAATTTGGAGAAGCCACAACAACAGCCCTGCACTTCCAGTGCCCTAAGGAAGACCCGCTTGGAGGTTGAAGTGCAAGGCTATTGTTGTGGCTTCTCCAACTTACCAAAATAAATTTGCACTTGAGCAGTTTTGAAAATGGAGTTTATGTGTGGATTTTTCTTTTAAGATTAACTGCTGAGCTGGCTGCTCTTTTTCCTGCATCATCACGAATCCAGTGTGCACCTTTTTGTTTCTTCTGTGAATTGACTCACTTACCTTTACCTGCATCTCAGGGTCCAATTATATGTAACCAGACTATGCACCCCTTGGTCTGGAGTGGCTTGAGACAGGTATATAAGGGAGGGTCACACTGACCAATAGCCAGCCCCCTGATGAAGCTTATGAGGGAAACGTCAGGTCTTTTGATCAGCACTGTCTGACACTGTGATTTTTCCTGTGCATGGATTAGCGTGTTTATGCTGGTCTTACCATGGCTAAATAAAGCCTCGATCTTTGAAAGTTGTGTTGGCTAATTTTGTGTACTTGACTGAGGCAAGTGTTACTTTTTGAACTGTTTTGTAACACTACTCATCCTGCCTTTTCATTTGTTTCTTTTTTCCTCCTAAATATCCCCCCCTTCAGCCACCCTGCTGTTTGCAGGACTAGTACAGGTCAAAGCTATCAAACATTTGAACTTTTTCTAATATTCTTTTGCTTTTTGAAGAATTTTCTGAGGGGACAGAAATACCGCAGGGTGCCAATTAATAAAGGAAGCAGGGTGGCAGAAATGAAAGGGTGAAGAAACAAGATCATTGTGTAATCCCAGGCCACATTTTTACTAGTGTGCACACCCCCCCCATTAATTATCTGGAAACACTGGTGGCCATATACTGGCATACCCCATTTATGTTACAAAAAGGTAGGTACCATCCTTAGTGTTAGGATGTATACCTGGCTCATTTTCTAGAGGAAGAGAGGGCTGGGGGTACAGAAACAAACAACATGAACCTTGTATAAATACACAACCCAGGTCCTGAGTGGAAGCTGCTAAGCATATACCAGATCTAACCTGTCGAGGGGGGGTGTCCCCAGTAAATCCACACAACCAGAAGCAATAATTGGAATGTCCATAACAGTGACTGGGATTGTGCAGTATAGCTTTATTAAACAGGTGGAAAGTAAAAGCAGAAGTGGACCCCCCAAAGGTCAGTCCAGGCTGGACAGGTACAATTCACAAACTCTCCTTGCATGCAGTACAATTCATGAACAACAACAGAACATCTTTTTCCCAAATTCCCAAAAGGTGAATTAGTGGACACCTGGCCATGCACATGAACATTTTCTTAAAAGAGAGTGTATATTAGTGGAATAAAAGCCACACACTCAGCACTCTTCTTCACACATTAGGTGCATTTTAGTGAAACTCAGTCACACACCTCAACCTGCAGCTTGGCCACTTGCTCAGGCAAAAATACTGGTGCCTTTTATGAACCAGGAAGCCCTGCCTTGTAAGCGCTTAGATAGCATTCCTTCCATCCTTGGCCCCAACTGACAGACTCTGCCATTCTTCAGGGTTCCCTCACTTTACTTCGTCACTCACTGGGGTGACCAGAGAATAAACTGCACTCACTTGGGTCCACAGTTTAGCAGTATTTCACTCACTTGGATGAAAACTAGGGGCATTGACAAGTGCAAGCCAGCCTTAACTATGGGCACACACACCCCAGACTATCGAGTCCCCTAAGAAAATGTGGAGATCTTGTCTCCTAGAACAGTACTCACAGAAGTTGTCCCATCCACAAGACATGGAACAATGAAAAACAGAAGGGCACTCACCTGGGTAGCCGATCAAAACAGTCTCTTTCAGGTCCTATGCAAGGCAGCTGAAAACACCACAGAACAACAAGCAGTTCCTTTCACTTCACACGGAGTAGAAATCAGGAAATCCTGCTGTAACCCTTGTCTCCACCACTTCACTGGAAGCTGGATATGTCACTCCACTAGGGTGAGAAATCCTGGGCCCTCTCCTCAGAGCCCACTGGTGATCCTTCTGCCACTCCCACCTCTTCGCTCAAGCTCACACTGAACCAAAAAATTGAGCATTCTAAGCTCCCCAGAGCAGCTGTCCACACATATGCTGCTGTGAGAATTCTTAATGAGTGAACAATGATGTCATTATGTAAGGAGCCCCTAATGAACTCCCTACCAGCTGCCTGCTGCCTTCCTAACAATAATAATGATAGGATTCTAGTAACCCCAGGGGACTGGGTGGTTACACTCACCCTTGCCAGTTAAATGACTGTCTGCAGTCATTCCTCCACCCAGCGCCAAGCCATCCTACCTCTGATGCTCCCTATGGGGAGGGTTGATCAATTCCTCCCCTACCATGTGCAAGACACCAGCAGGTAATACCTAAGGATAGAGGCATACTGAAGAAACTTCAGCTCCTATCCTACTACTGTACTGTCTATGGATCCTCAGTGGCTCCAAGAAACTGCCTGAAGTATGTCCTATCTGATAGAATTGGTGACCCCTATCTAGAATCAGGACCACCAATCTGCCTTCACCCCAACCCACTACAGGAAAACTGTCTGACCTATGCTACCTACCAGGTACCCAAACCCAAAAAACATTTTATACCACACACCTGTAAAATGAAACAAGGTTAGACTTTGTACTACACAGTTACACAAGCCTAACAATTCTACACAAAGGAGGACTCCGATGAGTCCCACCAATCCTTTTCAGGTCTTCTTGTCTTTTTCCAGGAACACCTGCAAAAGAAAACACTACAAAAAAAACATTTCTGCACACAACAACCTGTAAAGCCAAAAACAGTGACCAAAAAACCCTCCCACTGGATACTGCACAAGCACAAAAAGCATTTTTAAAAGAATTTTCTACAAAAGCACAAAAATAAAAAACATAAAAACATTTGCAAAACATTTGGGGGAGGGATCCCTGCAAAGTCCCAAACTAAGGAGAAGTCCAGAGTGCCGAAACACTACAACAAGAGTCTCTCCTAGGCCAGAGCCTGCTGAAGCACAGTTCTGAAACAGGCACAAGGCCTAGAAGCATTGCAGTCTAAGTGGCAAGTCCATTGGAGACTATAATTTCAAAGCATCTTCAATCTTGCAGGAAACAGTACAATTAAAATGAAAAGGTCTCTTACCAGTTCTCGATGACAAAGAATGTCAACATCACCTCTCTGGGGCTGCGGCCTGATGATCTTCAGCTGCTGGGTAGACGAAATCTTTGGATCAGATGCTTCACAACCTCCTACTGGACCTAGACTGGAAATTTTCTCTGAACCTGCTGGGCTGATGAACCTGGATGTTACCACAGATGAACCTGGATGCTGCTGGAGCTGAACTTGGATGCTGCGTAGATGAATTTGGATCACCAGAAGAAAGGCACCTCCATTCTGGGTTGCTGCCTCTTTGGTGGCAGATGGCTAAGCTGGCAATGGCTGCATTCACTTTTAGCAAGCGGGCACAATTTCAAGAATGGCACTGATTTCTGGGGTAATACCATTCCAGATCTGGGGCATAGACTGTCACCCTATCTGGATAAACCATGCGAACATTATAGAATGTCTCTTGATCAGCTTTGTCCACTATTCTCACAGAGTTGATCAACAAGGTCATGCCATGCCTTCAGAATTGCAGTCTCTCATTATACACCTTAATTCGGACCCACTTGTTTACTCTAGGGTGCAGGTTAGCAGAGGCTTCCTCTCACAATCAAGCATGCCTGTCTTTCTCAATTTCTTCCCATATCTTTCTAGGGTAGAAAGGGTATGACTGTCCATATTTGGCCTCATCTCGTCTATGCACAATTCTCTCCTCTTTGCTGCTTTTAACAAACTCACGTCCAGAAGCACGGCTTGGGGGTGGCCAGTCCTGGTTGAGCCAGTCACGAGCACTTAGTACAGAGCAAGAGCAGTCCACCTCTGCACTCAAGGGCACACTTCTAGAGCCTTCCTCCCCATGGACATCGAGAAGCTTCATGGAAGCCCAGGCCAATGGCGACTCACGAGGCCCACTGAAACTATTGCTGCTTCCTCCTCTTCCACACATTCTGCCCAGGAGATGGCGACTGTACCAGCCCCCACAATTGTCTATTCTCCACTGTTGTGGGAGGCACTGTCCTCCCAATGACATGCTTCCTCCACCTCAGACTCTCCCATGAAGCTTGGACTTGGGCCTTCCACCCATGGATCTACTGAACCTGCACTGGCAGTATCCAATTCCACAGTCTGTTTTGTGGAACACTTCACTTCCTCTGGCATTGCAAAGCATTGGTGCAGACAATGGCCAGAAACTCCTTTACAAACTCTATGGGGTCACTTTTACTGCAAACAGCTTGTCGCTGTTGTTCTGATTCTACAGGGTCCACTGTCTGTGTCCAAGCTGGAGCTAAACAGATGCATTTCACTTTAGCTACCCTTGTGCCACCTGCTACACTTATTCCAAATAGTGTTCTACAGTCTGTGCAATGGGGAATGGGCAGAATATCTCTTCCTGGTTTTAGGCATACTATGCACACACTAACTGGATAGTTCGGCAAAGCCACCTCAGTGGGTGCTGTTAAACAGTCATACAATTGCTCAGAATGGGCTAGTTCTTGTTCCATTTGGGCTACCCACGCCATAGCATGGAACAGGTAGTGAGGGGTTTGTTGTGCCATGTCCTGAAAATCAAACACACAAGTCCCCAAATTACTATTTTTGCAAGACTCTGAGATTTGGTTTTAATACACTGGAAAAGATCACAAACAGGCTGCCTGACTGCTGCAATTGTATTCCACAACTTAGCAAGAAACCATTTGAAACTTTGTTTGGTTTTGAAAACTCTGTTCTAAAATGGTGCTGCTTTGTTTACATTGCTGGCTACAACCCAACAGGGCGACTGTAACTTTGCATCACACAGTTAAAAATTGCTAGGATTCTGCCTGGATCTTTGCATTTCAACTGATATTCTCAAGCACAAGTTTATTTTACTTTTCTTAATCCACTACTTTACAAACACCTGGACCAGAGGGATCGTTTGTTTGAAAGTTCACTTTCTTTGAAAACAGCACTTTCACACACAAAGTTCAAGATTTAACAGTTCAAAAAACTCTCTCTTTCTCAGTACTTTTGCTGAATTTTCTCAAGTTCTTTTTTTATCATAGAAAAATGTTATTAGTTTTCCAAACATAAGTACAGCATTATGTACCAAGAGGCAACAAAAGCGGCCTAGTCCATACGCAGCTATGACGAGCTCTACATAGTCACAGACATCATAATAATAATGCAGCATGTTGCTCAAAAAATATAGTATCCAGAAGTCAGTAGAGGTCATCCAAAGACCTCAAATACTAAACAATCTAGAGGCAGGATTACAAAACATGACAACAAAGTAGCAGACAGATTATAGCGGAGGATTACAGTGAGATTGAATTTTACAAAGAGGTGAGTGAAAAGAAGCTTCCCATCTGGCAGTGTATTGGTCCATATGACCCTACCTGAATACAGGACAAACAATCTGGTATAGATAATCTAGCACGGGCAGCATGCCAGCTGGTGCGGGGTTGGTGGAATTGGTTGATGCCAGTGCATAAGTATTAGTCACTTAGCTTCAATAAGAGCGAGTACAACCCATTGTCTTTTAGGTTGAGATAAGGCAGTTAGGAGGTGGTATCCCTAGAAGGAGCTTAGGGTCAGAAAAGAGTATCTGAGATCTAAGAATCATGGAGCAACCCTGGGCAACAGACGCACCAGAAAGGTGAGAGCAGAGGGCATGTCCATAGAATATGAAAGAGGTAGGCTCAGGTTGATGACATTGGCAACAATTAGAGTGCTGTAATAGGCCATGGGAATGCAGGGATGCTGGCATTCGATACCAGAACAACAATATTTTAAGCTGTATGAAGCGGCTTTTAGTATCTGTATACATGTAATGGCAATCCCGGAGATAGCGGTTCCAGGAGTCCTGAGAAATATGGGTGTTCAGAATAGACGCCCATTTCAGCTTACACGAATTTGAGGGGTCTACCTGAGCATCCCTCCAAGTCTTATAAAAGCGCCCAATAAGACCCCAGATGAGAGGATTTCATGTCTGTAGGCTAACCATTCCCATTTTGTATCGGTGTACATATGGGGTTTGTTGGCTTATACAGCACTGCGTATTTGAAGGAATCTCCAGAAGTCAGTACCTGGATATGGAATTTCTGCTGCAGTTGGTCAAAGGACATCAAGATTGAGGAGCCAGGTATACACAAACCTTGTATATAATGGAGTCACTGAGCCTCCCATGTAGGCCAGTACATAGGAGTATACCCGATTGCTAAAGCCTTGTTATGCCATGGCAGGGTATAAAGCCATAGAGGTGCCTGAGCCCCTGGAAGTATGAGAGAGGACATGAGCAAGTGCCAGGCCTGTTTGGTCTCCACTACTAAGAGTACCAGAGTGCGCTGGGAAAGGGTCTTGGGGTGTAGAAACCGATGCAACTGGGTGTTTGCCACTAAATCAGCTTCCAGTTGCACCCAAAGTGGAGAGGGTAATGAAATAGGGACAAACCACTTAGTAGCAGCGGCCGCCAGCAAGATAAGTGATATCCTTGAATTCAGAGGGATCCCAGACCCCTTTGGACCAGTGCACTTTAATTTGTACTTCCTCCATCTGGGAGATTTGCCTTCCCACAAAAGGCTGAGACACCTGGTTTTCCATGGAGGTAAAGAGCTTGGGGAGAGACGATTGGAAGATTCTTAAATAAGTACATGACTGGGGCAACAGAAGCATATGGATAGCATAACTTTCCCAGGTAGGGATAGTTGGAGTCTCTTCCATCTGTCTATCTCTGCCGACAGGTGAGTCAGCAGTGGCGTGAAATTGGCTCGTTCTAGATCCACCCATTTAGCAGGTATGGTTATGCCCAAGTACGAAAACCCCTGTATAGCCCACAAAAGTTCAGTCCCCTGTAGGCACCGTCTGGTACATGCTGTATTAAGAGGGGTCAGAAGTGTCTTTTTCTGATTAGCGCAAAGACCCGAGAAAGATGAGAAGGTCTGCAAAAGGGGTAGAACATGCCGTAGTGCCTGTTCCGGATGGGAGAGGGTCAAGAGCAGGTCATCAGCATACGCTGCTACTAGGTAAGATTTCCCAGTGAATGTAATGCCAGAGATATCAGACGAGGCAATAAAGGCCCATATGTGGGGGTCTAAAGCCACCAAAAATAAAAGAGGGGATGGGGGCAGCCTTGCCTGGTGCCCCTATGCAGGGGAAATGGTGCAGAGATAGTGGTGTTAGTCAAAATTCTAGCCATCAGAGAGCCGTATAATGTAGCTACCCACTGACAAAAAAACTGGGCCAAAACCATACAGCCGTAGCACCCAGTGCAGGTAATGCCATTCAACGGAGTCAAAGGCTTTAGTGAAATCAGTTGCCATGGCAGCCATAGGGTCGGGAGAATGAGAAGCTATCCATTTTAAATTCAGGAGGAGCCTAGTATTATCTGAACCGGATTTGCCCTGCATAAAGCCAACCTGGGCTGGGTGGATAATTGAGGGTAGCACCTCCTGCATCTGCATGGCTAGGATTTTGGCCAGGATTTTAGTATCATTTGGGAGTAGAGAAATCGGGCGATAATTGGTACAGTCCAGAGGGTCATTAGATTTTTTCGGTAAGAGAGTAATAAGAGTCTGTCTCATAGATGGGGGGAATGAGCCAGCTGTATGGGCTTCATGTAAAGCAAGGAGTAAAGCTGCAAAATATCCTCCACTAGCGCTTGGTACAACTCGGCCATCATCCCATCTGGGCCAGGAGACTTGCCTTTAGCCATACGGAATAGGGCTTGCTGTAATTCCATTGGGGTTATCAGGGCATCCAAGGTGGACCTTTGCAGTGGGGTAATTTCTGGTCTGATGAATCTCTGGAAGAACTTGTCTATGTCTTGCTCTAATTGTGGCGCTTGAAAGACCAGCCTGTGATCTATATAAGGTTTGATAAAATACCTTCATGGTGTCATTAATATCTTGAGATTTATGGACAATCTTACGGAGGTAGTACAAAGGGCCTGGATTCGAGATGAAGCTTGTTGCTCAAGCCTGAAAGCTAACAGTCTGCCACTCCCCCCACCCCAGTATGAGTGTTTGGACCTCATCAAGACCCATTCCGCCTTTTGGTGTAAGGTAGCACTGATTTGGTACTTAAGGCCCATTATGCGCCTAATAAGAGAATTGTCTCGCCTAAGGGTAGAGGAAGCCTTAAAGCAGGACTCCAGGGTAGCTAGGTCTGCTTGCCATTGAACCAAGTTAGCTTTACGAGCTTTGTTCTTGGCAGCTGAGAAAGCAATAATGCGGCCTCTGAGGACCGCCTTGAAGGCTTTTCACACTGTGCCTGTGCCTAGATAATTGGGTATTGAGAGCAAAATAATCCTTTGCAGCCTGAGAAATCATTTTGAGAAATTCTGGGTCTTTTAGCAATAGGGGGTTAGACCACCAATGGGTACCCATTTTAGGTCGATCCCCCCCCTCGTATAGGATATCGACACTGGGGCATGGTCTGAAATGATAATATTCCAATTTTGGCATTTAGAGTGTTCTCAGCCACTACCGCATTAGTTAGAAAAAGATCTATGTGACTGTGGGTAGAGTGTACCGAGGAATAAAACGCATAATCCCTCCCAGCCTTGTTGTCCCTGCACCACACGTCCGTTAAGCCCCATTCCTGTTGCATTTCCAGAGGTGCTAGACTGGCCTTGGATCTGGCCTGGGGGTAGGGTTGGACTTATCTACAAACACATCCAACACCATATTAAAGTCTCTTCTATTATAATGGGGATTGCCCCATCATCCTGGTTAAGTGCAGAGATAGCCTGACTGATCGAGGGAAAAACTCAGCATGATCGGCATTTGGGGCATACAAATTACAGAGAATCAGATTCCCTTCTGGGGAGGATAGCCTAGCAACCACCCATCTGCCCTGTGAATAGTGTTTGGACTCCTCCAAGGTCCAGGAGGAGGAGCGCTGGACTAGAATGGCTACCCCTCTTGTCTTGGAGGAGGCCGAACTGGCACAGGCCGCACCCACCCATGATTTCTTCATCCATGTGACTGCCCTTTTCAAAAGGTGAGTTTCCTGTAGTAGGACAATATCTGAGTGTAGGGAATGCAGAAGCTGAAGCACTGTAGTCCATTTAACAGGGTGGTTTAAACCATTGACATTCCAAGATACCAGAACCATGGGGGGAACTAACAGGACTAGCTATGACCTTGGGGAAACACATATTTGCTTAGGATATATGCAACATGTACTTACCCCAGGATTGTAGCCAGTTGCCTAGATGTTAAATCACCCTGTTAAATACATTCAAGAACAAACAACTCAAGCTAGAAACCACCTGTGCTGCCAGATGAGAAGGGAGACAAGCGCCAAAGGAGCAAGAGATATTCACACCTTGAACGGGAGGCTGCAATACAACAAATACAACGCAGATCTTAGAGCGTAGTACAAACAATATGTGCAGTATATCCTAAGTAACTCTAACTTAAGCGGAGGTTAACTGAGGGCTAGATAATAAACCTATCTAACCGCCACCCCAGAAACAATTTTTATAATATGCACAAATAAACTGTAACAGTGCGCAAAAGCGCTATAGGATCAAGGTTCTGTGAAAGAGGCCCCTAAAAGTTGTCGGCCTCAGCTACACTAACCCTTAGATCTTTATAAGAGGTGAGCGCTTAGAGCCAACTAAGGTCCAGAGCTCTGGGCTGGTAATATGCCCAAGGTCAGGCTCCCGACAATCAAGGGAGGGGGAAGGGGAAGGGACCCCTACAGGAGAACCATAAGGGGATTCCTAAGGGAGGGGGTTCAAGGGAGCAGAGAAGGGAGGGAGGGGGAACTACCTTACCCTAATGGTAGCTGCCCCATCTGGATATGTAGGTATCGTTGCAGGGAGAGAGTGGCTGTCAAAACGCCAAAGTTTCCTGCACTTTCTGCTATCTGTTTAATCCAGGGTCACATAGCAAAATGAACCCCTTGCTTTTAACTAACCAGAAATATTGGGCTTCTGTGCTCTGATTACGCAGTGCATGGGACAGGAAGGAGAATGATGCATAGACCAGGACAACAGTGACTCCAGGAAGCCGTCACCCTGACTCCCATCAGGGTACAGGCGCAGTAACCAACATAATGAAATTAAATATGCAACTTAAGTCAGAGCAGATTGACAATGCATAAGCTAGAAAAGTCCAGGTTATCAACCAGGGAGGTCATCAGAACATTCACTAACTGATGGAGATACAGGTACAGGCACTAAACAATCCTTGGCTGCCGCTGCAGCATAAGAGATTAGCCCGGGTCTGATTGGGGTCACAGCATCAATCACCTCTATCAAAGTGGCTTCGGATATATCCACCCAGTCCTTCAATGTGCTAGTGTCCATATCAGTAGCCTCAGGCACAGGAGAATGGACATTACGATGAGGAGAGGCTTTGTCTTCCCAAGAAACCTTTTCTGGAGGAGCCGCCATCACAGAGTCTTGTATATTTTGGCTGCCACTCCAAGATCTCTGTCGATGTCAAGATGAAGAAATTGCTGACTGAGGTGGCATAACAGTGTTCACCTTATGTGGGGTCTGTGGAGATTGCACATGAGGAGCAGAGCGCATCTGAGAGAGGTCAGGAGGGCCCATAAGTGCTGGGGACTGCTTCTTGGTGTTGTACCGTCCACCCCTTGTATTGTCTTCTGGATTCTGATGTCTGTCCAAATAGTTCCTTTCAGAGTATTAGGTTGCCAGAGCCTTCTGGGAGATGTAGTTAGATTAGGCAGTTCGAGCCAGAATTTAGCAAGCCATCGCCTACCTCCAAAGGGTGTTCTGCCACCAGTTCTCTGCCATCTTTCATTACCAGTAAACTGGTAAGTCCCTGAACTTAAAGCGAAAGTTATAGTGATAGAGACATTTTTGAGGGGGCCAACGGCACGCCGCTTGCAGGCAGTTTCATGAGAAGTCTCGATAGAACAGCACAGTAGCACCTTGCCAACGCACCTCTCCTAGAGCTCTTGCAGCCCTGAGGACTTTCTTCTTTGTGGTGTAGCACAAAAAGTACACTATAATTGGTCTTGGCATCGAGGAATTCCTGTCTCTTCTGGCTGTTAGCCTATGCGCTTGTTCTACATCCATATTTCCCCACCATCTATCCCCTAATATGGTAGGCAAAGTCTTGTTTAAGAATCTCTCCATATTCTGCCTCTCCGCTGTTTCTGGTAGCCTATGATACACAGATTATTCCTTCTGGCCCTGTTCTCCTGATCCTCTACTCTGTCTTGTATCACTGCAATCCTTTCCTCCTGTAACTGCAAACGATGAAGAAGTTTGGATTGGTGCTGTTCGCACGTCTCCATCCGTTGCTCCAACAGATTCATACAGTCCTGTAAATTTCTGACTTCGGCCACTGTGCCCAATAGTGTGGTGTTAATGTCTTCCACTCAGTTTAATACTACTTCCAACATCCATGTAATGTGTTGCAGGGGAATCAGTTACAGATTGCTGTGGTGCAGCTAATATTGTACTTGGGCCTGTTTGGCCCTGCTTGCCTTGTGAATCCATGAGTGCTTAGCACAAAAGCAGAGACCGGGGAGAAGTTCCTTTGCCGCTGATGTGAATATGAGGCGTAGTTAATGAGGGTTTGATGCTCCGGCCACTCTGCTCGCCATTAACCCGATATCTCCCTGGTGGGGCCTGCTCAGCTTACAACTTGTCGCACTGTTCAAACTCCAAAGCTTCTCCTGTCTCAAAGGGGCACTCGGTATAGATGCTGCTGCACATCGACAGGTAAGGGGAGGTTACCCCATCCAATTCAGTTACTTGGGGTCATTATAGCCCCGAAGGTCTCAACGCCGGAGCTCTGCTATTACCCGGCCCAAGGTGAGCTCCAAAATTAAGGTGCCACCATGTTGGAGTCCTAACCTTGAATTTTCTCAAGTTCTTACACAGTTTTCTGACCTTAGCACCACAGTCAATTTCTTTTGCAAAGGGTACATACAGAGATTAGATGGTTTTCACCGTCGATGGAATATGGTCTGCTGCCGACTTGAGGAAGGCCTCTGGTGTGAAATGGGCTGGCGGCCCCGCCGATCTTCACTGTGATTGCCTCAATCACTCTCCAGTTGGTCAGAATACAGGTTGAGCCTGTTTTTTTTTGTGAAAAGACAAAAACTGCTGCTGCAGAAGTGTTTTGCAGTAAGCAATTGCTTCTTCCTGCCGCATAAACTACAAGCTGCTCACACACTGTATGCTGCTCCTCCACAAACGTTCCACAAGCAGAGACTTAGGCAAGGGTGAGGCTTAGTGCACTGGGACCAATCACATGATGCCATGCAAATGAGCTCTCTCTCTGCCGCACTCCTGCATGGCAGTCATCAAGAAGGCAAAATTTAAACTGCAAAGTGCCACTTTTTTTCTCAGCTTGAAATTTCAGCGGGGCGAGCATTTTAAGGTGTTTTCACTCAGTACTTGGCTCATTTTCCTTAACTTCCTCCACTAAATTTCATTGTACACACTTGAAACTTTATGAGCACTTAGAAAACACTGTCTTTCAAGTCTACAAATACTTTTCTCTTGGAATTTGCAACTTTTAAACAGGTTTTTAAGGGATTTTACCACAAGGCAAGGGCAATTACTGTATTTCTCAGTCTACAGTTTCAAAATAACCACACAAGCATCAAATTCTTCCTCTTTCTTTTCCACAGAAACTCAGGCAGCAAAAGGCTTTCAGGTGGTATTTTGCTTGGCACAACATTGCATTCTGGTGAACGATCTTCTGTTTGGGGCACCATCACCAGACAGGAAGATCCTAGACATACCCTCAGCATGCCTCTCACCCAAAATTAAATATCCCAAGACGAGACCCCATTTTTTTTAACCCACAGGCCACTTTTTTACTAGTGTGCACCCCCCACATTAAATATCTGGAAACACTGAAGCCCATATACTGGCATACCCATTTACATTACAAAAGGGTAGGTACCATCCTTGGCGTTATGATGTATACCTGCTCATTTCCTAGAGGAAGAGAGGGGTGGGGTACAGAAACAACAACATGAACCTTGTGTAAATACAACTCCAGGTCCTGGGTGGACGCTGCTAGGCATATGCTAGATCTAACCTGCTGAGGGGGTACCTGTAAATCCACACAACCAGAAGCAATAATTAGAATGTCCATAACAGTGACTGGGATTGTGCAGTATGGCTTTATTAAATAGGTGGAAAGTAAAAGCAGAAGTAGGTAGGTAAAAGTTTTATTTTTATACAGGTAATACATATCATTTGGACTATTGTCCAGTTTACAAGACAGACCTGTGTTATCATTATCTAACGTTGCAAACATGTAACAAGGCATACAATTTCAAGTTATCCAAAATATAAAACAGACATCATTCAACTCTTATAAAGTACATGTGAAAGAAAGAAAAACACTACTAGAATAAGCTAAAAGTTACTAATATAGTAACAACTAAATAACATCAGCTCTTAATATAACAGTTATCAGTAATAAGAAAACTCAATAAATATGTACAAAGTTCATAGACAGAAAGGTATGTGACTGTGAAATAGGAAGTTCTTCGGACACTTTAATCAGTGGGCCTATAGCTTAATGGTTAGAGCAGTGGAACAGCATACCAGAGGTCCATAGTTCAAATCCCAGTGTGCCTACATTTTCCTTTCTCATTTCCATCCTTGATTTAAAAACTATATACCTTAAACTGCACTGAGAGTAGTGGTATTTCTAGACAGATTTAGAAACTTTTAGATCCAACACATTATTAACAATTGCAGGTATGAACCATCAATTATTTTATGGCTTGAACAAATGTAAGATGACTTGATATATCCCTAATATCTGAAGGAAGAGGGTTCCAAATAAGGCAACCTTTTGGACTAAGGTCCTATCTCCAAATGTGTTAAATATTTTCCCCATATTGATTTTTTTTTTTATCACTACTTTATTTTTCCTCCTGTGCAGCCACCACTCTATCTTTTACATCCAGCCACCACTACGCTTCCCCGGCAGCCCCTCGGGTGCCCCACATACGGCTGGCATATGCTGCTGTACCCATAAGAGGGACACTTCCTAAGTCCCCATGCCAGGCCAGGATCCAACACCAGCATATCAGGTCACCCCCGGCTGCCACTGGGCTCAGGAAGCTGCGGCCATCTGCTGCTGGAGTGATGCTGTTGGTTGTTTCTCCTTGTTCCCTAGGAGGCAGATGTGCAATGATGTCATGCACTGACATGCTGACGTCCGCTGCACTCCTCCCTCCATTGCACCAGCTCTAGCAGTGCCTCCAGGCATCATCAGGGGCACTGCAGAGCAGTGGAAGCCCATATCTGTCCCCAGGATAGGACAGCAGTCCTCTGAACGCTCGATCCTATCCTCCCCTACTGACCTCTGACAACCTGGGTTCACGTCCAAACCTGGGTCACCAGCGTGGCGCAAGGTGTGGCACCCAGCACCTCAACCCTCAGCACCACCGGGCCAGCTCCCCATATTGATTTTATTCAGATGCACAGATCTAGTTAATATCCTTTTCGAGTTCAGATTTACTGGAAATAGTAGTTTTGAGATTGGGTGATTCGGACAAGCATTTGTTATTTTGTGAATTAAAGTCAGCCAATGACAGGTGTAAAAAACCTCCAAAGGTAACCAATTTAATCTACTAAGTAACAGACAATGATGATATTGATAATGCCCCTTTAGTACAAGTCTAGCTAAATGGAAATCAATTTTATTCAATTGATCCAAAAGCAATTTATTAGCTATTCTATATATCAGCTCACCATATCTCAAAACTGGTATGATCAGTTGTTCTGCTAGCTTCTTCCTATCATTTAACATCAAACATTTAGTTGTCCTCCTTAAGGCCTCCACCCTTGTGCACTTTCTTTACTGTGGCTGATATATGTTGGGTAAAAGTCATATGCTGATCAAAAATCACCCCCAGATAATTATAGTCATCGACCTGTTCTAACTTAATTAAGTTTTTTGTGTAAATTTGAACTTGAGAAGGGATATTATTCTTTTTTGATGAAAATTTCATACATTTCGTATTTTAGTGTTCATAATCAACCTTGACCTAGTGAACCACCCCTCAATCTTTAAAAAGTCAGATTGCAGCTTTGACTGCAGCTCAGAATCAGAGTAGCCTGAAGCGATGATTACAGTATCATTGGCATACAACCTAATTGCTGTGTGCTCGGCCACCAGAGGTAGATCGTTATTAAAAATTAAAAACAAAAGGGGTCCTAATCTGGACCCCTGGGGAACACCTCTGGTGACTTCTCTGCCCCTGGATGTACAGCCCAAAATTTTTGCCCTTTGGGAGTAACCTATCAGGTAAGATTTTAACAATTTTAAGGGCCATCCCTAATTCCCAGCCCTTGCAGTCTTTCTATTAACAAGGGGTGGTCCACCAGGTCAAAGGCATTTGAGAGGTCCACAAAGACCACTGCTGTTTCCATGCCTTTGCCCAGCAACCTGTTAATCAGGTCACTGAGCTCCAGCAGGGCTGTTGAAGTTGAGTGCTCCTTTCTAAAGCCTGATTGATTTGGGATTAGGACATTATATTTCTTTAAATAATCCATAACCTGGAGAGAAATAAGTTTCTCTAGGCTTTTGGATAAAAGGGATAACAAGGCTATTGGCCCATAGTTGTTAACATCTACTGCACTTTCTCCTTTATAAATGGGTTTTACCCTACTCTCTTTCCAAGATGAAGGAAAATATCCAATTTGCAAACTCAAATTAAACAGGTAATTATCGGTGCTATATAATGGGCTGCTAACTTTAAGAACCTACCTTCTATTCTATCACTACCAGTGGCCTTATGAATATTTGTTTTATGTAATACCTTATATACACTTGTTATTCAACAAATTTTAAATCTGAAGGGAGTAAGTTGTTTCATAAAAAAGTTATCTTCAGATCTTCTATATCTTGGTCAGGAAAAATCTTACAATTTGGGAGATCTGTAAAAAAGTCATTGAAAATATTAGAGATATCCTCTGGGTTTTCTATATATGTTTCCCCATCCTTTAACCTTATGTTTGTCTCATGAGATTTCCCACCTGGATTAGTTAGTTGTTTAACTGTGTTTCAAAAGTTTCTTGGATTTGTGCTTAAATTAATCTTATTTCTATAATAAGAGGTCTTAGCTATTTTTATTAATTTTTTACACTTATTATGAGCTGCCTTAAAAGAGACCCAATCCGCATCAGATTTTTGTTTTTAGAGCTTTTTCCAAATTCTGTTTTTATCCTTATTTGCTTTAAGAGTCTTTCATTGATCCAGGGCAGTTTGGAAGATTTTTTTTGAGATTTAACTTTAGGGGCATGAAAATCACAAATTCCTCCAAAAGTCTGTGTAAAATATTCAATTGCTAAATCAATATCAGGGATTAGCCTGCAGCAGTCCCAGCTCTCCATTCTTCTGCTCTCCAAAAATCTGGTCTCAGAAAACTTTATATAATCTGTGATCCAGTTCTGGCTAGGGTGAATGAAGTTATGTAGAAACTGGGACCAAGGCAGGGTAACCCAAACTGGACTGTGGTCACCAAGGCAAGGAGATAAAGTACCTGAGGCTTCTATCTCAATTTGAGTAGATGCAAACATGAAGTCCAAAGTTGACCCATAAGATAGAGTCAGTGTATATTGAGTAGGGCCTTTTATGGAGTAGTTATATCCTTTAGAAGCCTTCCCCAATGGTTTTTCCAGTCACAATTTAGGTCTCCCTTCAAAATCAAAGGTCTATTCCCCACCACTTCTACTATTTTTATTAAAATTTCTTCTAAATCTTTCATAGTTGTTTTAGGAGGTGAGTATACCATTGAAATAACTAATCCAATTTGCTCTAAATTAACCACTAAATATTCAATATTCTTATCACTACCTTGTGATAAGATTTCTGAGTGCCCCAAAACTCATTTTATAAAAAGTATTAAACCCCCCCCCCCGATTTTCCTATCAGATCCCCATAATTGATAACTCTGGGTACCAAATTTGTTATCATTATGCTTATTTGATAGCCAGGTTTCACTTAGACCCAATATACAAGGGTCCTGTTCATGTAGCATTGTTGCCAAAATATCATTTTTGGCCCCTATGCTACGAGCATTGTCATGTAAGATCTTCATACTATTGGAAACAACAGGCCCAGTGTTCATTTCAGTATCTCCCCCAGAATTAAAAACATACAGCAGGCCCCAGAAAAATTTGCTATGGGATTATCAAAACTACAGGGATGGATGGATCTATAGCTGCCTCCTGAATTGAACCTCCTCCGGTATACCTGGAAAGAGTTCCTCCTACTTTTGTTCCCATTGTTTTTCCTTATTTGTTTAGGTGGGAGCATCCAAATTGTTGTAGATTTAGTTTTATTTAATCCAATTGTTGTGTTTAATCCATTTGTTGTAACAACACCCAGGAAGGAGCATAGAACCAGACAACCTAGGATATTTGATAGCAACATTTTAAGGTAGTAAACACAAGTTACGGAATTAAGTCTACATACAGCCAAACAACAGTATTTTAGTTATATAACTAATATATCCTGATCATTAGTCCATGCACAATGCAAATTAAAAACATGTAACCCTGGAGCCTGGGACAATGATAAGAGCTTAGTTTTTCCTCTCTAAAGAAGATAAACCACATCAGTTTTAAATTATTTTCTCTACTTACCGTAGTGCCAGGCAATCTTGGGACAAGATTCTATAAAACTCTACTCCTTACAAACTCCTCAGAGCACATCTACAATTAAGTTTTTTTCTCCTAGGAGTGGCCTCGCACCACTCACATGCTTACACACACGCTCGTACGCTACACGTGGCATGGGCTTTTAAAGTTGCTGGCCCCTCCTCTCCCTCACTCTGGTTGGCTGCCGACTCTCCCAAGTCCCCACACACCAACACACACAGAACTGTAATGAGATGGATGAATGTTCGTAGCAGCAGATGCAAATGCTGCTGTTTACCAGTTCAGCTGCTGTGGTCTTGATCTGCAGAGCAGCAGGCTAGGTGGAAATGCAGCCG
Organism: Neoceratodus forsteri; assembly: GCA_016271365.2. Classification (NCBI taxonomy): domain Eukaryota; kingdom Metazoa; phylum Chordata; order Ceratodontiformes; family Ceratodontidae; genus Neoceratodus; species Neoceratodus forsteri. Next base: position 914,194,376 of record CM057454.1, on the reverse strand, counting down.
ATGTGTGTTTCAGATGTAGTCCAGGTGTGGGCTTTTAAAGTTGCTGGTCCCTCCTCTCCCTTGCTCTGGTTGGCTGCCAGCTCTCCCGAGTCCTCACACACCAACACACAGAAATGTAATGAGATGGATGAAAGTTCCTAGCAGCAGATGCAATTGATGCTGTTTACCAGTTCAGCTGCTGTGGTCTTGATCTGCAGAGTGACAGGCTAGGTCTAAATGCAGCCTATGTGTGTTTAGAAGTGGACCTCAAGGTTGGTCCAGGCTGGACAGGTATAATTCATGAACTCTCCTTGCATGCAGTACAGTTCATGAACAACAATAGAACATCTTTTTCCAAATTCCCAAAGGCGCATTAGTGGACACTTGGCCATGCATATGAACATTTTCCTTCCAATTTCCCAAAAGGTGCATTAGTGGACACCTGGCCGTGCACATGAACATTTTCTCCCAAGACTGTTAATTAGTGGAATAAAAGCCACACACTCAGCACTCTTCTTCACACATTGGGTGCATTTTAATGAAACTCAGTCACACACCTCAACCTGCAGCCTGGCCACTTTCTCAGGCAAAAATACTGGTGCCTTTTATGAACCAGGAAGCCCTGCCTTGTAAGCACCTGGATGGTGTTCTTCCCACTCTTGGCCCCAATTGACAGTCTCTGTCATTCTTCAGGGTTACACCACTGAAACCCCCATTCCCCACTGAAAGTTTAGAGGTCCCACTTTACTTTGTCACTCACTGGGGTGACCAGAGAATAAACTGTACTCACTTGGGTCCACCATTTAACAGTATTTCACTCACTTGGGTGAAAACTAGGGGCATTGACAAGTGCAATCCATCCTTGTCTGTGGGCACACACACCCCAGATTATCGAATCCCCTAAGAAAATGTGGAGATCTGGTCTCCTAGAACAGTACTCACAGAAGTTGTCTCATCCACAGGGCATGGAACAATGAAAACAGAAAGGCACTCTCCGGTAGCCGATCAAAACAGTCTCTTTCAGGTCCTATGCAAGGCAGCTGAAAACACTACAGAACATTCAGGAATTGCCCCTTGAGTCCACTGAAAACAAACAGTTCCTTCCACTTCACAGGAGTAGAAATCAAGAAATCCTGCTGTAACCCTTGTCTCCACCACTTCACGGAAGCTGGAAATGTCACTCACTCCACTAGGATGAGAAATTTGTGGAGTTTTTAATAACAATGATGTGGGGCTTAAATTTATTTTTGATGCACGTTTCCAAATATCATTTTGGATTTGTATTTAGAAGGACATAATGGTGAAAAGTTTCAAGTACCCTCTTTAGGAATCCTACTGCTGGCAATATGGTTTTGCATGCTACTAATGCCACCCAACACGTACAAAATGGGGTTCCATATGGACAGTTTATCCGTCTTCAATGCACTTGCACTTATTTAAGTGATTTTGAGCGAGAAAGTAAACTACTTAGAGATAGATTTTTGGTTGAGGCTATTCTGAAAACTAATCAAGAGGCATACATTAAAGCTAGGGTGCATGATAGAAATACACTTTTGCAACTGACAGTTAAAAATAATGCACACCAAATACCTATTGTGTTTGTAACTGAATACGATTGTGTTATTAATCAAATAACTAATATTGTAACAAAACACTGGGGGGTGCTGCGAGCAGATCCAGACTTGAGAGAAATGGTGGGGAATTAACCCTTGGTGCCCTTTAAAAGAGGTACCAACTTATCAAATCTATTGACACAAAGTTTGTATGTCAAACCTCAAAATACCAGAACTTGGCTTCCAAATAAACCTTTAGGTTGTTTTAAATGTGGCCATTGTAGTGTCTGTAAATTTAATTAACAGGGCACGTTGTTTCAGCATCCAGTTTTTGAAAATAAGAACATAGAAATTGTTAATTTTATTAATTGTTCAACAACATTTGTGATCTTTATTTTACAATGTACATGCCCATGTATTTATGTGGGCAGGACTAAAAGGACATTAAGGGAGAGGATGCAGGAGCATGTGCGTGCAATGACAAAAAATGATCCTAATACTCCTATAGGGGTGCATTTTGAGACATTCCATAATAAAAATCTACAGTGTTTTAAATTCATGGGGGTGGATCATATTAAAAACAATGCTAGAGGAGGAAATAAATTAAACAGGCTGGCACAGTGTGAGCAGAAATGGATCTAGGCCATGAAAGCCTTATATCCCACTGGTTTAAATGACTGTCTGGATATTACAGTTTTTCTTTAGGTTATCTTTTTATCCCCCCCCCCACTTCTCCTTCCCTTTCCTGCCCTTGTTTTTTCATCCTTGTTTTTGCTCCTTAATTATGGTTTATTTATTGTTTCAGTATAGTTTTGAAATGTCCAGTTTAATTCATCATATATTATTCAGCTTGTTTAAAATTAAGTTGTACCTGCACTAATGTGTGCATGATTGCTGTTTTTTATATAGTAATGACTTATTTATGTAGTAAGATGGTCAGTTATTATATTGTCACTTTAATCACATGAAATAAAACACAGCATGTGTAGCACATTGGCCACTCCCCTTGAGAAAGGTTCACGAGAAGACCCGAAGCACCAGGGATGCTTTAGCCGCCGGCTCCTATTCTTATGCACTTTATATTAGTGAGCTGACTTATTTATTACTTTATGTGCATCTTAGTGCTCCTCCTTTCTGTGTTTTTTGTACATATCCAACCCATCTGCAAAGCAGTAAGTAATAAGCTGGGGGCTGCTTACAAGACAAGCTACATGCTAACGCCATGTGCTAAACTTGCCATTGCCAAGGGAATCCTAATTCCTTCCCTCACCTACTGTGCTTCTGTCCTTGCGACTGCTCAGAAAACATCCCTTCTGAAGTGGGATGTTACTAACAATAACATATGCTGATGTGCATCCTCAGCCATGAGACTAAAGCACCGTTGCCAGTTTTATGCTGACCTTGGGTGGCTCTCCCCCTCTGCATCTAGGTAGTACTACATGGGCTTCCTGACTGATTCTATCCTTAGGCTAAATGTACCAAAATCTCTGGATGTGCTTCTCCTCCTATAACCTCTACTCTTGGGCTTTGGTCAGTGGACAAGTTGCTTCTAAAATGCGCTAGATGTCATACCTCTAAAGGATTAGTGCTTTCGGGCATATGGCACCCAAGCTTTGGAATACTCTTCCCTTGGGGCTCAGGCAGGCCGAGATCCATAAAGAATTCAAGAGTGAACTTAGGGGTTATCTATTGAGTACTGACTCCTGTGCTTGTTTTGACCACACCTGATTTAGTATATATTCTTGCCTACCCTAGTTATGACACCTGTGCTTGCGGCCCTACCTGACTCTTCGCCTCTGTACCATTTGTTCCTGACTTGTACTTATTTGTTTCTTAGGCCTCTACTTCTCTCGCTCTTCTTTCCTTTTCTGTTCTTGCCACTCGTCTGTGTCTCTTTTGTGTTTCTTTTCTCCACTCTCTACCTTGCTCTTCTTTTCTGCCCCTGCCACCTCCACTCCTACCTATCCTCTTGTTCTGTATCCTTATCTGTCTGGCTTAATTATCTCTATCTGTCTCTGTCCTGATATTTCTCCCTACCTACCTATGCTCTTTTTTCTACAATGTTATACTGCCAGGCAACTATCTGGATTTCTGTATTGTTTGATGAATTGTACTTTTCTCCTTGTTACTATGTTGCTGCATGTTCACCTGCTTTATTTTCAGGCTCTACATGAATGTGAAATTGTATGAAATTGTATTTGTATTACAATTACAGGTTGCCTCTATTTTCTGCACCCTTGTTAGCACTAATGTTTTGCACCTTCTATGTTATGTTTTGCTCCCTTGAAATTGTACCTGCTTAAACTGTTATCTGTATTTGTTTTGCTTTGTCTCTGTACTCTCCTGGATCCTGCTTGAAAAAAGTCAATTTTTGCTAGTGCACCTACCTGGTAAACAAAAACTAAATTAATAAATTTTTTGATTACCCCATCTAATCCCAGTACTTTCCATAACTTACTGACCCTCATGCTGCTGCTGGCCCATCTGACCAGAGAGAGATTGAGAATGGATGTGACTGTGAGAAGGTGCCATGATCAAGTATAAATGATCTGCCAGAATACTGGTTTCTAATGTTCGAGTAGACTGATCCTGACTGATCTTACTACTACACTGATTACAACATGCTTTCAGTGGGTTTGTGGTGTCACCTGTGAAAGAGTCTAACATTGCAGAAGATCTCTTTGTATTTTTCACTACATGTACCACCCACCCTAATGTCATCTCTAACAAGCTGCAGGCTTGTCTCTCTGACCTCGAGGCCTGGTTCTCTGCAAATTCTCTAAAACTGAATGACGACAAAACCAAGGCCATCCTGTTCGGGACCAGACAGTTCGGCACTGACAGAAGTGATCTAGTCCAGCACACCTCCTCCCTAGGGAGGAGGGTTGAGGTCTTGGATCAGTTCAAGTACCTAGGGGTCCTCCTCAACCAGGAACTGACCTATAAATCCCACATTATCTCCCTAACCCGAACTGTCCACCAGAAGATGGGCCCCCTCTATTGTCTGGGAAACTCCCTCTCTGGCGAGGCTCGTCCTGCAATTGCCAACTGCAATCTCCTCCCTACAATCCTCTACGGAGCCCCATTACTGCAGTCTCTCCGAGAGACTGAGCTCAATAAGCTCTCCACACTCTACCATAAAGTGGTTCGCTTTGCTACTAACTCTCTCCCCAGAAGGCATCACTGCGAGGCCTTAGTGGACCTAAACTGGCCCTCCTCCGCCACAAGCTGGCCTACTTCTCTGCCTGCCTGGCTTTAAGTTCCCTCCTTGGCCGCCCTCCTCACCTCGCGTGATCTACTCACCCCAAAGACCCAGCACCGCATTCTTCGATCCTCAGCTAGATGTCCCCTTCCACCCCTGTTCGCACCAACCAAGGCAAGCGCCCTTCCATTACGCTGCCCACCTCTTATGGAATGCCTTCCTGAAAGTCTAGTCAACAAGCCTTCTTTCCTGGGGTTTAAATCAGGCCTCAAAGCGTATCTCCTGGAGCTTAGTCTCTGTGTGCTACTGTTAACCCCTGATCATGATCTCCCTCTGCGACCTCCGTGACAACTTCAACTGCTTTCCTATAGCATCCCCACGTAAACTGCTAAGGTACTTTGAAACTGTCTTAAACATCTATTAGCCTAGTGGCACCTCTGTTCTCTGTGCCAAACGATGTTACCCTATGAGTACCATGTACAAACCATAAACTTATGTATGTTAATACCCATCTATGGACCTCCTGTGACTAATTAAGTACTCAGCTAACGCTGCTCTACTGTTGCTCCTATGTATCACACTCCTTGTTATGTATTTTATCTAATGTCATCCTATACTATTCTACTATGTATGTACACACTGAATCTTCAAAAGTATTTTCTAAGACTACTGTTTAATGTTGCCAAGATATGTACTGTCTGTAATTAATCCCGGGTCACCCCTGAAAAGGGGATCTCTGCTCTCAGTGGGCTTACCCGGTTACCAAAATCTAAATAAATAAATGTAAATTGTTGGGGAGGCTTCCCAGATGTGACTGGGGTTGACCATGCATAGCCGCAGCAGCAGGCAGTTCAGGATTATTGGGCTGATTGTACTGGGGGGAGGGTGGGTGCCAGTCTGCTGTTTAGATTTTCTTGCCTGAGAAAGTTGCTTCTATTTTTCTAATTTTGCCATCTCCTCCTGCGATAGCTTTCACTTGTGTCACACCTCATCGCCACTAGTCAGTGATGTAGCTGACAGAAGATTTTCAAGATCTTGTTCATCTTCTTCCCCTTCTTCTCCTCTTCTCATACTTCTTCTTCCTGCTCCTCTTTCTGCTTGCATGAGTCATGTGTGTCCTTGTCCTTTCTTCTCCTTCCTGTGTGCTTCCTCCTGCACTACTTCCTCACTCCCATGCCCCTGCTCTGACAGCTCCATTTGTATATCCTCTTCACCGCACTCTCCATAACCTGCTTTGGTGGAGGTCATACTGTCTTGCTTTTGTTGAACTGTGGGGTTGGTATCTTTGCTCCACAAGCCTGCCCCATACTCCCATGAACAATTGTACGTTTTTCCACTGGTAACAAAATAACCATAATGTCTGTGCCAGACCAAGGCTCATTGTCACCTTCTTCCTGCTTTATAATTCTCCTTGCTCTCTGGCATGCCAAAAGAATCTCTGATATCCAATTGCTCTCTCATCTCTCCTTGTATCATCTACCTCCCTCACACCCCAGACTGTGACTGGCACAGCTCTGCTACAGTACAGTAGCTTCTTCTTGTTGTTTTTACATTGTTTCTTGTGGATTTTACTTGGTAGAAGGTTATTTATTTTCTTTCTTACTACTTCTAAGGGGCTAGCAGGTTATTGTTTTGGGGCTGTTGGAATTTTTGAAACCTGTTTTGGTGGCTATAAGTGGTCTCATTTGTTTGATGTTTCACTGTGTAGCAGGCTTCATTTGTAGAGACCTATTTCTTCTGATTTAAAACCTATTTGGTGTGATTTAACTGGGGCTGTTTCTTTGAATTGGAGACCTATATCTTCTAATTTCTAGCCTATTTTGATGTGTTGTAGGTGAAGCTGTTTGAACTGGAGACCTGTTTTTTGATAGCAAACCTATTTTGGGGGCTTTGAGTAGAATTGTGATTAATTTCTGCTGGCTTCATTAGCTGCAAAGTTTAGTGCATAGTGGGGAAGGGTGCTAATGGTCTGACCAGGGTCTCAGCTACCTGACTGTTTCTGGAAGACTTGGCTGGTCCCACCCCCAACCCTCACCCCACCTGCCTCTGGTCTGTGATTTCCTTTATACCAGGGGTTCTGACATCACTTCCTCAAACAGGCAAAGGATATGCACTTGTCATAGCAGAAGCAGACATCTAGGAAAGGAACAGCAGCGAGTGAAGAGGTGACTGCTATATCAGTGGAAGGGAAGTAACTGCAAATCAAGGAGCTTTCATTGTTACTTCTTTGCATTGTTATTGCATTGTGGAAAGGAGGAGTAGGAGTTTGAAGAAGGTTGTGCAATAACTTAATGTCTCTTTGAGTGTGGATAGGAAGGATAGGAATATAAAAAGCAGTTGCTCAATCTGTCTAAACGTGTACAACAAACGGAGTAAGGGAAATTAAGAAAAGAATGTTTTGCACTGATAGAGGGGATACTTGGGGGAGTGTTTGGTATCCTTCATCTGGAAGGGTGGGGGGGTCACTGGTGGGCAATGACAACAATGGGTAGGGTGGTAGGCTGCACAACTGCGGTGCACCAATCTTTCTAAAAATTGCCTGGAGTGTGGGAGGATGTTTAGTGTGCAACCACATAGAGAAACTTAGAAAGGAGATCGAGGGTCTGCAGGAGGAACTAAGACAGGCAAGGCAGACTGGGGTGGGTTTAGCCCAATACTGGAGAGAGGAAGGAGGGGAGATGAGGGAGGGTGATTTAAACCAATAGTGGTGAGGAGAAGGTCAGAAGAAGGGAAGCAGAGACAAAGGGCCCCAGGCCAGGAAGAACGATTGCCGGGGAAACCAGGTCAGGAGACAAAAGACAAATGGAAGGAAGAGATAGGGATTTGTCAGGCGAGGTGAAGAAGTGGCAAAAGTCATGAAGTGGAAAGGAGAGAACAGGTTACTATGAAGAGAGAGGGAGTGGGCATTTGTGAAGGATCTTCAGAAAATAGTTTTGCACTGCTAGACAGGAAGAAGGTGGAGGAGGGAAATGATGAAATTAGAGGAGTAATTGATAAATGCCTGGACCAAACCGGAGCGGGGGAAGTTCTGCTGGGAGAATTGCAACGGGGCAAAAGGGGTAAATAATGTGCAGGAGGAAGAAGAGGAGCCAGAAATGAGAGAGGGAGATGAATAGAAGCAAGCAGGGAGTAAGAGTGGTGGGATCTTAGTGCTGGGGGACTCAATAATAAGAGGAGTCAGGTTGGGTAGCAAGGGGGAGTGGCATAGTCACATTTGGGTGGAGGCTATGCCAGGAATGACAGCGAAAAGGGTGGGACAATCTGTTCTGAAATATGCTAGAAGGGGTAGGGACAAGCCTCTTTTAATTATACATCTTGGGACGAATGACCTGGCTGACAAGACAGTAGCTATAGTTCAGAGGAGGTTTGAGGAACTAGGACAATTATGTGAGGGGGCAGGAAGATTAGTAACTTTTTCAGAGATACTTTCGGTGCCCAAGGCAAGCACATCAAGAAAGCTGAGAATAGAGGAATTTAACACATGGCTAAGAACCTGGTGTTGTGCTAAAGGGTATGGGCTTTTGGGGGGATGGGGAGGGACCTGGGAGGACAGTAGTCTCTATGCCAAGGACAGACTACACTTGAGTGAGGAGGTAAAGAAAGTGTTGAAACAGAGGATGGAGGAGTACATAGAGGAAATTGGGAATTCAAACTAGGAGCAGGGGATGGCAATTGAGCAAGAGACATGCAGAGACCACAGGTTGAGAAACCATATGAGCTTACCCCCCCATAACAGTGACAAAGGACAAATCGCAAGTACTATTGGTGATGCTAGTAAAGGAGGGCAGGATGGGGGGGGGTGGAAGGTGGTTACCCTTAATGCTAGGAGCCTTGGGAGGAAAACTGCAGAGTTACAGGTGCTCATGGCAGACGGAGAGGTGGACATTGCAGCCATCACAGAAACATGGGCCACCCAATACAACGACTGGGACCTGTCTGTACCAGGGTACAGGATACTTCATAGGTAGAGGGTGATTGGGAAAGGAGGGTGTGGCACTATGTGAAGGAAGGACTGAAGTGTGTAAGGGAGGAAGGGGAGGAGGGTAGCAAGAAGTCACTTTGGATGCAAATCCAGGATTCCAAGAATAGGATTCTTAGAATGGGAGTGGTGTACAGGCCGCAATCTCAGACAGAGGATTTAGACAAGGAACTAGAGGGACAGATCAGGAGGACCTACAAGAAGGGTAGTGTGGTGATCATGGGGGACTTCAACATGCCAGGAGTGGACTGGAGTACCCCAACAACCAGGAACAGAAGGGAGCAGGTACTGCTGGATGCCTTCCAGGACAGCTTCCTGCTGCAAATGGTCAGGGAACTAACCAGGTTAGGGAATACCCTTGACCTCGTGCTGGCAAATGGGGACTTTGTGAGAGAACTTACAGTGGAGGAACCGCTGTCAGGGAGTGACCACCACTCAGTATGGCTCACATTGGATATGGGCAAGGAAGGAGTGGAATCTGACACGAGGCAACCAAAATCTGCTGCAAGGCCCAGAGCAAGAAGACTAGGGCTAAGAAACCCAGCTGGTTGAGCAAGGAGGTCATGGAAAAGGTAAGGAGGAAAAGAGCTGCCTTTAGGAAGTACAAGAAAACAGGGAGGGGGGAGGACAGGGAGGAGTACTTGAGGGAATCAAAGGAGGTGACAAGGGTAGTAAGGGGAGCCAAGGCATCTACGGAACTCAGGCTGGTACAAGACATTAAGAAGGGGGAGAAGAACTTATTTAGGTACATCAGGGAGAAAAGGAGCTGTAAGGACCACATAGTAAGGATTAGGAAGGAGGGGGGTTGGGTGGAAGCAGGGTGCGATAAGGCAGAAGCACTAAATGAGTACTTCTGTTCAGCATTTACTAAAGAGAAGAGGGAGGTGACACCCCAAGGGGGGAGAAATGGCAGAAAGGGGGGGAAGGGGTGGCAGATGGGGAAATCATGGAGGGCAGAGTTCGGAGGGTTTGAAGGAACTGAGGGTGGACAAGGTGCCAGGCCTAGATGGCATCCACCCCAGGGTACTGAAGGAGCTGTCAGAGGTCCTTGCAGGACCTTTGGCAGACCTATTTAATGCCTCACTACTTTCGGGGTGTGTACCTCGGACTGGAGGATGGCTCATGTGGTGCCCCTCCACAAGAGTGGCCCCAAGGATGAACAGGGAAACTACAGACCAGTGAGCCTCACATCCATTGTGGGCATGTTAATGGAGAATATCCTGAAGGAGAGGCTGGTGGCCCTCCTAGAGGCCAAAGGACTACAGGACAGCAGACAGCATGACTTCATATGGGGCAGATCCTGCTAAACCAACCTGGTGGAGTTCTATGACTGGGTAACTAGGCAACTGGACAGGGGCCAGGCAGTGAATGTCCTGTATCTGGACTTCAGTAAGGCATTCGACTCGGTGCTGCATGGAAGGCTGGGAAGTAAGTTAGAAGGCACAGGGGTGGGTGCAAAGCTGGTGAGATGGGTAGGGAACTGGCTTCAGGGAAGGCAGCAGAGGATGGTGGTGGGTGGGGAGATCTCACACCCAAGGGTAGTGACGAGCAGTGTTCCACAGGGCTCAGTGTTGGGACCAGTGTTGTTTGGGATATTCATTGCAGACATATCATTGGACATCAAGAGCAAGATCAGTCTGTTTGCTGATGATACCAAGGTAGGAGCGGTGGTGAATGACCTAGGGGGATGGCAGGGGTTGCAGGATGATCTGGCAAAGCTTGAAACCTGGTCAGATACCTGGCAACTGGGGTTTAATGCTAAAAAGTGCAAGGTGCTGCATTTTGAGATGAAGAACCCAAGGAGGAGTTACCAGCTGGGGGAGTGCAGCTAGCCCAGACAGAGGAGGAGAAGGATCTGGGGGTGCTCATTGCAGGGTCAGTGAATAACTTGGCACAACGTAGGAAGGTAGCTGCAAAGGCCAACAAAATGCTGGGTTGTATTGCAAGGGGTATATCCTCAAGGAGGGAGGAGGTGATTCTGACACTGTATAGGTCATTAGTTAGACCACACCTGGAGTACTGCGTGCATTACTGGTGCCCGTATCTGAAGAGGGACATTAAGTTACTGGAGGAGGTGCAGCGCAGGGTGACAAAGATGATCAAGAGGCTGGGGGACTTGTCAAACGAGTGGAGGCTGAGGGAGTTGAACATGTACTCGCTGGAGGAGAGGAGGGACAGGGGGGATATGATTGAAACCTTTAAGTACATGAAAGGAATAAACAAGACAGGTACAGAGGGGCTGTTCAAAGTAAGGGAAGGGAGGGACACCAGGGGCCATGATATGAGTCTAGAGGAAGGAAGGTTCAGGAGGGAGATGAGGAGACATTTTTTTACAGAGAGGGTGGTGGCTGGGTGGAATGCGTTACCTGCAGAAGTGGTATCCAGTAGAACAGTGGACTGCTTCAAAAGGGGATGGGACAGGACAAGGGGGAGGATCAATGAAGGGGAAGGGTGGAAGGGAGAGGCAGCTGCAGAATAAGGGGTGCTAGCTGCACATTTGAGCAGACTTGATAGACCTCTAGGCCTTTATCTGCTGGCAAATTTTGTATGTTCGTATGTTCTCTTAACTCCTTGGATGGCTGTGGTAGAATGAAATACCATGTACAGTACAACTGTTATATTTATGAAACATTTCTTACCTGTTACTGTGTGGTTTGAAGAATTTCATTCAGGTGGTGGCCAGCTCAGTAGGTGAGTGGACATGTGTGGGGAAGGGGTTTCCATTTGATGCCAGGGAGTACTTGGAATGAGATGGAATGAGGAGAGGGAGGGGGTGTTTATGAATACAGCAAAGTGCATGTCTCTGGACGGGGAGAGGGAAGACATGCCCCTGGAGACCAGTGAGTGCTTGGTATAGGATAGAGAGAGGAAAGTGTGTGCCACTGGACACAACAGAGCAATTGGGATTATGGTGGGAAGATAGATGGGGTGCTATTGGATTCTAAGGAGTTTTTGGCACAGCGCGGGGAGAGGGAGGATGCCACTGGACACCAAGGAGTGCTTGACATGGAATGTAGAAAGAAATGTTTGTGCCACTGGATACAAGAGAGCAGATCACAAGGGGTGAGGAATGGAATAGGGTAAGCTGGGTACCAGGGAATGCTTGGCATGGGACAGGGAGACTAAAGGGGCAGCACTGGACACCAGGGAGTGCTTGGAATGAGACAGGACGAGGGAGGGGATTGTCGTTGATTGCCAGTGAGTATTTGGTACAGGATGGGGAGAGGAACAGGTGTCTCAGGGGAAGGAATGCTATATGGCACTGTTAATGAGCTCTCAATATTATATCAATTATTTTTTGATGGCGAGCATTTTTAAAATAGAGAAATTTATTGTGAAACCTAAATAAAGATAACATTAGGGTCACAAACAAAGTGCAAATAGTCCAGAAATTTCAAGTTATTGTTCTTGTGTAAGTAGCCCAAGTGCATCTATTTTACATAACCAAAGTAACATGGCATAATAGTTGGGTATCATATAAAACAAATTAAAAAAAATCCAATTTGGTAATGCAATCCGACTTGTATGATTTGATAGAACAGACACTGTTAGGGTTTATCAGCTCAAGAACCCTAACTTTGTATTTCTGACTTCTTGTACTTTGTCTGAAACTCTTATATTATCTGACGGTAGCTTTGCAATACATTTACATAATACATGTGAATTCAGCAGGCTCCTCTTCATCCCCATTCCCAAAAGGGGAGACACTTTCCAAACTCTCATGTCTATAAAATTATTATTTATATACAAAAATGAGCCTTATTTTGCTGGTCCAGTTGAAGCAGAGCTGTTTGCCTCTGCAACTGTCCATTTAAAGATGTAAAGCCATTTTAAACATTAGGCACATACACATAGGTTATTGAGGTGGCCACTCTGTTTCCTGCACTTTCAACTCTGTGCATACAGCTCTAGTTGAGTGCACTTTGGGATCAACTGAATATGGGCAATATGCACACATCCCTGGTGATAGTCAGAAAAGTGCACCAAACAATGCTCTTAGATTGATTGGCATTGTCCCTGTAACTCCGGGGCAATTTTCTATGTTTTCCTGTAGATTACATTATTTCCTATGGAAGTCAAATTACTCAGCCTTCCTGTATAACCAGTGAATATCTATGGGAACAATTTTCCTGTAGATGGCTCCATTTCTCTGTAAAACACAAGAATCCCTGTAGATCTGAGAACCCTGGCGAACAAATTTTCTTTTGCACAGTGGACACTACTATTTTACTTTTTTTTAAACAAAGTATATGTATTAGTTTTTTTCACACATTATTTATGTGCATTTAATTAGTAGAATCCAAGTACTCTGGCAGAGGTGTACAGTATTTTACAATTTGATCATTGTAGAAAGTACTCATCGGGGTACAAGAGCCAAGTTTTTAGCATGTAGTGAGGTTATTCGGGAGTAGTGGAATGTACACATAGGCCCAGATATTCAAAGGGGTTGCATCTGGTGCAACAGGGATGCACCGGCACAATCCCGCATTGCACCCTGGCAGGATATTGAAAAGGCTGCCCAGTGCAGCGCAACTCCCGATGCGTCGGGGCACAATGTAATGGTATGCAGCGCAGATGCAGTGGGCGTGCCCATGCATATGCGGCACATCCCGATATTCAGCCTGGGATGTGCGGCACATATGCTGGCACAACCCTGCAGTGTGCCGCATAGAGGGGCTCAAAGTTGTGCCCTTGCAGAGTAGGAGCAACACCCGGCCACCCAAAAGTGGGTTGCAGTACTGCAGTGCACAACCACAGCAGCTCAGTCTTGGGTGGCCACCTGCCCCCCAGAACACTGTCCACAAGCACTCACTGTACCCGGCCTCCCTCCCCTGTAGCCCTGATTGTGTGGTATACATATAAAACATAACCCTGGTAGTCTAGTGGCCCCCCAGTCCCTGATTCCCTGATGAATATAATATATGACCATCCCTGGTGGTCTAGTGGTCCCCCTCCCACCTGATGCCCCGTAACATGTAATGATGCCTGTCCCTGGTGGTCTAGTGCAATAGTTCTTAGACTTTGTCACAGTGAGCCTCCCCAAATCTATGGAAAAGATTTTGAGCGTCCCCCAAAAACTGAAATAATCTTGGGCCCTCCCCCCCAAAAAATACTGTACTTTGCTCAGTACACCATGAATAAATTGAAACCCCTTTGAGTATTTGGCTCACATTCAGTTCTTTGTCATACTGATGTGGAACCTTTGAAAAAGAGCTCTTGTGTTCAAAGGTGTTATCTGAATAACAAATAAATAAAATAAACAAATATTATTCAGCTTATTGTAACTCCCCCCCTCTCCAGGCCAGCCTACTTGCTCTGCTATTTTCATTCTTAAACCATTTATACCCCTTGTTGCAGTACCTTCATGGGACAGACTACTTTTTCTGTTTCTCTATATGAAATAACCTTCCTACATACTTTGCCTCTCCCCTCCTTCCCTGCTCCTAAGCAACTTCTCTGGGATTACTTTGCTCCTTCCTGCTATTGCTCTAAGCACTTCTATGTTCAACCCTTGTATTTGGGCTGTTCTGCCATCAGTCTACAAATTGATCAATTACCAGCACTCATTATTAGTTTATTGTTCATATTTATTTGCACTATTGTTCATTGTGTATTTCTTGATTGTTTCGCAGTTACCTTTTGAAATGCATTCACTACCTACCCTTCCTCGGTACACCTGAAATGAGCTTTGGCTCATTCACCTTCCCTTGTCACCTATTAGTAAATAAATACATAAAATTCACCTACTATTATCCTGTTTCAGTTTGCTTCATCTCTTCACACAAAATACATAAAACTCAAAATTTAAATACGGTACTTTTTCAGAGTTGCTTAAGCCTCCCCTGGAACAGGTTGGGGCCTCCCCAAGGAGGCTGGCCTCACCATTTGAGAACCCCTGGTCTAGTGGAACGCCCCCCACCCATTGCCGTGATCACGGCAAGTACATACTACATTCCTGGGTAGTCTAATGGACACCCCTCCCCCGAGTCCCCGATCATGGTAAAATCACTTTCGTCATTCCCTGGTGATCCAGTGGCACCTAGCCCCCATCACACAGGACCACTTGCCCACCGCTCCCCATCATTGGCAGGAGGCCGCATCCTGCTCGCATACCACTCAGCCACCTGCCGAATGACAGATACAGTATGGGCTGTAAGCCCATTGGTCCCCCTGTGTGGACCAATGGGCCTGCAGGGCATACTGTACTAGACAGTCCCAAATATGTGAATGAATCATTCACATATTTGGGATTGTTAATACAGTATGTCCTGCAAGTCCATACTGTATCTGTCATTCAGCGGTGGCCGGGTGGTATGTGGGCGGAATGCAGCCACCTGCCAATGATGGGGGGGGGAGCAGGTGGCCAAGGGGTCCCATGGGTGGGTGGGAGGCTGTGGTGCCACTGGATCACCAGGAAATTACGTGTGTGCATTTTACCATGATCAGGGCTTGGGAGGAGGGGGGTCCATTAGACTACCAGGGAATGTCATATCACGACGCACCGCAATCTCGGCAATGGGCGGTGGGGGGGTTCCACTAGTCCACCAGGGACAGGCATCATTACATGTTATGGGGCATCGGGAACTCGGGTGGAAGGGGGGACCACTAGACCACCAGGGATGGTCATATGTTATATTTATTGGGGAATCAGGGACTGGGGGGGCCACTAGACTAACAGGGATGTCTTTTTACACTTCTGCCACATGATGGTGGCTATGGGGCAGGGGATGCCCTAGGATCCCCACAGCACACGTCATTCTGTGCAGGGTGCCAGGCGCAAGTCACCAGGCTACCCTGTGCAAGGCATGCAAATGGGGCCATAATGACATGCAAATGGCCCCATTTGCGCCTTGCATATATTATGGCCTCATTTGCATGCCTCCTGCTGAATATAGCTGGTGATACACCTAGCGCAACTGCACTTGTACTGGTGCATCCCCCTGCTCCCTAGCTGTGGCTTGCACCAGCGCAGTATGTGTGCTGGCACTGCCATATTCAACAGTGCTGCATCATGCGCATCCCCATTGAATATTACCTGGACCTGTCCCCAACATATCACAGTTGCACTGCGCCCAGGCTTGCGCCACTGCCTGGTGCAGTCTGAATATCCGGCCCATAGTTGGTAATATTACTGCATCATGTCTTGAAAGCTCAAGCATGTTGAATCCAGTCAGACTTCCTATCCTAGTGATGTGCAACAGAAAGTATGCAGACAATTAAGTTACTTACCAACCTCAGTTAACTCCCATTTTAATTGTTTGAAAATGAAGTCTGAAAAATACAGAAGCAGGTGACTTATACAGTAGCAAACCCACATCTGAATATTAAATAAATTGAAATGCAGAGCATTTACATGTTGTGATACGTAATTCTTACAGTACCATGAATTATGAATAAGCAGTCTTGGTTTTTGTGAGGCCATTTATTCTGATGTTTTAGCACGATAGAGGTGAAAACAAATTGAGTAAGAAATTGCCTAGTTTCTGCTGCTTCACTGATAATGCTTGCAGTAGTTATCTTGCCAGAAATGGAACACAGAATATGCATTCACAGTGTGTTATCAGGTTAGTTTAAAAGAAATACAGAAAAAAAAGAAAGATTTCCCTGTCTTGGTTACCTTATTCAGTCAGTGTGATGAGGTACCATCACTGTAACTGAAAAAAAAAGAATCTTAATGAGGCTGTATATATATGCAATGTAATATATTTACCTGAATTTGTTGAAAAGATAGAGAGGTAATTTTATTGGTATTGTGTGCCTCAGGAGGTCTTTGTGTCCACTGATATTAAAACTGAATAGGCCATCCATTTTCTGTGGAAGTGTAGAAATGTGAATTTCTACACATCCTCCATGTATTACAGATCATGTGCTACTATATCTGCTATATTTCAGGCAATTCGTTTTTCCATTTTGAAGACACCGTTGTATTGATAAGAACAGCCCATGAAAAGTACACACAAAGAATCAAAACACCCCCACACCTACACACACATGCCTGCGCGCACACGTGCACACACACACGGACACACACCTACTCTTGTAATGGTGATAAACCTTATTAGTAATATACAGAAGAATAGACCAGCATACAGATGTGCATGGAAGATACACGTACAGATTTAGGAGGAAAGAAGAACATCAGTCCATGGAGTACTTCTCTCTTACCAGTTCAGTGGGAATCTGCTTCCAGTGCATCATTTAATTATAGTAATAAAAAATGCCCCCATTAACATTAAGAATGTCTTCCTGTCCTACCTTCCCTTTGGCAGAAACATTTTTCCTATGTCTGTTCAGTACATTAAAATATTCCATAGAAGCATAGAATTTGTCCACAGAAAATGAATACTTAGTCCAACAAGTCTGCCTAGATGGTCCCTGCCTAATCTACCTCTGCAGACCATAACTGGTTTCTGGTAACCCTTCCTCCTCCCTGCCTATTTACTAATATTCCCTTATGTCTGTCCCATGCATGCATGAAGCCCCTATTGTTTTCGCTTCTACCATTTCTGCTGGCAGTCTGTTTCAGGTGTTTACACTCTTTCAGCGAAGCAGTACTTCCTCACATCCCTCTTAAACTCCTCCCCCACCAGCTTCATCACATACTCTCTGGTTCTTGTGCTCTTTCTTCTTTGAAAGAGACTTCCCTCCTGCACCCTGTTTACTGCTGTGAGGTACTTGTATGCATCTATCATGTTCCTTATTATTCTCCTCTCCTCCAGGGTATACATGTTGAGGTTTTGCAGTCTCTCCTCATAAGGTTTTTGATACAACCCCTGCACCATTTTAATTGCCCTTCACTGGACTTCCTCCATCCTGTCTATGTCCTTTCTTGGCTTCCAGAACAGCACACAATACTCTAGGTGGGGTCTCAACAGAGATTGATATAATGGCAACACCATCTCCCTCCTCCTCCTTCTGCTGGAGATACCTCTCCCTATACATCCCATCATCACACTAGCCCTACTCAATACTTTGTCACACTACACTGCAACTTTGATGTAATCAGATAAGATAACTCCCTAGGTACCTTTCCTGCTTAATAACTGTCAGTACTGCCCCCATCCTATTCTCAGATTTTGGGTTCCTGTGCCCTAGGTGTATGATTTTACATTTTTTGGCATTAAATTCCAACTGCCATGCTGTTGAACACTTTGAGTTTCCCAAGATCACTGTGTATTTTGTCCACCCCTCCTGGGTATCTATCTTGTTACAGACTTTGGGTGTCATCTGCAAAAAGGCGTACTTTCCCTTCTAGTTCTTCTACAGTATCACGTATGGAAAACATTGAAAAGAACCAGTCCCAATAATAAGCCCCGCTTCACCCTGCTGTTTACTCTCCCATCATTAGAGTGAGCACCTAACCACCACCCTCTGTCTCCTATCCATTAACCAGTTTCTAACCCAGTTCCCCACTTTGGATCCCACCTAGGCTGCTCAATTTCTTTATCAGTCTCCTGTGTAGCACTTGTCAAAGGTCTTGCTAAAGTCCCAATAGGCTACATCCATTGCCCTCACCTGATCTATTTCTGGTCACCCAGTCAAAGAAATCAAACAGGTTTGTCTGGCATGCCCCCTCCCCCATGAATTCATGCTGCCTGTGGTCTTGCAGCCCATTGGATTCAAGATACTCTACCAACCTTTCCTTTAACAGGATTTCCATTAATTTCCCCACCACTAAGATGAGATTGACTGGCCTATAGTTGGTAGCCTCCTTTCTGCTACTGTTCTTATGCAGAGGGACCATGTCTGCTCTCCTCCAGTGCTCTGGTACCACACCTGTTTCCAGACAGCTGCTGAATAAGGCCAGCTATGTGGCAGTTGGCACCTCCCAAAGTTCATTAAGTACCCTTGGGTGTATCCCATTTGGTCTTGTAGCCTTGTCCACTTTCAGAGCTGCAAGTCCTTTCAGGACTCTTTTCTCTGAAAATTGGCTTGTGTTCACCTGCCCTCCCTTTGTTCCTGCTGCTCCCTGGTGATCCTCCTCTCCTCTGCTGTAAGGACTGAGCAGAAGCACCTTTTCAGGATGTCTGCATTTTCTTTGTCCTCTTCTGCACAGTTCCCCCCTCCCCGCTGCCCTTCTTATCTTCACTATCATTCCCTTTGCCTTCCTTTTTGCACTTATGTACCTGAAAAAAGTCTTATCCCCTTTAGCTGCCCATTTAGCTATCCTTTCCTCTGTCTGTACCTTTGTTCCCCTCACTACCTTTCCTGCTTCCCTCTGTTTTACCTTGTTTCCTCCCTCTGCATTTCCAGATATCTTCTGAATGCCTCCCTTTTTTCCTTCACCACCTTAGCCACATACCTAGAGCACCATAGTAGTCTCTTTTTCCTTCTGCTTTTACTCACTTCATTCATGCAACGGCTGGCTTCCTTAATTATGACATCTCTTATTTTTCCGCACTGTGTCTCCTCTTATCTCTGGCAATCCCCCCTCCCATGGGTAGTTTCTGAGGCAGTCACCTATTTCTTTAATATCCACCCTCCTAAAGTTCAGGACCCTTGTCCTTGTGTGGTTTGTCTTTAATCCTGTCAATGTTAAACCCCGCTGCCTGGTGATCACTGGTATCTAGGGGACTGTCCTCTGTGATTTCTGCAATGCCACCTCTG
This sequence comes from Neoceratodus forsteri, assembly GCA_016271365.2. NCBI lineage: Eukaryota > Metazoa > Chordata > Ceratodontiformes > Ceratodontidae > Neoceratodus > Neoceratodus forsteri. The sequence continues at coordinate 914,175,055 of CM057454.1, read as the reverse complement.
TTTGTAAGCACAGCGTCCAGCACTACCATGACCCTAGTGGGTTCATTGACTAGCTGTCTGAGAAAAGACCCTTGAAGGGAGTTAAGGATGGCCCTACTTTTTGCCAAAGCTGCAGCTGGCAGGCTCCAATCCACATCTGGTTGACAGAAGTCACCAACTAGCAGCACCTCTCCCTTACTTGCCACCATGTTGATGGCTTGCCAAGTGCCTCAGCCATCTTCTCTTTCTGTGCTGTAGATCTATATACAATCCCTGTATTGATAAGAGCCCCAGTGCCTCCAGGATGAAACATAGAAACATAGAAACATAGACTTTGACGGCAGATAAGGACCGCTAGGCCCATCTAGTCTGCCCATTTCCCTACTTACAGGATAGGCCGCAGATCCTAGTTAACCAACAGCCTATATCTTCCTGCCCCCCACAAGAATTGCCTTATGTCTGTCCCATGCATTCTTGAATTCTCCCACAGTTTTAGACCCCAAAACTTCCTCAGGAAGGCTGTTCCATGATCGACTACCCTCTGGAAATACTTCTCACATTGCCCCTTGAACCCCCTCCTTCTATCTTTTAAATTGTGTCCCTTGTTCTTGCAAGTCTCTTTTTCTGAAAGATGCTACCCTCTTGGACTTTGTTGATTCCCTTGAGGTACTTGAAAGTTTCTATCATGTCCCCCTCTCCCTTCTTTCCTCAAGGGTATACATATTAAGCTCCTTTAGTCTCTCCTCATACGGCTTCTCTTGCAGACCCTGCACCATTTTAGTTGCCCTCCTCTGGACTGCCTCTATCCTGTCTATGTCCTTGCAGAGATGGGGTCTCCAGAACTGGACACAGTATTCCAGATGGGGTCTCACCAACTGTCTGTACAGAGGGATAACAACTTCCTGTTTTCTGCTGCTGATGCCTCTCCCTATACATCCCAGTATACCCCGGCCCTCCCTACTGCCTTCTCACATTGCTTGCTAACCTTAAGGTCATCTGATATGATTACCCCAGGTCCTTTCCTGTTTTGTTGTTGTTACTACCTCCCCACCATTGTGTATTCTTCCCTGGGTTCTTGTTTCCAGGTGCATTATTTGCACTTTTTGCATTGAATCCTAGCTGCCATCGTCTGACCATTCCTCCAACCTTGCCAAGTCCCTTTTCATCCTTTCCAGACCTCCTTGTGTATCAACCCTGTTGCAGATCTTTGTGTCATCTGCAAAAGGCATACTTTCCTTCAGTCCCTCTGCAATGTCACTGATGAAGACATTAAAAAGGACTGGACCCAATACTGAACCCTGGGTACCCCACTAGTAACTGCCCTTCTTCAGAGTGTACTCCATTTACAATTACCTTCTGTGTCCTGTTGTCCAGCCAATGTTTTACCCAGGCTAACACCCTGGGACCCACTCCCAGGCTGGTTAATTTGACTAATAATCTTTTGTGTGGGACTGTGTCAAATGCTTGCTAAAGTCTAGGTAGGCCATGTCCACAGCCCCTCCTGGTCTACTACTTTGGTCACCCAGTCAAAGAAATCTATTAGATTTGTCTGACATGACCTTCCCACTGTGAACTCATGCTGCCTTGGATCCTGTGCTCCACTGACCTCTAGGTACTCAACTATTCTTTCCCCCAAGTGACTCATCACTTTCCCTACCACAGAGGTCAGACTGACAGGTCTGTAGTTTCCTGCCTCTGTCTTGGTCCCACTTTTGTGAAGGGGAATCACATCCGCCTTCCTCCAGTCCTCAGGTACACACCATCCTCCCATGATTTATTAAAAAGGTAGCCAGTGGTTTCACTAGTTCCTTCCTCAATTCTTTTAGAATTCTGGGGTGAATTCCATCAGGACCCATTGCTTTGTCCACCTTCAGTTTTAGGAGTTCTTGCAGAACCCTTTCTTCTATGAAAGGACTGGGATCGACCCCCATCAAGAGTGCTTCTGTTAATTGATTAGGCACTTCCCCTCCTCTTTTGTGAATACTGAGCAGAAATATTCGTTCAGTATTCCTGCTTTTCACTGTCCCCTCTGCCCACCCACCGTTCATTCTATTCAGCCTCACTATCTCTCCCTTTGTCTTTCTACGCTCGCTGATGTACCTATAAAAGGTTTTATCCCCCTTCTTAACTGAGTTGGCTATCTTTTCCTCAGTTTGGGCCTTTGCTATTCTGACTTCCCTCCCTGCTTCTTTCTGCCTTAACTGGTACAGCTCTCTGTCCTGCTCCTTCTGTGTTTCCTTATACTTCGGAATGCTATCTTTTCTTCCTGACTTTCACGGCCACCTCTCTTGAGAACCATAGTGGCTTTTCTTTCATTTGATTTGTTTATTTGCTTCACACAAAGGCTTGTTGCCTCTGTGATGGCAGTTTGATAATTCCCATTGTTGCTCCATCTCTTTCTAGCCTGTTTGCTAGTGCTTTTCTGAGCACTCTCCATCTTGCCAAAGTCAGCCCTCCTAAAGTCCAGTACCTCACTTTTGTATGGCTTGACTCTGTAGCTGAGTTTAACGTGAACCACACTGTTTGATGGTCGCTTGTCCCCAGATGGCAACCCACTTCCCCTAGATCTGACATCCTCTCACTGCCCCCATTTGGTCACAGTCTAAGATTGCTCCCTCACGAGTGGGTTCGAAACTAGCTGTCTAATCCTGCCACCTGTAGGGCATCAAGAATGGCCCTGCTGTTGGATGTGGCTGCAGCAAATGTGCTCCAGTTAACATCTGGCATATTCAGGTCTCCCATCAACAGTATCTCCTTTCTCTGCCATTCTAAGAATGCCTTCCATCATATCCTTGTCCATTCCTTCCCCTGACATGGGGTCTGTACACAACCCTGTGCAGATTGTGGTGTCCTTTCCAGTCTCCAAGGTGACCCACAGTGCCTCCTCTACTCCTGTTTACTCTTTTGTTCAGTTGCTTTTATCCCTTCCTTTACATAGAGAGCTACTCCTCCCTCTCCTGCCTGTCTCTCCTGTAGGTTATGTACCCTGGTATATTAACATCCCAGTCATGGTTCTCTGTGTACCATGTTTCTGTGACTGCTACGATATCCAGGCATCCCTCTTCCATTAAGGCCACCAGCTCAGGGAGCATGTTGCCCGGACTACAGGCATTGGTACTCATTACCCTCCATTTCCTGATGGCCTTACCCACTTTTGCCCCATCCCTGTCCTTCTTGCCTTTGTCACTTTCTCCATTTACCACTGCCCTTCTCCCTATCGACACCTCCATGTTGGTGTTTGCCACACTTACTACCGTGATTGTTTGGGGGGCTAGGATCTTCCTGCTCCTTTCCAGTGCCTCCCCCCTTGGCTAGTTGAAAAGCTTGCCAATGAAGCATTTAAACCTATCACCTAGGATCCTGGTTCCCCTCCCGGACAGGCGCAGCCATCATGCCAGTATAGGCTTGCATCACTCCAGGTGGACCCCAGTCCCCAATGAAGCCAAATCCCTGAGCTCCACCAGTCTTTCAACCACTGATTGGAATCCCATGGCACGGAACACCTTAGCCTCTCCTATGCCATAAATGAGTAGCACCTCCATAGTTGCTACCACTGCGCGTGCTACTTGACCAAGGCCCTCCTCATTCCACAAACTCTTCCTGCACTTCTCTAATCCCTTTCTTAGCCAGGTCATTTGTCCCTAGGTGGACAATGACATCCAGCTCTCCCCTGTGCAGCTGCTCCGGCAATCCTGAGGATTCGCTCCCTGTCCCTCCAAGCCATGGCGCCAGGCAGGCACCTTACCTCCCTCTCCCCTTCCTTGCCCAGTTCTACCTTCCTAACAATGGAGTCCCCCACCAGGAGTTGTTTCCTTCCCCTGCAGGGTCCCCTGCCACCCTCCTGTGGGTCTCCTTTGTGGAGGTTCCCAGCATCCTCCTTGGTCTCCACTGTAGGTGCCCCACAGCACATGTAGCCCTTCTTTTTTCTCTGTGTGTGACTGCATTTCCATAGCCTTGATTTCATCCTTTTCATAAAGTACAACCCCTCCTACCTTCCCTCTCTCTCCTGAACAGAGAGTAGCCCGGTGTTGCCATGTCCCAGTTGTGGTTGTCAGTGCACCACAACTTGGTTTATGACCACCTAAGACAGGCTAGCCTCTGCCATGATGGCCTCCAGGTCCATAATTTTATTTCCCAGACTCTTTGCAATAGCACTCATGGCTCTCCATACCTTACTCCCTACCTGCCTGCTTCCCTGCTTCCCCCCTTCCTGCTTGTTCTGACCCCTGAAGCTCCACCAGCCTCACCTCTTCCCTTGTTATCTTGTTGGTTGCCTGTCTCCTTTAATCCTTTATTTTTGCTTACCTAATTTCTACCCACATTTATTCTGCCTTGTTCCCACCCCTATCATTTTGTGCCATGGGGAGTTTACTTCTCTTGGGCCCTCCCTACCAAATACTTCATCATTTGTGGTAACAATTAGTGCCTCCAGTTTTACAGCCCTCTCCCCAGATAGTTTAAATGCTCATCCAGGTAGCATTTAAACCTTCCACTATGGACTGTGGTCCCTTTTCTGGAAGGATGCAGGCCATCTGCCCTACAGTGGTCCATATCTTCCCAGGTTTGACATCCAATCTCCAATGTAGCTGAAGCCCTCCTCCATACACCATGCTTTCAATCAATCATTAAAAGCACTGGTGCAGAGTATCCCTCTCCTCAGCCAAATATAGGTAAAACCTCCACAACAGCCACCATTTATGCCACCTACTTGAGGCCCCTCCCCAGCTGCCTTAAATTTCCCTTCACTACCCATATTTACTACCAGACCCTTAGAGGCTACCATTCTGATTTCATTCCATAATTTGGGATTATAGTCAGTCTGGTCATGGTGTCTATAGAACACTTCCAGTAATGTTTTAGTTCTGTTCCACCCAGTTACCCACCCATGAGGATTCAGTTTCCTCTTCTGCCCTGTAAGCCCTGTCCAAACTAAAGAATAATTCTCTAGAACTATTCTTAAAGCTGGTTCAACTAAACTGGGTTAGTGCATCGAGACATGAATGTAGAGGTCAACTGAACTGTACTCAGTATCCAGACTGTAGTTCAATTCAAAACCAGCTTCACATTGTATTCCTCAGTAATATGTCCCACACTCATTTTCTCCCTTGTAAAATTAGTTTTAACCATCTACTTGCATCCTGGACCCCCTAAAATCACTCACCTTGCCAGTAGTTCAAATCTGCCACATCAGGGCTGATGGAACCCTACCAGCCCTCCCCAGCCTGCTGCTGATTGATGTAGTAATGCTATAGTGGGTGTCTTGTGAGGTGTGCAGTTTAGTGATGTTACAACCTTGGGGAGCACTACCGGTCCTGAGCTGCCAAATCATAAGAGTTTGTATCATATAAACCAGTCTTCAGATTGCTTATAGAAATCCTCTATGTCCTTACTAGACTACCTCCCTTGGTGGGCTACATAATGGTTCTCAAGGGAGAAAAGTGTTATGTTGATAGGATGCCACTAGAGACACAGATGAGGAGATGGACCTGGGGAGTGGTGATGATCAACAATAAGTAAAAGCAGGCTGCTCAGTGCAACAGGATATATGAGAGAACTAATGCTAGGGTGCATAGGGAGAGGAATTACTAGAAGAGGCGGGAAAATGATATTGCCTCAGTATTGATCACTGGTGCAGCAAGACCACATCTGGAATATTCTGTGCAGTTCTGGGGCTCACACATAAGAAATGACAGGGTTAGATTAGAGACAGTGCAGTGTAGAGGATGCAAAGATAATCCATGGTCAGCAGGGCAAGGTAGATGGTATGAGACAGGAAGGCCCCAGCGTGCATTAACTGGAGGACAGAAAGGGGGGAGGGACATCATGCAGACTTTCAAGTTCATGAAAGAGTTCAACAGACTGGACACAGCAAGTCTTTTAAAATTAAAAAAAAAGTACATCCACCAGGGGCATGATTCAAGCTGTAGGGAAAGGTTCAAACAGGATATTAGGCAGGCTCTTTTGTACAACAGTAGCACTTGCTACTCAGAATGGCAGTTAAAACTATTTGTGTAAACTGAAATATAAATAGACAGATAGATAGACAGACAGCTGGAGTGATAGTTAAATATTTTGCGTTTGTTAATTGAGTTGACTCTTGAGCAGAAACCTACCCATTTGCAAGCGTGACCTAGGAAATAATTCAAGTCCTGTAAGCATAATTATTAATCATGCAAAAATAGATACAAGACAATACGTTGCAAGCATTGCACTAGTTGATTTTAAAGCAAATGAAACTGTTGGGTTGAATTAAGGTACAGTCCTAACAAATATTTAAAATTCAGTTGGGAGCTACACTACAGCACTGCAACAATGATTAAGGCAGAGAATTCCACAGGTTGACAGCATTAAGAAGTAAGCCATCTCTGACCTTGTACTGATCTTCTAATGGGAAGGTTGTTAGATTGCTTGTCCATAGCACAAGCATTGTAATCAGAAGAAAATGGCAAAGACTATTATTTCAACAGAAGCAGGGGCAAGCCCAAAAGAGCTATTATGTAGCATCATGCCAGAGAAATATTTAAGATGACAATCAAAGAGCAACCACCCTACTACTGTTGGTGACAGTCACAATAGTGTTTTTGAGAATTAGCAGTAAGATACATAGATAAATAAATATATAGACATCGATGACAGAGATAGCCTCTTGGCCCATCCAGTCTACCCACCCTCTACCTAACTATTCTGCCTTACCTTAGTGGCAATTTTCCCCTTTTTACATCCCCCTTTTCTATCTAAACCCACAGGCTTGTCCCATCCCTGCTTGAAGCTGCTGATTGAGTCAGCCTGTATTTTTTTCTTTGGTAGTTTATTCCACATATCCACCACCCATTCCATGAAGGAGTGCTTTCAGATATCCTTTCTGAATCTTCCTTGCCAGCATTAGTGAATTCCTCTCATCCCTGTAAACTCAAGGAGAATAGTTCTTTGGCACCTCTTACCCAACATAGATCCAAAGGCGCTAAAGCACCATGGCTGACAAAAGACATAAGAAACCACATGTCTAAATGTGATGCAACCTGGAAAACATATAGACTGGTCTCCTCTCAGACTGGCATGCACACAGACAGCTTAGAAATTCATGCAAGTCTAAAATAACTAGCGTAAAGAGGAACTACTACCATTCAATCCAAACAGAAAATCTCAGTAACCCCAAAGAATTCTCGGCCCAAATAAATTCCCTCCTCAAAGGCAAAACCTTACCTGCCCTGACTCACTTTCATCAAAGGACAAAGTACTGTCAGACCCAGTATCTTTAGCTGATGGTTTTAATCATTTCTTTTCAGACCTTAGCAATTAAGTATCCCACTTCACTACCAATCAAGTCAACCAACCCTCTCCAGTCACAACTCCATCTAGGACCACGTCAGCGCAGTTCCACTTCAAACTAGCTACCCGAAAAGAGGATCTCAGGCCACTTCAAAACCTCAAGGAACATGGATCTCCTGGCCACAACACACTCGAGCCTAGGTTCTTAAAATGGAGAGCACCAGCACTTGCAGTGCCAGTTAGAAACTTGATTAATAGATCATTTCTGGAAGGAAATGTTCCCGCAAAATGGAAAACGGCACTGTTAACCCTGATCCACAAAGGAGGGTCAGCCACACCCATCAAAAATTACAGGCTGATCTCAATTTTCTGCAACCTTGCTAAGGTTCAAGAAAGAATTCTTTACAACCGACTGCAAGACTACCTTGAACAACACCAGCTCCTGTTACCCTCCAGCATTGTTTTCACAAAAATTATAGCACTCTCTCTGCACTTATCAAAGTCACCGCAGACATTTCCCAAGCCTTTGACCTAGGACTAGCAATGGGGTCTATCTTCATTGACCTCACCAAGACTTTTGATCTGGTGAACCATGCACTGCTGTTAATGAAGTTAGAATCCTTGGGTCATGATCTACCATCCATATCCTGGATCTGTGATTACCTATCCAGTTGCACCCAAAGTGTCAAATTTATTTATTTAAATTTTAGTAACCAGGTAGGCCCACTGGAACCTTGCAGTCCCTTTTCAGGGGTGACCCGTATTTAGTTACATGTACCTAGAGGGAGGGAAAAACCAAAGCAAACGATATGTGCAGTGCAGCAAGGTTTACATAGAGTGTGTGAACAAACATTACAGTACAGAAACTGATACAACCAATGCTCCAGACTTTTGTTAGGTACAGACCAATTGACAGTTGTAAAACTATATAAGTACTGAGGACAGTTCTACCACCAGACTGACGGACCCATCCGTCCATGTCCCACCATTCTTTAGCAGGGATATCACCCTGCATTTGGTCCCTTGGCAGAACCCTAAGTGAGGTAGCGGCACTGAGGCCCCTTCCCTAGGTGTGCTTTTAGCCCTTTCTTGAAACCCTCAATGGTGGGGCTGTCTTTTATCTCTCTCTCGGGAGCTCTTCCCAGAGTTTGGGGAGGGCGACCCTGAGTGACCGTTGACCTAGGGATGATCTAGCCCTGGGGATTTCTAGTAGTGTCCAATCAGTGGATCTGAGCTCTCATCTCATTGTCTTGGGAATGAGCAGGTCTGCAACCTGAGAGGGCCCCAGGTTGCTGTAGTTTATAGGCCATGCACAGTTAGGGATATGCTAATCTTGCCTCCAAGGATGGCCATTCTAGGGCCTGAAGCACTTTGTAGTGGTGTTCCATTCTATCTGCCCTGGCAGTGAAATGGCAGACCCTGTGGTAGAGTGTGCTCAGTCACTGTCTTTCCGTAGCTCTCAGCGACTGGAGCAAGGTTGCTCCATAGAAAAGGGTGGGGAGGATTTTCCCATTCCCTACCACCTTCCTAGTTTCCTTGGATAGAAAGGGTTAAGTCTATGAGAGGAGGCCAGTTTTGGCTTACTACCTTTGTGAGGTGGTCTATGTGCTTCCTGAATGAGACCTCCTGGTCAATGTACATTCCCAGGTATTGCATGCTATCCACAACTTCTATCCCTACTCCATCCCTGGTGGGGAGTGATAGGTGGTTGGAGTTCTCAGGCCCAGTCTTTTGGGGCCAAAGAGCATGGCTTTCATCTTTTTGCTATTCAGACCAGCCTATTAATCTGACACCAGGATTCAAAGGCTGCAAGGTCCTGATTCAACTCCCAGTTTAAGGACCCTGTGTCCTCTCTTGTCCTGTACAGCACTGCGTCATCAGCTTAGAGCATGACTTTTGCCCGTCTGTAGTGCTGGGGGAGGTTGTTTGTGAACAAGGAGAATAGCAGGGGGCCTAAGATTGACCCCGTGGGACACCTGTGAGTACTGGGTGCTCATCTGATGTAGCGCCATTCCACCGACCATTTGTGTCCTGCCACTGAGGTAGTCTGTGAACCATTGCAGGGTGTTGTGTCCAGACCAGCCCCTTAGCCATTCCAGAGGTAGCTGGTAGTTGACCAGGTCAAAGCGCCTTGGTGAGGTTAACGAGACCCACCAAACATTTTGTTCTGGTCTAAGGCTTCATACGCATCAGTGGTGAAGCTTATTAGGGCTGTTTCGGTCCCATGTTTTTTTCTAAAACCTTGTTGCTGGTGGGCCTGTAGGTTGTGCAGTTCCAGGTGGTGGCTTACCTGTTGGTAGACTGCCTTCTCCAGCAGCTTGCTTAGGGTACTTAGAATGTCTCCATGTGGTCCACCTTTTGGGATTGGGGTCACCAGTCCAAACTTCCACACAGCAGGTATCTTCCCTTCTGTCAGGGACCTGTTAAAGAGCTGAGCTATAAGTCCTGCAATAGCAGGGGCTCCTATTTTTAGAAGCTTGGGTTCCAGGTTATCATGCCCTGCTGTGCTGTCTGGTTTCAGGCCTCTGAGCAACTTTAGGACTTCCCCTGCTGATACCAGCTTAAGGTGGAATTGAGCCCTGATGCAGGGCCTCCGGGTGCCCTTAGCCACTCTGGGAGTGTTCCTTGGGTGTGATTGGTGACCCAAGTCTTTGCTGGGATAGCCCATTCTGAACCTCTGCAAATCTAGAAAAAGTTGTTGAGCATTGGCAGTGTCTATAGGAGTGGAGAGTTGTGACCCGTTTGCTTTTATTGGCCCGGCCACCTTGCTCTTGCCCTCCTTGAGCAGAATGTTAATGTGCCCATAACTTCTTTGGGTCTGCCAGGTTCTTGGATTGCAGTGCATGCAGGTAACTCTTTTTGCATTTTGGGTTCCTTTGCAGCTGTTTCTGGCTTCCCGGTATCGCACCCAATCCTGTTTCAGGTTTGAGTGCTTGCATTTCCCCCATAGTTTGTCTCTGCCCTTCAGCCTCCTCTTGAGATCAGGTTGAGCCACCTGGCATCCTGACCTTTGACCCTGATTATCTTCCTGGGCATGTGCTTGTTGCTACCAACATAAAATGTCTGGTGAAGCCTTCAAGGGCTCCATCTATAGAGGTGGCATCAAGGGCTGGGCCTGAATCAACTTCAAGAGGCTTGAGCGAGCCTTAGTTTGGTGCTACATTATTTCTGGTCTAGAAGGTTTTGGGGGTTGTTTGGAAATTATTCCTCCACCAGAAGGGTAGGTGTGTGGTCACTGGCGAGTCTGCACATTCCTACCAATTTGGCCCTTTTGGATTAGTCACTAGTATCCAGTCTAGTGTGGTATGGTTCCCAGTCTTGTGATTGATGCGTGTGGGCTCGTGCATCAGCTGTGTGAGATTCGCTCCCAGGAGGCTGTTTTGACCTCCCGGCTAGCTTATCCTCAGTTTAGATTGAAGTCTCCAGTATTATCTTTCACAGCTGGGCAGGGTGGGTCACAGTGTGTGTCCAGCGTTCTCAGGGCTTCCATGGCCTTCTTTAGGGTGTTATAGGTGCACCCTAGTGAGTGGCTTGTGGTCCCCTACAAGAATTTTGGCAAACAGTACTTCACACCCATCACCTCTCGAGATTCACAGTAGAGATCATGGTTGCATTGATTTGAGACCTAACATATATCAGGACTCCCCCACACTTCTTCCCCTTCCTATCCTTTCTAAATGTTCTAAAGCCTTGCAGTTCAGCCTCGTGAGGGAGAACATACAGCTTCAGCCAGGTTTCAGAGATGCATATTATGTCAGGGGAGTAGAGGCTGGCCCAGGCTTCTAGTTTGTGCATCTTGGGCCTCAGGCTGTTAATATTCATGTTCAATAATAACAAATAAAATCCGGAGTCTGCTGTTGCTTGTAATGCGTTCTCTTTATTTTAATTCACCCCTACGTTTCGCTCCTATGAGCTTGATCACGGGGCTTCATTAATATCTATTTAGAAACAAACAAATATTTAATTACAAATCTTAACAACTGCAGTTTTCAATTAATGAAATAATTTTGTTTCCACTGTATATATCTACCTGACAAATGTGTGACTCTATATACTTTGGTGCTTTTAACTTCAATGAATAAATGATTTTTAACTTCTTCCTGACAAAAAAATATCAAATACTTTGTTAAAACGCTGATAGCTACAGTCGTGTCTGAACTTAACATAAGTTATAAAACTTAAACAACCACATAGCCCGCATACCTTGGGAAGACAAACAAACGCCGCTCTGCAATCTGTGTGTCTTTAATTACTCTGAAATGACCAAAAAATACCCCGTTTAACCAATCTTGCTTATCTGCAAAATACTGTATACAATGTGATAGTGAAATATACATTTACTCGATTACAAATTTTGACTTACCCATTAGCGATAGCTCGATGCATAATTCTGAGCATTATAATTGTCTTTTAGATTTTAAAATTAACCGTTGCTATTTAGAGGGCGTATTCAAGTTGTACCATAATGGCGTATACTTGCAAAACTTAAGGCACTGAAATGCTTCCCAAAGCTGCTATCCCTCTTGAGCAGCCTGAATTTCCTGTGGGAGTGGCGTGTCACTTCCACCAAACTCGCTCCTCGCCCAAGAGCTTTGCTTAACAACTAAACACACATTCCTGAAACTTTGGGAATGCTGTGGCGGTCGCGTTCAGGCTGCTCGTGAATCGCCAAGGCTGCTGCTTCAGCGTTTTTTAAAAAAACATATAATGATTAAAACAATGGAAGAGAAAAGAAAACTTTTGATAATGCCAGAGGTGGCTAACAATTTTATGTATTATATCATGTGTTGAAACTAAAATTAAATACTCTGATGTAATGCCTTGTGATACAGGAATACTTAACACAGTATAGACTAGGAATATAGGTCTTACTAAAATATATCACCCATTGATTTGAACTTAATAGATATTAAAATGTGCTATAATGATAGCCATTTCCATATCAGGAAATGTCAACCTCTTGATAATCTAGAATCATTTTATTAATATTGTGATTCACTCCAACATTCCTTGCAAATGAGAAACATCACAGAGCTCCTAAGCATTTGGCTATAAATTTATGAACTAATAATAATATCAAACATGCATGATTCTGACAGTTATTGGTATTTATAGACTTGAATAAAATAACAGAATACAATGTTTATTTGGTATTTGATTACAAATATGCTTGCCAGTTAGAATCAATATTCATACCAATAGATGGATCTAAAGTTTTTAAACTGAAAATCCACTTCATTTCCATCTTATCCAACAATGTTTTGTAGTTACCACTCTAAGAGGTTGTTTCACTACCTCAAGACCCCAAACCTAAGGGACGCCTCCTGTGCTCCAGCCTCATTAAAGTGTAAAGCTACTGGAGATTTATCATTTTTATTTCTTATATCATTTTTATGTTCCAGTATTAGTACTTTAAGAGCTCTTTTAGTTTGTCCAGCATACAATCTATCACAAGGACATTGCAAACGTAATAAACCTTCTGTGTTACAATCAATGTGATCTTTAATGCTAAATTCTTCATTGTAATATGGATGTTTAAAAACTATTTTTTTACCGGTGTTGTTACAGACTGAACATTTGCCACATTTAGTCATCCCTGGTTGTAGTGGTCCAAGCAATAATTGAGTTTTATTAATATTCTGATATGCAAACTGTGAATGTACCAATCTATCTTTTAAGTTTCTGACTTTTTTTGATACTATAATTGGTTTCAATTTTATTTATTTATTTATTTAAGAGATTTACCAGGAAGGCATACTGAGCGGAGTACCGCTCGATTCCAGATGCGCCCTGGGGGTAGGGGGTTACATGGGTGAGGTAGTATGAAAAGAACAGTTCAATACATATGTGACAAGGTTTTGACAGACAGTGGTACAGTAGTACATAGAATACAACAATATAATGAGACAGGTTGTATATACAAAATGGGTACAGCGTACGTACAGCTTACAGCAGTAAATAGGTTCAGTAATATGCAATTAATAGCACTATGAGACAGATATTGAAAGAAAAATGATGCAACAATTGCAAGGCTCTATTCCTAGAATTGTCCATAGAAACTAAATGCCAATGTTTATTGATAATCTTTCTAATTTCTGTCATTTTATGGTTGTATTTAGTGGCGAACACTAATCTCTCCTGTTTTTGGATCTGTTTTTTACTCAAAAGTTGTTCACGTGTTACTCTATCTATTTTATCACTTGCTTGTGTGAGAACTTTTTTTGGGTATCCCCTATTGTGAAATCTACTTAGCATTTCTTCCTTTTGTACTAAATAATCATGGGTCTCTTTACAATTACGTTTGACTCTTACTAGTTGTGCATAAGGAATGCTGTTTTTTAACTTTGGCTCATGATAACTTTTGTTGTGTAATAGAGTGTTCCTATCTGTACTTTTCCTAAACAATGAAGTGCTAAACATTGATTCTGTTATCTTAATCTGCAAGTCTAAAAGCGTTATAACTGATTTATTGTAATTTAATGTGAACTTTAAATTTTTGTCAAAGCGGTTAAGTATATCATTGAATGATAACAAATCCTGTTCTGTTCCAGTCCATAAACAAAATATATCATCTATAAACCTTTTCCAAAACTTAATTTGATTTTTGTAAACATTTTTTTCTTGATTGAAAATGAATTCTTCTTCAAAAATAATCATATATGCATTAGCATAACTAGGAGCCATCGTACTACCCATGGCTGTTCCTTTGTCCTGTTGATAAAACTTGCCTTCAAATTCAAAATAATTATTCTCTAAAACAAATGTTGCTAATTCTTGCAACAAAATTGTTCTGGGTAATTTACCAACAGCTCTCTTGTTGAGAACTTTGCCCATATTTATAACTCCCTCCCGATGAGGAATGGATGTGTACAAGTCTATTACATCCAAGTAACAAGGAAAATATGTTCCAAATCAATCTGGTTGTCTACAATTTCTAATTTTTCATTAAATCAGTAGAATCTTGTATATATGTCTCGCTTTTTTCTATTAATGGTTGCAAGTAGTAGTTAACATATTTTGATACTGGATCGAAAACTGAATCTATCCCTGACACAATAGGTCGTCTAGGGGATCTAACATATTTTTGTGAATCTTTGGTATACCATAAAATGTAGGAATTCTTGAAAATTCTTTCAACAATATTCTCATTTCCCAATCTTGTAACCAATTAAGATCTACAAATTCTGCCAATAATTCCCTAAGTTTGCTCTGTAATGATACTGTAGGATCTCCCATCAGTTGTGAATAATTGGTCCTGTTTTCTAACAATTTCAAACACATTGATCTATATTGTTCTTTATCCTGAATCACAATACCTCCCCCCTTGTCTGCCTGCTTAATAACTATCCCTGCATCATTACTCAAATCATTCAAAGCTCTCTTTTGTTCTTTAGTGAGATTTTGGTGGGAAGGCCAGAGAGAGATCTTATCTTTAAATAATGCCATAATTCTTTTTCTACAATTGTACAACACTCTATACCATGACTCTTATCAGTAGGGGACTAAATTTAGATTTTATATTTAGGGCTTGTTTAACTTCCTTTCACATAAACCTCTCCTTATACCTAAATCTAGGATTCTACTTGCCTCAGTTTGCTTCTCCTCCCTTTGACTATAGAGCATTGATATACTACCCTCCCTCTCTCAGAAAAACCTCAATAGGCTGCATAGCACCTACCACAATGTCATTTGGTTTGCTACAGGCCTTCCCAGACTAAACCACCGCTGTGACCTTTACAAAGTAGTCATCTGGCCTCCTCTCCAGGACAGACTTGACAGCAAAATTCTTACCTTTTCTATAAACTTACTCTCGGACTTCTTCCAACCAGCATTATCTCCTCTTCACCACTGCTCTTGCACATTCCACCAGATGGTCCACTTCCTTCTCCCTCCCCATCCCTTTATGCCACACTAACCAAGGCCAAAACACCCTATCGTACAAGAGCACTAAACATTTCAACACTCTTCCCCATCCTTCATCCAATGCCCCTCAACTGCCTCTTTTAAGTACAACCTAAAGGGGCATATTTCCAGTGTAATCACTTGTAAATGCACCAGGCTATGACCAGCCCTCTATATTTTATCCAGCATAATGGATCCTCTGTATATATTATGTTTGCCTGCCCTGTTATCCTTTTTAGTTTTCTGTTTTGTATTTTGCACCAAATGAATGCACTTTGATCCATGTAATGTTCTTACCCTGCAGTGTACTTTTCTGTTTACTCTGTAACATTTGTTCGTTTGTCTTTCATTGGATGCATGTGAAACCGGGCAATTCTGCTCAGAAGCATTTCCAGTAGAAAAAATAAACTGAAACTGGATTTTGAAACACCAGAGAACTTCTTTAAATACACTTAGTCGGAAAATATCCTCCTTTTGGTTCTTACTACTGCCTTTATATCAGCTGTGAACCACACTGGCCCCCTAGCCCTTTTATGCTTGGATCCCTTTGGAATGGAGCTATGTGCCACTTCTTATCGTACTCTTTTTAAATGCTGCCCACTGTTCTTCTGTGCACCATACCATCACAATGTCCTTCATGCTGTTCTCCAGTTCTTCTCTCATTTTGACAAAGTCCCATTTTTTAAAATCCCATACTGTTATTCCTTTTGGCCCTTTACCTTTTGCTACTGTCCTGTGGTCTCTGGAATCAAGTGGTCATAGGACTGCTGTGTTCTGAATCCTCTCACTAATGGTGAGCACCAGATCCAGCAGGGCGTCTTCCCTTGTTGAGATTTGAACTAATTACTCTACAAATGCATCCTAACAGGCATTCACCCGAAACTGATTCCTAGTACTAACAGTGATTGGACCTTTCCATTCCGTGTCTGGCATGATGAACTCCTGAACTGCCACCACTTCCCCTAAACGTGCTGCCCTCTTAAATGTTTATCCAGTGCCCTGTCTGCCTCTGGATCCTGGTCTGGTGGCCAGTAGACCACCCCTGTTCTGGATTAGTTTCCTCTTCCTTCTTCCTGCTACTGCCCACAGGGTTTCCAATTCCCTGACCCGCCTCCCAGGCAAGATGTTTTATTGCTTCATCCCCCTTAACATAAAGCACTACCCCTCCTCCTGGCCATTGCCCTGTCCTTTCTGAACAGGATGTTGCCTGGTATGGTCATGTCCCAGTCATGGTTCAGGTTGACCATAACTCTATAACCACCATCAGGTCATGTCTCGCCCTGTGACGGTGTCTGAAGTTCTGGGATTTTTTGCCCTGACTCCTAGCATTGTTATATACCATTCCCCTTTCCCACAAGATTACTTGATGCTGTTGAGTTCAGCTGCAGGAGGTTAGAAAGGCCCCTTTGTTTGTGACATTCCACTCTGACTCTGCCCCATAATAGTTTAAACTAGCAATATGTTATACTCACCTTTCTCCCAGAAACCCTTTTGCCCTCCTTATTGGGGTGCAGGTTATCCCTTCTGAACAACCTCCAACCCCTACAAGTTGGGCCTCAGTACCAGAGGAATTGAAATAATTCCTCCCTGCACCAAATTCAGCCATGCATTGAACTGGAACATGTGAAACTGTTCCTTGGTTCAGGCCATGTTTGTGGTCCCCAGGAATGCTTCTGCTCTACTCTCTCCTTAGCTACCTTTCAAGACAACAGAAACATAGATTTTGATGGCAGATGAGGACCGCTTGGCCCACCTAGTCTGCCCATTTCCCTACCTACTGGATAAGCTGCAGATCCTAGTTAACCAACAACCTATTTCTTCCTACCCCCCACTAGAATTGCCTTATGTCTGTCCCATGTGTTCTTGAATTCTCCCACAATATTAGACCTCTCAACCTCCTCAGGAAGGCTGTTCCATGCGTCCACCACCCTCTCTGTGAAAAAATACTTCCTCACATTGCCCCTGAGCTGTCCCCCTTCTATCTTCAAATTGTGTCTTCTTGTTATTGTACATCTCTTCTTCTGAAAGATGCTACCCTCTTGGACTTTGTTGATTCCACTGAGGTACTAAAAAGTTTCACTCATGTCCCCCCTCTCCCTCCTCTCCTCAAGGGTATACATGTTTAGCTCCTTTAGTCTCTCCTCATATGGCTTCTCTTGCAGACCCTGCACCATTTTAGTTTGCTTTCGACTGGACTGTCTCCATCCTGCCTATGTCCTTGTGGAGATGAGGTTTCAGAACTGGATGCAGTACTCAGGTGGGGTCTAACCAACTGTCTGTAGAGAGGGATAACAACTTCCAGTTTTCTGCTGGTGATGCCTCTCCCTATACATCCCAGTATCCCCCCAGCCCTCCCTACTGCCTTCTCACATTGCTTACTAACCTTAAGGTCATCTGATATGATTTCCCCCAGGACCCTTTCCATTTTTGTTGTTGTTACTTCCCCTGTTTTTTTTTCCCAGGTGCATTATTTTGCACTTCTTTGCATTGAATCCAAGCTGCCATACTTCTGACCATTCATCCAACCTTGCCAAGTGCCTTCTTATCCTTTCCACCCTCCCCGTGTATCAACCCTGTTGCAGATCTTTGTGTCATCTGCAAAGATGCATACTTTTCCTTCCAGTACCTCTGTAATGTCTCTTATAAAGACATTAAAAAGGACTGGACCCAGTCCTGAACCCTGCAGTACCCCACTAGTAACTCCCCTTTCTTCAAAGTGGACTCTGTTTATTATTATCTTCTGTGTCCTGTTGTCCAGCCAATGTTTTATCCAGGCTACCACCCTGGGACCCACTGCCAGGCTGGCTAATTTGTTTATTAATCTTTTGTGTGGGATTGTGTCAAATGCCTTGCTAAAGTCTAGGTAGGCCATGATCACAGCCCCTCCCTGGTCTACTACTTTGGTCACCTAGTAAAAGAAATCGATTAGATTTGTCTGACATGACCTTCCTGCTGTGAATCCATGCTGCCTTGGGTCCTGTGCCCCACTGTCCTCTAGGTACTCAACAATTCTTTCCTTCAGAAGTGATTCCATCACTTTCCCTACCACAGAGATCAAACCAACAGGTCTGTAGTTTCCTTCCTCTGTCTTGCTCCCACTTTTGTGAAGGGGAATCACATCTACCCTCCTCCAGTCCTCAAGTACCACACATCCTCCCATGACTTGTTAAAAGGGTTGTCAGTGGTGTCACTAGTTCTCCCTTAATTATTTTAGAATTCTGGGGTGAATCCCATCAGGCCCCATTGCTTTGTCCACCTTCAGTTTTAGGAGTTCTTTCAGAACCCTTTCTTCTGTGAAAGGACTGAGATTGACCCCTATCCAGAGTGCTTCTGTTAATTGGATTAGGTACCTCCCCCTCCTCCTCTTTTGTGAATACTGAGCAGAAGTATTCATTCAGTATCCCTGCTTTTTCACTGTCCCTCTCTGCCCACCCACCGTCCATTCTATTCAGCCTCACTATCCCTCCCTTTGTCTTTCTACACTCCTTAATGTACCTATAAAAGGTTTTATCCCCCTTCTTAACCGAGTTGGCTATCTTTTTCCTCAGTTTGGACCTTTGCTATTCTGACTGCCTTGCCTGCTTCTTTCTGCCTTAACTGGTACAGTTCTCTGTCTTTCTCCTTCTGTGTTTCCTTATACTTCCTAAATGCTATCTTTTCTCCCTAACCTTCTCCCCATCTCTTTTAAGAACCATAGTGGCTTTTTCTTTCATTTTGATTTGTTGCTTCACACAAAGGCTTGTTGCCTCTGTGATAGCAGTTTGATGTTTCCCCATTGTTGCTCCACCCTTCCTTGTTACCTGTTTGCTAGTGCTCTTCTAAGGCACTCTCCCATTTTGACAAAGTCAGCCCTCTTGAAGTCCAGTACCCTCACTTTTGTATGGTTTGAATCTGCACCTGAGTTTGTCATGAAACACACTGTTTGGTGGTCACGTGTTTTCAGATGGCTACCCATTTCTAGATCTGAGATCCTTTCACTGTCCCCATTTGAGAGTATGAGATCTAAGATTGCTCCCTCCCGAGTGGGTTCCATCACTAGCTGTCTGAGGCATGCCCCCTGTAGTGTATCAAGAATGACCCTGCTCTTGAATGTGGCTGCAGCAAAGGTGCTCCAGTTAACATCTGGCATATTCAGGTCTCCCATCAACAATATCTCCCCTTTCTCTGCCATCTAAAGATGCCTTCTATCATATTTTTGTCCATTCCCTCCCCCTGAGATGGGGATCTGTATACAACCCTCGTGCAGATTGTGGTGCCATTTCCATACTCTAAGGTGACCCACAGTGCCTCCTCTCCTCCCTGTTTACTCTTTTGTTCCATTGCTTTTATCTCTTCGCTTACATACAGAGCTACTCCCCCCCCTTCTACCCTCCTTGTCTCTCCTATAGGTTGTGTACCCTGGTATGTTAAAATCCCAGTCTTGGTTCTCTGTGTACCATATTTCTGTGACTGCCATGACATCCAGGCATCCCTCTTCCATCAAGGCCACCAGTTCAGGGAGCTTGTTGCCCAGACTATGGGCATTGGTACTCATTACCCTCCATTTCTTGATGGCCTTACCACTTTTTGCCCCATCACTGTCCTTACTGCCTTTGTTGTTTTCTCCATTTACCCCTGCCCTTCTCTCTATCAATGTCTCTGTCTTGGTGTTTACCTCACTAACTACCCTGATATTTTGGGGGGGCTAGGATTTCCCTCCTCCTTTCCAGTGCCTCCCTCCCTTGTCTAGTTTACATGCTTGCCAATGAAGCATTTAAACCTATCACTTAGGATTCTGGTTCCCCTCCTGGACAGATGCAGACCATCGCGCCTGTATAGGCCTGCATCCCTCCAGGTGGAGCCCCAGTCCCCAGTGAAGCCAAATGCCTGAGCTCTGTGCCAGTGATTGAATCCCATGCTGTGGAGCACCCTAGTCTCACCCATGCCATAGACAGGTAGCACCTCCGAGAAGGTTACTGTGCATGGTACTTGTCTAAGGCCCCTTCTAAACTCCACAAACTCCTCCTGCACTGTTCTGATCCCTTCCCCAGCCAGGTCATTTGTCCCTAGGTGGACAATGACATCCAGCTCCCTCCCCCATGCAGCTGCTCCCATGATCCTGAGGATTCGCTCCCTGTCCCTCCAAGTCATGGCGCCTGGCAGGCACCTTACCTCCAGAAGTCTACCTTCACCTGTTCCATGCTATGTCTTGCTCAGATCATTCGTGCCCACATGCACAATTAGATCTGACCTTTCCACCCACTCTCCCATGAGCTCCACCACGCTGGCAATAAGTCTGTCCACTGTGACCGCAGGATGATAGCCGACCACCTCTTTGCCATTAGGGTTGAAACTCAGTTCTCATCCAGTACCCCTTATAATTGAGTTCCACCACTGTGTGTACTTTCCTCTTGCCATCATTGGTGCTTGACCCTCCACCTGGTCTGCTGTCTGGCATACCTTGCCTTCTGGGCATGCTAGCTCCCTCTTCTATCCTTGTGGGAGATTGAGGGACCTCCTGTTGCAACAGGGTCACCCTATTGCTGGTGCACAGCCCTGGTTATACAGGCTTGGGCTTACCTCCCCCTTCTTCTCTTCACAGCCCCCGCTACTATCTAGCCACATTCTGGAGCCTGAGACTTCATATTAGGTGGCTGTGGCAGAAGAGCTCCAAGTGGCCTAGTGACTTTCTCTCTTAAGTGGCATGTTTCAGTCCTTGCAGCTTTCAGATCCAGATTCCACAGCCATGGAGTGGAACCTCCTACAACTAAGAGAGTGGCAAACCTCCTAAAGAACTCTGTTGCTCATCACTGTCCCATACCCTCTACAGTGCCCCCCATCCCACCAAAGTGTCCCCCCAACCGCATTGTGTTTTTTATTGAAGTGGAATGTGTTTTGTATTCATACTACAAGGCTGCCTCAGTTAGGGGCCTCACAGATACACTTGCATTGTTTCCAAATACAAATGCACAATATATGGGTACCCTAGTCAAAGTATTCCTTGTATGTGCTTATACACCTGCTTATTTACCCCCACAGCCCTCCTGCAATATCTAACTCCTCCTTTCTTTGATGTAATATTGTACATCCTGCCCTGCACTAATCTCTGCCTGACTTAACCCCTGTCAGCAGCTCCCTTTAACACCCTACCCTAAATAGGTTGGAGCGCAGTTCCTCCCTCCTTTGACCGTACTATCCATGGTTAAGCCAACAAGCAAAACAAATTACAACCATTTTTTCATTTTTTTTTTGTATTATCTTTTTCCCCTACTTGCTACTGCTCTCAGCCACTCCTTCACGCTGTGCCAAGGCACCCTCCTAACTATCCTGTTCCAATGCCCTGTCCTCATATTTGCAGTCATCCCCAGGGTGACCCAGATGTAAACCTTAAGCAAGGTGGGTCTCCACTCCTCCGAGGGAAACACCTGTGGGCAGGCAAGCACTACTTAGCTCTGAGGTGCTGCTGAGGATGAGTGGTTCCTGGGACATTAGCGGCATCAGACCACCAGGCGGCCGTCATCTGGTTGACGCCAGAGCCAGTTTCTATTTTCTGGTAATATTCACTCTCTGCGTGTAGCCTGCATTACCTCTGGTCTCCACCAGAGGTCACTGCAGAACGACGCACTCCCACAACCCACCCCAGGAGAGGAGATCAGTCCTCGGATGCTCAATCCTCTCCTCCCTGCCGACCCCAGTGCCCCGGGTCTGATAGAGAACCCGGGTTAGTGGCATGGATCGAGGTAAGACGCCAGCACCTCAGCCCTCCACGCCACCGGGCCGGCTAGTATTTTCTTTTTAAGGCTTGGAAAACACTTTATATTATAGAATTTTATTCCTGGTATTCTAGACTTCAGTGGCCTGAGTGAAATCTGTCAACTCATTCTGCCTATACTTCTGATTCTATTACAGAACCAGAACATCTTTTTAGCAACAGCCATGCACTGACAAAACATGCTCCTCTGATGTTGCTTTACAACAACAAAACAAAAAAAATTATAATTTGTTTAAACCAGTATTAACAGCCCAGAAATCTCTTCAAACAACTGACAAGATGACAGTACCATACCCTTCACAGGCTGTCACAGCAACATATCAACAAATCCAATGGATAGGGCAAAATAAAAAAAAAATCTGAAGGCTCAATACAGTGCATTAGCATACATCAACAGGCAAACCCAGTGTTTAACAAAAATACCTGCCAAAGCAGCCAAAATACCCAGAAAGGACACCTGGGTTTTCAGGATCAGACATCACAAAAGGCACACAGAAACTGTTAAATACAATGTTAAAAAGTAGATATGTAGATAGATAGATAGACAGACAGACAGATGTATGCAAAATTGGTCTGGAAGATAAAAGGTGTTATTTTCACTAAGGAGATATCTAATCTATTCACCGATCTCTCCCCGACTATTAAGGCACTGAATATGCACATAGGTGGTCTGTCCCCTCCACCAACACCTCCCACAGGACATCACCCCCTTCCTCTTTAAACAGGCTACCATCAAGGAGGTACTTAAACTACTTGGGCTGATCCTGGAATCCAAATTGGCAGATCCGATGGTCTAGTGCCCAAATTAATGAAAACTGCAGCCTATGAGTTGACTGCCCTTCTAACCAGAATCTTTAACCTCTCCCTATCTACCACCACTGTCCTCACAATCTGGAAACAAGCAAATCTTGTACCAGTTTTCAAAAATGAAACAACAAAATCATATCCAACTACAGATCCATTGCCATTTTACCAGCTCTAAGCAAAATACTCGAGAAAATTGTTGCCACACAACTCACTACACACCTGGATAGTTACAACCTACTCTGCCCTGCCCAGCTCACCTTGCTCACCTTAACAAACACCATCTGCACCTCTCTTGACAATGGAGAACATGCTGGCACAGTATGCATTGACCTGACAACGACCTTCGACATGGTCAATCACCAGATGCTCCTTAACAAGTTAAGCTCCTAGGGATCTCTGAACATGCTTTAGCCTGGTTCACCAGTTACCTTTCTAATGGGACACAGCACATTAAGATTAGTGCCTCCTTCTCTGACTATCTCCTTACCACCTCCCTACCACTCTTGGCATCCCTATTAAGGGCAGTATTCATGAGGTGGTAAGAAAATGGCTATTTTGAAAATCTGGAGTGAAAATAAGGAATACAAATTATTTACAGAGTTACCACAGTAGCATAATATTCTGCAAATCACACTGGCACTAAACATTTTACTAAATTGAATTGTCACAAACCATTGTACAAGGCAATATAAACCCCAAAGGAGCTCGGAAACTGATGGCATTGGCAGTACACAACTTTTGTTTATAGCAGCCCCTTCAAGACTAGAGACAAGTTCACATCCCCATGGACCAGGTAAAAGCATTGTTTGTTTAATTTCCTCTTCCTTTCAAGGAGTCAGTATTGTGCAGTTGTTTAAGACGCTGAGCTGCAAATGTGGAGACCTGGGTTTGAATCCCACAGTCCTCACTTGCATCACTGTATGATCATGAGCAAGTCATTTAACTTTCTTGTGCTCACAGGTCGTACATGGACTCAAGCTTCAGCTTGGTGTGCCTGTCCTGGTTAAAATATTTATTGACTATATATGTTTCCCCACATGTGATGTCATTTCCTGTGCCTGTGATTTAGTAAATGGATGCCTGCAGCTATAAAGGGAGGGAAACTGAATGGGTATAATTCTGGCCCTAACAGTGTTGCAGGTTCAGTCAATAGCTGATGTAAAGCAGATTTCCACTGGTAACAATATTGATTAATTTAATTCTAGATGGACGTTTCCCTTTAATGCAACCAAAGTAGGGAAATGTGGCATTAGGGTTTCCTACCCTAACTCCCCCCTCTCCCAGCGGCAAAAGGACAACATCTCACAAGAAACCACAGACAGCCATCACTAGATAAGACAAACTACATACAACTGTTTCCACATGACACAAATGCAGTAGCACTGATGTGCTACCTTCCTTTATTTGTATCTGCGGCATGCAAACTACAAGACATACACACTAACTTGTTGCTGCCAATAGAAAGCCACAATACTCAAATGACAACACTGCTTCTGTGTGCAGAAGCACAGCCCCAGCAGCAACAGACACAAATCCATGATACCCAAATTACAGGAGTTACTTTGTCTGCAGAAGAGCATGCCCTCATGGGGCCAGTGCTTCTGTAGCATCAGGTACGCATACATACTGATGATTACAGGATTTGGAGGAACCTTTGCAAACACCTGGCCAAAGCTCTCAAACAGACACATTTTCGCCATCTCCAGCAAACTAACCTCGGGGACCCTAAACAATTCTGGGTATCTATTAGCTCGCTACTAACCCCCCCCCCAGTAAGCCTGTCCCACAGCTATACACTACTGCTGGCCTCATTACCAATCCCCAAAGAAGTTGCCAAAGGCTCTCAATGACAAATTCTTCAACTTCACTATATACCTGAGCAAACTCCCAAACGATCTGCAAAAACCCTGTTCCCCTGCATGCCCCCACATCACCCGCGGACCTACCTCTCAACCTCCACCTTCCCCTTTTTCTTCAAAATACTGTCACATACTGACATAGCTAAACTCCTGATGAGCCTCCCAAACCATGGCTCCCCTGGAGCAGGAGGATTATCCCCTGCCTTCCTTAGACTTATCTCCCCTGCCATCGTCACTCCCCTAACATTCATTTTCAGCCTCACCCTGACCACTTCCTCCATGCCTGATACATGGAAAACCATGAAGGTCATTTCCATTCATAAAGCCGGGGACCCACAATCCACAGACAACTATTGCCTGATCTTCATCCTTCCTCACCTAAGCAAGCTACTGGAAAAAGCCGTCCACCACCAACTTGCTAACTACATAGGTAAATATGACCTGCTATGTAGCTAACAACATGGCTTTCACAAGAACCACTCCACCACCACTGCCCTCACACTCCTAACTGACCACATCCTCACAAACAGGGACTGTGGAAATGCAACTGGCGCAGTCTTCGTTGACCTCTCCAAAGCCTTCGACCTGGTCAGTCACTCATGCCTCCTCTCCAAATTGCATCACCTTGGCTGCTCTCCGGAGGTCACCACCTAGTTTGGAAGCTGCCTTAAAGGGTGCTCCCAGTTTGTGTGCATTGTCCTGGCCTGTTTTCCCACCCTGCCTGACTCTACTGGGGTCCCCCAAGGCTCTATTCTGGGACCCCTCCTTTTCTCCTTATTCATTAACTCTCTTCCAAGGGATAGTCTCAACTGTCACTCAATTCTTTATGCTGACAACCTCGTGCTCTTCTCCAGTGGAAAGTCTCCTACCCTCATCTCTGCAGCCCTCTCACAAAACTACACTGCAGCCCACAACTGGTTTTCTGACAACCTCCTTCCGGTCAATGGCAAAAAAACCAAAACGATGTTGTTCAGATCTAAGCCCTTCCTAACAAAATGCAAATCTCCAGTGTGTTGACTGTTGCCATGGGGATGCCATTGGCATGTTCACTTACGTATAGGCATCCAGTGGCATCCAATCAGGCAACAGTCATGTGATGATGCCAGGGGGAAATTACTGATGTTATGAGCAAGCATAGAAAAATATCAACATATGCTCATGACTTTGTTGTTTTTCAATATTTTGACAAAAAAATTTCAACTGGGCCTTCTTATGACTCCACCTAGTGAGCCCAGAAGGTGAAGATTTCCAAATTCCCTGTGAAATGCCATTTCATGCCACAAGTGTGAAAACACATTTTGGACAGGACTTGAAAAATGACAACTGTCATGTTCATGAGGTGGTGTGAAAAAAAATGGCTATACTGAAAATCTGGAGTTAATATATTGAAAGTTACTAAAGTTTTGAGTGAGCACAGAAAATTTCATGCACATTCATAACTTTGTTGTTTTTAATATTTTGACCCTAAATTTTCAACATAGCCTTCCTAAGATCTCACCTTATGAACCTGGTAGGCGAAAATGTTCAAATCCCATCTGAAAAGTGGTTTCACACTGATCATGAAATTGCCTTTTGGGCCAGATTTGAAAAAATTCCATCACCTTGTTCATGAGGTGGGATCCTTAAAAGGTCATGTTGAAAAGCTGGTGTAAAAATATTTACAAATGACTAAGTTATGAATAAAAGTTCAAACCCCATTGAAATACACAAACTGAACTTACCTTATTTTCTCATATTGCAGTCGCTGGTTCCAGCAGCAAGATGTGTCTTCAATCAGAGAGTGGATCTACATCATGGCACATGTTCTGATGAGTGAGGGTGTATGGGGGATAATGTGATTTGTCCTGAGTGGAGGTTAGGGTGGGGTGGCTGGAGTTCTGGGGTGCCAGATCAGTGAGGGATCATTTTCTTTTTCCAGGTTAAACAAATAAAAAACAAATGATCAACAAAGGACAGTTTTCAGAATTATTTCAGGGGGCCAAAGCTGATACTGGGGATTGGGCACTCCAGTGTCAGGATGATCTTTATTGGCACCGGGGTGGGCATTCTGGTGCCACCACATATATAATGGGAAAGGGTGGACGACCTGGAGGGGAGAGGGATGAAGAGAAGCGATACCAGGGATGGGCACCCCAGCCCACTTATTATATATATGTGTGTGTGTGTATATATATATATATATATATATATATATATATATATATATATATATAAATTATAAAATTAACATTGGAAAGAGGGGCAGCTAAGCTAGAGATACAGGCAAAGGGTTCAGGGAGCTTGCCAGGGTCTGTCATGACATAGGATGCACAGTTTTTTCTCAGAAATCCTGCCGTGCCAAGGGCTAGTGGGGAACACAAAGGAAGATTAGGAGATAAATCAGTGGCTCAGGGAGTGGTGTGAGGCCAGAAGGTATGGGTTGATGGGGATTTGGGGAGACCTGGGAGGATAAGGAGCTGTATGCTAGAGATAGGCTCCATCTCAATTTGAGGGAGGGAATCCTTAAGTTGAAAATAGAGGGAGTGGGTTTAAACTTGTGAAGGGGAGGGATGGAAGAAAAGGCTGTTGAGGGGCGATAAAGGAGGGACTCTGTCTCCACCCTGGGGAGCTGGAGGAATGCAGGAAAAGGCCGACTGGTAAAGTGTAGACCAGGGAAAACAGATCCCCATGGGAACACTAGTAGGGAAATAGAAGTATAGGAAAGGTGGAGGTAATCCTGTTAAAATGCCAGGAGCTTGGGCAATAAAATGCCTGAGCCCAGGCGATGCTAACTGAGGGAGAGGTGGATGTGGCAGTGGTCACTGAGACGTGGGCCACCGCAGGAACACGACTGGGACCTGAACCTGGAAATGTTCAGGAAGGACAGGGGTAGCAATGATAGTCAAAAACTGAATTGGCATAGGGGAGTAGAGGAGGCGGGGGATCCATAGAGGTGATTTAGATACTTAAAACAAGGGGAGAAGAGAGTAAAAATAGGAGTGGTGTATAGACCCCTGCACTGGCGGAGGAGCTGGAGGAGAGTCTGGTGGCAGATGTTGGGAGACACTGCAGACTGGGCAGGGGAAGGGTGGTGGTGTTGGGGGACTTAAACATGCCAGGAACAGACTGGGAGACTATGACATCCTCGGTGGCCAGGGAACAGAGGTTGTTGGATGTCTTTCAAGACAGCGTTCCTAACTCAGCAGGTGGGGGAACCCACCAGGGAGGAGCGGGTACTGGATGTGGTCCTGGCAGACAGTGACCAGATTGGGGGCCTGGAGGTAAGGGACCCATTGGTGGGGAATGACCATGCCATGGTCTGGTTCTGCCTCCTGGATCTAGGAGAGGTAGAAGGCTGCACAAAGACGGAGGTAACTGACTTCAGGGGGGTGGATTTTAAGGAAATGGGAAGGATCCTTAAGGAGCATTTGGATGGGATTGGGTCAGACATGGATGCTGATAGTAGGTGGGAAATCATCAGGAGAGAGGTGCAGGATGCTACCAGCACCTGTGCAAGAATAAGACGAAAATGTGGTAGGGCCTGAAAACCCTGCTGGTGGACCAGGGAGGTCCAGGAAGTGGTGCAGGAAAGAAGGCAGCCTATAGGCAATTCAAGTGCTCAAGGAGTGAAAGGGTTGAGGGAGTGCAATTTATGGCTAGAAGGGCCACTAGGGTGGTGGAGGCTAAGGTAAGAGAGGAGCAGAACATGGCCAGGAAAATTAGGAGAGGGAACAAGGGGTTCTTTAGATACATTGGGGAAAAACAAAGGGTGAAGGGGCAGATTAGCAGGATTAAAACAGGGGAGAGATGGGCACAAGACCAGGGGGAGCAGGCTGAGGTATTAAATGAGTACTTCACCTCAGTTTTCACCAAGGAAAATGGGGGTGCTGCATCATACATGGGAGGAGACGGTGATACTGAGGAGGGGGGACCCTTACCAATCGGCAGGTCTGGGGAGAGGGGGAGGCATCACTGGCAGGAGGGGGGAAGACTAAGCAGGGAGAAGATGTAGTGGAAGTGGAAATCACAGCAGAGAGAGTGAGGGGAGCCCTCAGGTCCCTTAAGACAGAGAAAGCACTGGGGCTGGATAAATTACATCCCAGAGTGCTGAAGGAACTTGCGGATGTCCTGGCGAAACCCCTGGCGGAGCTTTTCACCACCTCTCTGAGGGCAGAGTGGGTGCCCCAGGACTGGAAGGTGGTGCATATAGTGCCTATCCACAAGGGGGGATCAAGGGAGGTGGCAGGGAACTACAGGCCTGTCAGCCTGACATCGGTGGTGGGCAAGGTGATGGAGGGCATTGTCAAGGAGAGGCTGGGGGGTACCTGGAAAAGTCAGGGTGCCTGGATAATAGACAGCATGGATTTGTCCTGGGGAAATTGTGTCAGACAAACCTTGTGGAGTTCTATGACTGGGTGACGAGTGCCTTGGACCTGGGTAGACCAGTGGACATCCTCTTTCTAGACTTCAGCAAGGCATTCAACTCTGTTCCTTACATGGGCCAGTTGG
The DNA here is from genome assembly GCA_016271365.2 of Neoceratodus forsteri. NCBI lineage: Eukaryota > Metazoa > Chordata > Ceratodontiformes > Ceratodontidae > Neoceratodus > Neoceratodus forsteri. Next base: position 914,146,000 of record CM057454.1, on the reverse strand, counting down.
ATAAGCTGGGAGAAATGGGGATGGGGAACCAGATAATCAGATGGATAGGCAATTGGCTCTAGGACCAGACCCAGAGAGTTGTAGTTGGTGGGATAGTCTCATCCCCAAGGAGAGTCATTAGTGGGGTCCCACACAGATCAGTCCTTGGGCCCCTTCTGTTCAACACCTATGTCTCTGACATAAGGACAGGTATCAGGAGTGAGATGAGTCTCTTTGTGGATGACTCAAAACTGGGGGCGGTGGTGGATGGGGAGGAGGGGAGGGTGGCCCTACAGGGGGACCTGGAGGCTCTGGACAGATGGTCTAGAAAGTGGAAGCTGAGGTTCAATGCAGGGAAATGCAAGGTACTCCACCCAGCCAGAAACCCAGGCCAAGTGTACACCCTGGGGGAATGCCACGATCCTCGATGGCTGAGAGGGACCTGGGGTGGTGGTGCATATCAAGATGAATAACTCAGAGACTTGTAGCAGGGCATCAGCTAAGGCCAACAGGATACTGGGATGCATTGCTTGGGGGATCACCTCCAGAAGGAGGAAAGGACTCCCTCTGTATAACTGCTTGGTGAGGCCGCACCTCAAGTACTGCGTGCAGTTTTGGAGGCCACACTTAAAGAGGGACATTAAACTCCTGGAGAGGGTCTAGAGGAGGGCAACCAAAATGATTTGGGCCTTGGGGGACAGGACCTATGAGGAGAGGCTCGAAGAGCTAAATATGTACACATTGGAAGAGAGAAAGGACCGGGGGGACATGATAGAGGTCTTCAGGTACATGAAGGGGGTAAATAGAGGAGAAACAGTCAGGGTGCTTCAAAGGAAGGAGGAGAGGCCACTAGAGGGCATGGGTGGAAGCTGGAGGGGGGAAGATTCATGGGAGAAGGGAGGAGGAGGTGCTACTTTACTGAGAAGGTGGAGGAGCCATGGAATGCACTGCCTAGGGGGCTGGTGGAGGCAGAGATGGTGGAAGGGTTCAAGAGAGGGTGGGACAGGTACAAGGGAAGGGTTCTGGAAGCAAAATCCAGTGCAGTGAGAATATCCAGAACTCGGAAGGGAGAAGCCAGACAAGGCGAGGGGGGCAGCAAGGTCAGCTCCCAGGGTGGGGGCTGACCAAACGAGCAGAAGCGAAAGACCATTAGTCCTATTCTGCTGGCATTTTAGTATGTTAGTTTGTTAGTAACCTGGAGGGGAGGGGGGAGAAAGAAGTGATACCAGGGTGGACACCTCAGTCTGTTTAAGAAATATTATTAATACACATTAGCTAGATAGAGAGCTAGAGAGAGAGAGAGAGAGAGAGAGAGAGAGAGAGAGAGAGAGCGAGAGAGAGAGAGACAGATAGATAGATAGATAGATAGATAGATAGATAGATAGATAGATAGATAGATGGATAGATAGATGGATGGACGGACAGACAGACAGACAGGTAGACAGATAGATAGGTAGATAGATAGATGGATGAAAATGAGAGAGAGACATCCAGCGATCACCGTCTCATTACCCTCACCCAAGCTGGCAGCAGCACTCCAGCTATGGCTACAACAAACAAGAAAGAATCGCTGTTGATCTCATGAAAGAACCCTAGTTCTTTCATTTGAACTCACAAAAAAACTATAGTTCTTTCAAATAATCCAGTGATTGATGGTACACTGCTCTCACTCAAGACAGCCACAGCACTCCATCTGCAGGTACAAAAGCCAAGAATGTTCCGCTGCTGATCTCATACTGTTGCACTCATGAAAGGACCATAGTTCATTCATATGAGCCCTTGCTAAGCCTTTCACCAAGGTTTTAAGGGATGTCCCCAAACCATGTTTCAGGGTCTTTTTTTCAAAGAATAAACTTAGAATCTAGCTAAATGGGTCCCATTTAGCTAGATTTATGTGTTTTTTTATCACCTGGGAATCATTTTTATGGGTTTTTCATTTTTTTAAATTAAAAACAAGTGGCATCTGTACTAGAGAAGAATTTTGGATCATGAAAGAAGAATCTTCTTCCATGAGCCAGAAATTCTTCTTTCATATCAGACATATACATGAAAAAGCCTACTGAGAATGCTCAGAACCAAACATTTCAAATCCTTATAACTATATTTGTTTTCACTAAACCAAAAAATAAAGTTTCTTTCTAGGTTAAGCAACTTCTACAATGAAAAGTTCAGAACAAAATTTCTAGTGGTCTGGGCTGTTGGTGAGAGCAAAAAATGGCCAAAATCCCAGATTTTTCTACTCTTTGCACTGGCTGGATCTTGGAATCTGGATATCTGACCATCACAAAACTTGTCAAATCAAAAGGCCTTGTTCTCAGACAGCACGTGCAACATTTCATGCAATTCTAATGAATGGGAGCAGAGTCATTAAGATGCAAAGTTAGGGGTTTAACATTAAACACCCTACTGAACTCTAATTACAATGGTATTACCACCTCCCTAACATAGCTATATATCTATAGATATATAGATCTACTGTGAACATAATATAATATATATTCTTGGTGAAAACATCATTAATGCATCAGTTAGGGTTCATATTAAAGCAACAAAAGTATGGAAATGCGGTGTTAGGATTTCAAGCCCTACCACCCCACCCACCAACAGGCATTGGGGTATGCCTTAGGGTCATCAACCCTAATGATCACCCCATTCCATGTATAAGGTAACTGAGATGGTATAGTATAGAGAATGGGGTGAGCATTAGGCTGATAACCCCAAAGCACACCCCTGACACTTGTTGGTGTGTGGCGGTGTGGATGGGGTGGGGTGGTAGGGTTGGAAACCTAACACCGATTTCCATACTTTTGTCACTTTAATATGTGTACCTAACTGATGCATTAACAAAGTGTTTTGCCAAGAATTTCCTTACTTTTTAAAAAGTAAAATCAGTCTTATTTGTGGGAGCACAGGTCCAGTCATCAGTAATTTTTACAGATAGCTAGCCTCTGATGCAGCAGTAATGCTACCTCTTGTGATGCCAGTGACCCTGGTTTGGTAGTGAGCCTGGGCTGTTGGAGGCCACCTGGGGGAGAGGATTGAGCACCAGAAGACCATTTCCTTCCCCACTGCTATACCACCACTTGGGTGACCATGGGTGATGGTGCAGTCGGAGATGCAGTAGTGCAGGGAAAGGAGGAAGTTGGTCAGGGACATGGAGCAGAGGCATGTCTCTGCATGCCTTCATCTCCTTGGCCCTCTTTGAGTGCTGGTATCAGCAGGGGAGGGACCAGAAAACAGAGAAAAAGCCCCACGCCTATGCCTGGAGATGGACCCCGTGCCAGTGACTGGAGGGTTTTGGAGGAAAAGCTCCTGTGAGGCCACTCCCATTAAGGTAAGGAGGGGGATTGGGGTGACGCTCTCTACCCCACCCTGGGGCAAGCCGGGAGCTTGAAGGTTCTAGGAGGGACCGCAATGAGTAGATGTCCTCGCCCTCTGGTGCAGCCTGATTGGATGCATTGGGGGATTCTGAGGATAGGTGTAGATGTGGTGTCAGAGGGGGCATGAAAAGAAAGTTAAAAAAAATAAATAAATAATTCTTCACAGATTGTAATTTTATCCTTATTTCTGTATGGGAGCACAGAGCCCTCTGGGCTCTATGCTCCCACCACTGTATAATACTATGCATTTTTGCAGATGGGAGCATAGTGCCCTCTGTGCCCTGCACTCCCATCACTCCTTAATGGTATTCATATTTGCGTGTGGGCTCCATACATGCATATATATGTAGATCTGTAAGCGCAGGGCCTGAATTGTCAGCATAGCCATGTTATTACCCCACCTGATGTGCCCTGCACATAAAATTTTCAAGTCCCAGCCAAACATAATTCTGCACAACAGCAATGTCATTCTGCACCACAGGTGCAAAAACACATTTTGGCCAGGATTTGAAAAATGACATCTGTGATACACAGTTGGTGGAGTAATAGCAAGTCTGTGTTGAAAATTTGCGGTCAAAATATTTTCAACTTCCAAAGTTACGAGTGTGCATAGTGAAATTGCAACAAATGGTCATAACTCTGCCATTTTTAATAATGTTGATCCCACATTTTTAACATAGCTTTCTTATGACCCCAACTCATGAACTATATGAATATCGTTACACACATCCCTCTCAAAAGGTGATTTCACCAACTGATTGTGAAATCTCCATTCCTGTAGGATTTGTGTAATGACAGTCACATTGTTCATGAGGTGGGGTCTTCAAAAGGGCAGATTGAAAATTTGGGGTCAAAATTGCAAAAATGGCAAAGTTATACATAAAAGTTAAAACCCGCATTGAAATACATTGAAGTGCATTTACCTTAGCTTCTCATATTGCAGTCAACGGTTCCAGCAGCAAGAAGTGTCTTCAATCGGGAGAGCAGATCTCAAACCTGGGACCTCTTCAGGTGAGTGAGGGTGTGTGGGGGTGTCAAGATGGTGTGCAGAGGTGGGTGCACAGTGGGAGGTTGGATGGGGGGTACGGGTGTGATCAGTGATGGATTTTTTTTTAATTTTACAGGTAAAAAACAAATACAAAAGACATCAATGGACGGTTTTCTTATTTCCAGCACCAAGGAACATGGGAGTGTGAGGGGATGCCACTTGTCACCAATGAAACATCCAAAAACTGGTGGCCAGAAGGATCAGGGAGGGAGGACCACTAGACCACCAGGAACTGCTATACATATGTGCTCAGGGATCGGGCATCGGGGATTGGGGAGGGAGGGAGGACCACTAGACCACCAGGTAATAAAAATATTGAAAACTAAAAAAAATAACTTGAATCAGGGGTTAAGTAATCACATTCTGGGGTCAGTTCTTTGGGAAAAAGAAGGCACTCAGTAGGAGGACCTGAAGGAGAGGCACACCCTTACTCAGCTGAATTGGAATGGCATTTTTTATTTATGCAGTTCTCATGCCTTGGCCCCCTACCCTGGGAGGTTTTCAACCCTAAAACAAAATACTTTGAAATAGGTAAACACACAGGCGTTTACCTAATTGAGGGGAGCCAAGGAATTGCTTCTGGGGATGGTTCCTCAGAATGCCAAGAAATGTTATTTTTGTCTGCAGACATATTTGTGCCACAAATTGCAGCAGCTTTTTTGTGAAACAAGGAAAGGTGTTTCACAAAACACTGACTCGTTTTGCCACAATTTGTGGCACAAACTCCCCTTGTTTCATGGAACAACTGCTGTAATTTGCAGCACAAATACATCCATGGACTAAAATAACATTTCTGGGCATTTGGGGAGCAAACTGACCCCAGAATCCGAATAAGTAAACTCAACTGTTGGTGTTTACCATTTCTAAGTATTTTTTGAAATATTTAAATTTGTTTGTCTTGCTAATTGAAAACAAGATGGTGGAATCTCAACAAAAATGTCCACAGTAGGGGCAAAACCCAAAAAAACACATTCATGGCAAAACAAAGTTCTGTTGAGGCTGCAAGCTAACTTTTCCCATAGGAAGTAATGGGAAACTTTGAAACTTAATGACTTTTGAATAGTTTAATATTTTTTCATCAAACCTTCAAAAGGCACATCTGTGACCCAAGCCCAACATACCCTAAACATTTCAGACCAAAAGCCCAAGACATTTCTGAGAAACGGTGTGACAAATTATTTTCATAAAAATGGTAATTTTCAATTTTTTACAATCCGATCTCTGCACCCACACATCCAACTGGAACAAAACTTCCGACAGCAACAGATCATGGGTCCCCAATGGCGCATGCAAATGTGAATTGGTTGAATGGTTGCAGTTATTAAATGTAAAACTTTGGTTTTAGCATAGAAGTGACCATTGAACCTTTAACTATAGTGGCACTACTGTGCCACTATTATACACACACATATATATAATATATTCACTGCAAAACTTTGTTAATGCGCCATTAGGGTTGAAGCCTCAAAAGTAGGGAAATTAGATCTTAGGGTTCCCAAGCCTAAGACCCCAATCCCAGCCTTGGCTTCTAACCCAAACTCTAGCACACTCACTCCTAAACCCAGACGAATCTGGCTTCAGGTCGAAGCACAGTACCATCTCAGCCTTGGCTAAAGTCTCTAATGACTGGATCCATGTTATGGACACCAAGGAGGTTACTGGTGCAGTCTTTCTAGACCTCAGTAAGGCCTTCGACACTGCAGACCATCTCCTCTTAATCACCTGTCTTACCTACATAGGTGCCACTCCACTTACCTTACAGTGGTTTAACAGTTATCTCACAGGAAGGATACAAAAAGTCAAAGCTGATGGCCTACTATCTGCCCCCTTCCAATTGCCAGAGGAGTCCCTCAAGGCTCCATCCTAGGACCAATCCTTTTTTCCCTGTACATCAACAACCTTGACTCCCACATAAAGAACTCTAGCATACATTTCTTTGCGGATGATATGGTTTTGTACGCATCAGGCTCGTCCTTAACTGAAGTCTGGGAAGCACTCCAAGCTGACTTTATCCAGTTAGAAAGCAACCTTATCAATGCCAAGCTTCTCTTAAATGCCAAAAACCAAGACAGTGATTTTCTGGAAACTTGCCTTGTCTGGTGCCCTACCTACCCCACCTAAAAACTTCATAGTTACCTCTCTAGGTGAACCCTTGAAGTCGTCACTAAATTTAAATATCTAGGTATGTGGATAGACAATAAGCTTTCCTTCAACGACACATCGAGGAGCTATCAAAGAGGCTTAAAGCACACTTGGGTTTCTTCTTTAGAAATAGGACCCTCTTTCTCTCTCGACCCACAGAAGACTTGTCCAAGCAACATTCCTTCCCTTGCTTGACTATGGAGACATTATCTTTATCTCCTCCCCAACCTTGAGCCTATCTAAACTGGACGTATTTCATCACCATGCTCTTCGCTTCATTACTAACTCTGTGTACAGGACCCACCACTGTGATCTTTCTGCAGCAGTTGGGTTGACCTCTCTTGCCACCAGACGCCTCCTGCATGCTGGCATTTGACCTCAAATTACTACTCCACAAACTGCCTGTCTATTTAACGCCTGTTATGCACATCTCGAGATAGCACCTACTCCCTAAGGAACTGACCTTATTCTACTAGATGTTCCCAGGACACGTATCACAGCTGGCCAAAGAGCTATCTCATACGCCCTCTCAAACATTTGGAACCAACTACAAGCCATGCTGAAGCTAACCAGCATCGTATCAATTAACTCCTACAAAACACTAGCTATCTCTAAATTAGAAGACATATGTAGGTGCTACTAGGTCCCCAACGCCAAGTCAACTTTCTAGATACCAACTGGCCCTCTACTTATTAAGCTGAAATATGTTGCATAATTTAGGGCAAGGTTAAAGCTGGAATCTACTGCATAAATAGCATAAGGACTTCTATTGTGTATACCTCTTATATTATATATTTTTTTTCTTTGTTGTTCTACATTTTATATCTCCTGTCTATGTAATCGTGAACTGTATGTGTATGTGCCTCAGGACTTCTTGTGAATGAGCTTGCTCAATGGAGTCTTTCCTGAAATAAACTTGAACTTGAAAACTTGAACTTGAAACACGACACCCCACTCTCGGTTTCCAACCCTGAGGTCCCACCTCCACCCTGCATGCAGGAATAGGTGAGAGGGATGTGCCTCGGGTTGCAAACCCTAATGCTCACCCTGTTCTTTTATTATGTAGCCATGCTATGCAATTAACTATTTAATTGGAGTGAGCATTAGGGCTCCCAGTGTTGCACAATAGTTTGGGATCATGCTGCCACCAGGAGGAGCATCCTGGTGTCGGAAAAATAAATACATTTTTTTCAGCACACTGGGGTGGGCCCAGTATGCTACAGTAGTGGAGGAGGGATACATGCCAACACAGGGATTAGGCACCCGATGTCAGCAATGGACTTTAATGGGCTTGGGGCTTCCGACACTGGGAGTGGGCATCCTGGTGTCGGAAAAATAAATAAAAAAACCCTAAAATATTTCAGCACATTGGGGTGGGCTCCCAGTGTGCCTCATTAGTGGGGGGGGAGACAAGCCAACATGAGGATTGGGCACCCCTCTGTCAGCAAATTAAGAGGAATAAAGTGATAGGCACGAAAGTTGCAATTTGTGCAAGGTACTGTTATATTTTGCTCAAATTACAACAGTATCTTGCACAAATTGTGACTTTCATGCCTGACATATAAATATTCCCATAGGAAATAATGGGAAATTAAAACATTAATAACTTTTGAACAGAGTACTATGTTTCCACCAAACCTCCAAAAGGTACATCTGGACCCAAAGGTTTTCTACCCTGAAAATTTCAGAGCAAAACCTAAAACCTTTTCTGAGATACAGGTGGACAAAGAAATATAAAAAACTGGTAAATTTAGGATTGTTTGACACTCTGTATCTCAGAAATCACAAATCCAATTCATGAAATTTAACAAAATCAAGAGTCATACCTGTAGAGATTATGCATGCCAGATTTCGTGCCAATCAGTTGAAAGTTTCCAGAGTTACTAAGGTTCACAATTTCGGATTTAACTTAGAAGTTTACACTCAACCCTAATATAGTGGCACTACTGCGCCAGTATAATAATAATAAAAATAATAAATATATATATATATATATATATATATATATAGATTGCAAAAAAAAAACTGTGTTAATGCTCTAGTTAGGGGTGCAGCCACAAAAGTAGGGAAATGTGGCATTAGGATTTCCCAAACCTAACACTCCACCCCCCACACGCCACACACCAACAGGTGTCAGGTGTGTGCCTTGGGGTCGTCAGCTCTAATGCTCACCCCATTCTTCCGTACTGTACCCATCTCGGCTTATTTACTTATGCAATGGGGTGAGCATTACGGCTGATGACCCCAAGGCACACCCACAATGCCTGTTGGTGTTTGGAGTGTGAGGGTGGGGTGTCAGGTTTGGAATACCTAATGCCACATTTCCCTACTTTTGTGGCTGTAACATTAACTAGTGCATTAATGTAGTTTTTTTGCAACTTATTTCCTTACTTTTTGAGACATTATAATCTTATCCTTCTTTGCCTGTGGGAGCACATGGCCCTCTGGGCCCTGTGCTTCCATTTAAAGTACAACAGTGACTAAATTTTCAGCATAGCCATCTTATTACCCCACCTCATGTACCTGGCACAGAAAATTTTTGAATCCCTTCCCAAACGTAATTCTGTGCAACTGCAATGCCATTCCGTGCCACAGGTGCAAAAACACATTTTGGCCAGGATTTGAAAAATGACATCTGTGACATACATGAGGAAAGGTAATAAAAAGGCTATGTTGAAAATATGGAGTCAAAATATTTAAAATTTCCAAGGTTACAAGTCTGCATAGCGAAATTGCAACAGTCATAACTTTGTAATTGTTACATATTTTGACCCCATATTTTCAACATAACCTTCTTATCACCCTTCCTCATGAACAAGGGCAAAAAATGTCCAAATCCTACCCAAAATGTGAATTTGCCAAGTGAGCACAAAATCACCTTTCAGGCGGGAGTTGCCCAATGACAGTCTTATTGTTCATGAGGTGGGGTCCCAAAAAGGCCACATTGAAAATGTGGGCTCAACTTGTTTAAATGGCAACGTTATGCACTGAACCCCATTGAAATACATTGAACTGCTTTTACTGCTTTCATATTGCAGTCTCCAGTTCCAGCAGCAAGACGGTCTTCGATTGGAGAGTGGATCTTTTTTTATTTAACTGTTTGGTCCATGTCACCTCCTCCCACCAACTTGGTGATGGGGACACATAAGTATTTCTGCTGGTTTTCTCCCTTGCCCCCCTGAGGCCCTGGCACATGGCTGTGTGGAGTGTGGAGGCATGCACACACCCCATGGTGCCAGTTCAGGCCCCTTCCACCTCCCATTAACTTTTTCTGCCCTCTGCCTACACTACCCACCCAGACCTCCACGCAGTGGGAGCAGAACCTGGGGCTAGCCCACCTCCACCACCCTTGAAGAGCAGAGCTGCCCATCGGCATGCTTGATCTTTCTCCACCCTCCTCCATGTGGCACCTCGATGACCTGAGTTCATTCCCAACCCGGTCACCGGCATGGCATGAGATGTGGCATTCACACTCAACTCTCTGCACCACTGGGCTGGCTGGAGAGTGGATCTTGAACCTGGGACCTGCTCATATGAATGAGGTGTGTGAGGTGTAATGGGGTGTGGGGTGGAGGGTGCTGAGGGAGGGGGGCTGATCAGCGAGGACCATTTTCTTTTTACAAGTTGTAAAAGAACAATCATTGGGGACTATTTTCCTTATTTCTGGTTCAAGGGTTGTGCATGAAATGGAAGGTTGGAGGTGCCACTAGACACCAGGGAATATACAGTATGTTTGAATAATGGGGTGGTGATCAGCAGGTGGGGTGTGCCACTAGACATGAGGGACTTTATTATTTATTTATGGAGACCACGATCGGTTGGTTGGGGTGATACTAGACACTAGGGATTGGGAATATATTAATGTCATAACAGGATTGAGATCAGCAGGTGAGGGTGCCACTAGACACCAGGGAAATCTGGAAAGGTGATTGGTACACCCTCTAAAATCTCTCTCTCTCTCTCTCTCTCTCTCTCTCTCTCTCTCTATCTATATATATATATATATATATATATATATATATATATATATTTTGCAAGTAGGTTACAACAGTGAAGATAAATCAACTTATATTTTATGTTTCTAGTATTTTATAAAATGGGATAAACAATATACTGTAAGGCTATAATGAACTATATCCCCATCATCTTTGCTTCATTCAGGAACCTGAAGCTTAGTGCCTTGTTTTCAGTTAAATCATATTATTCTTGCAATGGACTTCAGCGATGAAGATAACAGCCTACAATTGTTTCCAGTGGTTTATAAAATGGGGAAAGAAACTGTACAAAGCTGTAATGAACTATATACTCAACGGCTTTGGCCCACTCAGGAACAAGACCTTTAGTGACAAGGAATTCTGTCCCATACAGTTTTCACTGCCCTTGATTCACACCTGTTCCTTGCTTTAATCTTCTTTTAAACATTTTTCTCTTATTTTTCAAATACAGAAAGTAGGAAGCTTGTGGTGGCAATCCATTGTCAACTGTAAGTTTAGGCATCTCAGATAATTCAGCTTTAAAATCCAAATGATCTCCCTCTATATTTCATAATACCTTTTACATTTTATTTGTGGGCTATCAGTACAAAACCTGGGACACACTGTGTAGCTAAAAAATAACATGTTGCACCAGTAATAAAAGCAAATCCGCTTTCAGCTGGCAGTTAATAAACTTTATTGCTAAACATTATAAATATTTGGAGTAGAAAAAAAATTGTTCTCGGGATGGAGAGTGGACATACATGAGGTAGAACACTGCAAACTTTGCCATAAGCACATTAAATACTTTACATGTTCTACATGATCTAAGAAAACCAATTTTATTCACAGAACTTGAAATGGTTTAGTACCTGAAAGTGCAGAAAACAACAACAAAAACAAATAAATGAATAAATATATAAATAAAATAGAAGACTATAACTTTCTCCTACTGAGTTGGTACCTAACCAATGAAAATGCTAAATGATTTTACAAGTGGTAGGGTAGTCCGATACAGTCAACACAAAGAGATTATGTAGAATAAGTATGGGTCTGGGTGTTAACAAAATGTACACACACCCGAGGGGTTTATGCATAGCATCAAACCTCAGGATGTGTGTAAATTCGAGTTTCACACACAGACCCATATTCTATTTATGTAATTGTTGTTCTCTTTTCCCTCAGCAATTATATAAAGTAAAAAGGCTGCTGTGCGTCGCAGTCCGCTCACATCATGGCACGCAGTCAGCTTTCACTCTTATTTTAAACTATTGTGCAAGATTCAGTTTCACTTTAATATAAATCATATATTCTAGTTAGTAAGGTTGATGGCAAAATTGGTCTTTCAGTGAAAGGTACACCAATCTGCACTGAATGTGGACCAATTTTTTTTAACTTAAGCACAGCAAAATACCCCGGTATCTCTTCATCACCCGCCAAGTTCAATTTAATACTGTTCATAGTAACACGTTGTGTTTTTAGACGTTCAATACAATGTTTTCACAGGATGAATCTAAAACATAAACTACTCGGGAACGGATTTACCTTAAATGTTAAACTGCCTGCTGAATCCACACACACACACACATACGGTTGGGAAAGAGACGGTGATCGAGCATTGAGGAGCGCGAGGAGGCGCATGTGCAGAGTGGGGGAAACTGTGCATGTGTTTGCTATAAATGCTCCTTTATAATGGCAAATTATGCCACGGTTTCCCTATGGGAAAAAGAGGAAGCCATTAATTATATAAAACTTAACAAACACTGTTAGTGGCTACTTCTTGTTTTGCTGTTTATACATGTTATTTGGTGACAAACCTTATTATAAGTTCCTCTTGTATTTGGATCATTCGGGGTTTACCACATACATATTTAAATATTCTGTGCATCCCCAGCCCCTTCAATCAGTTAAAAAAAAATAATTGCACATAAACCAGACAAAAAAACCTGAAATACCAGCCTGAAGACACATTTGTCCCAACTGTGATTGCCCTTATAATAATGGTGGAGTCAGCCACATGACACATGCACATGCCGAGCTCAAGGTTCGGGACCACCTCTGGGCAGTTGCCAGAGACACAGGCTCACCTCATGATACCCTAAAATACAAGCAGGCACGAAATAGATGTACCTCACAAATTAGGCAAATGAAGAGTGCTTATTTCAAAAATGCCCTTGAATCCACCTGGGGTGATGGAAGAGCTTTTGGGACAATATCCAAACATAATGGGTAAACAATCAAAATCGTCACCTACCATTATGAAAGTTGATGGATCCACCACTCTTGACCCAAAGTCTATTGCAGATGCGCTTAATAAGACATTCACAGACCTTAGTGGGTCCTCCCCCAGATTTCTTCTCGGACTTACCTGTGCCTAGCCTAGTATCACAAAACACCCTCGTGACAAACCACAATTTTACTTAAGAAAATCAAAGTGCATGAAGCACACAAGTACATAAGAAAGGCCTGCTCCAAATCCAGAACAAGTAGTGACACGCTAGATCTAAAATCCTGTCTCTCACCCTGGATGAAGTAGTTACCCCCTTGCAAAATTCTTAATCTGTCACTTTGCCAAAGTCAATTTCCCAACAAATGGAAATCTGCCATAGTTACGCCAGTGCACAAAGGGGACAAAACCTCAACAGGAAACTATCGACCAATATCAATACTCCCTCCCCTCTCCAAAGCACTTGAACGAATAGTGGCAGACCAACTCTCTGATTACCTGGACAAATACAATCTACTCTGTAATCAACAGCACGGCTTTAGGAAAGGACATAGTACAACAACAGCCTTACTTGATTTTTCTGGAGAAGTCCACTCAGCCCTGGACAAAGGGTGCCAAACAGGTGCAGTCTTTATCGATCTTACAAAAGCTTTCGACACAGTCCATCATGGCCTACTTACCTCCCTACTTTCTAGCCTAGGCCTGGAAGGTCCTTGTGCTTGGGTAAAAGTTACCTGTCGAATCGGTCACAGGCTGTAAAATCTCTAATGAACTCTCCGACTTCAAACCAGTTCTCTCGGTGTACCACAGGATCAATTCTTGGACCGCTCCTCTTTAGCCTGTTCCTTAACTCCCTCCCAGATATCTGCCAGGAGAAAATAATCTTATACGCTGATGATGCTGTAATTCTCTCTTCCCACAAGGATCCAAACTCCTACAAAAACCTGCAACTTGCTTTCTAGTGTTGAAAGGTGGTTCCTGGATAGTAAACTTGTGCTAAACCACAATAAAACAAAAGCCATGCTCTTCTCCAATCACCAAAACAAAATAGGCATACTCCACTCACCATACAAACTCTCTGGAATTACCCTGGACCAAGTAAATACTTTCAAATACCTTGGCATCACTTTTGACCAAGGGCTCACCTTTGCAACCCACATTGACAACACTGCGTAAAACAGTGAACCAACGCCTTGGAATACTATTCCAGAATCGTCAATTTCTAAATCAAGCAGCATTGAGAATAGCTATACAGAGTTCCATAATCTCAATCATTGACTATGGCCTTATTATTTATGGTGCAGCTACCTCCACTGCTCTAAGGCGATCTCAATCACTCTAAATAAGGCTCATGGGCTCTCACAGGGCTCAAAGACTGACTCACACGGTGATCTGTACTATGAATCAGGCTGGTTGAACCTATCAAATCATCTTATTTATCTCACCTGCACAATGGCAAAAAATCTATCTTGGGACTGACTCCATTATGTATTCAAACCCTCCGACTGAATCCTGGCTCACGACCGTTCACCAGATCTGAGCACGCCAACCTTTCCTGGTTCCGAGATGCCGACTGCACAGGGACAAAGATCTTTCGACAGGGGCCCGACATGGTTCAATGCGCTTAGTCCACCAACTCTATCCTCAACCTTGCTTGAAGCTTTCAAATCCATGCTCTATGCCCACCTCACCACCACTAGCAACTGTGATTGCGCTAGATAAAGACTACTACTCCTCATGTCCATCCTCACATCTGAGGCCTCTCCTCTAACTAATGAACCTCTGGTACCTCTACTACTTTCTGTCTCCCACCCAAACTCACCCCCTTTACCTGTCCCTTCTCACTTACTCTCCTGCTCACCACCTTCCCTCCTCTCTAGCCTCCTTTGGCCTCTAATGATCACCCTCTCCTGAAGTTTCTTAACCTCGAAATTGTCTACTCTTTGAACTTGTTATAGCTTGTTTTTCTATGAAACTTAAAAACGTTACTGCCTTAAACTGTTAATAGCAAATTTATGATGTTACTTTCCTGTCTGGTTTTACCTGTAATGTGTATCGTGCTTTGTTAAATGTTCTTTGTGATGTGGAACCTTTGTAAAAGAGCCCTGGCTCAAAGGTATTAATTCCTAGACTAATAAACTAAAACTAAACATGCACCATTGAGCAGTATATAGAATTCAGTATCACTTTTTGAGTTCCAGAGGCCAAACCTGCTGATGCCATCCTGTCATTCCTTTCAGTTTCTTTTTACCATGTCCCATGGGGTTGCTGAAGATTTCATTCCATAATTAAAAAGAAATATCAGACATTAAAGTAAATACGCTAAAGCTGTACTGCGAAAAGAAACATTGAGAAAAGATTGAAAACTTTTGAACACATCAAGAGAGCAGGAAGCATTACAATAACCGAGAAGCTGATTTGCTGCAAGGCACAGTCCTCTGGATGCATTGGTTTTGCCATTATAAAAACAATGTAATTAGACAAATATTAAAATTATACTTTGTGCCAATAATAACATAATAATTGGCTTGATATATATATATATATATATATATATATATATATATATATATATATATATATATATATATATATACACACACACATTCCTGCTATCATGTCATAACAGTTTAAGAATTTTGGTGAGGGTATAAATACATAATGTAAATATTTGTAGCATGGCTAGCTGTTTAGGATTGTTCTGCAAATCACATATAGCCTGGCAGTATAGCCTAGAGGTTAGAGAATTGAGCTGTGAACAAACTTGGTACATCCAGCAGGCTAGACCTGGGTTTGATTGTCACAACCTCCACTTGCATACTATGTGACTCTGAGTAAGTCACTTAACTGCCCAGTACTCCCAGGTCACCCCTGAAAACAGGCACTTGTGCCTAGTGGGCCTTACCCAGTTATCAAAGACTAAAATTAAAAAAAATAAATAAATACAGCAGAATTATTGGTCAATATAAATTTAGTAAGCCATTTACAAATCATGCAAAGTGGCCATTAGACACAATTTAAAGCAAGGAAAAAACTGAAATGTCAAACCCAAAACCTTAGAATTAATGAAGGCTACAAAGGAGATGTGACATCTCGAAGGGCTACGTATTTGAAAATAATCAACAAAGCCAACAATATTTTTACAATTAAAATGAAAATCTGTGTGTGTGCGCGTGAAAGCATATGTGTGTTTCATATATAAATCTCTCCCAAAAATGATACACCATTAGTTGCATTGTTGGATACATTGTCTAGTTTCTAGCCATATAACAAATCAGTGGTTGTCTGTGCTATCTAAGTTTCACAACAGCCCAAGAGACAAACTTTGTTAAAAGAGAACTGTGGTCTCACCTTTAGTAGCCATTACTGAAGAGACAGGTGCTTTAGTAGAAGCATTGCCTCTGCAGGCACATACTATACAACCTATGCCCAAACTCAGCCTTCACAAAAAACACCAATATGGATACAGCAGGAAGGCATTTCATGCTGTGCCTCTGCCCATCCCTTAGATCATGCTGGACAAGAGTGGAAATAGTACGATATGTTGATGTGTGACTGTGTTTTCATTTGAGTGTTATATCAGAGATTTTAAATGTTGTTTGTATTCTATTCTCTGTTGTATTTGTCAAGATTAAGTCTAAATTCCATATTTATTTTAATATTAATATATAATTTAGGCTCATCCTGGCAAATATCGCAGGAAACAGGAAATATACAACATTTAAAATGTCTGTACATAGGCACTGTGATTTAAATTGGTAACTAGGGAAGGCACACTGAGCTGAGCCTCGTTTCCAGGTGTGACCTGCGGAGGGGAAAGGGAGCACAATATTACAGCAATCATAGCTTAAATAATAAGGTATAATGTAATGTGAATACTAGTGTACAGTTAACAGGATTCAAATATGACATTGGAAGAACCATAAAGTAGTGCATGTAATAGAAGGGTTGTTGAGTATCATTATATTTATTTTATTTTATTTAAGAACTTTAACCAGGTGATCCCAAGGGCATAATTTCCCATTTTCAAGGGAACACAGAATACAGACAATACAGTAATAGGAAGCATGAACATAAATTGAGCACTACAACAGCAAATAACAGATAAACTACAAATAACATTTACATGAGGTGTTGACCAGACATTGTTTTTTAAACTGCTTTAAAAGTAAAATAAGAACTAATCTTTTCAAAACTAAAAGAAAGACTATTCCAGTATTAAATAGCTTGAAACAAAAAAGACCGTTGGCTATGAGATGTTTTACAGTAATATATTGTGGTATTATCATACTCATCCAGTGTGATCTCAAGGAGGGCAAAGGCACAGCATGAAGTGTCTGCCTGCTGTATTTGTATCAGCATTTTTTGTGAGGGCTGCATTTGGACATGGATTATATCAAGTTTGCTCCTTCACAGATAATTGTTTTACTATAGCTCCAGTCTCTTTAGTAATGGCAACTAAAGATGAGTTCACAGTTCTCCTATAAAGTGTTTAGTTTCATCCTTGTACGTTGCCCAAGATTATGATTTGTAGTTGTCTCATTTCACCTGATGAGCCTTATTAAGCTTATAGTCCTTTTCAGTTTTTTTCACACAAAACAGTTTTGACTGAACTGATCACATAGATAGACAGATAGATAGATAGATAGATAGATAGACAGACAGACAGATAGATGGGTAGACAGATTTTATTTAGATACACCTTTCTAAAACCAAGGCGACAACACAACAAATAAAAATACAAAAGACAATTGCCATACCTAAAGAAACAGTGAATCTTATTAACAGAAACATAGAAACATAGAATTTGATGGCAGATAAGGACCGCTTGGCCCACCTAGTCTGCCCATTTCCCTACCTAACGGATAAGCTGCAGATCCTAGTTAACCAACAGCCTACTTCCTCCTACCCCCCACTAGAATTATCTTATGTCTGTCCCATGCATTCTTCATTCCCCCACTGTTTTTGACTCTATGACCTCCTCAGAAAGACTGTTCCATGCATCTATAACCCTCTCTGTGAAGAAATACTTCCTCACATTACCTCTGAGCCATCCCTCCTCTATCTTCAAATTGTGCCCCCTTGTTCTTGCACATCTTTTTTTTTTGAAAGATGCTACCCTCTTGGACTTTGTTGATTCCCTTGAGGTATTTGAAAGTTTCTATCATGTCCCCCCTCTCCCTCCTTTCCTCAAGGCTATACATCTTAAGCTCCTTTAGTCTTTCTTCATATGTCTTCTGGTGCAGAGCCTGCACCATTTTGGTTGCCCTCCTCTGGACAGCCTACACCCTGTCTATGTCTTTGCGGAGATGGGGTCTTCAGAACTGTACAAAGTACTCCAGATGTGGTCTAACCAGCTGTGTGTACAGAGGGCCAACAACTTCCTGTTTTCTACTAGTGATGCCTCTCCCTATGCATCCTAGTATCCCCCAGCCCTCCTTACTGCCTTCTTACATTGCTGGCCCACCTTTAGGTCATCTGATATGACTACCCCCAGGTCCCTTTCCATTTTTGTTGTTAGTATCTCACCCCCCATTGTGTACTCTTGCCCTGGGTTTTTGTTTCCCAGGTGCATTACTTTACACTACTTTGCACTGAATCTAAGCTGCCATATATTTGACCATTCCTCCAACCTTGCCAAGTCCCTTTACATCCTTTCTACCCCACCTTGCGTATCAACCCTGTTGCAAATCTTTGTGTCATCTGCAAAGATACATACCTTCCCCTTCAGTCCCTCCACAATGTCACTTATAAAGATATTAAAAAGGACCGGCACCAGTACTGAACCATGTGGTAACCCACTAGTAACCCTCCTTTCTTCACTGTGGACTCCATTTGCTATTACCTGCTGTGTTCTGTTGTCCAGCCAGTGTTTTACACAGGCTACCACCCTGGGACCCACTCCCAGGCTGGCTAATTTGTTTATTAATCTTTTGTGTGGGACTGTGTCAAATGCCTTGCTAAAGTCTTGGTAGGCCATGTCCACAGCCCCTCCCTAGTCTACTACTTTGATCACCCAGTCAAAGAAATCAATTAGATTTGTTTGACATGGCCTTCCTGTTGTGAATCCATGCTACTTTGGGTCCTCTGCCCCATTAGCCTTTAGGTGCTCAACAATTCTTTCCTTCAGAAGTGATCCCATCATTTTCCCTACCACTGAGGTCAAACTGACAGGTCTGTAGTTCCCTGCCTCTGTCTTGCTCCCACTTTTGTGAAGGGGAGTCACATCTGTCCTTCTCCTGTCCTCAGGTACCACACCATCCTCCCATGATTTATTAAAAAGGGTAGTCAGTGGTGTTACTAGTTCTACCCTTAGTTCTTTTAGAATTCTGGGGAGAATCCCATCAGGCCCCATTGCTTTATCCACCTTCAGTTTTAAGAGTTCTTTCAGAACCTTTTCTTCTGTGAAAGGACTAATATCAACCCCCCTATCCAGAGTGCTTCTATTGACTGGATTAGGTTTCTCCTCCTGCTTTTCCATTGTGAATACTGAACAGAAATATTCATTCAGTATCCCTGCTTTTCACTATCGCCTCTGCCTAACCACCTTCCTCTTTATTCAGCCTCAGTATCCTTGTGTTTATCTTTCTTTGCTCCCTAATGTACCTATAAAAGGTTTTATCCCTTCTTAACCGAATTGGCTATCTTTTCCTCAGTTTGGGCCTTTGCTATTCTGACTGCCTTCCCCACTTCCTTCTGCTTTAACTGGTACAGTTCTCTGTCCTGCTCCTTCTGTGTTTCCTATACTTCCTGAATGCTATCTTTTTCTCCTTACCTTCCACGCCACTACTTTTGAGAACCATAGTGTTTTTCTTTCATTTTGATTTGTTTATTTTTACACAAAGGCTTGTTGCCCCTGTGATGGCAGTTTTGATGTTTTCCCATTGTTACTCCACCCCACCTTCTTGCCTGTTTGCTAGTGCTTTTCTGAGGCACTCTCCCATTTTGACAAAATCAGCCCTCCTGAAGTCCAGTACCTTCACTTTTGTGTGGCTTGACTCTACAGCTAAGTTTATCGTGAACCACGCTGTTTGGTGGTCGCTTGTTCGCAGGTGGCTAAACACTTCAAGATCAGAGATCCTCTCTCCGTCCCCATTTGAGAGTACCAGGTCTAAGATTGCTCCCTCCTGAGTGGGTTCCAAAACTAGCTGTCTGTGGCACGTCCCCTGTAGGGCATTGAGAATGGCCCTGCTCTTGGATGTGGCTGCAGCAAAGGTGCTCCAGTTAACATCTGGCATATTCAGGTCCCCCATCAGCAATATCTCACCTTTCTCTGCCATCCCAAGGATGCCTTCTATCATTTCCTTGTCCATTTTCTCCCCCTGAGATGGGGATCTGTATACAACCCCTGTGCAAATTGTGGAGCCATTTCCAGTCTCCAGGGTGACCCACAGTGCCTTCTCTCCTCCCTGTTTACCCTTTAGTTCTGTTGCTTTGATCCCTTCCCTTACACAGAGAGCTACTCCTCCTCCTCTTCTTCCCTCCCTGTCCCTCATGTAGATTGTGTACCCTAGTATGTTGACATCCCAGTGATAGTTCTCTGTGTACCATGTTTCTGTGACTGCCACGATATCCAGGCATCCCTCTTCCATCAAGGCCACCATTTCGGGGAGCTTTTTACCTAGACTATGGGCATTGGTACTCATTACCCTCCATTTTTGTCTGGCTTTATTTCTTTTTGCCCCATTCCTGTCCTTACTGCTTTTGTCTTTTTCTACATTTACCCCTGCCCTTATCCCTATCAACTGCTCTGTCTTGGTGTTTAACTCATTAACTACCCTGAGTTTTGGGGGGGGGCTAGGATTTCCCTTCTCCTTTTCAGTGCCTCCCCCCTTGGCTAGCTTAAATGCTTACCAATGATGCATTTAAACTTATCTCCTAGGATCCTGGTTCCTCCAGGATAGATGCAGACCATCATGCCTGCATAGGCCTGCATCCTCCAGGTGGAGCCCAGTCCCCAATGAAGCCAAATCCCTGAGCTCTGCACCAGTTTTTCAACCAGTCATTGAATCCCATGGTGTGGAGTACCTAGCCTCATCCATGCTATAGACAGGTAGCACTTCCAAGAAGGTTACCGTGGTGCTACTTGTCTCAAGGCCCCTCCCCAACTCCACAAACTCCTGTTGCACTACTCTGATCCCATTCTCAGCCAAGTCATTCATCCCTAGGTGGATAATGACATCCAGCCCTCCCCTTACAGCTGCTCTCACGATCCTGAGGATCTGCTTCCTGTCCCTCCAAGCCATGGCCCCAGGCAGGCACCTTACCTCCTTTCCTCTTCACCCCAGGTCTACCCCTAACAATTAAGTCCCCACCAGGAGTTGTTTCCTTCTCCTGTGGGGTCCTGTGCCACCTCCAGTGGTTCTCCATTGTGGAGGTTCCCAGCATCCTCCTTGGTCTCCACTGTGGGTGCCTCCATAAAGGAACCATGCTCTGCCAGAGTGGTGAATGAATTGTGGAGAGGCACAACTGAGGATGCACCTCTGTTCCACCACCCTCACCTCCTCTGAGTACACACCATGGTCCAACCACTCCTCTTCTTGGCAACCTCTGAGGTAGTGGTGTGGCCTGCATGGTCCCTGGGTGTGGGAGCAGGTTTCTGAATCATTGCCAGGTCAGCATGGAAACAAGCAACTTCCTTCCTCAGACCAGAGGTGTTTGCAAATAGGGCAGCAACGCAGTTTCCAGAATGTCTCCCAGAAGACTGCTGCTCCACTGCCAGTACATTGCATCACTCCCCACTTGTCTGTGTCCCTTCCTGTTACAAATGCTTTTCTTTTGTTGTTTTTCTGTTCTTGTTTTAGTGTGTGCAAGCTTGTGAGTGTCTCTACCCCCTATTCAGTGTGCTGTGCCTTTAAGGGTATGAACAAGTGTACGTTGTTAGCAGTTTTGGGGGAGTGATGTCAGAACCCCTGTTATAAAGGAAGTTATGTGCTTGGGGCGGTGGAGTGAGGGGAAGGGTTTAAACAGGATTAAATACTTTCTCCATAAAATGCTAAAATCATAAATTATACTAAAATGGTATGAAGTAAAGAGCATCAGTCAGCTCAGGTACCCAGAAAATCCTGGTAAAGGATCTCTGTTTAAAATTTATTTTTAATAGTAAAGACTGAGGGGGCAGTTTGAAATCCAAAGAGAGGCTGTTCCACAATTGCAGGGCAGAAAAATAAAAAACTCTGTCACCAACTGGCTTTAGCTGATGTTTGAAAATAGCCAAGAAAATAAATCCTATAGATCTTAAAGGTCAGACACTGGTGTGTGTTGCAAGATGCTCTCTAATGTAATGGGGTCCCAGTCCATAGAGGGTCTTATACAGTAGGTCAATAACAAGATCTTAAAATCAGTCACAGTCTAATAGGTAACCAGTGCTGAGACTGCAGTCCAGGAGTCATATACTTACATCCCCTGCTGGAGTTGAACAGCCTAGTAGCAACATTCTGCACTACCTGTAGTTTAAGATGGCAGAAGAGACCAACTGGCAGGCCTTGGTAGAGAACGTTTCAGTAGTAAAGGCATGAAATGATGAATGCATGTACTAGTGTGATTAGATTGTTGTGCTCGAGGTCCACAGCCCAGTGCTGTTATAAAGATGATAGAAGCACTCTGGACAACAGCCAACACCTGCACAGGCAATGTCAACTGTAGGTCGAAAGTGACCCCTAGGTTGCTGACAACATGCCTAGTCTTGAGTCTCATGCCACCAATTATGAGAAAAGTTAGACTATTCAAAACGCAATGCGGTCCCAGCTCACAGAGGGTCTTACAGGTCAATAACAAGATCTGAAAAGTTGTCACAATTAAATAGGTAACCAGTGTTAAGAATGCAAAGGGACTAATATAGTCATATCTCCAGGTAGAGTTGAAGAGTCTAGTAGTAGCATTCTGCAATGGTTGAAGATGACAGAAGAGACCAACTGGTAAGCCTTGGTAGAGAACATTTCAGTAATCAAGGAATGAGATGAGGAATGCATGTACTAGTGTGATTAGATTGTTGTGATCGAGGTTCATAGCCCAGTGATGTTTCTAAGATGATAGAAGCCATTCTGAGCCACAACCAACAACTGTACAGCCAATAACAACTCTGAGTCCAGAGTGACTCCTAGGTGCTGACAACATGCCTAGTCTCAAGTATCATGCTACCTGCTGAGGGAAGACACAGACTGTCCATAATTAATTATCTCTGGTAATTTGACCCAGCCAGTTACAACTCAGTTTTGCTGAGAATTAGCTTCAACTCACTATAACTGATCCACAAACTGATCTCCTGATAGAACATTTTCAAACAGAGCTATTGGGCAAGCCCTGTCCAGGTTTTAATGAAAGGTACAGTACAGTCAACATTACACTTTAATTGAAATGAGTTGTTACCTAGTTTGAGTATGAGTTGATTTTCAGTTGGTTGGTGGTTTTTAATACAGGTTGTCTGATAAATAAGTTTAATCTGTTATTAACCAGTTGTTAACTAGTTTTCTGTGTTTCTAATATTAATTACTGTATCACTCCACAGAATTGATAACTGGTTTATACTTTATTGCATACTGGATAAGTCACATTTTTTTTAGTTACTAACTCATAGAAAATGGTATTTATTAAACCAAAGGAACAACTCAGTATCCATGAGGTCATTTTAAAGTTATTCTGGCTGTACTGTGTAGCTGGGTAACAATGGCATAGCAATGAAAACTCAAGCCATACTTTTAGATCACGTCTCTGATCAGTAACAAAAACACAGTGAACAACAATGGAGGCTAAATGAAGCTCTGAGGGACACAGAATTCAATATCATGGAAAAGATCAAAAATTATTCAAAACCTGTCAGTGATTGCTGAGAAAACACCAGAACCAGATAAATTCAACTACAACAAATCCCACAGATCTCTTTAAATGCTCCAAAGGTTTGATGTGTTCAGCAGTGGCAAAGGCTGAGGACAGATCCAATCAGGACCATGAAAAAACTCTCCTCAATTCCTGTCAAGGAAGAGATCATTCAGGACCCACACCAGGGCTGTCTTGGTACTGTGTGGTACTATGGCATATACGCAGTATAAATCATTGGTGAGACCTAACCAACAGTACTATGTCTTGTTCTGGAGACCACATCTCCAGAAGGACATAGACAGAGTAGAGGCAGTCCAGAGGAGGGCAACTAAAATGGTGCTAGGCCTACATCAAAAGCCCTATGAGGTGAGGCTAAAAGACCTCCATTATGTACATCCTTGAGAAAAGGAGGGGGGCATTATAGAGACTTTCAAATACATCATGGTTATAAATTGGATACAAGACAGAAGCATTTTTCAGAAAAAAATGATGCTCAAGAAAAGGGGGTCATGTTTTGATGCTGGGGGGTTGATTCAGGAGAAATGTGAGGAAACACTTCTTCACAGAAAGAGTGGTGGAAACCTGGAAAAGCCTCCCAGCAGAGGTGGTCGGGGCAACACTGTAACGGGATTCAAGAATGCATAGGATAGGCATAAGGGAACCTTACTGGTTAGGAAAGGGAGGGTAAAGTAGGAGACCAAATAGGGACTGCAATATTACAGCAGGTAGGGAAAATGGGCAGACTAGGTGGGCCAAGCAGTCGTTATCTGCCATCAGTGTCTATGTTTCTACGCTGAAGGTGAAATCCAGATTCAAAAGACTCATACTGTAGGTGTTAAATTCCTCCAGATGCTCTCTTTGCTGTGCCACTACAACTTTCTCAATAAGAGGCATTGACAAGTTCTATAAAAATGGACACTAGCACCTTCCTGCCAGCTTTTGCCAGACAGGCAGGTACAGGATACAGAACACAGTAGCTATGAAGCCGATCCAATAGTGCTGAACGAATCTCTTCAGTATCAGATGAGCAGAATCTACCCAAAACTACCAGATTCCTGTTAACTGCAGGAATTCCACAGAAAATGAACAATTTGTGTAGTTGTAGCCTCCCAATCCTAAGTTCAGCTCCAAAGTACTAGAAACATAGAAACATAGACTTTGACGGCAGATAAGGACCACTTGGCCTACCCAGTCTTCCCATTTCCCTACCTATTGGATATACTGCAGATTCTAGTTAACCAACAGCCTACTTCCTGCAACCCCCCACTATAATTGCCTTATCTGTTCCATGCATGTTTGAATTCCCCCACTGTTTTAGACCCCACAACCTCTCCAGGAAGGCGGTTCCATGCGTCCACCACTCTCTCCGTGAAAAAGAATTTCCTCACATTACCCCTGAGCCATCCCACCTCTAACTTTAAATTGTGCCCCCTTGTTCTTACACATCTCTTTTTCTGAAAGATGCTACCCTCCTGGACTTTGTTGATTCCCTTGAGGTACTTAAAAGTTTCTATCATGTCCCCCCGTCCCTCCTTTCATCAAGGGTATACATATTAAGCTCTTCCATCTCTCTTCATATGGTTTCTGATGTAGACCCTGCACCATTTTAGTAGCCCTCCTCTGGACTGCTTCCAACCTGTCTATGTACTTCATGAGATGAGGTCTCCAAAACTGCACGCAGTACTCCAGATGGGGTCTCACCAACTGTCAGTATAGAGGGATAACCACTTCCCTTTTTCTACTTGTGATGCCCCTCCCTATGCATCCCAGTATCCCCCTGGCTCTCCTTACTGACTTCTCACATTGCTTACCCACCTTTAGGTCATCTGGTATGACTACACCCAGATCTCTTTCCATTATTGTTGTCATTAGTACCTCCCCTGCTATTGTGTACTCTTCTCCTGGATTTTTATTTCCCAGGTGCATTACTTTGCACTTCTTTGCACTGAATCTAAGTTGCCATATGTCTGACCATTCCTCCAACCTTGTCAAGTACCTTCTCATCCTTTCTACCCCCCCTTGTGTATCAACTCTGTTACAGATCTTTGTGTCATCCACAAAGAGGCATAACTTTCCTTCCAGACCCTCCGCAATGTCACCTATAAAGACGTTAAAGAGGACTGGACCCAGTACTGAGCCCTGAGGTACTCCACTAGTAACCCCTTTCTTCAGAATGTGTTCCATTCACTATTACCTTCTGAGTCCTGTTGTGCAGCCAGTTTGCCACCCAGGCTACCACCCTGGGACCCACTCCCAGGCTGGCTAACTTGATTATTAATCTTTTGTGCAGGACTGTGTCAAATGCCTTGCTAAAGTCTAGGTAGGCCATATCCACAGCCCCTCCCTGGTCTATTACTTTGGTCACCCAGTCAAAGAAATCGATTAGATTCGTTTGACATGACCTTCCTGCTGTGAATCCATGCTGCTTTGGGTCCTGTGCTCCGCTGGTCTCTAGGCACTCAACAATTCTTTCTTTCAGAAGTGATTCCATCATTTTCCCCACCACTGAGGTCAAACTAACAGGTCTGTAGTTTCCTGCTTCTGCCTTGCTCCCACTTTTGTGAAGGGGAATCACATCTGCCCTCCTCCAGTCCTCAGGTACCACCTCATCTTCCCATGATTTGATAAAAAGCATGGTTAGTGGTGTCACTAGGTCCTCCCTTAGCTCTTTTAGGATTCTAGGGTGAATCCCATCAGGCCCCATTGCTTTGTCCATCTTGAGTTTTAGGAGTTCTTTCAGTACTCTTTCTTCTGTAAATGGACTGGTGTCAACCCCACTATCCAGAGTGCTTCTACTGTTTGGTTTAGGTAACTCCTCCTCTTCTTCTTTTGTGAATACTGAGCAAATGTATTCATTCAGTATCTCTGCCTTTTCACTGTCTCCCTCTGCCCACCTCCCCTCTCCTTTATTAATCTTCACTATCCCTCCCTTAACCTTTCTATGCTCCCTAATGTACCTATAAAAGGTTTTATCCCCCTTCTTAACTGAGTTGGCTATCTTTTCCTCGGTTTGGGCCTTTGCTTTTCTGACTGTCTTCCCCACTTCTTTCTGCTTTAATTGATACAGTTCCCTGTCATGCTCTGTCTGTGATGCCTTATACTTTTGAATACAGCCTTTTTCTCCTTAACCTTCCCTGACACATCTTTTGAGAGCCATAGTGGTTTGTTATTCCGCTTTGTTTTCTTTATTTGTTTCACACAAAGGCTTGTTGCCTCCATGATGGCAGTTTTGATTTTTCTCCATTGTTCTTCCACCCCCTCCTTTCTGGCCATTTGCTAATGCATTCCTCAGGTATTCACCCATTGTGCCAAAGTCAGCCCTTCTAAAGTCCAGTATCCTTGTCTTTGTATGGCTTGTCTCCATGGTTGTGTTTATTGTGAAGCACACTGTGCAGTGGTCGCTTGTTCCCAGATGTCTACTGACTTCTAAGTTTGTGATCCTCTCTCCATTTGAGAGTACCAGGTCTAATATTGCTCCCTCCCGAGTGGGTTCCACCACTAGCTGTCTAAGGCATGCTCCCTGTAGGGCATCGAGAATGACGCTGCTCTTGGATGTGGCTGCAGTCCATGTCACCCAGTTAATATCTGGCATATTCAGGTCCCCCATCAACAGTATCTCCCCCTTTTTCAGCCATTTTGAGAATGCCCTCTATCATTTACTTGTCCATTTCCTCCCCTTGAGATGGGGGTCTGTATACAACCCCTGTGCAGATTGTGATGCCATTCCCTGTCTCCAAGGTGACCCAGAGTTCCTCTTGTCCTCCCCCTTTACTTTTTAGTTCTGTAGCTTTGATCCCTTCCCTTATGTAGAAAGCTACTCCACCTCCTCTTTTACCCTCCCTGTCCCTTCTGTAGATTGTGTACCCTGGTATGTTGACATCCCAGTCATGGTTCTCCATGTACCATGTTTCTGTGACTGCCACAATATCCAAGTGTTCCACTTCCATCAGGGCTACTAGCTCTGGAAGTTTGTTTCCAGACTACGGGCAGTGGTACTCATTGCCCTCCATTTAATGTTGGCTTTATCCTTTTACCCCATCCTTGCTCTTATTGCCCTTGTCCATTTTCCATTTGCCCTGTCCTGTCCTCTGTCAAGCTCTGTACCTCAGTGTTTACCCTACTACCTGCCATGTTTTATGGGGGAGGCTTGAACTTTCCTGTTTCCTATCAGCACCTCCCCCCTTGGCTAGTTTAAAAGCTTGCCAAGGAAACCTTTAAACCTGTCACCTAGGAGCATGTTTCCCTTCCTGGACAGATGCAGACCATCATGCCAGTATAGACCTTCATCTCTCCAGGTGGACCCCCAGTCCCCAATGAAGCCAAAGCCCTGTGCTCTGTACCAGTTATACCCTAGCCTCACCCCTGCCATAGACTGGCAGCACCTCTGAGAAGGTTACCGTGCTTGCTACCTGTCTGAGGCCCCTCCCCAACTCCACAAATTCATCCTGCACTGCACTGATCTCATGCCTAGCTAGGTCATTTGTCCCGAGGTGGACAATGATATCTAGTTTCCTCTCCTGTGATGCTGCTTCTGCAATCCCGAGGATTCGCTTCCTGTCCCTCCAAGCCATGGCACCAGGCAGGCAACTTACTTCCCTCTCCTCTCCCTTCCCCAGGTCTACACCCCTAACAACTGAGTCCCCTATCAGAAGCTGTTTCTTTCACCTGTGGTGTCCCTTGCCACTCTTTTGTGGGTCTTCCTTGTGGATGTCCCCAGCATTTTTCTTGGTCTCCAATGAGGGTGTCATCATAGAGGAACCTTGATTTGCCAGGCTGACATATGATTTGTGTAGAGGTGCAACTCGGGGGCTATGCCTCTGTTCCACCACCCTCACCCTCCCCGAACCTACTGTGGTCCATCTGCTCTTCACACATGGCAACCTCTGAGGCAGTGGTTGTGGAACTGGTGCTCTTTGGGTGGGGGAGGCCTCCTTAGTCCTTGCCAGTTCAGCCTGGAGGTGGGCAACCTCCTCCCTCAGAGCTGACAGTTGCCTGCAAATAGGGCAGCAACGCAGGTTCCAGAATGTCTCCCGGAAAATTGCTGCCCCACAGCCAGTGCATTGCACCACTCCCCACATGTCCCTCTTCCTTTTAATATACAATGAGTAATATACTTTTTTTTTGTTTGTTTTGTTTGTATTTACTTACCCTGTATGCACTGTGCTGGGTAATTAAGAATATGACAGTTCTGCTCCAAGACCTGTTGAGGAAGTGATGTCAGAACCTAGGCTAAAGGAAATGCCACGCCTGGGTTGGGTAGGTGAGGGAGGGTGTGGGCCACAAATACTGGTGACTGTTAGAAACAATCAAATACACCACTGCTCCACCACCCTGGTGAGTACTGCCCTTTATAGTAAGTCAACCAACACCACAATGTACTAGACCACTGCTCCTACACAAACCACTCTACTGAGTCCAGGGATAAAACGAACTCACTGTTCAGCCAGCAGGACACTTCTAAAATATTGCACAAATATCCTTCCAAATCCTATGTGTCTAGCACAGAAATCAAGCAACTTCAGTTGTATTTTAACCTCTGGTTATAAAATTACTACACTTTAATGGATTCCTGCAATTTAATGCCAATAAGAAAATAATGAAACTTTCTGTAGAAAGTGTAGCTTACCTTCCTAGTCCCCTACAATATCATGTTTTACCAAGTTCCCAGTTCCTCAAATGCGTTCTAGTTTGTTCTCTGCAGTATAGCAAGTTTCTCAGCTTCCAACAGGAGCAGGCAAGTATTTTCTGACTGGCTTTTCTATGTGCAGTTTGCTTAAGACAGCAGTGATAAAAGCCCCACCCAGAATCAATTGATTGACTAGTGACACCTGTGATGTAAGCAGGCCTTTCAGTGAAGACAATTTGCTATGTCTGCTTCTAATACACACACAAACCCTTTATCTGAAACCAGGGATAAACTCACTGCTTAGCCAGCAGGACACTTCTAAAATATTGCACAAATATCCTACCAAATCCTATGGGCCAGATATTCAAACTGCACCCAAAAAGTGCGCAACAGCAGGAGCAAGTGCAAGTCAATTGCGCACATGCACAATCGTCGCGATATTCAAACATGGAGCAAGGCCAATTGCGCAAGCAGCCAACATCTGAATATCGCACAAACTGTGCCATAGCGCAACCAGGGAGGAGAAGCTGAGCAGATATGATGCGCCATAGTGCAACCAGGAAGGGGGAAGCTGAGCAGATACGATGTGCCATAGTGCAACAAGGCCAGCCCAGCTGAGCAGTCCAGAGGCCCATAGGGCATGCAATGACACCCCCAGCAGCATAGCAATGGAACAGCACAATCAGGGAGGTAGGCAGAGGCCCACCACCCATGCCACAGATGGGCACAGGGCCACACTGCAAAACTAATAATGCACCCCCACACCCCAAGAACAGCATAACTGGGGGAGGGACGGAAAATCAACTGGCCCATGGAGACAAGCAAAGAAAGCACATCCCGGCCGTGTTACTGCAGCACACCCACTGGCAAGCTGAGACTGCCACACAAAGGGGGCGGACCACCCCAGTGTCCAGCAGCCCCCCCGTGTGCACAGCACACCCTGCACTGTGACCCCAAGACACCACCCATGAGCAGTGACTGTGCCCATCACTGCAGGACTCCCCATGCCCCCCCGGCACAATGCAACCATGTGTACCATCGAACCATACAAGCCAGACCCACCAGGAGCACCCAGCGTGTGTGGCACACGGCCAGTCCGGCTGAAAGCCACCACCACACCAGGGACACCCCCATGCACACACACACACACAATCCCAGGACAATACCACACCAGATGCCATGCACACACTGCAACTGAGCACCCATAGCCAGCTGCAAATCAGAGACCACTACAGTATTCATACAAAATAGATTTATAAAAGAATATCAACATGAACACACAACAATAAACTATGTACAGAGAGATATATACAAGAAAGGGGTGGGTACGGGTACAAGGTAGGGTGGGTAAGGGGCAGGATGAAGAACTTGGTGAGGGAAGGCAGGGTGAGGGAAGGGTAAGGTAGGTGGGACAGCTACTGTCCTCCAGGCTGCACAGCAGCAGGTTGCCCTGGTCTCGTGGGCCTCCGTCGACTGACACCCCTCCGGTGCATCTCCTGCAGAATGGATAGGGATGCCGTGGACACCTCCAGCAGGCGGTGGACAGCCCGCTCAATCCTGTGCAGGACCTGGACACCTAGGGCAAGGGAACAGAATCAATGGCTGTGACTTTCCACAACCCTGAAGCCCACCCAACATGCATGGCATACAGCCAAGTGCCCCACCCCTGTGATGGACTGCACCCACTCACAGTGACCGTGCACAAGACAAGCCCAACCAGGCAGCAACAGCCGTGGTGTGCCACTGCACACACCCCACCCACGCCCAGCACAGCACAACCAAGGCTGTCCAGTGACTTGGCTATGTCATGGGAAGGTAGTGCCACAGCCATGTGCCCAGTGCATGCATGGACCACCAGTGACGCATTCACAGACATGCAGTGCCACTGGACAGTGCTGACTGTCACACGCCACGTCATGGCAGTGTTGTCCATGGATGGTGGCCGTGTCTCCACAGCATGCAATAGCATCCATGTTGTAATGACACTCACCCTCATCTGCCGCTGCATCAGGTGCTGTGGCTGCGGCTGCTGCTGTTGCTGCTGCTGTGGCTGTTGCACCCCTCCTCCACCAGCCACCCTGGCACCGCCATCCCATGCCTCAGCCCGTGTCTGTCTCTGCTCCTCCATGCCTGTAGGAGACAAAGGAACAGAAAAACATCAGTGAGATCCCAAAGCAGACAGCCCCTTGCCCCATTGAGTGTGCCTGCCCACACATCCAGACCCAAACAGCACACACCTGCAAACACCCTCACAGCAAACCACAGCCCAACCCACACCCATGCGCAGATTACATTATACAGTCACCCATGCAGACAATACTGGTGCATAGCAGACACCCACCTGGCCTGGGCACAATGCCCCTCCTGGCACGCGACCTGAGGCGCGCAAGCAGAGCACGCTCCCTCCTCTGCAGGTCGCCATAGCGGTGCCTGCACTGTTCAGGGGTCCTCCTCCACCCAGTGGCCTGCTCCAGGGCAGCGGCGACCTGCTGCCACACATGGGTGCGTGGCACCTGCAGGGGCACACCCTCGAACAGTGAGCCATAGTGGGGCTCCACCACAGCCACCAGGTTGGCTAACTCCAAAGCCCCCCATTGTGGTGCTCTCCTGCGTGCCATTTTCAAACTGTACAGTGGCAATATGGCACTCAGCAGCGCGGCAACCCCACGTGGAAATGCTGTGCAATACAACTCCATCACTGCCTATCGCGCTGTTCGGACAGCGCCGTCGGTCCACATCGCGCTGTCACCGAACAGCGCGATAGAGCCGTACACATGGCAGATGTACAGTGCCAGGGGGCAAAGGTCGTGCACAAGGTCATGGGTCAGTGGCGCACGGTCACACACAGTGCCATCGGACGTCCACATGTCCTGTCCGATCGGACACCTGCGTGCCAGTGCCACAGTGGACTATTGCGCAGTACCGCCACCGCGCCATGTGGTGACCAGCGCGCAGCACCATTGGCACAATGGTGGCTATGGCCTGACCCGTCGACGCGCACAGCACGTCATCAGCATGGCAGATGCCTGCGTAAGCTACCTGGGCATGTGCAATGCAGTGTACCACACAGTCACAGATATGCGCCATTGGCTCAGCCGGCTCAACTGTATTGCGCAAAGCGCAACGGCGCGATATTCAGCGACACATGCAAATCATCTGATCAGCCATTCAAAGGCACAGTGGCTCGATTTGCATCTCATTACAGTTGCTCCACTCCTAATTTGCATGCATTGCGCTATAAATGTGCGACATTGGGCTGCGCTGGCTAGATTCGGTTACTGCAGGTGAGAGGTGGGTTGCATGCTGTGTGATGTTCTGGACAATGGTCATGGGATAACGCTGTAGACCGCACAGTGACAGGTGTCCACTTCCACCCATACAGATCAACATGACCGAGCACAGCCAAGGTGAGGGTGAGGATGGTGGGCGGAGGAGGAGGCCCAACTTCACCATGGCAGAGAAAGAGGCCCTCTTCCAGCCCTACCTAGAGGAGGAGCCACTGCTGAGTGGACAGCGGGGCACCCTCAGGCCCATGTGGCTGCATGGGAGGTAGCTCGGCAGTGGACCTGCATGGAAGCCACCAGCGCTCCGTGCAGGAATGCAAAAGAAGATGGGGACAGACCGCGGGGGTGGAAGGAAGGTGGCAGCCCTCAGGGGTGGGCGATGCTGCTGGGGCGGGGCCAGCCAGCGGTGGCGAAGCTGACCCTGGCTGAGGACCGACTGGCTGCATCAATGCAGCGGAGTGCTATTGAGGGTGTACCAGGAGGTGGATTCCAGACAGGTGGAAGCCCATCACTGCACGGTATGACATGGTGGTGGTGTTGGGGGAGGAAGGTTGTTCACATGCACTCACATGTCCTCACTTTCTGTTACAGATCCTGTTCGCTCTCAGGGACGGTGGTGGTGGGTTCAGGCAGTGAGGAAGACCTGCTGGACATGGAGGAGGGTCCATCCACCTCTGCCACCAGCCAGCATGCACTGCACCAGCATGCACGCCGGCTGCCAACTCAGGTGTCGGTGAGTCAGGGTGGGGTGCACAGCCTGTGTCCAGCAGTCTGGCATGCAAGCATGCCAGCACACTGTGACTGTGGCTGTAGCACATACCTGCACCATTGATGATGCAAGGACTGCAATGGGCAGTGACATGTGTGTGTCCCATGACGGACACACAGCAGGCCAGCACATGCCCCTGGGCCTAGCTGGTTCCAACGTAGGTGCCAGCATGTCGGCACAGTCCCAGGCTGTGCCTCAGGGCACCGCGGCAGCACCAGTGGCTGTGCAGGTGTCTGGCACTGCCTGCCACAGCAGTGGAACGAGTGGTCCCTGGGGCACAGCGTTGGGGCAGCAGCAGCAGTCACCCACCAGGTCTGGGGTAAGTGTCCAGCGGTGGCACATGCCCACCGCCTTGATATGCCCATTTCTGGTCCTGGTGAACAGCACCCACCCTCAAGGGGTGTTGAGCATCAGGACCTTCCATACCCTGGGGGACAGGATGCTGTTGTGGCAGAGTACCCATTTGAAGAGCACACCCACCTGCTGCGGGAATCAGTACAGCAGCAAAGGCGGGTTGCAACGTCCATGGAGGCACTGTGCGTGGCTGTGGAGCGGCACAGCAGGGACTGTGCTCTGATCCTTGCAGAGAAGGTCCATATGCGGATGGATGTGACCGCCACCATTGACAGGCAGACCCAGGCATTGGTCGCTGTCGTGGCTGCATTGGGCACACAAGCAGGTGCCCCTGTACCGCGCACCCCACACAGTACGCTCTCCACTCCCCATTCCCAGCGTCGCCGACACCCAGCCTGTCGACGCCGGGTTCTGCTGTGGGCATCCCGAGCACCCCTGGTGCAGGTATGTTTGGCATACTACAGACCCCAGTGCGGACAAGGTCGCGATCACTCAGTGGGACCCCTGGTGGTCCATCGGTGCCACCCCATGTGGCCCCTGCTCAGCCTGCCAGTGTTGTTGGGTCATGGCGGGGCCCCCCATGCATCCTCGGTGGCCATGAAACAGTGCAACATGACTGACCTGTCTCCCAGTGCGGGCCCTGTCTGGTGCTGCCCTGTGTGCACTGTGCATCATGGTGGGCAGTGCACTGGTGGGTGCCCTGCACATCACGCTGACATACGGAACACCTGCACACCATCCCAACTGCTGTCCACAGGTGTGTGTGCATGATGATGCCTGCATTGCACTGTACACCAAGGTGCAAGGGTGCCCAGCATCTGACACACGTGCTTGGACAGTACAGGTGGTGGGTGTGGTCTGTGGATCTGTGTGTTTTGCGATGTCTGTTCCTGCTCTGCTGTGCACCTGCCCATGTATGCTTTGTGCCTTGTTGTGTGTGTGTGTGTGTGTCCATATGACTGTTCACCCCTCCCTGATGGTGTGTCTGTGTGCCTGGTCCCTTCCACTCCCCTTGCCATCATGCACCCCTGGTGTGTTACTCTGTGTGCCTGTGGGTTGCGCCAGGACAGTGTTGGTTGCACATGGCCCCTTGACTTACCTGTGTCATGCATAATGCTCCTCCGTGATGGTGTCCCGGTGCAGCTGGGCCTGCCGGATCAGTCGGGGGTCCCGCCGTCCAAGGGGGGGCTGCTCATCACCATCATCACCGGCGCCGCTGGCGTCCCCATCGCTGTCCCCCTCCTCGACCTGAATGGCTATCCCACAGTCTTTGGCCATGTTGTGCAGGATACAACATGCCAGGAATATCCCACAGGCCTTTGAGGGGCTGTACTGTAGGGCACCGCCGGAGGTGTCTAGGCATAGGAAGCATGCCTTGAGCATCCCAAACACCCGCTCGATGATGTTGCATGTGGCGGCATGCGCCTCATTATAGCGTTGCTGTGATGGGGTCATGGGGCGCCGGTATGGTGTGAGCAGCCAGGGACGGAGTGGGTATCCGCTGTCACCTGTGTGGAGATGGTGGAGATGAGTATCATGTTCAGGTCCATATTGCCAATATCCCTGTGTGCCACTACCATAGCACCTGTGGCATTCCCTCCCTTGCCCCACGTTTGCAATTCCTACATGTGTACGCACCCACTAGATGGCCTGTGGGGATGTCCCCACTCTTGAATCGATGGCACAGTGCGGACTGATACCATATAAAGGCATCATGTGCTCCACCAGGGTGTGTGGCACAGACATTGATTATGCGCCCAGTGGCATCACACACCACCTGGCAGTTGACACTGGAATAGCCCTTCCTGTTCCTATATGCAGCCCCATCGGGGCCAGGTGGTGTGCAAATGGCCACATGGGTGCAGTCTATGGCCCCTAGCATGCCAGGCATACGTGCTACCCTGTGGAACTCCTGCATGTTTGCTGTACGCTCTGCCGCGGTGCTGGGGAACTGGATGTGCTCCGCAGCATGTGACAGCAGTGCGCTGAGGAATTGGGTGAGGATGCATGATGTGGCCGACTGTGTGATGCCTGTGGTGTACCCTGTCAGCCTCTGGAAGGTGCCCGTGGTGAGCAGGCACATGCAGGCTGTTACCTTGGTCTCCACCGACAGAGCGTGACTCCGTCATGAGGGTGCCTGCATCACATCACTGCACAGCTCACAGAGCTGTCTCAGTATTGCCCTGTTCAGGCGGTACCAGCCCACGATCTCTACATCTGTTTACAGCTCAAAGCTGATGCGGCACGGCACTGCCTGTTGGGGCGATCACGACGGGCCCTTCCACGGCCACGTCCCCCTGCAGCATGCATTCTCACCCCCCTTATTACAGCTTCCATGTGGAAGCTGGCACTGTCCATCTCCCTGGCTTGTGACCTCCCTGGCTGATGTTGCTCTGTTACCCCTGCTGTCCTGACTGCTACCTCCACTGCACCGGGTACCCCCACTGGCCTCTGCAGCCTATGGCCCACACAACTTCCCTTGCCTGCCCTGCTCTGGACTGTCACTGTCTGTCTCTCTCTGTCTGTCTCGCTTGGCATCTCTGTAGCGTTCTTGCGCCTCTTCCTTGAGCCTTTTATTTTGGCTCATTTCCGCTTGTGGCGCATCTCC
Organism: Neoceratodus forsteri; assembly: GCA_016271365.2. Taxonomy (NCBI): domain Eukaryota; kingdom Metazoa; phylum Chordata; order Ceratodontiformes; family Ceratodontidae; genus Neoceratodus; species Neoceratodus forsteri. Next base: position 914,109,791 of record CM057454.1, on the reverse strand, counting down.
GTTCTGTTCACTGTTGAGCATTAAGAACCCTTTGAATATCGTGATTGCGCTTTATGCAGGGATCCGCCCTTCGGGTTGTGCATGCCATCATTTGCATTGCGCTGTTGCTCAGCCTGTTTTCGGTGGCACAACTGCTTCCTGCTGAATATCGCAGAATGGCGCACTTTCGGACTTGCGCATGCGCAACCCTATTGCGCATGGCGCAACCCTTTTGAATATCTGGCCATATGTGTCTAGCACAGAAATCATGCAACTTCAGTTGTATTTTAACCCCTCTGGTTATAAAATTACAACACTTTAATGGAATCTGGCAATTCTTAATGCCAATAAGAAAATAATGAAACTTTCCGTAGAAAGTGTAGCTTATCTTCCTAGTCCCCTACAATATTATGTTTTACCAAGTTCTCAGTTCCTCAAATGTGTTCTAGTTTGTTCTCTCAGTATAGCAAGTTTCTCAGCTTCCAACAGGAGCAGGCAAGTCTTTGGGGTGGGGGAGCATTCGGGTGCAGTCTTGCAATAAAACACAGAAACTCTCATGTATTTTTCATTAGTTGTCTTTTATTTCTCAAACTTTTTTCTCAGGCAAATGAATTCCCAATTGGGGCTAATAGCATTTACCATAATAAAAGTAGCTGGTAACATATCCAATAGAAACAACTAACTTTTGTTTGGATATGTAAAACCATTTGCCATTTGGCACTGATATGCTACTTGCTGCATTTTCATGACTTTCACTTATTTCTGTTTTTTTTTTTCTACTGCTGTGGCCATATGTATTTTCCATCATCTGCTCCAATCACCCTGTCATCTAGATCAGGCAGTTCCCTGGCTGTCTATCCTATTAGACAAAATGTCTAATTCAACATTTGTTCTGGTAGAGCACATCCCTGCTGCATAGGCTTCCATAGTACAAATGTCATGCTATTTCACAGAATCATAGAATCCTGCCAGCAGAAAAAGACCATTTGGCCAATCTAGTTGCCCAAAAGAGATATCCCTCCGTTCTGCCTTTTCTTATCTCCCACCCCCTGCCCTACCTCTCCTCCCCGGTCAAGTCCCATGTAGATATCCTGGTGATTGTGAAGAGATTCAGACCAGCCGAGGAGCTACGCTTATTGCGTAACTTGCTTACTGCGTAACTGACACAGATCATACATCACATTGCGTAGCCAAATGATGTATTTGCATAGATATTACATGTTTACTTTTGGGGGGGCACAGCCCCCTGACGAAAGATGACATTAATTTGTTATGTGAAGGATGTAAGGATGGACAGAGCTCGAAGGAGGGGGTGCGGGGCACAGCCCCTGTGATGAAAGCTTACGCTCATTGATTAAGTCTGCACCTACGTTTTCAGGGGAAGGCGGTGTGCGATTCCCGTACCCTTTTACGCTACGCAATCTGTCTGGTCTGACTCTATTCACAATCGCTGATATCCCATGCTGTCTTGAATTTTTCCACCATATCTATTTCCACCACCCATTCTGGCAACCTGTTCCATGGACCTACAACCCTTTGTGAGCTGTAACATCCCCTTATGCCCCCTCGAAATCTGCCCCCTTCCAGCTTCAGTGACTGACCCCTGGTGGCTTTGTTCATAGTTTTAAGATGCTATCCCCCTTTAATATAACAAAAATATTTTTATTTATACAGCGCAATTCCACTATCAAAGCACTTCACATACAAAATATCAGCAAACAATTCATTAAAATCGTATAAAATAACAAATTTAATTAAAATCCACAAAATACCTAAAAGTTCAAATATTAAATGCCTGTTTGAATAAATAATTTACCTTACTTATTCCCTTCATATATTTGAAGGTCTCAGCCGTGTCTCCTCTTTCTCTTCTCATCTCCAGCAAATACAGACCTAGCTCCTCTGCAGATGATGCAAGTTCCTGGTGTGCCAAACATATGGCACAAGGGGCGTGCGGCATTCCTTTGGTGCTGATCAGGATTTTCATTTTGCCAAGTGCCACCAAATGCCACAAATTAGACCAGCTCTCCCCGATCTAATTTGTGCCATTTGGGGGAACCATTTTAAGGGGCTTATTTCAAATATCAAATATCAATCAATCAATCAGTCAATTAATCATCATTTATTTATTAACTGCAATTACAAAAGATCAACGTGCTGTACATAGATTGTTGAAGTTATCATAAAACTATGCTATTAAAATCACATATAATAATCAGTTTCCAAAAACTCTATAATCTCATTCTAAATTTCAGCAGGAAATGACTGTTTAAAAAGAAAAGAAAATATTTGGTGCAAGCCACCATATAGTGTGGAAACTATCACAACTGTGCCAAATGTACTAAAATGTGATGCAGTTGCCTCAAACATTGGGGTTGACACAAGGTTTGATGCAAGCCATGTGTCAACCTTTGAAAACTGTGCCCCTTGTCATTTGGAAGGCAGTATAGTTCAATGGTCAGAGTGCGGCTTGAGAACTAGGTGATCACAGGTTTATACCGCACCAAAGTCAAAAACCTACTGTATGACTGTGAGCAAGTCACTTAGCTTCTTATTGCTCCAAGAAAAAGATGGAGACTTGCTATATACACTGCACACACCTGAGGTGACTCATTCACCTTGGGAGCAAAGCTTGAGAGGTTTATGCAAGTCAACACACACCACGGTTATCTAATAGAAACTCATAGCACACTACTTTCTCATTTTAGTATTATTGGTTTTATTTTATTTATGCAACAAAATTGTGTTTCCTCACTTCTGTACCCCTATCCCCCCAAGCCTCTTGAAAACACTGGTTTACAGTAATTATCGATGTCTCAGGAAACGTAGATAAAATTAATAAATATAAAAACTTATCTGTTTGATCCTGCAATGTTTATTTTTTGGTGAAATAGGATAAAAATGCAAATTGAACTTCTCACTACTTTTCCACTTTTAGTGACTGGTTGGAAGAGTAGTGTGCAGTTTGGCTTTCTTTTTATCCACTTGTGATGTAGATCCTATGTAAAAGAGCTCCTGCTCGTAGGTGTTAATCCAAGATCTTAATAAATAAATAAATAAACTATCAAAAATAAAGTAAACATGGAAGGATCATCCAGATAAATTTTTATATTGAAATATAAAATTTTCATCCTTGTAGTTTCAAACAGTTTTATTTATAGTGAAACTATTTTGTAAATCAGTGTGGGGTAGGCTCATCAGAGGGAGCACGGTGTTATGAAGTGCCATAACAGGAAAGGGACCTGGGAGCAATTGTATCTAGTGATCTCAATGTGGCAAGGCAGTGTGGCAAAGCAGTGGATATAGCCAGTGGGGTGCTGAGATGCACAGGGAGGATGGGTATCATCAGCAGACGGAGGGAAGTTGGTGTTGCCACTGTATAAATCACTGGTGAGACCTCATCTGCAGTACTGTGCTCAGCTCTGGAGACCACATCTCAAAAAGGACATAGGTAGAGTGGAAGCAGTCCAGAGGAGGGCAACTAAAATGGTACAGGTTCTGCATCAGAAGCAAAACAAGGAGAGACTAAAGAACCTCAGTATGTATTCCCTGGAAAAGAGAAAGGAGAGGGGGGATATAATAAAGACCTCTAAATACCTCACAGGGGCAAGTAAGGCACAGGAGGGGAGTATTTTTCAGAGGAAAATATGCACGAGAAAAAGAGGACACACAATGAGGTGGAAAGGGGTAAACTCAAGACAGATGTAATGAAAGCACTTCTTCACTGAAAGAGTGGTGGATGCCAATGGTTGAAGAGTACTAGTTGTGAGTTGATATAGGGGTTAACAGTAATTATATTTAGAATTAATGCTAGAAACATGGTAGTCTTGGAGTAAAATACTATAATTCCATCAAGTGGTCAAACAAGCTAATAAACCACTGGGTTGGGGGCCAAGTTGTTTTATTAGTTTGTTTGACCATGAGATTGAAGTACATACAGTATTTACAAGTGTACAGTACTACCACTTTCCTATCTTTTATCTCATAATACCATACATTTGGATTGTCACAAATGACTTGATTTTGAGGTTCTTTTACAGATTTTAAAATCTTTTTAGCATGGCTGGAGTTTAAGAGTTTGTAAGGAATGATGATTGTTTCATGTGCAGCGTTTGTGGATTAAGGATTGTCTTCATTGTTGTTGATTGTTGTGTGTTAACACTGAGCAGCATAGCAAGTTGGTATGCAAATAATGTCGAACCAATTAACGAGCATCCATTCACTGGTGTTATCCAAGGTTTCATTAAAAAAAATGTGCCTTATGGGCTTGCAGGAGCAAAACCAAGAGGGAATCTGTTATTGGTTTGTGTGATTTTGCTGTATCAAAGAATGTTTGGATTATTGAGTTTTGAAGGGACTGTGCCAAGTTTGAGGCTTTATTTTCTGTCCAGCTGTGCTTTCAGGTAAATCACATTAGTTTTATTGAAATGTAAATGATTATTTTTAGTTTTAACAGTGTTTTGTAGTGGTAAAATTGATTTAATATTCTGAAAGGTGTGAAGCAACATGTTTTTTGCTGTCATGATTTTTACCTATTTCCTCAATTGATGTAATTCTTACATTTCACTTGTTTTAAATTGAGCACTTAGAGATGGCAAGATGAAGGCAGTATAGTGCAGTGGTTTAAGGTTCTGAGTTGCAAATCTTGAGACCTGGGTTTGAATCCCACACCCCCACTTGCGTACTGTGTGACCCTGAACAAGTCCAGGTCGCACCTGTAAACAAGCTTCAGCTTAGAAAAATAACATGGGTCAGCATACTATGAAGTTAGCTCGCCGGGAGGGGGGGCTGGGATTTGAACTGTTTGAAATGTGTATTGCCATGCTTTAAATTATTTTTTATCTGTAATATCCCTTCTGAGATGTAAGACCTTATTTTCACTGGAGTCCTGCTTTTTACCTATTTTCTCATCTAAATTGATTGCAACACTGGGAGGTCAAGTGAGTTGCAAAAGGTCAAACAATGAGCTTTTGGCAGGTTGCAGAAAATGTGTTATTGGGTGTACTTAAAAATCATAGACCTTTAAATTTATGAAATTAAGTAATAAACCTTTATGTTTATCCAATTACTAGGGTTTTTTTTAATTGATGTCACCATTTAGTTAAGGAGTGGTAAGTCTGCTATTTTCCTATTCAGGAAAAGACCTAACCATGCATTGTATTCAAATATTCTCCTCTGTCTATTTTTGCAGAAATCATCATGCCTTTTTAACAAGCCTGTTAAAAAATGACTTAACACTTTCTATATTGTTATGAAATTCCATGATTCAGGTCAGCCTTGTAATACCATGGCTAGAGCATAGCATTCTTTCCTAGAAGAAAATGTTATACTGTATCTGTTCCTTCGTAATACAGAGTTGAGATACATTCACTTGACGTACAGCTGTCAGAGACAATGAAAGATGCCATGGTTGGCTTTTGTGTTTTTTTTTTTTTTTTTTTTGCATTACCACAGTTGGCCTACTGTACAACTTGAATTACCACAGTTGACACACAAATATGGTAATTGTCCCTCGGTGCAAGTCTGATAACAAAAACAAACATTATCAGTTGCTGTAACTGAAAACAGTAGCTCCCAAGGTCATGGGCTACAAGAGAATTACACATTTTAATAGTTGCATTAAAATGACTGCAGCATGTTGCATTAGGTATAAGTACACTTTAAGGTTACTGGTTGATTATACCAAATATAGCATTCTGTGGTCATTCAGATGTTTTATTTGATACAGGCACACTGTTAGGTTATCGCTTGATTAAATGATAATAGAGTCCTGCCATCCTCTTTGAAAATCTTCAATAAAATTATGACACAGCAATATGGCAACTGATGAGAATAAAGCAATAGGAACATAGAAGTTGATGGCAGAAGGAGACAGCAAGGTCCCTCTAGTGTGCCCATTTGTTTTAGACCTAGTACAGGTGTTTTTTGACAAGTAGGTTCCACGTTACAAAGTGTTTTTTTAGACTACTAATATTCTTGATACAATCTGCTGATGGCATATTCCACATTAGTAATCATTGTTTCATTATAAAGTGAAGCATTTGTATTTCTGTGGGGGTGGGGTGGTAGATCACTTACTTTTGAAGATTGGATCCCTGACTGGAGGAGGCGGTGGCATCTGAAGACAGACACCAGAGAATGCTTGCAACTTATCAAGGGGTGAGTGGGGGTGCTGCTACATATCCCTCCAAATTCACCACTGCTCCCTCTACTCCCACCTATCCATCCTTCCCCTACCTTCATGTTGCCAGTCCCACTGCCCCATCATCATCTCCAAATACTGATTTGGATCCCTGCCTCTTAGCTATCCTCAGTCCTTGCTCCCATTCCCTCTGCCTCATACTTTCTCCACTTCAGGGATCCTCACACCTTCTCCCTTTCCCACCCTCACTCTTGCTGGGCAGTCACTCTTCTGCTATCACCATCCCTCCCTCTGGAACCTGCTCCTCTTCTCTCCCACTTCACCTACTCCATCAGGCACCAGCTAAAACTCCACCCTGCCTTCATCTGCTCCTGTCAGCCCTCTCCCTGATCATTCCCTCTTGGAGCCCCTACCATCTTGGTTGTTGGGTCTCCTTCTTGGTTCTACCTTAGCCTGTATCAGTCTTTTTCCTAATCTGCACTTGTATGTCCATAATTCTCTCTACTCTGGTCCTATGTTTTGCACATCATAGAATCATAGAAACACAGACAATGATGGCAGAAAAAAACCAATGATCCATCCAGTCTGCTGGAGTTTCCTATTTAGCCTGGGACCTACAGTCCCTCCAGGGTCCTAGCCTCCCCCAATTCCGCACCGTAATTCCACCACCCTGAGCAATGACTACATCCTTTATTCTGTCCCAACCGTGCTTTAAACCACTAACCGTTTTCACACCCACCACTTCTGCTGGCAGACTGGTCTATGGCTTCTCCACCCTCTTTGTAAAATAGAACTTCCTCATGTCCCTCCTGAACTTTCCTCCTGTTAGCTTTCATGCACGTCCATGTGACTCCGAGCTAGTCAGCAAATCTGTTCATTGTACCTTGCCTAGTTATGTTTGCATTTTATTTTAATTGCATTATTACAAGATGCTCCTGATGACGCACCTTCATGTGAAACCGGTAGAGGTTTTTCGAGTTCTGATGCTGTGTATACTCTGCATGGTGGTCTGCTATTTTTAAACAATAAAAGCTGTAATTTTGGTATCCCTGAACAGTGCAGACATTTGCTGCTTTCTGGTTCATTTTGTGTCCAGCACACTTCTACACAGTTGAGCTGTTTTGCTGCTGTTCTTTCCTGATTACCAATTTTCAAATAACTAACTAACTAGTTGACTAAATCGATAAATACATATATACACACCAGGAACTGCTAGGAACAAGGGGGCCCAATGCAACAGAATCAGCAATTTTTTTTTATTAATTCTGTTTCTTGATCTCTCATACCTGTCCTTTTTAAACCAGCAACCTGCCAGTTTGTTCCTTCTGAAAGTGTCTTCAGGGTGAGGTGTCACCCCCACTACCCCTATGATTTTCATTTTGTGTGGCAAAGGCTTATGGTATGGGGCACCAAGAGTCCCAAGCTATTGTCCTGCTGGCACCCAAGGGAATTTCTTTCCCTAATAGCTGTCAGCATATGACAGGAGCTCCCAGAAATTTTTTTTCACCTCCCTTCTCCCACTTGGGCTGCAGCCTTCCTATGCATCTGCTACATGCCTGTGGAGGAGATGGGTGACATGAACATCTCCACCATCTCCTTGGTTTAATGGTTGCTTTGGAAGAGTCATTGGTGTTAGTGCCTCCTCCCTGACCAGGAAGTTTTGCCTTTGGCAATACTTTTGGCCATGGTCCTCCTGACTGCAGGAGCCCATGCTCACTCTGGAATCCAGGTCACCCAAAATTGTAGTATAAACCACTACCGCTGGACTGTTGGGTGGCTACAAAATATTGCTGTGCCTCCCAGCTGTGCATTCTTTTAAGGTACCTTTAATTGTTTCAAGCATGGCTGGAACAGACAAAAGGGACTTATAGTCCCACTATGGGGAACAAAGGAGGAAGGAATGTGGTAGGGAGAGGGGGGGATTCTTTTTGCTGTCAGAGTCTAAGTTTCTATGTAATGTGGTTAGTTAGTAGTGAGCAAACCCATGGAATCAGATGGAGATATCTTAATTTACCCAAATGGGCTCATTTTCTGTAAAGAATAGGTAAGATAAAAGAGGATACTTTTACTTTATGGGACTACAAATAAACTAAAAATTAGGAGAGACATGAGGAACTTTTCATGTGGGATATAAAAAAGTTTTCCTCCAATGTATAGCTTAAGATTCAAACTTTATTTCAATGTTTGATGAATAACGTATAGTGCTTGCGTATACTTAACTTTGTCACATTCAAGAGGTGGTGTAAAAAATAGTAATGTTGAAAATCTGGGGTCAAAATATTGAAAATTATCAATGTTATGAGTAAGCATTGAAATATTTTACACTCATAAATTTGTTGTTTTTTAATATTTTTATCCCAAATTTTTAACATAGCCTTCTTGTGACGAAATCCTGCCCAAAAGGTGATTTTGTGGAGTAGCTGTAAAATCACCTTTCAGAACTGATTTGAATAATTTCACATATATTGTTCATGAGGTGTGATACTGAAAAGGCCATGTTGAAAATGTGGGCTAAAAATATTAAAAAATGACAAAGTTATGAGTAAAAGTTCACAATGCATTAAAATCCATTATATGGCACTTACCCGATTTTCTCAGTTTCTGGTCTGGTGTTGAAGAGAGAGAGAATGCATGTCTCTGGTCTGCAGAGGATTACGGCATTGGACATCCAATAGGTTAATATAGGGTGCACGGTGTGGGGTAGTGGGTGATGAGTGGAGGGGTTATGGTGAGGGGTCATCAGCACATCAGCAGCGCAGCAGTTTAGACAACAAGGACTGTTTTCTGTATTTCAGGTTTGCAAAAGAAGCATGGAAAAAGACATCAAGGGATGATTTTCATTATGTCAGGCTCTCTGACATTGGGACTTAGTCACCCCAGTCTCATAATATTTAAAAATGTATTATATGTAGCTGACACAAGAAATTTGGCACACCAGTGTCCAGTTCAAATAATGGAAGCTGCAAATGTAGTATAGGGCAGCAAAAACAGAAAGAAACACAGGCATAGCACATTCAGAAGGGGCAGAGATATGCACTGGCATGTAACCCCATCCATGCTGAATGAAAACATAAAATTGTGATAAGCACATAGGGAAGCAGCTCTGCAAGATCACACATCATCGAATTTTCATATTATGACCACATACAATGTAGTCATAACATTCATTTATCTTTAGAACACAGAATTTTTAAAGTTCACATGCTCAGAAACAGAACAGTTTCTCTTGAATATTTTAAAAAACTACTTAAATGTGAGTGACAAAAATACACAGCCTGTGCCAAAGTCTGTCATAGAAACACAGAAACATACATAGATCATGTCAAAAGAAAAGGATCTCCAGGCCCACCTAGTCTGCCCAGTATGCATAGCCTGCTGCTAGGACTTTATTATTGCCTTCTGCCCTCTCCCCTCCCAGGATCTAACAGACCCTTGTGTCAAACCTGCATGTTTCAGGTTTCAAATCCTCCTAGTTTTGATATTGGAATGTGCATGTGGATGTGTGTGCAGCAAACATGTTGTTACGAAGAATGGTATTTCAGAGGTGTGTCACTGTTGAGCCCTTTGCAGTTCAAGGTTACTCAAGTGCTTATTCAACCGTAATATACAGGTGTTACCATACCTGTACAATACAAATATACAGATTCCACTTCATTATCCACCTTAATTCAGTCCACCTTAAATATTTCCCACTATTCAAAATTCCATATCTTGTGCCACCTTATTCAAAGCAGAGCCCAGTTAATATGAATCCCTCTTGTACAAGAAAAAAAAGTTTCACTCTTCCGTAATAGCTGTTATGCTTTTAAACATTTCTCTAGTACTGGGGAGGCTGTTAGGGAGACACTACACCATTTGTGTATAAAAAACACATTTTTCTTTGCCTCTCAGCATTAGCTAAATCTTTATTTGTGTCAGAATGTCCAAAGTAGGACTTACTAAGCAGATGCACTCTCCCCACATGGCCTTTTGAGTTCTGCTTACTAAGAGTGGTAAGTTCCTCTAGAGGCATATTATTTATAGTGTGCACTGTAACCAGAATTGTGCACAGCCTTGCTCACATGTATGGAAATGCATTATGTCATCCATTGTATGACACATGCTTGAGCACAGTTGTACACTGGGTCGGACCTGACCCGCTAGTGATGGCACCTGTCTGTGCTATAAGAAATAGCACTCAGTTGTCTGGTTTTCTTGAAAAAATACTTTTTCTCTGTGCTCCATGGTGCATTAAAGCAATTATATAGTACAGGTATGTGTTTTCACTGCAACCTATTAACCAATATTTAACTTTGGATATTAATTTATGGAGGAAGGGGTAAGTGACAGGCCACAGATAAGGGACAAGACATTACGGTAAGGGAAGTGGACACCAGTCCTTTTACAAAGGAGAGAGTCCTCAAGGAACTAGCACAGCTAAAAGTGGACAAGGTGATGGCTAACAAGATGGCTAAGCAATAGTAGTCTGAGGGTGATGATAAATGGTGTTCACTCTGAAGAAGGCAAGGCAAACAGTGTGTGCCACAGGGGTCAGTATTAGGCCCAGTCCTTTTCAATGCTTTATTAGCAACATTGCAGGAGGGCTGGAAGATAAAGTATGGCTGTTCATGGATGATACAAAAGTCTGCAACAGAGTGGACACACCAGGGTGTGTGGAAAAAATGACGGATAATGTAAAAAAGCTGGAAGACTGGTCTAGGGTTTGGCAACTCGGTTTAAATGCAGAAAAGTGCAAGATCATGCACTTGGGGCACAGAAACCTGGAGACAATGTACCAGCTGGGTGTGGAAGTATTGGCAACCACAAAACAGGAAAGTGACCTGGGGCTAATCATTTCTGATGACCTGAAAGTAGTAAAGCAGTGTGATAAGGCAGCGGGGAAAGCTAACAGGATGCTCAGGTGCATAGGGAGGGGTGTCACCAGCAGAATGAGGGAGGTAGTGTTGCCCCGTATAGATCAATGGTGAGGCCTCACTTTGAGTACTGTGTCCAGTTCTGGAGGCCCCATTTCTGGAAGGACATATATAGGGTGGAGGTGGTACAGACAAAGGCAGCCAAAATGTGCAGGGCCTACATTCTTGATGCCCTTCAGGGGGCATGTCTCAGACAGCTAGTTTTGGAACCTACCCATGAGGGTGCAATCTTAGACCTCATACTCTCAAATGGGGACAGTGAGAGGATCTCAGATCTAGAAGTGGGTAGCCATTTGTGAACAAGTGACCACCAAACAGTGTGGTTCACGATAAACTCATCCACAGAGTCAAGCCATACAAAAGTGAGGGTTCTGGACTTCAGGAGGGCTGACTTTGGCAAGATGGAAGAGTGCCTTAGAAAAGCACTAGCAAACAGGCTAGAAGGAGGGGTGGAGCAACTATGGGGAAATATCAGAAAAAGAGATGTGCAAGAACAAGGCGACACAATTTGAAGATAGAGGGGGACGGCTTATGGGCAATGTGAGGAAGTATTTTTTCACAGAGAGGGCGATGGACGCATGGAACAGCCTTCCTGAGGAGGTTGTGGTGTCAAAAACTGTGGGAGAATTCAAGAATGCATGGGACAGACATCAGGCAATTTTTGTGGGGGGGGTAGGAAGAAATATGCTGTTGGTTAAATAGGATCTGCAGCTTATCCTCTAGGTAGGGAAATGGGCAGACTAGGTGGGCCAAGCGGTCCTTATCTGCCGTCAAAGTCTATGTTTCTATGTTTTCTATGTACTTCAAAAGCCCTATGAGGAAAGACTCAAGGAATTAAATATGTACTCTCTAGAAGAAAGAAGGGAAAGGGAGACATGATAGAAATGTTCAAATACCTCACAGGTATTAATAAGGTACTGGAGGGTAGTATTTTACATAGAAAAAGGTGCTTGAGGACAAGGGGGTCATGCTATAAAACTGGAGGGGGGGTCTCAGAGGAGATATGAGGAAATACTTTACAGAAAGGGTGGTGAATGCCTAGAAGTCTCCCAGCAGAGGTGGTGGGTGATGAAGTGGTAACAGGATTCCAGCATGCATGGGTTAGATACAAGGGGACTTTAGAAATAAGGTAAGGTGAGAAAGACCAGAAACCCAGTAGGGTCTGTGGTGGCACTGTATGGAGGGAAAATAGGGCAGATTAGGTGGGCCAAGAGATACTTATCTGCCAACAGCTTCTATGTTTCTATGTTTATATAAGCCTATGTGTTAACCAGATGGAATTAATGACCAGTTCTAGGACATCCCACTTAAGTTACTTCAAACTCTAAAAATGTCAGTTTGTCTAGTTCTCAATTATTAATGTCTCTCTTTCTCCAGTAGTGTTCTTGTCTAGGAAAAACAGGAAGGCAAGAACAGTAAATAAATAGAGGAGGTGGAGGGGAGGGGAAGGGGGATATAATGTTAGAGTAAAACAGTTCTTCTTGTACAAGAGCGATTCATATTCACTGGGCTGGGGTATGAATCAGGTGGCACAATATTTGGAATTTTGTGGAGTCTGAATAATGGTACACATTTAAGGTGCACCATGTTAAGGTGGATAATGAACTGGTATTTGCATGTTTGTATTATAGGGACGCCGTAGTGCCCCTACAGTTAGGGTTGAGTAGGGTGTTCAGTGTTAAACCCCTAACTTTGCACCTTAATAGCTTTGGCAGTGTTTGATGAAATATGCTGGAATTTTGCATCTGCTGTGTAGGAGGAAAGATCTAAATATGTGGAAAGTTTTGTGATGGCAGCTTGTGCAGTTTCTGAGATGTCATGTTTCTGGAGATGTCAATTTTTTTTCCTGTATTTATTCATGATATGACTTTCATGATGTGGAACCTCTGTAAATGAGCCACTGACTCAAAGGTATTTCCAAGATTGTAATAAATTAAAAAAAATAAATAAATAAAATACTTAGCATGGGAATTTTTTTGTCTCTCGCCTACAGCCTACATGGAATTGAATTTTTCCTTAAAAGTTCCAGAGTACAGGTGTGATGTCCTAAGGTAGTGCTTTTGAAAGGTTTGATGGTTTCATGAAAAAAATATTAAATGATTCCAGAGTTATAAGGCGTTGACGTTTTGTGTTTTTCTGTTATGAGCATGCTCAGTAGGGTTCTTGGTATAATGTTCTGATGGACATCAAAACATCTGTGTTGCAAGACCTGTTTTTGGCTTCTCACCACTTGCTTTTCACAGCATGAAACATCTTTAAATGCTGTGAGAGCCACCATCTTGTTTCTTTTCTCCTCAAATTAATAAGCATGGAAAATACATAAAACTGCCATCATTTAAAAAACAAACACCAGAACTCAGCTAAATGGAACCACTTAGCAGATTCTGTTGTTTGTTTCTTAAATAAATGGCCTAAAATATATTTTCTGAGCACCCCAAAATCCTGAGTGCCCAGCTTAGCAAGAGGAGCTGTTGACCCATGTTCCCTGTACTAGAACAGCTGGACTTTGTTGAGTTCTGCAACTGCAGCTGGAATTCTTGCTGCAGGCTGCTCTGAGAGCAGTGAGTCACCATTTCCCTGGTGTCTAGTGGCACCCCCCACCTTCTGATTGCTGTCCTCTTATGTATATAATGTTTCATTGGTATCTTGTGGTGCCCCCATCCTCTGATCACCATCTATTTATGTATATTATGTTTCATTGGTATCTAACGGTGCCGCCACCCTCTGATTGCTGTCCTCTTATGTATATAATGTTTCATTGGTAACTAGTGGTGCCACCACCCTCTGATTGCTTTCCCCTTATGTATATAATGTTTCATTGGTATCTAGTGGTGCCCCATCCTCTGAGCACCATCCCCTTATGTATATTATGTTTCACTGGTATTGAGTGGTGCCCCCACCATCTGAGTGCTGTCCCCTCATGTATATTACATTTTTCTGATGTTTAGTGCAGTCCCCCCACCCTCCAATCACCGTCCCCTTATGTATATAATATTTTCCTGGTGTGTAGTGGCTTCTTCTACCCTCCAATTGTGTACCCCCATGTATATAATGTTTCCCTGGTGTCTAATGGCACCCCCCACCCTCTGATTGCTGTCCCCTTATGTATGTTATGTTTCATTGGTATCTAGTGGTGCCCCCACCCTCTGATCACCATCCCCTTATGTATATTATGTTTCCCTGGTGTTTAGTGCAGCCCCCCAACCTCTGATCACCGTCCTCTTTTGTATACAATATTTCTCTGATGTCTAGTGGCAGCCTCCCACCCTCCAATCACTGTCTCCTTATGTATATAATGTTTTCCTGGTGTCTAGTGGCACCTCCACCCTATGATTGCTGTCCCCTTATGTATATTATGTTTCATTTGTATCTAGTGGTGCCCCCACCCTCTGATCACCATCCCCTTATGTATATTATGTTTACCTGGTATCTAATGGCAGCCCCCCACCCTCCGATCACTGTCCCATTATGTATATAATATTTTCCTGGTGTCTAGTGGCAGCCCCCCCAACCTCTGATCACCGTCCCCTTACGTATATAATATTTCCCTGGTGTGTAGTAGCTTCTTCTGCCCTTCAATTGTGTACCCCATGTATATAATGTTTCCCTGGTGTCTAGTGGTACCCTTGCCCACTGATTGCTGTCCCCTTACGTATATTATGTTTCATTAGTATCTAGTGGTGCCCCTACCCTCTGATCACCATTCCCTTATGTATATTATGTTTCCCTGGTGTTTGGTGCAGCCCCCTACCCTCCGATCACTGTCCCCTTATGTATATAATATTTCGCTGGTGTCTAGTGGCAGCCCCCTACCCTCCAATCACCATCCCCTTATGTATATAATATTTCCTTGGTGTGTAGTGGCTTCTTCTACCCTCCAATTGTGTACCCCATGTACATAATGTTTCCCTGGTGTCTAGTGGAGTCCCCACCCTCCCATTGCTGTTACCTTATGTATGTTATGTTTCCCTGGTTTGTCATGGTGTGCCACCCTCTAATCACCATCCTCTTATGTATGTTATGCTTCCCTGGTGTCTAGTCGCCCCCACCATCTGATCACCATCCCATACTGCTGTAATGTTTCCCTGGTGTCTAGAGGCACAGATGCCCTCTGATCGCCATCCTGCTATTACTTTTACAAATCTTACTTATCATACAGAAAAACATCCCTTAATGTTTCATAGGTTTCATAGGTTTCCAGAGCTTTAAAATACAAAGTCCATATGCTCGCCAAGATTTATGAGTACCCCAAGATATTATTATTAATTAGGAAAGTATTCAACTCCTTAAATCTATCTATTTTTCTACTGACTATTATCTCCACCAGTAATTTATTCCAGATCTTAGGCGCTCTCACTGTCAGTCACTGCTCCTTTTATTTGACCGAAATCTTTCTATTTTTATCTGGATTGGATGTGCTCTAGTGTTGTAATTATGATCTAGAAGTTCCAGATCTAACTGTTCCCATAATATTGTTTCATTTAGGGCCCTATATATTAAACACATATCCCCCCTCAGTCTCCGAAACTCCAGAGAATAGAGCCCTAGAATACTCAGTCTCTGGTTATAATCCAACCCTTGAACTTCCCTAATTCTTTATTTATTTATTTATTTAGCTTTCGTTGACCGGGTAAGTGCACTAGACAAATCCTGCCTATTTTCAGGCACGACCCGGGGGAGGGGGAAACAGATGAATGCCAACTGACCTTGAACCAGATTAAGCTGTTGGTGGTATTTTTAGTGAATGAGGGAAATTTGGCCAGGACACCGGGGAAATTCCCCTACTCTTTTCGATAAGTGCCATGGGATCTTTAACATCCACCTGAACTACCACCAATCCAGGCAGATGGGACCTCAGTTTCTCTTCTCTGTACCCTCTCCGGTGAAGCAATATCCCCCTTTTTTCCTGGGGACCACAGCTGGGAGCAATATTCCATATGGGGGCATACCAGCGATGTATATAGTGGCAAAAGAACTCCCTTATCTCTACTTTTAATATGTTTATTAATACAGTACTATATGCTACTAGCCTTTTTTATTAGCTGGTTATAATGGGGTGTAAAGTTCAGATTATTACATATTTTAATCCTCTTTAACTTTAAATTTATTAATGTTAAACTTGTAAAATAGAAAACAGTCCCTCACCAATCTGACCCCTGACACCCAGACCTTCCACTCAGCAGTCACCACCCCACACCCCCAGTACACCCTCACTCACCTAAATAGGTCCCACAGTGTATATCCACTCTCCGATTGAAGACATGTCTGCTGCTGGAATTGCTAACTGCAATATGAGAAACTAAGGTAACTGCAGCTCAGTGTTTAGGAGGCAGTATAGTGCAGTGGTTTAAGGCTCTGAGCTGCAAACCTGGAGCCTTGGGTTTGAATCCCACAGCCCCCACTTGCATATTGTGTGACCCTGAGCAAGTCACTTAACTTCCTTGTGCTCCCAGGTCGCACCTGTAAACAAGCTTTCAGCTTAGTGTGTATCTCCTGGTTAAAAAAATGTATTTCAATGGGGTTATGAATTTTGATGCATAACTTTGTCACTTTTGCATATTTTCACCCAAATGTTCAACATGTCCTTTTTGGGAGCCCACCTCATGACCATACCTCTCAACCTCCTGCCTCATAAATCAGGGACAAGGCTTAAAAAAAAAAATCGGAGACAAAGGACCAAAATCAGGGACACAACTTCATAATTGGTGATATCTACTCAGGAATCTGGTAGAATAAGGGGCTTAGTATAAAATGCATTTTCTAAGGAAGAACGAATCTGTAACTTTAACGTTTGACATTATTTTGTGCTTACAAACCCTACTGTTTGGTCATGGAAATACAATTTTTAGGAGGGTCAGAGTAAAGTTTTGAGGTAAAATCAGGGACATCCCTGAAAATCAGGGACAGTTGAGAGGTATGTTCATGACCAGTGGTGGTGGAATTATCCCAATCAGGCCAAAAAGGAGTTTTCATGGTCATTTGGTGAAATCAACTTTTGGGCAGGATTTGAAAATGTTAAATGCCATTGTTCATGAGGTGGAGTCACAAGATTCAATGCAAAGAAGTGCAAAATAATGCACCTGGGAAATAAAAATCCAGTAGAAGAGTACACAATAGCAGGGGAGGTACTAACAACAACAATAATGGAAAGGGATCTGAATGTAGTCATATCAGATGACCTAAAGGTGGGTAAGCAATGTGAGAAGTCAGTAAGGAGAGCCTGGGGGATACTGGGATGCATAGGGAGGGGCATCACAAGTAGAAAAAGGGAAGTGGTTATCCCTCTGTACAGACAGTTGGTGAGACCCGATCTGGAGTACTGCGTGCAGTTTTGGAGACCTCATCTACACAGGACATAGACAGGATGGAAGCAGTCCAGAGGAGGGAAACTAAAATGGTGCAGGGTCTACATCAGAAACCATATGAAGAGAGACTGAGAGAGCTTAATATGTATACCCTTGATGAAAGGAGGGACGGGGCATGATAGAAACATTTAAGTACCTCAAGGGAATCAACAAAGTCCAGGAGGGTAGCATCTTTCAGAAAAAGAGATGTGTAAGAACAAGGGGGCACAATTTAAAGTTAGAGTGGGGACGGCTCAGGGGTAATGTGAGGAAATTCTTTTTCACGGAGAGAGTGGTGGACACATGGAACTGCCTTCCAGGAGAGGTGGTGGGGTCTAAAACAGTGGGGGAATTCAAACATGCATGGGACAGACATAAGTCAATTATAGTAGGTGGTTGCAGGAAGTAGGCTGTTGGTTAACTAGAATCTGCAGCTTATCCAATAGGTAGGGAAATGGGCAGACTGGGTGGGCCAAGTGGTCCTTATCTGCCGTCAAAGTCTATGTTTCTATGTTTAAGAAGTCTATGTTGAAAATCTGCAGTAAAAATATGTAAAAATGGCAAAGTTAGGAGATTATGTTGAAATCTGTCTAAACTCCCTCATAACTTCATTAATTTTAAATATTTTGACCCCAGATTTTCAATATAACCATTTTTTCATGCCATCTCATGAACGTGACAGCAGTCATTTTTCTTTTTTTTTAAAATTAAAGTTTAACTTTCACATTATTCTACAAAAGTCACTCAGAACATACAGTAACAATGCGCAGGGATGGGGGAAGGGTTTTAGGCTTAATGTACAGGAGGGCAGCAGGCGAAAGACTGTTCGACTATATTAGTCCACGCTCTATTGTCAGTCAGAAGGGTACATAAGCAGCAGTACTTAACTGTTGTTCAGGTTCAACCCATCAACAGTACTTGCTGGCTTGACTAGCCCAATAATACAAACCAATGTGTGAGAGCCTTAGCCTGCCTCTGGTTTTGGGAGCAGCTAACTTGTGATATGCCTTCCTCGGGGTTTTACCTGCCCATATAAAATCATTGATATACTTGTGGGCCTTTCTGAACCACTGGAGAGGCAACCGTATATTCAGGAGATTAATAGGATAGAAAAAGCATGGGATGACATTCATCTTCATTAGGTTAACTCTTCCCCATAAAGTTAGCGGTAGTAAACTCCATTGTGTCAAATCTTGTTGAATTTTCTGGAGTGTGTTATCTAGATTTAGTTTTTAAGTCTAAAATCTCTTCTAGTAATGTGTATCCCCAAATATTTTAGAGACTTAGGAGATCAGGAGAGGCCGATGATTGTAATCTCACTCTTTTGTGTTCTATAGTTCAGGGGGAAGACCTAGGTCTTCTCAATGTTAATTTTATAATTAGACAACAATATAAACTCATCAATTATTCCTAATATTGACAGAATGGATATAGTAGGATTGTTGATGTGGAGCAGAATATTGTCTGCACATTCTGAGATTTTGGCCTTCTGCAGTCCTAAGTCAATTCCCTGAACCATAGGGCAGGTTTTCAGCTTATAAATTAGCGGTTGTAAATAAAGATTGAATAGCAGGGAGGAGAGCGGGCAACCTTGTCTAGTGCCGGAGTATAGAGGGAAGCAAGAGAAGAATACCCCATTGCAGTAAATATGAGCAGTAGAGTGGGTATATAATGCCCAAACCCATTGGATGAATTGTGGGGAAACCAAAGTGGGCCATTGACCTGAACAGGAACTGCCAGTCTACCATATTGAAAGCCTTCTCCACATCTAGGGATACCAGGACTGCTGGAGTGGGGGCATTCCTAGATACAGAGAAGATGTGTGCGAACTTCCAAAGATGGTCCTCTGATAACCGACCTCTCATAAAACCCACTTGTTCAGGGCCTATTAATAGTGGGAGTACTTCATTAAGGTGATCTGCCATAAATTTTGCCAAGATTTTAATATCCTGATTTAAAAGGGATATTAGTCTGTAGCTAGTGACACATTCTACATTTTTGCCTGACTTGTGTAAGACAATAATCAAGGCCTCAAAAAGTATGTGGTCTTCGGTCCCTTCCGTCAAAATATGTTGAAAAAGGGATTTGAGGAGAGGGGTAAGCTTCTTTGTGAATACTTTATAAAAATTTGGTAAGAACCCATCTGGGCCCAGAGCGTTATTGGAGGGAATTCCCCTAATCACTGTAAGTATTTCAGTGTCTGAGATCGGTGCCAAAAGGGAGAGCTTTTGAGCTTCCAAGAGGGTGGGGAATTGGATGTCACTTCAGAATCTGTCTACCCCATTCTTCGTGGGTAAGTTTGCCATAGGACTATACAGGCTGCTGTAATAGGACTCAAATTCTCTTACAATACCTGAGGGAGTAGTTTGTAAGGAGCCATCTGAAGTGGATCGGATAGAACCTATAAGTCTAGAGGCCTCTTGCTTTTTAATGCAAAGGACTACTAGGTGCCTGGCTTTCTCCCCTTGGTCAGTGTAATTAGCTTTGGATTTCAGGATGGCATATTCAGCTATTTCTCTGAGGAGGTCAGTGTAATGACTTCTAAGCTTGATGAGTTCCTGACAGAACTCATCAGATGACTGTGGCGAGAGTTGGGTTTCCATATTCCTTAGTTGAGAGAGAGTGGCAAGTATCTGCTTGTCTCTCTTCTTTTTCTGGTCAGAAGCTATGCTAATAAGAATCCCTCTGAGATATGCTTTTAGGGTTCCCTCCATATCTGGCTTACCTGTGGATCCCAGATTAGTGTCCATAAACTGATCAATATGCTCAGTAAGAAGCCAAATAGTTTCTTCAGATTTAAGAATCTGATTATTAATTCTCCAGATACCCCCTGCCTTTGGTAATGAGGGAAAGGTGATCTTACATGTTACCACTGCATGGTCAGAAGGCATCCCTGGAGCAATCTTAGCTTTCAGGGCACCCGACAAGATCGAGTGGCTAGTAAGAAAACAGTCAATATGGGATGAAGTCCCATGCACCAATGATTTAAATGTAAAATCCCTGTCTGTGGGATGGGAGGACCCTCCAAACATCACATGGCCCAGATGATTGCCCAGGTCACGCAGGGCGTGTTGTGCAGAGGAGAGACCACTCTTGCACCAGTCAGATCGATCTAATTCCAGGTCAATGAGGAGGTTCCAGTCTCCACCTATCAGTATAGGTAGGTCCAGGAAGAGGGATAAGATGTTTAATAGTTGTATGAAGAAATGAGGGGAATCCATGTTAGGGCCACAAACACTGCCCAAAAGAATCTCTGTTGTGTGTAGGAGACCTTTGATGAAGATGTATCTCCCCAGAGGGTCACTGATGGTATGGGTACTGACAAAAGGAACTGACCTTGCTATTAGAATCATCACTCCCCATCTCTGAATACTATCCCCTGCTGAAAAAACCTGACCAACATATTGTCTTCTCAGTTTATTCACTTCAGCTTCAAGCAAGTGGGACTCTTGGAGGAAAGCGACAACACTCCTCAGGAGCTGTAAATGTTTAAGGATTTTATATTGCTTAGTCTTGTGCCTGGCCCCTCTAACATTCCATGTAGTAAAAGTAAGTGCTCTAGCCATCACCCCAGCTTAAGACCATAATGATGTCTAAATAAAGTGATGTAGGTACTTTGTCCTTGGTATGACCAATCTGTGTGGATGCTGTGTCCAGCCTTCCCTCCCCCCTCCCGTTTACAGACCATCCCCCCAACCCCTTCCCAATAAAGATGTTCTGTCCATGCAAACTGATAAGAACCCCAATTCCCTCCATACCCAATATAGCACACTCAACATAGTGAAAAACTGTAAACTGATCATAGTAAGAGTACACCTCAGCCCCCTCCCCAATGCAACAAATTCTTGGCCCATGATAAACAGTTCACCTTCTCCCATCCCCCCACCCCAGCCACCCTATAACCCAGTAGCTGAACCATACCAATTAACAATCCAGCAAATATGAACTAAAGTATTTTCAAACAAATCAGAAAATATATTAAACTATTGCACAATATCACTAATTCTATAGTTATTAGGAATGAAACAGTCCAGGCAAAATATATTCAGAGGGAAGTAATCAGTGGAAATCGAGAACCCAGTCCAGCTATATATGGAATGCCCTCTTAACTTACTCCCCGACTTAAACCTAAGATCTATCCATTGAGCATGGAGTCCCAGACTAATAAGTTATTGAAGATGTCACTCTAAACTCCAAACTTTCCCAAACAAAGCCCATTTCTAAAATAAAATAGTAGTCCTCCCCCTAGTGAAAAAGAAAATACATTGGTCCTCAAGGAATTCTTATTTGCCAAATTGTGGTCCGATATCTGGAGGTTTTGTTAACTAGGGTGCATCACGTGTTGGATCCCAGTTTGTGGTGAGGCAGGGGAAAAATAAAGCATAATGGAACAAAACAGTGCAGCACCTGATCAGTCAGGCAGTAGCTAACCTTCCACGCTGCACTAAGGGAGAAGAGAGGACCAGACAACAGTAGCAAAGCTCCCTATAGTGGTGCAGTAGTGTCTGGACAGTTCCTCGAGGAGACAAAGTTAGCTGTGTGAATGTGCGAGTCCCGACAGTAGCAGTACACTCTCTCTTCACAAGCCTGGCACCACCAATGGCCAGAAGACCTCCATTACCCTGGGGAAAGCTATTTTGTGATCTGGGAAATCCAGCACCTACTGATTAGTGTCCAAGGAAGAGGCAATGAATCCCAATTCCAGGTGGATGACAAATATAAGGAGCCACTTGGAAATTACCAACTAATTTACAGAGAAAGGTGAAAGGAGGTCGATACATGTGAAAGGCAGTTTATAACCTGAATATGGCAGATAAGTCGATGGTCTTCTAAACACCATCCGGATGTCCGTACCTGTGTTCAGCGATCATTGAAGAGGTCAGGAGGGGTTGACTTGAGCCAGGTGGTCGCTGACTCCACATCATCAAAGGTGATCCAGTTACCAGACAAAAGTACCTGCAATCTTGTGGGGTACCCCATATGAAAATGAATGCCTGCGGCTATGAGTTTCGAGACCAGGGGGTGGAAAGATGCTCTCCGTTGTCTCACTGAGGCAGACAAGTCCTGGGCCACTCTTAGCTTGCTGCCTTCCCATCTGATCTCTGGAATTTCCATTACTTTTGATTAAAAATGTTGTCGCTCTAGAAAGTTGAGAAAACAATAGATGAGAGGGTGTGGAGGGGCTCCCACTGGTGGCATAGGTCAGAGTGTGCAGTGAGCCCACTCAGTGGTATATTTAGGCCCAAAGGGCACAGGGCCTGCCAGTTTTTCTATAAACTTTTGAGTGAAGCCAATAGAATCTGACCCTTCTTTTTCTGGGAGCCCGATTATGACCGTGTTGTTCAGCCAGTTGTGGCATTCCAGGTCCTCAGTCTTGGCTTCCATTCATCTGGCAAGCTGCAGTGAGGTATGGATCAGTCTTAGAGACAAGCTTCTCAAGTGAGCTCAGTCAGGATTCATTATCTCCGGTCTTCTAGGATAGATCCTCAATTGCCTGTGTCATATTTTTCAGGTCCGTAGTTATGGTATGAAGTTCCTCCCTGAATGGCTTGAATTCTGCTAGGAATCTTGCTAGGGTAAGAGGTTCTTGATCTGAAGAGGTGGATGCTGAGTCCCGGTTATCTGTTGAGGAAGAAGCCCTGGATTTCTTGTTGGCCTTCTCCAGAGTTGCTGAAGGTGTATGCTTGGGCAAAGATTTTTTCATTTTGACCTCCATGGGTGTCTGTTTTGCTGCAGAAAGGCGTTCCAGTGATTCAAGATGTCTGGGAGAGCATTTAGGAGGCATTTGTGAGTTGGTATTCGGTGAAATTAGCAGTTTCATCTCATGGGTGGCTGGAGCAATGGAGGTAGGCTGTTAGCTGGTGCCCTGCATCACATGACTCCTGACAGCTGTCATTTTTCAAATCCTAGCTTAAATATGTTTGCACCTGTGGTGTGGAATGAAGTTTCAGTGGCACAGAATCACATTTTGGCAGGGATTTGAAACCTTTAACCTACTGGGTTCATGAAGTAGGGTAACAAAAAGGCTATGTTGAAATTTTGGTGTATACAAATACAATAAAATGCCCAGGTTATGCCTGAACATTGCAACATTGCAACATTTCAACGTTTGCTCATATATTCACCGATTTTCAATATTTGACTCCAAAATTCCAACATAGCTATTTTTCCACACCACCTCATAAACATGACAGGTGTTTTTCGTTTAAATCCTGGATGAGACATCTTTCCACATTTCTGGTGCAAAATGACGGTTTGGCCAATATACTATAAATGCTGCAGTACATATCATGTTTATAAGGGCAGTCATAAAATGCCTATTTTGAACATTTCGGGTCAAAATGAAAAGGAAAAAGAAACAAAGAATGAACGAAGAACAAAGAGTGAATGTGTGAAGACTGAATATGTTAAAACTGAATGTGTTGAGAGTGACTGTACCAGGCCCTGCACTTCTGTAGCCAGACTCAAACAAAAAGACGCTCAGCACTCATGAAACACTCTTGAAGCCCCCTGAGGAATACCCGTAGAAAGGTTGAAGAGCTGGGACTATAGGGTATGAGCCAGGCTCTTGCCTAAATAAACTTTACACTTATTTGTGAATTACTGCTTATTGAGTGCTGAGCTTCTTTTTGTTTGAATTTGTAAGCTGGCTGCTTTTGCTCATGCACCGCCACTGTCCTGTGTTCACCTTCTCTGTATACCACTTCTGTAGGCAGAAGGATTCTTTCCATAGTGCAGGGACAAAAGGGCCCTGCACATCTGTATCTGTCCATGTAGGTCCCAAAGGGACCTCCATGAATGAGGATGCAATTCCACTATCTCAGAAAGAAAGGAAATTATTTACAAAAAAACTTTGTTATTGCACCAGTTAGAGTAATTTAATGTCACAAAATTTGGGAAATGTGGTGTTAGGGTTTCCAACCCTAACTCGACACCTGCACCCACCCCCCAAGCAGCAAAAGTTAAAAATCGTACAGTTTTGGCTGTCCTGAGTCTTGGAAAATCAGGGGTGGGGTCTTCCTTGGGATTTTCAACTCTAACACTCACCCATTTTGTGAGCAAATAAGGTCAGAGGTGATCTGCTTTCTTCAGGTAGTGCCCATAGGTTGTTGGCAACATGTGGTGAGACACAGTTCTGTATGTTTAAACACTTCATCAGAATGAGATGAGCGCTAGGGTTGAAAACCCCAGGGAAGACTCCACCCCTGATTAGCCAAGACTCAGGACAACTAAAATCATGATGATTTTTAACTTTTACTGCTTGGGGGTGAGGGTGGGGAATTAGGGTTGAAAACCCTAATACCCCATTTCCCTACTTTTGCAGCATTAAGTTACCCAAACTGGTGCATTAGCAAAGTTTTTTTGAAAAGAATATTATAATATAGGGCGGACATGAGGGTGCACCAAGATATAGTTGTGACAGAGGGCAATTGCTAAGACTTTGTATTTACTGAAGTAACTGATTTATACATACAAGAAAGTGACAGAAAATACAAAGACCCAGGTGAATAAAATAATCTCTTAAGATGTTTTATAGAAGTTCAAATAATTATTAAGATGACAGAGAATTTAGAATGATTATTATAACTTGATTTATTTTTGATTAGAAAATGGGCTAACAAATTTCCGTATTCTGATTGGCTAATATCCCTGACAAGGTGTGCATCAATCATACAACAGAGACTGGGTATGAAAAGTGCCAGTCCCCCAACAGTCATAGCACAGACCTCTTGCCCAATAGTTACACAAGGATTCAAGTCTCTCCAGGCTGCTATGGGCAACAGCCTTGACTGTGGTCACACAGTGGACATGAAACTGGCTAGCAGTCAAACAGGGTTGTTCGCCATGTATTGACATATGAACCAACCCCCCTGTCAAGAGCCCAGAAATTTGGTTTGGTTGAACAAGAACGATACATAATATGAATTCAGCAGGGACTGATGGTTTCCTCTGAATGACTCAACAGAGGGAAAAGGAATTCATGAGTCAAAAATCAATATTTTTATGTAAAACAGGATAGAGGTGTTATGCAACCAATTGAGCGTTTAAGCAATATACAACAACAGGGTGTGGGTTATGTTAGGATTATCAATGCCTGGTGTGTTGTTTGGTCATGAGGCTGCAGGCCGAGTGAGCAAAACACACCAGGCATAACCCACACCCTAGAGTGGTATATTGCGATTATACAATGTGTCACCTCTTTTTCTGAGCAAAAAATAAAGAAAATGTTCTCTTTTTTTTTTTTTTTTTGGCATTTAACATTACTTTTTGTAATTTTATTGCTCCGCCATACAAAAAAAAGTCATGGGTTGTTAGGGCTCCCATCTGTTTGTGCATGTGCAGAACTGTTTTTTATTCCCTGCCCGATGCTTTCCCTGAGGCCAGAAATATTTGTTACTGTGCCCACAAGTAGCTGCAGCAACATCAGTGATGATCTAGTCACACTAAAACTAAGAAGTCAGATGGCAGACTAAACATAACATAAATAATCTGATAGACATGATTATTTGTTTACGCGTCCTACACTAGGCACAAGGATCCCTAGGGGTGGTGAGGTAAAAAAAAGAAAACACTGTTTATGGAAAATGGTCTAGGCGATATAGCGTCTTAATCACTAATTCAGGGAACCATCTGAAAATTAAAGGAGTGGAGTGGTAGTGGAATAGCTATGAATGGAATGGAGTAGTGACTGGAACTAAGGCTGGCATGGGCGTCATCACAGGACTGAGTCTGTGGCACTTCATTTTGTTGTTCCAGAGTCAGTGTGGTTTCCATTCTTGGGGGAGCATGTTGTGAATTCTGTGGGGTTTTTTTTTTACATTTTTATTGATGGGAGACAGCGAAAGAGAGGGAGTGTACTGGAGATACAAGATTGAATGGTGTGACAGATAGTGGGAGCGGGAGCGGAGAGCGAGTGAGCAAGAGATAAGCTGGGTGGTAGCCTTTGAGTACCATTTGATTTACTGCATTCATCCTTAAATGTTAGGCCCTCACCCACCCTCACACAGTTCCTGAAAGAAAAAAAAGTTTATTGTAAGAGGTGGGCTTACTGTTACATATGAGTTGTTCACTTTCTACAGCTTGTGGAGGGTTATACTATTAGTAGGGTAGCTGCAGAAATGCTGACACTTGCTGTGGTAGTTTTTCAAGGGTTCTGTCATGTTTGCCAGTCCTGCATTCATTGTGGTTGGAGTGATTTCCAGGGAGTTCCTGATGCAGCTCGCTGGTGGCTGGCACCTTTTCCCGTTGGTATATTGGAGGATTTACAATGGGGAAAAGGTGCCAGCCAGCCAATCAGAAGTCAGGATTTGCCAGCCCCATTGTATAATTAAGCAATAATGCATGACAGGGTGTGGTATATCATGGGATATCGTCACGCTTTGGGTGGTTGGGTATGAGGCTGCAGGCCGAGTGTGTCCAACGACCTGAGAAGTAACTACATCCCATGATATACCACACCCTGGAGTGCATTATTGCTATTATGAAATGGTTTAAATATTTTTTTGAAGTAAAAAAAGAGAAACATTTTAAAAATGTGTTTTGGGGGTGTTGGAGGACTACCTTTAAATAAAATAATTCCTGGAGGGCTCTGGGCAGCAGGTGGCACTGTTGGCCATTGTAGAGGAAGTGGAGCTCTTGTGACTGGGTGACCCGCTCCTTACAATTGCAGTTTTCTTTTTTTAAAGTATTCTCCATTCACAGTGCACTTTCTTTTCATTATTTTTGTTCTGGAAATTGGATGCTGAGGACTGGTAAGCTGAGAGAGAAGTTGGAGAGGCGAGCCAATGACAAACGAACGAGAAAAAGGTAGAGTCTTGGTGCGATTCATTCGGGACTGTTATTGTAAGAGCTACTATTAGAATGGTTAGGAATGTCTGGGACAAGACTGGCAGTTTTTTTCTATGTGGCTGGGTCGTAGCTTTCTTTTTGTGGTGGAGCCGCGGTTTGTGTGAGAATGACTACAATGCGCGGGTTTGTCGTTTGTCCTTTTCAGAGAGAAAAACATTATTTGTCCATTGCTGCCACTCGCATGCTGCTGGATATGTTGCTTTTGAAAGTATTGCTTCAAGCGGCTTCCGTTGTGCTGAATTCTGTTGTGTGTGCAGCTGGAGGGAGTTTTTTTTTTTTTTAAATCGCGGCTGACTGGAAGTCTGACTCACTGCGGACTGCTGGAGATGAAGAAGACTGCATGGTCAGTGAGGAGGCTGGTGGCCGGAGGTTTTCTGAAGCCATGATGATGTATCCCGATATCATCACAGCTTCAAAAACCTCTCGGCCAATCAGCTTCCTGTATTTACGATGTCCAGTTCATAATAACTAATTTACAATGGTTTCCTGAAAAATTACCAATATAAATATACTTCATTATACAAATATACAAAAATCTCAATTTATTGTATATACAGCAAGTACTAGGTCATACCTGAAAATAGGCATTGTAATTGTTTATTTCTTTTCATTTTAAAATGTTTGGCCAGGAAACACACACTAAGTCAAGGCTTGTTTTTCCAGGTATGTCCTGGCAGCACAGGAACGTTAAGTGACTTGCTTGTGGTTGCATAGAATGCAAGCGGTGGTGGTTGTAGGATCAAACCCTGTTCTCTAGGCTTGCTGCTCAGTTCTCTTAGCCACTATACTGTATTGCCTGCCACTATGTTATGCTATCACACAATTTTGTAGTACGCTTACCTGGTCAATAGAAAATAAATAAAATGTAAAACTCTATTCAAAAAGCACAAACGAATGTGCAATTAATTATCCCTAAACCAGGTTTTAAGTAGTTCTGGGATGCTATGTGCTCTGTTAGAGGACACAAGCTAGGGCCAAGTCATCCAAATATTTTGGCCCTTAATAAGAGAAGGTTTGTGGATGAGTTAATATGTGAAAATTGGGGATGGCGTAACCTTCAGCAGATCTGAGGTCATTCCTATTTGGATGTTTAGAAATTAACTCAAGGATGTAAGGTGGCATTTTATTTTGTTTAACACACTTTTACATAAAAACTACAGTACTTTATGTAGCAAGTACCTTTGATCAAGAAGGAACCAACCTAGTGTTCTAAACAGTTTACTGTGATGTGTGCACCTTGGAACCTGTAAGATAAATCTAGCAAGCATGTTATAAATTATATCCAGTTTGTGTAGGTAGATTTTAATGTATGTTCCCTCCCCTGTGTGCTCATGCACCATCCAGTAAACATCCGTGCACTGCAGTAACAGTGGCATGCACACGATGTGTTGAATAACACTGGCATTGGGAGGTGTATGCAGAGTTCACTACTGTGTACAAAAAAATCCTAGTGTGGGACATCTTTTTGTGAGCTGCCAACATTTTGCCTACAAGTATTTGGCTGCATGGGGCTGGTAAAGTTACACAACAACATTACACAAAAACACTGGAGAACACAGTGGGAGGTGGGAGGGATGCAGAGAGTGGCCAACAAGTACAGTGTCAATAGCAAGCTGATTGGTATCTGCGATGACCAGGAGGCGTACAACCAATACTATTGGTCAGTTGGGGAAAGGGGTGGAGGAACAGTGGAACAGCAGGTTTTTTAAATGCATATAGCAAATATCTTCATGTATGATCTCCCTTGGCTTTGACTCACAAGCGTTTTGTCAGTGACCCTGTGGTTTTGGATTTCAGAGCAGCAGGACTGCAGAAGGAGGCATTGGTTTACCAAAGGAAAGAGCAAACAGCGGACTTGTTATAGAGTGAGGTGAGCAGTCAGAGCTGGACTCCCAGAGCAGATATCCAGATAAGTCCAGTTGCGAGCTAGTGGCCAAAGCAGACATCCAAAGGGCTCTTCTCGCAAGTTAGTTCAATTCAAAATTTTAATTGTTAGACTTTGATAAGTCATTGCAAATCATCATAAACATGTTAATATAATACAATACATACAACATATACTGTACAGTACAATTCTTTAAAAAGATTGTAAAATTTATATTTTATCTAATATCTATTCAACACAGTCATTGCACAACAATCTTGATTTCAGTATAAAGTTTCGAGTATTAAATATAATAAATAGGGAAAAACACAACACCCTTCTAAACCTGTCTGGATTGGAAGGTCCTTAGTTTTCAGCAAATAGGTCAATAAACACATTTACGATCCAACAGAGTCCTCACCCATCAGTCTTATAATTACAAGCTAGTTATAAATCTGGAGTTCTAGAGGGCAAAAATGTTGCTAGCCACACTACATAGTAGGCTTATCTGAGGGTAAAAGGCATCTTTGGTTTAGCCTATTTAGGCACAGGTCATGGCTGCTAGTCTCTTGTCATGGGGGTGTCAATGGCACAGTGTTGCTAAGTTTTAAAGAGCTTGTCATGCAGGGTTTGCAGCCATGTATTTTAATAAGTAAATCTGAATGGGTCTTCAACTGGTGGCCGTATTGAGCCTCAAATAAGATTAGGAAACCATAAAAAAATGATGGGAGCATCAGGGCCTCTGGTACATTTGGTGGATGAACTATAAATTGCTGAATCCATGTATGCTAAAATAAAAGTTATTTGTAACTGCCACTAAGCCCCCTCTTATCCTTATGTGTGCTTCTTGTCTATTGTCTCTATCGGCCCTTGTCATACTGAGACCTTTAACCCTAAACCTACTTTACCCTTTGCTAACCTACCCCTTCCTCCCTACCCTGCTCACCCCTATTATTGTTTCCTTCTTCTAGTTCTTCACTACTTTTTGATTATCTATTGTATCATACAGCGACAAAGTGTATAACCTCACCTGATATCGACTGTCCCATATTTGTACATATATCTGTAACCTCTTGTCTCGCTATGTATTACCTGATTAGAGCCTTGTGTGCACTCTGTATATTTGGTTATCAAGGTGCTGTACTGTATAACGTGCTACTGTATATGTATTACCTTCAGGACCTCCTTGTGAATGAGCTTGCTCAAATGAGTCTTCCTGCAATAAACTTGAACTTGAACTTGAATGATGTTTGTCGCTCCACAATGCTACACCATTATCCCACCAAATCCTGTTGAGAAACAAAATCAAATGACTCCCAAATTAACAATCATTACTCTGTACTGTTGTTATTGGAGAAAACCAGTTAGTCTCAACTAAATACCTCACAGTGACTCCCACATTATAAGGGAAAGTCTCTCATTTTATGTTTCAGAAGCTCCTTCCATTTCACATCTCATAAGCTCTGTCTTACACTGATAGGATTTTCTTCAGAGGTAAAATTAGAGACATTAGAATGCATTTCCCAATGAAGAGCAAGGTTTGTGAACATAAAAGTGCACATTTCTGTTGTGTTCCTATCTTCCATCTAACCAGCTACTGCTTTTTTCAGTCTAAGATTAACATGGGCTCTATACATATCAAACTAGAGCAACAATACCTGCAACCCTTTTTATATAAGTACATTTAGTCCCCAGGTGCTGGATTTGGGTGCTTGTAGCACAGAAACAGCTGGATCCTGGTTTGTTTAGTGCAAGATACCTGGATACATACGCAATAAGACACAATGGGGTGTGCATTGAACAGATAATACTGCATGCTCAGCAGTGTAGTGAGGCAAAAGGACACAGGCTAAGTGCCTTCAGCTCCCTGGAAGTGCAGTAATAGCTGTTCAGTGCACACTCCCAGAGTGTGTTATTTCACTTATAAACTAGACTTTTTTTGTATTTACTGTTACAAAAAATAATTTTATTTATATAAAAAAGGGTATTATCAGAATTTCTGATAAAATAGTCCTTCCACCACATATAAAATTAAATTTTATTTGGTAATGTGCTTGTCATATGAACTGTTTTCTTACATTGTTGGCAGCCACAAGCCCCCAAGACAAACGGAGGACAGCAACTGTGCTGCAATTGGGTGTACTTTTTTTTCCCAGTATATATCTACTTATTATTTTTATCAGCAGAGCTGATCGTAGGATTGTAGTGGACTAAGTGGCCCCTCCCCTACCCATGCCAGTGTGAGCGCTGCTGCTGACAGAGCAGAAGTACTTGATTGCAGCCACCTTTAGAACAAAGTAATATAAATAAATTTTTTGGTGGCTGCTTGTTTTGAAGACAGAGCTGGAGAGTGAGGTTTCCTGCAGGGGACAGTATCAGAAGAGAAAAAGATAGGTTAATGGAGACGGAACAACAGACAGAGATGGGTCTGGTAAGAATGAAGAGTAAAGAATCAAGTGATATAGCAGGGCTGACTTTTTTATACAGTTATCTGTTTTTTCAGGTAAAAAGAGGGAAAAAAGTGTTCAGCAAGCAGCACCAGAGTTTTGTGACCGTCCACAAGTCCTTGATGAGCTGAGTTACCAAAAGAAAAAAAGTCATTTCAAAACTGAGTGTTCGAATGGCTCATTGATTTTCTTTTTATTTCCAGTGCAGTCCTGCTTTTGAGTACTTGTTTTTATCTGTGCATTGAATGGATATGATGTACAGGTAAAAAACAATGAAAATGCAGGATTTGCTGTCCCCTTTTTATAAATATTAAAGAAGCACACCATTCTGTCAGAGGTATCTGGGTATCTCACAATGAACAAACCAACAACAGTGCTTGCATATTACAAAAACCAGGTAAATGTGTCACAAAACATGCTGGATTCTGCTGATCCCTAAAGGTTATGGAAAAAGAAAAAAAATAGTTGTGGCCTAATAGGGCATTGAACTGTGAAACAGGAGATCAGAGTTTGAATCCCTAAATGGATGTAAATTGTTATCAGTAGTATGGGGGGCAAAAGCTATGAGGGGAGGCTGGAGGCCCTTAATATGTTCACCTTGGAGAAAAGAGGTGAAGGGGGACAGGATCGCAGTCTTTAGTATACTCAATAAATATTGACAAGATGGTCCAGTCAGAGATGTTTGATCTGGTGTCCTGTGGTAGGGTGAAGGCCAGGGACATGCCCTGCAGCACAGAGGTTGTAAATAATTGAGTAATTTTGAGGAGACACTTCTCCCAGAGGGTGGTGAACTTATGGAACAGGCTACCAGCAGAGACAGAGTGCATGAAGACAGTACAGCCCTCAAAGGTACAGTAAGCCTCAATAAATTTCTGCTTACCAAAGGAATCACTGGGTACCCAGGGTAGTAGAGTGGGTGGGTAATCCCTATCAACTGGCGTGTGTTTTGCACAGCATGCTTATTTCATCCCTGCTTATGAAGCTTTGGGAGGGGCACATATGGTGGACCCAGAATCCCTTCTGATCTAAAATTAGTATGTTTCTATAGGCCCATTTACACTGCCTAATCTTCACCATTGCAAGAGGGGCAGATGAGTTGCACCAGTGCCTGTCAGTCAGAATAAACACAATGGGGAGTGTTGCAGGTGGCTGTGATTGCACTCGAGTGTAGTGCAGAGTGAACAGTGTTTTTTTGGGTTTGTGTACCAATGCAGACATTTTTGCTGATGTGTTAACATGCCGCTCCACCTGCATCAGTAAGCCCTGCGACACACCGTGCCTGTGCTGTCCCCATTCCAAGTTTCTACACAGAGAAGTGCATACCAAAAGGGAAATCCGTGCATCCTATCCTACTGCATAACAGAAAACCAGTATATGGTGGCATGATCAGATTGTGTCCAGGGAGCCAGCAGGTTTACCTGTGTTTAGTGCCCCACCAGCCCATTCTTTCAGTCTGATTAGGATAAAGATGGGTGGATCATGTCAACATCTCAGAGCAGAAAATCCCAGTAAAATCAATTTCACCTTACAAACAGCATGCCATCTGTCTTGGGGTATTGGTATCTCTGTCGAAAGCCTGCTGAAACAACATGACTGCAGCTTTCGGGATGCAGCCTATATGGAGTTAAGATGCTGTGGCCTATGAGTTGGTCTGTCTGTAAGGCCTAGAGGAGCACTGGTGAAAAGCAATGCCACTATGCAAACTCCTCCCCTATAGGCAGTGTTTGGAATAAAAAAAATAAGATAGACAGTCCAACTAAAGGGGGGTAGTGGATATTTGTGTGCTGAAAGCTTGCTGAAACAATGACCTTGCAGCTTTCGGGATGTAATCTATTAGTACAATTGATTTAATAATAAAAATGTGTGCTGAAAAGTCTACTAGGTGAAACAGTTTGTACTTGTATATATTTCTGGATATTTTAGCTTTTATATAACCACAGTTTGCAGTTGGGCAACGCTCCAGGCTGAGACTAAGGTGAGCAATGTTATGTTGGAACAAACCAGTGAGGGGCATCCGGGATTCATGTTGGGCCTGTGAGCTGGTCTTACTTTAAGGCCCAGGGGAACACTGGTGAAAAGCAGTGCCACTATTTCAAAGTCCTCCTCTGTGGCCACTGCTTGTTATATACAGATACACAGAAATGTGATGGCAGAGAAAGGCACCACAGCCCATCTGGTCTGCCCAACACAATATGAAGCAATAAATATGGTGAGGCAGTCATTCTCTGAATGTTTAAGAATTTAAGGCCTAAGTTGCATAATTGAGCAGAATGGAACTGATCTACAGACATGCACCACAGTGAAGCTGTTAATGGTACTTAAAGTAGCAGTACATATTATAATGAAAAGTTTAACCTATACTTTTTAGTACCAAGATATACTATCCCTACTATGACTCAGTCTGCTTTGCACACCTAAATTTATTTTCTTGACACCCAATGCCGCACACACATGAGACTTTCTGCTCACAGAGAAAAAATATAGTTTAAAAGCAGATTAGTCATAGTTTGCACGATTTTTCTACTTACATCATGGGGAAACTATAATTTATTCCGATGAAGGAAGACAGTTTGGGTATTGACCTTCTTCACAATTGTTGATATGTAGTGGTCTCATTTAAGGTTTTCAGTATGGAATGTTTTGCAAACAGAAACTGTCAGTGGTGAAAACCAACTGAAAATGTGATTCTGATTTCCAGGTTTTGGTGGGATCATAAACCCTGTGCTGCAGAGACACTTTCAAAGGAGGGGTATTAATTTCCTTTATGACACTTGTTGCATAAGGCATCATGGGTGCTTGTTACAGTGCTTAGACTGGGAACAATGAACTGAACTGTTTAATGGTCTGAGACTGGACACCAATTTAATGAACTGCTTGGTACTTTGTTTGCTGTGTTTCTACTGCTTGCCTGTGCTCACCACCCAGCACATGACTGCAAGATTTGTGTGCCCTGCTGCTCCAGGTTTGTTCTGAAGTACCTTGACATTGAAATAATGCACAGCCATGCTGTTTTGAAACCATCTTGCCAGTGGCACCAGTTCTATCTGTCTGGGTAGCAACCTGAGGGACTGGGAAGCGGAGGTGAGTGATGAGTAGTACAGAACAGTGGCTGTGAAAGCAAATAAAATGCCTGGGTGTGTCGCTAGAGGGACGACATCAAGGAAAAGGGAGGTTATACTCCCCCTGTACAATTTGCTAGTGGGGCCACACCTAGAATTCTGTGTGCAGTTCTGCCATCCTCTTTTAAAGAAAGATATTACTCTGCTAGAGAGTGTCCAGAGAACAGCAACAAAAATGAGCCATGGTCTGGGGGATATGTCCTATGAAGAAAGATTTAGAGAGCTGAACATGTACTCTTTGGAGGATAGATGGGACAGAGGAGACATGAAAGAGACCTTCAAATATCTGAAGCGGATCAATACAGTTGACATGGAGGGTCTGTTCAAATTAAAGGGTAAAGGGACTATAAGGGGCCATAGCCTAAAACTAGTAGGGGGGAGGTACAGGGGGAAGTAAGGAGGTATTATTTCACACAGAGGGTGGTGGCACCTTGGATTGCCCTCCCAGAGGAGCTGATGACAATGGAAACTGCAGGAGGATTCAAGAAGGGATGGGGCAGGTACAAGGGAATATTACAGGTAAGGAGGGAAGTAAACTGTTTGGGTGTTCTGGGATGGATTCTTGGGGAAATGGGATCTAGGAAGGGAGGAGGAGCAGCAGCAGAAATTTAAGAGTGAACTGCAACTTGGGCAGATGAGATAGCCCGTTAGGCCTAATCTTCTGTCAAATTTGTATATATGTATGTATGAGCTGCTTTGTACATTATCCACCCAGGGGAGCACAGTGGTAAGGAATATTACATTTTTGTTTTGCATGAGGAGGTTCAGTGATGCCCAAGCCTTCCTCCCAGTTTTTCACCTGAGGGAGAAACATCAGTAACAACCCTAGCTGGCTACCCTCCTATCATGGGGAGTCTCCCTTCCTTCAAGGCCTGGTTACGTAAGAAAATAGTGTAGCCTGATGGTCTGAGCAAAGAACTGTGACCAAGACAATCACAGGTTCAGATTACACGAAAGGCCACTTACTTTTTTATGTGATCTTGAGAGAGTCCTATGACCTCCTTGGGAATCACAATGCCCTTCTAAACATAAATAGAAGCAGGACCCCACAGACAGAGAGATATTGCATCTCATTCTTATCTGAGCTAGTATGAGCAAATAAACTGTTACATAAGAACTTACAAAATGAATAACATAATTCAGAATAGAAGCGGAGGAGCACTAAATACAGGGCAAGAGTACATAGCATGCAAATGAGAGTAAATGTAAAGAAATACGTCAAAGTGAAACCTAGAAATCCTTTAAGCAGCTTTAAAGTTTGCAGTCATGAAAAGTGAAAGGGGTTTAAAGCCCCGAATGGGCTCATATAACTTAAGACAGTGGAAAAAGCAAGTTGTAAAACAATAAAGTTGTAAATTCCCTAACACATGGAATGTGTGCTATTTATAAACAAACGGTATTGTGCTTGATCTTGGGTTACTGTCGGACAGTGTTTTTTTTTTTTAACAGCCTTAGCTTGTAAGGGAGATTTGTCCATTCTTATCTAGACATGCTGTTACAGCCATCATGATCTGAACTGAAATCCAAAGAGTTTTTATGGTCACCCGCCAAAACCAACAAGCTTAATATTTATTTTCTAGGTTAAACAGTGAGCATACCTGCCTGTGGCATGATCTAGTTGGCAAAGTTTGCAATCTCACATCCTGCTTAGAACTGATAGGGATGTACAGTACATTTGTTATGGCAGTCATCATAGAAAATAATCTTGTATACATTCTATAAATCCACTCTTTTTATGCTCACACCCAGATGTTTTTCCTATTCAATCATCAGATAACTCTGCCTTATTACTACTTCCCACTGTTTCTGCATGCCTCTCTGAATAGCTGAACAAGTTTATTCTCAGTTTTTTTTTCAAACTATTCAGTGGTCTATATGGATACCTAAATGATTCATCCCTTTTATTTATGTAAATCCATGCAAAATCTGACTGTATATTATTTTATAACATTTCTTGCATTCTCAAATGTTGCAGCAGTTCCTTGTATGGGAAAAAAACAGACACAGTGGACCCTTGATCTTTTTTCAGCTTTTCATATATTCCTTCAGTACATTCCTATATCTTTCTAATGATGAAACCTTTCCCTTACAGAATAGTGCTACCCACTCCCCCACTGTTATTTTTCTATCATTTTGTGCATTGTATAGTCTAAAATGTTAAGCCTCCAGTCATAACCTGGTTTAAGACAAGTTTAAGATAAAGTTATTACATCACATTTTTTACAGCAGTTATTGTTCCAGTAGCCCAGTTGTATTCTTTAAGCTTCTTGCAGTTGTTATACACTTTAAGAAGGAACCTGGGTGAATGAGGATACAATTATAGTATCTCAAAAAGAAAGGAAATCGACCGGGAAAAAACCAAAACTGTCTTAATGCATTAGTTTGGTTTCAATGTCTTGCCACAAAGTAGGGAAATGTGACATTAGGGTTTCCAACCCTAACTCCCCATTCCTTCAAGCAGCCAAAAGACAAGACCACACAAGCAACCACAGACAACCATCAACAGGTAAGACAAACAACATACAGCTATTTCCAGATGACACAAATGCAGTAGCACTGATGTGCTGCCTTCATTGGTTTTTATCTGCAACTGCAGAAGCACAGTACTACTACAGCCATAATACTTTGTGCATATTCTACAGTATGCATGAGTACCTGTGGCTGCAGAAGTACTGTTATAATTTGGGTGTCATAGATATCTATATGCAGCTGTGAAAAATGCAGGCCCCACAGGGGCCAGCGCTTTTGCAGCTAGAAGTCAGCACTTACGGTATACTTTCACCTGCAATTGTAGAGGCTCAGAGGCCTGCTGCTTCTGCAGACTGAAGTACTGTTGCAATTTTAGTATCATGGATTTCTTGGGGCCTGCACTTTTGTGGACAGAGGTTGGTCTCTGTGTCTCACATATGCAGCTGCACAAGTGCAGACTCCTCTGTGGCCTGCATATCTGCAGCCAGAACTGTGTATTTCTTGCAGTATGCATGAGTACCTGTGGCTACAGAAGCACTGGTCCCATAGGCAGACAAAAAAAAAAATTTGTTGTAATTTGGGTGTCATGGATTTATATCTGTGGCCTGTGCATCTTCACACAGAAGTAGCTTTGTGATTTTAGTATCATGGTTTTCTGTTTGCAGCCAGGAGTGTGTATGTTTTGAACAGTGCATGCCGCTGATACAAATTCATGAAGGTAGCACATCACTGTTACTACATTTCAAGTTGTCTGGAAACAGTTCTATGTCGCTTGTCTTACCTGATGATTGCTGTCTGTTGTTGCTTGTTTGGTCTTGTCTTTTTGCTGTTTGGGGGGGAGGGAGTTAGAATTGGAAATACTAACACCACATTTCCCTACTTTTTTGTGGCAATCAGTTGAACACTAACTAGTGCATTAGCCAGTTTTTATATATGCAGTATTGTCTATATAGAGATTCTTTACAAAAAACGTAATTAATGCCCCAGTTAGGGTAACTTAATGCCACAAAAGTAATGAAATGTGGTGTTAAGGTTTCAACCATAACTCCCTCCCTATCCCCAGCCCTCCAAGCAGCAAAAGGCAAAAACATTATGGTTTCGGGTCACTGGAGTCTTGGTGAATCAATGGTGGGATCTTTCTTGGGGTCGTCAATCCTAATGCATACCTCTCCATCAAGCCCATGGTCTCCAGTCTGAAGGACAAGGTACAGCTGCAAAACATGCCTCATGGTGATGCATTCATCAAAGGTAGAGAAGTATGTCTTTTCACATGTTGCCAACACAGTTTGTTGTAGCATTCTTCATGCAGGTCCCAGGAGTGTAGTGAGACAAAAGGCCAATGGCTGAGTGCCTTCAGCCCCTTGGAAGTGCAGTAATAGCTGTTCGGGTTACACCCCCAAAGTGTCTTATTTCGCTTATAAAATATACTTTTTTTTTGTATTTACTGTTACAAAAAGAATTTTATTTCTATAAAAAAGGGTATTATTATCAATATTTCTGATAAAATAGTCCTTCCACCAGGTATAAAATGACATCCTTTTATTTAGTAATGTGCTTTTCAAATGAACTGTTATCTTATATTGTTGGCAGCCACAAGCCCCCCCCCAAAAAAAGATAAAGCAGGACAGCAACTGTGCTACAATTGGGTGTGCTTTCCTTTTTTAGTATGTATCCATTTATTATTTTTATCAGCACAGCTGATTGTAGGATTGTAGTGGACTAAGTGGCCCCTTCCCTACCCATGCCAGTGTGAGCGCTCTGACGACAGAGCAGAAGTACTTGATTGCAGCCACCTTTAGAAAAAAAAGTAATATAAAGATGTTTTTTGGTGGTTGTGTGTTTTGAAGAAAGAGCTGGAGAGTGAGGCTTCCTGCAGGGAATAGTATCAGAAGAGAAATAGAGAGGTTAATGGAGCAGGAATAACAGACAGAGATGTTTCTGGTAAGAATGAAGAATAAAGAATCAATTGATTTAGCAGGGCTGACTTTTTTAAATGGTTATCTGTTTTTTCTGGTAAAAAGGGGAAAAAAGTGTACAGCAAGCAGCACCAAAGCTTTGTGATCGTCCACAAGTCCGTGATGAGCCGAGTTACCAAAAGAAAAATTAAATGGCGGCATTTCAAAACTGAGAGTTTGAATGACTCATTGATTTTCTTTTTATTTCCAGTGTAGTGCTACTTTTGAGCACTTGTTTTTACCTGTGCATTGAATGGATTTGATGTACAGGTAAAAAACTATCAAAATGAAGGAATTGCTGTCCCCATTTTATAAATATTAAAGAAGCACACCATTCTGCCATAGGTATCTGGGTATCTCTCACTGAACAAACCAGCAGCAATGCTTGCATATTACAGAAACTAGGTAAATGTGTCACAAAGCATGCTGGATTCTGCTGATCCCAAAATGATATGGATAAAGAAAAAAAACAGTTGTGGCCTAATAGGACATTGAACTGTGAAACAGGAGATCAGTGTTTGAATCCCTAAATGGATGAAAATTGTTATCAGTAGTATGGGGGGCCAAAACTATGAGGGGAGGCTGGAGGCCCTTAATATGTTCACCTTGGAGAAAAGAGGTGAAGGGGGACAGGATCGCAGTCTTTAGTATACTCAATAAATATTGACAAGATGGTCCAGTCAGAGATGTTTGATATGGTGTCCTCCGGTAGGGTGGAGGCCAGGGACATGCCCTGCAGCACAGAGGTTGTAAATAATTGAGTAATTTTGAGGAGGCACTTCTCCCAGAGGGTGGTGAACTTATGGAACAGGCTACCAGCACAGACAGAGTGCATGAAGACAGTACAGCCCTCATAGGTACAGTAAGCCTCAATAAATTTCTGCTTACCGAAGGAATCACTGGGTACCCAGGGTAGTAGAGTGGGTGGTTAATCCCTATCAACTGGCGTGTGTTTTGCACAGCATGCTTATTTCATCTCTGCTTATGAAGCTTTGGGAGGGGCACATATGATGGACCTAGAGTCCGTCCTGACCTAAAATGAGTATGTTTCTATAGGCCCGTTTACATTGCCTAATCTGCACTATTGCAAGAGGTGCAGATGAGCTGCATCAGTGCCTGTCAGTCAGAATAAACACAATGGGGAGTGTTGCAGGTGGCTGTGATTGCACTTGAGTGTAGTGCAGAGTGATCAGTGCTTTTTGGCTTTGTGTACCAATGCAGGCTTTTTTTGCTGATGTGTAAACATGCCACTCCACCTGCATCAGTAAGCCCTGTGACACACCGTGTCTGTGCTGTCCCCTTTCCTAGTTTCTACACTGAGAAGTGCATACCAAAAGGGAAATCTGTGCATCCTATCCTACTGCATAACAGAAAACCAGTATATGGTGGCATGATCGGATTGTGTCCAGGGAGCCAGGAGGTTTACCAGTGTTTAGTACCCCACCTGTCCATTCTTTCAGTCTGATTAGGATAAAGATGGATGGATCATGTCAACATCTCAGAGGAGAAAAACCCAGTAAAATCAATTTCACTTTACAAACAGCATGCCATCTGTCTTGGGGTATTGGTATCTGTGCTGAAACAACATCACTGCAGCTTTTGGGATGCAACCTATATGGAGTTAAGATGCAGTGTCCTGTAAGATGGTTTATTTCTAAGGCCTAGGGGGAGCACTGGTGAAAAGCCGTGCCACTATGCAAAGTCCTCCCCTATGGGCAGTGTTTGGAATAAAAGAAAAAGATAGACAGTCAGTCCAACTAAAGGGGGGGGGGAGGGGTAGTGGATATTTGTGTGCTGAAAGCTTACTGAAAAAATGTCCTTGCAGCTTTCAGGACATAAGCTATTAGTACAATTGATTTTTTAATAAAAATAAGTGCTGAAAGGTCTACTAGGGAGAAACAATTTGTGCTTGTACGTATTTCTGAATTTTGTAGCTTTTATATAAGCACAGTTTGCAGTTGGGTAATGCCCTGGGCTAAAACTAAGGTGAGCAGTGTTCATAAGTTCATAAGTTATTACAAAGCTAGAAGACCTATTTGGTCCATACTGCTTGCCATATTTATTTTTAATTATGCCGGTACCCCAAGATAACTTTACCTAAAAGAAATGTATCTAGGTTCTTTTTAAAAACCCGCAATGAGGGACTAGAGACCACCTCCATGGGTGGTTTGTTCCACACTGGCATGACCCTAATGCTAAACCAATGTTTTCTCTTAGTGGTTTTATACTTATCCATCTGCAACTGGAAGGGATGTGCTCTTGTTTGGTACAGCTGATTTTTTTATTTTTAGCCCTGTTAATTCCCTCAACTTAATGTCTGTGAGAGTTTTATAAACTAAACACATGTCTCCACGCATTCTCCTATATTCCAAGGTATATAATCCATATTTATTTAAAGGAGTTTGG
The DNA here is from genome assembly GCA_016271365.2 of Neoceratodus forsteri. Taxonomy (NCBI): domain Eukaryota; kingdom Metazoa; phylum Chordata; order Ceratodontiformes; family Ceratodontidae; genus Neoceratodus; species Neoceratodus forsteri. The sequence continues at coordinate 914,068,304 of CM057454.1, read as the reverse complement.
TAACCGCACCTTTTTGTTCCCTCGATCATACGTGTAGCTCTTTTCTGCACCCTCTCCAATGCTGCAATCTGTTTTTTTATAGCCTGATGACCAAAACTGGGCACAGTACTCCAGGTGAGGCCGTACCAGTGAGCCATAAAGTGGCAAAATAACCTTGCTCCTCCTGGAACCAATATGTCTGCTTATGCAGCTCAAGATATTCCCTACCTTTTTCACAATTAGGCTACGTTTGTTAAATTTCAGGTAATTTTGGATCCTTAGTCCTAAGTCTCTTTCATCAGTGACTTCTCTTAGGGTTTGCTCATTTAACCTATATGTGGCCCTCAGATTGTTGCTACCAAAGTGCATTACAGTGCATTTATCTATATTAAATGCTAGTCTTGAAGTGTGTGCCCAATTTTGTAGTTTTCTTAATGAATCCTGAATTTTATCAATGTCCAGGCTATTTTTAACAATAGAGCCGATCCTTGTATCATCAGCAAATTTTGCTTCCCAGGTAGCCCCTCCAGTTGTCATTGAATGTATATATATATATATATATATATATATATATATATATAAAAAGACAGGGTCCCAGGACAGACCCCTTCGGGACACCACTCGTCACATCCACCCACCCTGAGTTACTTTCTCTTATTGTTACTCTTTGTCTTTTGTTTGAAAGCCAAGAGCTGTTCCATGTAATAATTTTGCCTTGGATGTCATGCTCAATTAAGGAGTACACCACTTCTCCATGGGGCACTTTATCAAATGCCTTGGAGAAATCCAGGAATATGACATCCACTGGGTAACCCTCATCCAGTGCGCTGCTGACATTTTCATAGAATCCCAAAAGATTTGTCTGGAAAGATCTTCCCTGACTGAAACCATGCTGTGATGTATCTATTTCTCCCCCTAATTTGCATATCCTCCACTATACATTCTTTCATAATCTCTTCCAGCACTTTACCTAACATTGAGGTGAGGCTTATTGGACGATAGTTACCCACCTCAGATCTAGAACCTTTTTTAAAAATAGGAGTGACATTTGCCTCCCTCCATGCATCAACCACTTCTCCCTGGTCTAATGAGGGCCTGGAATACACTGGTTAATGGTTCAGCCAATAGGTCAGCCAGCTGTTTAATCAATCTAGGATGAATCTCGTCTGGGCCCATGGATTTATTTGGATTTAAACTGAGTAGTCTGTGTTCAACATTTTTCTTATCCAATATGAGCTGACCTACAGATTTTAGATGTTGCTTGGTATTCCTGGTACTGGGATTATATACTGAGGAGAAATACCCGTTGAACTCGTTAGCCATTTTAACATTATCCTGAATCAGATTACCATCCACCTGTTTTAGTGACCCTATCCCTTGTAAACCCCCCTTTTTACAGCCAATGTAGCTATAGAAGGATTTATAATTATCCTTTACTTTACTAGCCAATTTCAGTTCATAATTTCTCTTAGCTCTTAAAATATATTTCTTTGTCCTTTTTAGCAGGTTTTTGTATTTTTTCCAAATTAACTCTTGACCATATATTTTAAATGTAGCATAGGCCCTATTTTTTTTTATTAATCAGATTCTTAATTTTCCTCATCATCCAGGCAGGTATTCTCCCTGATCTATTATATTTCTTAGTTATTGGAACATGCGTATCAATGATTTGTTTGAGTTTTTTAATAAGAATGTCCCACATTGAAGAAACTGATTTATTTTGTAAATTTGTCTTCCAATCCCAGATGCTAAAATCTTCCCTTATTTTATTATAGTCAGCTATATTATAATTTCTAGTTAAGGTTTCTCTGAGGATTCTAGTAACCTGTCCCTCGATGATAAATTCGACCATATCATGATCACTGGAACCCAATGGTGAGAATACTTTACACTGCTGAATATATTCCCCCATATTACTTAACACTAGGTCCAGTATATTAGAATTTCTGGTAGGTTGGAATACATATTGCTGCAAACCAATAAGGCTAAAGGCATCAAGATATCCAGTTTCCAGGCTAGTCCCAGCTATATGATGTTCCCAGTCTATACCTGGTAAATTTAAACCCCCAGAATAATTAGGTTTCCAGGTACTATCATTTTTTCTAGTCTCTCTATTAACTGTGAATCAATATTTGATGGGATAGCAGGAGGTCTATATATCACACCTATAGTGATGGCAGCATGTTCAACAGAGGAGGCCCTAATCTATAGTTGGTCAATACCTTCTGGACTTCTAATTCTTCAGTTATAATATCATTTGAGATGTAAATTGCAACCCCACCTCCCTTTTTCCCTGGTCTATCAGAGCAGTACAGTTGGTATCCTGAAATCTGTTGGTCTCATTGGTCGTCTATATCCCACCATGTTTCCGTAATGGCACATATCTTTGTTTTGTCTTTCGTAATTGTATACGTCAATTAATCAATCTTATGTACTATGCTTCTTGCATTTATGTTTAGACATTTCCACTTAAGGTCTTTTTGATTTCCAGTTTTATTATGTAAGTGATGTAACTTATGCCCAGCATTGCCACCTGACCCCCCAGTTTTAGTTTAAATGTACAGGTTTGACTAATACTGCCTTGAGAATGTTCTGTGCTAATATTCTGGATCCCTGTCTATTTATATGTAGGCCATCATTTCCAAAGAGTCCATAATCTGAGAAGATCTTCCAGTGCTCAATTAAGGTATACCCCTCCCTCAGACACCACCTTCTAAACCAACCATTTAGGTATCCAATTTCCTTGGCCTTATTTGGGCCAGCTCTGGGGACAGGGAGTACCTCGGAAATGTAGACTTTACTCCCCCTTTCTTTGAGGGATTTACCCACAGCCTCAAAATCTCTCTGGATATCAACCATATTTCTTTTACAAACATCATTTACTCCTATATGTAGAACAGTGGAAGGTTTATGACAATTTTGAAAGAGCCATGGTAACAAGTTTTTAACATCTCCTATTCCAGCCCCAGGTAGGGTACTAACAGTCATGTACTTGTTTCTACCTTTACAAAGTGTGCGATCGATATTCCTCAACATCGAGTTCCCGACTACAAGTATATCACTGGGTATTAAAGGTGCCCCTTCACCCAGTGTTTGTAATTGGTTTATGGAGTTTATCTCAGGACTACCTTCTTCCTCTAATGTTCCAAAAGAATTTTGTAAATCCAGAGAAAAATTTCCTCCTAAACTACGTCTTCCTTTTTTTGTACCTTTTTGCACTAGGCACCAATCGTCTTCATCATGTGCTAATACCCCCTTTTGATGTAAGTCATATTTTTCTACTCCCTGCACTGAAACCCCTGAATTGCCACCCAGAGATCTAGGGCCCTCACATGCTTTATCAGAAACTCCCAGAGTCTCAACTTCAGGAGTCAAAGTTGCTACTTCGGCAGACTCAATAAAATTTTCCAATTCTGCGATATCCTGTTGAATTTGTTCCCTGTTTTGTAAAGATATAATTTCTTTTTATAAAATTTCAATAAGAATACACTTTTCACAGATGAACCCATCCTGAGTTTCACCTTCAGTGAACATATGACACTCAGTACATGCTATCATAGTCTCCATGTTTGTTTTCACAGAACTAACGAGGCTTATGTTTATAGCACTGGTAACTATTTTAGTAAGGCCTACCCGAATTGTATACTTCACTCTGGTATTAGCAAACATTTGCTAATAAATATGCACCCAGTGTCCCCAGACGTCCTCAGTGGACACAGCTGACACGCGCAAAATGCACGTGTCTCTGCGTGCGTTTCCGCACGCGACTACGTGCTCCCTGCCACGCTCACCCTGCTCGCTGCAGTCAGCAGATATAGGGGATAACACGGAAGTGTGGTTTGGAGGCGTTAGCCTTGCTGGACAGTAAAATAAAGATAAAATAAACAGATTTCAACTAAAATTACATAGGATCACTGGAACACGTCCACTGTGCGTCTATCTCTCATGCGAGGTCCAGGCACAGGGCTTGTGTTCGCACAATACAGCTGTTTATTTAAAAGCTCAATCTATTAAATGCTTTAAATGCCATAGTCCAGCAGCTCCTTTGCAGGGAGAACTACTGTGCTCTCTACCTAAGTCCGTTAAAAAAAAAAAAAAAACACGGAATAGGGCTCCCAAATACAGCTCCACAATGTGTTTCACAGAACATTAAAAACCCTGCCTCAGACTTTCTAATTTAGCAAAATGTAGCAGCAACAGCTCTCTAGTATGTCTCTAGTTATGCTGGAACAAACCAGTGTGGTGCATTGGGGTCCATGTTAGGCCTGTGTGATGGTCTTACTTTAAGGCCCAGGGGAGCATTGGTGAAAAGCAGTGCCACTATTTCAAAGTCTTCCTCTGTGGCCACTGCTTGATATGAAGCAAAAAATATGCTGAGGCAGTCATTGTCTGAATGTTTAAGAATTTAAGGCCTAAGTTGCATAATTGAGCAGACTGGAACTGGACTACCGACATGCACGACAGTGAAGCTGTTAAAGGTACTTAGAGCAGCAGTACATATTATAATGAAAAGTTTATCCTATACTTTTTAGTAGAAGAGTTGTGCTATCCCTACTATGACTCAGTCTGCTTTGCACACGTAAATCTCTTTTCTTGACACCCAATGCCGCACACACATGAGACTTTCTGCTCACAGAGAAAAATTATAGTCTAAAAGCAGATGAGTCACAGTTTGCACAATTTGTCTACTCACATCATGGGGAAACTATAATTTATTCCGATGAAGGAAACCAATTTGGGTATTAACCTTCTTCACAATTGTTGATATGTAGTGGTCCCATTTAATATCTTCAATATGAAATGGTTTGCAAACAGAAACTGTCAGTGGTGAAAACCAACTGAAAATGTGATTTTGATTTCCAAGGGTTGGTGGGATCATAAATCCTGTGCTGCAGAGACACTTTCAAAGGAGGGGTATTAATTTGCTTTATGTCACTTGTTGCATAAGGCATCATGGGTGCTTGTTACAAGGCTTAGACTGGGTACAAAGAATTGAACTGCTTAATGGTCTGAGTCTGTTTGAACTGTTTGATACTTTGTTTGCTGTGTTTCTACTGCTTGCCTGTACATCCCACCCCGGACATGATTGCAAGATATGTGTGCCCTGCTGTTCCAGGTTTGACCTGAAGTACTTTGACATTGAAATAATGCACAGCCATGCTGTTTTGAAACCATCTTGCCAGTGGCACCTGTTCTATCTGTCTGGTTAGCAAACTGAGTGATTGGGAAGCAGAGGTGAGTGATGAGTAGTACAGGAGAGTGACTGTGAAAGCAAACAAAATGCTTGGGTGTATCACTAGAGGGGTGACATCAAGGAAAAGGGAGGTTATACTCCTCTGTACAATTTGCTAGTGAGGCCACACCTAGAATTCTGTGTGCAGTTCTGGCATCCTCACTTAAAGAAATACGTTACTCTGCTAGAGAATGTCCAGAGAAGAGTGACAAAGATGAGCCATGGTCTGGGGGATGTGTCCTATGAGGAAAGACTTAGAGAGCTGAACATGTACTCTCTGGAGGACAGACAGGACAGAGGAGACATGATAGAGACCTTCAAATATCTGAAGTGGATCAATACAGTTGACATGGAGGGTCTGTTCAAATTAAAGGGTAAAAGGATTATGAGGGGCCATAGCCTAAAGTTAGTAGTGGGGAAGTACAGGGGGGAAGTAAGGAGACATTAATTCACAGAGAGGGTGGTGACACCTAAGAATGCCCTCCTGGAGGAGCTGATGACAATGGAAACTGTAGAAGGATTCAAGAAGGGATGGGACATTTACAAAGGACTATTACAGGTAGGGAGGGAAGTAAACAGTTGGGGTGTTCTGGGAGGGATGCCTGGAGAAATGGGATCTAGGAAGGGAGGTGGAGCAGCAGCAGAAACTTCAGAGTGAACTGCATCTCGGGCAGATGAGATAGACCATTAGGCCTAATCTGCTGTCAAATTTGTGTATGTATGAGTTGCTTTGTATGTTATCCTCCCAGGGGAACACAGTGGTAAGGAATATTACATTTTTGTTTTGCATGAGGAGGTTCACTGATGCCCAAGCCTTCCTCCAAATTTTTCACATGAGGGAGCAACATCAGTAACAACCCTAGCTGGCTACCTTCCTGTCATGGGGAGTCTCCTCTCCATCAAGGCCTGGTTACATAAGAAAATAGTGTAGCCTAATGGTTAGAGCAAAGAACTGTGAGCAGGGTGATCACAGGTTCAGATTACACCAAAGGCCACTTCATTTTTAACGGGATCTTGAGAGAGTCCTATGACCTCCTTGGGAATCACAACACCCTTCTAAACAAAAATAGAAGCAGGATCCCACAGACAGTGAGATAGTGCATCTCATTCTTGGAACTGTTATGGGATGTAACTCTGTTCATGCTCTTTTATTCTGCTTAGTAGCTTGGTCCAAGAGCTGTGTTTTTGATTTCACAGGCTAAATCATCCCATATGGCTGGCTGGAGAGGGTTGTGGGTAGGTCTACCTGGGGTGGAGACCTGGTCAAGGGTGAACATTCAAGAATGTTTAGAGAGGGCCTCTTGGGGTGGCCCCCAGCCACCAGGGCAGGCATCATTGGCAGGATTGTAGGGTGCACTGGGTGTGGGGCAGCCATGGCCCTAAACTGGGCACAGAGGGAAGGAGGTTGCCCAGTCTGTAGGCAGTTATTGCAGATCAGGGGGGCAGTGGGAATAAACTTGTCTGGGAGGGCCTGTGGGGAGTAGGAGGACAGTGATAGAGTGCGACCTAGATCTGTTTCATCAGGCAGGAGTGGAGAACCTATGGGGCATGGGCTGGTAGCAAAGGGGGTAGCTACCTGGGAGGTAACTAGTAGAGGAAAAAGGCTAAATCATAGGAGGCAGGAGGGGAACAGGTGGGTTGGGACTGACAGGAAGCCTACTGGAGGAGTGGTTAACGGGAAATCAGGACAAAAAAAGGAGGTTGGCTTTGAGTGCTTAATAAATTAGAGCCATTGAGTAAGTTGGTTGGAGAGGATGTGGCGAGGGGGATAGAGGAGGAAAAGGAGGGTGGAGGAGAGAGGGATATGGTGAATCAGAATCTGTAATTCAAATAAGTGTGCTAACAGGGGAGGGGCAAATCAAGTGTCAAAGAAGGGGGGGGGAACCAGCAGAGAGAAGGTGTGGAGTCTGCGAGTCAACTCGGAGAGAAAGGAGAAGAGACTGAGATGAGAGAGGGGCATCCTTTGAGGGAGAGGGATCATACCAGAGAAAGGTCCAAAGGTAAGGGGACCTGCAGATGGGCGTGGAAGGGCAAGAGGAAAGGGGGAGGAGGGTGATGGTGATGGGAATGCCTTGTTGGGGGGACTGAGAGGTGGGAGATAGAAGGGGAGGAGGTTGGAGAAAAGGCTCAACTGGAGTAGGGAGTGGGGTGGAGGCTAAACTGGGGAAGCCAGGAACTCAGTTATTAAAGGCGCGACAAAGCGGGTAGGGTGGCTAGGGGTTCTCTTGTAGAGGGTCTGGAGAGAAGCCAAGGGGAAGTGGTCTCGAGGAGGGGGGAGGTGATGGGGGCTGGCATGGGAGTCCAGAAAGGAGGTGCACAAAAGATCAAGGGAACTTTAAGGTTCTCCTGCTGGGGGACTCCATGATCAGGGGTATTCATTGGGTGGGGCAGGGTGAGGGAAAATCCAGTCCAGTTAAGGTAGTGGGTATTTCCGGTCTGATTGTGCATAGGGTGAAGTTCATGGTGTATGAGCTGGTGAGGGACTGTGGAGGATCACTGAACTTCCTGATGCATCTGGGAACAAATGATATTGAGGAGAATAGTGTGTTAGAATTTCAGGTAAGGTTCCGAGAACTGGCCAGAGTCTGTCATGACAACGGATGCACAGTCTCCTTCTTGGAAATCCTGCCAGTGCCAAGGGCCACTGTGGAGAACAAACAGAAGATCAGGGAGATTAATGACTGGCTCGGGCAGTGGGGTGAAACACAGGGGATTGGGGTGTTGGGAGACTGGGGGGAGTTTGGGAAGACAAGGGACTGTATGCCTGGGATAGGCTTCACCTAAATTTGGTAGGAAACAAGTTCTAAAACCGGGGATGATGGATTTCGTTCAAGCTAGATGGGGTTTAAACTTGTGAAGGAGGAGTGGGGAGGGGGCACTGCTGGGCTGATCCGGCCATCCATACCGCTGGTAGGACTGGCCTGCAACCCCATAGAGGGGGACAGACCATACCCTAGGGGAGAAGTGTGGACGGACATATGAAAGATCTGGGGAGGATATGGTAAAGGGGGTAGGGACAAGAGTTGGAAGGTGGCTTTAATAAATGCCAGGAGCCTGGGGAATACAATACCTGAGTTCCAGGCCATGCTGTTTGAGGGTGGTGTGGATGTAGCAGTGGTCACTGAAACTTGGGCCACCCCAGGCCATGACTGGGACCTTAATCTGAGTGGGTACCTTGTGCTAAGGAAGGACAGAAAGGTGGGCAGAGGAGGAGGAGTAGCAATGTTCATTAGGGATAACATCGAGATTATGAGAGTGAATGAAGCAGAGGGCAACATGGAGGCCCTATGGGTCACCTTGTGAACCCCCATGGAAGGGAAGATCAAGTTGGGGTGGTATATAGGCCCCCAGGACTAGCAGAGGACCTGGAGGATTGCCTGTTGGCTAACATTAAGGGGCAGTGTGGATTGGAAGGGGAAGGAGTGGTGTTGCTGTGGGACCTTAGTTTGCCAGCTACTGATTGGGGTGCTATGATGTCCACTGTAACCAGGGAGCAGAAGCTTCTGGATGGCTTTCTGGATGCGTTCCTCAATCAGCAGGTGATGGACCCAACAAGGGAAGGTCATACCCTGGATGTGGTTTTAGCGGATGGGGATCTTGTACGAGATCTGGTTGTGGAAGAACCCCCTGGCTGGGAGAGATCATAACACAGTCTGGTTTTGGCTTAAACTGGGGGTGGGGGGGTATCATTCAAGGACAATGATAGTTGATTTTAGGGGATTGGACTTTCAGAACATGGGGGAAATTCTCAAGGGGCATTTGTGAGAAATAAAACCAGGTTTGGAAGTGGAAGGTAGGTGGGAGATCATAAATCGGGGGCTACAGGAGGCCACCAGGACCAGTGCAAGAGTGAAGCGCAAGGGCGGTAGGTCTCGTAAACAATGCTGGTGGACCAAGGAGGTCCAGGAGGCGGTAAGGGAGAAGAAGGCTGCCTACAGTAGGTACAAAAAAATGAGAGGAGAGAGGGCTAGAGAGAACTATCACCATGCAACCAGGAAAGTTACCCGAGTGGTGAGGGGGGCAAAGGCCTCGAAAGAGCAGAGGCTGGCACAGGTGATATGGGCTTGAGGGAAAAGGGGTTCTTTAGGTATATTGGTGAGTGGAAGAAGGTCAAGGGTCAGCTCAGTAGGTTGAGAACAGCTGGGGGGGTGGGTGGAAGGGGCTGGAGAGCAGGCAGAGGTACTGAATGAGTACTTTGCCTCAGTGTTCACTAGGGAGGAGGCTGGGGAACTTCCAAAAAAGGGCTTGAAGGACACAGATGATGCAGCAGACCTGAGTATTGGGGTACCTGCTGAAGATCAAGCCGCTGAGGGAGGTAGGCCAGGGGTGAGATATCAGGCTGGTTCTGCTGAAAGGGGGAGGTGGAACAGATGCTGATATTCCTATCGGTCGGGTGTGGGAAGCCCTCCAGTCCCTTAAAAAGGATAAATCTCTGGGGTCTGATGCTATTCTTCACAGAGTACTGAGGGAGTTGGTGGATGTTTTGGCTGCGCCATTTTCGGATCTCTTTAACTTGTTGATCCAGTCAGAGAAGATGCCAAGGGATTGGAAGCAGGCGTATGTTGTGCCCATCCATGAAGGGGGATCGAGAGAAGAGCCAGGAAACTATAGACCTGTCCATTTGAAGTTGGTGGTGGGGAAGGTAGTGGAGAGCATACTTAAGGAAAGGCTGGGAAGTTTCTTGGAGGAGATGGGTTACCTGGATGACTGGCAGCATAAGTTTGTGCCAAGTAGGTCATGTCAAACAAACCTTGTAGAGTTCTATGAGTGGGTGACATCAGCACTCGACAGAGGGAGACCAGTGGATGTACTATTCCTGGATTTCAGCAAGGCATTTAATTTGGTCCCTCACATTGGCCTAAGAGAGAGAAGCTGGGGGGGATGGGGGTAGGCCCATTGATGTTTAGATGGATTGAAAATTGGCTTTCAGGTCACACTCAGCGGGTAGTGGTCGGAAGGAAGGTCTCTTCTCCTAGGGAGGTCATAAGTGGGGTCCCACAGGGATCAGTCCTGGTGCCATTCCTGTTTAACGCCTACATCTCCGACATCAGGGAAGGTATCTGGTGTGAAATGAGTCTCTTTGTGGATGACTCTAAGCTGGGGATGGAGGTGGAGGAGGGGGAGATTGGCCCTGCAAGAGGACCCGGATACTCTGGATAGGTGGTCCTGCACCTGGAAATTAAAATAGAACTCCTCCAAGTGCAAGGTGCTACACCTAGGGTGGGAAAACTCTGACTATGAGCACACCCTGGGGAGGATGAGTTGCAGACCAAGGCAGGGGAAAGAGACCTAGGAGTCTTGGTGGATGTTAACATGAATAATTCAGAGCAGTGCAGGAGGGCTGTGGTCTGGGCAAATAGGATGCTGGGATGCATCTCTAGGGGGATTACCTCAAGGAACAGGGAGGTGATTTTGCCACTGTACAAAAGCCTGGTTAGACCATATCTTGAGTACTTTGTGCAGTACTGGAGGCCACACCTAAGGAGGGACATCCAACTCCTGGAGAGGGCTCAGAGGAGAGCAACCAGAATGATACAGGGCCTGGGGGATATGACATATGAGGAATGACTAGGGGAGCTCAACCTGTTCTCACTGGAGAAGAGGAGGGACCAGTGAGACATGATTGAGGTCTTCAAGTACCTCAGGGGAGTAAATAAGGTAAGCCGAGACAGGATATTTCGACTGAAGGATGGTGGAATCACCAGAGGGCACAGTTGGAAGACTGAGGGTTGTAGGATTAGGGGGGAAATGAGGAGGAGGTACTTCACTGAGAGATTGGTGGAACCCTGCAATACACTGCCCGGGGAGCTGGTACAGGCAGCTACGGTGGAGGGATTCAAGAGAGGGTGGGACAGGTATAGGCAAGAGCTGAAGCAGAGGCTGTTTGTCTTGGGGGGGGGGCAGGACTGGGGAATGGATTAACAGTGGAAGGAGACAGATAGAGGGCTACGGTGCCCAATCAGGCTGCTGAAGCACGAGCAGACTTGATAGACCAATATGCCTACTCTTCTGGCATCTAGTATGTTAGTATTCTTATCTGGGCTAGCATGAGCAAATAAACTGTTACAGTAAGAAATTACAAAATGAATAACATAATTCAGAATACAAGTGGAGGAGCACTAAATACAGGGCATGAGTACAGAGCATGCAAATGAGAGTAAATGGAAAGAAATACGTCAAGGTGAAACCTAGAAACACCTTAAGCAGCTTTAAAGTACGTAGTCATGAAAAGTGAAAGGGGTTTAAATCCCCGAATGGACTTATATAACTTAAGAAGCTGGAAAAAGCAAGTTGTAAAGCAATAAAGTTGTAAATTCCTTAACACATGGAATGTGTGCTATTTATAAACAGGCGGTATTGTGCTTGATCTTGGGATATTATCAGACAGTGTTTTTTTTTTTTTTTTTTAACAGCCTTAGCTTGTAAGGGAGATTTGTCCATTCTTATCTAGACACGCTGTTACAGCCATCATGATCTGAACTGAAATATAAAGAGTTTTTATGGTCACCTGCCAAAACCAACAAGCTTAATATTTACTTTCCAGGTTAAACAGTGAGCATACCTTCCTGTGGCATGATCTAGTTGGTAAAGTTTGCAATCTCACATCCTGCTTCAAACTGATGGGGATGTACAGTACATTTATCATGGCAGTCATCATAGAAAATAATCTTGTATACATTCTATAAATCCACTCTCTTCATGCTCACACCCAGATGTTTTTCCTATAAAATCATCAGATAACTCTGCCTTATTACTACTTACCACTGTTTCTACATGCCTCTTTCAATAGCTGAACAAGTGTATCCTTAGTTTTTTATTAAACTATTCAGTGGTCTGTATGGATACCTAAAAGATTCATCCTTTTTATTTGTTGTCAATCCATGGAAAATCTGACTGCATATTATTTTATAACATTTCTCACAATCTCAAATGCTGTAGCAGCTCCTTTTATGGCAGGAGACAGACACAGTACTGTTATACTTATGTGTTGTACTGCTATACTGTGTATTTTCGTTTGTCTTACTGTGACAAGGTACCTTTGTAAATGAGCCTATGGCTCAAAGGTTTTCCAAACTGCTGTTTAAATAAAATAAAAAATAAAATAAAAATAAAACAATGGACCCTTGATCTTTTTTCAGCTTTTCCTATATTCCTACAGTACATTCCTATGTCTTTCTAAAGATTAAACTTTTCCCTTACAGAATAGTGCTACCCCCTTCCCCACTGTTATTTGTCTATCATTTTTGTGCTTTGTATAGTCTAAAATGTTAAGCCTCCAGTCATAACCTGGTTTAAGACAAGTTTAAGATAAAGTTATCACATCACATTTTTACAGCAATTATTGCTCCAGTATTCCATTTGTTTTCTTTATGCTTCTTGCAGTCATTACACACTTTAACAAGGAACCGGGGTGAATGAGGATACAATTCTAGTATCTCAAAAAGAAAGGAAATTGACCGTGAAAAAACAAAAAACTGTCTTAATGCACTAGTTTGGTTTCAACTTCTTGCCACAAAGTAGGGAAAATGTGGCATTAGGGTTTCCAACCCTAACTCCCCACTCCCTCAAGCAGCCAAAAGACAAGACCACACAAGCAACCACAGACTGCCATCAACAGGTAAGACAAACAACATACAGCTATTTCCAGATGACACAAATGCAGTAGCACTGATGAGCTATCTCTATTGGTTTTTATCTGCAGCTGCAGAAGCACAGTATTATTTCAGCCATAACAGTGTGTGCATATCCTACAGTATGCATGAGTACCTGTGGCTGCAGAAGTACTGTTATAATTTGGGTGTCATAGATATCTATATGCAGCTGTGGAAATGCAAGCCCCGCAGGGGCCAGTGCTTTTGCAGCTAGAAGTCAGCATCTACAGTATATCTGTCACCTGCAACTGTAGAAGCTCAGGGGCCTGCTGCTTCTGCAGACTGAAGTACTGTTGCAATTTTAGTATCATGGATTTCTTGGGGCCTGCACTTTTGCAGACAGAGGTTGGTCTCTGTATCTCACATTTGCAGCTACACAAGTGCAGAATCCTCTGTGGCCTGCATATCTGTAGCCAGAACTGTGTATGTCTTACAGTATGCATGAGTACCCGTGGCTACAGAAGCACTGGCCCCATAGGCAGACAAAACTAAAACTCTTGTAATTTGGGTATCATAGATTTATATCTGTGGCCTGTGCATCTTCACACAGAAGTAGCTTTGTGATTTTAGTATCATGGTTTTCTGTTTGCAGCCAGGAGTGTGTATGTTTTGCACAGTGCATGCCGCTGATACAAATTCATGAAGGTAGCACATCACTGTTACTACATTTCAAGTCATCTGGAAACAGTTGTATGTCACTTGTCTTACCTGATAATGCTGTCTGTGGTTGCTTGTTTGGTCTTGTCTTTTTGCTGTTTGTGGGGGAGGGAGTTAGGATTGGAAACACTAACACCACATTTCCTTACTTTTTTTTGGCAATACGTTGAATCCTAAGTAGTGCATTAACATAGTTTTTATATGTACAGTATTGTCTATATAGAGATTCTTTGCAAAAAAACTTAATTAATGCCCCAGTTAGGGTAACTTAATGCCACAAAAGTAATGAAATGTGGTGTTAAGGTTTCAACCATAACTCCCTCCCTATCCCCAGCCCTCCAAGCAGCAAAAGGCAAAAACATTATGGTTTGGGTCTATGGAGTCTTGGTGAATCAATGGTGGGGTCTTTCTTGGGGTTGTCAATTCTAATGCACACCTCTCCACCCAACCCATGGTCTCCAGTCTGAAGGACAAGGTACAGCTGCAAAACATGCCTCTTATTTGTTGCTGCATTCTTCATGCAGGGCCCTGCGGGCCCTGGTGAAAAAAAGAAAATCATGTGTGATGTTGTTTGCTCAGGTAACAAGGTGGGTATTAGGAATGACAACACCAAAAAAGACTCCACCAAAGATTCACCAAGACTCAAGAGATCCAAAACCCTAATGTTTTTTTCTTTTTGCGGTTGGGTTGGGGTGTTAGGGTTGGAAACCCTAACACCACATTTCCCTACTTTTATGGCATTAAGTTACTCTACCTGGTGCATTAACAAAGTTTTTTGCTAAGAATTTCCTTTCTTTTTGAGATAGTGGAATTGTATCTTCATTCACGCAGGTCCCAAACAGGTGCCGCTGAACAGCACCTTTGGGGTTGTGTGCCATGTGAAGACTTCCTCCACCTACAGAAATGTAGGGCTTTCCCAGACCCAGCCAGGGATTGTAAGTTGCAGGGTTGCATGCACGGGACCAGGTACCATGTAGAGATGACAGCTTCTTCATTCACTCTTTACACATTCACTTTCTACACATCCACTCATTAAACATTCATGCTTCTCACATTCACTCTTTGTTCTTTCAATGCTAAAGAGGCAAAGAGATCTGAAAGAACAAAGACTGAAAGTGTGAAGAGTGTATAATGAGTGATTAGGCAAAAAGTGACTGTGTAAAGAGTGAATGAGGACTGTTGTGCTCACTGTATGGTGCCCAGGCCTCTGCAGACAGCCCTACAGCTAGCATTTCCTGGCTGGGGTGTGTGTCACATAACAGTGGCATCCCGAAACCCTCACCCCATCCAGCTGGATCACTGAGCTCACTCCCTAATCAACTCACTGGCATGGGATCACAAACCATACCTGCTGGGGTAAAGACTGACACTACATACAAAGCTCCAGATTCTCAAAATGGCTGAGAATGCTCCAGGCCCTGGTGCACCAAACATATAGCGCACAAGGCTTGCAGCAGTCACCAGCTGGTGATCAGGATTCTTGATCCCATGCGCTGATTTCCACATATTAGAACAGCTTTTTCTGGTCTAGCATGTGGCAGTCTTGGGTATCCTTTTAACAGGCTTTGCACCAAATATTTGGTGCAAGTGGCTGTAAATTGGGAAAATTGTTGTAAATATACCCTATGTTCTTGAATCGGGCGTGGAGTGCAGCCAACATTTTGGCACAGTTAAGTCATCCAGCAGGTTTGATGCAGGGCTCAACACAAGCGCTGAATCACCCTTTGTGAATCCAGCCCAAAGCTTCTTAACAATTATATTTTTTTAAATATTGACCCCAAAATTTCAAGATAGTCATTTTATGACTCCCACTATAAACATGACAAGTAGCATTTATTATATAGTGGCTAAAATGTAATTTCTCACCAGAAGAGTGACAGTATGTCTCCTCCAGGGTTGAAAAAAAATGACACCAGTCACATTTATGAGGTGATGTTGAAAAATGGCTATGTTGAAAGTCTGGAGTCAAAATATTGAACATTAGTGAAATTATGAGTGAACGTTGAAATACTACAATGTTTCCTCATAACCTGTGCATTTTACTGTATTTGTACATCACATTTTCAGTATAGCTTTCTTATTACCCTACCTCATGAACTGGGAACTGGTACTGTAGGTGAAAACGTCCAAATAACTGAAGAAAATTCATTCTGCGCCACCAAAACATCATTCCACCCTACAGGTGTGGTAACGCATTTTAACCAGGATTTGAAAAATGTCAGCTGTCACATTCATGAGGTGGTGTGAGAAAATGGTTATGGTGAAAATTTGGGGTCAAAATATTTAAATTTTCCAAAGTGATGAGTGATTGTACACCAATTTAAACATACGCTCATAGCTTTGTCATTGTCACATATTTTGACCCTGAATTTCCCACATAGCCTTGTTATGATCCCACCTCATGAGCAAGGGTGCTGAAATATTAAAATCCTGCCTGAAAGGTGATTTTGTCAAGCAACTGCAAAATTCTCTTTTGGGCCTAATTTGCATAATTCCACTGCCATTGGTCAGGAGGTGGGGCCAGAATAGGCCTCGTTGAAAATTGGGGTAATAAAAATATGCAAAAATGACAAAGTTATGAATCAAAGTTCAAAATCCCTTGAAATACATTGAATTGCACTTGTCTTAGTTTCTCATGCTGTGGTTGGCAGTTCCAGCAGCAAGATGTGTCTTTAATTGGAGACTGGATCTGCACCATGGGATCTGTTCAAGAGAGTGAGGTGTGTGGGGATATGGGGGTATTTGTTGCTGAGTGGGAGGTCAGGGTAGGGGGTTAGATCAGCAGGGGACCATTTTTTTAAAGGATTAGAAAAACATTGAGGGAGAGTTTTATTTTTATCAGGGGACTTATCCAACAATGGGGATTGGGCACCCCAGTGTCAGGCAAGTGTTCAGCAGCACTGGGGGTGGGCACCTCGGTGCCATCACTTACAAAATGGAAATGGAGTGGGCAATCTGGAAGCAGTAGCGGCTCTAGCCATAAATGGTTACCAGGGCACAGCTGGGGCACAACAGATGGCAGCCAGGGCACTGATATATTGTTACTATGGGGGAAGCTCTGCACCATATGGGGCACCAACTGGGGCACAGCATTTTTTTACTGGGGCACGTGCCCTGGCAGGCCCTGGTGTAGAGCCGCCACTGTCTGGAAGGGGGAAGACAAGCAGTAGTGGGGGTGGGCACCTCAGTCTGCTTATGTTATGCATAAAGGGTTACCTGTAGGTGAGGGGGAGAAGGAAATGGTGGGCACCTCGGTCTGCTTAATAAATAATAGAGAGAGAGAGATAAATAGATAGATAGACAGACAGACAGATAAATAGATAGATACTACACAGACAGATAGACCAACAGACTGGCAAAAAAAGAGAGAAACAGTGCGAGACAGGGAGAACAGGGATCAGCAGCTCACTGCTCTCATTGCAGCCCACAGCACAACTTCCAGCTGCAACTGCATGACTTAAGAAAGTCTCTCTGTTCTCATACAGAGGACATGAGTGAACTACTACTCTTGCTAAGCTAGATATGTTGGATTTTGGGATGCCCAGAAAAACTATTTCTGACAAGTGCTTCAAAATACAAACACCAGAATCTAGCTACTGTAGCTAGGTCCAGATGTTTGTCTTTAAAAATGTATCATTATTATGTGTTTTCAATATTTTTGAGTGTGAAAGAAAATGCAAGATGGCGGACAGCATGATAGGTATTATTTTTCCATATGATCTGTATTTGTTTCAGCATGACAGATAAATCATGAAAATGAAAACACTGGGCGGGATATTCAAAAGGGTTGCACATGGCGCAACAGAGGTGCACCATGCGCAACCCACTAAAGTGCCCCGGCACGATATTCAAACGAGGAAAGTGTTCAGCACAAATCCCGATGCACTGGGGCACATCAAAAATGTATGCAGCACAAGTGGAGGGGGCGTGCCCATGCATATCCCGCACATCCCGATATTCAGCCTGGGATGTGCTCAGCATAGGCAGGCACAACCCATATGTGCGCCACACACAGTTGTGCCAAAAAGAAAAGGAGCAACAGCTGGCCACCCACAGGTGAGCTGCCATATTGCAGGGCACAACACGGCAACTTCCAGCTATAGAGCTCCGGCCGCATTGTCCATCACAGTCGCCCCCCCCCATGCCTGATTGCGGGCTTTCAATATATTCATATCCCTGGTGGTCCAGTGGACTCAATCCCACAGCCTGATCACAGGCTTTCAATATGTTAATATCCCTGGTGGTCCAGTGGTCCAGCAGTACCCCCCTCCCAACCCACCACTCAGTCCCACCACCCGCTCTCTCCCCAGTCAGTGGCTGGTGGCAGCACCCACCTGTAAGTCACTCAGCCGCCCACTGACTGACAGCATGCTGTGATGACCGTATGCCCATTGGTCCCAGTGTGGGCCAATGGTCATATGAACCATATTGTACTACAGTCCCAAAAGTGAATGAATCCATTCATTCACATATTAGAACTGTGTAGTACAATATGGTCTGCATGCCCATTGGCCCACGCTGTGGACCAATGGGCGTACGGCCATACTGTATGCTGTCAGTCAGTGGGAGGCCGGGCAGCTTGCAGGCAGGATGCTGCTGCCTGCCATTGACAAGGGGGGAGTGGGGTGGGGGGACTGAGTGGGCAGGTTGGGGAGTACCACTGGACCACTAGGGTTATTCAGTTTAATGAAAGTCTATGATCAGGCTGTGGGATCAGGTCCACTGGACCACCAGGGAGATTTAATACATATCACAGCCCACGATCAGGCTGGGGTGCATGGCCGGTGAGGGTCAGGGGGTGTCGGTCCCCGACGGCTGCTGCCTGGCAGGGCGCCAGGTGCAAGTCGCTGGGGTTTAGTGCACCTGCATGCAAATGGACCATAATGACATGCAAATGGCCTCATTTGCACCTTGCATGCATTATGGCCCCATTTGCATGTCCACTGCTCAATAATGTCCACCGCTCAATATCGTGGTTGCTGCACCTAGCGCAATGGCACTTGTGCTGGTGCATCCCCCTGCTCCTCCCTGGCCACTTGCACCATGCGCTACATGGGCAGCCATGGGGTGATATTCAATGGTGCTGAGCCATGGTGCAGCACCGTTGAATATCACCCTGTCAATGCCCTGGTGCATCCCAGTTGTGCTGTGCCCAGGCTTGTGCCACAGCCTGGTGCAGTCTGAACATCCTGCTCACTGTGTTTTTTTTTACCATTTGCATCAGGGTGTTAACTTTAAAATTGTTATAACTCTGGAACTGTGTAATATTTTTTCACAAAACTCTTTAAAGGCACACCCTTGGCATGGGTCCCTTCAATCCTGAAAATTTCATTAAACAATTCTGCACCATCTAGGCAGTAGGTGAGAGCAAAGAATACCAATAGTTAAGTATAGGGAAACTACAGATGTTTTTTTCCCAATGTTTTTGGTGCTCTATATCTCGAAAACCAAACAAGATGCCATCATGAAACTTGTCACATCTTGAAACTCTATCAGCCTGACCACACATTTCAGATTTTGGTCTGTTTTGTTAAATGATGCCAAAGTTATTAAGGTGCAAAAATTGAGGTTTAACATTAAACAGCCCATTCAACCCTAACTATTAGGGGTGTTTTCATGCCACTATACTATACTGTACTGTACTGTACTACACTATATATATCTAACTCTTTCTCTCATTATATATATTTATGTAATAGGGTGGACATAAATGGACTGTGATGAATCCGTTTATCTGAGTAACTGTGTATAAATTTCATTTATACACACTTTTACTCATTTATACCACAGTTCCTATGTCACTGGCCATTTATCTATATAGTTATTATGTCACAAATCTCCCCCCTCTGCCGGCACTATTTGCTGCTTTGACCTCACTAACATGCTGCTATTAGAAAAGTAAGGTTTCCCTTTCTTTCCCACTTCTGCAGCACTGCCACCTCCTCCCTGAACAACAAACACCAGTAGTCCACCTCCTTGCTCATCACCACAGACATTTTTCTTCACTTTGTTTTTTTCATAACTTTCTTTCTCCGTAGTGTCCCCTTACCTGATTTCCCTCCCACAGGCTGCCGGTACTCAGTCCTCTCAACATCTCTGGACTCCACGGTCTCAGAAGTATTGACTCCTCAGAAACCAAACTGCAGACCTAGGAGACAAAATTCAAACTTTTTTTTTGTTTTATCAAAACTATAACAGCATGCTTCAGCATGCACTGTAGCCCATCTCGCTAAGCAGCACTGTGCCACCATTTTCCACTGAAAACAAAATCAGACCTCTGTCGGAAACACCAATCAGCTGCTACCTAGCTGCATGACTGCTTGTATCATGATGCCACTCCCTAGCAACTCCCATGGCAACAGGGCACCTGAAAGATGGACAACCACAAAGACACTAAGAAGATCCAGATTATTTGTTAATTTAAAAAAAATAAAAATAAACCTTGAGCAAAGAATAGCTAATCACACAAGTTCCTGCCCTGTTGCATTAATGAAATATGCAGGGGGTGACTTGTGTGATAACTCATTTATCTAGTACAGTTGCCAGTGACCTCTCGTAACACTCACTTGAAGCTTCGCCACTCAAAAGGGTTACTTGAGGTTACACACAACTTTACTAGATAAATAAGTTATCACACAGTCACCCATATATCACACACACACATATATATATATAGATATAGATATAGACATAGATATAGATATATATATATATATATATATATATATATATATAATACAGGCTCAGTCATGCCTGTATATTAGGTGCTAAGCACTTCTATATTAAACATGAATTTTTGCACCTTAATAACTTTGCTCCCGTTCAACTGATTTACATGAAATTTGGAAAGCACAGTCTCTGTACCAGGATCTCTTGATCCTGTACATTTTATATCGATCAGTTCAGGGGAGATAATGATTCAGAAGTGCAAAAAAACTCAAAAGTCTCCATTTTTGAATTTTTTAAGACTTTTTTTGTCACCCTATAACTGAAGAAATAAAAGGTTTGAAACCTGGAAACTTGCAGGTTTGATAGAAGCTGGTACAGTGTGTGTGCTTTTGTGGATTCTAGTTCCCACTGTTAAGTAGTTTTTAAATTATTTAATAAAAATACTCCATTTCAGAGCATGTGGAGTTCAACAAATCGACATTCTATTCATAACTGAATGTTTGCGAAAGCAACAGTTTTCACTATACAACACAGCTGTCTAAAATAAATGACAGCTGTGTCACATAGTGCAATCCCTGCTGCTGTTACCACTTGCAGGTCAGGTGTGGGGCTACTGTCATTGTAGCCCCACCTTCCTGAATATGCTGTGCCTTTAACTTTTTCTTCACACCAGAAGCCCAAATCCCCAGTGGCAATGTATTCCTTTTATTTATTCATGTATTTATACAATCTGACACCAGGATTCCCATCCCTGGTTTTAGATGCCCTGTCCCCCCTCTCTTCAGCAGCCTGTTATTGCAATAATGTTTGTCGACATTGAGGGGTCCAATTTTCATGTGGGCAGTCAGAATTAACACCCCCCCCAGCAAATTGGGACATTGGGGAGCCCACCCCCAGTGTCACAAAATACATTTATTTTATATACCTGCAAAAAAGAAAAATGCCCCAATGTCTTTTTTTATTTAAACCTGAAATAAAGAAAATGGTCACTCGTCATTGTCCCCATTCCCTTCCCCCCATCCCAACCCTCCCACTGCGGCCACCCATTCCATACCCAATACTTACCTCCAGTTGTCATATGCTGTCACATTATGAGGACTGAGACACATCTGCACTCTTCAAAGCCAATCTATGAACTGAGGAATAAAGGTAAGTGCCATATACACAGCATTATGCTTTATTCCTTAGTTCATGGTATAGCTTTGAAGAGCGCAGACGTGTCTCGGTCCACAGAAGATAACATCATATGACCTCCAGGCGTGTAAGTAGGGTATAGGGGTGGCCACCAGTGGGAGGGTCAGGATGGGGGAGGGGATGGGAGATGACAATAGACCTTTTCTTTTTCAGGTTTTAAAAATATGACATCTGGGGACCTTTTTTCAGGAAGTTTAATGAAATTGTTTCAGGACACTGGGAGTGGGCTCCCCAGTGTCCCACACTGCTGAGGGGGACAACATAATAAGAGTATTTGGGGACACTGTGAGTGGGTTCCCTGGTGTCCCACACTGCTGGGGGGGACAAAATAATAGTATTTTGGGACACTGGGAGCAGGATTCCCAGTGTCCCACATTGCTGGTGGGAGGAGGGGTTATAAGTGCCGATACGGGGATTGGGCCACCCTTCATGCCAGCACCAGGCAGAAATACAGCTTTATGTATGATGTATTTGGGTTTAACAGCTATTTGCACTATATGACACAGCTATCTTTAACAAACGACAGCTGTATCCTATAGTGCATTCTTACAGCTCTATCATGTATTTCCAAGTTAACATCTGGTTGCAGTATACGATACAGCTGTCTTTAACAAATGACAGCGGTGTCATATAGTGCAACTCTTACTGCCGTATCATGTATTTGCCAGTTAACAGCTGGTTACATGGCATACTGACAATAGGTTATGCTAAAATTTGCCGCAGACAACATGTTGTGGTCAATTCGGTGATATTGAATTTGTCGCAAGCTGAATTGAGAGCAGGCATAATGTAGACACCACCGCAATTTACCAGCAACATTATCAACTCAATGTAATGCACCTTGCAGATTCCTGTACCTACTGAGCCAGCATTTATCATAATGCACCAAACAGAAATTTTTACCCCTTCTTATCTTCCCTCACTGAAGTCCTGGTGATAACCCAAAACAGCCCAAAACAAAATTAAAGAAGGCATCCTTTTCCTTCAAAGACAAGACACCCTGGTCAGTTACAATGTTTTCTGTGCCAAAATCCATCATGAGAGCTGAAGGAATCAAACTTGCAAATGGTGCCTGCACCCCCAGGAATTTTTTTGTAAAGTTTCCTCTTAGCCATTAAGACCTTCTAGGGCTTGGCACACACAACTGTTTGTTCACTCACCTCTTAGAGGCCCGACTCTGCAACTCCTCTGTCACTGACCAGACTCTCCTGTCCCACTCCAATAGCTGATGGCACATCCCTCCCATCAACCACTCATGCACTTTTTTCCTCCAGGGAGTGGCACTCTGGGCTGGCAACAATTGACATTTGAGCACTTTGCCCATTCCTCACATCCATTTGTCCCACTTCTCTTATCATGCTCAATTGGACTGCCTGTGGTGGAGCTTTTCCACAAAAAATTAAAAGTTCAGATGTCCTGCTCAGCTCAGCCATATGAGACACCATGCCCTTAGCTACTTGTGGAACTACTTACTTCAAGTTCATGATGTCAAAACTGTTAGATGCAGGGGGGATGCAGCCATGCAGAATTATACACATATTCACAGTCAGGGGCATGTCGACCATTAGTCTGGTGACCAATGTGCTGTTCGACATTAATTACCATTACATTTTGTCCCCACAGCGTTTTGACTGCTATGATTTCCCCGCCGTGTTTAGTCCAGGGATGAATAGTCTGTACACAGATCACACTATTCAACACAGTTGTCCTGTAACAAGTGACAGAAGTGTCATATAATGCAACCCCTGCTGTATTGTGACTGGTTTGTTAGTGAGGGGGCTACTGTCATTATAGCCCCATCCTGACTACTGTGCCTTAAACTGTTCTTTGCACACTGGGGGCCCAAATCCCTGGTGGCAGTGTATTAAGTTATTTTTTTGTTTATAATATTCTGACACTGGGATGCCCACCCAGTGCAACACCTTCTTTCATTAACAGTGTTAACATCGGGAGACCCAATCCCCATACTGACATTTACAACCCCCCAACAGTTTCAGACATGGGCAAGCCTATCCTCAGATTCCTGAAATAGTGTAATTATATTTTGGAGGGTATATTCCAACACTGGGAAGCCCACTCCCAATGTCAGATGTCCACCCCCCAAGTCTTTCATTTTAATAATAAGTGCCAATATCAATGGCCCAATTGCTGTGTCAGCATTTATAAGCCCCTCCCCAGCAATGTGGGACACTCGGGAACCCACTCCCCGTGGCCTGAAACAGTTTCACTAAACTTTGTGCAAAAAATTAAAATGTCCCTCGATGTCTTTTTTTTTGAAACCTGAAAAATAAAAGTCCTGCATCATTGATGCCGTTTCCCTACCCCAAACCCTACCTCCTACTGAGCACCCACCACTTCACACCCCCTTTACCCTATACTTACCTCCAGAGGATGGCTGATACCATCTTCTGTGGATCAAGACATGTCTGCACTCTTCAAAGTTGAACTGTGAACTGAGAAATACAGGTAAATGCCACATAATGCATTTCCAGTGGCATTTTGAACTTCTGTTGATATATTTGTCATTTTTTTGAATTTTTTTCGTCAAATTTTCAACATGGCCTTTTTGGGACCCCACCTCACAAACACTGTCATTAGATTAATCAGGCCCCGAAGGTGATTTTGCATTCATTGCATGGAATCACCTATTGCAGCTTATTAATGAAATGACAGCGCCAGTGTTCATGAGGTGGGGTCCAAAAAAGGCCATGCTAAATATTTTGTGAAAAAATTCCTAAAAATAGCCAAGTTATGAGTGTGCATTGAAATTTTTTCTATTCAGGCACTTAACTTTGGTAATTTACAATATTTTGACTCAACATTTTCAACATGCGTGTTTTTTCATACCACCTCATGAACAGTACAGCTGTGCAGGGGGGATGTAGCCATGCTGTCTGAGGGAGGTAGGAGAGTGGGAGTGTTTGATTGTAATACTGTTGGTGTTGTTAGTATGTTATGTTAATAATGTGGGATGCTAAATATTTACCTATTTGGGTGTGTATTCTTTGGGGGGAGTTTGTATATGTGGATCATATTGAATTATATAGGTTTGGTGCCGGGAACACTGCCTCATGTGAGACAAGTGATTTTTGCTTTTCAAATTGCTTAGTTGTTGATGTTGTTGTTACTGATTCATGGCAATTGTTGTTGAGTAGCTCTATGCCCATAAGACAATGTGGGTATAGGGGTTACTTTACTTGTTTGCACTATGGCATGTTACTTTGTTCTAAATTGAGCAACCGTGTTTCAACCACCTTTCTGTTGTTAGTTTCTGGTGATGTTGAACTGATTCCAGGACCTTGTTCTTTGGATTCTATGTCTTCCTCTCAAGCATCATCTTTGAATAATTGTTTGAAATCCTGTCATGGATTTAAAATTACCCATTTGAATGTTTGTAGTTGAATCCCTAAGATTGCTGCAATCGAACAGCTTATTGCTCTATATCTGCCTGATACTGTTGCTTTATCAGAAATGCGGTTGAAGCCGGGGGGGTGCCCGATAATGTGTGTCATATCGGGGGTTATAACATTTTCAGGGTAGACCGTAAAGGTCAAAAAAAGGGTGGTGGGGTCTTGATTTATTATAGGGATCATTTAGAAATTCATTTGTTAAGGTCTAGTGAGGATTTGGATTGTGATACTGATTGATTGGTTTTGTAATTTGTTCTTGGAGGAAAGAGAAGTTAAATGTGGGCTGTTTATATAATCCCCCTAAATGTGGTCTTCAAGGACTTAAACATTTCTTAGATGTTTGTGAAGTTTATTTAAAGCAGAGTGATTCTGTTGTTGTTGGAGATATGAATTTTAATTGGAGGGCTAAGGACACCATGGGGCTCGAATCTCTTCTTCTCTCTTACTGACTGACTCAGTGTATAAATGTGCCTACACGTCTCAATCCCATCTCACAGAATCATTCTCTGTTGGATTGGGTTTTGGCTAATAGAGTGGGGAGGGTAGGGGCCTCTGGTGTCTTGGAAGATTCAGTAAGTGACCACATGGCCTCCTTTTGTGTCCTAGATTTTCGTTGTCTTAAACTCCCTCCTTCTGTGTTTCAGACTAGATAATTTAAAAGGATAGATTATTCTCTGTTATATTCTTCTTTGAGGTTAATTGATTGGTTATTTCTTGAATGTATTCCAGATGTGGATACAGCACTAGATTTTTTTTGCAGCCAACTTCTTCCCATTCAGGAATCCCTTTTCCCTTTGTGGACCATTTGATGTAGAGGTTCCCCCCGGATGGTTTGGTCCCAGGATTAAGAAATTAATTAAGGAGTGGGATAGTGCTTGGACAAATTTAAATTAACTCCCAGTAGAGTTTCAATAGATCTCTTCCGTGGACTTCAGAATTTAGTCTCTCAAACTGTTAGAAATGCTAAGAAAGCTTTTTTCAGGGATTGCTTTGAAGGTAGCTGGGCAGATCCAAAGAAGTTTCAGAATAATGTAAATTCTTTATTTTCTCGTAAATCAAAATCTGACATCCAGAAATTAAATGTTGACAACAAAGAAATGGGTGACTTGCCCAAAATTGTATAATTGTTAAATTCTAAATTTTCAGATCTAAGTTTAGATCTTTTTTCCCTCAGGCTGGTAATACTAAATCCTTTTCCTCTATTTCTTTTGTAGATGGAACCAGGTTTTTGTTTAAGGAAGTAATATCAAATGACATTTTCATCTTCTGCAGTTTCTCCCAAATAAAGGGACTGACTGTGGGGAAGGGTTAGATGCCCACTTCTTAAAATTGGCTATCCCATTTATTACGGATCCCCTTTGTTATAGTTTTAATATGTCATTGGCTACAGGTGTTTTTCCCCTGTCCTGGAAGAAAGCTAAGGTGGTTCCAATTCCAAAAAAGAGCTGTGCTACTTCCATGGATGATTATAGGCCAATATCAATACTGATTCCCTTTAGCAAACTACTTGAACGTTTAGTGGCTAAGCAAATTGATGCCTATTTGGTTACCCATGATTTGTTGTCAAGGCAACAACATGGGTTCCATAACCATTTTGGTATGGGCACGCTCTTGGTTGGGTTCATGAACACTGTCCTACATGGGTTTGAGAAGGGTTTGATGACTGGAGTGGTGTTTGTGGACCTAACCAAGGCTTTTGATTTGATTGATCATGGTTTGGCTTGCACAAAATTGAAAGATCTGGTGTTTTCTGATGCTGCTGTTTCTTGGTTCTATGATTATCTGAGTAACAGATGTCAATTTGTTCAAGTAGGTTCTGTGCTTTCTGTTGTTTTTCCAATTAGTTGTAGTGTGCCTCAGGAGTCCATTTTGGGACCCCTGTTATTTTCTATTTTTATTAATCAGCTTGCTGGAGTTTGCAAGTTTAGCGAATCACTGCTTTATGCAGATGATCTTGTAATCTGTGCTTAGTCAATTTCTGTGCCTGAACTTTCTTGTTCCCTAGAAAAGGAATTTGGTGCCATCTGTTCTTGGCTTACTTTAAATACTATGGTTTTGAACTCAACTAAAACAAATGTTATGTTATTTGGTACGCAATTTATGTTGGTGGACACCCCAGAACTGAGGATATCTGATTTTCGGGGTGGTCTGCTTGAACAAGTGTCTCAGTTTAAGTATTGGGGCACACTATTGGATCCAAGTTTGACCTTTTCACCTCAGATTCAGTCTATAGTTAAGAAAGTAAATCAAAGAATAGGGGTGCTATACAAATTCAAGTCATTCTTCTCTCAAGCAACTAGATTAGCAATTGCTATTGGTTCTCTTTTTCCATATTTTGATTACAGTTCTTGTTTATATTATAACATAGGTACAAAAGAAATGCAAACACTGACTGTGGCCTATAATAATATTTGTAGATTTGTAGATATTTGTCCCAATAGGACACATCAGTGTAATCTTTATTCTCAGTTGGGGTAGATTTCCACCTAGTTGCAGAATATAATATTTTGTTGGCTATCTGATGTATAAATGTTTTTACTTTGGCTCCTTTTTTCCTCTTTCTGATCCTGTTGTAATGAGAGAATTGCTTCCCAGCCTGAGGTTGGCTGATGGCCCCCTATATTTTGTCCCCAGGTCTCAGCTTAGAATAAATTCTAGAGCTTTTTCAATAGCAGCAACCTTGTATTAGAATTAATTCCTACTTGATGTTAGAATTGCTCCCTTTGATTTAACTTTTAAACAAAGATTAAAAAGTTATTTATTACATACATCTGCTTGTAACTGTAATTTGTAATTTGTATTTTTTGGTTCTGTATTGCTGTTAATTGTATTTGTGTACTTTTGTATGTTTTTTTTGTTGGGATCGGGCCTGAAAAGGGACCTTTGGTCCAGTGCCTTTACCTGGTTACCAAAGAATAAATTAAATGAAAATGAAATGTTATTTCTCACATCCTGCTTGAAATATATTTTCACACTTGTGGTGTAGAGTGGCACGGTCGCTGTGAGGAAACAGCTTTGTGGACTGATTAATGAAATGACAGTGCCAGTGTTCATGAGGAAGGGTCCCAAAAAGGCCATGCTGAAAATTTTGTGAAAAATTTCCAAAACTGGCCGAATTTTGAGCATGCATTGAAAATTTTCAATGCAGACATGTAACTTTGGTGATTTACAATCTTTGACTCCAGAATTTCAACATACCCATTTTTTCACACCACCTCATGAACAGTACAGCTATCATTTTTCACATCCTGTCCAAAATGTGTTTTCACACATGTGACATGGAATGGCATTTTAGAACAGATTTGAACATTTTCACCTACAGGGTTTATGAGGTGGGGTCATAAGAAGACTATGTCAAAAGTTTTGGGTCAAAATATTAAAGAAAGAAAGAATTTGTTAAGTAACATTGTTTGCAGGGATGTCATTTGTACCTCTAGGGAACATGCTGCCTTACCGTGCCAGCGAACTGAGTTCAGGTGTGAACTCAGTGAGCTGGTTTACTCTGACAAGGTTGATGGGGAAGATGCTGCAGCATACAGCACCAGTCACAGCCTAGGTAGGGACTTGGCAGTGTTTTGGCACAGACACCACACCCTGTGATGGATCAGGGAACCTCACCCACAAGTTATCAACATGTGTGTTGGGGTCTGCTGGGACCATGCACTGCATCAGGAATGTCTCAGATATTGTATTTTGCTCATGAAAGGACCTGTGCAAATGAGAATACAATTCCAGGAACGTCTCCAATATTGTGTTTGTTTCATTTTGCGCATGTCCCAAAGGGACCTGCTCAAATGAAAATGCAGTTCAAATATCATAAAAAGAAGGGGAATTATTTGCAAAAAGCTACATTAATGCAGACATTTAGGGTTGTAAAAACTCAAAGTGTACAAAGATGGGAAATGTTTGTCAACCCTAATGCCCACCACTACCCTGGATCAGACGAGCTCAAATATAGGCCCAGTGTGAAGAAAGCGCTGGCAGATTATGTTGCCCATGCTGTATCCTGAAGGGACCTGCATGAATGAAGATACAATTCCACTATCTCAAAAAGAAAGTGCATTATTTGCAAAAAACTGTGCAAATGCACCATTTAGGGTTCAACTTACCTCAACAAAAGTAGGGAAATGTAGCATTAGGGTTTCCTACCCTAACTCCCCCAGCCAACCAAAGGACAGGACCACACAAGTAACCACAGACAGCCATTATTAGGTATTAAATATTCCACAACTCTGTTTGGTTGCCAGAGTTCTAACAAGGTTATATTAACCCATGTTACCCTGCCATCCACTGCCTGATCACCGCGCATTTTTTTTTCTCATTGTCATCAATGCCGTGCCAGCCATTTCCAGAGAGGCTCTTTTTATCAGTAAAACATGTTTGTTACATTCTCTGACACCCTCACACATGGCAGGCAGCATTATGAACCACAGTAGTGGAATGGCAATCAACTCTATAGTTTAATATGTCAACCCCCCAAAAAAAATTAAGTGCTATATACATTGTGAATGTGGTACCCTGCACACACACACACACACACACACACACACACACACACACACACACACACACACACCTGTCACACTAGCATTCACAACAGAGATAGCTTATTCATCTAATGTACAACACTAAACGTTTGCTATTAAAAGTCTAGAAAGCTCTGTGCCATTCAGTATCATCCCAGTGAGTTGGAATGAAATGAATGTTTACCAAAAGGTTTTAAACAAAAAAATAACAGTTCACAAATACATGTTATCACTGCCTTAGCAGTGAGGTGCCTCTCCCTGCAATCAGCTGAGCGACTTGACTGAGCAGTAAACCTATAATAGTGGGAAAATGAAATAAAAACAAATAAATCAATGAAAGCTTGTTTCTGTAAGATACACACATCAACAAAGTAGAAATTCAGTTCCCAAATGAAACTATATATCAGGCTGTGATTTTGTGTTGGAAAGTACGATCGTTGTGCCCCCTCCCCCATTCATGGGTTTACAATACAGCTGATGTCACAGTACTGAGTACTCAATTCAGTGACTGTGTTTGTACTAAATAAAACCTTTGAGTAAATAAATATCTATTTGTCGGTGTGTGTTTTTCTTTTTTTGGTTCATTACTTCCTAACAATCCTAATAAGCTGGCCATTGAATGTATCTGTGACCCCCCACACACACACACATTAGAATGGAATCCCAGTAGAATAAATGTCAATTTAAAATTTCAGTAACAGACCTGCACTTTTTTTGCATACCAGTAGCATCCCTTCTAAAACCAAAAGATTTTTTTAAAGTAGCCCAGGCACCATTAACTGAATGCCCTGACTAGTGATCCTAATAGATTCAATAGCCAATTTCATCTTTGGAAGGGGGACTGGGGGGGGGGGCTGTAACAAGTACACTTTTGCATAACTATTTCTAAAAGAAAAAAGTATGACTCCTCCCAAAATCTAAATGCATCCACTTATATGGCAGATTACAAATGTGACCAACAGCAATCATGACTGTTTATTTGCAAGTTTTACAAAATCTAATCTTTGATTTTGAGCACACGCAGAACAGGCCCATTACATCACTGAATGGTACTACTGCACATGCTCAGAGATGAAGTTTCTTACTTGTAAATGTTGAAATAACACATTTTCACTTGTTCCATTAAAAAAATAGCCACATTCCTTGCAGTGAGAGAAATAAAATATTCAAAATCAATCATCCTTGCTAATATATTTGGATGTCTTCCGTTCTGTAGTTCATTGCTCATCACCGCTACAGCACATTAGACTATGCCAAACATTCATAACAGATCACCGTAGTGATCAGCAGCTCATTCTCCTGCTTCCTCTTGACAATTATGCATTCAAAGTTCTACATTGGGTGGAAGGACTATTTTATTTGCAAAACACAATTTTCATTTAAACTAATTCATTTCAGAACAGGCTACATATATAAAATAGACAGTACCTTATAATAATAGCAATAAGGTATGACCAGAGGTTAGATTAGCAGTCAGTTAATCAACTCCATTGTGTAATATGGCACTTGGCTGTGCCTCATGCCATATTACACCCCAAGAGGGTGGTTAACAGACTGTTAATCTAACTTTTGGTGATATCATATTGCTTAAAAACAAACAACATACAACTGTTTCCAGATGACACAAATGTCTTTGTCAGTAGAAGTGCAGGCCTCTGTGGCCTCAGTACTCATGCACACTCAAAGGCATATACATACTTGACAATCATGCACTTCTGCAGCCACAGGTGTAAGATATACACACTAACCTCTGGCTGCAGATGCATGGGTGCCACAAAATATATAATGCTAAAATTACAACAGTGCTTCTGTCTGCAGATGTTCAGGCCCTTTAGGGGCCTACATCTCTTCAGCCACAAGTGTAAGACATACTGTGAACACCCATTTCTGGCTCAAGAAGGTGAGGCCCCAGTGGAGCCTATTGTTACATAGACAGAAGTACTGTCACAATGTGGGCATCATGATTTCAGCAGAGGATCTAAAAATCATTTTGGGGCAACAGTTTTTCAGTTACACGGCAGCATATAGAAAACCCTATAGTATCTGATCATGCTATTTAGAGAAGTACCTCATACAGTTTGTGTGAGTACCTCTGGCTGCAGAGGCACAGGCTCCATGCAGCCTACTGTCTGCAACCATTCAGGTGCTTCTGTAGCCACATGCACTCATGCACACAGTACAACATACACACATGTGTGGCTGAATAAGCACAAGCCCCTGTGGGGCCTGTGCTTATGCAGCCACATATACTAATCCAAGAAAGTAGCACATTAGTGATACTGCAGTTATGTCATCTGGAAACAGTTACATGTTTGTGTTGCCTGATGAGAGCTGTCTGTGGCTTCTTGTATGGTCTTCTTGTCCTGTTGCACTTGGGTGGGGGGGCTTTTGTTGCATTAAGTTGAACCATAACTGGTACATTACATCATTTTTTTGCACAAAACAAACAAATAACAAAAACATGCATAAACAGTAGGGATTTTTTGTACCCTAACTCCTGATTACCTTATCCCCTTTCCCTCTTTTGTGCTTTTGCTTTCTTCTTATCCCTCTTTTTTCCTTCCTTCTCCCACATTCTATCTCAACCCCCATTTCACAGATTGTTTGTGATTATTTATCTCTGATACGCATTTAAAAGACTAACTAAAACTGTTTATTTCTATACACTTTGGGTTACTAACACTTACCTGACAATAATAGATTTACTAGAATTGTTTTTTTTAATAAATTTACTAGAATTGGTTTATTTTAATAAATGATATAGTTTTCAGAATTATCTTGAACACTCTACTTTGGAGTGGCTGAGCTCATTTTTAGATGTTTTCAGTGTTGATTTTCAAGTATTGTCTATTATGCCATTAATATTTATATGCATTGACATACCAATCTGGGCTGAGTATATTATATTATAAATAATTCTGACCTTTAGTGCATGCAGTATATGAAAATTGCTGAATGTTTCTTTAAAATATTATGTATAAATGATGCAGTGTTTGCTTTGAGCTCCACCCCCTGGCAAAGACTCACACCAGTGTTCCAGAGGGATGCCACATCACTTGATGCCACAGAGTTGGCATATATTTTCCTCTTTTGTTTAAATTTAATTTATTAACCTAGTAATAAACATGATTATTTTAAGCCACATGAGCTATCATGCTTGTTTACAATAACACCCTCTGCATATCATTCAACTGGTTACATCACAAAAATGTTCACATTAATGTACACACAATTTAGAATCTGCATATAAAACATTTTATTCTACTAGATTACAAGAAATATCAATAATAGTCAAAATAAAAACAACTAAAAATTAATAATATCCTCATGCATCACATCAAGCAACAGTCAGTTGGTTCTTACAACCACAGTTTTTCTTCTCCATAGCAACCAATTATTGCAGGACTCTGTCACCAGAAACAGGATCACCAAAATGAAAGTGCTAAGACTGTATAATAGAGTTCCAAAATAATGGGGTACAAACTAAAAATCATACCTCCCTTCAACAGTAACATTAACCCATGTGGAGGTAATTATAATAATCTAGTCCTAAAACGTGAAACATTTTGGATTATTGGATTATCATGTTGCAAGCCAATAGTGCACTGGGTTTGAATACAGGTTTTGAAATTAAGCCATATTTGGAAAAGAGATAATTACTGTCCACCTTTTAATTCTAAGTGCCTTCCTTGTATATATTTGTATTATAATTTTGTTGTTCTTTTGAGCTATATATATATATATATATATATATATATATATATATATATATAAATAGTATTTGTTTTTTATATTTATTTTCTTCTTTTAGCCATTTCTGAGTTTTTCCTTTTTGAATATGTCTGACTTTAAGAACTGGGAAAAGTGTGGGTTTAAATCATCTGTCAATATGACATCACACTTCTGTAACCTATAAAATCTTTCCTGCTGGATTTGAAATCTTAGCCTTTGAGAAAGGGTCGAATAATAGACCAGAAATGCATTAGGCTTGTTTTACATCATGTAATAAAGTATTTTAACTTTTTTTCAGTGTTCATAGTGATATGTGGTGGTGAGTGCCCAAACATCTTTTGTTTTGTAGTTATTTCTGTGTTTGAGAGTACCACTTTTCCTTGTGCATGCCCTTAATGTTTGCAAGTTCACTTTCATGTGGGTTTTGATGCATAGGTTGCAGGTATCATACTGCATAAAACCACAGCTGACTATACACCGCATTGTTTTTAGTGCTTCCTTTTTGAAATCACAATGAATCCATCTTTAGAAGCCACTCCGAACATCTTTCAGAGTGGGAGCCAAACAGCGATGCCTGCATCAAGCAACCCTTTGAGCTCTGTTGAACAATTACTAAATGTGGCAGGATCTGTGAACCCCTTCCTTATGGAAGAAGAGAGAGGGTATGGCCTACCATCAGAAATGGCATCCCTCAGAGGCATTTAGACATCTTGAAAAATTAACCATTCAGCTCAGGATACTGTATTGGAATATCACTAACATGGAAGCATATCTCCAGGTAAAACGAATACCATGCGGTTTAAGGATTGACTTGAAACTGCATATGGGACAGACAAATACAGATTTTATGACTGAGTGGGAGCACATTCTTACTGAAGCTAGTTTGAAACTTATTGCTTTAATTTTGAAATTCAGTACAGAAAAAGAACAAAGTGTACTCACAGATTTTAAAGCAGAAGAACAAGAGGTTTTAAGACTGAATATTAACAATACTCTTGAATTTGACCGTCTCCATAGAAATTTACAAGACACCCTAAGAAGATTTGACTTAGAACTGAAGAAGGCCGAACAAACTAAATTTTTACTGGACGAAACAGATTTTGAACTAAACCGAGTTTATACTTGGAAAGATAAGCCACAGAAAAGTATTCTTAAAAGCAACAAAAATGTGTCCTTTGATTTCAGCATGCACCAAAGTGAGCTGGAAAGTGAAGAGGGGGATCGGAACCCTTTTTTAGAACAAAGGCTTCAGGAACAGGAAAGAGCACAAGTAGGAGCTATGGCACAGCAGCAGACCCCACCGCCTCAACAATGACATTTCCAACCAAGGAGGAGCCCGCGTCTCAATTACCAAGGAGGAGACTCTCATCCGAGAACAGCATTCGGAAAAGGTTGAGAAGGGAGAGATGGAAGACAACAAGCAGGGTACAGGTACCAGTATTACAGGCAGAAGCTGTACAGCAGACGCCCTTACCGGGGACGGAGGAGGTGAGTGCATCACAACAAATTATTAATTGGCTGACTGCACTTTGACTGAAGCTGAAATCAGTCTATTAAGGAAGGGCCTTAACTTTGTTCCAGTGATTGAGATTAACCATATACAAATGGTCATAGACATGTGCTTATTATGTAGAAAGTTAAATCTTGCTGCATTTTTTAACAAAAGTAATGATGCTATTGGCACTAGTAATGAATTGAATAATGTTTTCAAACTGTGCTCGACTTTCTGTCCCCACCCCCCATATCAAGCAGTAACTGTGTTTAAACAACTTGTGGAACAAGATTTGTCCTATTCAACATCTTCATTAGTGATCTTGCAGATGGACTAGAGGGTAAGGCTTGTCTGTTTGCAGATGACACCAAGATCTGCAACAGAGTAGATGATCCAGATGGGGTGGGCAGAATGAGAAGAGATCTGGATAAACTATCAGAATGGTCAGAAGAGTGGCAACTGGGATTTAATGCAAAGAAGTGCAAAATCATGCACATAGGGAAGAGAAACCCTGAAGCCACTTATAGGCTGGGAGGGGAGTTGCTAGCAGTCACAAAGGAAGAAAGAGACTTGGGCATCATCATCACTGATGACCTAAAATCATCAAGCAGACCTCTAAAGCAGTAGGTAAGGCTAGGGGTGTTAGGGTGTATTAGTAGAGGTATCACAAGTCGTAAGAGAGGAGGTAATAATCCCTCTGTACAAGACATTAGTTAGGCCCCATCTGAGTACTGCATGCAGTATTGGAGGCCACACCTTCACAAGGACATTAACCAAATTGAGGCAGTCCAGAGAGGGCAACCAAAATGATGCAGGGACTGCATCAGAAGACATATGAGGACAGATTAACGGAGCTCAATATGTATACCCTTGAGCAAAGGAGGAGAGAGGTGATATGATATAGACATTTAAACACCTTAAGGGCATAAACAAGGTGAAAGAGTCTAACATGTTTAAATATAAGAAAAATAGCAGGACAAGAGGACACAGCATGAGATTAGAGGGAGGCCGATTAAGGGGGAATGTGAGGAAATTCTTTTTCACATAAAGGGTGGTAGATGCATGGAATGGCTTACCACAAGAAGTGGTGGCTTTGAATACAGTGCAGGGCTTCAAACAGGCATGGGATAGGCATAAGGGAGCAATACAAATGACTAGGAATAGATAGGTCACTGACAGAGCAAAGGCTGATGGCACATTTATAAGGTAGAAAAAGAAATGGGCAGACTGGATGGGCCTTGCGGTCCTTATCTGCCGTCAACTTCTATGTTTCTATGTTTCTATGAATGCATTGTTGAACAAACCACCAGTTTTTAGATTTAACAACTTATCCAGAAATGAACGCGATGCAATAGTGACACTTCAAAATAAGAAAGATGTGATCATAAAACCAGCCGATAAAGGCGGTGCAGTGGTTTTGTGGCAAAAATCAGATTATATCAAAGATTCTTTAAGACATTTGCAAGACACAACATGTTATGAAAAAATGAATTATGATCCAACTGTGGATTTTAAATTTGCAATAGATGAAGTGGTGAATGGTGCCTATGTTAAAGGAACAATAACCAAAAATGTCAGAAACTTTTTAATTACAGGATTCACCAAAATGGCAACTTTTTATCTTTTGCCAATAGTTCATAAAACATTACAGAATCCTCCAGGTCACCCTATTGTGAGTGGTTTAGGATCTCTGATAGAACCGCTCTCACAGTACCTGGACTCGTGGCTTAGACCTGCAGTAATGAACTTGTCTTCATATGTTAGAGATACTAAAAACATCCTGAACATTTTAGATACAATAACTATGAAGGAAGATTTTCTTTTGGTGACTCTAGATATCGGGTCTTTGTACACACATGTTCCACAAGATGGAGCTTTGGATGCAGTTGCTCTCTTTTTAAGGGGAACAGAAATTGATACAGCACCACCCACTGTTTTCTTTTAAAGCTGCTTGAATTTGTCCTGAAGTATAATGTTTTTGTTTTTGATCAATGCATTTACAAGTAGATCTCTGGAATTGCAATGGGGGCTACCTGTAGAAACATAGAAACATAGAAACATAGACTTTGACGACAGAAAAGGACCACTTGGCCCACCCAGTCTGCCCATTTCCCTACCTACTGGATAAGCTGCAGATTCTAGTTAACCAACAGCATGCTTCCTGCAACCCCGCACTATAATTGCTTTGTGTCTGTCCCAAGCATGTTTGAATTCTCCCACTGTTTTAGACCCAACGACCTCCTCAGGAAGGCTGTTCCATGTATCCACCACTCTCTCCGTGAAAAAGAATTTCCTCACATTACCCCTGAGCGATCCCCCCTCTATCTTTAAACTGTGCCCCCTTGTTCTTACACATCTCTTTTTCTGAAAGATGCTACCCTCCTGGACTTTGTTGATTCCCTTGAGGTACTTGAATGTTTCTATCATGTCCCTCCTGTCCCTCCTTTCATCAGGGGTATATATATTAAGCTCTCTCAGTCTCTCTTCATATGGTTTCTGATGTAGACCCTGCACCATTTTAGTTGTCCTCCTCTGGACTGCTTCCATCCTGTCTATGTCCTTGTGTAGATGAGGTCTCCAAAACTGCACACAGTACTCCAGATGGGGTCTCACCAACTGTCTGTATAGAGGGATAATCACTTCCCTTTTTCTACTTGTGATGCCCCTTCCTATGCATCCCAGTATCCCCCTGGCTCTCCTTACTGACTTCTCACATTGCTTACCCACCTTTAGGTCATCTGATATGACTACTCCCAGGTCCCTTTCCATTTTTGTTGTTGTTAGTACCTCCCCTGCTATTGTATACTCTTCTCCTGGGTTTTTGTTTCCCAGGTACATTACTTTGCACTTCTTTGCATTGAATCTAAGTTGCCATATGTCTGACCATTCCTCCAACCTTGCCAAGTCCCCTCTCATCTTTTCTACCCCCTCTTGTGTATCAACTCTGTTACAGATCTTTGTGTCATCTGCAAAGAGGCATACCTTTCCCTCCAGACCCTCTGCAATGTCACTTATATAGATGTTAAAGAGGATTGGACCCAGTACTGAGCCCTGAGGTACTCCACTAGTAACCCCCCTTTCTTCAGAATGTGTTCCATTCACTATTACCTTCTGTGTCCTGTTGTGCAGCCAGTTCGCTACCCAGGCTACCACCCTGGGACCCACTCCCAGGCTGGCTAGCCTTCAGTGGTGAATTTGTATGTTGGGGTTTGGAAAAAAGAGTTTATACAGGATTTTACTAAGAATCTATTTTTCCTACAGGTTGTGATGTGGAAAAGATACATCAATGATGTGTTATTAATATGGGATGGTTATGAAGCAGACTTGCAATTGTTTATTGATTTTTTGCATGGCATGAATAATAAGCTACATTTTACATGCCAATGCCATTCTGAGCAGGTCCCTTATTTGGATTTGATAGTCTTGAGAAGTTTAGATGATACCAAGATAGAGACTGAGACTTACAGGAAGCCAGTGGATGGCAACACAACTCTTTTAGCCTCCAGTTGCTATCCAACACATATAATAGATAATATACCTAGGGAAGAGTTTATGCGCATGAAAAGAAACTGCATTACAAATGAGAGAGATGAACAGAAGGCTAATGCCTTACAGCAGAGGTTTTATGACAGAGGGTATAGTACTCATAACATGGGTCAAGCTAGGTCTGCTGTGAAAAATATGGAAAGGGATTCTCTTTTGAGGAAGAAACAGGATATAGAAAGAACAGAACCTCAAAATAGAATGAATATAGTCACAACCTATTCAGCACAGTTATGTGAGTTTGCAACAATTGTTAAAAAAACACTGGAATGTTTTGGCAGCAGATGAAAATTTAAAAGAATTAGCCAGAATAACACTGAGGTTATTGGAGAGCAGCAAGTCTAAAAGACCGACTAGTGCATAGTCATTTTCTGGACAGAAGTAGCACATCCACTTGGCTAACTAAACCTTCAGGCTGTCATAAATGTAACAACGGTGTCTACTGCACACCTATTAGAACTGGCAATGAATTTTGTATAGGAAATTCTGATAAAGTGTTTAAAATCAGACAACTTATTACTTGTAATACAATTGGTGTGATTTATTTGGCAATCTGTACTTGTGGCTCATTCTATGTAGAGAAAACAATACACTGCTTTAAGGTAAGAGTAGGTTAGCATCAGAGAGCAACAGAAAAGAAAGGTATTACTTATGCAACTGCACAGCATGTACTGAATACTAGAAATGCCAGGAAACATGTTTTCAGGTATATGGCTATAGACAAAGTTAATAGTAACCTACGTGGAGGTAACTATAATAATCTAGTCCTAAAAAGTGAAACATTTTGGATTATCATGTTGCAAGCCAAAAGTGCACTGGGTTTGAATACAGGTTTTGAAACTAAGCCATATTTGGAGAAGAGATAATTACTGTCCACCTTTTAATTCTAAGTGCCTTCCTTCTATATATTTGTATTATAATTGTGTTGTTCTTTTGAGCTGTGTGTGTGTGTATATATATATATATATATATATAGTTTGTTTTTCATATTTATTTTCTTCTTTTAGCCATTTCTGAGTTTTTCCTTTTTGAATATGTCTGACTTTAAGAACTGGGAAAAGTGTGGGTTTAAATCATCTGTCAATTTATGACATCACACTTCTGTAACCTATCAGATCCTTCCTGCTGGATTTGAAACCTTAGCCTTTGAGAAAGGGTTGAGTAACAGACCAGAAATGCATTAGGCATGTTTTACATTGTGTAATAAAGTATGTTAACTTTTTTCTGTTTTCAGCATGGTATGTGGTGGTGAGTATCCAAACTTCTTTTGTTTTGTACCACAGTATGAAGGAATTATGGTTATTGGTAGATTCCAAAATAGAAGGTGAACTACAATACCTTAACTAAACCTACTTTGAACATGGGAATAGAGCAGGATGCCTTCTAGCATTCTGGCCTTGAAAGAGACAGGCTGAGTGCTATGTTAAAAAGGTAAAGCACCCTCCCGCAGGCAGACTGCATGTACCCCTAAAGACAAAACCAATCACTTTAAAGATCAGTACCAAATTCACTACAGCACCATGAGGGAAGGGCAGACATGGTCCACACTAATGCAAGAATTTTTAGGTTGAATAGACCTACCCTACCTAATGGAGGATGAAGAAATAATGATAGATGGCCCCATAACTCAAGATGAGGTACAATTGATCATCAGTGACTTGAAGGAGGGAAAGTCTCCCAGCACAGATGGATTCAGTGCAGAATGTTTTCAATATTGTAAACATCACCTTGTCACTATGTTAAAGTATTTAATGCAAAGGAGGAATCTGGAGATTTACCTGACTCATGGCAATTTATGTTCATCACTGTAATCCCCAAATTAGAAAAACTAGTTGATAGATATGATTCCTGACACCCTATATCTCTACTTAACATAGATGCTAAGATACTTACAAAAATTGTAGCAAATAGAGTAAACAGAATACTACACAAATTGATGCATCTTGACCAGTCTGGCGCGTAATCCCCCAAGACATCTATCTGATGATGTCAGGTGAAGCTTATATATATCATAGGCAGGGAATCAGGCAAATAACCAACAAATAGCGATAGCAATTGATGCTGAAAAGCCTTCGACAGGCTCAGTTGGGACTTTCTCTTTGCCATCTTGTCAAAAGTTGGCATTGGTAGGTCATGTTAAGGGGGGAGAATTTATTTGATTGGCTACTAAACGTAACAAACTTTGCCAGGAAAAAGTATTAGTATTACTAAATGAGATTAGGACTCTAAGGAAAAGTCATAACCCATCTTTCCCTGAAGCCCACAGAACACAATTGTAAGTACTCTGGGACTAATATGCTGATCTTAAGAGAGAGCAGGTGGAGGATGCCATCTCTAAAATGATGTAAAAATATATAGATCAAGAGGAAAAGGCTGGGAAGTTAATGGCTTTTTATCTTTGTAAGCAGGAGAACTCCAGGCTTATTCCACCTGTTTGCTCCCCAGCTGACCAGTCTGTCAAGTCCCATCCCAGAGGTATAGCACATGAGTTTTACGTTTATTATAAATCCCTACACAGCCTGCTTCCATTCTCGCCATCTCTAGATTCTATTTCCACCTATTTAGATAAAATCCTCTTCCAGGTTCTATCAGAAGCTCAACAAGTGGAACTAACCCAACCAATTTCCATTGCTGAGGTCAGTATGGCCATTTCCTCTCTGATGGTTGACAAAGCTCCTGGCCTGGATGGTTTTACTAACAACTTTTATAACACATATTTACAGGAACTGGCCCACATTATAACTCAAGTTTTTACAGATATTTCAGAAAATGGCCTTTCAGGTCCGTCTATTGCTGAAACAATGATTTTCCTCATACCAACACCAGGAAAAAATCTGGAGCAGGTTTTTAATTACCGCCTGATTTCCCTTATGGCTATGATGATAAACAATGTATAGGGTTCTTTAATACATCCAGAGCAAGTCGGCTTTATGCCTACTAGGTCTGCTGCAGACCATCTTTGTAAACTTGCTCACATACTCTCAGTATCTGGGGATCTGGGGTAGCCAGTGGTCCTGGTGTCCCTATATGCAGAGAAAGCATTTGATAATGTTCATTGGCCTTTTTTGTTTACTGTTCTCAAATGAAACATAGAAACATAGACTTTGACAGAAGATAAGGACCACTTGGCCTGCCTAGTCTGCTCATTTCCCTACCTAGAGGATAAGCTACAGATCCTATTTAACCAACAGACTATTTTACTTCCTACCCCCCCCACAAAAATTGTCTTATGTCTGTCCCATGCATTCTTCAATTCTCCCACAGTTTTTGACCCCACAACCTCCTCAGGAAGGCTGTTCCATGCATCCACCACCCTCTCTGTGAAAAAATACTTCCTCACATTGCCCCTGAGCCTTCCCCCCTCTATCTTCAAATTATGTCCCCTTGTTCTTGCACATTTCTTTTTCTGAAAGATGCTACCTTCTAGGACTTTGTTGATTCCACTGAGGTACTTAAACATTTCTATCATGTCCCCCTCCTCCTTTCCTCAAGGATATACATATTAAGCTCCTTTAGTATCTCCTCGTATGGCTTCTCTTGCAGACCCTGCACCATTTTAGTTGCATTCCTCTGAACTGCCTCCATCCTGTCTATGTCCTTGCGGAGACGGGGTCTCCAGAACTGGATGCAGTACTCCAGATGGAGTCTCACCAACTATCTGTATGGGGGATAACAACTTCCTGTTTTCTGCTGGTGATGCCTCTCCCTGTACATCCCAGTATCCCCCCAGCCCTCCCTACTGCCTTCTCACATTGCTTGCCAACCTTTAGGTCAGCTGATATGATTACCCCCAGGTCCCTTTCCATTTTTGTTGTTGTTACTACCCCCCATTGTGTAATCTTCCCCTGGATTTTCATTTCCCAGGTGCATTATTTTGCACTTCTTTGCATTGAATCCAAGCTGCCATGCTTCTGACCATTCCTCCAACCTTGTCAAGTCCCTTCTCATCCTTTTCACACCTCCTTGTGTAACAACCCTGTTGCAGATCTTTGTGTCATCTGCCAAGAGGCATACTTTTCCTTCCAGTTCCTCTGCAATGTCACTTATAAAGACATTAAAAAGGACTGGACCCAGTACTGAACCCTGCTGTACCCAACTAGTAACCCCTCTTTCTTCAGAGTGGACTCCATTTACAATTACTTTCTGTGTCCTGTTGTCCAGCCAATGTTTTACCCAGGCTACTACCCTGGGACCCTCCCAGGCTGGTTAATTTGACTATTAATCTTTTGTGTGGTACTGAGTCAAATGCCTTGCTAAAGTCTAGGTAGGCCATGTCCACAGCCCTTCCCTGGTCTACTACTTTGGTCACCCAGTCAGAAATCAATTAGATTTGTCTGACATGACCTTCCTGCTGTGAACCCATGCTGCCTTGGTTCCTGTGCCCCACTGGCCTCTGGGTACTCAACAATTCTTTCCTTCAGAAGTGATTCCATCACTTTCCCTACTACAGAGGTCAAATGACAGGTCTGTAGTTTCCTGCCTCTGTCTTGGACCCACTTTTGAAGGGGAATCCATCTGCCTTCCTCCAGTCCTCAGGTACCACACCATCCTCCCATGATTTGTTAAAAAGCGTAGTCAGTGGTGTCACTTGTTCTCCGCCTAATTCTTTCAGAATTCTGGGGTGAATTCCATCTGGCCAGATTGCTTTGTCCACCTTCAGTTTTAGGAGTTCTTTCAGAACCTTTTCTTCTGTGAAAGGACTGGGATCAACCTCCCTATCCAGAGTGCTTCTGTTAATTGGATTAGGCACCTCCCCACCTCATCTTTTGTGAATACTGAACAGAAGTATTCATTCAGTATCCCTGCTTTTTCACTGTCCCTCTCTGCCCACTCACCATCTATTCTATTCAGCCTCTCTATTTCTCCCTTTGTCTTTCTACACTCCGTGATATACCTATAAAAGGTTTTATCCCCCTTCTTAACCAAGTTTGCTATCTTTTCCTCAGTGTGGGCCTTTGCTATTCTGACTACCCTCCCTGCTTCCTTCTGCCTTAACTGGTACAGTTCTTTGTCCTGCTCCTTCTGTGTTTCCTTATACTTCCTAAATGCTATATTTTTCTCCCTAACCTTCACCACCACCTCTTTTGAGAACCATAGTGGCTTTTTCTTTCATTTTGATTTGTTTATTTGCTTCACACAAAGGCTTGTTTCCTCTGTGATGGCAGTTTTGATATTTCCCAACTGTTGCTCCACCCCTCCTTCTAGCCTGTTTGCTAGTGCTTTTCTAAAGCACTCTCCCATCTTGTCAAAGTCAACCCTCCTGAAGTCCAGAACCCTCACTTTTGTATGGCTTGACTCTGTAGCTGAGTTTATCATGAACCACAGTTTGGTGGTCACTTGTTCCCAAATGACTACCCACTTCTA
The DNA here is from genome assembly GCA_016271365.2 of Neoceratodus forsteri. Classification (NCBI taxonomy): domain Eukaryota; kingdom Metazoa; phylum Chordata; order Ceratodontiformes; family Ceratodontidae; genus Neoceratodus; species Neoceratodus forsteri. Next base: position 914,024,853 of record CM057454.1, on the reverse strand, counting down.
GATCTGAGATCCTCTCACTGTCCCCATTTGAGAGTACGAGGTCCAAGATTGCTCCCTCATGAGTAGGTTCCAAAACTAGCTGTCTGAGGCATTCCACCTGAAGGGCATCAAGAATGGCCCTACTTTTGGATGTGACTGCAGCAAAGGTGCTCCAGTTGACATCCAGCATATTAAGGTCCCCCATCAATAGTATCTCCCCTTTCTCTGCCATTCTAAGTATGCCTTCTATCATATCCTTGTCCATTCCCTCCCCCTGAAATGGGGGTCTGTATAAACCCCTGTGCAGATTGTGGTGCCATTTCCAGTCTCTAAGGTGACCCACAGTGCTTGCTCTCCTCCGTTTACTCTTTTGCTCAGTTGCTTTTATCCCTCCCCTTACATAGAGAGCTACTCCACCCCCTCTTCTCCCCTCTCTGTCTCTCCTGTAGGTTGTGTACCTTGGTATGTTAACATCCCAGTCATGGTTCTCTGTGTACCACATTTCTGTGACTGCTACAATATCCAGGCATCCCTCTTCCATCAAGGCCACCAGTTCAGGGAGCTTGTTGCCCAGACTACGGGCATTGGTACTCATTACCATCCATTTCTTGATGGCCTTACCTCTTTTTGCCCCATCCCTGTCCTTACTGCATTTGTCCCTTTCTCCATTTATCCCTGCACTTCTCCCCATCGACATCTCTATGTTGGTGTCTACCTCACTTAGTACTCTGATTTTTTGGGGGGGCTAGAATTTCCCTGCTCCTCTCCAGTGCCTCCCACCTTGGCTAGTTTAAATGTCTGCCAATGTAGCATTTAAACCTATCATCTAGGATCCTGGGTTCCATCCTGGACAAATGCATGCCATCATGCCTGTATAGGCCTGAATCCCTCCTGGTGGACCCCCAGTCCCCAATGAAGCCAAATACCTGAACTCTGCACCAGTTTTTCAACCACCGATTGAATCTCATGGTGTGGAGCACCCTAGTCTCACCTATGCCATAGACAGGCAGCATCTCCGAGAAGTTTACCATGTGTGCTATTTGTCTAAGGCCACTCCCCATCTCCACAAATGCTTCTTGCACTGCTCTGATCCCTTTCTTAGCCAGGTCATTTGTCCCTAGGTGGACAATGACATCCAGCTCCCTCCCTGTGCAGCTGCTCCTGTGATCCTGAGGATTCACTCCCTGTCCCTCCAAGCCATGGCACCAGGCAAGCACCTTACCTCCCTCTCCCCGTCCTTCCCCAGTTCTACCTTTCCAACAATGGAGTCACCCACCAGGAGTTGTTTACTTCCCCTGTGGGGTCCCATGCCACCCTCCTGTCGGTCTTCTTTGTGGTGGTCCCCAGCATCCTTCTTGGTCTCCACTGTGGGTGCCTCCATAGAGGAACCACACTTTTCCAGAACAGCATAGAAATTGTGGAGAGGTACAACTGGAGGGATGCACCTCTGTTCCACCACCCTCACCCTCCCTGAGCCCACTGTGGTCCAACCACTCCTCTTTCTTGGCAATCTGTGAGGCAATGGCAGTGACCCTGGTGGTCTCTGTGTGGGAGAGGAGGTCCCATAAATCCTGGCCAACTCAGCCTGGAGATGAGCAACCTCCTCCCTCAGCCCAGAGAGGTGCCTGCAGATGGGACAACACTGCATCCTCCAGAATGTCTTCCAGAAGACTGCTGCGCCACAGCAACTGCACGGCACCACTCCCATCATGTCTTATTTCTGGCCCCCTAATTGTTGTTTGGAATACTTACTCTTTCATCTGTTTGTTTATTTCTTTTTTTCTTTTCTGTCCCTACTTACACCTCTGTGCCCTGTTAGCTCCTTATCTTCCTGTTCTGAGACAAGAAGTTCCTATATTTCTCAGTAGTCTCCTTACTTGCTCAGAGTCAGACCTCCAGCAGCCAGGGGGGAATGGAGAGCTACGCTTGCCCTTTTAGGATGGTGAGTCTTTGGTGGCTCTGTGATCACTCACTTCCTGCTCCCAAACAGGAAGTTCTTGAATTGTGTGGTTTTCCATCATAATTCACAAGTGGGCTTCAGACTTTGTATGCTTGTCCCAGTGCCAAAATACATCTCATTTCTGTTGCACTGTGGTACCAGGCAAGGGTGCCCATTGTCTCCTTTTTTGTTTGATTTGTATCTGGAACCACTGATACTCAAACTAAAAGCTAATCCAATCATTAGGCTCATTAGGCTTGTCCCACTACCAATGTTCTGTTTATGCTGACAACATTTTTCTCCATGTCACTCAACCAGTAACAGCTATCCCAGCAATCCTCAAAACCATTAGTCTTTATGGTTCCCTTTCAAATTATAAATTAAACACAAACAAAACAGTCATGATGCCATTAAACACCTTGCTCACTCTTGCGGACATCTCACACCTTGGTCTTGTCTAAGTGCCTCAGAGTTTGCGGTACCTAGGGATTGACATTACAACAGACCCACTTCAGCTTGAAAAGCTCAACCTAGATGCTTTTATAGCCACAATTAAATCTGACTTGAAATGGTGGACTACTCTACCCTTTACTCTTTTGGGTAGGGTTAATATAATTAAAATGAATGTTCTTCCCAGGATTTTCTACCCCTTACAAATGTTGCACATCTGTATTCCTATATCCTGGCTCAGAATGGTGCAATCTGGCAAACCCCATCACAGGGCATATAATAAACTCATAGCTCCTAAAACTGTAGGCGGTCTACAGTTACCAGCCTTTTGAATTTATTACTGGGCTTCTCACATAAGTAAATACCTTTAATGGCTCTGCCTGGCTGAAGTGACTGATTCTGTGTCCTATGCCCCATTATGGCTCAAGATAGAACAGGAACAGATCTGCTTACATGGACTCTTTCCCCATTCATTATTATACATGAAGCACAACTTACTCCCTCCTATGCTCTGGCATTCAGTGATTGGAACAACCCTCTTGTTACATAAACAAATGTCTGCAACCTTGTCCCTAAACCTCACTACAGATATTGTGTAGCCTATTGTTAGGAACTCTAATTTTAAAATAGGTGGTAAGACTATCCCCCAGGCTGGTTACACAATATTAAAAACTCCCCCTCTCCGAACCTTTCTGTGAGGGGCGCTTTATTCTGTTTGATAAGACTAAAAATCACCTGCCCCTCCCTACCCCTGCAGTATTTAAGTATGTTCAACTCAAACATGCTGTATCTCAACATATGGGTCCACTACTGTGGCTGGTGACCTCTGATCCCTTTTTTCTTCTTTAAAAGTCTTGGCCTTGGTTCCCCATGCTATTTCTAAAATATATCGGGCCTCCTATCTGAATTGTATAGGACTAGGGATGGCTTCTGTCCTTATTGGCGTAATATTTTTCCAGAGGTCTCATTTAACTGGTCTAAGACATGGAAGGATCTTTTTTTGTTACATTACACAGGACAAATTACATTTGACCCAATTCTTTATTTGACATAATCTCAATTGCACCACTCAAAAATTTGTTAAAATGGGTAAATCCCACAATTTGGTCTGCACTAGGTGTGGGTCTAGGAAGGGCACTTTGATGCACATTTTGCGGGACTGTGATTTAGTTTGCCCACTTTGGTTGGAAATAATGGACTGGATGGATCCTCTTTTGGGGCTTAATTAATTATTTAAGCCTGAAGTTTGTATTGTTGGAGACTTTCACACCATATCTGCCAAAGAACAGAAATACAATATGGCGATGATCTCTCTTTTAGTTAAAATATACTGGTTTTACGACACTGGAGAGATCAGCTTCCATTGTCATATATGGTATGGTTCAATGAGGTTTTGTGTAATCTGACATGGAAAGACTTATAGCCAGCACTCATAATAGACTGTCAATTTATGGCAAAAGATGGTCTAAGTTATATATTCTTTATACTCTTTTAACAGTCCCACATACTGGTTAATTTTCCACCTTTTTGGTATTTTTCTATGGCTTTTGTTGCTGCATATTATGGAATCTTCAATAATGTAATAGCCTGGCTCTGTTATTGCCAGTTACTTCTTTTGGATATTTGCCTTTATGCTATATTGCCTTGGATGTCTTTGCCATGGATCACACTCACTTCTGTATGTATATAGTTTGTTATAGTTGATTCATACATTTTTTTCTCATTTTTGGGGGTTGTTTGGCTGTTGTCACTGTTTGTTAAATAATAAAATAAACTAAATTAAAAACAAAACTAAATTTGGCTTTGGGGATGCATTTTTTTGGCTGGCTGTGTGGCATTTACTGCTGCCCAAGAGCACGGGTAGAAGTCAGTGGTATGGTCTCAGACCCCCTAGTGATAGGTAAAGGAACTTGACAAGGGTGCCTCCTCTCCCCTGTATTGTTTACCTTGAATATTGAACCTCTGGTGGCCCTGGTCAGGGCACACTAATTCCTAGAAAACATCACAATGGGGGATTAAAGAACTGGATTTCACTCTATGCAGATGATACAATGCTGTATCTTAAAAATCCAGTCCACACCTTTCTGGTCCTAAAGCAAATCTTGATGGATTATGAAGCTGCCTCTGGGTTTAAAATTAATGTGGGCAAAACAGAGGTAGTCCTAAAAATGTGGAACAATGACCCCCAAATTAAGACAGCTGCTCCCATTTAAATGGATCGCCACACAGATTTGATATTTCAGTGTCCATGCCCCTGTTGGATTGATGGGCCTCTACCAAGTAAATTATGGTAAACTTGATCACAGAATTATTGGCAGATTTAAAACATTGGGAACTGCTGCCCTTTTCCCTTTTTGGAAGAATAGAATCACTTTGCATGAATACTCCCCCAAGATTTCTGTTTCTGTTCCAGTTGTTGCCTTTCCATGTCCCCAGTAATGACTGGATGAAAATGAACAAAGCCCTACATCACTTCCCATTTGGTGGTAAGACAGCAAGGGTTAATTGGAGAGATATGTAGAGGCCAAAAGCAAGTGGAGGCACTGGCCTCCCGAATTTGAAACTCTACTATCAGATGGGGTAATGTTTGCCATAGATAGATTGCAAAAAGGGTGGGGAAGACAGTGTTTGTATGACAATGGAACAAAACAACAATGCAGGTCACTCATCACTGGAAGTGTTCAACACCCCCTCAAAAAACTAACTGCCCATTCCACTGCAAACCACTGGTTTAAACAGCTTTATTTAAATTAGTGAACAATGCGGCAGGAACTTCACCTCAACCACCCCCTAACATGACAAACCCACATAGCTAGATGTATAGGGTTTCTCCTTCCAAAGACAGATATCACCATCACAAAGTGAAAGAGTTCTGGCCTTACGTGATTTTCTCAGTTCATGCACAATGGCACTATTAAACCATTCAACTAGATACAAACAGAATTTACCCTGTGGTGCTCTGATATTTTTCACTATTTACAAGTTACCTCTTTCCTTAGGGAAGGTACCAGACTTCAAGCTCTACTAACAGTTCCACACCCCTGATTGAAGTAATCATGAGTGCAGGCAATGGTCAACTCCAAAAACAGTACATCTCTCACTTAGCTCAGTGTTACATACAGAATAGGGAAACATCACCTTAATGCCAGACAGCCTGGGATACGGAGATAGGCAGGGGACTAACTCCAAAAGAATGAAAGACCATATGAAAAGGAATATTCTGCACATCAGGCTCCAATAATTGGAAAGAATTTTGGTAGAAAATTGTTAGTCACTTTTTCCTCTCCCCTCCTGTACCAAACATTACACTACAGGTCACAATGACAAACGTGGGGAGGTGGGCACACTTTTCCACTTACTTTGGGACTTCCTAATTATCCAACCATTCTAGCAGGAATTGGGCCTCAGACTGAGATCAACTGAAATGCAGAAACATAGAAACTGATGGCAGATAAGGACTGCTAGGCCCATCCAATCTGCCCATATTCTCTGCCTGCTGCAAAAAACCACAGCCCTACTTGATCTCCGGTTTCATTCTCTTTCCTATTGCTAGGGTTCCCCTATGCCTATCCCATGCATTTCTGAATTCCCTTACTGAATTTGCCCCCACCACCTCCACTGGGAGGCTGTTCCATGCATCTAATACCCTTTCTGTGAAGAAATACTACTTCATGTTACCCCTTAGTATACCTCCTTCCAGCCTCATGTCATGGCCCTTTGTTCTAGAACATCTCTTTTTCTGAAAGATGTTACCTTCTTGTACCTCATTTATGCCCTTGCGATATTTGAAGGTCTCTATCATACTCCCCCCTTTCCTCTAGGGTATACACATTGAGGTCCTCCAATCTCTCCTAATATGTCTTCTCTTGGTGCAGGCCCTGCACCATTTTTTTTATCTTCTCTGAACTGTCTCTGCCCTGTCTATGTCCTTACAGAGATGTGGCCTCCTGAACTAGACACAGTACTCCAGATGAGGTCTCACTAATGATTTGTACAGAGGCATCACCACCTTCTTTCTTCTGCTGGTGATACCTCTCCCAGTGCACCCCAGTACCCCATGGGCTCTCCCCACAGCCTTGGCACATTGTTTGTCCACCTTCAAGTTTTCTGTTATGATTACCCCCAGATCTCTTTCCTGTTTGGTGGCCATCAGTATCTCCCCACCCCTGGCATGTAAGCCTCCCCTGGGTTCTTGAACCACAAATGCATAATTTTGCACTTTTTTTGCATTGAATCTTAGTTGCCAGACTCTTGACCATTCCTTGAGTTTACTTAGGTCCCTCCTCATTTTTTCCACCCCTCCTGTCTACCCTGTTGCAGATCTAAGTGTCATCTGCAAAGAGGCACACCTTTTCTTCTAGCCCCTCTGCAGTGTCACTTATGAAGACATTGAATAGGACTGGCCCCAGAACTGATCCCTGGGGCACCCCTGTGTTCACCCTCCTTCCCTCAGATTGAACTCCATTTACCACCACCCTCTACGTTTTATCCCTCAACCAATTTGTAATCCAGTTTACCACCTTGAGACCCATTCCCAGGCTGCCTCGCTTAGTTACAAGCCACTTATGTGGAACAGTGTCGAAGGCCTTGCTGAAATCTGGGTAGGTGGTCACTCAGTCAAAGAAATCTGTCAGATTTGACATGACCTTCCCACTGTGAATCCATGCTGCTTCAGAGCCTGTGCTCCACTGCATTCAAGGTGTTCTACAATCCTTTCTTTTAGCAGAGATTCCATTATTTTCCCCACCACCAAGGTCAGGCTGACTGGTCTATAGTTTACAGCCTCCTCCCTGCTCCCACTTTTGTGTAGAGGGAATACAGCTGCTCTCCTTCAGTCCTCTGGAAACACTCCCATCGCTAATGATTCATTGAACATGGCTGCCAGTGGTGCTGTCAGCACCTCCTTAAGCTCTTTTAATATTCTAGGATGTAGCCCAACTGGTTCCATTGCCTTGTCCACTTTCAGTTTTGTGAGTTCCTTTAGCGCTCTCTCTCTTCCGTAAATGAACTGGCATCCACCTCTCTTCCCTCATTGCCCCTGTCTCTTAATCATGGTCCCTTACCTTCCCCCTCTTCTGTGAATACTGAACAAAAATATTTGTTCAGGATTGTTGCTTTTGCCAAGTCCCCTTCCGCACATTCCCCGTCTTCTCCCTTAAGCCTTACAATAACACCCCTTGTGTTTCTCCTTTCACTAATGTACCTATAAAAAGTCTTGCCCCCTTCTTTACTGCCTGAGCTTTTTTTCCTCCATTTGTGACTTAGCACTCCAGACTGCCTTCTCTGCCTCCTTCTGTTTATCCAGATATACACTACCCTGTCCTCCTCCTCCTTCTGTATTTCCTTGTATTTCTTGAAAGCCAATTTTTCACTCTTACATCCCGGCCACTACCTTTGAGAACTATGAAGGTTTCGTTTTTCTCTTGCCTTGGTTTATTTGCCTAACACAAAGGTTTGTTGCCCCCACTATGGCTCCTTTTGGATAGGGCCACTGTTCCTCAACTCCCCTCCATCCTCCCTCCTTGCTAGGGCTTTCCTGAGACATACCCCAACTTTGCAAAGTCTGCCTTCCTGAAGTCCACGATCCTCACTTTCGTGGCTTGACTTTGTCACTGTGCTCATATTGAACCACATCGTGCGATGGTCACCGAACCCCAGGTTTCCACTCACCATGATATCTGCAATTCTGTCCCCATTGGTGAGTGCCAGGTCCAAAATTGCACCTTCCCAGGTGGGTTCCAGCATTAGCTGCCTGAGGCATGCCCCTTGTAGGGAGTTCAGTATGTCCCTAATCCTGTCTGCAGCTGGAATAACATCTGGTAGATTGAAGTCTCCAACCAGCAGCACATCTCCTTTAGTCACCATCTTATGGATGGCTTCCAGTAGAACCTTGTCCAACTCTTCCACTTGTGCTGGAGGTCTGTAGATCACACCCGTGTGAACAGCGGTGCCATTGCCCAAATCTCAGTTACTTTTATTCCCTCCCTGATGTGAAGAGATACCCCTTCTTTCTGTTTACCCTCCTTGTCTTTCCTGAAAACAGTACAACCTGGTATAGCCAAATCCCAGTCATGCCTCAATAACAGTGACAATGCCCAGGTCAGCCTCTGTCATCAAGGCCACCAAGCCCAGGATTTTATTTCCCAGGCTGTAAGCATTTGCACACATGGTCTTCCATGTTTTGCTACTTCCACTCCCCTCCTGTCTTCTCTCCTTTTATCCTCATGCCCTCCCTCATTACCCCCCCTGCCTTTAATCCCCTGTTCCCCTGTTTCCTTTTGGCTGCTACTCTACCGTTTCCTACTTCAGTAACCATTGGTGATTTCCAGACCTTTGGATCTGCCCTGCTGACTATATTAACCTGTGAAGGTGGGCATTTTGATTCTCCCCACTTCCTTCCACCACCCCACTTGGCTAGTTTAAATGCTTGCCAAAAAAACATGTAAACCACTCACTAAGGACAATGGTCCCCTCTCTGGATGGAAGCAGGATGTCACCATTGTACAGGCCCTCATCTCTCCAGGTGGATCCCCAGCCCTCAATGAAGCCAAAACCCTTCTCTCTGTACCAGTTCCTCAACGAAGTGTTGAAGTAACTGGTGAGGAGATTCCTAGCCCCCACTCCCTTGCCTTGCCATGGACAGGCAGCACCACCAAGAAGGTCACAGAGCATGCTACCTGCCCAAGGCCCCTACCCAACTCCCTGAACTCTTCCTGCATTCTTCCTATCAGTGCCTCATCCCTAGCCAGGTTATTTGTCCTAAGATCGATGATGACAACCAGTTCCTCCATCTTTGCTGCTGTCCTAGTGATCCTCTGGATCCACTCTCCATCCCTCTAAGCTGTGCCTCCCAGCAGGCATTTAACCTCCCTCCCTGTTGCCATTCATGCAGCTAACTGAAGAGCTTGAAGAAAGATCATTCCCATCTCAACAGGCAGATAGCTACTGCATCACCAACTGGGTTCAGGGGCATACCTCCACCTCTTACACACTAAGACAGAATACTGGTCTTAAGAATTATCACCTTCTGTTGTTGTTTAACTGTTAATTGCTGTGTTACCTGAAACATTCTTTTTTCTCCGGTCTAACTCAGTAGATGATACCAGAACAGATGGTTTGATACCTTTTATTGGACCAACAAGGATGTTACAAAAAGAACAAACAGCTTTAGCTTTTGGACCAATAATTCCTTCTTCAGAAGCTTAAGCTTCTGAAGAAGGACTTGTTGGGCCAAAAGCTAAAGCTATTTCTTCTTTTTGTTACATCCTTGTTGGTCCAATAAGGGGTATCAAATCATCTGTTCTGGAATTGTTCTTACTAGGATCAATATGGCATTATACAGTTTGTCAGCAGACGATAGAGACTTTACATGTTATCCTTGAATATATGACTTTTACTACTGGATTGTAGTTTCTCAAGCCTAATTGTTTACATACCACTTCCTGATACTTATATTATAATGCTGGTCTGGAAAACATCATGACTTTTTTTTTTTAACTAAAAGCTCTGGGACTTAAGGTTGCCTAGAGATGTACAGCCGATGCCTAATAACAGTTCCGGGACTTCAGGTTGCCTAGATATGTACATTTGCTGCCTAAGTTGTGATCACTGAATGTATTGGCTGTGACTGGTATTATGGCCCTGAAGTAAAGAAGTTAGAAAGAAGCAAAAATATACTGTGCACCTGTTTTTCTTAACTAATAAGAAATAACTGGTACACAGAATCTTTGGGATTCAGATACAAGATTTCAGTTTGGGATCAAGGATATTTCATCTCAAGATAATATTTTCTGCTATGTTAAAAAGTAAAGAAAATAATAGATTGTGTTGCAACTACATAAGAAAAAGTTATGGAGTGAGGTCATCAACAGCATGCCTCATAATGCCATTGGTCTATATATCAAGGTAATAGCCATGTTGGGGGGCAGTTCTGGGGGGGGTGATGGCAATAAATAAGGTTCATGGCCACACAGAAAGTGATGGTGAGATTCAGATGAAAAAGCACCAAGAGCAAAGTAACAAACGCACACCATTTTGGAAAAAGTAACAGATAAGAGTACCTATCATAAAATCTGAAAACTGATTTGAGAATAAGTTAAAACTCCAAAGACTAGTATTTCAGTCTGAAAACACAATGGCAACATGAAGCTGTAAAATAAGATTTGTAATCAAAATGACAGTTATGACTTTGACATTGACCATATGTTCTTTGCTGTGAATCCACCAACAGATGCATCAGAGTACAAAACAAGGGCTGTTCATGGAGTTGATTTGTGATATTTGTATTTATGATTCTGGTATTCGTATTTGTATATGTTTCCATATTAATTATTGTGACAGATTTTTTTTTACATTTTAGACTTCTTTCTGTTGTTTTTTATAACAAATGACCAAGGCTTTGAAAGGTATCTATGAAATATGCAGGGTTATAAATAAAATATGCATTCATGTTATGAGCTACAGTCATCTTATGTGGGTTACATCAGCTTCAGCCCAAACCTAATATACCTTTTATGGTCTAACACAAATAGAAATATTTGAAAGTAATATTTGTAATTGTATTTGTAAAAAGAGCAGTATTTGTCCTGAACAGTATTTGTTTGCATAGCCTTTTACAAAACATTTATAGCTAAACCTTTACAGTTGTCCACTGACCGAAATGGAAGCCATCTACTGGAAAGGAGTTGCCACAGAGTATACTAAATAATAAGGTAATCTATGGTCCATATAAATTAATGCAATTTACAAGGAAATACAGAACTTTCTCCCTCATACAGGGTTGTATAGCCTGTCTCCTGATATAAAGTTAATGAAGGAATGCATAAATGAATGAACTGCAAAAAAAAAACTCTTCGTGAGTCCGTAAACCTAGTAAAAAAACAGAAGCAAGATAGGGCCTTTAAGTCACTTTATGGTCACATAGGTTTCCAGCTGTCATGGTGTTATTTACCACAGGGTTTATGATGGAAATTGTCCACCAGTGTCAGAGGTTAACACTACTGTTTACTTCCTGGAGTGCCTCACTGCACTAAGTTTCTTGTAACACAGGGAAGAAAATAACAGGAGTGGTAACATCTGCCATCAGTGGGATATTGCCTCCATAAACTGATGTAAACAATAATTAGTGACCCTGGCCTGTGTTACATACATCTACACTTCAACAGCACTGCTCTCCATGCATCTTGTGTCTTGGGGCCAATTAATGTCCCACTAAAAGAAGTTATTGCATTTACAGACCTCCATACATTGTTTAAAAATACAACTTTCCTAATCATCCTCTTGGAAAGATGTCTGGAGGACACCAGCCAAGTATGCAGTGCACTGCTGACTGCTATATTTCTGTGCAGTAAAATAAGTGTTGAAGACTACAGCAGTTACAGCATATTTATTGACCACCTACAAAATGAGACTTCATTGTATTTATTTAAAAATTGGAAACTGGGAAAGGCAGACTGAGCCAAGGATCATTTCCTGGTGTGACCCGGAGCAGAGGAATAGAGGGAGAGCAGCAGTACAATATACACATCACATCAGTTAAACAACATATGGTAAAATCAGTTGGTACAAAAGTGGATAAATACAAATAGTTGGTACAGAGTATAAGGTGTAGTCACAGCTCAATAAAAGTTTAACAAGTGCAATGGTAAAAGTGACAGCAATACACTATGGGTAAATACAGTACTGACAACAGGTGAGAGATTTGTTAGACAAGCTTATGCCTGGCCTCATGGTGGAAGGAAGAACAGAAGTGATGATGAAGTGAAACCAGTAGGCAGGTAGCAGGAACCCAGCTGTATGACTTAGCAAAGACAGTTGAGGCTCAAGCTGGGGAGGTGTCAAGATGAAGGGTAGCAGGAACAAGTAGAGAGGAGTTGGTGTTTCAACTGGTGCCTGAGGGAGTCAGAACAGGAGGAGAGACAGAGGAAGGAGGGGAGTTGGTTCCAGAGTGATGGATGTCAATAGGAGAAGGCAGATTGTCCAGCAGAAAAGTGGGGCTGAGGAGTGGCAAAAGTGTGCTGGTCCCTGGCATGGAGAGAACAGGATGCAAAAGGGACTTAGGAGAGGAAAGGTAATAGGCAAGTGAACCAAACCAGTATCTGGATTAGAGGGAGATACAGTGAGATTGGCAACATGATGGCAAGGGATTGTGTATAGGGAGGAACAGAGGGAGCAACTGTGGGTTTGGGGGAGTGGTTGTAGTAAAGTGGCAGATGCAGTTACTGAGGGTGCCCAGCCTGGCAAGGGGAGTGGAGTGGGTGGTGCCATAGACTACTTCAGTGTAGTCAAAGACAGGGAGCACCAGCTTAAGACCTGATGCTTTGTGCTCCAGATGCACCCATTCCTGTGTCATTATCTCCTTAACCATGCCACATACCGGGAAGGATTTATGTTTTTTGCTGAGATGCTTGAGAGGGTATACCTTCTTCTTGGAGGTTTGTTGTAGGGGAACAGTCACCACCAACGGCCCCCACACTCAAGTGTGGGGCCTGTCCCAGTGCTCTCTTCAGCATTCAGATAGACCAACAGTACTACAACATGGCTATAAATCTAGAGACTATGATATTTAAAACAAGCTGTGTATGGAATTGAACTGTAGCTAGGAATTTGTGTTACTATTGCTGATTCTTCAGGTATTTTTCAGCCTTTGTTCCACTGCATGACTGCATCTTTCAGTAAATTTCCATCTTGTGTTCCTGTTTTTACAGAACCTATGGATAGAGGAACAATAGATTGCCAATGCTGGAATGGGCAGTATGTTGCCTGTGGAGAAGAAACACTATAATGGTGGAAGGCTGCAACATATATTGAACTGCAAATCCTATTTTATACAAATAAATAAAACTGTGCCATTCACCACACCTGTATGAACTGTTGTCTGTAAATGAAGGAATATTGAAAATATTTGTCACTGTTATTTCTGCTCTTTTGTTCCTTCACTTTTACTTCAATAAAATTGTATATTTACTTGTTTTTCCCTTGCAGCTTTGCAGCAATATGATGAATGAATTCCTGTTATGGGTCTGGATTTTGCCTATTAATAACCTTTTTTTTAATGCTGTAGCTACTGTGTCATCTTCATATGGACTGTAACAGCAAAGAAAGCAAAATCATAGGCTGGCCTATACTGCTGTCATTTAAGGGATTAGGGGAATCACTTCACATGAAAGTCCTGGAATTCCTCACCGAAGCCCATTGATTCATTGCAGAGCTTAGGTATGTGACTCCCAAGAAGGAGAAAGGTGCTGGCTGCCTGTCAATCATATGCCCTGTGCTGGCTGACCAAGCAGAGGGAATGGCACTGGTTGTGAAGACAGCCCCTGGCCCAACCTCCTGATCAGAGGAAGGAGACAGCTAGGTAAATCCCAAAAGTCAGAGGAGAAAAAGGAAAAGAAAGAAAATAATAAAAAATGCAGACCTGCCACTCATCAAAACTTTTAATGAAGCACTTATAATGTGTAAAATAAAAAAGGTCCCCTGCATCATATTTGCCCGGCATGTACTCTACCATGAAAAGTACAACACATGTTCCTGCTTTCCTATGGGGCTTACCTTATACTTGATTGAGACAGTGACTGCACTACAATGATGGGCCCAAAAGGATGAAGCACAGGTGTATATAGTTTTTTGCTCTCAGCCTATACTGGAACCAATATAGAAGCCTATTGTCAGGCAAATTTTGGTCTGGAGAAGTCTTGTGAGTCTGCCCAACACAAGAATTTGCATATTGCTGCCCATGATGATCTTCACTAGCTTTGAGGCATTAGAGTGTATGCATGAAAGTAAACACTGAAGGCCTCTTCGATGAGTGCAGAGGTGTTGGCAGTAACAGACTCAACTCAATAAGGGGAAAAACACATGCACACACACACGCCTATTCACAGAAAAGCCTTAAACCGAAAGATAGTGCTTACATTTTAGTCAGTGATGACTGCAGGCACAACATCTCGCTGAGTGTAGTAATTATGTCACAGCACTGTGCTTTGTAAAGAGATTGATGGTGGCCATATCATGCACTCTATTATACACAAGCTTTAAAGGTACGGGCACAGAGTAGTGAGCATCAAAAGTCAAAGTGTAATAAGGTGCATCAGTGTAAAGTGGTACAAAAGGATTAAAATATTTAAAAAATTCACATTAGCAAACAGTTCATCAAAGGTTGATTATTAGAAATGTTACAACTCGCTAACAATTACAAAGGACCATGGGATTATATCAGTACTGTAAGTTCAACTTCTGCACTATCCCATACAGCCAGGAACTCCTTAATGGAACTTTTATATAATTAACAGAGCTCTACAAGAAACGGGCAACTTCAGTCCTATCATGAAGAGCAGGAAGTACTGTTGCTTTCAATTTAAAAATCCCAGACATTTCTCTTTGTGCAAGGACTGCTTCTAGGTTCACATCCCTTGGCTCAACAGTTACTTTTTCTATTCCTGCAAAAGTTTGTGTGTGTGGTTGTGTGAAAAACAAATAAATCAAACGGTTTGGACATTACTCATCTCTTTGTATTCATGTATTCATGTACTGTATCCCTCCTCTTGTAGGAACCCTATCATGCTGACCATGTGTGCTGCACTGGCTTCCTATGCGGTGGAGCAAAACCTTCAAGATACACTTGATAACATTCAAGGCCATACATGGTCTGGGACCAGACTACTTTAAAGAACTCTAGACTCCTTATCACCCAACTCGCCCCCTCCACTCTTCTAATGCAAATCTTCTCTTTTGACCCTACATCTTACCCGTGAAAATATGGGAACATTGCATTCAATGTTGCAGCCCCTATACTATGGAATGCCTTACCAACACATGTTAGATCTGCCAGTTTGATAGAGGTCTTTAAGATGTCCTTAAAACCTATCTGTTCCACGAAGCATTCCCAGAATGTTCTTACTAGTTTTTAAACAGTTTTAAAATGTCATTCATATCCTGTTGTTTTAAATTGCCTTATTTATGCTGATGAGTATTTACTGTTTACTGCATTGTGAAGTGCCCAGAACCTTCGGGAAAGGACACTGTAGAAATAAAATTGCATTGCTTTGTTCTCCTGCACACTATTCTTGGGAATTGCCAGATCTGTATGTTACTGTACCACTGAGTTTACTAAATATCTGCACACTGAGAAAGTTTTCTGAAGCCATATTGGAGAACATTTACTTGAGAAACTTTTGCAACATCTAATGCAGTTTATGGGCTGCACAGGAGAAGGAAAGACAACTAGAGAGCCTGCAACTAATGGAAAAATACAGGGGCCTCCTGCAACAGCATGTTGAGCAAGAACTGACCAAACAGGATAATTTAAGCCCTGAGATGAGAGGCTAATATTGGTTGTCCAAGACAGTTTGCTACATACAAGATAGTTTACAAATGGCATAGAAAAAAATGGAAAAACAGACAAGTGTAGATTCAGTGTACAGAGTTAGAAATAATCTAGTTGCAGGATATGAGGTACAGCAAGTATGTCACAAGAGCTATATACAGACAGACTTAATAATGTAGCAAGACTGATCCATTGGAGATTATGCAAACATTACAACTTAAAAGTGGCAAAAAATGCTGAAACCATGAATCTGGAAGGATCCTAAAGAATGAGTATGTAAAGATCACATTAGACCAACCCAGGTATATGATCAATACCTCGTTAGAATAATAGCACAGTGAAATGTGCACCGTGGAAATAGCACAGGTGAAGACAGTGACAGATATTACAGCATGAGGATATTATAGCCATTTTCACCACTCTGATTAATCCCCCCTCAAGTTGCCTCCCCCCCAAGTTAATATAGTAAATTGCTCCCCCTCAAGTCCTCCTTCCTTAGAGTTGGAATAGCAAATCCTCCCCCTCCGAGTTGCAGCGCTGTTGTTACTGTATGCAGTATTTAAGCCACACAGTTTCCTGTTTTGTTTGTTTTGTTTGGTGTTTTGTCTGTGCTGACATTAACCCCGCAGCATTTGCTTTCATGAAATTCTTGTGGACCTGTACTACCCGATACCAATTGTCACACCAGTGAATGTCAGAAAACTAGAGATTACAATATAAGAATAATGAACAGAGTTAGCTCAGCAAGTTGTGATGTCTAACCCAAGCGACTTTAATGTCTTGCACTAGGAGAGGCACAATATCATGAAATATCAGGATCTGCAAACAAACAAAATCAATGTGGAAGGAAAATGTAGAAATAACTCCAGTTGTCCTTGGAGCACAATGACAAATGAAAGGTTTCAGTTACTTTTGAATATACCATCAATATCTACAATGTCTTCTAAACTACAAAAGGAAGCCATCTGAGGAACATTGAATGCTTTAAAAAGAGCACATTCAGCAAAAATTACACATTAATCCAGTACTGATTTCCTGATATTTGAATATGCCCTGGGTTAAAAATGTGCAGCCCGAGGGAGCTGGGGGCCAGGGAATAAGGGAAAAACAGATAAAGCAAACAAAACAAAAAAAAAAATGAGGTCCATTCTTGTCATATTTAGAAAACCTGGAACATTGGAGACATTTCTGGAGAGAGAAACTCTTGCCACATCTACCCCAGTGTACAAGCTGATGTTACAAAGTAGAACTGTTGCACCAGGGATGAGGCGTGCCAGGTCAGTCAAATAATGCACAAAAAACACAGTTGCTGACAATGAGGAGACCGGCACCACACTAAGAGCAAACCAGCATATGCTGACAGTCAGGGCTGTAACTACAGAGCCAATATTCGCAAACACTCACCACAGACTTGAATGGTGCACAAGCAAAGGTTCTCTATTTAAAAGATTTCAAGCACTTCACCAGTTAGCAAAAGATGAGTCCTTTATTCATATAATCCATAAAGTTGGTGAAAAACAAGTGCAAAACAGCCCCAGCCCATTCCTTCCGCTTCCAGCATCCAGCAAAGTTCACGCAATACACACTCAGTCTCCTGACATGTTTTGCTCGAAAAGAGCTTTCTCAAAGGTGAATGAGCATCTTGTTCATGACCAATATATACAGAACTACATAAAAGTGACAGTGCAACATAAAACTTGTATTTCACAATAAAATCCATACTCGTTACCATGCTGAGAGTGTATTGCGTGAACTTTGCTGGATGCTGGAAGCGGAAGGAATGGGCTGGGGCTGTTTTGCACTTGTTTTTCACCAACTTTATGGATTATATGAATAAAGGACTCATCTTTTGCTAACTGGTGAAGTGCTTGAAATCTTTTTAAGCAGAGAACCTTCACTTGTGCACCATTCAAGTCTGTGGTGAGTGTTTGCGAATATTGGCTCTGTGGTTACAGCCCTGACTGTCAGCATATGCTGGTTTGGTCTTAGTGTGGTGCCGGTCTCCTCGTTGTCAGCAACTGTGTTTTTTGTACAGATTGATGATGCAGAACATTCTTGCACAGAACTGAGGCTTTTAAACTGATTAGTGAATTCAGCCCAGCTTATTTAGTCCTTGAATGTTTCATAACATGCTGGCCAACTTAGTTTCTCTTTTCCATGGCATTACACATGTCTGGTTGTGAGGATTTGCCCCTTGGACATGACAGGAAGCTTACCACTCAAGATGAAGCATAGGCTTTAGAGATTAGTATAGAGAAGGACAGAGAAGTTTAAACTTAAACCTAGACCCTTTGTCCTAACAGAAGAGCTATGCCAAGGTAGCAGCTCCAAAAACACAATTCTTAGGAGACCCTGATGCACACTCCTAGCTTATATTACAAATAGCCAATAGAGGAGGCCATGACACAGTTATCCTTTGCCTTTTTAACAGTTAATGGCATGCTGCAGGCCTGATTCCAAGTATCTGGGCTTTGGAGCTCTGAATTCAGGGATGAATGCACCAGAGGTGCGATCCACTATCCCCAGTCTTCTTTCTCTGGTTCTGCCATGTGCATTGATACCAGCATGGAGTAAGGGGGAGCCAAAGAGGAATTTGCACTCAGTGAACATGTCAACATCCAGCATTTTGGACACTGGCAAAGTAGGACCAAAGGAACTCAGTTTCCCTTTGGTATTTCAGCACTTTGGCATCACGATGAAGCACCTTTACAGTGAGAACACACTGAGCATGTCCAAGCTGTTGGCAAGAACCAAGGTAATTCTGCACTCAAACAAAAACAAGGAAAACACTTTCAAGTTGGATAATCCAAATCTATTGCAGCAAGGTGCACTAGAAGGTACCCTTCTGCCCCAGCACTTCGGCCAAGCACTAGGCCTTCCTCAGGGATTCTCCTGAATGCACCTGAAGCTACCATACCAAGCTGTTGGCAAGCCTGTGCCTTGCAGCAGCCAGTTAGCAGTGCTAGAGAGTTTCTCATGCTGTTCACATCTTCGTGCCATTTCTGGCACTGTCACAGGGAAAGGACCTGTGGCAGGAAGGGAGCTCCTTTCATATGAAAAAGAATGACTTTTGATCATAAAACTTTCAAAACCATCACAGAATCACACATTACAATTCTAGTCTGTTAATCAGCACTACCTTTAACTGCAGTTTCAGGCAGTCAGGCTAGTGAAATTGTGCTGTAGAGAGAGGAAAGAGGCACAGTGTCAGCCTACATGGGCAGCTAGAGACCCTGCAGCAGGAGCAGGCTGAGTAAATTTAGTGACTGACAAAAGGTGCAGGGGAGATTTTTGAATGATTTATTTGACAAATATTTTTTTACAGAGTGTTGGGTGTAGTTGAGGGCACAGAAACTCATCTTTGTCTGCACCTATGTTTGTAATTTCTTTCATCCCTTCAGAGATAGCTGAATTGTGTGACCTAATTTCTCAGTGGCAGGTAAGATGGAATAAAGAAGGGCCAATGGGTTGACCAGTGGGTCACAGTGTGCTGTATAGTCAGCCAGAGCGAGGACTACATGAAGGGGGTAGTTGAGAACCATTGCAGGGTTTGCACACACACCTGAATATGACAGAGTACACTTAAAAACAAGGTAGGATCCAGCCTCCCCTGCACCAGTGGGCTGTAAGTTTGGCCATACTATACTGAGGGGGTTTGTCTTCCTTTACAAAATTACCAGTGCCTCCGTTTTTGTGAACCAATGTGTGGGTATCAGCTTGCCAGATGCGAGAGACAGTGCAGCAGCTTTGGAGCCATAATCATTTTAATTGATGTGATCTTCCCCTTGGGGGACAGGCACAATAGTTTCTAGTGGTCACAGTTTTCCTGGAGTTTTTAAGTAGGTGAGGGAGATTGTCAGATAGAACTCCATCAGGGTCTGGGCAGAACCAGATTCCCAGATATTTGATAGTGTTGGGTGACCACTGCAGCCCCCGTGGGGCCACAGAGTCTAGGGCACAGAAGTGACAAAGGGTCAGCACTTTAATTTTACTGGAGTTGGTTTGGAGGCCAGATGCAGTTTGAAAGGCACACAGGGTACTGAGCAGGTGGAGTAAGCCCAATGGGGCATTATGTAAAAGAACTAGGCAGTCATTTACATATACTGTAGTAGCATATGAAAGTCAGTGTGGCCAGCCTGGATGCCTTGTAAATTTGGGTGACACTGAAGGGTGATGGCCATGGGCTCAATGGCCAACACAAACAACAATGGGAAAAGGGGAAGCCCTAGTGGGTTCCCCTGTGTAAGCTGAATGGTGAGGAGAGTACTGAATTAGTGAGGACTTGGGTGATCAGCTGTGCATACAGTGTGCAAATCCACTTCCCAAATTGGAGCCAAAGCCCATCCTGTCCGGTATAGCATACAGACACCACCAGAGTTAAAAGCCTTTTCTAAGTCTATGGCCACTTCAGCAGCAGGAGTAAGGCTATAACTGGCAAGGGCCATGAGACAGAGTAGTGCCCTTTGATGATCTGAGCTAAGGCACCCTATAACAAAGCCAACCTAGGATGGATGAACCAAGTGGTGGAGAATTCATTCTAGTCTAGAGGCTAAAGTTTTGGCCAGAATTTTGGCATCAGCATTAATATGTCAAAGTGGCCTATAGCTGCCTTAGGGAGGACCATGATGATAGCCTCCTGGATGGAAGGAGGGAGAGTAAGAAAAGTTTGAGACTCTTGGAAAACAGCTTGCAATGTTGGAGAGACCAGTGTGGGAATCAGCTGGTATAAGTAAATCGGGATACCATCCTCTCCTGGGATTTTGTGAGGTGACAGGGCTGAAATAGCAAACTGCACGTCATGGGTGGTAAGAGGAGCCTCAAGCTTCATGCTGGGCAGCTGTCAACATATGGCTGGGAATGCCAGCCAGAAACTCTTTTAACATTTCATGGTTGAGGTGGCCTTGGAAAGAGTAGAGCATTTCATAAAAGGAGCACATGGTGCAGTTATTCTCCTTAAGGTAGCCATGTCTCGTCATGGGAAACGAGCACTCGTGCTGCCCAGGGGTCAGACATTGTATGTAGGTGGGCCTGGCATCAAGAGGAGGTTGATTACCAAGACCATTTTGCAGTCAGAGCCAAGCATGAAAACTAAAGATACCCACTCATTGCCCCGGCTGACCCCACTATGAGGACTCCAGATGGGAGGGAATTAGTCAGAAATGGCACTTTAAGGAATGACCTGGCTCTGCAAATGAAAAGGCATGTCCACCTCATAATGACTACCAGGCCGTCTGACACCTTCCAGTTACAGTATGTAGTTGTCTGCCTGGGGGGGTGTCTTCCTGGAGACTGGAATTACAACATTTGGGTACACCCAGGTGCCAATAGCATAGCTTTGGCAGTAACACAAGGCTTAGCAGGAGAGAGGCAAGGAAGGTATTGAAACTGTTTCAATCTGCATATAAGGGGCAGGAGCATCCATGGAGGAGAAGTGGGTATCAGAGTCAAGACCCAATCTGGCAGGCAGGTCAGGATTATCACATCCACACCCCACTAGAATGATGGGTCTGACCTTCTGCCACACATGGAGCCTTCAGCCACAAAGCGTAGTAAATGGGTGGAGTAGAGAGGGAAAGTGCGCCTTTCACTTTCGCTCTGCACCATTTTGTCTGGTGCAAAACAGGAACCTGAGAACTGCAAGAAACCAAATGCAACCTACAAAGTATTTCTAACAGATACTGAAACATAATAAACCAGTATAGCTATTATAACACTGCAAGACAGAGGGATTAGTCAAGCATAGGGAACACAGAAAATACAAAATATTCAGCGAGTTAGCTGGTAATGACGGTGCAGTTTTTCACTGACAAAGAAAGTCCTGTGGGTTTACAGCCAGCCTTCAAGATTGGGCACTGTGCCACTCACAAAATCAGACTTTAAGAGTGATGTAGTCCTTTTCAGACAGAAAGTAAAAGTTCAATTGATGGGTAGGTGTTGTGCCCCATGCTTAAAAATACATAGAGCTGACATGATCACTGGAGCTTTAAGGGCCGTGCTGTTCAGGAGACAGTTCAATGAATAATAATAATAAAATTTATTTATATAGCACAATTCAAATATATGTCAAAGTGCGGTACAAGAATGAAAACACAAATAATCATTAAATACTAAAAACCAGTATAATACAATAAAATAAAATTCAACAATCCCCATAGGCACAACTGAATAGATATGTCTGTAGAGTTGTCTTAAAGCTCTCCACAGTCAGGCACTCTCTAATCCAATGAGGCAGAGAATTTCATGGGGTCAGGGCTGCATACATAAATGCTCTTGCACCAGAAGTTTTCAATCGAACACTGTGAACCTCTATCAATCCCTCATCAGCTGAACAGAGGGGTCAAAGTGGGCGGTAAGGAACCTGGAGCTCTTGCAGGTAGCCAGGACCCAGTCCATGCAGGGCCTTATAGGATAGTAAACCAACTTTGAGGGTGATTCACCACTGAACAGGCAGCCAGTGCAGTTCACGCAGCACAGGGGTGATATAACTAGTCCAAGAAACCACAGGGCACAATGAAAAGTACGAATCAAAGACTACAATCCACTCTCCCCAATACCCCATATAGCCCACATCTCCTTTCAGTCTCAGTGTTGAGCAATGTTCTTCATGCCTGGTGACAAAGAACAGTGCTTAAGTGTAGGGGTTGAGGGACAACAGGTGTGAAATATCATGGAAGACTTGGGGAGTCAGTTGAAAATGCAAGGTAACAGTTCAGTACTCACAATAATGACAGATCAGACAGCATATTTCTGGGGAGATCTCTGTGCTTTAGGTGTGCCAGCTGCAGGCTGCTATGGTGAGTATGCTGATAGTGGTATGGGAGATGTGGAGGCCCTTTCAGCCCATGACCTGGTCTTTGATGTCGGTATAGGAGATGAGTGAGTTGGCTGGTCTGGTAAAGTTGGAGGGGTCAGTGTGGGTGCCCTAGTTTCTGGGGCTGTGTCAGTAGCAGATGTCAGTTGGAAAGGTCAAATCTGTTTTGAGTGGTGAGAGGAGTTGGCGTCAAGGTGTTGCTTGATGTGCCACCAGCAGGTGACTCCCGTCAGTGGATTCTGGAGTAGTTAGCTTGTTCAGTGGCAAGCAGTGACACTTCAGCCTTATACCATTTTAGTCCCTGGACCAAACATTGCAGTGCCCATTGCAACTCATCATCTTTGTTCTGAGAGAGCATCTCATTTGTGATCTTGTCTTGGGGGGATGATGTGTCCATGGCTGAGTTAGCATAACTCTGAGGTGCTGCATCACGGTGGGGGGAGGGAAATTATAGCTCAGCCATTGCCTGTTAATAAAATTATCCACTGCTTCTGGTAATTCAAATTAAAAAACAGCCCCACTGAGTTGTAGCCACAGCTGTGCAGGTTCATGGAGGGACATTTTTACCCCCAGGTGGGCAAGTTTCCTTTTGACTGTGCCATAGGCACTGCAACAGTGAGAGAGCTCTGATGAAAAATCCTGAAAGAAGAAAAGCTGGTGTTCCTCCCAGCATAGTGACCATGCTTCCTGGCCAGCCCCAGGATGTTTTCCTTCATTGGCTATTTAAGAAGTTTGAGGAGGACATGGATGGTCACTGGGTTTTGGTATGGGTCAAACAACTGGTGTGCCCACTCAATCTCTGGAGGGGGTTAATTTGGTACATTTAGGACAGCAGGAATTACTTTCTGTAAGAAGGGAGCCATCTCGCTGCCATTGGCTCCATGAGGTAGCCCAACCAGATGCAGGTTATTATGTCTGGCCAAATTTTTGAGATTGCAGACTTTCGAGAGCAGGTACTTGATAGTTCTAAATCTACAAAAAGAAAGCCCAGCACTCGGCAAACTAAATGCTGCACCAACATCAAACTAATGCAGTATCAGAATGGTGCACAAAATAAACCAATGGAAATGTACAGTTCAATACAAAAAGTTGCTTTCTTGGATTGCAGGCAAAAAGACAAACTGACAACAAAGCCCCAGCACTTCAAACACCTGTGGGTTCTTCGTCAGGGGGTGGGCAACTCAAAAGCCCAGACTCACTTAAATAGGGAGCCAATTAAAGGTATAGTATATAACATAAATTCATTAACTCAAAAATAGTGTAAGTGAAAATATAAAACAAATAAACAGTTAAAGAAGCAAAGAACCAAAATGTATAGCTCATAATAATTGTCTACATGGCTTCTTAATGTATAATTTAAACATTAAGTATTACATTTGCAAAATGGAAGCCATCAACCTGTAAACAATAGCTGTAGCAACAGAGGTAATCCTAGAGCACCTGTACAGAGAACAGAGGAAAAATATATATAAAATAGCAATGATGTACAGACAGTTGGTGAGACCCCATCTGGAGTACTGCGTGTTGTTTTGGAGACTCCATCTATGCAAGGACATAGACAGGATGGAAGCAGTCCCGAGGAGGGCAACTAAAATGGCGCAGAGTCTGCATCAGAAACCATATGAAGAGAGAGACTGAGAGAGCTTAATATGTATACCCTTAGTGAAAGGAGGGATGGGGGGGACATGATAGAAACTTTCAAGTACCTCAAGGGAATCAACAAAGTCCAGGAGGGTAGCATCTTTCAGAAAAAGAGATGTGCAAGAACAAGGGGGCACAATTTAAAGATTGGGGATGACTCAGGGGTAATGTGAGGAAATTCTTTTTCATGGAGAGAGAGTGGTGGACGCATGGAACCACCTTCCTGGAGAGGTTGTGGAATCTAAAACAGTGGGGGAATTCAAACATGCATGGGACAGACATAGGGCAATTATAGTGGGGGGTTGCAGGAAGAAGGCTGTTGGTTAACTAGAATCTGCAGTTTATCCAATAGGTAGGGAAATGGGCAGACTGGGTGTGTCAAGTGGTCCTTATCTGCCATCAAAGCCTATGTTTCTATGTTTCTAAATACAAGGAAAAAATGGAAAACAAGGAGGCCCAGGAAAAGGGATAAAAAGGAGGGAGAAGGAAGATGAGGAATGAGGATGGTTTTCAAGGGACCGTAAAGAGTGGAGGACCCAAAGTTCCAAATCAAAATTAGAGAATAATCCCAGGAGTTTGTCGTCCCAGTCATATAGCCCACCCATCATGAAAATCTATTTATTTTCTCTCTGTAATAGTATCTTAAGTCTATTACCTCCCCTAAAATTAAGTTTATTACAGTCAATGCCTATAATTTTGAATGAATTAATATGGTAACAAGGCAATATTAATTCCTTCAAATTCATGGGAGTTGACTGTATTAAATTGAATTTTAGGGGACATGAAATACTTAGGACATTATTACAGAGAGAAAGTAAAGAAGTGTTCATGATGGGTGGACTATGTCTGACAAGACTGAATCACTCCTGGGATTTGACTCCCTACGTGTAATTTTTCATTTGGAACTTTGGGTCCTCCTGCCTTTTGGTGGCCTCGGAAAACTCTCCCTTGTTCTCTCATCTTCCCTCTCCCCTCTTTTATAACTTATCCTGGGCCTGCTTGTTTTCTTTTTGCTTTCCTGCATTTATTAATTTTATTTTATATATATATATTTTTTTCTCTGTTCTCTGTTTTTACAGGTGCTCCAGTATTACCTCTGTTGCTACAGCTCGTCTTTACAGGCTGATAGCTTCCTGTTTACAGATGTAATACTTAATGTTTAAATTATACATTAACAAGCCATACAGGTAATTATTATGAGCTATACATTTCAGTTCCCAGCTTGTTTAACTGTTTATTTATTTTGTATTTTCACTTTGACTGTATTTTTGAGTTCATGAATTTATGTTAATGTTCAAGTTTCAAGTTGAACTTCAAGTTTATTGCAGAAATAACTCCATTGAGCAAGCTCATTCACAAGGAGGTCCTGAGACAAATATCAGGAGTACAAACAAGTATCAGCATAGTACACATACAATCAAACATAATCCAGGTAATAAAAAGTATATATATATATATATATATATATATATATATATATATATATAATTATATACGTATACAGGCAATAAGAGTGGGCACAACGTGAAAACAAAAATTACAGGAATAACAGGATGTGATTTGTACTGACTTGGAATACAGTAGATAATGCAGGCATAGTAAGCAGTAAATGACAATGGCTATGAGTAGGAATAGAGCCAAGTAACTGACAGGGTGAACTAAGGCAGTAAATAAAGTGCAAGGGCTGAAGGGGGATACCAGTTACATTGAAAGAAGGCCACTAGAGAGTTAATTTAGTACTGGCATACTGGTAGCGTGAAGCTGGAGTACAGGGATAGATGGGTAGGGGAGAAGGGGGCTTGACGGTAGGGGGGATGGGGAAGGAAGAAGCAAAGCAAGGGTAAGAAGAAGGGATGGTAGGGGAGTGTATTGTTGCAGGACTGAAGAAGTGTCCATGGCTGAGTTAGCATAACTCTGGGGAAGGAAAGGGTTGGGGAAGATGTGTTGTGTTAGGATGTGGTATGGATAAAGGACAGAGCACTGACAAGGGAGGCATTAGCAGCAACCATGATTACAGCCTACAACAGTTGTATATTTCTTTAACTAGCCTCTTGGTTAGGGTTTTAAAGGCATTTACAGATGTGAGGCAAGTAAGCTTCGGGGTTGATTGTAGTTTGTTCCACTCAGCAGGTAGTGTATGGGAGATGGCGTTTTTTCCAAAGGAAGTACGAGTCCTGGGGGCATCTAAGTACAAGAAATCAGACTTCCTAAGAGAGTAGGTGCATCAGGAGATGTGGACAAGGGAAAGTAAATAGTCTGGGAGCTTTTTCAAAATAATTTTTAGCATCCAGATGCCTGAGTGTAGCAAGAGCCTGGTAGTAAGGGAAGTCCAGCCAATGGATGCATGAAGATCACAATGATGGGTTCTTACTGGGGCATTAGTGACGAATCTTATGGCTCGGTGATAGAGGACATCTAGTTTGTGCAGACTGGTGACGGTGGCAGTTTTGTATATTAGATCATCGTAATCGAGTAGGGGTAAAGATGGTACATTGGACAAGCCTGACTTTAGTCTTCTTGGAAAAGATTGATCTATTTCTATAAAAGAAACCTAGTCTGGACTTTAACTTACTAGCAAGGGAGTCTAAATGAGAGTTTGCAGTATAGCCATATGCCTAAATATTTGAACTTAGCCACTGTTTTGAGGGGTTCCCCTAGGAGGGTAATAATAGGGGAGTTTGTCTGGGATGGCATGGAGTGGGCATTGTTGGGGGTGAAAACATGACCTTGTTTTTTTTTTTTTAATGAAGCAGCAACTTCTGAGTGATGAGATTGTGTTCAATGCATGAGAAAGTGGCTTGCAGTTCTACACTAACTTCGGACATGGTTGGTTTAGATGAATACAGAACTGTGTTGTCTGCAAAGAAGTGTAGCTTAGAGTCACAGATGTTAGAGTCAAGGTTATTGATATAGATGGAAAAGAGGATTGGGCCTAAAATGGAGCCCTGTGGAGACACCTCTGACAATAGGAAGGGGGGCTGAGAAGAGACTGTCTGTTTTAATTTTTTGAACTCGACCTGACAGGTAGCTGGAGAACCACAGTGCGGTGGAGTCGGTGGCACCTATATTGCGAAGGCTTAGAATGACAAGGTTGTGATCGACAGTGTTGAACGCCTTACTGTGGTTGAGGAAGATGGCGCCTGTGAATTTTTTGCAACATGGGCAGTAATCTAGTCATTGGTGACTTTTGCAATGGCAGTGATAGTACTATGATTAGACCTAAAACCTGACTGAGCAGGGTTGAGGAGGGAGTAACTTTCAAGATGGTGCTTGATCTGGTTGTATACTAGCTTCTCAAAAATTTTAGAGAGTGTAGGCAGGATAGAGATTGGCCTATAGTTATTTAGATCACACAGGTCACCAGATTTGAAATGAAGGGTTATGTGTGTGGCTTTCCAGCAGGTGGGTACTGAGGCGGTATCTATGGAGAGGTTGAATAAGTGTAGGATGGGGCAGTAAGGTAGTGATAGCCTAGTTTGAGCAAGGATGGAGCAAGCCCGTCCTCACCACCAGACTTCTTGGTGTCCAGCTTGATGATGAGGTCCTCAACATCTCTGAAGGAAACATGCTGGAGCTGGAAGGAGAGGGTTGAAGGAGGCACCAGCTGGAGGTTAGCAGCTTAGGCAGTGTTTGCTAAATTGGCATAAGGGGAAGAGTCAAAATCCTCAACAATCACACCATTAGCGATGATTTTAGTGGAAATGGAGGGAGTGGATTGGTGGTCTTCTATTGATTTCATAACCTTCCAGAGTTTGGCTGGATTGCCTTTTGCCTGCTCTAGGGCAGTGATATAGAAGTTAGACTTTGTGTTTCATATGAGTTTTACAGAAGCATTCCTTGCAGCTCTGAAGATCTGCCAATCAGATGGTAATTTGGTGTGTCTGGCAAGTGATCATAGTTGTCACAGTTGGTGAGCACTGCTTTGAGGTCAGGCATAAACCAAGGCTGGGAGAGCTTACGAGCTCTGATTATTACTATGGGGGCATGTTTATTAGCCAGGTATATGATTTTATCATTAAATATCTGTACAGCCTCATTGATTGCTTGGCAAGGTAGAGCCCTTGCCAGCTTACATTTCTTAGGTCAGCCAAGAAATTGTCAAGGCTAATTTTATGGAAGGAATGCTTCAATATGAATCTGGGTAATGTGCAGACCTTTGGGTGTGCCCTGGTGCAGACCACAAGCCCATGATTGCTCAGGTCATTGTGAAAGACAGCAGACTGGAGGATTTTATGAGGATGGTTGGTTGGTTAGGATGATGTCAAGGAGAAAGCTATTTATAGGGTTAGCAGTGTTTGTCCTGGTTGGTTTGGTGATGATCTGAGTGAGGCTGAGGTCATCACTGAGACTTTTGAGGCTGTTGGATTTAGAGGAGAGCCAACCCATATTTAGGTCCCTGAGAATGATTGTTTCATGTTTAAGAGGTGGCTAGCGATTTCAAAGTAGTGAGAATGTCTGAACCACTGTCAGGGGGGCCTGTAACATATGATAATGGAGAGACTTTCCGTGGATGGTAAACTGATTTTCAGGGAGACCAGCTTGAATTATTTTGGCTTTGACATACATTGAACATCAGCGATGTTGTATTTGTCCTTGGTGTAGATAACTACGCCACCCCCTCTAGATGCTTTATCTGCCCTAAAGAGTTTGTAGTTTGGTAGAGTAATCTGCTGGTCTGTGACTGTACTTTTGAGCCAGGACTCAGTGATTATAAAAAGATCAGGGTTAGTATGAGCAACCCAGGCCTGGACAAAGGGAAATATTTTGGTTGAGCTCAGGACATTGCATAGCATCATTTTTATGCCTGATGCAGCTGCAAAATCTGAGGGTGAGGCAAAGGCTGTGGGGGGGACATGGGTTTATTTCCACATTGCTCGAGCAAAGAAGAAGCAACAATGTCACAACCCTACTCAGCAGGTCAGCCCTCTACTCCAAAACTGCCAACCTCTGAGTGTAGTATTGTGAACAGTTAACAGAACAGGGTAACCCTCCTGTCTGGTTTGTGGGTTCCAGTCACCTTTGTCCCAAGTTCTGGAGGGATTCAAACTGTTAACCTCTTGCTAGCATACCCAATTGTTAGGCTCAGATGATCTGCTCTTCTGGGAAATGCCAGAAAGTTTTCACCTACGGGAACCCAACCAGGTATTATAAAATGAACCCTTAAAACTCTATGTAAGACCCTAGAGAAACGCTTACCTGTTTCCCAATTTGGTATCACAGTAAGCTTAAGCACAGTGTCAGCTTTAACCATCTAAGCTTCACTTACAAAAAAAAGAAGTTTCAAGGCATACCAAGCAGTTTCTGTTTATAATATATTTCTTTACTTTAAGATAGATAAAAATAGGTAAACAGTAAATACAGAACCAAATATCCCATCACATACAATCTTAAAAACAAAACAGGTTTAAAAGTGCAAAATTTCTACCAACCATTAGACTTATTTATCTAAGGTATTTCTTATAATCTTTCAGTGCTCTTAGATGTTCCTTCTCTCAGTCCAAGTATATGAATCTCTGTGTCTCTACAGGTCAGCTACAGCATACTTAAAAACAGTCTTGAGTCAGCCTTCTCTCTGAGGTCACCTAGTTCTTCCTCGGTGTATTAAAATTTATATTTACAGCACAGGATGTCCTAATAAGTTATTTTAAAAATAAGTGACATCAGTGAACCTCCTCTCTTCATATGACTTCCCAATCTAGTCTGTGATCTGCTAGCATCTTCTTTCATCCAGGAGCAGTCTCCTGCTTCACAAAGACATGAAAGACTCTTTGATGAATTAACGGGCTTCCTCAAAGAGACGCCCAAACAAATGCATATGCCCCTTCCTCTTGACACTAAGTGCAATCAAAGGATTTTCCTGAGGGCATTATAAAATGCATAGTTTAGCTACCAAATTTCAAAGCAACTGACAAGTTAATTGCATTCCAGATATCTGTAGTTTAACCTACATCTTGTCCTTTGAAATTATACCTGGGGGGCTTGATGTGTCATTTCAGCAAGGCAGTATTTTCTCCTGACAGACAATCCCACTACATATTTCATATTGCAAAATCATAGTGTAATCAGAACCAGCTGTCCAAGTGTCACAAACATTATTAGCTTTTTTGAGGGGTTTAGCAAGGAGGCAACTGCCTTCCTCCTCTGGGAGCAACCCTGATGTAGAGGGGGATGAGGGTTTGGCAGGGATGTGGGAGAGTGAAAGTTAAGGTTAATGAAGAGAAGTGGGATAACTCTAATGGTCATGAGGGAAGAGGGTGCAGTAAGGCTGAATATAGTTGCAGGATTAGGAAGATTGGGGAGGAGTATGAAGAGGGTGTAGACATACAGTGGAAGGAGGCAAAGTGGGGAGGGGGTATAAAATTTGTGGTAGTGTGGACATAAAGGAGACATCATCCGTGTCAAAATGATTGTGGAAGCCTATTACGAAAGCTAGGAGAAGAAATGTATGAGACATTGTCACAGGGCAGAGGAGGATGTACAATGCTGGGAGGGGTACTAGCTAGGAGTAAGGTAGGGAGATTCTCCCTGGGGGGGCTGGACCACCTACTAAACATCACCCAGTGATCAAACATGAAAGGGACAAACTTATGAAATGATGTAGGAGAAAGAGAGGCTGCAGGAATAGCGCAGTGGCAGGGTGCCTGTCTTTGGTCGAGAAGGTCGAGGGTTTGAAACCAACTGCCTGTTGAAGGGAAATATGTATGGAGATGAAGGACAGTAGGATGGGGACACTAGGGGCAGTGGTGAATGTAATGGTAGAAGGGTGGAGAAGGATATGGAGAAGAGGGTGGAGGATAAGGACTGCTAGTGACTCCTAGTGGTGGAATAATATAATTTGCCAATTGGAAATTGGACACTTAGAAAAATCATGGCAAGTCACGTGACCACACACTTCCAAACACTTCCAATAACTCTAGAGACCACCTTGGGTGGGAGGGTGGCTGGGGAGGGTGGGGCAGTTGACAAGAAGCGTCAATGGGCTAACACTCCTCCAGCAAGAAGCAACCAGTCCCACTGAGCACAGATGTTCTGCGTGCTGTACCTTTGGTCATTGGCTCTGCTATGTGCTCCCAATGGCAAAGTGGAGCTTGTGGGGATGGGGGGTCCTGGGAGCCTAAGGAAGGGGAAAGGAAATAATGGAGATTAGTCTTAGGGTGGGAAGGCAAACAAAGGATTAGGGAGCTGTGCTACTGAGCATGCGTAGGTGTGGAACAGTAGCCAGGATAGATTCAGCACAGCATGATATTAACCACGGTAGGAATCTAATTCGAATTAGCTAACTTCAGTAGTCTCTCCTCCAATGCTACCTACACAGTTCATTAAAGCCCCAAACATAAAGCAATGCTGCAGTACATGTAAGCACTGTATGAAATAGCTACAGGAACAATTAAGGCTGCTAGCAGAATCCAGTGACTCTGAACAGAAAATGGCTGTGTAGAAAACAGAATAAATTAATCACTACTACTCTGCTGACTCTGACCTTAAATAAGGTATAAACACTAAACACCCTACAACAATATCTTTTCCCCCTCCAGCAAGAAGCAGCCAGTCCCACTGAGCATAGATTTTCTGCTTGCCGTACCTTTGGTCGTTGGCTCCAGTGTGTGCTCCCGAGGGTGGAGTGGAGCTCGTGGTGGGGGGTCCTGGGAGCTTTTGGTCGTTGGCTCCAGTGTGTGCTCCCGATGGTGGAGTGGAGCTTGTGGAGGTGGGGGGTCCTAGGAGCCTTCGGTTGTTGGCTCTGGTGTGGGCTCCTGATGGTGGACTGGAGCTTGTGGGGGAGGGGGTCCTTGGAGCCTTTGATCATTGGCTCTAGTGTGTACTATACCTTTAATTGGCTCCCTATTTAAGTGAGCCTTAGCTTTTGAGTCACCTGTCTCGCTGATGAAGAATCCACATGGGTTTGAAGCTCTGGGGCTTTGTTGTCAATTTGTCTTTTAGCTTGCACTCCAATAAAGCCACTTTTTGCATTGAGCTTCACATTTCCATTGGTTTATTTTGCACACTGTTCTGGTTCTGTACTTGATGGTTTTATCCTGCTCTCTTAGTCAGGCACACAGCACATTATCTTGTTCTCCAAACTGTTGTATATGTAGCTCCTTCCCCCTTGACCTGCTGTCCTAGGGCCGTCAAGTCAGTTTTGGTATGGGCGGCAGATTGTTTGATGTTGACAGTGTTCTGTAAGATCTTTCATAGGAGCAAATTGATATTGGCAGTGTCCAAGGGCACTGATTGAGGACAAGCCATCGTTGTGCAGTAGTGTTCGTTTGTCTTCTGTTGCTTGTTGGAATAGGCATGAGGCTGTGTGGTCAAAGCCTTTCACTTTTAGCATCTAGATTGAAGGCAGCTGAGGTAAAAGCATGGGAGACAGTTCAGTCACTGAGTACACCAGCAAGAGTTTTTTGTTTATTTATTTTGATCTAGGATTGCAATACCTTTGAGCAGAGAACCACTTCTTTACAAAGGTTCCACGTCAGAAAGGGTGAGAGAACATACAATGGTAAACAACACAAGAGTCACTAGCTAAACAATTATACAATTAACGATTTTAAGCATACTGTACAATAAAGGAATTAAGCATTCGATCAACAATATGGTACTTATAGAAATAAAATCTTGTAACAAGAAAGAAAATAAAATTTCGCTAGCATAAGCTTTGTCAGAAGGGAGGACAGGTGCAGCCTAAGGTGACTAAGTCAAAACATAATGTTAGGAATTTAGGCTAGTGCAGATACAAGAGAAAGAATCAAAGTGAGAGGTGAGAAGGGGATAGTGGAAGGGGAGCATGAATGAAGGGGATGGGAGAGGGAGATCACAGTCCTGGAGGTGGGACTGAGGGAAGGTCAGAGAGAAAGGACTGGAAGGTATTAGGTTGGGATGGAGGGGTGGAGGGGCAAAATTGAGGGGTGCCAGGGCATTATCAGGGGGGACAGAGGGACATTGTCAGGAGCAGTCACAGCTACTGTTCTCTAGCAGATGTTGATGAAGTAGACTTTTGAAAGGGCCCAGTTTTGTTGTGGTGGTAAGTTCAGCACTTAGGTTGTTGAACCACACAGGTGCCCGGTATAAGTAAGACTGCTGTCCTTGAGTAGTTCTGCATCTAGGAAGTATGAGAAGCTGATGGATGGAGTTTCTGGTGTAATGTGAGCCTGAGAATGGGCTTAAAAGGTTTCCTATTTCAGGAGTCACAAATCCAAGTAGTGTTTTTTTGGCTATCAGGCAGGTTTGATAGTGAATTCTATTGTTCAGTTGTAGCCATCCAGATTGGGCATAGAGGTTGCAAGTGTGCGTGAGGTGGGGGGAACCAGTGAGCAGCCTGCAAGCTTTGTTTAGTGCCGCTGCTATCCTGCGCGAGGGAAGTAGCAGTCACAGAGCTATAAATGACAAGACCGTAATCGATAACGGAGATGATTGAGCTATTGATTGCAGTTCTTAGGGCTTCAGGTGTCAGGCTATGCTTGTGTCTGTGTAGAAACCCTGATCTGATATTGACTGTTCTGGTCACATTCTCAATGTGCTTAGCATAGGTTAGGGAACAGTCCATAGTTATGCCTAGGTATTTGAATTGATCAACTTGTTCAAGTGGAACTCAGGAGCAGTTTCTGATGGTAAGAGGGGTGGATTTGTACTTACTCCTTGCACTGCTGAACAGCATTACCTTTGTTTTTTTATAGTTCAACACCAGTTTGTGAGTTCCAAACCAGTCCTCAACTTGTTCAAAAACATATTGCAGTTGATTTTCAAGAAGGGGTGGGTCATGATGGGCGTCATCTGCATATAGGAGAATCTGTTGATTAATGGAGTGAGGAAAATCATTAAGAAAAATGCTGAAAAGAAGGGGACCCAGAATAGATCCCTGTGGTATCCCACATCGGACAGGTAAACATTCAGATGTGACATTAGCAATCTTCGCATGCTGGGAACAATCAGACAAGTAGCTTTTGAACCACTTCATAGTTTCATTAGCAAGCCAATGGATGATAGCTGTTGTAGAAGGAGTGATTGATTGACAGTGTCGAATGCCTTTGTTGAATCAATAAAGGCTGCACCAACAATGCTACCCTGGTCAAGTGAGTTCTGCATGGTACTGGTGAAATCCAGTAAAGCAGTGGTGGTGCTATGCCCTTTTCAAAATCCATGTTGTTGTGGGCATTGGATCATGGATTTGTCAAAGTACTCCACAAATTGATCTGCAATGTTGCGCTTCAGTGCATTGTACGGGGTGAGGGGTGGGGGTGGAGATGGGCCTATAGTTAGAATATAGTACCCAGTCTCCACTCTTATGCACTGGTGTTACCAAGGATAACTTCCACACTTGAGGAAATTGGGCCAGACATAGGGATAATCATGTCACTTCAGTTACAACTAACCTTTTGTACCTTGAGCTACCATACTGTTTATTACCTCCTATTCTCAATGTGTATTGTGTATAATTAACAAACCTACTGTATTCTTGCTGTTTCTTGGTGACAGGCTATTCCCACTGAGTTGGTGGTGAAAGAACTTGATGGTAAAAGTGGTCTTTCTATCCTAAATTCATTATTTTGTATGTTCATATGGTGTCTTTAGGAACTAGCATATTTCTGAAATCAAACCTCTAAGAACAGAGCCCTCTCCTACAACCTTACTTACTTTATAGTAAAATTACTTTCCAGAGCACCAGCCCATTGGCACCATGGTTAGTGATACTGCTTGTGACACTAGTTACCCAGGTTCAACAACAAGTCTGGGTCACTTGGGCATGGCTGGGATGGTGGGGGAAGATGTAGCATCCCACAGGATGGTCTCCTTCTCTAGGACAGGTGGGATATAGTCTTCATTGTAATACTGCCACCCACATACCATAGGTAGTAGTGCAGCTGGAGCAGTGGAGGGAGTGTTGACACCAAGGGCTCAATTCTCAAATGGTTCATACTGCCGCAAGTGTTGGATGTGCCGAACATACAGTGCATGGGGCTTGCGGCAACATGTGACCAGCAATTGGGATTCTCAATCCTCTAGCCCTCCCCCATGAACCGCATGCTGTGAGTTAGACCAGCTTTTGCTGGTCCAACTTCATGGACCTTTTTACAGAATTTGCACCAAATATTTGGTGCAAGTTGCCTTAAAAAAAGTAAAGTGTTACAAATGCCCGCAACCTTCGAGAATCAGGCGCAAGGTGCACCTGTGCGGTTGGCGCAGCACAGTGTTTGATGCAGGACTTGTGCAAGCCCTGCATAAACCTCTGAGAATCAAGCCCTAGATGTTTCAACTTGGGAATGCCTTGCATGCATGTGTGCTCATTGATGCCTTATGTGCAAATGTCTTCAGCCAGCTAATGAAAGGAAAGGTCCCGATGATGCAAAGCATGATGAGTGCAACCTTCAGGCTCTGCCATTCCAACTAGCCATGTTCCTCCTACATATTAGATGGACCTAATTGGGGGCCTGCTTGATATCTGCTAAATGGAGCCCACTCCAGCTGCAGGAGCTGCACTGGTGATATCTTGGAGAATAGTAAGAGGACAGAGATGGTAAGGATGGGTCTGGGGTTGGCTAAGCATAAAGGCTGGTCTTACCAGTGATGAGAAGTAAAGAATTAAGCAATAATACATAACAGGGCATGTTTTATCATATGATATCATCATGTCTTGGGTGCACTGTGAGGCACAAAGTGAAGCAGAGTGCCTTACGCACCCCAAAAGTGATGATATCCTATGATAGAACAGCATCCTGCAGTGTATTATTGCATTTATGAACTGTATCCCACAGTAAAGTAAGAAATGACACATTATACTTCAAAAACAGTTTTTTACTGTTTATATCTGTATGTAGTTTATTGATCCACCAATAGTCATTACATTATAACCAAAACACAAAATAATCAATAATATTATAAAAACATATCAACATACAGCCAGATAAAAATGACTGATACTAACAGATTTCATTCTAAAGATATTGCATATTCCATTAAAATCCCACTATTGCACTTAAAACTTTCTATTAATTCATCTCATATATGAAGCTCTTTAATCTTTTTTGCTTTAATTTTATTTATACTCTAGAAATAGTTTGTTAGTCAATCTATTGTCCAATCATCTTGAGTATGTAGCAATATTACTAGCAGTGTTTTCATATCCAAGCCTTGAGCATTGTTTATAAACAGAACAAGCCCAAACTCTCTTTCTCTAACATACCAGTGACATTCTCATACAACATGTGCAAGATTTTCCACTGCTCCCTTACTGCAATAATATTCAGCATTCCCTCCAACTGTTTTCTGCATCTCAAAGCCAGGACATTGCTATCAAGTCTTTCAAATTTGTACTTAATAGACATTTTTCTCAGAATTGGGTCTGCAAGAGAATCCAAATAATATTTATACCCAAAATGGAAATTATATTTAATGAACAATTTGGAATAAGCAGAGGAAGCTACAAGATTTAAGTCTCTTGACTTCCAGTAATTATTAATTTTCTTCTGGATAAATTTAATCTATTTAGTGCTTATTAAAATCTTCTTTTGTGCGTATTTTTCTAAATATAATAGGTTGTACTTAATCATGTAGCTCCTTACTTTTGTCAACCAAGGCGACTGTTTGCACTTAAGTTGAATCCAATTATTGTTTTCCATTAGGCACAAAGATCATAGTCTAGTCTTTTGCATTCTTGTTTTCTTACTTCAAGAATTCAAAATTGGACTGCCTATTAAAGCATTTATATTGTGTATTCCCAGTTCTGATCTAATATATGCGTAAAGACAAGAATGTCCCAGATGCAATGTATTTCTTAGCATTTAAAATAATTATGTGGTCAATTTGTCCCTATATTTTGTGTCCCATACTTCTACACCATTTAGAAGCTGGGAGTCAAATTCTGCGTGAATTGGTTTTATAAGTGGTTTTATTGTCAAGCCCCCATATTTGTGATTAAACCTAGCCAACCCCCAATTGTCTTCTTTGTTGTTTCTATTATTCTCTGTATATGATTTTTCCATTGGCCCTTCCTATCAAATGACCCCTCCCAAGTAAACATAACTACCATATTTACAATTTCTATATTTTGCTGTTTGATTATCCACTCACCTTTTGTTTTGTTCCTGTCAGGTATCATGACTTTAGTTTTACAGTAATTTATGTTTAGTTTTAATTCTTGTGTTCTTGTTAATAAAAATTCCAATTTCTTTTGAAGACCTGCTTTGGTTAATGAGAGTAGTATAAAGTTATCTGCATATGATAAAGCAGAACACCCTTGATTTGTTATTTTAGGAGAATCTGAAACAAAATCAGTCAAATCTCTTAGAAGATGGTCTATGTATAAACAAATGAGATTCCGGGCTAGAATACAGCCCTGCCTTACCCCTTTAATTGTAGTAAAAATTTTAGATAATTGCCCATCTTTGCCTGTTCTGACCTTTGCCCAGGTATTAGAGTATAAATTATGCATTATATATACTAAATTAATATCTATACTTTTTTATCATTTGTGTCCATAATAAGCTTCTCGGTATAGAATCAAATTTGGCTGAGAAATCTATAAATTCAGCATATGATTTTTGGGTTCTAAGCAAAACATATTTTTCTATCAGATGAGTGAGTATAAAACAGTCCACAGTTGTGTACCCTGTTCAGAAACCAGCCTGTAGCTCACTCTGGCCACCCGTTGTATCAATCTGTTCTTTTTAATCTCTCAAGAATGACCTTTGAAAAGGTCTTTAAATTGATGTCCAATAAACCTATTGGGTGATACATCGCTGGGTCCACTAGATTTCCTTTTTTTTGTGTACAGATACTATCTCTGCTCCTTTCCATGTCTGAGGATAAACATTTTCTACAACTTATTTATTAAAAATACTGGTTAAAGCCTTGCACCAGATGTTTGTATTACTCAAATAAATTTCTGCCAGTATTTTATCTATACCAGGTGCTTTTGAT
Source organism: Neoceratodus forsteri (assembly GCA_016271365.2). NCBI lineage: Eukaryota > Metazoa > Chordata > Ceratodontiformes > Ceratodontidae > Neoceratodus > Neoceratodus forsteri. The sequence continues at coordinate 913,986,798 of CM057454.1, read as the reverse complement.
TTTTTAAGTGTATTTATTACTAAATATAATTCCTCCATACAAATTGATTTAATGTTTCCCTTATCAAGTTTATAATCCATTGTTGGCCATCCAGCTTATTATCATAAAAAATATTTTCATAATATGCTATCCATTGATATTCTGCTGTATATGTATCCAGTTTACATTTATAATTGTTTGTACCTCTTGCAACCAGATTCCAAAACATTTTTGTGTCCTTATTATCTATTGCATTAAGCATCATAAGCCATTTAGTTCTTATATAGGCATTTATCTTTTCATTCAGAAAAACTTTATATCTTTTCCTCTCTATATTGAGTATTTTTAATTTTTCCTTACTTCTTTCTTTCCTCTAAGTCCTCACTAGGAAGTTCAAGGAAGCTTTTCTTTCTCTACATTCTTTATCAAATCACCCCTCAACTTCTTTCTTATTCCTGTTCTTCCAGGACTGCTCATGTAGTACTAATGTTAATTTATCAAATAGTTGTTTTAGTTCATCATATAGGGTCTCTATAACCATCAAATCTAGTTGCCATTTTGGGAAGTTTAAGATGGATGCATCAATTATCTGTTCAATTACATCTTCTATATGAGTATCCCAGACTACTCTCTTGTTTGCCCTTATACAAGCAAATGGAAAGAAGTTTTCTTTACGATGTACACCTCTCTGCCCCTTTAAACTCTGTAATACTAAGGGGAAATTATCACTTTCTTCTCGAATGGGAATGTTTAAATTTAGCCAGACCTCCAGAGATCCTGACCAGAAGAACTCTAACAATGAAGCACCTATGGAATTGACATACAAAAAATTACCACTCAGATCACCTTTCAGTCTCCCATTTAACAGATACAAATTACATTCTTTTAAGATTTTAATAAGTTCTAATCCAATTTTTATTCATTTTTTATCTTTTGTATTTCTTGTAGGAGTAATTACTAACTCATTTACATAGGCCACTGTTGAATTATCTAGTAACCCATCAAAATAAACAATGTTTGCATTAAATTCACTTAGCAGGAGAATATACCTCTCTGGGGAATTATTCATTAATTCTGTATTTATAGCAATAAGAGACTCACAAATATTATGATGATAAAAATTGGATGATTGTGGAGGAATATAGCAATTTACCACCACCACCAGCTTATGATCTTTTTAATCCACCTGTAGTGTAATACAAATGTCAAACTTTTTATAGTTTTCAATTTTGGAAAAAGTAATCACTTTTGCATAAATGGTTAGACCACCTGAACATATTCTCATCTTATGATGTCTGTTTCCTGGAACATCAAATAATTCGAAACCATTTATCTGTATAATATTGTCTGTCAGATGCCAGGTTTCTTGAAAGCATACCAGATTAACTTCTATTATAAAGTCTACCTATTCTTTGTCAGTGAATTTTGTGGCTAAACCACATATATTCCATGAGATCATTTTTATTTTCCTCAACTTCTTTTCATTTCCTATATTTCCTATAGGGTTCAAGGGTACCACGTTTTTATGGGAATGCCCATGCTCAACATCTGTAGGTACCAGTTGGATAAGTCAGTTCTTATAACCCACTAAGATTTTAACCCTGTTTGCCAGTGTAATGGGACTAGAATTCATGTAATCAGCCGGCTTTCCATTTGGAAATAAAATCTCTGATTGCATTATGCAAAGACCCAAGCTATCTAAAATTACTACTTTACTTAAAAGTTCATCTACCAAAAACTGATTTTTGACATAAATGTCTATTTGACTCCCACACTCTCTTCTTTATACATCTAGGATACCATTATGTCCTGTCTTTACTTTCAGGAAGTTTTCAAATAGGTTGCTCAGTGCACGCTTTATCTCACCATTTGTTTCTGATGAAATCAAATCCATTTCAAATAGAGCAAGACACACTAGGGGCTCCTGACATGTTGTTTTGTTTGATTTCATAAGTTAAAAAGCCTTCAATTTGGAAAGAAGACTTTTACCCCACTTTTACTCAATGATTCTCCATTTAGCAATATGTAATTAGCAATTCTCAGAGTTATGCATATGAGGGCAGGATTCACAAAGCAGATGTGCTGGGTGCCAATGAGATGCGCCGGTGCAACTGGGATGTACCGTCTCCAGGCAGTGCAATTCACAGAAGGGTGCACTGCAAGAAGCATTGTGTGCATCCCAACTTTGAATTGTACAGATGCAACATGGCACAACGTGAGATGCCCCAGCACAACAGGGATGCACCAAAGCAGCCAAGGCAGCTTAACAGTGAATATGGAGCAAGGGACAAAGAAGCAACAGGGGGAAACTGCAGTGGCACAAAGAATGCAGGGGACCACACCTGCAAGGACTGACCAGAGTGCCAAAGGGCCTGTCAGTGGCCACAGCAGAAGAGGTGAACAGACAGAGCACATAGAGAAACACCCAGAAGCACCAGACACACCCCCACACAGGAGCCCAACAGCCACAGATGACATGCCCAGTGGTGCCTGTCAAGGTGTGCCACAGCTGCTGAGGGGCACCATGCAGCATGGATGTGTCACCAGGACACGGCCTGTTGCACAGGAACCAAGTGGTGTGGAGAATGGAGATGCCACACAGAGGTACACAGGTGGACAGGTACAATGCAAACAGGCTGACTACCATGAATCACACAGGTGTAACAAGCCCACAAGCAATGTAGACCACACGCAGCACCACACAACAGCAGGGCACCAGTGCAACAGATGCAGCCCACATGCACCACACACATAACAGGGACACTGAGAAAGGCAGCATGACACAACACCCACCCACCCACACACCACAGGCAACATGGAAGGCACACAGTGAGGCCGCCACATCAGGGGGACAGGATGCATGTGTGTGCGCAGTAACACAGGTGCACATAAGTGTATGGCAACAAAGGGACAGCATACAGCATCAAGCAAAGACAGACAACATGCACAATGTACAGTGAATGACCACAGGGACCAGTTGCAATAGAAAACGGTTTAGCAACATCAGCGTAACATAAGAAACTATTTACAATAACAACTGGCAGAAGGAACAGGGAAGGTGAGGGTGAGAGGTCTATACAGGTACAACAATGGAAAGCAGAAGGGTTAAGGTGTGTGGGGGGGACAGGGTACAGTAACATGCACTGTGGATTAGAAAGGAATGTGAGGCATAACACAAAGGGGCTATACATAAATGTCCATGTCCCTAATGTGGGAGCTGTGTGCAGAATGGCACCCATGCTTACGGCCCCTGACACTAATCACTCTGACCAGCATGGTCAGTGCCTGCAGCAGCTATCCCTGTTGCTTGTAGAGTTGCTGTAGTGTCCTCCATAATGACCTCTGGAGCTGTATCCCTGCTGGCTGCAGTACTCCCTGATGCCACAGATGACTGGGGACACATGGCCATACACACCTTGGACCTACAGTGGGGGACACAGACAACAGGTACTAATTGCCATGCTCCACACTGCCCCCCCACCCACTATGTGAATGTGCTGGAGGCATCCACCACACCAATGGCCAACAGCCCACCAGGCACACCGCATGCCAGCAACAGGCTGGCACACAATGCCACACTGTCACCATGCAGTGGTACTCAGAGAGCACATGGCCCACATGTGCATGCACAGGTTTGCACAGAGGGGCATGCAGCTGTACCCCACACAGCATTTGCACATGCCAGCAGGCAGCACAAGCATGCAGGCCCTGTTCAAACACCACTGGAGCACCACAGGGTGCCCACAGTGTGCATGATATGCACACACAGTGGATGTACACACATGAGTCAGGTGTATTGTGGCCTAAGCACACGCTGCCATGCCCACACCCCATGTTTGCATACAACCAGCAGCACATGGACATGCACAAGGGACCAGCATTAGCCTGCAGAAGGCACCACCCCCTAAACACACAGAGGATGCATAAGACAGACACTCACCTGCACCAGCAGGTCCCTGTCCATGGGTTCTGACACTGGTCCTAATGCTCCTGGCCTCCACCGCAGCGGTGGCCCTCCACCTGCCTGATGGCCCTGTGAGAGGAACAAAGGCAGAGAACACTATGAGGAGAGTAGAGGTGTGACAAGCCCCCCAACCCCCTGCACCCAGCAACAACACCAGTGCCAGCATGCAGTGATGGCACCACCCCCACAGTGCCCCAGTGAAGGCACCCATGGCTATGTGCATACACACACAGCACACCTGCCAATGCCCACCATGTGTACAGCTGGATGTATGCCATGCCAATGGCTGTGTCACACCATGCACACCACAGTGGCCTTGCACCCCCCTTGCACCATGATGCACATGCATACACACTGTGAGCATGCAGGTACAGCCCACACTGTGTGTGGCCCACAGTCCACATGTTTGTGTGGGTATGTGTGTTGTGCTGTGCAGTGTGCCAGCTCACCCACCAACACATACCCCATGCTGCATGTGTACATGTGGTGTACTGTGATTTACCTGAGCGTGGCACCACACCCCTGCATGCACAGTCCTGTAGGCTCTTCAGCCTGCCCAGGTCCCTGTGCTGCAGATCACTGCAATGGTGCCTGCACTGCTCACCAGTGTGGGCAACCCCTATCCTGTGCACCAGCTGCCCAGCAATCCTAGCCCACACCACAGAGCGTAGCTCATTGAGGTCATCAGACCCAAACAGCTGTCCCTCAACCTGCAGCACCAGTGCCACAAGGTTGAGTAACTCCATTTCACCCCAGTTCATGGCCTTTAAGTCTGTCCTCTGTGCACTGGGCATGATCCCCTGAGTGTCACCTGGTCAGGTGTGCACAAATCATGCTGCTGGTGAGCAATGGCACGTTTGCACCACATGTGCGATTGGCCATCGTGCGATGCACCATGTAACACAGTAGCATGGCATGTCAAAGCACAATTGCTGTCAGTAGCACATCACTGCACATGCACACAGCACCATGCACGGCCGGGAACACAGGGTCATGGGTCACGACAGGGCTGTGCATGTGCACTCCACACAGATCCACCATATTGTGAGTGGCAATCAATACCACACACACTGCAGTGTCGCAGCGTACATTGCCGGTGTTGCATGTTTATCCACAGGTGCGCAATGATGCGACATCACCCCGCAGTGCAATACATGCACACAACATGACAGGCGGCACTGCAGTCATCACACAAGAGGATGTGTATGTGTAGCCGGATGCGATTGCACAGTCAGTAATACAGAACTGTTTGTAGTACACCTATCAAGCCACTAACTTGCCATCGCACATGTGCAGCAATGCACCATGACAGTTGCACTGTATTCAGGAAATGCTCTATGTCCCATGTGCATGCACTGGAAATGCACTGTATGGGGATGCACTCAACACAGCAGTTGCAGTCTGCTAATTGGGTTGAGCTGGGGGCAATTATGCAATTCACAGATATTGCTCCAAAATCAGCTCAATGCCAGATTCAGGGGCATCTCACCTGATTAACATCTCATTACAGATGCTCCCAATCTCATTTGCATGCCCTGAGCCATAAATGCTCCTGAAGGCACCTCCAGAGAGCTCAGGTGACTAAGAGGAATTGCATCCTAGAAGGTAAATCTATTTACTTTCTTCCAAAGGCAGTGTGGCAGCACAAAATGACAGTGTGAGGCCTAGGACATAAAGTCATGATCCACGCCTGTTCCTTGAGTGCCCCACAGTGTCCCACTGTTCAAACTAGGTTTGGCATGTGGGGGAGTCCATTGTTGGTGTGTGGTATAGCATGGTATCACAGACTGAAGACATGTGTGCTGCAGGCTGGGATACCATCTGGTGGTACATGGCAAGCAGTGCCAATCAAATGTGCAGGACATGTCAGCTATGTGTACCTGTGCTGCAGAACTGATCCTGCCACTGCCCAGCTGCACCATTAATTCTGGGAGACTTTGCATTTCTTGTTATGCTCTCATTTCACTTCGTCAGCACCGGGGAGTTTTCTGGACACAAGATAGTAGCATTTTGGGGATGCACATTAATTGTGGTGACTGTGTGTGTGTGTGCAGGGGCACTGGGAGGGCTGCCAATATTGTTGCCACGCCACATTACTTTGCGTTTAGGTGGAATGACAATGCGAAGTAATAGTTACAAGGTGAAGTGAGCCTTTCCTATTGGCCATTCTGCATAGCGGAGTAACAACGCGAAGTGGCCACTTCACATTCACTTCACCAGCGGAATTTAATTTCACTGCATCTCTAGCCAGCAGGGTGCTGTGGTTCCACCGCAGGTAGTGGAGGCCCATGATCAAGGCCCCTAGAATTCTGCGGCTGCAGAATTTTGCGCAGAACTTGCAATCTACCGCAGAACTTCTGCAGTGCTGCAGAATTCACTCTTCTTGTTGATTTTTTTATTAATATTTCTGTTTATACATAGAATCTGGTTCCCTTCCCCTCTTTTTATATCCAAAACCCCCCTATATATTCAGAATGTGATGTTATCATTGCTATAACATCATACATTAGCTAATGAAATGGCTGCATTCTGCAACAGAAATGAACAGTCACTTATCTACCACAGCTCCCACTGCCAGAGATGGTGGCATAGCACATCATGCATGGTGATATTTGCTCAACCTGCACTACAGCCTAATACAATTTTCAGTCTTACATTGTTACACTAGGGCCAACTTAAACAAAACCTTGTCAATAGCACAGGCCTGTTAAGTCCATACCTCACTTTGTACAAACCTATTTGTGCCTTTAAGGTATAGAGATGCTATCTGAAATGAATAACTGGTAAAATGAATTTAACTGTCTAAATTTTTAAGAAAAATAAAGTAATTATGCCCAGAAAAGTGAAATATAATAATGTGTAGACCTGTTGAAAGAATAGACCTGTTAAATAAATAATTGCACTGTACGCATTTTTGCCAGGGTTATTGATTACATATTGTCATTGGTTGATAGAATCACCTAAAAGTTATTGAGAAATGTTGTGTGCAGGGACAGCTGTTGGGCCAGAGGGTAGCATGCTGTGTTTCCGTGCCGGCAACTTAGGTTCAGAGATTAGCTCTGGGAGCTGGCTGGGCAGCACAAGGATTGGTGGAACACATCACTGCTCGGAGCCTGGGAAGGTATGGTGCAGTGTTCTGTCACATGTTGGACACATTGTGATGGGCTGGAGAGCTGTATCTCACAATTGGCTCACATGCATGTTATGGCCTGATGGTGTTACACAGTGTGTCAGGGAAAGCAGGTTGACATGAAAAATGAGTTTTGCAATAACTCCTCTGTTCTATTTTCAATGGGACCTGTATGAATGAGGATGCAAGTTCATGTAAATAAAAAAAATATATACACACACACACACACACACACACACACACACACACACACACATATACAGTATATCTGTCTCTCTCACCACACACACACACCCGCATATTTGTATGTATGTTACAGATTGCATATAAATATATGAGTGATACACAGTGGGAACCTCAAGAGTGGTGTAGAAAGCACATACAAATGTATAAGTGATAGACAGTGGAAACCTCATTAGTGGGATAGATAGCACGCATATAGAAATACCTTATTTATCTCATAAGATCCCCTCTGCATATGTCATTTATGCAACAGGCTAGGACCTTAAGGGAGAGACATTTGTTTTGCTTTATTAGGCATAACATTATTTTTATAAGTCTGTTATTTTTTGAACTAGTGTTACTGTGCTTTCCACCATCCTGATTGTTATAACCACTGCCATGAAAGTGAAGTCAGGATGACAAGCTGACACTGTGATGTGGTAGTTTGTTAGTGCCGCAGAACTTCTGCAGAAATTACAAACCACTGCCACAGAAGTTCTGCGGCAAATGGTAGTCTTGCCGCAGAACTTGGTCCCACTGTGCTGCAGAAAAGTAGGGGCCCTGCCCATGATGCAGCCATCCCTGGATGTGCAGTGGTTGCACAAGCCCAATCCCCACCCATACTGTGACCTGCTGGGGTGCATCCACCTACAGTGCCTATCGGTGCTGTCCATGTGAGCCATCACCTGCCAACGAGACTGAGGGTTATGCATGCCTCCTGCAGGCCACCCTGGAGAGGCAGGCATCCCTATGGGCAGAGCTCAGAGGCATTCAGATGCTGCTGGCCATTGAGCATGAGTCGTCAGCCACGTGGCATGCCCAGATGTTGGCAGAACCTTGCCTATTGCAGGTGGGCAAGACCACAGCTCGAGCAGATTGTACATGCTGCCAATGTGGCGTGTTCAACAAGTGCACCATGTGGCCGCCTGGCCTCCAGCTGAACCCCCAGGTGTGCCTCATGCATGCCCAGGCAGTGGTGTTAGGTGGACCCATTGCTGCTGATGCCGTCATGACACTTCTCCATCCCCATCAACCCCGAATCTGACATGGATTGGGGGGGCCAACACACCAGTGAGCACCCATTCACAGTCTTGCTGCTGTACTCCTCCAGGGGTGTTGTCTAACCCCCTCTGTGGCCAGTGGCACTGCATCCATGACCACCAGTCATGGGCAGAGCACCCAAGTGTCCATGGTGGCTGTAATGCATCCAACTCACAGCTCACATGGCCCCTGACACCTGTATCCTTTGTGGATCACTCACCTGGCTACCTGTGCCTGGGGTGGCGTGGGTGGCGTGTGCCTACCTCGGTGCATTGTCTGTGTGGGTCACCTGTGTGGTGCTACATGCATGTATGGGTGCACCATTGTTGTGCTGTGTGGCATGGGCATGAGTGCGGTCCTGTGTCTTCTGTGCACGTGTGCCAGCAGCAGTACACTGATCCTTGCCATTCTCAGCACATACACTGTGTCCCCTAGATATGTGGATATGTGGATCCTACTGTGCATGTGTGTGTATGTGTGCATGCAGCATTCTAGCCCTCACGGGTGTGCTATACAGCAGCAGTGTTACAGTCAAGTGCCCTATGGTGTGGTTGTGGGTGTTTGTGTGTGGGGGGGAGGAGGAGTGGCAGCCATGTTTTACCCACCTGTGTTACTCACCTGTGGACCCTGAAGTGCTCTTTGATGATGGTGTCCCTGTGCCACTGGGATCTGGTGATCAGACATGGGTCTCTTCATGCCAGTGGTGGTCCATCATGCTGCCCCTGGCCTGCTGCATCCTTGTCCCCCCCCCCTCCTCCCCAGAACTGTCACACTCCTCAGCCTGGATAGCTATTCCACAGTCAATGGCCTTGTTGTGCAGTATACAACAGGCCAGGAATATGCCACAGGCCTTCTCTGGGCTATACTGTAAGGCACCACCCAACCTATCCAGACACCAAAAGCACATCTTCAGCATGCCAAAGACACACTTGATGATGGCGTGCATAGTGATGTGTGCCTTGTTGTTCCACTCTTCCACCTCTGTGCCAGGTTGTCAGAAGGGTGTTAGTAGCCAGGGTCAGAGGGAGTACACTGCATCACCTGTGGGGTGTCAAGAGCAGTCAGTTACACCACTGCATACCTGTGCATTGTGTCCTTCCACCCTTCCCCCTGCACCATGGTGCAGTGGTGTGTCTGCCAACTGTCTACCCTGGTCTCTGTGGTGACCCTCCCTGGCCAGCTACATCCCCCTCACACCTGCTATGGCCTGCCCTGGCTGCACATGTCTGCCTGTTCCTGCCCATGCTCACAGCCATGGCAGCCTGCACATGTTCCCGTCGCCATCGTCTGCCCACCAATGCCCAGCAGTCACCCATGCATGGCTGTGTGTGGTGTGTTCTGACCTGCCACTCATGCCAGCTGTTGTGCTGCATTCCACCTCTCATGCTTTGCTGTTCTGCTGTATTGTCCCCTTTGTGTGTGTAGTTCCATCGGTGTACCCACCTCCATTGTCCCACCTGTGCATATCCACCTGTGCATTGTCTGTCGTTGCCCTCACACAACTGCTCCATCTCCCTTCATTTGTTGTGCTATGCTGCCCCATTCATGGGTATTTCTGCATGACCCACACACCTACTAGATGGCCGCTGGGTGTGTTCCCAGTCTCAGACTGGCAGTAAAGTGTGGACTGGTGCCATATGAAGGCATCATGTGTACTCCCAGTGTGTGTGGCACAAACATTGCTGATGCACCCATTGGCATTGCACACCACCTGGCAGTTGACACAGTGGTAGCAATTGCTGTTGACATATGTCATGGCATCATCACCAGGTGGTGCATGGACTGCCACACAGGTGCAGTCAATGGCCCCATGATGCCTGGCATGCATGCCACCCTGTGGAAATGCTGCATGGCTTCTGTCCGCTCTGCCTGTGTACTTGGGAAGTGGATGAATTCTGAAGCATGTGGGAGCAGTGCAGTGAGGAATTGTGTGAGGAGACAGGACTTGAACAGCTGGGACTTGCCAGTGATATCTCTGGCTGGCTTCTGGAAGGTTCCCGTGGTGAGCAGGCACATTGCTGCTGTCACCTTGGTCTCCACTGATATGGCATTACCTCTTCCAGTGGGTGCGTGCATTTCATCATGGCACAGCTCACACAGCTGCCTCAGAATAGCCCTTTTCAGGCGGTATCAGCTGACTGTTTGGTGTCCTTCAGCTGTTCAAACATCAGTCTAGCATGATACAGCTGTGGGGCCGGCTGCCTACAGTGCCTTCTGCTGCCACATTGCTTGTTTGCCCATCTCCTCATCCCCATTAACATTCCCACCATCAGGAATGGTGCTTGGTCCATAGTACTGTTCGGCTGCTGCTCTCCTACTGCTTGCTGCTGCTATCCTGCGGTCAGCCTATTGGGGACTTGCACTTAAGTCTGCTTCTTTTATACTTATGTCGACATGGCACATTTGATACCTGTGCTGTGAATGCTCCATATTTGCACATTCATTTTGCTCTGTGAATGGCTCTGTGCTGTATTTGCAGTTACTTGCCCCCTCCAGATGTGTCGCATATCATTACTTTCGGTCTCCAGTGCATCCTGTTCAGCGCAGCGCATCTGGGTTGCACCAGGGCATCTGTGCTCTTTGTGAATGGCTATATGGTGCATTTCCCAGTTGCACCAGTGCATCCCATTTGTGCCCAGCGCATCTGCTTTGTGAATCCTGCCCCAAATATCTATCAGTGTTCCTTCCGATAATTGGTATTCCTTAATATCTTTCATATCCGAGGGGCACAATTCTAAGTCCATATCCTTTCTTATTTGTTCAATAAGCTGACCTTTATAATTCCCTTTGGAGATGTTTCCCTAGACTGGAGGCCCATATAACCTCACTATTGGATAGCACTCCAGTGTGTCAGACTCTTGATCAAATGTCAGATCAATTACATCTCTGCCAACTCTTCACCCTTCATTATAATTTTCTTACCCTGCTATATGACTTCTTACATTTTCTACTCTGTCATTTCCAGTATTTTTGCTATTAGGGACAAAGACCTTGTAATTTATAACCCTTTCTATCCTAGAAATAGGAGTGTCTCTCTTTCCAGGTCCTTTGTCACTTCCTTTAATTGATTTTTTAATAGGGCAATTTCCTTGACTCGCTTGTCTAAGTGAGTATCCAAAGCATTATTCTAGCACTCATTTTATCCTTAGGTTGGGATTTTTTAGAAGTCTGTGTTTCCCCTGTATTTTCTGCCCCCCCATCAGATGTTTCCCTCCCACCAATGAGTCCAAAATAATCTCTGAGATGATAGTTTTTCTTTTTTCTATCATTCTTCCTTTTTTTCCTTTTCATGAGCTCCTTGTTTGTTTTCCATTTGTTATAATTATTTTGTGTTATCTCATCAGAAAACGGGATTTCTATACCACGGAATTCAGGTCTCAAGTTAAGGCTTTTCATTCCCACTAAGATTTTTGAGCTGGTCTCCATTATTGGTGCTAACATATCAACCTTATTTTGCATCTCAGATATTTTTGCACCAATAAAGCATAGTAGTGTCAGTGGCTCAGCAGCTAGCACACTCACCTCTGAGGCCGGGAGATCAGTAGGCTTTGGGTTCTATCCACACACCAGGCACTTGGGTTAATATCCCAATACTGACACTGTAGTGCAGCATGAGGGGGTGCTGCACTCCTGAGGTGCCGTCTTTCAGATGAGACGTTAAACCGAGGTCCCATCTGCCTGTTCTGGTGGTAGGTCAGGTGGATGTTAAAGATCCCATGGCACTTCTTGAAAAGAGCAGGGGAATTTCTCTGGTGCAATGGCCAAATTCCTCCATTCATGAAAAATACCACCAACAGCTTAATCTGGTTCAAGATCAGCTGGCATTCATCTGTATCCCCTTCCCCAGGTCATGCCTGAAAATAGGCAGGATTTGTCTAGTGCACTTACCCAGTCAACAAAAACTAACTAAATAAAAATAAATAAATAAACAAATACAACATCTTCCCTCAGAGATTCAATTATATTTTTAAAATCACAAGTTGTTCCATAACCATCAGATGAGCAGTGTGCTGATTTTTAAACAAATTCATTATATCTTCACTCAGGCAATAAGGAATATAATCTGAGTTTATAATCTGTTTATAAACTGGTAAAAGAATAAAAAAAGATACAATTATTTTTAAGAGGGAAACAATGAGAGGTAAGGGACATCACATTCAGTGGGGCTGAAGTCGGGTTATGACTGCAGTGAGGTGGAGTAATATACAAGGAAGTAAAAAAAGGGTTGGCAGGGGTTCATTTCTACGTATGGCTTTATGGTACAATATCATCACAGGTAGAGAATGTTCTCAATCAATCAGGATTCTGCATTGTATTCATCTAGTTCATAATATATATTAAAATGTGACTTTCCAGTTGTGTAAAGAAACATAGAAGCAGACATTGTTGGCAGATAAATACCAGGGGTCCATCCAGTCTGCCCATAAAGAGTTTTCTACCTACCCCCCAATCTAGCATCACAAAGTGTTATTTATCTACTTATTTCAAAAGTTTTACCAGGAATAACACACTGAACTGGTAACAGTTAATTTCCAGATGCATCCTAGGGAGAAGAAGGAAGAGAAGTATACAACACAGGATATGCAAGTGAAGCTACATCATGTAAGGTGCAGAAGTAATAAAACATAAAATGAAAAATAATTTCAATAAAAGTGAAAATACATGACAGAGTGCAGTTACTATTTGCAGGCACGTAGTCAAGGTGATACAAAAAAGATGAATAATAATGCAAGGTACAAGTGTTATGTAATACAGTCATAGTTACTCAGCAGGTTTCACACTCATCTCTGAGGCCGAAATACTGAAAGGCTGTGGGTTCTAGCCTCACACCAAGAACTTGGGATAAAATCTCAGTCCTGACACTGAGGTGCTGGCCTTCAGTTGAAATGTTAAACAAAGGTACTCTATGCCTGTTCTGGTGGTTGTTCAAGTGGCCATTAAAAATCCCATGGAACTTCCTGAAAAGAGTAGGGTAATTTTTTATGTAAAACTTCAAAAAAAAAATACATAATACAAACAAAACTGAAAAAAAATATGTATCAATGCATACATCCCCTTCAAACTTGTAACTCATAGTTTAGATATAAACATACTACTAAAGCCCTAAAAATAAAGAAATAACATATTCTGTCATACATATCAGATCCCTCAGGGTTCTATTTTTGAAACCCTGCTCTTTTCTCTTTTTATTAATGATATCCCCAACCCTCCCCCACTCTGTAATACTATCATGTACGCTGATGACCTGGTACTTTACTCTGCATCTAAGTCCATAACTGACCTTAACCAACAATTATCCCCTGCCTTTCAGAGCCTCCAATCCTGGTTCTCCTCCAATTACCAAATCTTGAACCTATCTAAGACCCAGGCCATGCTTTTTGGGTCCTCTAGATGGGCATCGACCATGGCCCTTGAGCTTCTGATCCATGACAGTGACAGGTCCCCAGTCTCCAACACATTGTCTTTCAAATACCTTGGGGTAACGTTTGACCTGGCTCTGGATTTTGTGGCACATGTCAACGAGGTCTGTTGCTCAGTCAACTCTAAGATTGGCGTGGCCTACAGAGTTTGCCACTCACTTGCTCTGGCCGCTAGGACTGCTGTTGCGAGAGGTGTGTTGCTTCCGCAACTGCTATATGCTCTCCCAGTCATCTCCCATGCCAATGCTGTTGTTCTCCATAAATGGGACAGTATGTACAATAGTATCTGCAGATTTGCCTTATCAGCTCCACGTCTGACCCACCACTGCCTTCCAATTTCCTAGCATCATATGCACTTGGTTGTTTCATTGACTCTTTAACCAAAACTCCTCGCCCTGTGGCTCTCAGTGCCATGCTATCCCCTGTCTCTCACTCTCACGCCCTCAGGTCCTTCACCTTCTCCTTGTTTGCTGTTCAGCCCTGCTCCACTAAAATGGGTGAGCAGTCTTTCTCTTGTTTTGCCCTGCGTTTCTGGAACTCACTCCCCCCTGATGTGAAGAACTCCTCTCCTCATCTAGCTTTCAAGCATGCTCTTTTTTCCCACCTTAATGACCCTGGCTACTGTGACTGCACTTAGGGTTTGTGGGGCCTGCTGCCTATCCTCTAGCTGCTCTCCTGCTCATTTATGCATTTCCACTATTGTATGTGTGTCTACTTGGCTCCTGTTATCACTACCTAGGACTAGTGACTGTTTAAATTGTATAATTGCTGCAAGAATTGTATGTCTATGTTAAGCTGAAGTATTCTTGATGTTTATTCTTACACTGTTTTTATGCCACTTGAGTAGTGTGTTCTGTTAGTATTCTTTGCCTTTTTTTTTTTTTTACCTCATTGCTGTCATTGATGTACTTGCTGCATTACTGCAACTGTACTCTCCTGGGTCATGCCTGAAAATAGGCAGGTTTCTTTGCCTTGTGCACTTACCCGGTCATCAAAAGCTAATAAATAAATAAATATCATAAAAAAAACCCTCCCCCTAAAAGTAGGGGGAGAGAGAAAAAGAAAAGAAAAAAAACTAGTTAGAAATAAAAACAAACTTAGAATACATACTAGTCCCAGAACAAAAAAGGAAAGAAAAAACTAATACATATGAAACAACATCATATTCAGATGAGAAGAAAATTCAAAAACACTTAACCCACCCAGTCAATACCTTCCCACAGTAAAACACACAGTGCCTCTCCCAAATGTTGAAACCCATATTGGTATACACGCTCTAATTCTGTTTGAAGTTTAAAGAGCAAGTCATGCACTGTGACCTCATCTCCTTGCAAAACTTTTTGACATCTAGCTTGCCAAATAGCCCACTTTATGCAGGCCAGAATAACATAAACCATACTTTTGTGCCATTTTCCTCCAATGGTCTGTTAGCTGACCATAGATCAAAACACTATATGATATGTCTGTGAAACAGGTGGTATTCCAGAAAGTACCCAGAAGACCCCAAAAAGGTATTATAAAAGGACAGTCAAAGAAAAGATGTTGCATGGTTTCCACAATGTCTGTACAACCATCTTCCAAACAAAAACAATTCCCCACATCTTATTTTTATGATTCCCTCAAACATTTAACTTCCCATGTCCATAAATCCAAATTGTGTCCTTCATTTTTGGTGGAATCCTTATTTCTAAAATACACTCCAAAAGAGCTCCGCAATTTACTGTGGAGTCTACCCTAAAGACTGGTTCTGCATAAAAGCAGTTCAGGACCTGGGAGTGGTGCTTGATGATGGCCTGCCACTGTGATCTCAAGTGTCGGCAGTCATCAAGTCATCCTTCTACCATTTTAGGAAAATCGCCAGGATCAAGCACATTGTTCCATCTGGTGACCTTCCCACACTGATCCACGACTTTGTGACCTCGTGCCTTGATTATTGCAACTCCCTGTACTTAGGGCTACAGGGGGTTGATATCCACCAACTGCAGCTAGTGCAGAATGCTGCGGAATTGTTGTTGATGGGTACTTCTCGGTCCTCCCATATTACACCGGTGCTGCACGATCTGCACTGGCTGCCAATTCGGTGGTGGATCACCTTCAAAGTCAGATTACTGATGTATAAAGCCCTATGTGGACTTGGCCCTGACCACTTGAAAGAGCTTCTGGTGCCTTACTTCCCCGAGCGATAGCTCTGTTCGGCTGATGAGGGGTTGCTAGAGATTCTGAGGGCATCTTTAAAATCTTCAGGGGCCCATGCATTTCTGTACGTGGCCTCAGCCCTCTGGAGTTCTCTACCCCATCAGCTTCGGGAGTGCATGACCATGGGGGATTTTAAACAGGTGCTTTTGTGGCATCAAGCGTATCCTAATTTAATTGACTGAATGGATTGCCACAGATCATTTTATTGTTTGTATTACTGATTTTATTACTGATTTTATCATTTTAATGCGCAGCGCCTTGATACTTCGAAAGGCGCTTCATTTAAATAAAGATTATTATTATTAAAGATTTTTATTCAAACTTGTTATATAAACTTCTTCCATTATAATAATAATAATAATTTTATTTATAAGGCGCCTTTCAATTGCCAAGGCACCGTACATCAATACAGATTAAAAATACAAATCATTAAAAAATATAACTTTGTCAAAACAATTTTTACAATCAATATTCTAAAAATGCAGTTTTCCATAAAAAAGTCTTCAAACCACTCTTAAAGGCCTCCACAGAAGTGCACTCCTGCAACCGATGGGGTAGAGAATTCCAAAGGGTGGGGGCCCCATATGCAAAAGCCCGAGCACCCCAAGATTTCAAATTCACCCTTGGAACCTCTAGCAACCCCTCATCGGCTGAGCAGAGTGATCAATTAGGGCAATAGGGAACCAGAAGTTCTTTCATATAGACTGGTCCCAGATCGTGTAGAGCTTTGAAAGTCAGCAATCTGACTTTAAAGGTGATCCGCCACCGATTTGGCAGACAGTGCAGTTCGCGCAGCACCAGAGTAATGTGACAGAACCTACTAGAACCTGTCAAAAGCCAGGCTGCAGCATTCTGCACTAGCTGCAGGCGACAGATTTCAACCCCAGAAAGCCCTAGGTAAAGGGAGTTGCAATAATCCAAGCACGAAGACACGAAGGCCTGGACTAACGTTGGCAGGTCGACAGATGGAACAAGATGCCGAATCCTGGCTATGTTCCTAAGATGATAAAAGGAAGTCTTGATGACTGCTGTCACCTGCGAATGCAGTGTCAGCCCATCGTCAAGAACTAACCCCAAGTTCTGCACCTGTTCAGAGGTCGGGAGAGAAATGCCTCCTTGAAGAATTCCGGAAGATGCAATATTGCCCAACCCCCCCCCCATCTGTCGACCTGGGTTCACAACCAGTACCTCAGTCTTATCAGGATTCAACCTAAGCCAGCTAGAATTCATCCACTCCTGGATTTCTTTTAGACAGCTATTAAAGACTGAGAGAGCTCCCTCCTAGTCGGGGGCAAAAGAAAGGTAGAGCTGGGTATCATCTGTGTAACAGTGAAACCTCTGCCCATACCTCCTTACAATGTCTCTGATGGGTAGCATATATACCGCAAATAACATGGGTGACAGTACTGAACCCTGAGGCACCCCACACAACAAAGCCATTGAATCCAAGGAAAAAACACCCCGGACACAACTCTTTGTGTTCTCCCAGTGAGGAATGATGTGAACCATCTTAAGACGGTTCCAGATATTCCAAAGAACAGCCTCAGGCATTCTATCAACACCATGTGATCTATGGTGTCAAATGCTGAAGAAAGGTCGAGGAGAACCAAAATGGAATGACTCTTCTGATCTCTGGCCATCAGGAGATCATTGAGCACCTGAACCAGGGCTGTCTCTGTACTATGTCTTTTACGAAAACCGGACTGGAGGGGTTCATAGATGTCATGGATGGTCAAATGGTCTTCCAGTTGTGCAACCACTACTTTCTCAATCACCTTCCCAACAAAGGGAAGGTTAGAGATGGTTCTGTAGTTTGCGAGACAGTTAGGGTCCAAGGTAGCTTTCTTCAAGAGGGGTGTCACCACTGCCTCTTTCAGGGAGCTGGGAAGCTTCTCAGATTCCAGGGAGCACATGACTATCTGCATAAGGACTGGACCAATGATGTCAATACAACCCAAAATTAGGGAGGTTGGTCCAGGGACCAAACTACAGCATGTAGGGTGCATATACTGGATGATCCTCATGACATCAAGGAACTCTAGCTGACCGAAGGAACTCCAGGAAAACCGAGGCACCGTGATCTCACACCCGGTTCACGGCAACCCCCCTAGAGTGTGATGGCAGTAGTTCTGCCCTAATGTCGGTCACTTTATTTACAAAGAACCGAGCAAGCTCATTGCACTCCAATTGCGAAAAGACTTTCCGAACTTGCAGACAGGCTGGATTGCACAGTCTGTCCACAGTTCAAAACAGCTGAGCTGGTCGATTCCAAGCAACCATAATCTCTCTGGTGCAGCTTTGCGGGGTCCCTGGTCTTATTGCGCCAAGTAGTTGGCAGTGTAGCCCAGTGACCCTTAGGATCTCTCCCCGGGGATTGCTGGAGAGTGTGCCCAGTGAGGGGATTGCTAGCAGGGGCCGCGGATCTATACCTGTCCACCCAGAAGGGAGTTTGATGGATTTTGGAACTGATTATACAGATTTCAAAGAACTATATATGATCTTTATGAGTCCTGGATCTGTGAGCAGGAATGACAGTACTGTTGTTTAAATGTATTTCTTCATCCTCTGGCTTTTGCTGGGTGCTTTCTCTGTGGGATTCACTGCCCACAGGGGGCTGGGAGTTGTTACCCAGCTGGGGAGTTGGCTGTGGCATCTTGCTCCCTTAGACCCCTGGAAATGGCTCCAATTGTGGCCTTTCTCGGGATCTTTTGGTGTTGGGTTGTTTTTCTCCTGAGAGTACCCGGCAGTAAGTACAGGGGTGGTTACTAAGGATTTTTTTCGAGTAATTGATAACACTGTATTCCGATTCAGCCCTTGGACATTTGGTGATTCCTGGTTTTGGCTATATTTAAATTCCAGGCCTGGACTAAAAGAGACTGCTGACTTCCTCCTTTTTTATGGATTATTTCATTTTCCTGCCTGGATGATGGGGTAGTGAGAGGACCCTGCGTTCATGAACTTTATTTATTTATTTTTTATTCTGTTGAAAGTTATAGTTCCTTTCCTGGTCAGTGAAGAGGATTGTAATTTTCCCTCGCACCTTTTGTGAGAGATCTGGGGGGGGGGGGACTTTTTATAGTTTCCTTCCTCACTTACTTGGACTGGAATAATTTAGTTTTGTTTTTTATTCATTGTTATATTATTATAATTTGGTTTAATTTTGCAGTGAGAGTGCCTTTCTATCCTCTTCCCCCAGTGGTGAGAGGACTGGGGGGGGTAAATTATTCATTGCTTTTGTGTTGGGCTGGGGGGTGAGAGTCCCTAAGCTTTGTTTGTTGTTTATTTGTTTTGTGGATTATTTTGTATTGGTGTGAGGGGGTTGTCAGGGTCTCTAATTTCAGGCTCTGAATTGATGTTAGCTAACCTGGGAGCTGGGTGAAGTTTTTAAACCATTTTGTTTTTTGGGGGGTATTATTAGTTTGTTAGTTTTGTATTAGGTTTTTCTACCCTGCAGTTTAGCTTACAGCATGTGCTGGCCTTCAGCCTCCACAGCTGTGCGCTACTCATCCTCCTCTCTTCGTGCCCTTCACCCTTTTTATTCTCCCCCTCTTCAGTTTGAGATCTACTAGCAGTGTAGAGCACTGGGCATTGCACGTAGGAGGGGGAGAAGGGCGTGGGGTTGTGAACAGAAGAGGATGATCGAGGGGGGGGTCATCGTATTGGGGTGATACATTAAGAAAATAAAGTAGCTGAATTTTCCACAGCCAAATACATTTTAGGCACACCTGAACATGACTAGGCAATGTCTTCTGCATGACACTGCATTTTTCCCTTCCCCATGCAGTGAGAAAATCCTTTTGCCAAATACTCATGACCTTTACCCATATACCCTCCTCACCTATCAAAGGTTTCTTAATATTGTTATAAAATAAATTCCCCAAAAAGAAGACCAGGGGATTAATCATGTCCAGTCCTTCTTCTTTCCAGGGCCTATAGGTATGATTACACTTAACTGGGTTCAGTCTGCTGCCCCACAGAAGACAGAAAAACAATCCCATAAGTTTAGCATGAAATCTAAATGGGACAGGAAAGACATGAGATAAATTCAAAAACAGAGGGGCTATATAGGCCTTCAGCAAAAACAATCCTTTTTTCCTGGTTATTTTCCAGGATTTCCACTTGTTCACGTTAACTAATGCTTCCCCATGATTCAGTGCCCAATTCCACTGGGCAGCATCACACACCCCAAAACAGAATACCTAAAATTTTCACTTCACTTTTTTACTGGAAAAATGAAATCCTGCAGTATGGGGCTGAGCCCAGTGCCAAATCTACGCTCTTCCCCTGTTTAATTTTGATGCCCGTCTCCATTGTATTACCATTGATTACCCCTATTGCTGCAATTTCAGAGTCCAAAGCAATCATCTGCATATGCAGTAATTTTATTACAGGAGTCTTCTGTCCTAATAGGCAGTGGCTTAATTCGATCATCCTGCTCTATTGTCAGTAATAAAGTATCTAATCCAAAAACATATAGCAGTGGGCTCAAGAAACACCCCTGTCTCACTCCATTATATAAATATATAGGGATACCCAAATGACCATTAATCATCATTGTTACCTGTGCGTTAAAATATAATAATTACCGGTTTCCCTTTTTTCCCCATAAGGAAACTGTGGCATAATTTGCCGTAATGAAGGAGTGTTCATTATGGCAAACACATGCACAATTTCCCTCACTGTGCGCATGCGCCCGCTGCATTTCCTCGCTTCACTACCGTGCCTGCTCGGGGAACCGCTAACGGACAGCAAACCACCACCTGGACTAGGTGGTAAGTACAAAAAAAAAAAACAAAATCTGCCTCAGTCAGTGCTGTGCACAAGATAAAAAAAATAAATTAGAAAATCAAACTGCTGACTGCGGCCACGCACTTCACCTTCACTGAACCCCGGCTGCACAGCTATATTTTATTTTATACAATTGCTGAGTTGAAAAAAGGAAAACCCAGTAATTATATAGAATAAAACATTGGTCTGGGTGTGTAAACTCGAATTTATACACACCATCAGGGTTAGGTGCTTCACATAAACCCCTCAGGTGTGCGGAAATTCTCGTTACACACCCAGACCCATACTTTATCCTATATATAGTTTCACAAGCTGCAAAAACCCATACAGAATACCATAAAGCTCAAGAACTTCCCATAAATAGTCATGTCTGATGAAATCAAAAGCAGTCTCCTGGTCAATTGAAAAAACATACCCATCCAAGGATGTAGCCAACCCTTGTTCCACCACCTCTCTAATGAAGCACACATTTTGTGTAATAGACCTACCTGACACTGAACATGTCTATGCATCTAATATCAATATTTTGGCTACTCTGGCCAGTCTGAAAGTCAAAATCTTTGCCAGAATTTTATAATTAGCAGGTAACAGAGTAAAAGGTCCCCAATTCCTAATATCCATCCTATCCCCTGATTTAAAGAGAAAAACCATAACCCCTTCTAACATGCTTTGCCCTAATGTGCCAAGCTGCCCAAGGAAGACAAACACCATAGTGAGAATAGGTGCCAGCTAATCTATAAAAACTCTATAAAAATCATTAGAAATGCCATCTCTTCCAGGTGCCATCCCAACTAGATAATGATTTGATCGCCTTCTGTATCTCTGAAACTGAAATCGGTCTTTCTAGCAATTCCCTGTCCATATCAAGGATCTTAGGTATGTCTAAAGTCTGGAAAATGGAGTCTTGTCTTTCCTGACCTTTCACTTGAAATTTCTCCTGCACATAGTTCTGTATGACCTGCTTCATTGCCCCAAGCTCAGAAACCAAGTTCCCTTGTCTGTTCAGTACGGAAGACATAACTCTCTGTTTCGCTCTATCTACTGGTGCGTCATAGGTATTTACCTGTACCTTTCTTCCATGGGTCCCAAGTGTTTGTCCCATGGCCACAGAGTGTACCTGCTTATACTGGATTTCAAACATCTGTTGTTTGACATCAGAAATTTGGGTAGTCAAATCATAACCTGTTTCCTTCATATGTGTAAGTAGTTGTAAGTACTTAGCCTATAACCCCAAATAGGTAACATATTTACTTTTAACCGCTATACTGGATAAGTTCAACATCAACATTTTAATGTCAGATGTGGTATCCTTCCATCAATCAATTGGATCATCATATTAAAATCTAATATCTTGCCTTGTTTCTAACAGGCTCAGCATCTCCAACTGTACCAACTCTTCCTGAAGCAATGCTGTATTCATTTTCCAGAAACCCATACCTACAGTATGTGGAAAAGTTGTCCTAACCCCAACCTGATGGTTACAGCCACATGGTGTGGAGTCAACAAAGGAACCACCTGGATGTCCTGAAATATCACTCTCTCAGAGACAAACCAAAAATCTATCCTGGTGGATAGAACCCCTTTATAAAAGGTGTGTGCTGACTGTTTACCCAAAATATCATAGACATCATTTAGTCCTGCCCTGTCCAAGATTGTTGTGAGCTGTCTGGTATCACAGAATATCTTCTCTGTTTTTCTACTCCAATCCTGTTTAGACAATCCACAATTGAAATCCCCTCCCCATAAGACTGTTTTGGAGGTATCAAGGTATGGGTCAATTTGTCTCAAGAGATCCATCCTGTGAGCCTTACCTTGTGGTGCATAGACATTTATTAACTGAAAGGCCAATTGTTGTATAACTACGACAATAATAAGAACTTACACAAAGGTCTATTACTTTTAAAACTTGTATGTCTGTCCTAGAAAAGAGAACACCTAGATCTGAACATGTGTATACACCTACAGACCACAGAGATAGCCCCCATCTCCAATCTCTCTGAGCCTGTTCTATTTCTTGAATAGAATGTAATCTAGTGTCCTGTAAAAAATATGTCCCCTTTGATGACCTGTAGACTGGCAAATGTAACTGTATGTTTAGTTGCAGATTTTATACTATTAACATTTGCAGTAATTGTAGACAAATTAGTCATCATGTTGAAAAAAGGAGAGAAAAAAACAAATTTAACAACATCATAATAAACCACTTCAAAGTAAATTCATTGTCTTCCTCTTATGAGGAATCAATGTATCTCTCACTTTATCCTCTTCTACCACATCTGCTTGGGATGAGGCAATGGAACAAACATCTGAGTACATTTCTGAGTCCATGTCACCTGTGTCCCCAAGGGCAGAGAACTTATTGGCAACTGTCACCATCTCTGGTTCAGCAACAGTGATAGACTGTGTCAAAGGTTTCTGCAATGGTTTGGAGCATGTAACTCTTTGAAATCGGGGCTCCTCAGAAATTTCAGGGGGAGGCATTTGATCTGCTGGTTGTACTTCTAGGGAGATTTGGGCCTTATCCACAGAATCAGGAAGATGTGCATCAGCGTGTACCCTGGTACAACAACCCACAAGAGACAGGGCTATACTAGATCTAGTACTGACTAACAAGGAAAGGATCACATGTCTCCAGGTAGAAGGTCACCTGGGGGCCAGTGACCATCACATGGTAATGTATGGTTCAATTTGGTTACTAGAACTAAATCATCCCATTCCAAGGCAAAAATATGGGACTTCAGAGGAACTGACTTTGATAAGATGGCCAACAGAGTTAAGCTAGCCCTGGCAAAAATAAATACAGGTGAGGGGGTACAGACAAAGTAGGCAAGCATTAAGAATGCAGTACTTGAAGCAACATACTATTGTGTTAGAGGGAAAAGGAAGTACAAAAGAAGAAGGAAACCACTTTGGTTCTCAAAAACAGTAGCAGAAAAGGTCATAGCCAAAAGGCTGTCCTTCAGGAAGTATAAGGCAATGCAGCAGGATGAAGATAGGGAGGCATACTACACTTCCCTAAGGGAAGCAGGGAAGGCAGTAAGGCAGGCAAAGGCCCAAACTGTGGAAACACTAGCACAAACAGTAATAGAAGATGACAAGACTTTCTACAGATACACTAGTGAAAGGAGAAAGTCCAGAAGGGGCATTGCTAAGATCAAAGGGGATAAGGGGGCATGTGAGGAGGAGGACCACATAAAAGTATCTATCCTAAATAGATACTTCTGCTCAGTAGTTACTGAAGAGAAGGTAGAGCAGGGCCCACAGCTCAGCACCATGGACACAGGGGGGAGGTAGGTGTGCACTAGTCCCTTCACAAAAGAAAGGGTCCTACAAGAGCTCGATAAGCTCATGGTGGACAAGGCAGTGGGACCTGATGGCATACATCCCAGGGTACTAAAGGAGCTAAGGGTGGAACTAGCAGAGCCATTATCAGAACAGTTTAGTGAGTCTCTGAGCACAGGAGAAGTCCCAGCAGACTGGAGAAGGGCTCATGTGATCCCACTCCACAAGAGTGGTAGCAGGGAGGAGGCAGGGAACTACAGACCAGTCAGTCTTATCTCAGTAGTGGGCAAGATTATGGAGGCACTACTTATGGAAAGGATAGTGTAACACCTGGAATCCATAGGAGCACAGGATCCAATACAGCATGGGTTTACAAAAGGAAGGTCCTGTCAAACTAATTTCATAGATTTCTTTGACTGGGTAACCAGAGTGGTGGACCAAGGGGGAGCAGTTGGTGTTGCCTACCTTGATTTAAGCAAAGTTTTCGATACTGTTCCACATAGAAGATTGATTAATAAGCTAGATAGGCTCTGGGTGGGTCAGAAGTTGGTCAACTGAGTGGCAAACTGGTTGACAGGCAGAAAACAGAGAGTGGTGATAAATGGTATACAGTCAGAAGAGATACAAGTCACAAGTGGAGTACCTCAGGGATCAGTCCTGGGGCCAGTCCTCTTCAATATCTTCATCAGTGACATTGCAGATAGACTGGAGGGTAAGGTTTGTCTGTTTGCAGATGACACCAAGATCTGCAACAGAGTAGATGATCCAGATGGGGTGGGCAGAATGAGAAGAGATCTGGAAAAACTAGCAAAATGGCCAAAAGAGTGGCAACTGGGGTTTAACGCAAAGAAGTGCAAGATTATGCACATAGGGAGGAGAAACCCTGAAGTCACCTATAGGCTGGGAGGGGAGCTGCTGGCAGTCACAAGGGAAGAAAGAGACTTGGGCATCATCATCACCGATGACCTGAAATCATCCAAGCAGACTACTAAAGCAGTATGTAAGGCTAGGGGAATGTTGGGGTGTATTAGTAGGGGGTATCATAAGTTGGAAGACGGAGGTAATAATCCCCCTTTACAAGACACTGGTTAGGCCTCATCTGGAGTACTGCGTGCAGTACTGGAGGCCACGCCTTCACAAGGACATTAACCAAATTGAGGCAGTCCAGAGAAGGCAACCAAAATGGTGCAGGGATTGCATCAGAAAACATATGAGGATAGATTAATGGACCTCAATATGTATACCCTAGAGCAAAGGAGGGAGAGAGGTGATATGATAGAAACATTCAAATACCTTAAGGGCATTAACAAGGTGAAAGAGTCTAATGTGCTTCAATATAAGAAAAATAGCAGGACAAGAGGAAACAACATGAGATTAGAGGGCGGCATATTAAGGGGTAATGTGAGGAAGTTCTTTTTCACATAAAGGGTGGTGGATGCATGGAACGGCATACCTCAGGAAGTGGTGGATATGAATACAGTGCAGGACTTCAAACAGGAATGGGATAGGCATAATGGAGCAATACAGATGAGTATGAATAGGTAGGACATTGACAGAGCAAAGGCCGATGGCACAGTCATAAAGTAGAAAATGAAATGGGCAGACTGGGTGGGCCTTGCAGTCCTTATCTGGGCTCAACTTCTATGTTCTATGTTACCTGTGACACAGGGAGTTCCTTGTCCTGCATATGGTCATGAGAAACATCAGGTGACAAAACAGTATGTTCATCAGAAGCCTCTGGAGCAGCACTAGGCCCAGGAAGCAGCAAAACACCTAGAGGTAAATCAGCGTTGGAACTTGCCTCAGACACTGTGGCCTCCTGCCCCCTGGACTATGGGTGTGGGCCCATGGAAACAGCATAATCCTCAAATCAGACTCTTTCCTTTTGGACAAGGGCCACATAGACATCTTGTTCAGCTCTAACAGTTTGATCCAGACTGTTGTGCAATACCCATTCACATGCGTGGAAAGTATGACCTACTTCGGTGCACAAGTTGCTCCTCATTGGGTTGGGACATCGAGTGCTGATGTGGCCAGCCACTCCACACAACCCACATTTCAATTTATCACAGACATTGCTTAAATGGTCAGGCCCCACAATGAAAGCAAGCATGTGGTTATAAGAAAAAATATATTCCTCATGAACAATCTGAGGGGAAAAGGGGGCTCACTAAAGAACAAGGGTAAGTGCACTAATACCCCGGAACTGAGAACATACACAATGCTTGGAGAACAAATGTGGAAGGGTCAGCACTGAATTTCAAAAAGCCTTTAATAAATAAACCAGCAGCTTAAAAAATGCACACTATAAAAGGCAAATACCTCATCCAAAACAGCAGTAGAAATGCAGGCATAGAAAAACAAGCCACAGCTTTTCATCAAGTAGAAACCACGGTTTCAAGTTTCCAACAAAAGTTGCTTTGGAATTCACGGTGCAGGCATCTTGAGGCATTCTTGCAAAAATGAAAACAGTACCCACAAGAACAATGGATTGCCTTTCTAGCATAAATATCTGAGTCACAGGGTAAATGCCTTTGCAGATAAAACGCTAAGCCTGAAGAACATAGGAATAATGCCAAAAACACTTGTGTCGCAACCAGGACCCGATAAGGCTGAGGCACAGAACCTTCCGGGTGCATAGTGCTTACATAGCGACAAGAGGCGATCTTCTTCAGAGCATCCTGAACTAGGATAGAAAGGTTAGAAAGGCTCCTTTTAAAGAGAGAGCCCACAGGGTGCTTAACTAATTAGAAAGACATCGTGTCACAAACATCGTGACCATTGCCAATGCAAACTATAAAAAGTGCTAAGTGCAAAGAAAGTATAAAGAATACATGCAGCTACAGGGAAAAACCCTGCTCGCCCAGTGCCCAAATATGTGGTGATAAAAATTACATTCAAAAGCCATGCCACTTAAAACAGTACAAATGATGCTGATACCACAGCAAGGATGAAAGTCAGAAAGAAAAAGATAGCATTCCGGAAGTATAAGGAAACACAGAAGGAGCAGGACAGAGAGCTGTACCAGTTAAGGCAGAAGGAAGCAGGGAGGGAAGTCAGAATAGCAAAGGCCCAAACTGAGGAAAAGATAGCCAACTCAGTTAAGAAGAGGGATAAAACCTTTTATAGGTACATCAGCGGCGTAGAAAGACAAAGGAGGGACAGTGAGGCTGAATAGAATGAGCGAGTGGTGGGCAGAGGGGACAGTGAAAAGCAGGAATACTGAACTAATATTTCTGCTCAGTATTCACAAAAGAGGAGGGGAATGCCTAATCCAATTAACAGAAGCACTCTTGATAGGGGTCAATCCCAGTCCTGTTCACAGAAGAAAGGGTTCTGCAAGAACTCCTAAAACTGAAGGTGGACTAAGCAATGGGTCCTGATGGAATTCACCCAGAATTCTAAAAGAATTAAGGGAGGAACTAGTGAAACCACTGGCTACTCTTTTAATAAATCATGGGAGGATGGTGTGGTACCCGAGGACTGGAGGAAGGTGGATGTTATTCCCTTCACAAAAGTGGGTCCAAGACAGAGGCAGGAAACTACAGACCTGTCAGTCTGACCTCTGTGGTAGGGAAAGTGATGGAGTCACTTCTGAAGGAAAGAATAGTTGAGTACCTAGAGGCCAGTGGAGCACAGGACCCAAGGCAGCATGGTTCACAGCGGGAAGGTCATGTCAGACGAATCTAATAGATTTCTTTGACTGGGTGACCAAAGTAGTAGACCAGGAGGGGCTGTGGACATGGCCTGCCTAGACTTTAGCAAGGCATTTGACACAGTCCAACACAAAGATTAATAGTCAAATATTACCAGCTCTGGGTGGGACCCAGGGTGGTAGCCTAGTAAAACATTGGCTGGACAACAGGATGCAGAAGGTAATTGTAAATGGAGTCCACTCTGAAAAAAGGGGGTTACTAGTGGGGTACCGTGAGGGTTCAGTATGGTCCAGTCCTTTTAATGTCTTCATCAGTGACATTGCAGAGGGACTGAAGGAAAGTATGCTTTTGCAGATGACACAAAGATCTGCAACAGGGTTGATACACAAGGAGGCATGGAAAGGATGAAAAGGGACTTGGCAAGGTTGGAGGAATGGTCAGAAGTATGGCAGCTAGGATTCAATGCAAAGAAGTGCAAATAATGCACCTGGGAAACAAGAACCCAGGGAAAAATACACAATGGGTGGGGAGGTAGTAACAACAACAGAAAAGGAAAGGGACCTGGGGTAATCATATCAGATGACCTTAAGGTAGAAAACAATGTGAGAAGGCAGTAGGGAGGGCTGGGGGTATACTGGGATGTATAGGGAGGCATCATCATCAGAAAACAGGAAGTTGTTATCCCTCTGTACACAGTTGGTGAGACCCATCTGGAGTACTGTGTCCAGTTCTGGAAACCCCATCTCTGCAAGGACATAGACAGGATAGAGGCAGTCCAGAGGAGGCAACTAAAATGGTGCAGGGTCTGCAAGAGAAGCCGTATGAGTAGAGACTAAAGGAGCTTAATATGTATACCCTTGAAGAAAGAAGGAAAGGGGGACATGATAGAAACTTTTAAGTACCTCAGTGGAATCAATAAAGTCCAAGAGGGTAGCATCTTTCAGAAAAAGAGACTTGCAAGAACAAGGGACACAATTTAAAGATAGAAGGAGGCGTGTCTAGGGCAATGTGAGAAGTATTATTTCCCAGAGAGGGTAGTGGATGCATGGAACAGCCTTCCTGAGGAGGTTGTTGGGTCTAAAACTGTGGGAGAATTCAAGAATGCATGGGACAAACATAAGGCAATTCTTGTGGGGGGTAGGAAGCAATAGGCTGTTGGTTAACTAGGATATGCGGCCTATCCTGTAGGTAGGTAAATGGGCAGACTAGATGGGTCTAGCAGTCCTTATCTGCCATCAAAGTCTATGTTTCTATGATACATTGCCAAAAAGAAAACCCAACCAAGGAAAATACATATACTGGCAAGAGGAGATCCCATTCTAATAAATATATAAATAATACCAATGGATGCCACAATGTAAAAACTTTACAGATGAGGTGTTCCAAAGATATATATATATACTCTACTCTAACAAGGACAGACCCCATACATCCTGATAGATATAAAAATTTAATAAGAAGAATGGATACTAGTACTTAATCTATAAATCACATGGGGAAAGAGCAGAGCCAGCAAGTCATACTCTTACTGTGACCAGAGCATGTACAAGTCATGGTCACATTGTATACCACAGAAATAACATCATATGGGCAGAGTCAGTAAGTCATACCCATTGCCATAACTAAAACATACACCAGGTATCCAAAATATTACAAGAAAAAGCATCTGGGCAATTACACAAAACTGTGCAGTGGAATCTCTTTGTTGAGTCCATGGGGGGTCATGGTATCCAATTCAAAGATCCAGACTGCTTCTCTCTGCAATAGCCGTGTACCTAAATTCCCACCTCTGAATCCGACGTTGACCTTCTCCAATCCCACAAATCTTAATGTAGCAGGGGACCCATGTCGTGCTTCCTGGTCATGGCGTGCCATCCCATACTCCATATATAAATTCCTAATGGTTCCCTTATGTTCACCAATATGCATTTTTAAAGGTCTTTTTGCCTGCCCTACTTATGACATGCTGCATGGACAGGTCAGCATGTATATGATCCCAGTAGAGCTACAATTAATGAACAAATTAATATCATATTTCTGTCCTGACCTAGAATGGTTAAATTATTTTACATCTGATGTGTTCGAACAGAGGACACAAAGGCCACACCAATAGTTCCCTTGTGGTGGGGGGTGGCAACCATGTCTGTTGTATCATAGTCTGTACCGGGATATATGATTTAACTTGTATATCCTTCAAATTCTGACCTCTCATGTATGTCATCAAAGGTGTGGTCTCACCAATTTCTTTAAACCTCAAGTCAGATTTTATGATGAGCCAATATCTATGAATATCTATGAATAATTTTACCAGTTTTAGGAGCTAGCTGGTTAAATTCTGTGATAAAAATTACATTTTTATATCTGTCAGTATGTATGGGGTCTGCCCTTGTTAGAGTAGAATATATATATATATATCTTTGGAACACCTTGTCTGTAATGTTTTTACATTGTGGCATCCATTGGTATTATTTATACATTTATTAGTATGTATGGGGTCTCTTCCTGCCAGTATATGTATTTTCCTTGCTTGGGTTTTCTTTTGGCAATGTATCCTCGCTGTGGTATCAGTATCGTTTGTACTGTATTAAGTGGCATGGCTTTTACATGTCATTTTTATCATCACATTTTTGGGCACTGGGCGAGCAGGGTTTTTCCCTGTGTCTGCATGTATTCTTTATACTTTCTTTGCACTTAGCACTTTCAATAGTTTGCATTGGTACTGGTCACGATGTTTGTGACCCCATGTCTTTCTAATTAGTTAGGCACCCTGTGGGCTCTCTCTTTAAAAGGGGCCTTTCTATCCTAGTTCAGGATGCTCTGAAGAAGACCGCCTCTTGGTCATTACGTAAGCACTGTGTACCCGGAAGGTTCTAAGCCAAGGCCTTAGTGGGTCCTGGTTGTAACACAAGTGTTTTTGGTGTTACTCCTATGTTCTTTGCTTAGCGTTTTATCTGCAAAGGCATTTACCCTGTGACTTGGATATTTATGCTAGAAAGGCAGTCTGTTGCTTGTGTGGGTACTGTTTTCATTTTTGCAAGAACGCCCGAAGATGCCTGCACCGTGAATTCCAAAGCAACTTTTGTTGAAGACTCAGGACCGTGGTTTCTACTTGCCAAAAAGCTGTGGCTTGTTTTTCTATGCCTACATTTCTTATGCTGTCTTGGGTGAGGTCTTTGCCTTTTATAGTGTGTGTTTTTTAAGCTGTTGGTTTATTTATTACAGGCTTTTTGAAATTCAGTGCTGTCCCCTCCACATTTTTTCTCCAAGCATTGTGTATGTTCTCAGCTCTGGGGTATTAGTGCACTTCCCCCTGTTCTTTAGTGAGACCCCTTTTCCTCTCAGATTGTTCATGAGGAATATATTTTTTCTTAATACTTGTGGAATTAGCAGTTTTAAGGAGCTGAAACTACTAAGGGTGTGCTCCAGAGGGGTTAATTAGTTGATTACTACCACACACGTGGCTAACATACCAGAACAGCAGGTACAGGCACTACTGTCTGGCGTGGGCATATAAAGTAATAGAGATAATGTGGACTTTAGAAGCTTTGAGTATATGCAGAACAACGTTATTTGGTTTAATTTGCATGCTGCATCTTTATCACAATACTGGAGGGACAAACGGATACTGCAGAGTATGCAGATACAAAAACCTCCATCTTTTGGGATGGAGGATATTGAGTAGTTACAGGATCGGGAAATAATTCTAAATAAATGCAGCTCTGACCTGATGCTGCTCACAATAAAGAAAGCAAAACAATTTAAAAAAAATGCTGTACAAGAGGTAGGAAACTTGGAAGGCAAATTAAAAGAGAGATTTCCACAAGCAGAATTTCATGCACTTAAAGCAAGAACAGACCATAATGTGTTAAAGTTTCAGTCTGAACTTATTCAGTACAAACAGAAAAAATATCAAAGGGACAAAGGGGACTATAAGGCTGGTTATGCGTACATGTGGCAAGGTACAAGGAAAAGGGCTCAGATTAATTTTAGACAATAAGCTGAATTTTCTGAGGATGGAATGAATATATCATCAGGGCCCGATAGTGACCTGGAAGATGCCCAGAGAGTGGATGGAAACAGGCATTTTTTAGGTCAGGGCCAAGAATTGGATCTAATGGACCACAAAGATTCAGAACGAGAAGAGGAAAGGGGAAGAGGAAGAGGGAGAGGATCCAAAGGCAACAGAGGAAGGCAGAACTGGGGGAGATCCCCCAGACCAAGGAATTTGAATTGGAAGTCATAAATCTTTCAAATATAGAAGTATCTAACATATAAATTCAGGTTCTATCTAAAGGCCTGAGTTTTGTTCCAACTAATAAAAAAATCCTTTTCAGGTGGAGATGGACCTGTTTCATTTATATAGGAAATTGTACCTTAAAGATCACTTTTCCACCTTTTTGAATAACCCCCCTTCCGTTGTGAATAGAGAAAGAGAAGTTACACCTTTTAAAAAAACCTCTTCCTTTAATCCTCCCCATTTGAGCCATACTATCAACACCTTTTGTAATTTGGTCACTAAAGATGTAGGCTCCCTTATTAAGAAAAACAAGTACAGACAGCAAGTGCAGAATATCACTAAGAGAGAGAGAGAGAAGCGATTGTAGAATTAAAAGAGCTTAAAGAAGTGCTTATTAAACCAGCTGACAAAGGGGGCGCCGTTGTGGTGTCGGGTTGGGAGGTATACAATGTAGAAGCAGAACACCAATTGAATAATCAGATGTTCAATGCTGTTTTGAGTGAGGTCTTTGCCTTTTATAGTGTGTGTTTTTTAAGCTGTTGGTTTATTTATTAAAGGCTTTTTGAAATTCATTGCTGACCCCTCCACATTTTTTCTCCAAGCATGTGGTTGACCAGCATAAAAGATCACACCACGATCGCGCCCCAAGAAGAAACAATTAGGTAAATGCTGAATCACACCATTTTCTTGTTTCAGAGACCTTATAATACCACCCCCCCCATCCAGAGGTGCTCATCATCCAAAATGGCTCAGCAAACCTATTTACTTTACACTTTTGTGACAACCAGTATGTAATATCTGCCACATTGACACCTTCATTCTGAAACAGGACAGTTATTCACTAAAAAGAAGGTTTTGTAAGGGGGATAGCCACGAAAGACTGCCATAATGGTGTGTTTTTTAATGCTGATTTTGTTTCCAGAGGCATGGGGTCATAATGTCACAAGACATTATGCCACATGGCAAAATTGCCCTTCAATACAGTGCGATTTCTGCCATGAGGCATAAGTCTCTTTTGTGGGGGCTCTTCCCCAACACGCCTATTATGTAGGAGTTGTGCCTCCTAACACCCGCAATAAAGATTCTCATCTCCGGGAGGGGCCAACTCAGGGACTTTGCCACAAATAATAAGAAAATAAAATTATCTGAGACTGGGAATCAAACACAGTCCCAGACACAGTGCCTGGGTTCCTCGCTGCAGTGGCTCAGTCCATTGAGCCACTGCAGCTGCTTGGAGGAACCCCATCCCAGCAGAGGTCTTATCCTCTGCTTGGGATGTTTCGAGTAGTGCAATACTGCTTACAGCAGTATTCATGGCATTGCACCACTCACCGTAACCTACAGCGCTGCTGAGGTTTAGCCATAAAGTCATATGCTAGTAAGCATGCGACATTATGACCCAGTAGGGTTTCCAGAACCTATCTAGCCCCACTAGATGCTTGAAACTAATATCAAACAAAGTGTCTCCTGTCATGTGGATCACAGCACAGATCTCATATGCAAAGTATTTCGTACTGTCCTTCAACAAGGTGTGAACCACAAATAGCCTTCCGGAACCTCTGCCGATACACCCCTATACTTCAGGCAAACAGCATTTCGATGTGCTGCTGGTTCCAAGGATAATCTTGTATTTTAAGGAAAGGGGCATTGCCTCATATTCGTGTTCTATACATTGACTGGTGGTGGGGGGGATACAGGAGCCACTTCTATATCCTGTGGGACTACAGGTTCAGAAGTAAGAATCTCCTTCTCAGAGCTATGCTCAATACAAGGTATAGGAGCAACAGTCTTGTCCGTTAATGTCTGTTCAAACTCCTCACCCTCCAAGACTTTTATCTTCATTAACATATCCTAAGTGGACTCACCAGGACTTGTGACCAACATGGTATCATGTGTCAGTAGGGATTGACCTGGGGTGATTGGAGAACAAGTCTCCATACTCAAAAGATTGTCTGCACCTGTAAAAAGTACTTCTGCCAAGGGGTTCCCAGCCGCCCTTCCAGAAGAACCAGGAAAGTTTGCAACCCATCCAGACCCATCAACATTAGGCACCCAACCAGCACTTCCCAATGCCTGTTTAACCCATTTTGGGGTATCCTCATTTAGAGCAGCTGAAGGGCCCACCTTTGTGGTCACATCAGTCTTTTCAGTCACTGGAGGTAATCCTGACTGTGGCTCTTTTTCCCAACCTTTTCTGCTGATTTTGCAACAGATGGCTTACTCATAGAACTAGAAGATGCCCCAATGTTAAAAAACATATACCGTCATCGCAGCCACTCATCGACCACGAAGACCACCACAGCACCAGAAATCGGGCAAAATCTGCCCATCTCTGTGGTGGTCCATGCAGCGATCGGGACTGCCTGGCTGGGTGTTTGCCCCCCCCAGTCCAACTCTGACTCAGAGTTAGAATCCTAGAAACCGGGAGGTATAGGGGGTTGAGGCTCCATAAGGGGGGGTTCAGGAGGCACAGCTCCCCAATTGTGAAAGCTAACATCCCGTAGCTACAATGCCAACAGTCGGCATTGTAGCTGTCACGGTAGGGGATGTCGGCACTAGCGCTGTCGAAGTGCTACAGATAAATTGCTAAAAAACACAGGCGTTGTGCTGGCTATGACAGCACCCCTAAACTGAACCCCCTCAGCTGTCAGCTGCAACCTAGCTGACCCTTTATTTGTCATTTCCAAAATCGTAATATTACTGTACGTAGTACATGCCATGATTCCTTCCATGTGCCCCACAACTCCCGCAACAGTGTTGGTATTCACAGTTCCTGTGACACCACGTATAACATCAATCATTGTGTTATTCTGTAAATCCATCTGCTCACACTCTAGCCTGCACTGCTGCTTGTATCGTCTATTACCATTCCATGCGCATCGCTGCAGTCAACCGGCAAACCAGGATGGACCATATCCAGCACTCATTCCATTCTTTTCAGCTGCAATTCTCTGTTTAGTGCATTCCTCCATTGTACATATTTACGTTCCTCTTCTAACAAAATAGCCTGTAGGTCTGGTGTGGACAAGGCACTTGCCACCCCAGCGTCCTCCCCAGAGCCATCCATCTCCATGTTCTTCTGCTCCTGCAAATCCTCACGCAAGGGAACCAAGTCATCCATAGCTACAACAAAATGCTCCTCAGCTCTCGAATCCTGAGCGGTCTCTTGCAATACCAAGACCAGGGAGGAGACCTGCTCCCCAGCCTCTGACACATCCTTCCTCATTGATGGAGACTCATGACTGGCCATGAGCTCACCATCCACAGCACCCTCTATTGCGAGTAGGGGAACTTTACTGAGAACAAATATCAGAAAACAACTGAAATTAACAATCTCGGACTATATCAAAAGAAATGAAGAGGGAAAAAATAGCAAAATAAATAAAGCATTCAAGTAACAGCAGCACCAGTCTCAGTAATCCATGGAAGTGTGGTCCATAGTTCTAAGACAGTAGGCGGTGACAAAGTTTTACATTTAGATTCATGTATCATCTGCATGTCTTTTATAATTTTTCTCTCTAGCTCTAAATGAGTACATTCCTTTTTGCTGAAGGGTAAATAAACATCGTGCCATCCAAATATTCCATTTCATCATCACAAAAAGGAGACACCGTGTATTTACATTCCATTTACACCAAATATTTGAAAAATGCCAATATATCATTTGTTGATGGGTGACTGTCTCAAATACAGGTTCTCTCCACTTTCGAGCTAAACCCCCCCCCCCCAAAATGGCTTGATAAAAGAACATTCAAAAAACAAATGTTCTATGGTTTCAGGTATAGTAATCCACTGATGGCAAGAACAAATCCTACGCTGTAATGGTTTATGTTTGGGAGTAGGGGAAGAGTTTATTAAAGGACCAGAACAATACGAAAACAATCAAAAAAATGCAGCATAAAGGACAATATAGGGAAATAAAAAGCTTCAGAAAACATACATGAGAAAGAAACAGCCAAAATGACCTGGAACAGGAATAAATCAAAAGAACTCATAGTTGTAGCAGAGCAAAAAACATACAACATGTCCCTCAACCAGAGGAATATAAATCAAATCATCCTATTTTATCCTTCATTAAAGGAACAATCTTCCAGCGAGCATACCACATATCATAAAACAAATTATTTCATTCAAAAAAACAGTGACAACACAAATCATGTTCAATTCTGTCAATTACACATGAAGGTGGCTGATATACCTGCTGTAATACAAATTTACATCTGGCTTGCCATAAATGAAATTTAATCAGTGCAAAAAGAAGCCTCACCACTCCATCATCAAAAGCAGTATGGCACAGGAAGAAACCACCCACCACCTCAGCATAAGTAACAGCTTGACAACAAACATCAGTCCATTGGACACAGAGGTCATGCCAAAAAGACTGTACAAAGGGACACAGAATAAAAAAATTATCCATGGATTCTTCATGAGCCACACAAGTCTATCAAGGACACATCCTATCAGTAACCATTTTGTGTTTGGCATTTCCTTTAACCTGAAGCCTACCATGGCTACTAAGCCACAGGACATCCCACGATCTAGTGGGGATCAGTTTATCCGTTAAACAGAGAAGTACTCGGTCATGATGATGATCAGGTATACCTTTAAAAACAGGGGAAATAGAAAGAGCTTGAGATTGCAAACACAAATAAATAGATTTACTAGGTCTGGACAAAACCTGCGATGGTCTTAATGTCCATTTATTCAACTTTTTAATAGCAGGCCTCAAATATGCAGGAACGGATGAAACCAGTAAAGGCTTTCCTGTCGACAAATGCCACAGCCTATTTAACAGACCAAGCCAAAAATCCGTATAAATGACCCATACAGCAGGCTGTGGCCTGGCCAAGTCAACCAAATTTCTATGAAAGAACATACTGTAATAAAATGTAATGGGATTAATACAGTTTAAACCACCTTGTGCAAGAAGGAAATGTAACACATCTCGTTTAATCGGGTTCAACCCACTGCCCCATATAACCTGGAAAAAAAGACTAAGAAGAGTAGTTTCCAAACTGAGGGACAAAAGACAAACTACACTGAGATATAAAACAAGCATTTGTCAGTGCCGAATGTTTGCTTGCTGGCATTGGCAGTGGTAGTGTAGAAGTTGCAGAGCTGCGTAATAGGAATGGCAGTGAAGTATTGAACTGAAGCCAACCCCACCACCACCCTGCAGAGAGTGACAGGCATTGGGGTGTGCTTTTGGGTCGTCAGGCATACTTGACGCCATTTCACCACACCCCACCCTGCAGACACTGACAAATAAGACATTCTTCTTTGGGATCTTTGGTCCTTATGTGCACACCATTCCATTAGGAAATACGGTGAGATGGGTGCGATATAGGAGAATGGGGTGAACTTTGGGGCCGAAGAGTCCGAGGCATACCTCGATGCCTCTCACTGGCTGCAGGGTGTGGAATGGTATGAGCATTACAGGCAAGAATCCCAAGGCACACCCTTGATGCCTGTCATTCTCTACAGGGTTGGGCGTTATGGTTGGAAACCCTAATACCTCAGGCATCCATTGGTATTTTCACTCCAAATGTTCAACATGGTTTTTTTGTGACCCCACCTCATGAACAGGGGGAATATCAGTTTGTTAGCCGAAAGGTACTTATGCACAGTGACTACAGCATTTAGCACCACAGGTGCAAAAACATTCCGAACAGGATGTAAAAAATGACAGCTGCACTGTTCATGGGGTGGTGTAAAAAATGGCAATGTTGCAAATCTGCAGTAAAAATATTTAAAAAAATGGTGAAGTCACGAGCATGCATAGAAACTGTGCAACGCACACCCGTAATATAATTAGGTTGGGGATTTTTTTACAGCAGATTGTCAACTCAGGCATTTTGGTGCCTCTGATCATGAACAGTGTCACTGTGATTTTCTTTATCTGTCCCGAACAATGATTTCCCACAGCGACCACGCATCTCTGCACTGAAAGTGTGAAAACACACTTTGGCCATGTTGTGAAAAATGACAGCTGTACTGTAAATAAGGAAGTGTGGAAAAATGCCATTGGTGAAATTCTGGACTTAAAATATTACAAAGCCATGAACTTACGAGGGTGCATGGAAACTGCGCAATGCTCACTCATAACACAGTCATTTTATGGACTTTTGTCACCAAATTTTCAACATAGCCATTGTAAGACCTCTGCTCATGAACAGTGTAACTGATTTTCTTAATCTGTCCCAAACGTTGCTTTCGCACACCAACAGTACCATTGTGCGCTACATGTGCAAAAACAATTTTGGGTAAGATGAAAATGACAGCTGTACTGCTCATAAGGAGTTGTGGTAAAATGGCAATGTTGAAAATCTGGAGTGAAAATATTAAAATTTGCAAACTTCTGACGTGCGGTAGGAACTGCACAACGCATAACTAGTAAAAGTAATTTTGGGAATTTTTTCACCAAATTTTCAACATAGCCACTTTAAGACCTCTGCTCATGAACAGTGTCACTGTGATTTTCTTAATTTGTCCCATACATTGATTTCGCACACAGACTGCGCCATTGTGCGCTACATGGGCTGAAACACGTTTTGGGTGAGATATGAAAAATGACAGCTGTACTACTCATAAGAAGGTGTGGTAAAATGGCAATGTTGAACGTCTGGAGTGAAAATATTGAAAATTTGCGAACTTTCGAGCGTGCGTAGGAACTGCGCAACGCACGCTTGTAAAACAGTAATTGTTAGGAATTTTTTCACTAAATATTCAACATAGCCATTCTAAGACCTCTGCTCATGAACAGTGTCACTGCGATTTTCTTAATTTTTCCTGTACATTGATTTCAAGACACCGACTGCAAAATTAATAAAGCGCTACATTAAGAAACACGCTTTGGGTGAGATGTGAAAATGACAGCTGTACTACTCATAAGAAGGTGGTAAAATGGCAATGTGGAAAATCTGGGTGAAAAATATTGAAAAGTCGCAAACTTACGAGGTATGCGGCGTAGGAACTTACAGCGCACACTAATAAACAGTCATTGTTAGGAATTTTTACACCAAATTTTCAACATAGCCATTCTAAGACCTCTGCTCATGAACAGTGTCACTGTGGTTTTCTTAATTTGTCTTGTACATTAATTTCGCACACCGACTGCGCCATTGTGCGCTACATGGGCGGAAACACATTGTCGGTGAGATGTGAAAAATGACAGCTGTACTACTCATAAGAAAGTGTGGTAAAATGGCAATGTTGAAAATCTGGAGTGAAAATATTAAAAATTCGTGAACTTACGAACGTGTGTAGGAACTGCGCAACGCACGCTCATAAAACAGTTGTTTTTGGAATTTTTCCACCAAATTTTCAAAATAGGCTTCTTGAAAGCCCACCTTATGAACACTGGCAGTGTCGTTTCATTAATTGGTCCTGAAAGGTGATTTCGCACAGTGACTGCGAAATCACCCTTTGGGCCTGAATAACGCCATGACAGTGACAGCATTCATGAGAAGGGGTCCCAAAAACCCCATGTTGAAAATTTGGTGCAAAAATTCTAAGAAATGCCTGAGATATGCAACAAAGTTGAAAAACCCCAATCTATCCCATTATACAGCTTACCAGCATTTCCTCAGTTCGCGGTCGGCTTTGAAGAGTGCAGACGTGTTCCGGTCCACCAAAGATCGTCGTGCGAGGTCCATAGGTAAGTATAGGGTTGAGGTGTGGGGAGGCAGGGTCTTGAGTGGTGGAGTGCGGGTTGTGGGTTGAGGGCGGGGAGACTGCATGGGACCATTTTAATTTACAGTTTTTTAAATTGTGACACGGGACATTTGTCACGCTGGGGTGGGCTCCAGCATGACACAAGGATGGCTGGGGGCGGTGGAGCCGACGGGGATTGGGCACCCCGTCGTATTATAATATCTATTGCCACGCTGGGGTGGGCTCCCAGTGTGGCACCCAGTACTCGGAGGGGGTGAGGACAGTGGAGCCGATGGGAGATTGTCATGCTGGGGTGGGCACACAGCGTGGCATGTGGAAGGCTTTGGGGGGGAGCGCAGCACAGCCGATGGGGCATTGGACACCCCCGTTGGCTATACGTGTGTGCCTGGGGGGGCAGCACGCAGAATGTGTGCATGCGTTTCTGTGTGTGTGTGTGTGTGTGTAGGGGGAGCTGCGCATGAGCAGGCGATATCTTATTGCTGCTCACTGAAGCGTAGCTCCCCCTTTCAACTGTATGCCACTGCATTTTGAAGCTGTCATAGACAGCTCCAGCATGCACTGGTGGACTGGGGCCACGCCTGCCAGCACACTGACTGAATTGGAAGAGGGGGTGACACACCTCCGAAAACTCGGATGATGGCACTTTGTTTCTTGCACATGCGTGCAAGCAAACATAAAAAGGGAAATAAAAATGTCTTAACAAGTGCGACCTTAGCTTTCTTGGACTGTTGCCAGACCTTCCATACAGCAACACGGCGGTTTCTCAAGCTTTTCATTCCAGTTCAGAATAGCATTATCCCCCTTCCCAAACAGAATTCCCAAAACCTTAATGGGACCCTGTTGAACAGCAATACCCTGTACATTCTTAATGTCAATAGGAGTAGCACCTAAGGAATACAAAAAACTCTTTGATGTATTCAATGATGCCCCAGCTACAACCAAGTAGGCATCAAAATGCTGCAATACCCTTTGACCTGAGGAAGCATCTGCAACAAAAACACACACATCATCAGCATAAGCTGAAACTTTAGCACATACTGAGCCATGTCATGGATGAATCCCAGAAATGAGGGTGTCCTGATCTATGACCCTCAACTAGGGGTCCAAATAAAAAACGTAAAGAAGTGAGCTCATGGGACATCTCTGCTGGACCCCCCCCCCCATGAAGAGGGATATATGAACCCAAATAACCATTTATGAGGGGCAGGGAAGAGGCATGCTTATACAACAAAGCAAGCCAGGAAACAAATGTAGCAGGGATGCCATAAGAGCACAATACCTGGAATATAAATTAATGGGTGACTCGATTAAATGCTTTCTCCTGATCAAAGGACATGAGAAAACCAGAGACATCATCATCCTTCCCCTGTTCCACCAGTTCCCTAATCAGCAGTAGATTATGGTCAATGGTTCTACCAGGAATGGAGCAAGTTTGGTTAAGAGAAATCAGGGAAGGGGGAACTTGCAGTAATCTAGCGTTCAAAATCTTCATCAATATTTTTAAATTAGTATTCAAGAGACTTAATGACTTGGTCAACTCTGACTGGTCATGCATCAATCAATCAAACTCCTTAGATGAGGCCCTGGAGTTCTTTAAGGCCAAGTTCACTGCCATCTGGGACTGTTACACTCCCCTCAGGCGAACCAGAGTCAGAGGTGCTCACCTCCCTTGGATCTCAACTAAAATCCTAACCCTCCTCAGAACCAGGGACAAGACCTGGAAATCCTCAAGGCCTCCAGATCACCAGCCGACCTCCAGCAATATCATATCTTACGTAATGCCAGTACTAGCAAAATCTGCCAAGCAAAAGCCAACTACTTCAAAGCCACATTCAACTCAACCTCCCACCACCCAGCCAAATTCTGGAAAGTGGTAAAATCACTTCTCAGCCCTCCATCTCAGCCCCCCACTCCAACCTTGGAGGTAGGAGATCTCAACATCACTGACCCCCTGCAGTGACCACACTGTTTAACTCCCACTTCACAAATTACAATGCCACTCTCCAGTCCTCACTTCACCCAGCACAGTACACCACCCCTACCACCACAGTCAGAACCACTATATCAGCTCACTCCTTCTCTTTCCTGCAGGTCACCCCGATGAGGTATATAAGGCACTGATTACCCTTATTCCTAGGAAGGGCAAATGCCCCACCAGGCTGGATTCCAAGATGCTCCACCTCTCGGCCCCCGCCATAGCCAAACCCCTGCCCTCCCTTTTTAACTTATCCTTCTCCCTTGCTGAGGTACCCTCTGAATGGAAACATGCCACTGTAATCCCCCTTTCTAAGGGCAGGGATGCCTCAAACCCAAGCAACTACTGACCCATCTGCCCTTCTACCTATTCTGGCAAAACTGCAAGAGCATCTAGTACTCTCTTGCCTATTACCCTTTCTGGATTCCTCCTCCTTTTTTACTCTATTTCAGTCTGACTTTAGGAAATCCCACTCCACCACTACCTCCCTTCTCAAGCTCACTGATTCCATCCTCACTGGGATGGATGCTGGCCACATTACTGCTGCCATTTTCATCCACCTGGCCAAGGCATTTGACACTGTCTCACACTCCTGGCCAAACTTGCCAATGCTGGTCTACCCAGCTGCACCATTAGCTGGTTCCATGCATACTATGCAGGCAGGTCTCAGTCCTTCAGAATCAGTTCCTCCATCTCGGCCCCCCTCCCAGTCACCACAGGGGTACCACAAGGCTCTGTCCTTGGCCCACTTCTGTTCTCCATCTTTCTGAATGACCTGCCTTGTGCCTACCTACACACCTCAATCCACATGTATGCAGATGACACTGTGCTGTATACATCTGGCCCCTTGGCCTCAGAGGTTATGACAAGATTGAGCTGGACTTTATTATGGTCCAGCACTGGCTTCACTCCAATCAACTCCTCCTCCTCAATGCCAAGAAAACAGTCTCAGTACCCTTTGGCATAAGGCAGAGACTTTCGAGGCTCCCCTCCCCGATCACATTCCACACCCTGGATGGGACCCTCCTGAAGGCCTGTACCTCCTTCAGGTACCTCGGGGTCTGGCTGGACCAGAACCTCAATTTTTCTGCCCATGTTAATTCTATAATCAAGAAGCTGCACCCTAGGCTTGGGGCACTTTACCACAAATGGGAGTGCATCCCAGTTTCTGCCCGCAGGGCCATTGTGCAGAAAATGATCCTCCCTGTCTTCGACTACAGGGACATAGTCTACAGTGCTGGTCCTAAGTCCACCCTAGCCAGACTGGACCCTCTTTTCCATTCTTTCTGTCACGTTCTCCTGAATTGTCCATACTCCACACACCATGGTACCCTTTAC
Source organism: Neoceratodus forsteri (assembly GCA_016271365.2). NCBI lineage: Eukaryota > Metazoa > Chordata > Ceratodontiformes > Ceratodontidae > Neoceratodus > Neoceratodus forsteri. The sequence continues at coordinate 913,943,896 of CM057454.1, read as the reverse complement.
CAATCAACAAACCTCCCCTCTCTAGACAACTCAAGACTGTCCCACTGTGCTAAGCTCACAGCCAAGTATTGGTCCCAGCTGCTCCCCTTTTACCTCGCCACTGCCCTTGTCGACTCCAGCACCCCAACATACTCCCTCAAAAACACTGATTCTTGGTCCCTAGCTGTCCCATATAGGGCCACTGCTACTGGCCAGGTGGCTTTCGGCTTCCGCTTACCGACGTTGTGGAACTCCGCCCAGCAAACATTCACCACTTCTCTTCACCCCCACTCCTTAACTCAAACTGAAATCTCATTTCTCCGCTACTTGCTTATGTGTCTAGAGAGTTTACGATCACAAAATGGCAGGGCTATGCATCCAAGCTGTCATTACATCACTGTATGTTTTACCTATCTGTCTATATTATATGGTAATGATTCTAAACTATGCCTGTATGCTATTGTCATCTCAATCCTTTTGCATTTTAAACCATGACCTATTGTGTTAGAAGGTATTCCCATTATGTAACCACAATTGTATTTATATCTGTCTTTCAAATATGTATTTGTACCCCTTTCCCCCAGGACACATCTGGAAATGATCAGTAGCCTGCTCAGCATGCCTTCCTGGTTAAACGCTTAAATAAATAAATAAATAAATAAATAAATAAATAATGGTATCCAATTATGAAGGTCATGTCACGTACCCTTCTTAAAAAGCAGGATTTGTATGGAAACATATAAATGAAAATCAATCACCTGATTCTGTAAACACCAGTTAAAAACAGTCACAAGAATGTCACAGAGAAGAGAAATGCAAGATTTATAAAAATCCGAAGGCAAACCATCAATACCAGGGGCAGTGTCATTCTTCAAGCGAGAAATTTCTTGGGCCACTTCATCACTACTAAACAGGGAGAGCAGGGGATGAAGGGGTACATCAGCACAATCTGGAAGGGAAAAAGATGTAAGAAAGTGCTGAATATTGCGGTCATCCAATGAAGGGGCAGAATACAAGTCTGTAAAATTGTCAGTAATCGTCAGCAAAATGTCAGGCACAGTAGTACGGATGGTACCATTACTGCCCATTACTTCAGTCAAAACTCGATCAGAAGCCCTCTTGTGACAACAGGTGAAAGCATCTCCAAACCCCTTTTTACCAGGGGAACATACCCTATGTTCATGCAAGAGAGAGGCTGCTCTGGAGTACTGTAGAGCCTCCATGTCCTTTTTCACAACTTGGACTTGGGAAGCATGATTAAGATGAAGCATATTAATGGCAGAATACAGTGTTTTTAAATTGGTCCTCAAGGCCAAATATTTCTTATACTGTGTTGCAGTAGTCGCTTTGGAGAAGGAGGTAGCAAGAAACTGTAGTTCTCGCTTAGTGTCCACCCACCATGTGCTTAAATTATCTGTAAGCCCAGCTACAGTCATACATGCCTTTAGGAGGTCGTGAACTCTATGAACAAAAAAGGCATTATCTAGCAAAATAACATTAAACTTCCAATAACCCCTCCCAGTAGAAACATGGGGTCCGACCTCCAAAGTAGCCGTCAGCATAACATGATCCGAAGTTTCAGCAGGAACAGTTCTAGCATGAACAATCCGGACAACTGCAGCAGCAAAAAGAAAATCTATTCTAGTAGAAAGATGGCCTTTAAAGAAAGTATGCCAACCCTGTAAGTGACACACTCGATAGGCATCCTGAAGTCCACTAATAGTGAGAATACGATTAAGACAGGTGGTATCACAGAAGTCCTTTTCAGTACGGGCCCCCTGTCTTGCTGAGCCACCACACAATTAAAATCACCTCCCCAGATAACGTGTTTAGTCATAAACAAATAAGGTTTAATAGTAGTGAAGAGGTCAACCCTGCCCCTTTTAGTGACTGGTGCATAAACAGTAATCAATCTCCAGAAAGTGTGTAGATAGGTAAAATCCAAAGGAAGGGCCCTCCCAGAAACAATCTCAACTAACTTAGTAATTTGGCACCATCCCCATGAAACAAAACTCCAACACCATCACAAGTGTCCACCCCGAAAGAAAAAAAAGAAGGGCCCCAACACCAAAGTTTTTTAGCCAAGGACACCAAAGAAAGGTGTTCAATTGGGTATCCTGGAGAAGACAGATATCACATGATAAATCCTGCAACAAAGAAAATGTCAGCAGTCGATGACGAGCATTTCTCACGCTATTTACATTTAAAGTAGCAATGCTAAGTTGAACAGCAGGTGTCATGTTTAAAGAGTAAAGCACACAAAAAAAAGACAGGGAGCTATCAGATAATCTTCCCAGACCTAGTGCTGTGACAAAGTTGAACTCCAGGTCTTTGAGGTCTGAGCGAGGGATTAGCATCCCCTAGATTTATCACCCTTGGAATCAGAGGACAGGAGAGTCTGAGAGGAGGTATCAGAGTCATCCCCCAAATCCGAAGATTGGGATTTATTAGAAGGACAGCAAATTTATTACTTAGGGGCACCCCAGTACCAGGGGAAGAAGCCTTAGCCAGCTTAGACCTGGTTTTAATCTGTTTCTGTGCCCTCTTCTTAGTCTTTACACTCAAATCAGGGGGTGGCATTACCAGTTTGTCCACAGCTGCCCCAGAAGGTACCTCAGCAGCCATAGCAACAGTAGCTGGTACCAGGAGAGGAAGACCTGACTCAAGGTTCAGAGGAACATCCAGTGCAAGGTCCAAGACAGACACCCTGGGGGGGAAGGAGGCCCAGGAGGCTCAATGAGCACCGTGACGAGGTGCATGAGAGGGAGGGGAGTCAGGCACAATCACTGCAGGAGCAGGACTAGGCTTAGTAGCAGCTATATCCTTCTTTTGAACCTTAGTAAGGATATTAGTCCTGTTATGTGTGTCCTAAGGACATGTACGAAACCCATGCTCAGGCTCATCACATAAGTTACATTTCAACTTGTTACAATCCATACTAGCATGCCCATAGGAAAGACAGAGGGAGCAACACAACCTATTACATGCAGCACTTAAATGCAGTAGGACCAGCATTTAAAGCAGGTCCTAGGTTGTACCACATAAAAACAATGACCCCGCTTCCGGCCTATAAACAGGCTATTCAGCAAATGAATGGGGCCTACATTATTATGCTGCAGCCTCACCCTAAATTTCCAACCACCCGTCCAGAAATGTTCAGAGTCAAAGATAGGCTGCGCTGCCCCCAATAACTCACACCTCTGCTGTAACCAGTGAGAGATATTGTGGATAGCCACATTCTCATTCCTAAACAATATAGTAACAACTTTAATGGCAGGACGAGTAAGAGGGATAGCCCGAAAAAGCAACCAATGAGCAGTATAATGCAGAGTCTTATATTTGGTCCAAAACCTGTCCAGGCCTTGAGGAGTCTTAAAGCTAATGTCAAACAAGCTGTTACCTGAAATATGAATAATGGCATGGACTTCATTAGTAAAAAAAACAATGACCCCTTTATAAGGGTCTTTCCAACATAAATGCGGTCAGGGACAAGCGACAAACTGCCTAAATACTGTAGGCAGACAGCATTCCTCCTCTGTAGTGGAGGAGGTTGTCCACTGAAAGTGTCTTTCTTCCGAAATTCCTTCCAGCGGATCTTAACTCGATCCCTGGGGTAAGGAGGCAAGTCAGGGATGGGGTAGACATTCTCCATACTTTCCACCCAGGTAGGGAGTTTATTGCTAGTACCTTCATCAGCCAAGGAAGAGGCCGATAGGAGCAGTACCTTGTCCGATGAATACAGCTCCAAAATGGGAGGCTGCACATCTGCAGCGTGGAGATTCAAATCAGAATCCATAGTGAAAGCAATAGGTGTGGAGGCAGTCTCCCTGTTATTAAGTCCCAACAAAGGCACAGAGTGTTATTTTAGGGCAGGGATCGGACTATGTGGAGGGTCCGGCACCCAATGGCCTTCTGTTCCAGGCTTCCAGCCCGCACCCTGAAGAGATTGTTCTAATGAACGAGTGAGGCCTGCTACCTGGGGTGAAGCCAGCAGAGAAACCTCCGGTCTTGCAGAGGGTATATTAGACGCAACTGTAGGCTGAAGTAAGCAGGTAGACAAGGGCAGAGAGACTGTAGGCAGGGCATCTAAAGGCACAGCAGCAGCATTCAAACAGGTAGGCTGGGGAATGTCAGAGGGCAAAGGCAGAAACTCGACAGCCGCTGAGTCATGCGAGTGGCATTCCTTTGAGACAAGTGCATCAGAGAGGTGAACAGGAGGCGTTTGACTCACCACTGAAGGAGATGACAGGTCCGTAGGAGATGTAGATGGAACTGCAGGTCGACTGCACAATTCAGGCACAGGATACAAACGGGGTCCAGCATACTCAGGAATAGCAGTAGTAAAATGTTGTGGAGAACTATTATCTGCTGTGAGCACAGCCAGAACATGCTGTCAGTTAGTAGCAATCAGTTTCTTGAGCCGTAATTCATCCGCAGGCAGAAATCCAGAATCTGAACTGCCCAAGGTAAGAGCAGGAGACAAGTCCATGTCCATAGCATCTGAAAACGCAGACATACTAGGCAAGATAGGCTCCACAGCTGGACCTGCAGGAGCAGAGTTCTGGTCTCCTGCAGGTACACCAGCACACTGAACACCCTCTGAGAATGAGGCCATGGTCCAGCAGTTCCCCCTACCAAAGAGTAGAGGAAAATTTTATTTGAAAGAAACTGAACAAGTGTGTACAAATGATACATTGCATCATTAATACAAACATGATGAGAGAAACAATCAAAATATATAAATAAATCATCCTATTTGTCCTTCAGAAAAGGGACAGACATCCAACGGAGAACCCATACATCATGAGACAGATGTTGATATTCAAATTGACGTTGGTTACATAATTCCTTTCCTATTAAACTAATAACAGTTCTAGGATTTTGGTATACTTCTTGCAATATGAATTTACATGAGATTGCCATAATGTAAATTTAATAAAAGAAAATATAAAACGAATCAAACTTTTATCTATACTCAAATTTTGTAAACTAAATCCTCCCACCACTTCTGCATATGTTGCAGACTTCCAATGCTGATTACCCCATAAGTGTGCTAATGTTGCCCATAATTCGCAAACATAGGGGCATTGAATGAGAAAATGTTGCATAGTTTCTTCTTGTGCCACACATCCTAATCTGGGACATGCTCCTCAGTACTTTTATGCTTAACATTCCCCTTGACAAACAACTTCCCATGGGAACATAGTCATGTGACATCCCAAATCCTAGGAGGAATCAATTTAGTTGAAATATAGTGTTGGGAATTTATTAAATCATAGATTTACTTGAGGACAACTCCATACTAGACATTTTCAATCCCCACCTTTTCAATTTAGCTAGGGCAGGCCTAAAAAAATAAATTTTGTCTTGGCTTGTGCAGGTATCATCCCTTTTTCCCAAATCTGGTACAGTGGCCGAAGTCAGTCTGTTGCATATGTGGTCCAACAGGCCAAACTAGGTCTGGTATAATCCACTAAATTTTCAAAAATAAAAAACTATAAAAGAAAGGTATAGTATTTAACAAATTCAACTCCCCCTGTTCTACTGTTAAGTATAATATTTCTCTCTTTATGGGGTTGAGACTGCTCCCCCAGATTAACTGAAACATCAAACCAAGAAGTAATGCTTCATAGGCTTTTGGTAATGAGTACGTAGCACTGATATACACAAATAGTGAGAGAAAAAAGGTTGTTATCACAGCTTCTTTCTTTTTTTTTGACTGTTGCCAATTCTTCCAGATTATGACTTTTAACTGAGCTTCATCTAATTTTATTTTCCAGTTTAGACAGGCATTATCTCCTCGCCCAAACCAGATGCCTAAAAATTGAAAGAGGTCTTTGGACACCCTTATCTCCTGCCATGTATCAGTCTGTAGTCCAGTATCACTGAGTGTATATATAACACTCTTCTTTTTATTAATTTTTACTCCTGTAAATTTGGAATACTCACTTATTACCTCCAAAGCTCTAGTTCCAGAGTCATGATCCATCACTATGACACAGATATCATCTGCATAAGCAATAACATGTCTTTCTACCCCCCTCCGGGGTAATACCTCTAATACCAGTATCTTACTGGATAAGCAGAAGCAATGGGTCTAAACAAAACATATATAATAATGGACTGAGTAGACATCCTTGTCTAACTCCACGAGTAATATCCACATAGTTTCCCATTCTTCCATTAATCAAGGGAATTACTCTCGCATTATTATATAATATATCTATCCAGGTCACAAAAGCCAGAGGAATCCCGTAATAAAGTAAAGTGCAAGAAATAAACTTATGGGGTATTCTGTCAAAGGCCTTTTCTTGATCCAATGACATAAGGTAGCCTTGTAGAGCACCCTCTTTCCCCTGTCCAACTAATTCTTTTATCAATAACAAATTATGTTGGATTAATCTGATTGGTACTGTACAAGTTTGAGCCCATGATATAAATTCAGAAGCTGTACTAATTAATCTAGTATGTAAGACTTTCAACAATATTTTATTTATTTATTTATTTTTTTTTTCATTTTGTTGACCGGGTAAGTGCACTAGACAAATCCTGCCTATTTTCAGGCACGACCCGGGGAAGGGGATACAGATGAATGCCAACTGACCTTGAACCAGATTAAGCTGTTGGTGGTATTTTTAGTGAATGAGGGAAATTTGGCCAGGACACCAGGGAAATCCCCCTACTCTTTTTGAAAGTGCCATGGGATCTTTAACATCCACCTGAACTACCAACAATCCAGGCAGATGGGACCTCGGTTTAACGTCTCATCCGAAAGATGGCACCTCAGAAGTGCAGCACCCCTCTCATGCTGCACTACAGTGTCAGTACTGGGATATTAACCCAAGTGCCAGAGTTTTATAGTCAGAATATAGTAAACTGAGAGATCGCCAATTGTTCAAAGCAGTTTGCTCTCCCTTCTTAAATATCATTATTTGTACAGCAAGACAAAAATGGAAATCAATGTGTAAATTACCCAAAACCCAACTGTAAACCACTACAGGAATCCCCTGACAATGTTTCTAAAAATGATTTATAAAACTCTGATGGTAAGCCATCAATACCAGGTGTAGTATGCCCTTTTAATTGGTTAATAACTATCTCAATCTCCTTAACAGTGAGAGGTTTAAAAAGATACCTCTCATAATTTTTATTCAATTTAGGAACTTCAGTATTAGAAAGTAAATGCTCCATTTCCCTGTTATCAAAAAAGGGGGCAGTATACAACTCTTTCAAATAAGTAGTGACAGCCTTTAATATATCTGGACCCTCAGAAACCAAAATACCATCACCAGTCCTTACCATTGTCATAAAATGGTTGGATGCACATTTGGAATAGCTTTTAAAAGCATCACGAAATCCAGTTTTATTTTTTGAACAAATTCTATGTTCATTCAACATAGCTGTGGCTCTAGAATACTGCATTTTTTATCATATCATGTTTTAAATTACCCACTTGAGCTGTCAATGCAGTATGTTGTGTATTAATGATGGTGTATACTCTAAATAGCTACTGGTGAAGTTTTAGGTATATCCAATACTGCTTATTATGGTACCTAGTAGAGCAGGCCTGAAATAATAACCGCAATTTCCATTTGGTCTCTTCCCACCAGTAACTAAGGTTATCATATAGAACAGCCACAGACATCCTTGCTTTTAACAGGTCAGTGACTGATTTAACAACTATGTCTTCTGTCAATAAAGTCATGTTCAATTTCCAGTAATGAGATCCTAAGTAGGGCCCTGCCGTCCTTCCAACACCACGTGAAGAATCACATGGTCTGAGGTTTCTAATGGGACTGTCTCTGTTTTACGAATATGAGAGGTGTTTTGAGTAAAGAAAAAGTCTATTCTGGTAGATAAGGCACCTCTATGATATGTGTGTCCTCCCTGTAAATGCAAGTTCCGGAAGGAGTCTTGCAAGTGGCACTGTTCCAGTATGTCCTTCAAATGGTTAGAATCACAAAACAACTTATTTGTGGAACCACCCTTATCATTCCTATCAATTACACAATTAAAGTCTCCCGCCCAAAGGATATGTTTAGTTGTAAATAAATAAGCTTTGATTAAATTAAAAAGGTCAACCCTATCCTTTTTCCTAAGGGGAGCATAAACATTGTTCAGTCTCCAACCTTCCCCCTTAGAGGAAAAATCCAATAAGAATGCCCTCCCTAGAAAGATGTCCAACATTTTAGAAATCTTGAACCCATCCCCCCCAAACAAAATACCCACCCCATCACGGAGTTCTGTACCGAAAGAAAAATAGGAGGGGCCCCAGCACCATAGTTTCTGAGCAGCTCTCACAAAAAAATCTGTATTTAGTCTAGTGTCCTGTAATAAATAAATGTCACATTTTAAAGTGTCTAAAACAGACAGGTGAATAACCTACGTTTAACATTCTTAATACTGTTAACATTCACTGTGGCGAAGATAAGCAGTGAATGAGGTGTAGAAGGAAGGAACATGGATATAGCTTAAGGTGGTTTCTTTAGCCTAGTACTTCTCCTTAACCTAACTCCAATTTTTTACCTCCTATTTGTATCAGTACCTTTCTCTAGCACATCACCATCAGATTCTGAAGTATGCGGGGCCGAGGAAGAAGCTTCTGAATCTCCCCCCGTTCAGATTCCTGCATGCTTCTAGAAAGTACTGCAAAACTGTTTTGTAAGGGCAACCCATCATCTTCCGGTACATTGGCCTTAGCAACTTTAGATCATGGCCTCAACTGCCTAATACCTCTTTTTTGTGCTATATTTTTAACAAGAAGGGGGGCATATCTGTATTTACTACTTTGTCCATTTGTTCCACTATAGACATGTCAGACATAACAACTGCAGCTGAAATAGCAGCCTGTTCTTCAGGAATGGTAGTACACGCCTCTTCAGCTACTTCAGTTTCTTCTGGGGGAGCTCAAGGTGATGGAGGCTGTGGGGGAAGGGTATTAGGCCTCATCGCTTCAGGTGGAGGCCTCTGCCCAGAGGTCCCTTATTTAGCCATACTCTTTTTTTGTGCTTCTTTTATAATAGAGTCCTGACTAGTGCGATCAGTATGATTGTGTGTGGCCCAAGGGCAGGTTCTATATGTGGGACCACTTTCTACACATAAATTGCATTTCATTTCTTCTTTACAGTCAGAACTGTAATGACCAAAAGATAGACATAGGTTACATTTTAATCTGTCACAGGCCAAACCCATATGAGTAGAGGCCCCACATTTGAAACAAGTCCTGGGTTGACCAGGGTAAAAACAATTACCTCTGTCATTCCACAAAAATAAACTGTTTGGAAGATGTACTGGGCCTAAACTGTTATTTCTCAAACACACCATATACTGCCACCCTCCATTCCATAGATGTTCCTCATTAAAAATAGGTTGAGGAGAACCAATTATATCACATTTTTTCTCTAACCAATACGTAATATCATGTACAGAAACAGACTCATTCCTAAAAAGAACAGTCACATTTTTAAGGGAAGGTTTAGTCAAAGGGTGTACACGGAAAGGTATCCAATATTCAGTATAGTTCAAGAAGTCATATTTATTCCAAAATCTATCTAAACCTTGTGGGGTATTAAAACTAACATCATAAATATTAGAACCAGACACATGTATTAAGGCGTGTATTTCATTAGGAAAAAACCTAAAGAGAGTTTCAATAAGGTTCTGCCAACATACAGTCAGTCTGGGGCCATTCCTAAGTCACCTAGATATTTAATTCATACAGCATTGCATATCTGCAAGGGGGGGGGAGCCCGAAAAAGGGTCACTCCTCCTAAAGCGTTTCCAAGCCTCTTTGGATTTATCAAGCAATGATTATTGCAAGGAAGGCAAATTCAGATGTGGATCAGGTCCACCACCCCACCCTGCTGCCTGTGGCTCAGAGTCCTCTGATTCTAAAGACGTTGAGTTCAGAGGCAGGGGAAAAACTTTCATTGTCCCACCATTTACAGCTTGCTGACAGTCCACATGAGGTGACTCAATGGTGTTTTCATCAGGCAGCTCAGTACACATTGTATCCAAGTGTACAACTTCTCGAGGAGGTAATTGTCCTGGTATCAGGCTATGAGAGGGATCAGGGATCCATATGCCTGATGTGCCTCTCTTCCAGCCCGTATTCAAAAGGGAGCATTCAAGGGAGGTTGGGGAAACCCTGCGTTTAACAGAGAGAGTCATGTCTGAAGGTCTCCCTTTCCTCAAACCCAGTTCTTGAAAAACAGCATGGGTATGTGCTTGCTCGGTACTCACAGTTTCAGTGGTAGTTTCAGGATTAGAAATGGTGTCATTTTCCTTCCAAACTTGTCCAGTAGCTGTCACAGACTCCACCACCCTCTCTGACTCAGGTGGGTGGAATTCGTTTGATGCTGCTACATCATGGGGCTGATTTGAGGAGCTCTCAGCTGGAGTAGTCTGCATTTCATCAAGAACAGGCAAGTCTTTCAAACACAGTGCAGTGGCTTGTAACACATCAGGATGAAGCGATTCAAACTGTGCTTCAGCTTGTCCCAGTAACTTAACGTTTTCCTCTGCTACTTGTCCAAACTCCTTATATCTCAGGTCTTTATTTTGTTGCAGTATTTTCGACAACCAAGCTTCATCAGACGAAAAAAGACCTGAAGGAGGACTCGCAGATTCTTTGGCAGATAGTTTTGCTTCACTAGGTAGTTCTGACTCAATCTCCATAATTCCATTCAGAACTTCGTTGGTCTCCTAGGCTAGACCTGTGGGTAGGGATAGCTGCTCACCTACAGGGACGCCAGAAGAATGAGCATACGACACTCCTTCCTCCATAGCAGCAGCTCTCCCTACTGACAAAGAGTAGGGGAAGTTTTTATTAAAACAAAAACACACTTTTTTTCCAAAACAAAAACAAATCACACAGTCATTATGATATCCATATTATCTACTGAATTCCAGTAACATTTTTCCACAGCTCTCTTGCTTTCTCTTCTCCCCATAATTTACATTCATCTTGAAAAAATGTATCTAATTCATTTTGAAACTTAAAAAAATATCCTGTACAGTCAAATCCTTATTCTGCAAAACTCTTGAGCATCTGTTTTGCAATATAGACCATTTCAAAACTGCCGAAATAATATAGACTGTATTTTTATTAACTTTTTCCCATTCTTTTGTTAACTGACCATAGATCAAAATCTCGTATGTCATATTTTTAAAAGCTTGCATCCCCCAATAACTGGCTACCATACCCCAAAAAGGTTTAATAAAATCACAATCAAAAAATAAATGCTGCATGCTTTCATCTTTTGTCCCACAGTCTCTTTCTCTACATATTCTTTCCTTCATTCTTTTATGTTTATGGTAACCTCTGACATTTAACTTCCCATGACTACACATCCATACTGCATCTTTCATTTTTCCCGGAATTCTTTTTTCTAATGTAACAGCTAAAATTTCCTTCTCTTTTATTCCTTTTTCTATCTTAAAAACATGTTTTTCCCCCCCAGAAACTCCTCTCCATAATTTCTTTATACATCTGTTTTCTTGTACCCCTAATTAGAGCATCCACTGTTACCCCCCACTGGGTTAAATACTTCCTTCCAATTTCCATATATATTGGCCACATTTTACCTCCTACTATATTCCCTTTCTTCCCAATACATTTAATGAAAGGTACATTCCATTGCTGTGTTAACCAAGACCAAGCTTTGTTCTCACCTTTTACTAATGGTACAGTATTTGAAAACACAAAAATATTAATATAAAAAACAATTGGATTTATCATGTTTAAACTCCCATCTTTTATGGATCTATACGTTATACCCCTTTTAATAGGATTTAACTTGCTACCCCACAATAACTGAAAAAAAGACTTTGAATTTTGGATTGCATTTGAAATGGTACTGGAAAATGTATGCTAAAAATAAAAATATTGGGACAATAAACATTTTTAATAAGTAAATTATTTTCTCTCGTGTCATACTTCATTGTTTCCATTTATGTACTTTTATTTTGGCTATTTGATATGTTTCTTCCCAGTTTTGTTGTATTGCATCATCCCCTCCAAATCTTATTCCCAGCACCTTAATGCTTCCTTCTGCTATCTCAAAATCTCCTCTCTTCTTTTTCTCCACTGCCCCAATGGATAAATTCTACTTTTCCCTTTATTTATCTTAATCCCTGTATATTGGCTATACTTCTGTACTGACTCTATTAACTTATCCCCTGAACTTTTACTAAAACTAAGCAATCATCTGCATAAGCACTTGTTTTATTCAGTCCCCTATTTTGCCATACAATACTTTCAATCTCTTTCTCCATCTCTATTCTCCTCAGAATTGGGTCTAGACAAAATACATATAATAGGGGACTTAATGGGCACCCTTGCCTAACCCCATTCCTTATATACATTGAAGTCCCTAGATGCCCATTAACCATAGGACAAATTTGTGCTTCCTTATATATTGCTTTTATTAAACTAATTAATTCTGTTGGAATTTTAAACTTTTCTAAGGTAACCCATACATACCGGTGCTTTACAACATCAAATGCCGTTTCTTGATCCAAGGCATACAAATACCCTTGCAAAGAATCCTCCTGTCCTTTATTAACGACTTCTCTAATATAAATTACATTTTGTTGTATGCTCTGTCCAGGAATAGCACATGTTTGAGACTGCATTATCAATTTCTCTGAAAAAGTCCTTAACCTATTATTTTTTACCTTGGCTAAAAGTTTATAATCTGAAGTCAATAAACTAATGGGCCTCCAATTTTAAAGTTGTGTTTTTTCTCCTTTTTTATGCAAAACAATTGTTATTCCTTTTTTCATGCTTTCTGCCAAATTGTCTCCATTCATTATACCATTGTATACTCTGGTTAAAATGGGAGCTATTTGTTTTTCCAAAATTTTATAGAACATATTCGGAATCCCATCCACCCCAGGTGCCGTGTTATTTGACGAAGATTTTATTAGAAAGACAAAGAACCTCTGTGCACAAACTCTGAGGCAATGGTTACCCCAAAGGTTACCCAATGGTTACCCCAAAGGGCCCTTTGGGGTAACCATTGCCTCAGTGTTTGTGCACAGAGGTTCTTTGTCTTTTAAATAGTTTTTTGTTTTAATGGGTTCACCAAAACATAACTCAGACAGACTGTCTTAGGGTAGATGGTTCATTCCACTGGGGTGTCAAACAGACAAGGCATATTGATGAGTCCTAGTAGGACGAAACACGTGTCTATGTCATCTGTTAGCACCCTTTGCAAACTGTGTGAGAGGCCTTTCGGCACCATGCAATTCTGATTAAAGTTGAACCAGCATAATATTCTGTGGTGATTTGCATATGTAGCCCATGATGTTTTGCATTATGTAGGCATGTGTCATTTTGTATTTCCTTGAAAGATTTTATTGCCTCTTTCACTTCTTCTTCTTTAATTTTCCCCTTTATCGCCTCTGCCTCATCTTCCTCCAACTCTGGCATCTCAATTGTCAGAAAAAAATCTTCACTTTTCCTACTTTTTGTTGCTAGTATTTTTCCTTCAAAAACTCTTGTACTGTACATTTAATATTTTCTAAATCTGTATGCATTCTCCCTTTTCCATCCTGTAATTTGTACATAACTTGATTTTCTATTCTTTCTTTACTACTGTCATAAGGATTTGTATGATATTGTGTTCCCTGGGTGTACTTTTTTGTTCCATAATTAAAGATGTGACCCTATTATATTGGTATTCTTTCATTTTAACCTTAATTTATTCAATTTGTTTAGATTCATCCACCTTATCTTTAACCTGCCTTGTCATAAGTTTATATAATCTAGCCCTTAATTTTAAATGCTTCCCATAATTTGTTGCCTCTACTTTCTGTCCTTCTTCAATCATATATTGTTTGCTTTCATTTTTAGTATCTTCCCACCATTCTGTTCCACTATCATATAATTCCATAACTGTTAACTTATCTTCCAGTATTATTTTAATCTTTTCTATACAAGTATCTTCTTGTAGCTTAGCTGTATTCATCTTACAATAGCCTTTTCCTATTCTCATCCTATTCCCCAAGTTAATTTCAACTTTTACTGCCATATGGTCTGATGTCTCAATCGGTATACTCCTAATATCAACTATCGCCACTTTTTTTTGTACCATCCAGAAATCTATACAAGTAGAATGTGAACCCTTGAAAAATGTGTGTTCTCCTTTTTTCCCTTTTAACTTATATCCATCCTCCATCCCAGCTTTATCTAACATTATTTTCAAGTGAGTCGTATCACAAAAAAATTTGATGTTGCCCTCCCCAATCTGCTCTAGATAACCCACAGTTAAAGTCTCCCCCCACACCACAAGTTTTGAAGTATGCAAATAAGCCTCTATTTGATCTATTAGCATATTCCTTTCTTTTTTCTTTTGTAGATTATAAATTACAATAATTCTCACAGAATTATTTTTTAAGATAACATCAATAATCATAGCTCTTCCAGGTACCAAATCTATTACTTTTAAAATTTGAACATCATGAGAAGAGAAAGCTACCCCCCCACACACCTATCTGTCCCAAAGGACCATAAGGATGGTCCCCATGTTCACTCTTTCTGAGTTTGTTGAATTTCATCTATAGTGTGTAACCTTGTGTCTTGGAATACATATAAGTCACTTTTCAAGTCATATAGTATTTTAAGTTACCAGCCTCTTCCTTCTATTTTTAATACTATTTGTATTATGAGTGAGGCATTTTAAACTTCCCATTTTGTTTTCCCCTCACTTTTACCCTGCCTCTTTAGATTTTTTACTTTTCTTTGACACCTGCATGTCTGTTGTGTCTCCATCTTCCTCTCCTGCACCTTCAGAAAGATCTGTGTTGGACTGATCAGAGCCCTCCTCCATAGTGGACCATTCCTTGTCTTGTAATAAGGTGTATTTATTTGTTAACTCTACATCTTCATGATCTTTTTCCAATGAAATTATCTGTTTTTGCTGTACTCTTCTTTTTGTTTTTAGATCTTGTAACCATAGTAAATCCAGTTTCTTTTTCTGTCTTCCCTTCCATTTTAAAAGTCCCTGTTTTTTCTTTTGATTCTTTTTGCTCTGGTATTACCAACCCTTTAGTCCAAGGTTGTACCTTTATTCCTTTTTCCATGTTCTCTCTGATAATGGCTTCCCTTATTATCTTATCTTGCTTCTCTTTCTCTTTCTGTGCCACAGCCAGGTAGACATCTTGTTCTGCTCTTTCTCCAGTTTCTGGGCTGTTATGGAAAGCCCAGGGACATTTTGCAAAGGTGTGCCCTTCCTCTTCACACAAACTACATTTAACTTGGTTTGTGCATTCTGCCCCAAAATGCCCAACAACCCCACATAGGCCACACTTGACTTTACCACAGACATTACTTAAGTGACCTCATTGTCCACATTTGTAGCAGGCCCGCACTTGGACTGAATAAAAAAACAATGCCTCTATCTTGGTCTAGAAAGAAACAGTTCGGCAAATGTTGAATTTCCCCATATACTTGTTTAAGTGTTAGTTTATATTTCCATCCACCTGTCCACAGACCATTTTCATCCAATATCGGTTTCCATGGCTCATGCATTATACCCCTCTGCTTGATCCAGAAATTAATGTTGACCACATCGATGCTTTCATTTCGAAATAACACAGTCACTATCTTAAAAGCAGATTTTGATAAGGGAATAACTGAGAAATCCTTCCATAAGTCTGTATATTTCATTTGCTGATATAATTTCCAAAAGTGGTCCAACCCTCCTCCATGTTTAAAACTTATGTCAAATTCTGTACTTCCTGGTACATGAATAAGGGCATATATTTCATATGGATAAAACTTAATTTTATTCATTAAGAGTTCTTTCTTAATAAAAAGAAAGCTGTTGGCCACATCCTCAGAGGGCCCTCTAAATCTCAGGCATACCATGTTTCTTCTTTTAGCTTGCTGTGGTTTTATATCTTTAGGAAATAATCTTTCTTTAGTATTCCCACCCCAGGGTTTCTCCTTCTGGCCTTCCCCTTCCTCCTGCATTTCTTTATCTGTTAATATCATTTTCTGCTCAAGCTCTATAGATGACTCTTCATTATTGCTATCAAGTCCATCAAAAATTATCTCTTTTGTTTTATCTGCCTCTGTTGTTACATCTTTCTGTTTTTTGGCTTCATCCACTTTCCCCCAAATTTACTTTCTACATCCCTAGTGTCTTCTTTTTGTTTTTTACTAATTCCTGATGTACTGGGCCTGTTTGGATCCCACCCAGACCCATCATCCTTTCTTTTCCAACCTGTATGTACTAAGGCTTCTGTTACCCATTCAGGTGTGTCTGCAAAGTCTCTAAAATTTCTCTCTTCTGAATCTGAAACCTCCTTTTGTGCTCCTTTACTGTTTCCTAATGGGCCCTTTTTTCCTGTGACTTTCTCAATATCTTCAAAATCTGTGTTTTCTTTATTTGTTTTAGCTCTTTCTTTACTTTCTGTCTTGCTTTCTACAATCCTTTTCAGGCCAAGCTGTTTTCGACTTACTTTCACCTTTCCTTTCTGAGCTGACACTTTCACTTGTTTTTTCCCCCATCTCAACAGGTGCAGCTTGCTTTGATACTGCCACATCATTGCTTCTCAATTTAGCTTGGTAGGAGTCCGGGCCTATTTTATTTGCTTTCCACAACAGAAATATCTGGCTCTATAAGACCTCCTGTTTCTTTACTCTTTTGCTGATTATTTTCCAAAACATTTGTTTTACTCATGCTTGCAGCATCTCCTCCCTCCATCTCTGCAGAAGAAGTTTTCTCTTTTAATTACTTCTTTTTCCTTTCCAGATCCTCACTTCAATCTTCTTGATCCATAAAAGTGTCTGAACTCATTTTCAGGCCTCTAGTGGTATACAAGACAGGGGAGGAGGCCTTCTTAATTGGCACATCGGCCCTTCCTCCTCCTCTGCTGTCCGGCTCCAAACTGTGCTCCTCCACTCTGCTCTCAGGAAATAAAGCCCCCTGCTGGAAGAGTAGGGGAATTCCCCTGGTGTTAAATAAAAAAAAAAGAAAATACCACCAACTTTTAATCTGGTTCAGTTTCAGTTGGCTTCTATCTGTATCCCCTGCCACCATGAGACGAGGCTGAAAATAGGTAGAATTTGAAAGCCCTCCTTTCCTGGTCAACAAAAAATGAAATAAAAGAAAATAAGTACTGGGAGCAAGGTCACAGAGCAGCAGATTACCACCATCCTGCCTGCTAAAGTGCAAAAGCCATCAGTGCCAATGCATAAGGTAGGACCAGCAGCAAAATATGACTAGATAGCTGGCCTGGTGGTGCTGAGGGTTGAGGCTCTGGATGCCACACCTCACGCTACACCGGGAGCCCGAGTTTGGGAATGAGCTCGGGTCATCGGGGGTCACAGGGGAGGACTGGGATTGAGCACCAGGAGGCAGGTCTCCTGGTCCTGGGGTGGGATGGGAACTCTATACCATGCTGCAGAGACCCCTGGGGATGCCCAGAGGAACCGCATGCAGCTGTGTAATGGAGGAGGACCACAGCGGACATCTGCACGTATATGCGTGGATGTCATTGCACATCCGTGGTCCCAATGGGGAAAAAGAACAGGGGAAAAATGGCACTATGGGTCCAAGGCAGCTTGATAGCAGCAGCTCTGCCAGCCGACGATGCCTGGAGGCATGTGCCAGTACTGGTTCCTTGTCGGGCGCAGGGGGCTATGGGGGGCCCCTTTTTGCAGGTGTAGTTGCATCTGCCAGCTGGGCATGTGAGCTTTGGGGTCATCGGTGGAGTGGAGTGGTGGCTGGATGTAGAGCAGGACTGGCTGCAGAGGAGAAAAAATGTTAAATGATAAAAAAATATGACTAGCTGATTCAGGTGCAGTTTAGCTTGGGGGTAGAAAAATATTACACAGCTGGGGGACAAAGGGGGACAACAACTCAGAAAGGAGGTAACACAAAAGACTGTAGGTCAGGAACAGTTGCAGGAGGGGTAGTGAAGTAGCATAGAAGGGATTTGAGGGAGGATCCTCCCCTAGATCCTCCCTTTATTCCCTAGCCCCTCCCCGTCACTGTCCCAGGTCCTTCTCTTGGAATTATTGGCCCTTTATATCTGTTCCTGCATTTTTTAACTCATCAGTGGTTCCTGCCCCCACCACATCTGGAGGTAATCTGTTCCATGGCTCCACCACCCTCTCTGTGAAACACAGCTTCCTCACATCCCTCATGAAGTTTCCACCAACTAGCCTTCATTCTAGAGGCATTGTTTGCATGTGATATTATCTGGGGTGTGGGCCCCAAAACAATAGGCTGGTGGTCTCGGGCCTGCTTAGGCCACCATAAACTGCAAAAACGTTGGTGTTCTGTGGTGCAAAATAACACATTTCTGCTTCCTTTTTCTTAGTTTTTCCCAGCTTCTGTTCTCCTATACTGTGACTTCTTTACATTCCCTTGTCAGGATTTTATTTTCCTTTTTTTATGGAATACTGAGGCACTGGCACTGAGGCAAAGACTCAAGTTTGCTGGGTTATCGTGGCTTACAGGCTGTCTCCCCTGCAACCTCCAACTGCTAAAACAAAATGAAAGATATTTTAATTTTTCTATAATACTGAGCTGCATTTACCCCCTCTCTGCCATGCTTAGACTGAGGTTAAGCAAGGTTCACTGGCTAGCTGGGACGATGTGGCTCAGTCACATGCTGCTTCCCCTAAAACCAATAAATACTGATACAGTTTTTCTTTTAACATTTTTAGAGAATATTTTTTCTTTGACTGCTCTTTTGCCACTTTCACTAGTACTAAATGATGAAGCAATGACAGTTTGTTGTCTGTAGTCTATAGCTGCCATTTAAAACTAGTCTACTACACTATCCTCCTGTCCGATCCAGTCCAGTCCTTATTTATTGAAATGTTTCAACAGGAAAGGCACACTGAGTAACAAGTTGCTTGTTTCACGTTGAGTCCTGGGGGTGGGGGTCAAGAGGATGAGCATTACACATAGCAAACATATATCAAGCAACATTGGACAGTAGGTTCTATACATGGCGAGGTATGAGCAGAGTCAAATGATACAAAAACATACAAATTAAAATACAAATTAAAATACAAACATTGCACAGCATTAGGACCGTAGGTTCAAATATACAGTGGAATACATAGAAGAATCAATGTAGTATAACTTAAAATAAGACTAAACATGGAAGTGCTGATATCTGAAAGAACAATTTAGGTATACTAACAAAAAGAAGTGCAACATTAGATAACTGGACCATTAGTTGGAACAGGAGACTAAATGCAGTGAGCCAGCTAAACAGGAGGGAGTAGCGACTCAGTCGCAGGCGCAGTTTTCAGCCAGAAAGTTATTTAGGGCCAGTGAGATGGAGTGGGGGAGGAGGAGTGGCAAATCTGGGATGAAGTTCATTCCATAATTTTGGGAAGTGATGCGAGACGACCATTTGCCCTACCATAGTAGAATGATGAGGAACTGCTAGTAGTAGAGAGTCAAAGGACCTAAGGGAATGGTCCAATGAGGCAAGAATAGATAGGGAGGTGGTAAGGTAGGGATGGAGGGAATGAACCAAAACAAAACTTAGAGGAGAATTTTGCACAGTGGAGATGTTGGCGATTTTCGAGGGAGGAGAATGCCAGGGAGTGGTAGAGAGAGCAGCGGTGGGTGTGAGGGGAGGCATCAAGAGTGAAATGACAGGTGTTAAAAAGAGAATCCAATTTGGTTAGGGATGACCTGGGAGCGGCACTGTAGACTACATCACACTAGTCAAAGATAGGCAGTATCATCTTCAGGATTAATTCATGCCTGGCCGGTAACGGGAGGCAGCTAGGTTCCTGAATAGAGTGCCAAGCTTGGGGCGAAGTTTCTTCAGGATGGCGTCAACATGTCCAGAGAAGTTGAGGTGCTGGTTGAGTCAAACTCCCAAATACCTGAAGAAGGAGGAGGTATCCTCGAGGACTGCCCCATCAAGGGTGTGGAAGGAGGGAAGGGAGGGGAGCTGAGAGAGTCTCTGCCTAGAGTCAAAGGTCATTAAGACGGTCTTCTTGGCATTGAGTGAGAATTGGTGGGAGTTGTACCAGAGCTGAACTTGATTGAAGTCATGCTGAAGTCTGGATTCAACATCTGTGGGGATTGACCCAAGGTGAAGAGAACCGCACAATCGGCATACATGTGGATGGAGGTGGATGAACAGACTGAGTGAAGGTCATTTAGGAAAATGGAGAAAAGGTTAGGGCTCAGCATGGAACCCTGAGGTATGCCAGTATTGATGGGGAGTGTAGGAGATATGGCTTCCACTATTCTGACAGGGTTCTACCTACAAGACAGGCTTTGAGCCAACCAGTGGCATAGTCAGAGAGGCTGGCCACAGAGAGGGAGTCTAGGAGAAGGGTGTGGGAAACAGTGTTAAAAGTCTTAGCTAGGTCAACAAAAATGGCAGATATGATTTGACCACTGTCCATCCCTGAGAGGATGGAATCAGTGAGCCTAATCAGGGAGGAGGTGGTGGTGAAATGGTTCTTCCGAAAATCAGATTGGAAAGGAGTGAAAAAGTTAGAATCAGAAAGATAGGAAGTTAGTTGTGAGAGAACTATGTGCTCCTGAAGTTTGGCAAGGGTGGAAAGGAAAGAGATGGGGCAATAGTTGATAGGAGTGGAAGGGTCACCACCCTTGGGCAAAGGATGAACAGTGGCATGTTTCCAGACAGAAGGAATAGTAGCCATGGCACAAGTGCAGTTGAGTAGGTCAGTTAGCGGAACAGAGATGGCAGGTGCCAATAGGTACAGTAGTTTGGGGTCCAAACCATCAGTGACTGGTAGGTGTCATGGGCATGAGGGAGCATGGTGGATTTGTACATTTTCCAGGCTTGATCTCTGGCCCTTTGACACACTCAAAGTTATGGAGTGATCCAAGGGAGGTGGTTACCTCTCACTCTTGCATGCCTTAAGGGGACATGGTTGTTCCAGATTTCAAGAAATTTAGTAAGAAAGTAGTTATACACAGCATCAATTGAGTTCAACAAGGCTATCAGCTCTCAGTTGGAGTGGGCCCAATCCTGGAGGAGGAGAGTGAGGTTTAGTGACTTATATGAGCGGAATAATATTTTTTTTTGAGGGGGGCTTTAGCTCTGTGTATTTTATGCACCATAAAGACCATGTGATGATCGCTAGTTGCATCTGGTAGAATACCAGATTTGATGCAGCTGCTTAGAAAAAGACCAGATTTGATCACCTGTGGGGGTGACAGGTGAGGGGCCCAGTCTGTAAGGGAATGGTTACCAGACTTCTGGTCCATGCCGGTTGGTTCGGAAATGAGCTGAGGCAGGTTGAGGGCAGAGATATCATTACATGTTTTAGTGAGCGAGGTGGTTAACCAGTTTTGGTTAAAATTCCCCATTATGTAAGTTTCACCTCCAGGAGTTAACGAGGTTATGATATTGAGAAGTTCTGTGGGGGAGGAGTCCAGGTCGGCAGTATGTACCCGCAACAAAGACAGGTACCGAGAAAGGGAGGGAAAGTTTAAGAACTATAGCTCCATATGCTTTAGGGACTGCGGAAGTGAGAACATAGGTGAACTGAATGGAGGAGGAGACATATATTGCTACCCCGGCACCCCTGGTGAGATGATCTTGATGCAAGATAGTGTAGCCAGGGATTGAAATGGCAGGGTCACCTACTTTGTGATTTAACCATGTCTCGGTAAGGATGAGGATATCAGGGATAAGTGAGGCAACTAGAGGTTGAAGTAGATAAATTTTAGGGAGCAGGCTGCGAATGTTTAAATGCAGGATTTTTAAGCCTGAGGTCTCTAAGATCACATAAGTTCCCTTGCCTTTTTTTACAACTACTTCTAGAAAAATAGTACCCAGACAGATGGAAATTATTGATACTCAAACATAAAAGTCTTAAACACTGGGTCAAGTTTCTTCTTCCTGTATGACTGTGCTTTCACTCTCCCTCTCTCATATACACTAACTAAGCAACAATGTGGTCACCTCAAGCCTGCTCCAACCCCAGCCACATACTCTCACCAACCACTCAGACAGCTCTAGTCCATGTATAATGGGCACACTACTTTCTTTGTGTTCCTCCCTAGCTGCACTCCTCAGCGCACTTCTTATGACTATGCCATGTAGTCCATAATGCTTTATAGTCATGTGACTGTATTAAGCAGCCTGAACTATGAATTATCCCACACGTATGTGATGTAGGGAGAGAGCTTTATAGGCGCCAGCAGGTATCATCATCTGCCAGAGTGAAAATTTAAATGAAACAACCTGCTCTCATGCTTTGCTTTCTACCATCTCCCGCTGCAGCTTTACCTGCCCCCCCCCAGCACAATCAGAGCCTTTCAACAAGACCAGCATGGCAGATTAAATTTACATTTTTTGGGGGGGAGGCAGACAGTCATGCAGCAGCACTGTCACAGATGGGAGGAAAAAAATCAATTAACTCTAGTCCCACCACTCTCTCTTCCTCCGACATCATATAGCATGTCACCCAGCCATCCACTTGTCAGATGGTGCCCTCAGTCCCTAACCCTGTAGGAGGAGGTGGCACTATGCTTATTGTAACTGGCTGGTGACTTTAAAGTGTGCAGAGTCCAGACTCCCTCAGGGTAGCTCTCATGTGGCACTGCTGCTAGCTGGCATGAGGTGGTGACTGGAGCCTGCTTGAGTAGTGCACTAGCAACAGGGAAACAGCAAACATGAGAGCAAGCTAGACTGACTAAGTCAGTGTTTTCAACTGAACCCCTATGCTTACAGTGACGTGACATTTGTGTGGCAGAATTGAAGGTGAAGCATATAGACCCACCTCCACTCTTGTTGCTGTGATGGGGATCCTGGGAAATGAAACATGTACAGAAGTAAAGAACTTTAAAGTGCTTTTAAACACAAAAATCTGTGCAGTGCTCTGCAAGGCAAGGTTCAGGGCCTGAGATAAAACCTTTAGGGCTCAAGCCCTGCATGCTCAGCCCTAGCAACATCCCTGCTCCATTCGTGTCCTCTGATGATTGCATTGCTGTTTCAAGTGAACAGGACTGCACTGTTTTCTGTATTAATTCCCCTCTAATACTTGTATGTCTCTGTCATGTTGCTCCTCTTCCTTCTGGTAACCAGAGAGTACATGTTAAGGGTCTCCAGCCATTCCTTATAGGATGCACCCTGCTGGCCCTGAGTCATCTTGGTAACACAGTGTTGCACAGCCTCTAGGTTATCTCTATCCTTTCTCAGGTGCAGACCTTCAGAAATGGGCACTGTACTTCAGATGAGGTTTCAATACGGACCTGTACAGGGACATCAACACCTCCTTCTTTTTACTATCAAATCCTGACTCAGTGTGTCCCAGCATCCTAGCTGCTTTGATGTATGCTTTGTTGTATTGACCTAATTATTTGAGGACATCACTCATTTCCTATGTGCTGCACTTTGTATTTTTTTTTTACACTGAATCTCAATTGCCATATTTTGAACCATTTCTCCAGGTCCCTTTTTAACTCCCTCACACCTTCCTTACTGCGTACCTAGCTGCATAGTTTTGTGTTACTTGCAGAGGGACACATTTTGCCCGGGCTACCCTCCCCATGTCACTAATGAACATATTGAACAGGAGCAGTCTCAGGACTGACCCTTGTGGCACCCTGCTTATGACTCCCATGCCTTCCGAGTTGACTTGTGGATGCATGGAACTGCCTTCCTGGAGAGGCTGTGGGGTCTAAAACAGTGGAGGAATTCAAACATGCATGGGACAGACATAAGACAGTTATAGTGGGGGGTGGCAGGAAGTAGGCTGTTGGTTAACTAAAATCTACAGCTTATCCATTAGGTAGGGAAATGGGCAGACTGGGTAGGCCAAGTGGTCCTTATCTGCCGTCAATGTCTATGTTTCTATGTTTCTATGACTTTGTTTGCACCACACTTTGTTCCTGCAGCAACTAGTTCCCTACACATCTGACCAATGTACTCCCCACTCCCAGGTCTTCTGACTTCCTCAGCAGTTCCTGTGTACTACAGAGTCAAAGGCTTTGTTAAAACTGAAGTAGAGTAAACATACTGCTTGCCCTTTAACAACCGCCCTCATGACCCAGTCAAAACATACCATTAAGTGGTCTGTCATGACCTCCCTGCCTGCTTGCTATCCTTAACCCATTTTCCTCTAGGTAGGCTCTTACACTTTCCTTGACCAGGGTCTTCATCAGATAGCCTGCAATGGAAATAAGACTATCCAGAAGAGCATCTGAACAGCTTTGCCAGGGGTTCAGCCAGCTCTGTTCCAAGCTCTCTAAACATCCTTGAGTCCAAGCCATCCGGTTCCGGCACCTTATGTACCTTGAGGTCTGCAAGCCCCGTCCTCAGCCTGTCAGCCTTGAACGTCACCCACAACCATACCCTGCATAGCCCTTATGGAGACCCCTAATCCTCTGCCATGAACATTGAGCAGAAGCAGTTACTTAAAATGTTAGTCTGCTCATCATTCTCCATTACCCTTCCCCCTCAGATAATCGCCACCCTCTTTTTGCTTTTTTGCCTTCTATACCAAAACCCTTCCTCCCCCATTGACACCCCCATCTGCCTTTTTTCCCTCCTGACCACCACATTTTGTTCCTTATCTCCTGTGATGTTCCCTCACATTCTTCATTATAGCTTTTGAATGTCCTCATTTTGGCCCTCGTCACCTCAGTCACTTCCTTGGAGAACCATATTGGCCTTTTGTATTTGTTTCTCTCAGTGAATTTCCTAATACAAGATTAAGTCACTTCTGAAATAGCCCCCTTTATCACTAACCATTGTTCTTATACTCCTATGACCCCTCTACTCATTTTAATTTGTTCTAGACCCTTTCTTTCATTTCACTGAAATCTGCCCTCCAGAGGTCCAGGACCACAATTTTTGAAGAGGTTTTGCAGTTGCCCATGACCAGTTCAAACCACACAATATTGTGGTCACTGGACCCCAGTGGTTCTTTAACAGTTAATCCTTGGTAACTTGGTAACTTGGTAGGCATAGACAAAGTAGGCTGAGGCCCATTTAATTGTCTCCCACTCCTAGTGGGTTTATTTACTAATATAATGTTTAGCATTTGAACGCAAATGTGCATCCAACTCCGTTTTAAAGGAGTCAAATGTAGTTGCTTCTGCCACGTGTTTAGGGAGACTATTCCATCCTTCAACCAATTAAGTGGTTCTTTCACAGTTAACCCTTCCACCACCTCCAAATTGGAAAGCACCAGATTGAGCATTGCGGCCACATGAGTTCCATCAGCCACTACACCAAGAAACCATACTGTATTGTGTCTACCAAAGCCTGACATCTGGCAGTCTTTACTGCAGGAGTGGTGCAATCAGTGCCTGGTAGATTCAAGTCACCCACAACTATTAGATCACCTTTGGCTTCCCTTCTCCTAATTTCTTCTCATAGCCCTCTATCCTCTTCTTCCCTCTGTACTGATGATCTGTAGTCTACTCACATCCTGATCTTTTTTCCTCATGGCTGTAATCAGCTGCAGCAAAAGTGACTTCATTTTCAGCCCCTCTTTTTTGATATCACCAGATACTATGACATCAATAACCTCCTTAATATAGAGGACTACACCTCCCCCATTGACCATGACCTGGGCCTATCAAGATAGCCACTGCGATGGGCTGACCATCAGCAGCACTTAGAGAGAGAACGATATCTCCCTATCTTTATAGCATTTTAAATTTTATGCTAGCTGTTTTTGCTACATAGTGTTATAGTAATGTAAGCCCCCCCTCCCACTGGCTAGGGGTATCCTGATGTTGAAAGTGATGAGGGGGCTACAACAGCAGAAACAAGTACAGTCTCCAATAAAATTCAATTCTTACCAGTCTGATGGCTTCATTTTGCAACAGGTTCTTCATTGTCATGGTGGGTGCTGTGCTGTAGGCTTAAAGCGGGTTAGTAACAGCAATGTGACAAACTGAATGTCCACACAAAAAATTTGCAGGAATGGAGGGATCCCTTTTAATTGAAGTGCTGGCCAGTCTCAACATATTTACACAATTGATCTCCAGGCTCAAGAGCCCACAATGGAGTTACATTAATTCATTTTGGTGGTTCATTGTGGTTGTGAAGACCCTCCACCCCTTCCTTCATCCCTGGGCCAGGGGCCACCAAATGGATTTAGCAGCAGCAGCAGCAATTAAGGCCGAGGACTCACATTTTCTGCAGCATTCCTATCCTTTCTGCAGCTCACTAACACAGGTTCTGGGTCCATTTTGCCACTCACACATTCAAAAGGACAGTCAGAGAGAACCCTCACGCATAGAGGGCTCCGACTTGACTTCCCCTCCAATGCTGGGTTACAGTGGTTGACTCATCCTTACAGCCATTGGGGCAAATGTCCCCACTGACCAGCTCCTCCAGACTAAGCAGTTCTTTTGACTCTGGCTCCTTACTTCCAGATGGCAAAGTTTCTCCCAAAGGCACCAACTGCAGCACAGGACTGGGGGGGTAGTTTGGCAACCCCCACTCAATTCCTTGGCTCTGAACACAACTTGCACTCCCAGATGGCTTTCCCTCTCTCCAGCTGACTTCCACATCCTAGAGTGAACCAGCTCCCTTACTCCATGCCACCAGCTGACTTTGGGGCTGCTGGTTTGAGTCCTGCCCCCTCCCGGAGCATACTAACCACTATAGCTGCTTCCACTACACTACTGCCTCACTCTCAGGCCCAGGTCTTACACAGGGCACACAGGCAGGAGTACATGATTGCCACTGCTCCTACAGAGCACCTGTTGAAGCCTCCGCTGAGAAGTGATCCCTGAATTGGTGCCAAAGGGCCCATTTTATAGCTAGCCACCCCAGGCAGTGACCTCTGACCCACAGAGGCTATAAATATTGAAATCAGTAAAGCCTAAAGTGGTCCAAGGAGGGAAAAATGCTAAGTCCAACCCAACGGGTGGGTTACAGTAATAGTAAGGGTAGTTAGGGAAATAAATGATATAGCTATTTAGTAATAGCATTTCTATGTTTGTTTGTTTTTTGCTATCAGTGAGTCTCAGTGTGTCCCAATGTGTCCTTCACCATTTAGAGATTGTGGTGAAAATCTTAAAGTTAAAACAGAACCTGGAGCTTTGTGTGGTGCTCTACCTACTTTTGTCTAAACCATTCAACCCCATTTCATGGTCACTGCTCTCTGAATTGCCATTTACCATTTAATGTGAACAATTACTTCAGAGCCACAGGTGGATGAGTTCATTGTGTAGTGTTGCTGCTGTGAATGCCTACCACAGCCGCAGTCCTGGTAGTGAGAATGCCTGGGTCTTTGTTTCCATGACCTCATGCTGAGGGAATACTAACCTTTCTGGGTTTTTAAACCTAGAATTTTATTCCTTAATTGCTCCCACACTTCATCAGCTGGCAGATTCGTTTGTCGCCATCAATGTGGCATGAAGATCTCATGGACTATGCAAGCTGATCGTGCATTTTAGTGGTGATATAACCTTCCCTTGACAATTTTGCAACCTTGACGGTCTGGATCCATGTGGTTAGTGATTGGCCCTATATAGAGAAGTTTGATATTGTATCTGGAAGCTATATGTTTCTTCCTGAATTGGTACTGCTGTAGCACTGTGAAAGAGTGTTAGAGAGGCAAAAGTTTTCAAGAGAATCTGGTCTTGTGATCCCAGAGAAAGGGATGATAGAGCAGAGGACACTTATTCACTGGGAAGGGGTTTATGTATTTAACCACTTCCTATATACAGTAGATGGGGAGTACACTGTGTGGGTATGGAGGATTAGGACATTTCAAGCAATCTTCATTTTCCAGAACTCTTTGGATTTGATGGATAGTGGTTACTGGGACTGCTGGGTGTTAAACTGGTGGGCACTGTATTTAGTTTAATTTTGTATGTTATTGCTTGTGGTGAATGGTGTTAATGGGGGTTTTTGGATGTGATATTGGCCTGTGACTGAGTCATAAGAGATTGAGTGTGCGAGGTTTATAGGTTCGTTTTTAGGGCATCTGTTTTGCTTTTTATTGTTGGGGTGGGGTGGTAAAAAACCTTTTAGCAGGTACTGTCATTGGTCAAGATGTGCCCAGGAGTAATAGCAATAATCTACATCTCCTATCTTTCTAAGCAGATGCCTCAATTCTGTTCATTCAGCTGTTCCCCAGACCCTTTTAGGCTCTCTGCCAGTGTGGGGAAGAGGGGATAGCAAGAAGGCAGGGTCATCAATGCAGCTTGAGATTTCCAACACACCCAGTGGGCCAAACCTGGTAATTTGAATGTGTAGACATTAAAGGTGACACAGGTGTGGGGGCAGGATTCTTCTCATTTACCATTCTCTGAGCTGCAAGAGTGGATTTGTGTTGGACTTTGGGGAGGCTTTTTGCCAGTCTGATGTTGAAGTAGCCCAGCTGGCTTGTGCAGGGTGACTTCAATATCAGGGCCGATGATGAACCCCTTATGCCTGAACAGAAATTCCTCTGACAAAAGGAACTGTTGGTCTTTACACAGATTCTTACCTCTGTGAGTCACATGGGTTTCCTGCTCGGGCTTGAATTATGAAATTTTGAGGTTGATCTGATTAGTTGGTCTGATCATCACACTATAAGTTTTCAGATCAGGCCTCCCCCGAAGCACATAAACACTCGTTGGAGGTAGCTTGGTTTTAACCTTTAAAAATGTGGAGCCTTCAAGGCTGTTCTCCGTATTGAGTTGCTTGAACCTACTGCATGTATGTGCTGAAAGGGTTAAGACCGCGGTGGATGATTATAATATGGCTATCACTGTGGCTCTTGAATGGCTCACACCATTTTATGTTCACCCAAGAGTCTCCCAACAGAACTCCCTGTGGTTTAGTGAGGCACTTAGATGGATGAAGACGAAAGGGCAGAGATTGAAGTGTTCTTGGTGGAGATTGGGATCAGTGGACAATAGACTAAATCTGAGAGCTCATTATAAGGAGTATCATATGACAATCCCTCTTGACAAAGTCGACAGGCATGTTGGTAACATGTTGAGCAGCTACCTGCATCTGTCTACCTGGCTTTTTGCTTTTTGCTCTTGGAAGCACATTATGGAATAAAACTATTGCACAGACTACATTTGTCCAGCCAATCATTGCTTCAGCCATTTTTCAGTGAGTGCACCTTTTCCTTTGTTCTATTGAACTGCATTTTAAAGCATAGCACCAGTTGTCAAACAGTGCAGATGACTTTTCTGATTTTTCCTGATTCCACTTTGAGAAAGGTGGAATTCCTGTCATGGGTGATTACTGCAGGAGAAATAGATCTGCTCAACTTATCCACACTGTGGATAGGCTGTTATGTCTGACCTACCTACAGTCTGTGGGAGCTTTGACATTCAAATGATGTGAGAAGTTTGGTCAGATGTTCCTTGTTAGGGTATCTTTTATTGCTCCTTGGTCTCCTCAAGTGGGTTGTTGGGGCCCAGCTTAGCCCAGCCTATGACTAACAGAAGCCTTCTTTCAGTCTGAGAAGAGTCTTTTCCTGTACCTATTGAGGAGATTCTCTGAGTGATCATGAAACTGTGTCCCACCTCCTGTTCACTGGATCCTGGCCCCTTCCAGTTGTTGCAGGTCTGTCAGCAGTCTGTCGGATCAGTGATTGATGAGATTCTTCATTGTTCCCATGGAGAGGGTGTTTTTCTCAGGGCAGTCTAAAGGGTCCTTCTAAAAAAACCTTTGCTGGACTCAAATATCTTAGCAAATTACAGGTCTGTCTCGAACATTCCCTTCTGGAGAAGGTGACTGAGAAGGTGATAGCAACTTAGCTGGAGATACACCTGGAGGTTTTCTCCATTTATAAGCCATTCCAATCTGGATTCAGGGGACATCATAGCATAGAAACTGCTCTTGTCAGGGTGCAAAATGATCTTCTGCTAACCAGAGATAGAGGAGAATGTTCCATCTTGGTTCTTCTTGACCTCTTGTCTGCTTTTGATACCATAGATTATGGGATTTTAACAATTGACTGAGGGACTTGGTGGGGCTTGGAGGCAATGTGTTGAGGTGTTTTGAATCCTTCCTCTCAAATAAGATGCAGCAGGTTGCATGGGGAAATGCCCTCTCACATCCAGCTACCCTGACATGGATCAATCTTGTCACCCACATAATTTGTGGTGTATATGCTGACACTGGGTGAAGTGATTCATATGTACAGTTTGCAGTTTCATTGCTAGGCTGATGGTACTCAGCTGTTCCTATCATTTGCCCCTGAGAAAATCAATGCAGTCAGTGTGCTAAAGGGTTGCCTTACTGAGATCAACAATTGGATGGCCTCCAGTGGGCTCAGGATGAATTTAGACAAGACTGGCATTACTGGTGGGTGCAGGTATCTTGAGTGAGGCAGGACTAACTGCACTGTCTATATTACATCTTGCCCTGCTCAGCTCACAGCCAGAGATAAGGTGATGAATCTAGGTATCATTATGGATCATAAGCTGACACTAGAACATAGGTGTAAGTAGTGGTTCATGGTGGATTTTTCCATCTTAGGAATATTGCCAGGATCAAGCCCTATGTAAGTTCTTTTTTTTTTTTTTTTTTTTTTATTTATTTTAGTTTTTGTTGACCGGGTAAGTGCACTAGACAAATCCTGCCTATTTTCAGGCACGACCCGGGGGTAGGGGGATACAGATGAATGCCAACTGACCTTGAACCAGATTAAGCTGTTGGTGGTATTTTTAATGAATGAGGGAAATTTGGCCAGGACACCGGGGAAATTTCTACTCTTTTCGCGATAAGTGCTATGATCTTTTAACATCCACCTGAACTACCACCAATCCAGGCAGATGGGACCTCGGTTTAACGTCTCATCTGAAAGACGGCACATCAGAAGTGCAGCACCCCTCTCATGCTGCACTACAGTGTCAGTATTGGGAATATTAACCCAAGTGCCAGATGTGGGAACTGAACCCACAGCCCTCTGATCTCCCAGCCTCAAAGGCGAGTGTGCTACCTACTGAGCCACTGACAGGTCTTAGGACCTGATGACACTGATACTTGCCTTTGTGACATCCAGACTGGACAATTGTAATTCTCTTTACTTCGGGCTATCTGGAGGTTTGTTGCATCACTTGTAGTGGTGTAAAATGCCACCACTCAATTGATTACAGGCATGTCCAGCTCTGAGTATTTCTCTGCTGTTTTGTAGACATTGCACTGGCTGCCAGTAAACTGGCATGTCTCCTCCAAGATAGGATTGCTAACAAACAAACTGCTATATGATCTGTGCCCAGGCTACCTAAAAGAGTTCATAGATACATAGATACACAGACACTGTCAGCAGATAAGGGTCTATGGCCCACCCAGTCTGCCCATTTGAGCTTGTAAGTTCCCTTTATGTTTTTCTAGAAGTCTGTTGCCCCTTACCCCTGACCTCCAGGATTGCCTTATGTCTATCCCATGCATTCCCAAATCCCGTGATCATTTCAGCCCCCAGCACTTCCTCTGGCAGAGTGTTCCACTTGTTCATCACCTTTTCTGTGAAGAAATTCTTCCTCACGTTTCCTCTGAATTGCCCTCTCTCCAACTTCATCCCATGCTCTCTAGTTCTGGAACATCTTTTTCACTGGAAAATAGTATATTCCTGCACCCTGTTCCTCCCTGTAAGGTACTTGTATTTCTCTATCATATTCCCTCTCTCCCTCCTCTGCTCCAAGGAGAACATATTCAAGTCTTTCAGCCTGTCTTCATAGGACTTGTGATGCAATCCCATCATTGTTGTCCTCTTCTGAATCTTCTCCACTCTGTCTATATGCTTACATAGGTAAGGTCTCCAGAACTGGACACTGTACTCACTAGTGTCTTGTAGAGTGGAATTATGGCCTCCCTTTTCCTGTTGGTGATGCCCTCTGCCTATGCATCCCAGCATCCTATTTGCTGTACCTGCTGCTTTGTCACACTGTTTCCTTACCTTGAGGTCATCAGAGATGATAACCCCAAGCTCCCTTTCCTGCTTATTCCATGCTATATCCTCACCCCCCCCCAAATGATATGTTGTTCCAGGGTTTCTGTGCCCTATATGCATTATCTTGCACTTCTTTGCATTGAATCTCAACTGCCAAACCCTTGACCATTCATCAAGCTTCTGCAGGTCCTCCTCATTCTGTCTACACCCTCTGGTGTGTCCACTTGGTTACAGAGCTTTGTGTCATCAGCAAACAGGGAAATTCTGCCTTCTAGGTCCTGTGCAATGTCACTGATAAAGATGTTGAAAAGGACTGGCCCCAGCACTGATCCCTGTGGTACCCCAATGGTCACTCTTCCCTCTGTAGAGTAACAGCCATTTACCACCACCCTCTGTGTCCTGTCAACCAGCCAATTACCCACTCACCACACTACTGTCGTGCCCACTCCTATATTCCCCAGTGTGTTTAATGGCCTTCTATGTGCACAGTGTCAAAGGTCTTGCTGAAGTCCAGATAGGACATGTCCTCTGCCCTCCTTTGATCCACCTCCCTTGTCACTCAGTTGAAAAATTCAATGAGATTGGTCTGGCATGACCTCCCCCCAGTGAAACCATGCTGCCTTGGGACCTGTAGTCCATTGGCAACCAGATGTTCCATCAATTTCTCCTTCAGTAATGCTTCCTGAATCTATATGCTCCTGACTGCTCTCTCCAGTCCTCTGAGCTGAGCCCCCTGAGGGTTCCAAAATCACATTTGAAGCTGTCTTGGGGGACCATGCATTTACAGTGACAGTTCCAATGTTTTGGAATCTGCTGCCCTAAGTCATTAGGTAGGCCCCCTTGGTCGAGTCATTTAAGCAGGATTTGAAACATCATTTATTTTTAGCAGCTTACCCCACTTACTGTTATGTAATGTCCCAGCAAATAATTTTATTTTGAAAAGTGTAATGTATTGCTACTGCTACTGCATTAGTATATGTTTTGTAAGGCGCCCAGAGCCTGTAGGATTGGGAGCCAAATAAACAAAAATACTGCTACTACTGCCACCGCTGTCTCTTCTGTACAGGATATAACCTGGGACAGCCAGATCACAGTTATTATTTCCCATCACTCAAGTCTCAGTTTTGGCCACAGTAACTAGCGCAGGATCTTTCACCATTGCCTATACTCACTAATTTTGTTGCTCAAGCTCCTGGTGTTCAAGCAGATCACCTAGCATCGACCTTTTTTGTCTCCCTTGCAGTTCCTGTGCCCCATCCTTTGTCTCCTCCTCCTTTCCTATCCCTCCCGCTCCACCTTGCAAATGCTGGAGAGTCTTCTAAATTATATCTAGTTTCAAGTTAAAGCGGATGTATGTCTAATCTCTGCAAGGTAATTTAAAGTAGAAAGTTAAAATTTAACACCAAAAAATGCAAGGTTATGCACGGGGAGACAGGACAGACTGCTGGTTGGGATGGGTTAAACGAAGCACTGCAACAGAGGAAAGGGATCAGGGAGTCATCACTAGTGACTCCATCAAAAAATCAAGCCAGTGTAACAAGGCCTATAGTAAGGCTAATAGGATGCTGGGGTGTACTGGAAGGGGTAATTACAGCAGAAAAGAATGGTACTATTACCTCTATGTACTGCAGGTCAATTGTGAGGCCTCACCTGGAATACTGTGTTCAGTTCTTGTCCTCACTTAAGGAAGGACAGACAAAGACTGGAGATGGTGCAATGCAGGGTGACCAAGATGATTCAGGATCAGGGGCATCACCAGAGTTGCACAGTTGGGGGGGGCTAATGCCCCCTAGTTAAAATGTTAACCAAACTAGGGGGGTCTGGGGGCAAGCTCCCCTGAAAAATCTTAAGATTTTTAGCATAAAATGGAGGCTTTTCCTGCATTTTTATTGGCATTTTACAGCTATCAGGAGTTACTCTAGTCAACAAAGCTGACATTAAAATAAAATATTTGTTTCTGAAAAGCTTCACACACAAACACTTCTGAACTGCCCCACGTTAAGAGGGACATGCTACATGTCACCTCTCAGAACTGCTCCTTTTCATATCCATAACATATAGAAAAAGTTCTGCCCACACAGCGAAGGTGCTGTAAAGTTAAAGTAGAAATTCAGAATACTTTGATACTGATTTGCTCAGCAATTATATTATACTAACATACTAATTGCCAGCAGATTAGGCCTTACGGTCTATCGAGTCTGCTTGAACCTCAGATCTCTAGTTATACTTTGTACAAAATAAAAAGGCACTAGTTTCTAATGTTTTGAGCTAGTATCTCCATGTCTGATCGCTGTCCCACATTTTGAGGGCCAATGATTGAGATGTTTAAGATGCCTTGAATAAAAGCCCAGCAGTGGAAAGAA
Source organism: Neoceratodus forsteri (assembly GCA_016271365.2). Lineage (NCBI taxonomy): Eukaryota > Metazoa > Chordata > Ceratodontiformes > Ceratodontidae > Neoceratodus > Neoceratodus forsteri. The sequence continues at coordinate 913,909,717 of CM057454.1, read as the reverse complement.
AAACAACTACAGATACCTCTTTAAGTGAGGAAGGCTAACATTTTACAATGAGGGGAGATAGTAACAACAACAAAAATGGAAAGGGACCTGGGGGTAATCATATCAGATGACCTTAAGGTTGTCAAGCAATGTGAGAAGCGGGTAGGGAGGGCTGGGAGGATACTGGGATGTATAGGGAGAGGCATCACCAGCAGAAAACAGGAAGTTATTATCCCCCTGTACAAGCAGTTGGTGAGACCCCATCTGGAGTACTGCATCCAGTTCTGGAGACCCCATCTCTGCAAGGACATAGACAGGATGGAGGCAGTTCAGAGAATGGCAACTAAAATGGTGCAGGGTCTGCAAGAGAAGCCATACGAGGAAAGACTACAGGAGCTTAATATGTATACCCTTGAGGAAAGGAGGGAGAGGGGGGACATGATAGAAATGTTTAAATACCTCTGTGGAGTCAACAAAGTCCAAGAGGGTAGCATCTTTCAGAAAAAGAGATGTGCAAGAACAAGGGGACACAATTTGAAGACAGAAGGGGGATGGCTCAGGGGCAATGTGAGGAAGTATTTTTTCACAGAGAGAGTGGTGGACATATGGAACAGCCTTCCTGAGGAGGTTGTGGGGTCTAAAACTGTGGAAGAATTCAAGAATGCATGGGACAGACATAAGACAATTTTTGTTGGGGGTAGGAAGAAATAGGCTGTTGGTTAAATAGGATCTGCAGCTTATCCTCTAGGTAGGGAAATGGGCAGACTAGGTGGGCTAAGCGGTCCTTATCTGCCATCAAAGTCTATGTTTCTGTAACCCCTGTTACCCGGGTTGCTAGAATCCCAGTAAGACCTAGTGGTAGGCAGGGAAGGCAGCTTGTGAAACTCCAGTTAAATGGATTTCACACTGTCTCACTCTGTTCTCAGTCTCAGCTGAGACTGAGGAATGACATCATTTTAGAACTGTCACAGCTGCATAAGCCACACTGGAATGTTGCAGTTGGAGGTTAGAGTAGAACGCTGAGGAATTTGAAGCCAGTCTGTGTGCAGTCTTAGAGAGACTGCAGTGCAGCAGTGTGTGTGCAAGTTCTCAGAGCTTTAAGTTCTGTTTAAGAGCTACTTTTGGTAAGGTATGTGTTTCCACCCGAAAAGAAACACAGGAATTGGTAATTGCAGTGGTGGAGACTGCTTTCAATGGCTCAGTATCCCCATCCCTGAGGGGATGGGGGGAAGGTGTTTGCCTGTTTTCCAGGGGCAACCCCCCCCCCCGGGTCTGGCTAAGGGAAAGAAGCTGCCTGTTCCAGTTGTGCTGAGGCACCAGAAGCTCTGAAAGGAAGATTCCTTGTGGAGGAAACGCCTGTGGGGCACCTGCAACCAAAGGGTGAGTTCGCTCTGAAAAAGAGCCAAGTGTTTTCACCTGAACAGAAGGAAACTAAAGGGACTGTTACTGTGGGGGCAGGAAAAGAAAGCCAAGTACAGTTGGAAGATGTGGGGATTGGACTGCTTAACTCAGTGGGGGGTCTAGAGTAATGGACAATGCCACTTATAAGTATGTTCAAGGCCAGCACAAAAGGGAAAGAAAGAAAGTGGGGATTGGACTGTTTAACTTTGTGGGGGATCTAGAGTAATGGACCAAAGCCACGTATAAGTATGTTCAAGTCCAGCACAAATGGGAAGCAAGACAAGTAGATGGAATGTGAAATACATTTAGCAAGAATCTACATTGCAAAGCTTTAAAGGATGAGGTGTTTACTGTCCAGAGAAATGGCCAGGTATGAATTGTGGGAGCAAGAGGTGGGAGACCCCCCATCAGTAGTAACCAAATTCACCTCTATGGATTTGCTCTGAGACACCTTTTGCTTTCCCTCAGGTACTTGGCCAGTGCCTGAGGAAATCACCCAGACGTGGGAATGAAAGGAAGATTCCCTGATGGAGCTGTGGTGTTCTTAAGTGTTTTAGGGAGCCACCAGAAAATGTTTCCATGAAGTATGGAAGGTGTCCAAGTGGCTGGCAAAGGAGCCGAGTGGGGAAAATTCCAGAACAGTGTACAAGTTTGGGCTGTGTAACCCAAAGCAGCGTACAAGTCCAGGCTGTGTGCCTAGTGTGTGGTAGAGCCTGAGGGCTAAAGTGTTGAGGATGTGTTCTGGTCTCTTTCAATCTGCATTACCAGGAGTGTAGCCCCATGGGGGTCCATCTATGCTTTGTTTATTCTGTTTGGATGTGAATAAAAGCCACACTTTAGAATCCCACTTCTGGTATTGGTCATTACAGTTATTGCTTCCTGTATTTGGAGTTACTTGGGTACCCCTGTGCAGAGTAGCCAAACCTAGTCTTTGTGCTGAGTGACCTATTCCTCCCCGAACCCAGCCCACCTGATATTGCTGTCAGATACAAATGGCATACTGGCATGGGGTTACATTTCTATGTTTCTATGTTTCGCTTGTAGGCTGAAGTTTTTGTGTGGGAATGAAGAAAACACCATATGTACCTTAGTTAAGTTTACTCACATGGGAAAAACACAAGGAGGTACAATGCACCTCCTTGTCAAGGAGGTACATGTGTTTTTCCTGTGTAACTAAACTTAACTGACATTTTGTAAAACAAACTACAGTATGTACAGTAGATGAGTAAATGAACAGTATGTGGTGGCATGGGGGACTTGGAAAGGTAGGGCCCAGGGTGTATCTTATTTTTTTTTTGTTAAAAAAATACACAGTGTGGCTGCTCCTTAATATTACTGCATTTAAAGCAGCAATAAAATACATTGCAGTGCATCTGCTCCTCCATAATTTTTACTGTGTTTACAAGCATCAAAAATTACATTTTGAGGCAGGCTGCTCCTCCTTACTGTGTTTAAAGCAACAGTTACTGCTTTTTTAAACACATTAAGCAGGAGCAGCCGGCCACACAGTGTATTTTTTTAAACAACGAAAATCAAAATTCCCCACCTTTCAAGCCCTCCACCACTTCACCACACAGTTCACTGCTCATCCACCCATCTACATATAGTTTCTTAGTTTTATTTTTTAAATTACTTTGCTCATACCTCTCTCTGAGCTCTGTCTACAGGCCAAGCAGGCAGCATTGAAGCACACTTTGGCTCCCTCAATTCATTCAACAGGCCCGGGAGTACAATTCATTCATTACTGTTTTCCTTCTCCTCACATCACAGACCCTCAGGAGAGTCTCCCTCTCCCATCCCTACTCTGCTCCCATGCCTTCCTTCTGAAATCCATTTCATCACTCTCTCTCTCTCTCTCTCTCTCTCCTTCCTCCCTCCCTCCTGTGCCCCCTCCTGCTCCATTCTGGTTCCATTCCCAGTCCAAATCATGATGTGCTGCTCAGTTACACCACTCTATACCATTTTGTCCCCTTCCCTGTTCTGCCTCGGTGTGGCCTGTGTCTATCTCCTCCCTGGCTCAGTGGAGGCAGGCTTGTGTGTTGTTCCCTCTCAGCTCCCACAAGGCAAGGCACACCTGCACCGATCCTCATGCTGAACTGAGAAAGAAGTGCAAAATTGCCCCCTGGTGCTTGCTGTTTTCAAATAAATGCGTTACTTATCCTCATGGGGAAAGAAGAATTCTATAAAATTAATCTGGATCTGTATGAAATACATACTGACAAAATCCCGACGATAAGCCCGACACTGGAATCCTAACAGGATTGCAATCCTGACAAACAAATGCCTGACAAATAAAATGCTGACAGTTAAAATCCTGACAAAAGTAAAAAATACAGCACATCTGGCAAAAACAACAAACAGTCTGTCTTGCAGATCGAAAACACAGATTGGAGTATAGATCGCTTCCCTGTTTTGTAACTGTTTTATTGTGTTTCGGTATGTTAGCAAAGAGCTCACATTATTGCAAAGCACTAAAACAAAACACGGTCTTTAAAAAAATAAATTCCCATTGGGTTGATATGAGTCTCGTTGTTTCATTATTCCTTCCCTACTTTTGAAAGCTAAGACTGTGCAGACTACAGCTGTTAAGCAGTGTTAGCAAATGTTAGTTGTTCACATTTTTTTAAAGCATCTAAACTGGTTGGAACTAGCCTCTCCAAATAGCTTAATACTTAAAGAACAAAAGTCCTCAGAGCTCAGAGCTATTTAATAAAGACAAGGAATTTAGCAGCAAGGATTTTTTTTTTCACTCTTTCCAAGAAGTAATTTTTTACTCTTTTCAAGAACTACAGGCTTTCACATCAAGGCCCAGCGCTGTGTCTTAAGAACTTCTTTAAGCTACTGGATAAAGTTATTTCTGCAATGCTTTGGATCTAAATGTGTTTGATCATTTGCACTGTAGCTGCATTTTGCATTCCTGTCCTTGCACAGCTGAAATCATCCAAAAGTTGTTTGGAAGTAGAAAATGCCTATAGCTAAAAAGGTTTGAATCATGACAGTGTGCTTTATGAATATTTTAAATATCTGAAGTCACTGTGTTTTGAATGAATGGATTAATGTCTACTACTTTTGCTCTACTAGAATTCATGGAATTCATCCATACCACACTCAACCAAGGAAATTGAGTGGAGGCAGTACTCATCGATCTTACAAAAGCCTTCTCTAAGTTTGCCCTTGCACATTTTGAGGTACTGTATTTAACTATGCCTCAGCCTCTTGCTCTTTTTTCTTCATTTTTACTATGTAACTATGTATAATCCTATAGACCTTTCTATGTATGTTTACCTACCATTTCCTTGACGTGGAACTTTTGTAAACGAGCAGTTCCTGCTCAAAGGTATTTGTAATCCTAGATTTCAATAAATAATTAAAATAATGTACTAAATTTTATATTATTTATATTTGTTGTTCGATTATGTACCTTATTTGTAGAATGTAACATATATGGTGAATGCACAAATGGGAGCTGATTTTCAATTGATTTTGTTTTGTTTCAAGTAAAGTACAGCACACTGGCCAAAAACAACAAACACTGCTATCACATCCCTGCAGTGCTTTCACAATGCTCAGATCAGAGTAAAGAATACAGCATTCTAGGCAGGTTACCACCATAAAATGTACATCAGTAAAGAAGTAATTAAATAAAATTGTGTTGTGATGCTTTGCCGATCCACTGTAAAGTTGGGAGGTGGGTGGAGGCCATTTACTTTTTCCCATAAATCATACCTGCCAGGTCACATCAGTGACAAATAAATTGCTGCCCCAAACTCTGAGCTCTTCCATGGCATTCCGTTGAGACAACTCCGGATCTCCTCTCCGTTGACTCCCCAACTGACAGAAACCATGATATGACCCATGCACCCCATGAGTCTCAGAGTTTCATTTTTCTCCATTGGACTTTGCAGGGGCTTGACGAGCGGCTCACAAAGTCCAATGGAGAAAAACCAAAGTGCGCTTCTTGCGGTGGCACCGTGAAGTGTGGTGATATTTTTAAGGAAAATCACAGATTATTTTTCTTTGAGCTGCAGGCAAGCTGTGATTTTCATTCTTTGATGGGGGAAATTATTGGGGGGTTAACTTTCATTGGGGGGGCTATATCCTTCCCAAAAACAGCCTGATGATGCCACTGTTCAGGACTAACAAGGCAGCTCTTTAGAAGACTGTCTCAATGAACTGAATATGTTCTCACTGGATACCAGGTGAGAGAGCGTGCATGTGACAGAGACCTTTAAGTTCATGAAGAGAATAAGCAAGGTGAATTATGGAGAACTATTTAGCAGGGATGCAGAGTCAAGAACCTGAGGTCATGAGTGGAAACTGGCAGGGGGCAGGTTTAAGAGGATGTGAAGAAGTTCTACTTTATGTAAAGGGTGGTGGAGCAATGAAACAGTCTGCCACTTGAGGTGGTAGGTGCCATGACTGTAAATGGTTCAAGCATGGCTGGGAGGGACAGAGTGAAGGGTTTGGTGGTGGTTCAGGTCAGTAGTAGTAGGCAGGGGTTGTACTGGGAGGGATAAAAACCTATATGAACAATAGGTCCCAGGGCAGATTGTGAACTCCAGGCAAACTAGATGGACCTTTGGTCTTTTTCTGATGTCCTTGTATATATTTCTGTGTTTCACAAGTTATCCAGTTTAAAATATGTGAAGTGCTCACTTTGTGGAAAAAAAAGCCGCAATGGAATTTTCAGAATTGCTTATATTAGAAAATTCTGCAACGTGCAAAGTAATTGCTTTGCAGGCACTTTGTGGGTGAATTTTAAATTTGTGGAATTCCTTGTGGGCCCTAGTATGAACTTTCCAGCCGAGACCCCTGCACCCCAGTCTGGCCCTGCTGAGTAGGGATTTAGAAACCTGCATCAATAAAAACTAATCTAGCCCAAGTCTCCTGTGTATTGGCATAACAACTTATTCTAGCTTATTTTTTTTCTTTGTTTCTCTGCCAGCATCCCTCTTCTAGCATCATTCACTCAGCCCATCTCCAATCTGTCTTGTAGACTTACAGGTTAACCACTACTTACACAGAGCCATATTGGTGGGTGGCCAGACATGTGGGAATGCTGAGTAAGTTGAGGAATTTTCCTCCATTTTCTGTTGTGAGGCATCTGCTAGTGACTCAAGCACTCTCTTGTGTATTAATGCACATGCTTGCTATGTCAGTGCATGTTCCCCTATATCTGCTGGTCTCACTGGTACTGGCACCCGGCCTCCACTAGGTGGCAGGCAAGAGGCAGGACTCAGGGTCCCCCTCCCTGAGGGAGGAGAGCTGTCTTTGGGATGCTCAGTCCTCCCTTCCTCACCTGGCCAGCCTCTTAGTGAACCTGGTCTATTCCCAAACCCGGATCACTGGCATGGCTGTAGGTAAGGTGCTAGTATCTCAGCCTTCCACATTACTGGACCAGCATTCCAGCCTAATTTAGTCTCATATCTTAATTGACCTGTTATTCTACAGTGTCATTACATATTTTACGACTTACTAAAACTTAAATCTTGTGCAGTTTTCAATTTGTTTATGTTAGTGATGACTGCATTCTTTTTGTCTTTTTTAATTGCTAACTATCCTTGATCTGTTATGTTACAGTGCTCATTTCCTTTTAGTCTCTGATTTGCAAAGCATTTTGAAATACTTTATATGAAAGTGGCTATATAAAATAAAAATAAAATTGCATAATATCGTGTTGAGTTGCCACAAGTAGTTAGGTTTTCAATGGGTCATTTCCAAGTGTGTCCTAGTAGCACAGGGTGGTTAAGTGACCTAATCAGAGTCACACAGTACGCAAGCAGAAGTTGTTGGAATCAAACCCAGATCTGCTGGATACACCAAGCTTTTCCACAGCTTGTAATCTAACCTCCAGGCTACACTGCTAGTGTATGAATGAGATGAAGCATTCATTCTACTGACAAGAGGTTCAGATCACCTCAGTTTCATTCATCAGATTTTATTCAACTCGGGACAACTCCCCCGACAGAATAAAACAGCCACCTTGAATTCAAATAAGTAGCAAGACTTTTCATCAAGTACACCTGAAAATAAACCTGTTTATAACAATCCAGTATACCTGTACTCATTTAGTGGTAATTTGTATTTGAGAGCTACTAATATTCAACTATTTTTGGGTGATCTTCTCTTCTCCATCTGACCTACTTATGTCTGCAAGTGGTAGAAATAGAAAGTATAACTGAAAGGTGCAATTTGCATTTTTATGACGCATTTTCTTCTTTTCCTTGTCACTAAATGGCATGTTAACAGATAATGACTCAGATGTTCAACTTCTTTCCTTAGCCTCATCTTCATTGCAGTGCTATTTAGAGCATAGCAAGCAATGGAATATGGTGCCACCATTTTTTTAATTTGCAAATATTATTATTTCTCCAGTTAACCTACTGCATGTTTAATTATATCAATGCAGAGCACTATAGCTAAAAAAATGTATTAGTTGTTATTCTAAGTAGCATACAAACCCCCTTGATAAAGGCTGCAATAATCATTGGCACTTCATTCAGCATTATTGCAACAGTTAAAACTTTACCTACATACATTTCTAAACAACTTGAATATAAAATAGCACATAATGTCAAACTATACTGTATATTGTTACTGGAGGTCAGATATTGTACTTAGAAAGGGTATTAAAATATATACTGTACCATGCATTCCGCTTTTAATGTTTTTTCCATTTTACATAAAATTTGTGTAGAAAACAGGGAGACAGGTGCTTCATAGAACTCTGCTGTAGATAAAAAGAGAGGTTTGCTAAGCACAGCTCAGCAGACTAACAACTCAAGCAGGATTTGATCTGATCTGATTTTTTTTTCTAAACAACTTGCCTATTAAACTGACATGACATTCAGAGTGCCTCAGCAGTTGCTATTACTAATACAGTTGTTTCAGAAGTAAAGACTAAAGAGTGCCAGCTCTCTACTAAACATAGAATATGGTGGCTGAAAATGGGACAGCAGACTGTCCAGTTTCCCAATCTTACCCAGCTACACTGCAAAGACTCTAGTGGCCACCCCTCACTCTTATGTCTGCCATTCTTCTAAAATGTAGAGAATTGTTTGTAGCTGCATTGGTCCTTGTACAGAAAGATGACCAACGTGGATGATGTGATACCTTTTGTTGGACCAACAAGACATTTACAGAACACAAGCTTTAAGGCTGCACAGAACCCTTCATCAGGCCTAATCCCTGGTGATCCTAAGGTGGTACATTCTACATGCTGCACTACATCCGTCAACCTGAGAATCCAAGGAAACCGATAATATCTGGCAATGGTACAGTGAAACCTGCTAGGATTAAGCACAGTGTTGCAGTTTCCTGCATGACTAAAGGGTTTAACTCCCATTGAAATTGCATTGTTTCCTGCAGTAGCTCTGCTGCAGAATGCTGCAGAATTGGTTGTCTTTCTGGTTAGCTTACTTGGTAATACTTGATAAGTTAAGACAAAGTAGGCTGAGAGCCCATTTAATTGTCTCCCACTCCAAGTGGGGTTAATGGCCTATCTGGTTATGGATAAGAAAATAATCTAATCTATGCTTAAATTGCTCAAAGCAGGGTGCCAGTACTATGTCACTTGGTAGGGAATTCCATAATTTTGCAGATCTAATAGTAAAAAAGTTTGATCTTTTAACTGTTTTGACCTTAGGAACATGTAATTGTCTCGTATGGGATCTCAATTCCTTTGTTAATATGTTTTCACTTTTTAACCCGCATAACCCCATCAAAATAGGATTCTGCAAAATCTTGTAGGTCAGAAGTAAATCACCCCTTTTTCTTCTAGTCTCCAGGGTAAACAATTTTTAACAGAAGAGATCTCTGGATTAATAGAAACCATCTTAAAATTACTTGTTGTAGAAAGAGGCAGCTATATTCAGGACAATACACACTTCTTGTGCAGACTTCCTGCTTTTAGAGCTTTATCTCCCACTGTAATACCGTTCTAACCACGATGAATGTGAACTCCCTTTACACTAATGTCCCACATACTAATGGAATTTCAGCCTGTCTTAAATACCTACATGATAAAGAACAGCATCATGACATCTACCGAAAATCCATTGCCAGACTTATCGAATTAATTCTGATCCACGACAACTTCAGTCTCAACAGCAAACATTGTGTTCAAAGTATGGGAACAGCAGTGTGCACCAGGATGGCTCTGTAATATGCCAATCTTTTCATGGCCAATTTGGAAGAGGATTTCCTGAAACAATGTACAGTAAAATCAAACCACTTGCATACTTCAGATACAGTGATGATATATTTATTATTTGGACAGACAGTACTCACACACTTAAAGAATTTCATCAGGAGCTTAATATCCTCCACCCATCCATTAAACTTTCCCTGGAGTACAGTAAAATAAGCATACATTTCCTTGACATCACAGTTACTGTCAAAGATGGAACCTTACAGATCTGTATGTACAGGGAACAACCAGGGATACCTACACAAAAACAGCAATCACGTTAGGCATACCAAAATATCTGTATTGTACAATGCTTCAATACCACCAAATCTGTTCCACTAAGGAGGACAGAGATGAACACCTTGGGGCAGATTCAAAAAGCATCGGGAATAATGCAAGGTGCTTGCATCAAACAGAATTGATACAAGGGGTCCCTGTGATGCACCTTGCATCATTCCCAATTCTACAATGTGCCCTACGCCAGTAAGAGGACTATCTGTGGCAGCTGGGCTTGTGCTGTCCCTGCACTGGTTGCAGGGCTGTGGCATGGCAGACAAGGGCATACACCAGTACATGGCTGTCACATCCCCTTAAATGTGATTCACAGTTACTGACCATCCCCCTGAATGTTAGACCACCACAGGGCTGGTCTAAAGCTCTTGGGCTGTCTCTTAAGGTGATGGCTGGGATGCTGCCACTCATCTATCCCTGCCGGGCTACCTCTAGACTTGTAAAAGACACCTGTCTATGTACAACTACATAACATATGTCATAGCCTGCACTGATAGGTGTGTATGGTAATCGCATGTAGTGCCATATTGACAACATACATGATGACCTATGAACATCACATGGGCAAGGGCTGAAGTGATATCCCTGCGCTGCATGACTCTGGCACAGTACCTATAGTTCCCTAGACCCCACCAGTCAGGCTCCTGTTCAGCACCCTGCCTGGTCTGGTCACACCCCCCCCCAAGTCCTCTTGTGACTGACAGTAGGGGTCTGGCTTCCATGCAGTTCTGTGAACCTTCTGGCCTGCTATTGGTGCCTGGCCAATGCCACTCTCTGTCCCAGCCACATGGCCATCCCACAGCCAGCAGCAGTCCCTCCCATGTGCTTTTACTGTGGTGCACAGGAGTGCATGCCACAAACTGTGGGACTTAAGTGCCAGGACCCCTCCCATTTGTGAATCAGGTGCAGGGTCCATGGCACTTTGGGGATCTACTCAAGCAGCTGCTTGATGCAGTTTGCATCAATCTTTGAAAATTGGGCCCCTAGTCTCACTGAAAAAAGAAAAACATTTACTGAACAGGGCACTCCTGTAGAGAAACTGACAGGGCTTATTCCAAGAGAACAACTACTGCAATACAAAGAAAAGATCACCACCAACCAGACTTCCTTGATTGTTACATACAGGGGATTAAATTTGAACAGGAGCCCACTGGAACACAGTTCCACCACCTCTTAAAAATTGTATGATACTGTAGTTTTATCACCTCTGTCATCTTTCTCCATTGAATATTATAGGAGAGTTCAGCAACCCAGAAATGACAGTTTCACCACCTAGAAATATAGATATGAGCATTCCCCCACCTGAACATTTCCAGTTTAACCACTGTTTACATACAACCCAGATCCGGAGCACCTCTGCTGCATCCAGTACAAGACCTGTCCACATACAGGCTATGTGGGGGAACTGGGCAACCCCTTCTAAACTGAATGAACATACACATGCACACCACAAATGAGGAAAAGACTGAAAAACCAATGGGACAACATGTATGTCAATCTGATCACTTCATCTCTTGAGTGCTGTGTCCTGGTCCTCAAAGGACACTTCAAAAATACACAAGAAAGGTGAGCTTATGAGCTCAAATGTATCCACCTTCTAGATACTAAAAATGGTAGACTGAATTCAGACCTTGGTTTCATGACCTGTCACAAATTTAACTGGCAACTCACTTTTTTTGGTTCAGGTGCATGTTCAATTCCTGTGCATATATTTATATACATTATCTCTTACATTTGATATAAAATATTTTCAGCGTGCTTTGTACATTAACATAGTTTTATTTATATGTTTGATCATACTTTTTGCTTTTTGTCTACTATGTACGTGTGTGTGTGTGTGTGTGTGTGTGTGTGTGTGTGTGTGTGGTGTCTTTATGCAGCATAGATATATAGATATATGCTTTTATTTTCTCTCTCTCACAGACGGACAGACAGACAGACACACACACACATACAGTCTGTTTTTAGAAAGGCTCTTGGAATATAAACATCTAACAATGTATAGGCCTCCTGCTGCCACATTCCACCGTGGGAGAGGGGTTTACATCCCCAATTTGATTTATAACCACATAGTATTTCAGAGACTGTGTTTTCTGTCTCTGCACGCCTCCAATTATTTATTGCTCTCTAGGTGTTATGATACCGGTTTATCAACAGGTTTGTCACACCATGTGCAAAGTTTCTTTTTCAATAGATTGCTCTATCCAAATCATATAAGCTTGTTTTCTGTAGAACCTGCCACACCTAATGAAGAGCTCTGTGTAGCTTGAAAGCTTGTGTTCTTGTCAATTTCTTGTTGAGCCAATAAAAGGTATTACTTTTCTCACTAATGGGCACCTTGCACACTTTCACTACTTCAACCTACTGTTTATTGTTGCCTTGCATCTAATTTTATACTTTCTATTTAGGTCAAATATCCTGGGTTTTGACAAATTTCAGTTTGCTGTTTCTAGCAATTTTGCTTCTCTCTCTCCTTTTTCTACTTCTTGTCCTTTCCCTTGTCTCCCCTCTCTGCTGCATTCCTGTACAGCTATGGAAGACCAGGCCTTTCTTGTTTGTGCATCCAGGCTTGGAACCCACTTCCGGTACCTGTTCATGGTCTCTCTTCTCACTACCTCTTTAGAAGGTTCTTGTGGAACTACCTGAAGGCTGACTCAGCCTGCATTTGCACTTAGTTACTGGTATCTTCTCCCTTTCATTGATTATGGATCCTAACATTATCTTGGTTTGTTGAGAACTGTGGTTGCGTACATTGTGCTATATGTCTCCACTTTATGTACTGTACTCTTGATTGTACTGTTACTGTATTCAAAAGTTCACATTTTCATCTTATGTACTGTAGTAACTCATACTCTGTAACCTTTTTTTTCTCTGCCTGTACTTCTCCATGTAATGTCTCTCTGGGTCACCCCTGAAAAAGGGACCCTCGGGGCTCAGTGGGCCTACCAGGTCATCAAAATTTAATAAATAAAATAAATAAATAAATCTGCCTCTCCGTTTTGTAAGCAGTCATACCCAGCTGGGTGGGCAGTATTAGGGAATACTGTACCACCCAGGGGAGTAATGAGGCCCTACAGTAAAAAGCTCATTTTCTAAAACATTGTAATGTACCTGAATGGATGGTGATTCATTTACTGTTTAACCCCCTGCCAATCAACTACCCCTGCCCTCCTTGATGGAAGCACCCTCATCACTAACCTCCACCAAGTTGTCTCCTGCTTCAACAAATTCTTCATCATCTGTGCCCTTTCCCTTCTCCCAGCTTCCCCCATTTATAGTTTTCTTTAGCTTTCTTAACACCCCTTCTCATCCGTTGCTCTCTGCCTCCTCCCTTTTCTCTTTTCTCACTCATCACCCCCTACACACACACACACACACACACACACAGGCTTTGCACTCCTCTTCTTTAATCACTTAAGAGGTCATAGCCCAGATGGAGTGGACCCTAAACTGCTGTACCTATGTGCTCCTGTGATATGTGCTATGCTTCTCTTCTCTTCTCTTCTCTTCTCTTCTCTTCTCTTCTCTCCTCTTCTCTTCTCTTCTCTTCTATTCTCCTCTTGTCACTTCACTTCTCTTCTCATCACCATCCCTCAAGTGTATAAAATAGGCCAAAATTCTCCCCCTTCACAAAGGTTGTGACTTTTCCATGCCTTGAAACTGTTATCCTATTTCCCTGCTCCTGCCTTGGCCAGTCTCCAGGAAAACCTAGTTTTTACTCAGCTCTCAGCTTTCTCACACACCTTACTTTCTCTTCCATTTCCAGTCTGGGTTCCAGAAATCAAATTCCACACTTTCCTCCATCCTCCAAGTCACTGGCGGCTCCATCCTTAAGGGGATGGACCAGGCTCACTTTACTGCTGCTACTTTCATTGACCTGGTAAAGGCTTTTGACACAGTGGCCTGCCCACTTATCCTTAACTGGTTGATGGGCTCAGGACACTCTCATTTATCTGCAGATTGGTTCCACTTCTACCTTTCTGCCTTGCTACAGTTGCTAAGGCTGGTGATACCTTGCCACAGTCCCCATCTTCTCTGTGGTTCCCCAAGGTTTTATCTTGACTACAGTCTTCTTCTTCATCTTCCAAAATGACCTGCTCACCGTCTGTGTCAAACTGAACATCCACATGTACTGTACAGTATGCTAACAACACCATACTCTTTACCACTGGTGTGTCTGTGATCTGGAATCACTTCTGTAGCATAATTTTAACAATGTGCAGTTGTGGTTCCAGTCACATCAGCTGATGGCTAATGCCGAAAATACCATTTCCATGTCCATTGACACTAGTCAAAAGCTAGCAAGGCTCAACTCCCCCCTAATTTTTTAAAGCCCTGGATGGTAGCTACTTGATGAGATTTAGCATTTCAAACACCTCAGTGTTTGGCTGGAGTGATGCATAGAGTTCTCTATCCACATAAATGCCATCCATAAAAAAACTCCACCCTAAACTTGGAGCCCTTCATCACAACATCTTGCCTACCCCTCTCTGTCCTTAAGATGATTCTTCTGATGAATGACCATGTAAATGTAATCTACGGGGCTGTCCCGAATTCCTCCCTTGATAGACTGGACTCTCTTTTCCATGCATTCTGCCATTTTGTTAGTAACACTCATCCCCTTACCCACAACGTATTACTCTATGCTAATCTCTCCCTCCATGCATTCATATCCAGTCACCTCTTTCATTGCTTCTCATTTTTCTCCAAATGTTGGTTTGTCTCACTCACTCCATGGGTATCCTGTATTCTCTCCACCTCTCTACCATCTCCCCTTCCCCATCCATATACCAACTCTCCCTTGCTGCAAAACTACTGTGGGTTTAACTACCTTCTACTGGATTTCCACCTTCATGCCACCTGAACAGAAATGTTGCAAAGTTTTAATTTGCTAATAAGTGACCAACATTCACAAATCACTTTATTTATATGTGGCAAAGAGCTGGGAAACATGGCTGCTTCTTTGCCCTGCACTTCGTTCTGAACTTCACATGAGGATTTAGCCAAATTTTTGCTGAAGTCAAGCAAAGTTTTGTGAGAGAGACTCAGAAAGAAGCTCTCAGTAAATAAGTGTAGTTGCAGGTCACATCATACACCCTGCTCTATATATAGTTTGTGGTTTCAGTTTCAAGTTGCTGTCTGAGTGAGGGTGTGCTAGAGGACAGATCTGCAGCAGTTCTTGTTGCTGGAAAAATTCACTGAACTTCATTGTTCAGGGCTTTTAGCCATATTTCTTTGATTTGTAGTGGTGCAGACTTTCCTTTCTGTTTATTTTCTTAAGTTTGTAGCTGTGTTTCACCCTCATTTTGCCTGTTTTGAATACTCTGTGAATCTTTCTGTACTGAACCTTGTGTAATTTGACTTTTCCTTTTTGTTTTCTCTTTTAAATCTGTTCATTGTGTTATTCACATTCTAGATTTATACTGACAATTATTTTTTTGTTTGGTACAGTATTAGCCACTGCTAAGCAATTTAAATCACAAATTGTAGTGAAAAATAATGTGACCTATTGGGAACGGAACCTAGACCCTAGAATACCACCCTGGTTTTCTAACCAGTGAGCTACAGACTTACATGGTTGGACCTGGGGTTCCTAGACAGCCTTACTTTCTCTGGTGCTGTGGTGGTTCTCCTCACTGCTCACCCTGTTAATACCCTTAAGGTACTTGAAGGTCTCAGTCACGTTTCCCCTCTCCCTTCTTTCTCTGAGAGAGTACATGTTGAGCACCCTGAGCTTCTTGTCATAGGTGTGCCCTGCTGGCCCTGGATCATCTTGGTTGCCCTTCTCTGGACCATCTCCAACAAGTTGACATCCCTCTTAAGATATGAGCACCAGAACTGGACACTGTACTGTAGGTGTGGTCCTACCAGTGACCTGTACAGTAGCAGAATGACCTCTGCCTTCCTGGTGGTAATTCCTTTGGCTATGCAACCCAGTATCTTATTTGCTTTGGGTGCTTCTCTCTTGTAGTGTGCAGAGGGCTTCAGGTCACTTGTGATTATTACTCCCAGGTCCTTTTCTTCTTCTGACCTGGTTACCTGCAATCCACCTAACCAGTATTCAGTTCTTGAATTCTTCACCTCAAGTGCATACCTTTGCACTTTTTTGCATTGAACGCCAACTGCCAAATGCCAGACCACTTTTCTAGTCTAGTCAGGTCATCCCCGAGTTCCTGTCTTCCCTCCTCCATGTCCACCCTCCCACAGAGCATGGTGTCATCTGTGAACTGGCAGATTTTGCCCTTGATCCCATCCATGATGTTACTTATGAAGATGTTAAATAACACTGGGCTGAGCACCAAGTCCAGTGGGACCCTACTAGTCATAGGCCTTGCTTCAGAGAATTCTCCCTTGACTACCACACTTTGGCTTCTGTCCTGCAACCATCTTCTGACCCATGCCACGAGCTTAGTCCCCCAACCCCAGGTCATCTAGCTTCCTGACCAGTCTCCTATGGGCACCAAGTCAAAGGCCTTGTTGAAGTCCTGACACAGAATGTTAACTGCCTGGCCCTTGTCTGTTGTCCTAGTGACCCAAACAAAGATGTCAATCAGATTAGTCTGATAGGACCTCCCTGACACAAACCCATGCTGCCTCCCATCCTGGAGCCCATTTTCCTCCAGAAAGTGAGTTAGTTTCTCTTTTAGGATAGTCTCCATCGGCTTCTCCACTATTGAGGTCAGGCTGACTGGTCTGTAGTTTCCTGGTCATCCCTCTGCCCACTCTTATTGAGAGGCACCACATGCGTTGTTCTCCAGTCCTGAAGCAGAGTTATGGACTCCAGAGAGGTGTTAAACAGGTCTGCCAGAGGATCCACCAGAACCTCCACCAGTTCTCTAAGGAACCCCAGGTGCATGCCATCTACCCTGGTGATTTGTCCACCTTTAGGGCCCTTTGGTCCTTGATTACCATGTCTACTTGAAATTCACCATCTATGACTTCCCCTTCCCAATTCCTATCCCCTACTCCCTTGTGAAACTGGTCTGTCCTTCTCCCAAGTGAAGACTGAACAGAAGTACCTGTTAAGTAACTCCACCTTTTATTCACTGCTCTCTGCCTAACCACCCTCCTTTTTTAGCCTTACAATCTCATTCTTTTTTTTTTCTTCCTTATATACACCTGA
The DNA here is from genome assembly GCA_016271365.2 of Neoceratodus forsteri. Taxonomy (NCBI): domain Eukaryota; kingdom Metazoa; phylum Chordata; order Ceratodontiformes; family Ceratodontidae; genus Neoceratodus; species Neoceratodus forsteri. Next base: position 913,892,735 of record CM057454.1, on the reverse strand, counting down.
AAGGCCTTCTCACCCACTTTCACCCCCTGGGCTAGTTGTACCTCTCTGGAGACCTTTGCCTCCCTTACCAAATTGCTTGCCTCTCTTGACTTAGTGGTGTAGTCCACTCTATCTTTCTCCTTCTGAGTATGCTTGTACGTCCTAAAGGCTGCTGTCTTGCCTCTGCTGCTTTTGCACATCCTTGCTGAACCAGCTGGGTTTTTGGCCTTAGCTTTCTTACTTTTGATTTGGGCACACACATTAGTGGCCTCCATCAATTCTTTCATTATTATGGCCCATTTCTGCTCTACATCCATCCCTACTTTAATCCAAGCAAGGTGTCCTTGCAGAACTTCTCCCACCCTACCTAAGTTAGCCTTCCAAAACTTCAGGATCCTCATGTTGGTCCTGACTATCACTCTGTCCATGTCCAGATGAAACCATACCATGAAGTGGTTACTTCCTGCTAGTGGCACCTCCACCTTCACATCCTAAACATATGCACAGTTGGACAATACCAAATCCTGGACAACCCTTTTTCTAGTGGGCTCTATGACACCACGAGTTAGGAAGGAACTCTGTAAAATATCTAGCAGTACCTGTTCCCTAGTGCAGGAGGTAGCAGGGTTTATCCAGTCCACCCTAGGTGGATTGTGTTCCACCTTCTGAACACACCAGCATTCTGCTACCAGGCAATTAGGGCACCAATCAGCACTGTTCCCGATCACTTTTTTTGCTGGGGCTGCACCCCCTCCTTGTGGGGCTGTGCCCCATGCCCCCTGCTTAAAGATTCCTATTCCAGGGAAGGCAGACCTCGGTGAGGGGGCAGTGAATCCCACATTTGGCACTCTGATTGCCCGGTGCTGTAATGCCACTGCTCTGAGAGTTGTAAGGGGGTGGATTGAAGACTGCCATTATTACTTCCTTCATCCTACTGGAAATGTCTATGATCTGGGACCCAAATACACTATCCAATTCCTCATCCCGGAAGGTAGCCCATAGACCACTCCATCTTTAAATTCCTGCCTTTCATGGTTTGGATCTGGACCCACAAAGCTTCAGGCTTGTGATCTACATCTTCCTGTCTGATGCAAATTACCACCTCCATCATGTACAATGCCACTCCCCCCCTTCCTGTCCCACTATCCTTTCTGTTCATTTGATGCTTGGAAACTGCTAGATCCCAGTCATATATATTCATATATTTTTTATTTTATTTTTATTGAATTATATATACAAGATGACAGTAATTCATGCAGGAGAACAAAAATAAAAAAAGGTGAAAATGTAATGAGCTCTCTCTATATATAAGGCATGTCAACACCAAACATAAAAGAAAGAGGAGGCATCATTACATTACATTACAAAATATTTTCCCCGCAGTTGCAGCAAATCTTGTTTTTCCAGTACTTGGGATTAAATTAAACTAACATTTTTTTTTTCCAACAAAAGGAATCACACAAAGGTAGTAATTTTTTTAATCTCTACTCCAGCCCCCCAATTTCCTCTTACCCACTGCTATCCCTTATTTAATCTTTTACATGGTAGTCATGTCTTCCTCTGATAATGTTGGCGATTCTGCATCAGTCTCGGGCTGTGAGTATTGTGAATGAATAAATGTGGTAACTTGATCAATACAGAAAAATATATGCTGATTCCACTTATACTTGATTGAAAGCTTTGCAGGAGCCAATAATTGAAATTCTGCTCCCATTTCTAAGAGCTCTTGTTGAAATCCCAAAAACATCCTCATCCACTGCTGTATAGCGAATGAATATTCAGGAAAAATTGAGAATTTGTATGTCTTGCAGATAAGAGGGGCTTTTATTCTCAAAATATGCATTATTAGATCATGATCTGTCTCAAACACCAGAGTTATAGATATTTTTGACTTCTTTTCTATTTCAGAGTGTGAAGGGGCTCCTCTCTTTGCAGGTATTCTATATGTTTTTTCATATAAAACGAAGGCTTTCCTCAGGCAGCTCAAAAACACTTATGAAAATGTATTTGATCAAGTCTCTAGTATTTTGGAAGTCATTATCCAACAATGGTGGTAAGCCCAGTATTCTTAAGTTTCTGTACCTCTGTTGGTTCTACAGGATTCTTACTTTACGTGCCAGCATGTAGTTGTCCTTAATTAAATTAGATGTTGTTGCCGCTACCTCTTTAACTTTATATGATGTGTTTTCCATTTCTTTCTTTCTTTGCTCCATGTCTTTGGCAACTACCACTATTTCTTCTCTCTCTTTTCCTTATTGTCTTTTTGCAGGAAACCAACCTTTTCTGACAAGGCGTTGAATTTTCTGTTGAATTTCTGAGTCCAGTCAAGGAGTTTTTCCAGATTCTCCCCCAGAGAATCAATTGAATGCTTCTTCCTGATTGTAGGATCTATCTCCTCGGATGTGTCCCCAGTGTACCTGATGCTGTATCGAGCCCCAGAAGAGGATAGGGAGTAGATTGTAATTTTTCTTTTGTCAGAGGCAAATTATCCACTTTGGAAACAGTGCTCTTTGGGGTTGTGTGTTTTTTTGAGTGTTTGGCAAACTCTGTTTCATCTGTAGTCCTCTGATAGGCTCTTGTAGACAGGCAGCTGATGCTCATCTCTCAAGGCCAGAGTCCCCAGTTCTCTGAATGCACTCCTTGCTAAAATCCACTCTGAAATATTTCTCACGTGGTTTAATCCTCAGTGATGCTAGCTCATCTGGCAATGTGGAAGACACCACCTTCCGCTTATCTGCCATGGAAATTCAGGGCAGAAAGCTACCAAATACAAGCTTTTTACTTATTGAGGAAAAACCGACAGTTCAGAGTTCTTCAGTAACGCTGCTCACTGCAGCCATGTTAACTCCGCCCCCCCATCATGGTTTTGTGTGGCCCAAGTCTCTGCAATAGCCACTATGTCCACCTCTCCCTCAGCCAACAATGAATGCAGTGCCACCATTTTGTCCCTAGACTTCTTTTTTTTTAAATCAACATATTTTTATTGAATATTCACTGCATACAATCGGTAAAGCAGAACTTTTAAACAGAGTGAGAATATAAAAGAAAACATCCACAACAAACAACAAAAGTCCACAAACATAAACACACCCATACAGACATAAAATCCCACCCCACTTTACTGCCCTCCCAAAGTGCACCCCCCCTTCCCTAAGCTGGAGTTTGTGAAGCTAAATAAAATAAACAGACACGATGCTAGATAAACCTAAACCAAGGACTTGTAGTCATAACAAGTAGAGGAGCTAGGGGAGCAGGACAATACTTAGTGCAGATACAGTTCATAGAGTTTACCCCATTTTTTTGTCAAAGAAAGGAAGCCGATGGTGCACACTAGCAATCATGCACTCTATTCTGAGACAGAAGGATAATTCATGCAGCCATTCCTTATATATAGGGATACTGGTAGATTGGTCCATCCAGTGCCTGAGGATCAATTTTTTAATAGCTAAAGAGATTAAAGCCATGTGATATTTATGCTCCTTCACCCTAATCTGACTGTAATTGCCAATAATGCATACTCCTGGGGAGAAAAGGTCATCCAGTCCCAACAAAGAATCAATCCTTGATTTAATCAAGGCCCAGAGTGGGGCAACCTTTTCACAATACCCAAAGATATGTAGGAGGTTGCCATCTGATTTGCCACAATGAGTACATACAGGTGAACTATGATTCCCCATCTTGACCAGTTTCATTGGGGAGTAGTACATGTTGTGCAAAATGCGAAATTGGGTGTGAATTAGGTGGTCCTGGGTAGTATATTTGTATAGGTCTCTCCAAATATGATCCCAGTTAAAGTTACTATTAGGTAGTAACTTATTTCAAATCTTGGAGGCGCCTACGGGGGACGGTGCAAGTCTATCTAGAATTAGGGAGTAACAGCCATCTATGCCATGGAGTTTAAAAGACAGATCACATAGCTGAGACAAGAATTCAGAGATGCCATAAGGATTAGAAGAAAGTCTAAACTTTTGAAGGATTAGGTGCCTGAGTTGAAAGACTTTAAAGATTAGTGAGGCACCGATCCCCAGGTTTCACAAAATATTGGGGGAAGATAAATGGGAACCCTGAAAATATAGATCAGAGACCTTGAGATCTGATAATTGCATCAGCCAAGATAGCGCAAGAGTAACACCCCCAATTCTGATGTTGCCATTGAGAAAAATAGGTTGAAACGTATCTTTGGCGGGGGAGAGTTTGAGGAAAGAATAGACTTGAGAAAGAACATGGATTGAGATTCCTATTACAGTGTTATGGAGGGAAGCTGGTATGGAACTCAGCAATGCAAAGAAGACTGAAGAACCAGCAATGCCTAGCTTAGCCATTAGGAGAAGTCTCAGTTGCCACCTACGGGGAAGGTAATCTGTTTCAGTATGAGGGGTTGAGGTGTATAGCCACTTGCTACATTTGTATAGATGGCTAGACCAATAATAAAAGAGAAAGTTAGGAAGCCGGAGGCCCCCCAGTCTTTTGGGGAGACCTAGTTTGCCGTAAGACCGTCTGGGAACTTTATCTAACCAGATAAAGCTATTAATCATGGTGTGGATACGTTTAAAGAAAGAGAGGGGAAGCCAAAAATTCAGCATGTTTAGAGAGTAGAAGAGGAGGGGGAGGACATTCATTTTAATGATATTGATCCTACCCCATATAGAAAGTGGGAGGTTTGTCCATCTTGAAAGGTCTTGTTGAAGAACAAGTGTTAAGTCTTCCAGATTGAGTTTCTTCATAAGAGAAGATTAAGTAGATAGATGAATACCCAGGTATTTAATTGAGGCGGGGGTCCATTTCATACTGAATTTCTCAAAGTCTGACTCATGGGTATAAGTGTTAAGGGGAAAGATTTCAGTTTTACTATGATTGAGTCGGTAATTATGCAGAGAACTGTACTGGCCGATAATCTGCAAAACCTCAGATAAAGATTTACAAGGATGCACAAGATGAAGAAGAATGTCATCTGCATAGACTGAGTAGGTGTATGGAGTGTCTCCAATGGAAACACCGGGAATGTTAGGAGAGATCTTAATTTGTCTAATGAGAGGTTCTAAGTAGAAATTGAAAAGAAAGGGAGATAAGGGGCAGCCTTGGCAAGTACCAGAGTGAAGCTAAAATCGAGAAGAGAAAACTCCATTGCAATAAACTCTGGCAGTGAGAGAGGAGTATATTACTTGAATCCAGGAAAGGAAGGATGTGGAAAACCCCATCAGCTTCATTGTGGCCTGCAGGAATGCCCAATCGACCCTGCCAAAGGCCTTTTCAGTGTCAAGGGAGATCAGGGCCATGGGTACAGGGTGATCTCTGGCAGCCAAGAAGTTGTGTTGGAGCTTGCGAAGATGGTCAGAGGAATTGCAGCCTGGGACAAATCCCACTTGCTCCAGACTAAGGAGAGCAGAACATACAGTGTGTAACCTCATAGCTGGGATCTTAGTGAGGATTTTGATATCATAATTAAAAAGGGAGATGGGACGATAGTTAGACTGGTGAGAGGAGGGCTTGCCTGGCTTTAAAAGAAGGATTATGGTAGCTTCTAAAAGGCTAGGGTCTAGGGATTCATCAGAAAACATATAATGGAAAAGACACAGTAGGAGAGGCGAGAGCTCTTTGGAAAAGGTTTTGTAAAAGTTCGATGGAAAGCCATCTGGCCCAGGAGATTTGTCCAAAGCTAGACTCTCAATAGCCCTGGAGATCTCAATAGTGGAGATAGGGGAAGATAACATGGCTTGTTGAAGTTCTGATAGTTTAGGTAAGGAAATAGAGTCCACCTAGTTCAGGATATCCTCCTTCAGGGGAGGGGAAGTTCTTTTTCTGTATTGGTCATTATAGAAATTTTCAAAGACTTGTGCAATTCCTCTCGGGTGTGTTTAAAGGGATCTGTCCAGAGAAGCGATAGCAGCAGTCATTCTGGAGCTTTCTAACTTACACAACCTAAGGGCAGGTAAGCGTCCTGCCTTCTTTCCTTGGTCAATATATTTCGACTGTGTTCTCAAAATGGTGAATTCGTCTTTCTCCCTAAGTACGTCTGCATATTTGTCACGTAGTCTGAGAAGAGAAGGCAATAGATCAGGAGGGGGAAGCAGGAGAAAGAGGCCTTTCTAAGTCTCTTATTTTCTCTAAAAGAGAGGTAGCTTTGCGTTCCCATTGTTTCTTTCTTTTGGAGGCAAGGTGGATAAACTCCACCCCTTAGAAAACATTTAAGGGTACACCACACTTGATCTGCCTGAGGAATTGAATCTAAATTAGTCTCAATAAAAGATTGAATAAGATCCTTGATTCTGGCAACCACAAATTCATCCCTAAGAAGTTGGGTATTAAATTTCAAGAGGTATCCCTCGGTATGTCAGAGAGGGGGGAGAGAGAAGTAGCCAGGCTGCATTGTGGTCTGAGAGTGCCAGGGGTTCAAATCCCATGTCACAAATGGTATGTAAAGCAGTAAGACTTAGAAGAAAGAAGTCTGAATGGGATGAGGTATGATGAGCCGTGGATGTAAAGGAATAAGTCTGAGAAGTGGGATAAAGGATTCTCCAGGGATTGCATAGGCCAAGTGAGTCTATGAGGTCACCCAAGGCCCGTTGAGATGGTGTAGTGGGTCTATGTGGGGAGTGAGAGTGCTCCAGGTCTTGTGTGGGTGGGGTATTCTAATCCCCACCGAGAATCAGAGTGGAGGGTAACAAAGCAGCCAGTTTGTCTGTTAGGTCCATAAAGAAGCTAGGGTCTCCACCTACTGGGCCATAAGGACCACCTCATTCTGATCAAGGGTATCCTTGACTAGGACGTAGCAACCCTGTGGATCAGACACTACTAAATTAGCCTGAAAAGAGATTGGCTTAAGAATCAATACAGCCACCCCCTTGCTCGAGGTGGAGTTACCAGAAGCAAAAACTTGGGCGACATTTTGTCTACCCAACCAAACAGATTCTTGGGTAGTCAGACGGGTTTCTTGCAAGAAAGCAATCTTTCCCTGCAAGAGGGAGATGTGTTTTAAAACTTGATATCTCTTGTTCTGTTCCCTAACTCCTCTAATATTTCAAGTGAGAAATCTTTTGGTCATTCTAGTCATAGCCTAAATACATAAAGAACAACCAGATGTATAAGAACCATTTCGAACAAATTCCAAATTCCCTGCCCCCCACCCTAGCCCAAACCCCCTATACACATAATGATGGATAAGACAGCCAGATATCAACCCTCTTCCCTGCTGCCCCCCTCCAACAGCAATCAAAATGTAAATCACTGTAAACTGAAATGTAGAATCACTGTAAACTGTAGCATTACCTTGAAGAAACAGATACAGGGCAGAATAGGTCTGAACGTCCTAAAAACCCCAACCCAAGTAACTACAGACTTTAAACTAATTACCAGGGCCTGAACAATAAGCATCCAGAACGAAAGCATGGTAGGTCCCAGTAACACTCACACCCCTACAAAACCCTGCTCCCACAGAAGGTAATGGAAGTCCCACTGTAGTAATAATTCATAACTTGTTAGTGGTGCATAAACACCAGAGAAACCCCAAAAGGACACAAAAAAAAAGATGTATTAGGGCCCCCAGGGAGCATTCCCAATACTGAGATTGAGTAGTAAAATGAGAAACAACTAGGCACCGACTTGTTAAACAAAGGAGCAGCCCCCCAACCCCACAAATCCAGGACGTGATGTCCATCAATGAGGGAATAGCCCAGCAAGTGTTGGAGCCCCCATTTCTGATCAAAGAATAATTGTGAACAATTCTGTTGAGCACTCTCCAGTAAATATCGACCCCAGCAACCCATAGAATGTCACGAATGGGCACAGTTAAATCACCTCCACCCTGATTTAAAAATTCATCATTTTCCCTTTATGTAACTGGCGGAGCAATTAAACAAGCTGGGAGCTAGCAAAGTTCCTGGCAACTCCTGCAGGAGTTCAGAAAATGAAGAAGGTGGATCCACAAGAGGCAGATCCACAGTTTATGAGGATTGGTCTGCAAATACTCCGATCAGATACAGGCCTCAGAAGGCTCTCTAAATGGCAGGACCACACCAAAATAAAAAGGAAGAAAAAAGATCGAATAAACTCCCTTACCTGCCATAACGACCATGAATGGTGCAGGAAAAGGCAGTACTCAGTAAGAGTCCCTAAACACAACCCCCGTAGTGGAAATCAGGCCGAAAAAATCAGGACCCGAAAGTGAGGCAGACCAAAAGCGGTACCACACTCTTCCCTATCCCCCGGGAACCATGTTTATCCCCTAGGGTTCCAGGAGCATGAGGAGATAAGGCCTGGTAGGTTAAACTCAAAAAAGGGCTGCAACCAAGGTGCTCCATGAGGCTACCGCCCAGAGCACGAGTGATCTGGCAGGCAACCGTCCCAAACATTGGTCTGGAACCACCTTGCCACTGGTCACACCCCTACACCCTCGAAGCAAGGAAAAGGCAAAACATCAAACAAATCAGGTACTTTAAACAGTTAAAGCATTGAGCAGAGATAAAATATTAAAACAACAGTCATGGTGTTTTAAAGAGTTCAAGTAGACAGTTCTTGAGATCTTCAGTGGCCTGATCAGGTGAATCAAAGGTAATCCACTGTCCATCCACAAAGGTTTGCAATCTAGCTGGGTAGAGTATTTTAAATTTGAATCCGGATGCAATCGGCTTGCTGACAGCTGGATGAAATGCTACTCTTTTCTGTTGGGTTTCACTTGGCAAGTCCTGAGAGATGCAGAGAGGCTTTCCTTCACAAGAGAGGGATTGTAACTCCCTCGATTTGACCAGGACGTGTTGTTTCTCGATGTAGCTCAAGAATTTTAGTATGATGGGTCTTGGGGGGTCTCCAACTGGAGGTTTCGGGTGCAGAGATCTATGAGATTTCTCAGTTTGATACGCTGAGTTGAAAGGTGAGAGCCTGACCACTTTCGCAAGAAATTTTTAAAGGTTACTTTAAAGGGTCCTTCTTTGGCTTCAGGCAAACCGAAAATGAGAAGATTGTCCCTGCGGCTGTGGCCCTCCAAGTCTTCAGTTTTAAGCTGAAGTTTGTGTATTTGTTGCTTTAATCTGGTGATTTCGGGGTCTGCTTTTTCTTGCCATCGCTCAAGAGAAGAGATGTGGGCCTCAGTGTCACCAAGTCTCCTGCCCAAATCAGACATGTCAGTCCGTAAAGATTTTATTTCGGCAGCTATATCTGAGAGGGTTTCCCAAAAAGGCTGGAGTTCTTGTAGGAAGTGGTCCTTGGTGAGAGGTATCACTGACATTGGTACGCCCATCTGCCCAGAAGAATGAGCTGGCTGTTGTTTAGATTTTTTGGATGCCTTCTCAGGCGAGGTGGGCAGTGTGAGTTTCAGCAGGTTCTGCCACATATCTGCCTCCATCCTTCCCAAAATAAGCCTGGCTGAGTAGCAAGAACATTACCACAGCAGCAGCAGGTAGATGGCTGTCAGTATTAAGGTTAATTTGCTGGCTTGAAGTCATATTGTTGCAGAATTTAAGCAAAATTGAGGCAGGGAAGTGAGAACTCCAGAGCTAGACTACCATCCAGCTTCAGGCATCACGTGATCTTCTTGTCCCTAGACTTCTGGTGTTTAGGGACACCAACCTGCATTGCAACTCTGAACCCCCCTTGTTCCTGACCTACCCTATTCTATCCCTCTCTTTCCTTGGTTCCTCCCTTCTTTCCCCACCTCCCTCATCCCTTCCCTCCTTCTGCTGTCTTGCATGAGGGTGAGCCCTATTGGCCTCCTCCAACAGGTGACTAAGGTTGCTCTGCACCCTGCTACCCCCCCCTCCATCAGGTTAAATGTAGATATTTAATCATAAAGTCCTCCAGCTTTTCCATCAGGATCCTTGTGCCCTTACTACTTAAGTGAAGCCTGTCGAGAGCATACAGGTCCTTGTTATCCAATGTTTCCTCCCAACCACCAATGTAACTGAAACCTTCCATCTCACACCACTCTGTAAGCTATTTGTTAAATTTGGTAATCTTTATCTTCCTTGCCCTACTACCCCTCAGGACCAGAAGCACCTCTGAGAAGGCTACCAACTTCCCTTCCACCCTGAAGATTCTCCACCTCCTTGAAACTCTCAGGCACTACCACCAACTCACACCCTGCAAGGTCATTTGTACTCAGGTGTATTATAATTTGAGTTTTCTCTCCACCCTGTCCTAAAACTGTGCTACTAGTGGTCCCACCCTCCTCGCCATTATCCCTGGCATGCATTCTACCCTCTTATGATTTGGCCCTTCCCCCATCTCACCCTATTGAAATTGAATCCCCAAGATCACCACCCTGCCCCCCTCAACCTGGACCCCCTCCCTTCTGCCCATACTGTTGCCCAGTCCCAACGCCTCCACCATTCCTTTCTGTCTCTCTTGCTCTCCCTCTTGATACCCTACACATGCTGTATCCTTCCCCTCCTCCTGAGTCTCACCTCCCACTGGCACACCCCCATCCCTCCCTTCTGTCCCCCCCAACCTGCCCCATCTTTTCTCTTCTGCCTCTCCTTTTGCCTATCCTGTCTTCTCCCATACCTACCACCTGTTCCCTGTTTCATCTACTCTCCCCCTCTCACCTGAACTCACAGCCATTCACCCATTCTCCATGCTTACCCTGACTCTCACCCACCTCTTACAACCTTTCTCCTCTTGCTGGCCCTTTCCTTATCACTACTGTCCCCCACCTCTCCCCGATTCAGTGGAAGGAATCTTTTCCTCACTGGTAATCCTGGAGATGCTCCCACAGAACTCTCTCCCCTTCTTACCTTACCTTTTCATTTTACTGCTATCCATTACCTCTCATTGGGCCTCCTCTGCTGTTGGTGGAGCCTGGGGACCTGATTAGCCTAGTATTCCCTCCTACTCCCCGCCCCCCCAGGCCACCCTCCATTCCTTGGTTTTAGGAGAAGGCAGCACAACCACCCCTATCACAGGAGGCAGAAGCACTAAAACAGCAGCATCCATATCGCTAGTGACCAAACCATCAGCCCCCCCCCCAAATTGCAAGTGGTCAAACCAGCACCCCTCCATCCCATTGCAAGAGGTCAAGCCAGCACCCCGGCATCTCCCCACTAGCAGCTACATCAGAAGTCCCTGCAGTAAGATTTTTTTTCTCTGTGGACCTGACTGATGACAGTGTTGACATGCACACTGTGTAATGTGATAGTCAGGCAATGGAGAAAGGACTCCCATATTGAGATTGAAGGACAACACAGTCACCTAAATGTTAAACATAGGGAGGAACTAGAAGCCCATAGAAATAATGTGGAAGCTGATGGGATGGCCACACCTTCTGTTCCCAGTGAGGTGCCACAGGTACAGAACAGAGGGAAGCAAACTCACAATCTTCTTGTTTGGAGGATGGGAGAATTGCAGTAGGATTCATGATCAAAGGGATCCTGAGGGACATGCTACAGGTGGGATCATTCTGAGTAAATAAATATCCACCTAGTTATATCGTAAATTCAATCCCAGAGCTTACCCATCACATTGCTGCACAGCATAAATGTTAGCAAACAAAAAACTCACTCCAAACTGCATAGATCCCATGCCATGGTAAAAAACAACAGGTACAAGAACAAAAAAAAAATAAAACAGGCACCAAGAAAAAAATGCACATACTCATGAATTCATATGAATAAAAAACAGATTTATTTCAGGACACAGCACAGACATGAAACCTGTGGTCACCTGGTATCTTGTCCATGCTGAGTCCTGAAATAAATCTGTTTTTACTGACCTGAATTTATAAGTATGTGCATTTTTTTCTCAGTGCCTGGTTTTTTGTTCTTGTACCTACAGCATAAATGCCAGGTCTCCTTAATTCTCTCCATTTCTGCTCTGTCCTGGCACTTTTAGTCTCCTAGTATATAAAACTGGTTATTGTAAACCACCATTATGATTCAGGTACTCAGGCAGTTGATAAGGCATGGAGGAGGCAGCAACAGTAGAGGAGGAGGCATCTGAGGACTCAGCTTAGACAGCAGTAGTAGAGAGGAAGAGGATGAGGCAGCAGCAGCAGATAAAGCATCTTAGGAGAAAATATCTGAGGTCATTCAGATAAGGCAGCAGCAGTAGAGCACCTAAGATGGAAGCAGCAGCAGACAAGGCAGCTAAGGAGTAGGCATCATGAGAACAGAGGCTTCACAGGATAGGTCATCATCAAGACAGCACTGCCTGCTGAACTGAGCTGAGCTGAGTAGGTTATGTCATGTGGGTGTACTTGCAGTTGAGACCTGTGGAAAGAAAGAAAAATACCATAAGACTAATGTTTTCCCTGGTATATTTAAGATAGTCAATTTACAGTACCTGTAAAAATGAAAAACGTTGATGGAATAGAATATGTACCTAGAATAGCCCAATGACCATGCCACAAAGTCCAAAAAAGACATCAGAGTGCCTGTCTTTGATAAGGACACAGTCAGTAGGGCACTGTAGGAGGAGTAGGACAGAGCTGTCAACATCACTGTTCAATGGAGGTGTGTGGGGATATCATCTGGGGAAAGAAAGGCACATAGCATAAGACACATGTATTCCCTGTCCATATTCAAGAGCAGTCAATTTACTTGTGAAAAGGAAAAAAGTTTACAGTATAGATTACTTACCCTGATTAGCCTGAAGGTCAAGCCCTAAGGCCCAAATGCATGACAACACCCATGTAAACAATGACTCAGTCAGCAGGACAAAACAAGAAATGGTCGAGGCAGGATGAGAAGGAGGTGTTAATCAGAAGCAGCTTCTTGCATTATTCACCATTTTTCATGTCTGGTTGATGGCTTTCTTGATGAGTCTGTTGTTCAGACTCCTAATGTCCTTTTTCCATCCCTTAATAATATCTTGATTCTTCTTGAGGTGACAATTTTGTATATAATTTTGGTTTTCTGACTAGTGTACTGTGGTACTTTTACACATTCAGTGCTGTTGTTTTCAGTGGTGTGACACATATACCAATGGTGATGGAGTGGACTGTGGCATCGACTGCTGTTGGTGACATGCAAAACATAGAAACATAGAATCTGACGGCAGATAAGGACCGCTTGGCCTAGCCAGTCTGCCCATTTCCCTACCTACTGGATAAGCTGCAGATCCTAGTTAACCAGCAGCCTACTTCTTCCTACCCCCACCCCCCAGAATTGCCTTATGACTATCCCATGCATGCTTGAATTCCACCACTGATTTTGACTCCACAACCTCCTCCGGAAGGCTGTTCCATGCATCCACAACCCTCTCTGTGAAAAAATACTTCCTTAAATTACCTCTGGTCTTTGACTCTGGCATAGCACATAAGGGAGACTTTGCTATACCATGTTTTTTCTACTTCTTTTCGACTGTTATTATTTAGTTTATTTAATTGAGAATTGACAACCGGGAAAGGCACCCTGAGCCAAGGCTCGTTTCCAGGTGCAACCTGGAGGCAGGGAATAGAGGATACAAAATACATACCACAGACAGAGTTCATAGCACAATAAAGTGCAATCAGAGAACATGATTAATATAGGGAATAAGTGCAAAATGAGAAAACAAGGCAGGAGCAACAAATTTGGTGTTTCAACCACACTTACACTGGGTTATGATACAATTACAAGGAAGATCATCAGGGAGAGGGATTATAGACACAAGGGGAGAGAAGGAGTTTCAGATGATACCTGAGGGAAACGGGAGAGGCAGTGAAGTGAAGGGAATGGGGTGTTGGTTCCAAAGTGGTAGGAGATGATATGAAAAGGCTGATTGCCCAGCAGTGGAATGGGGATGAGGAAAAGCAAAGGGCAGACAGAGTTGTAGATGGTATCCTGTCTGGCAAGGGAGGCAGAGGGGGCAGTGCCATAAACCATGTCCCCAGAGTCAAAGACCAGGAGCACCATTTTGGTCACAAGCTCACAGTGGACCTGCAGAGACCCCAATTTTTATTGCGGTATAAGGCACCAAGTTTAGGGTGGAGCTTGGCATAGATGGCATCAATGTGGGTAGAGATGTCAAACTTACTGCCTAGTCACACATGGAGGTACTTGAAGGATTGAACTGCTTCAAGAAGGTTGCCATCCAAGGTGGAGAAGATGGGCAGGGTTGGAAGTCTGACCAGTTTCTGGCTGGTGCCTAAGTTCTTTTTCTGTGTTGACCTAGATTTGGTTTAATTGGAACCAGTGCAGGACATTGTGGAAGTCTTGCTGGAGCAGACCTTCCATGGCAAAAGTTGAGAGACTGGAGGTGCAGATGACTGTGTCATGTGCATACATGTGAATATGTAAACTGGTGCTGGTTCAGTGGTACTGAGAGCTGAGGTGCTGGATGCCACACCTCACACTATGTTGGTGATCCAGTTTCTGATGCAGACTCGGGTCATCTGGGTTTAGCCAGGGAGGGGGAAAATTGAGACTCCAGAGGACTGCTGTCCTTCTCCTGGGGAGGGAGGGCTTCAGTGCCCAGTACTCAACTGGCCCCCAGCATCAACTAGAGGTGAGGCAGGCTGGGGCTGATGGCATGGGGGAGAGAACAGCAGCTGCTGATGCACTGGTCCGTGCATGGAAGCATGTGTGGGGACATCTGAGTGGCACTTCATGCTGCCTCTCTGAGGAGAAAAGCAGAAAATGGAGAACTGAACTGCCACTGACCCAACCACCTAGTATCCCTGTGCTATCCTCCTCACCATCAAATACCAGGGCCATGCTGCACTTCATATGAATGTAAGTCCCAGATGAATAGTGGGGGAGCAGGGCTGGGATGGCCAGCATCCAGAGGGTGACTTGGGCTCTGGAGAAAAAAAGAGCACTACTGAGGAAAAAAATATGCCAGTTGACACAGGCCAAGGGAAGACTGTTAAGGGAGATGTGTGCGATCAGTTCACATACTCAGTACAGAGTACAATATGTACACAATGGCATATTAATGTAGACATCACTTTTTGGAAATATTTTATGAAATTGTACTAAGGATCATGCAGCACACTGACACTGATTATTACATACTGATACAGACTGACAGCAGCAGTATCACATCCCTGAGGTAGCTGTCACTCAGCAGTGCACTTCAGCCAGGGAGGGTTGATATGGAGTTAAGGCCCCAGTGATCCATATAGCTGGGCCAGGAAGTGGGGATATGGTGACATGTAGGCCAGTTGAGGCATGGATCACTAAACATATCACAGGGAAGGAGTTGGAATCAAGAGAAAAATAACAGTGGAGAAAAACACTCCCTACTGCCTCCATTTCTGCTCAATGAGCCTGAACAGAATATCCCTAACTACAGAGTATATCCATGATTTCAGGGTACTATATATATCCCTGATTACAGAGAATGTGTCTGGAAAGAAGGCAAGAAGGGGGAAAATCAGGAGATATAGTGGAAAAATATTCTTCAGTTAAAATTTGTACAAGTGAGAAATTAAGAATGAGACATAGTGCATCATCATCTTTGTGTAACTTACAGTAATACAAACAGACCACTCCTCAGTGCAGCTAAGCCCCTGCCAAGCATATTTTAAATCAAGGATGGAAATGAGAAAGGAAAAGTGTGGCCCACCAGGAACTTGAACCCAGATCCCTGGTAATACCGTTCCAGTGCTCTAACCATTAGGCTGTGGGCTCATATGGTCAGCAGGCCTTAGGTTTTCCTTAAATCCACACAAATTCCACACTTTTCCTTTCTCATTTCCATCCTTGATTTAAAACATGCCTGGCAGGGACTTAACTGCACTGAGAAGTGGTCTGTTTGTATTTCTGATATGTTCCTAAGTTGCAGGATTGCACAACACTTGAGAAAGTAATTTGAGTGGATTTAAGGAAAGTCTAAGGCCTACTCACCATGTGAGCCCATAGCTTAATGGTTAGAGCACTGGAACGGTATTACCAGGGTTCTGGGTTCAATTCCCTGCGGGCCACACTTTTTCTTTCTCATTACCACCCTTACTTTAACTTACAGTGAGTGACAGTCTGCTGCCAGTATTAACAGTGTGCAGACATAGTGTTTCATATTTAAAATCAGTACAGCCTAATTAAGCTGCATGGTGAAACCACCCTTCCCTTCTTCAAGTGAAGATCTGTCTCCTGGTGGAAAGTCTTGCTTTGTGACTGAATCATTCATCTCTATAAATATTTCCTCTGATTCATTATCATTACCCCCCATTAGCAGACATATTGCAGCTGCTCTGTTTTTGAGAATGAGCTGAGAATTCAGTTTGATGACAGTAATAGAGATGGGCTAAGTGGCCTCAAATTGCTCGGCAGAGTGATTCACAGAGTGAAGGCAAATTTGCGGAGTGCTCCACAATGTGAAGCGCAGTACTCCGCATTATAATGGGTACTACGAAGTCCATTGAGGACAATGACTTTGCGTTACTCCTTCTTCCCAAACCACTACTCCACCAATTTATCAAATCAAATCAAATCAACTTTATTTTTATAGCACCTTTCAAATCCAAGGCGCCGTACATAAAAACATATACATAATAATAAAAATTTAAAACAAACGTTAAAACATATCAACCATAACTAAATAAAAGCTAAACTAAATAAATATGTTTTTAAACCAACTTTAAAACTATCGACGGTTGGGCATTCTCTCATTTATAGTTTATAAGGCGAAGTACATTGAAAACAATGTACTTCACCTCACTTCACCTTGTTTTTAAGCTCCAAAGGCAAATTATGCAGTGATTCATGGGATTTCCGGTCACATGGGCTCTAGATTGTTCTGCACAGCTTCAGTCGGGGTAGTGTATGTAGGAAAGTATAGGAGGCAGTCTGCTCTGAGAGCTCTCTGTGATTCAAACCTTCTAAAAGCTATTAAAAAGCCTTTTTGAGTAATTTATTTTGCTGAAACTTTAGCTCGTTGATTGCAGGAAACCCTCCTGTGCTCATATCATCTAGCGTTTATTGTTTGTGCATGGATTTTGAATGTTAATGCACAACATTCAGTCTGTGTACTGAGAGACAGTGAAAATGTGCTTTGGGGGAGGGCCATATCTGTGGTGTAGGTAGATTAACTTGGAGAAAAAGACAGTTCTTTCTGTTTTGGTGATATTTTTCTTGTATAACTGTGTTAATGTACACACAGTAATATTTTCAAAAATTCTTGACATTTGTTTGCTGATTGTTGTGGTGCAGCAGTGCATAAATTTAGTTTGTTTAAAACACGTGGTTATATTACTGAAGTTTTCAATTTGCTATGCATTACTTAGTGTGTGTGTGAGAGTATGTGTGTGATGCATGTTATCAAATCGGACACCTTTTATTGTGCCACATTGTAGTTTCAGCAAAGTGAACCTGCTATCCAGTGCAACTGCGTGATTTTTGTACTTTGTGGTATCTTTACTGGTACTAGTACTAGTGACTGTTACTGCAGTACACTGCCCCCCCCATGGCCTGCCCCAACCAGTAAAAATATTCTTTTCCAGATCTGAGTTTCTGATGGTGAGCACTGGTTAGGTGTTGTGCTTTTGCACCTGCATCTCTTCAGTGCACAGCGTAATCTTAATCTGTCTGTGCATTGCATCTCTTTAGGGCCCAATCTCCATCTGTAACTTAAGTCACAGTTGTTTCTTTGGCTTCCCTTCAGAGTAATGGACTGGTGTGGTGCATATCTCTGCATGAACATTATACTCATTATTATGCATTTTTAAGTCAGGGCCATCATCACAAGTTGCACGTGATACAAATCACGTTCTTCATCATCAAGGTCACAAATGCAGTCACGGTTCACGATCACGTCATGAATCACAAAATACATTTTTTTACTAGTTACTTGAATGTATTGTAATCCTGTTTTGTAGTATCTCTCCAGGCTTCACCACCCCACCACTGTACTCATTAATAAGAGTTTTTAAATTGGGGAGTTTTGTGTTACAGCTCATCAGGGAAGTACAGCCATAGGCATTCGTGTTCCCATACAGTTTCATATTGGTTATCTCACACCGAATCACATTCTTCATCATCACGGTCACAAATGCAGTCACAAATTATGATGCACGAATCATGATCACATCACGAATCACAAAATGTATTTTTTTACTAGTTACTTGGATGTATTGTAATCCTGTTTTGTAGTATCTCTCCAGGCTTCACTACCCCACCACTGTACTTATTAATAAAAGTTTTTAAATTGGGGAGTTTTGTGCTACAGCTCATCGGGGAAGTACAGCCATAGGCAATCACATTCCCATACAGTTTCATACTGGTTATCTCACACCGAATCACGATCATCATCTTGGTCACAAATACAGTCACAAATCACGATTCATGAGCACATCATGAATCACAAAATGTATTTTTTTACTAGTTACTTGCATGTATTGTAAGCCTGTTTTATAGTATCTCTCCAGGCTTCACATAATCACCACCACTGTACTCATTAATAAGAGTCTATAAATTGGGGAGTTTTATTATACAGGCTTAGCTCATTGGGGAAGCGCAGCCATAGGCATTCGTGTTCCATCCTATACAGCATGTGAGTTACAGTGCTGTAAGTAGTGGTGGGTGAAGTGTCCCCAATTTGATCCGTGAAGTGATTCACAGAGTAACGCGGAATCCGAAGAGTACTCCACAAACCACAACGTGAAGTGGGGTACTTCACTTCATAATGAGGAATGCGAAGTCCATTGAAACCAATGACTGCAATATTCCACCTTCCCCAAACCACTTCTCCACCAATTTTAAGGTGAAGTACATTGAAATCAATGTACTTCACCTCATTTTGCCTTGTAATTGAGCTCCAAATGAAATTCTGCAGTGATTCATTGGATTGCAGGTCATATGGGCTCTAGATTGTTCTGCACAGCCTCAGTTCTGGCGTGGGATGTGTGTGTGTAGTGGTAGCTGAAGACAGTTTGCTCTCAGAGCTCTGTGATTCAAAACCTCTAAAAGCTGTTTAAAATGCCTTTTTGAGTCATTTTTTTGCTCAAAATTTAGTACATCGATTGTAGGAAACCCTTCTGTGCTCATATCATCGAGTGTTTATTGTTGTGTGTGGATTTTGAATGTTAATTTAGAACAGTCAGTCTGTGTACTGTAAAGTGTGCTTTGGGGGAGGGGCGTATTTAACTGTGAGAAAAAGGCAGTCTTTCTGTTTTGGTTATATTTTTCTTGTATAATTGTGTTATTTTCAGTAATTCTTGAAATTTTTTTGCTGATTAGTGTGGTGCAGCAGTGTATAATTTGTCTGTTTAAAACATTTGGTTATATTACTAAAGGTTTTCAATTTGCTACACATTACTTGTAGTGTGTGTCCGAGTGTGTGTGCGATGCATGCAATAAAATCAGACACCTTTTTATTGTGCCACAGAGTAATTGCAGCAGTGTGAACCTGCTATCCACCACACCTGCATTAATTTTTTGTACTGCTTTATGGTATCTTTACTGGTAGTGGATTGTTACTGCCGTGCACTAATCCCCCAACTGGCAAAGGGTATTCCTTTCCAGATTTGGATTTGTGACTTGTGAGCACTGGTTAGGTGTTGTAGTGCCTTTTTTGTATGCATCTTTTGAGTGTGCAGCACAATCTTAATCTGTCTGTGCTTTTGCAATACACCATTAATTCTGGGAGACTGCATTTCTTGTTATGCTCTAATTTCAGTTGGTCAGCACTGGAAAATTTTCTGGACACAAGACAGTAGCATTTTGGGGATGCACATTAATTCTGGTGACTCTGTGTGTGACCACTGCGTGCATGACTGAGTTCGCCATTAATTCTGGGAGACTTTACATTTCTTGTTATGCTCTCATTTTACTTTGTCAGCACTGGGGAGTTTTCTGGATACAAGACAGTAGCACTTTGGAGACGTACATTAATTCTGGAGACTGTGTGTGTGCAGTGTGCTATACTGCCTCCCCATGTGATAAGTTGGTCCACTGATCAGTAATGACTGCCCGACCACACTGAACATTCACTCCACACTGACACTGGATGGGGCAGGTCAGGTACTTAATGATGACCAGTGCCAATGCTGGCCAATCTGAAACCCTAGAACTCCAGTATATGAGGGGTACCTTAAAGGTATGCATCAATCATGCTTTCTGCAGTGCACAAACAAACATATTCATCTGACTCCTCCTCCTTCTTTTCAGAATAATCCTCCAACCTCATTTGTGATAATGCTGCCCACAAAGGATTCATTTATGTCTGTGTGTAGTTTTCACTGACTGTGATAATGCTAATACCTTAGGTGACCTGTCACTAGCGCCAGCTCCTGTTTGAGTTGCAAATTTCAAAAGCTGACTTTGAGTTAACTGTGCCCCATGTAATCTCCAAACAAGCAGACCAGATCAAGTTATTAACTCTGTTACAACCAACTTCAATAATGGTTAACAACCCCCTTTTGCATTTGGGGTCCAGCATAGTGGCACTCCCAAATTCGGATGAATGCAAGATAACATAAATTTGAGGATTACAATCAAACACCTGCAGCAAGTGCTTCATGAAGGCAAGACAGACAGATTCACTACTTGCTTCAAACTGAAGCTGGATATTCAGTAGGGCCTGCCTCAGCACTCGAAGAAGGGGGGTGATCTGACCTATACAGGCAGAGTCTCCACTCACTGCCTGCATTGCATGATCAAATGGCTTGAGAACCATAATCAGGCTGTCCATCAGTTACCTCTTCTCTGTATTAAGAGGCATTGCCACTTCACCACTTTCCTTTCCTTTCTACTGTGTAACAGCATGTATTCAGACAGAACTTTGTACTGTTCATACAAATGTTCCGTCATGTAGAGGGTGGCATTCTGTCTGGTGGTGACTTCAGCCTTCAAGTGGTACCAAGTCAGGTTGTTCTGAATTTGCAGCTGTCTGGATGATCACGGGCCTTCCCAGATCTGACCATGTCTACGGTGGCAAACAGAAGTGCCTTCAAGTCTTCTTGATTTAGAAATTCTTTAAATTCTTGAATGACAAGATAGAGGCAATGTACCAAACATGGCACCCTGTCTCCCCCCCCCCAGCATTTATACATTTCACCATATTAGAGCTGTTATTACTTGCAATGAAACCAGCTTTCAGTGACATTGGATGTAACAAATTGTCAGTCATCCCCAGAATTACTGTCATGATTTTCTTCGCCGTGAGTATGCCTATTGTGTTTTTCATTGTCAGTGTGGCATGTTGGCAAATCCCAAAGCTGATGCTGCAGTGACACTTGGACTACACACAATTGCTGCCTGACTCATAAGTTACCCCAGGCACTTGAGCACAATGTGCTGTAATAGAAATACATGTGCTCTGTGCTGTCTCCCTACTGGTCCTCATGTCAGTACCTTAATGTATGTAGCTAGCAGCTGAATTCTGCAAATAATAAAAAAGGTGATGAATAGGTACAGTTTAATACATTCGGCCATCTATGTTTGTCCTTGGGAGAACTGACATGGTCAGCCACTCGCTAAACGGTGCCACTAGTTCCCCTTAGTTTTACTGTTTTTTTGTAATTTAATATACTTTATTTATTGGACACAAGTGAGCACAAGAATTTTAACATAGGTATGTCACAATGAGCAAGACCAGGTGTATATAGCTGTGAGCCATTGGGTACATTAGCTCTATTTCTAACTTGTAATAACTAACATTTTATCATATTACTATACCCTCCACCCTCAAACCCACCCACCCACCCTCCCTTCCTCCCTCCTTGCACAGGATCTTCATTTGAGCAAATCAAAATATGTCAGCATCATGGTATAGGGTGATCCATACTGCCCTCTGGATCCCTGATAGGAGTATACCTTAGTTAGGCAGTAGGACCAACTATGATCATGTTAGTACTCACAGAGGATGGTACCTTTTATGCATTATAAGCAAGGCAGTGCATGAGACTATCTAGGAATGGAATAAAGAGTATAAAGCTTGCCCCATTTTTTTATCAAAGCTGGCTGGAGTATGTCTAAGGAAGGGTATCATCTTATTTCTGAGTTGATGTGATGGTGATAATGCCACTTTCTGCAGTTCACTCTCTCTCCACCCACTGCTACTCATTTCTGATGAGCAAGCTACATTGCTGAATGTCTTATTTTAAGGTGAGTACATTGTCCACCAGTCCCAACATGACTTCTGTTTTTATCATTCCTAACTGTAGTATGGCACAGTTAGCATATGGCCACAGTATCATTCTCAGTATCCAGAATATTGAAATCCCATACAAGTGATTTAGACACTCTGGGCTTTACATAATGCAGAGGAACGGTTCTTGGTGATGGAATATTTTCTATTTGTGTATGTGCTGAACTTCTCACTGCTGAAATAACCGGTTTATCAGAAAAATTACCACAATTAAGAGAGGCAGATTTTTCAGCTGTGGTATTATCACCACCACCACTATCAACGCTCATATCAACACCACTCTTTCTCTTCTTCCCCTCTGGTCCCACAAGGGAGCTTCATACTATAATCATCATAACCATCATTCTCTGCCACTTCCTTTGGCTCTAACTCTTTAAAAATGTTACCCACCAGTGCAACAGTCAGTTATTTTTCCTCATCTACTACCTCCTCTGCAAATGGATCCAGTTCGTGCTGTGCAATACTAGCCCCAATTTTGCCTCAGAGTTGCTTTGGTTCTGCACCAGCAGCACCCATACCTTTATCTACCTCTGCCAAGCTAGGGTCAACATTTTTCTTTCACCCTGATGTCCATCTCATGCTGCCACTGCTGCTTCCCTCAAGCAATAGACCCACTTCATTTGATGCTGAAAAAAGCTTAGCACTAATAGTATTCTTATTACCTTGGTGATTATCTGAGTAGAAATAATAGCTTTTCCTGTTTCTTCTGATGAAGTTGCCCTGTTTGAGGCTAACTTCGTCTTTTTAACAACTACTAAAGTTCCTCCCATTTTGGAGCCATAACCACTTTGTCTTCAAGCCGCACAGCCTCTCCTCAGTCTCTTCCTTTCCTACCACTCTTAAATGAAGAAGAAGAAGAAGAATCAGCATTTATATAGTGCTTTCATACACATGGTATGTCAAAGTGCTTTACAAGCAATGCTAGACTGGTAGTGAAATGACTGAACATGTAGTAGCAGCCATTTCACACATCAACACCCACAAACAGCCTTGGGCAACTGCATGACAGCACCAGAGATGAGTAGAAGGTACCTCGGTTTAACATCTTATCTGAAGGACAGCACACCCCAACAGTACAGCTCCCCCCTAATACTGCACTTGGTTGCCAGTATTTATGTATGAGCCCAATCCCAGTGCTGGAGTGAGCTGTGCATCAAAAAATAAGAACACAAGCAAATACAGTATATCACAAAAAATATCTGTAATCCTCCTTTCTCCAATAAATAACAAAGTAACAAAATATAGAGAAATACCATATAAATCAAAAGACATACAATTATGAGAAAATACTGAAAAGTAAACTTCTTTGTTGAGAAACAAAAACAATGCTGGTGCAATTTCCCCTTCCCTGTGTCTGAGGCCCCACACAGTATACAGCAGTAGTGTGTGTGATTAAGTTCACACACCATAGATATATTTACAAATACAGACAACTGTAAAAAAAAAAAAAAAAGAACTCCACGGAGCTTCACAACTATCTAGAGACTAAGAATGTCAAGGTGGCTTTTCCAAAAAGCTGCTATATTGAAGATAAATCATTGTAATTTGCAAGGAATATCAGAGAGCAGAGCTCACTCCTTCACTGACTCTAAGGACTACACTGAACATGCACCAAGATTGCCTTTACTTCCATTTCACTGTCCTTTGTGACCAGAGTAGGGACAAGTCACATGGTATACTCTAAGGGAGTGTGACAGGTGAACTTCACAGTGAACTTCATCAGTGAAGTTTTAATTTGTATGCTTTCCAAAATTGGCATCACTATGCAAAGTGGCAGTTGAATATGAGAAATACATTCACAAAGTTGCTCTACTTCACAAATTTTTAGAACTTCACACACCACTTTACTTAAATAATATTCCCCTGAGCTCTGCTGCTCTTCTTTTTACTGCTCACTCAGCAACTCCTAATACCTCACTTTATTCTCTTTTTCCTGCTGAGAGTTCCACTCTGACCATTCAATACTCTTTCTATGGGCTGCTGGGTTGTGTGCCCTTCTCTGGCCACCCAGCATCACCATTATCCCTTGTCTGCCATGTATGTTATCTGTAAGGCTCCGAAGCTCTGGTGAAATGAGGTTCATGTCCCCTAAAAGGTTAGGATAGGACAGATGAAGCTGGATGGAAAAGCAAGAAACTTACTGAGGGACTAAGATGCAAAAGCTTTATTTATGGAGGATGGAAGGAACAACAGGTAACTATTTTTCTACAGTGCTACAAGACAATACAACAAGTAAGGAAAAATAACACAATCAGGACCAACAGTTGGCCTAACTAATAGTAGTGGGTTAATCATTTCAGTCCAAGTCTTGAGTGCACTTCGCAGAGATGAAGAGGGCATGGAGATCCGACAAGACAACTGATGAACCAAGCTTGGGCTTCATATTACTATGGAAAAATTCGGTTTTCCGGCCCAGTTTATCAAATATGTGTTTGCTTTATACAGGGACCCAAAGGCCAAAATATATTGTAATGGGGTATTTTCTGCAAGTTTTTTGCTTAATTCTGGGACCAGGCAGGGTTGCCCCCTGTCGCCTCTTCTATTCAATTTGTATCTGGAGCCTCTCCTCACCAGAGTGAGATTAGATTCCAGGATTATGGGTATTAGAGTCGGGTCACAGGAGCTTAAAGTCTCAGCATATCGGATGACATCTTGTTGCATGTTGCTCAGCCAAATAGCTCAATCCGAAGCGGTGCTGGAAATCATTGGAGAGTATAGCAGACTGTCTAATTACAGGATTAATGTGGGAAACCCAAATTTTTCCGCTGAATATGAGAGTGCATAGGTCGGAGGTGTTGGAAATGGTATGCAGTGGACTCGCATATGCTGAAGTATTTGGGTATTTATCTGGCCAGATCGGCTCAGAAATTAGTCAATCTAAATCTGAGCGCCATTAGAAATATATTATTAGCAGGATCTGCAAAGGTGGAGCGGATTGCCGATATCGCTCTGGGGCCGGATTAGCATAGTTAAAATGAATATCCTGCCTAGGATTTTTTATCCACTCAATATGCTTAATGTTTTGCTACCCCTAAATTGGTTTAGAGAACTGCACTCATTAATCTCTGACTTTATGTGGAGAGGGAAAAGGCCCCGTAGGGCTTATAGTAAGCTGGCGGCCCCCAGGGAGAGAGCGGGTCTGAGACTTCCACATTTCGGATTATACTACTGGGCAAGTAATCTGTGCAAATACTTGAGATGGGTGGTTCCTGACAGCAAACTTGACTCTTTGCCCTATGTTCCCTCGTGGGTTAGATTAGAGATAGAGGTGATCAGGGAGGCAGGATTGGACCCGATCGTGTTGCTCTATTCCACTCCCAGGAGGCTGCCCCCTAGGTTGGTTACTAATCCAATAGTAAAATTTTGGCGTATACATAGGCGTATACATAGGCAGATTTGTAGTAAGCTTGGTTATATCCCGGATAGGGACATGCATCAACCACTATGCCAAAATCCGAATTTGAGGATTGGGGGGAAAATGATTTTGGGTAGATGGATTCCCCAGTTGGAAGGACTGCGAATTGAGGACCTAATGGAAGATAGTCGCATACTCCCAATTAGGGTGATCCTGGCAAAGTACAATATAGATGTTAAGAAGGTCTTTAAATTATACCAAGTTACTCATTTGTTGACGCAAGTGGGGATCAATCTCCGGGAGGGGCGTGTGGACGGGAAGTGGTTTGAGTCATTAGCGCAAGTGGTGTGGGAACCACATGCAGTCTCTAGAGTATATAAGAAACTTCTCGACCAAGTTCTTGTGGATTTGGACCACAAACCTAGATATTGGATTAATTGTTTGGGGGGAGGTTGTCTGGAAGCAGATGCACAGGTATGTTAGACAGGACAGGCTGAGGGTGATGCAGTTTCACTTCTTGAATAACTTATTCTGGACCCCTTCCAAGCTATTTAAGGTGGGTAGCAGGCCGGAACAAAATTGTTCCCGTGTCGTCAGGCAGTGGGGGACTTGTATCATATTTTGGGAGGTGTCCACCGATAAAGCAGTTGTGGATGCAGATTAAGCAGAGGGCAGACCCACTGTTGGGTATTGATCAGTATTTACCCCTGATATATGTTTGATAGGGGATTACTCTGGCATCATGTTTATAGCGTAGATTTTACATGGCCCTGATTTCATGCTCGCTTAAAAAGGTAGTCTTGCGACACTGGATGACTGACTCACCAATTACGTATATGGAATGGCTACAGGAGATGTTGTCTAATTTAAACATGGAGAAATTGGGTGCGGGAAGGGACAACAGGTTTCACATATATGAAAAGATTTGGAGCCGTTTTCAAGCGCTATACCTTCCCTAGGTGTAGCCAGAACGAATAAAGCAGGAGGAGGGATGATGGTGGGTGAGCAGATCTTCCTTAAGGGTATGATGTAGTGGGGGGGGTGGGTCAGTCCAGGGGAAGGGGCGGTTTCGTTATTGTGGAGGGCTGGGGAGAGAAAATTGGTGACTTGATTTGATTTTGTCAATAGTTACGATAGAACAAGATGTGTTTGTTTTTTCCTATGTGTAGTGTATCTGATATGAGATTTTATCACAATAAAATTTTGAATTTCAAGCTTGGGCTTCATGATGCGTTGTCTGATCAGCAGTTAGGAACTGACCTGACAAAGCACTTTTCATAAACAGGACATAACAGGGCATACCCTGGACAAACAGAAAATGGAGAAGAACACTGCTAGCTGGACGTGAAGAACTTGGCAATCCCCTGTAACTCCTGCCAAGAAGTTGGAAGTCCTGGGTGACAAGAAGTTGAAGTCTCCTAGTTGAAGAGATGGTTCACTGGATGATCTGCAAACAATGACCACTGATAGGCCACTCCCAGGTCACCTCCCAACAGAAAGGCTACTGGTGATGCAATCTTCAGCACAGCCTCTGCGAGCATCATGGTATGCGTATGACTTGTAGATGGGTGTCAAAATAAGAAAATAGTCAGACACAATGGCAGCTGTGGTCCTTCACTTTTGAGCCAGGATGGCTCCTAAACTGACTCACATCTGGATACCTGACTAGTAGCTCTCCACAGCTTACTACTGTGGAACTGATGCTGGAACACCATGGCAGAGATTCAAGGGTTGAAAGTAGGTATGCTAAAGATGGAGGAGTGGCAGGGGATCTCCCTAGGTCAGAGCTGAGTGCTGAAGGAGCTGGTTCTGGCAATTGAAGTGAAGACTGGCATCAGCAATAATAAAGCCTGAAAGAAGAATCACTAGCCCATTGAATGACTGAAGGCCCTAACACTTGAGTCGAGGGTGACTCCTAGGCTGACTCACTTAGTGGCTCTCACTGACGGCTAGCTACTGTACCTCTATGACCAGCCCCAAACATCTTGGTGTTTCACATCACTCAGGGAAGAGTCACAGGAGAGACACCACAGGAACATGCTGCAGGAATCAAGGTTGAATAATAAATAATTTATCCCACCAAGTGTAGTTATTGCCTCTGGTTGCACATCACGGAAGCATGGGGCACCTTGTACGCAAGAGACACAGTCCAATGACATAGTTCGGTTTATGGACAGTGCAGTTCAGTTCATAGGAAAAAGAGTTCAGTCTCTAAGGGGGTACTAAGCATGCTATTGTAAAGTCTGAGTCTATAGGGACAATTACGTCAACTCATTTCAGGTCATGGTGTGGGGGGGGGGCTTTGAGCAAAGCTATAAGACAATCCACAAGGGAAGTCATAGAGTTTGGAACTATTTGGTTTTGAAAGCAGCACAAGGGAAGTCACAGAGTTTGGAACTGTTTGATTTTGAAAGCAGCACAACTTGGATTTGAAAGCAGCATAAGGGAAGTCACAGAGTTTGAAACTATTTGGTTTTGAAAGCAGCACTATTTGGTTTTGAAAGAAGCACAAAGGAAGTCAAGAGTTTAGTGGGCTCTTGTCTGGACTTTGGGGGCTGCAGTGTCTTATTGAATACATGGACTATACTTGTGCCTGCTGGGTGCAGGCTTCCTGGTGCTGACTCTGCCCTTTGCTGTATTCAGCCAATAAGGAGCATCTTTGGGAGGAGGGGGCATGTTGTATCCATAGTTTAAGGGTCCATTTCCCAAGCAGTCCTCTGTTGTGGTCCTCACAAAAGGGCCACAGCTTAAAGGCATCATACTGTGGGTGTCAGCATGGGGCCACAGTCAGCAGGAGACTCGGCACTTCAGTAAGGTAATTATTTTATATATCAGCTGTTAATATGGGACTATTAATTGTACAATGTATTAAGGTGTTCCTGCAAGGTGTCAGTGTGCATTGGTTATAACTGTATGTTCAAGAAGGCAAAACTGTTAGTGTAGGTTGTGTTTGGATTGCATAATACTGAATATGGTAAAGTATAGCCATACTGTCCAGTAGATTAATCGTAATGTTCTGAGGTAGCAAAGTGCCCTTATAGCATTGGTATTATTATCTAGGGCATTGCAGATGATGTGGTTTAATAGTTAATGTTCATACCTATGTGTGATCTAGCGTAGGTTGAATAAACAGGACTCTGTGGTATAATAAGAGGATTAAGTAACACTAGTGAGAGAGTATGAGGAAGCAAAGGAACTGGAGTAAGCATCAATATGAATGGGAGGCACAAAGGTGGAGTGGAGGCGGAACTAGCATGAGGCAGGGGGGAGAAAGGAGGGTGGTCAGTTGTAATGGGTGTGGGGCCACTATCATCCTAGGTATAATGTGGAGAGCAGAAGGTTGTCAAGTGTGTAGACAGCTTGGGTAGATAAAGGAGGAGATAGGGAGATTGAGATGGGAAGTGGGAAGTGGAGGGATGGGCTGGGGGGAATCTCATACATGGAATGGTCAGTGGTTGCCATCTTCTAACAACATAGTAGGTACTCTCAGGGCAGAACCAAAGAGAAAAACACATGGATTAGGGGCATTCTCACCAAATGTTCAGCAAAGAAACAGGGTGGATAACTAGCATGAAGTGAAGGGTAGAAGAATGGCAGGAGAGGTTTCAGGGCAAAGATAGCGGAGCAGGGATAATGGAGGGAAATCACAAATTGGACTTGTCAAGGGGCAGGATTCCTCAAATAGGTTAGTTATATTGTCAGGTTTGGATGAGTAGGGAGAAGACAAGGTAGCCATGGATCAGGAAGGAGTGGAGGCTAGGAACAGAGTCAAGGGAAAGAGTGGGCCAGGTTTGGTTGTGGTGAGGTGGATCAGTGGCAGTGGTGAAAAGGATGCAAGATACATGGGGGGGAGGAGGAGACACCAAGTCTAGGATGGATGACCAGTTAAGAGGGGAAAAGAGAGGTCACCAGGGAAGACAAAGCAGAGCATCAGCAGGGTGGAGGGGGAAGTAGGTGTATAGGAAGAAATTGGCCTCTGGGATGTGCTCAGCAAGATGTGCATAATGAAATGGGGGGAGGACATGAGGGTTGTTATACTGGGAGACTCAATAATAAAGGGTGTGAGATGGGGGAGTTGTGCAAAGAACAGCAATAGGTGGGTAGCGTATATGGCAGGCATTGCTGCAGGGAGGGTAGGGCCTCTTTTTCTAAAGTGTGTAGGACAGGATAGAGAATTACCTCACATAGTGGTGCATCCAGGTACTAATGACCATGCAGGGTGTGAGGTAGAGGAGGTTCAGGATAGGTTTAAGGTGATAGGGAAGATACTGTATGTAAGCAGGCATCAAAGTCTGTTTCTTTCTTGGAGGTTATTCCAATTCCTAGGGCAAGCACTGTTAGGAAGCAGAGGATTGAGAAGTTCAACACTTGGCTGAGGGAGTGGTGTGAGCCTAATGGGTACTGGCTGGTGGGTGAGTGGGAAAGACATGGCAAAATAAGAACCCTTATGCACCGAACATTCTGCAATTAAGTAAAGTAAGAGGAATATTTAACATATAAACATAATTTAAACTAAAGTTGGGGGGGCCAAAGGTGTGCTTCATTCATAGACACCAGTAAATGGGGGTCATCAGGCCTACCCCCCACTACATCATCAGTTGGAGGAGAGGGGTAATGGTAGTGGGAAGTTTTGGAACCCCAGGAGGGGAGGGGTTGCAAAGGGTAGATGTAGAATAAAGAGGTACAGGGGTCAAGATGGAAGGTGATATCCTTGAATGCAAGTAATCTGACAAATAAAATGGCAGATCTTCAGGCACTAATGGTGGAAGGAGGGATGGACATAGCAGCCATCACAGAGACATTGGCATCCGGATACCATGATTGGGACCTTGTGATCCCTGGGTACAACCTGTGCCAGAAGGACAGGGAGAGGGGGAGGGGTGGTGGTGTAGCCTTATTCATAAGGGAAGGAATAATATGCTCCAGGGAGGAGGAGGAGGAAGGCGGAATAGAAGCCTTATGGGTAACACTCCAGAACAATAAATGGAGAAGGCTTCAATTGGGAGTGGTGTCTAAACCACCATCACATACTGTAGAAGATAGAAACGTAACAATTTGACAGCAGATAAGGACCACTTGGCCCACCCAGTCTGCCCATTTTCTTACCTTTCAGATAAGCTGATCCCTAGTTAACCAACAGCCTACTTCCTCTTACCCCACCACTAGAATTGCCTTATGTCTTTCCCATGTATTCTTGAATTCCCCCACTGTTTTGGACTCCACTATCTCCTCTGGAAGGCTGTTCCATGCGTCCACCACCCTCTCTATGAAAAAATACTTTCTCACGTTGCCCCTGAGCTGCCCCCCATTTTCAAATTGTGCCCCTTGTTCTTGCACATCTCTTTTTCTGAAAGATGCTACCCTCTTTGACTTTGTTGATTCCCTTGAGATACTTAAATGTTTCTATCATATCCCCACTTCCTTTCCTCTAGGGTAATGTGTATACATATTAAGCTCCTTTATTCTCTTCATATGGTTTCTGGTGCAGACCCTGCACCATTTTAGTTGCCTTTCTCTGGATTGCCTCCATCCTGTCTATGTCCTTGCGTAGATGGGGTCTCCAGAACTGCACGCAGTACTCCAGATGGGGTCTCACCAACTGTCTGTACAGAGGGATAACAACTTCTTGGTTTGTACTGGTGATGCCTCTCCCTATGCATCCCAGTATCCCCCAGCCATCCTTACTGCCTTCTCACATTCCTTTCCCACCTTAAGTTCATTTGATATGACTACCCGAAGGTCCCTTTCCATTTTTGCTGTTGTTAGTATCTTACCCCCCATTGTGTACTCTTCCCCTGGGTTTTGTTTCCCAGGTGCATTACTTTACACTTTTTTGCATTGAATCTAAGCTGCCATACTTTTGACCATTCCTCCAACCTTGCCAAGTCCCTTCTCATCCTTTTCACTCCCCTTGTGCATCAACCATGTTGCAGACCTTTGTGTCATCTGCAAAGAGGCATACTTCTCCTTCCTGCCCCTCAGCAATGTCACCTATAAAGACATTAAAGAGGACCAGTCCCAGTACTGAACCCTTCGGTACCCCTCTAGTAACCCCCCTTTCCTCAGACTGGACTAACTTTACTATTACCTTCTGCATCCTGTTGTCCAGCCAATTTTTTACCCAGGCTACCACCCTGGGACCAGCTCCCAGGCTGGCTAACTTGTTTATTAATCTTTTGTGTGGGACTGTTTCAAATGCTTTGCTAAAGTCTAGGTAAGCCACATCCACAGCCCCTCACTGGTCTACTACTTTGGTCACCCAGTTAAAGAAATCTGTTACATTCATCTGACATGACCATCCCACTGTGAATACAAGCTGCCTTGTGTCCTGGACCCTTCTAACCTCTTGGTACTCAACAATTCTTTCTTTCAGAAGTAATTCTATCATTTTCCCTACCACTGAGGTCAAACTAACAGGTCTGTAGTTTCCTACCTCTGCCTTGCTCCCACTTTTGTGGAGGGGAATAACATCTGCTTTCCTCCAGTCCTCAGGTACCACACCATCCTCCCATGATTTGTTAAAAAGGGTAGTCAGTAGTGTCACTAGTTCTCCCCTTAGTTCTTTTAGAATTCTGTAGTGAATCCTATCAGGCCCCCATTGTTTCTGGCCCACCTTGAATTTTGGGAGTTCTTTCAGGACCCTTTCTTCCATGAATGGACTGGTATCTACCCCCCTATCCAGAATGCTTCTATTGTTTGGTTTAGGTACCTCCCCCTCCTCTTCTTTTGTGAATACTGAGCAAAAGTATTAATTCAGGATCTCTGCCTTTTCACTGTCATCCTCTGCCCACCTCCCCTTCCCTTTACTAACCCTCACTATCCCTCCCTTGCTCTTTTTTGCTCCATAATGTACCTATAAAAGGTTTTATCTCCCTTCTTAACCTAGTTGGCTATCTTTTCCTCTGTTTTGGTCTTTGCTATTCTGACTGCCTTCCCTGCTTCATTCTGCTTTAACTGATACAGTTCCCTGTCCTGCTCCTTCTGTGATTCCTTATAGTTCCTGAATGCTATCTTTTTCTCACAGGATGTGGAGATGGATAGGGAGTTGGGGAAGCAGATCAGGAAGATATGAGGTAGAGGAAACCTTGTCATAACAGATGATTTCAACTGCCTGGTACTGCCCTGAGTTCCCAGGCTATCTTCTCTGCCAGGGAAAATGAACTACTGGAAGCTTTTCAGGACTGTTTCCTGGTGCAGGGGATCACACAGCTGACTATGGATGGTGCCATACTGGATCTGGTGCTTTCAGATGGACAGCATGTCCAAGAGATAGCTATGGAGGAACCCCTTGCAGGTAGCTACCACTATATACTATGTTTTTACTGCAATATGGGTAAAGAATAAGCTAAGACCAAGATGAGGGTGGTAGACTTCAAGAAAACAGACTTTAGAGGAATGGAGGATATACTTGTATGGCATCTTGCAGAAATCAGACTGGGGATAGATGGGAGCAGAAGTGGTCCATCATTAAGTTGAGTTTGAATGAGGCCACAAAAGACTGCACGGAGACCCAGATTAAGAAGTCCAGTACCAATCTATCAGGGGGCAATCTCTCATAAGAAGGCAGAATATTTATCTAGAGAGATTGCTGCAGCAAGGAACAGACTGGCTCAGCTCTTATGCACAGTAGATGGGCTATTACATCCTGCCTGTCTCTATGTTGGGGCACAGGTTCAAGCACTAGATGCGAGAAGCTGTCTGTATTCTTTGCCGACAAGGTGTCCTCTATCAGGGATGGGGTCTCCTTGAGCACCTCTCGAAGGGGATGCATGGACTAACTTGAAGAGTGCCAAAGTGCTCCTCCTGTCTGGGATGAGTTTGAGCTGGTTGGGGTGGAGGAGATGGTGAAAATAATCTTGAAGTTGTGGCCAACCCAATGTGAACTGGACCCAGGTCCAACCTGACTGTTGGTTGGATGT
This sequence comes from Neoceratodus forsteri, assembly GCA_016271365.2. Taxonomy (NCBI): domain Eukaryota; kingdom Metazoa; phylum Chordata; order Ceratodontiformes; family Ceratodontidae; genus Neoceratodus; species Neoceratodus forsteri. The sequence goes on along the minus strand of CM057454.1, from coordinate 913,859,489 downwards.
ATGGACCTGGTAGGACCTATGATTGCTGGGGTTGTCTGGAGTTGTTTGAGGAGTGGGGTCTTCCCAATGGCCTTGAAAGGGGCCTTGGTTAGACCCCTCTTGAAAAAATCTTCCTTGGACCCGGATTGCCTCAGCAATTACAGGCCAGTTTCAAACCTCCCATTTTTAGGGAAGGTTATTGAAAAAGTGGTGGCCTTTCAGCTTGAGAGACATCTTGCCTCTTCCTCCACCTATGAGCCTTATCAGTCTGGGTTTCATGTGGGGCACAGCACAGAGACTGACCTGGTGAGGGTGCTTAATGATCTCCTGGTGGCAAGGGACAAGAGAGCCGGACTGTCTTGGTCCTCCTGGACCTCTCTGTGGCATTTGACATGGATCATGAGATGTTACTTGATCGCCTGTGGTTCTGGTGTGGCTTGTCTGGTAATGTCATCAACTGGTTCAGGTCATACCTGACAGGCAGAGTGCAGAGGGTGATGATGAGGTTAGTCTCATCTAACCCAAAGCCTCTGTGCTGTGGGGTACCGCAGGGTTTGGTCTTGTCTCCTCTGTTGTTCACAGTGTACATGATGCCACTAGGGGACATTATCTGGCAGTATGGGATGGGTTTTCACTGCTATGCAGATGATACCCAGCAGTACCTGTCCAGTGCCCCCAATACCCGGGTGACGGACTCTGTATTTAACAGCTGCCTTGATGAGATCCAGGTTTGGATGACTGAAAACTGGCTTCAGCTCATCCCAGGCAAGGCAGAGGTACTTGTAGATCCAGTTCGTTGGGGTGGAGGGCATTGTGAGGGGGTCACTGTCTGACCTTGTGTTGAGAGCGTTCAGCTTACTCCATCTAGACAGATGAAGGATTTGAGTGTGATCCTGGACGATGGTCTGAAACTTGATGCTCAGGTGTTGGCCATTGTCAAGAGTGGATTTTATCATCTACGGAACATTGCATGGATCTGAGCCCTGATCCCACCAGAGGATCTGACCACACTTGTGCATTATTTTGTCACTTCCAGGCTGGACTATTGTAATGCCCTATACCTAGGGTTATCTGGGGCAACCTCCGCAGGCTACAGCTGGTGCAGAATGTGGCAGCAAGATTATTGACTGGGGCGAGATGGAGTGATCATATCACCCCGGTCCTCCACGGACTGCACTGGCTGCCAGTCAGGTGGAGGACTGTCTTCAAGATAGGGCTCCTGACCTTTAAAACCCTACATGAACGGGGACCTGCCTATCTGCAAGATCTTCTTGCCCCCTACCATGCACCTTGGGCACTGTGTTCTACCGGGGGAGGCATCCTTGGAGTTCCCAGAGTGTATTTGCAGCATTCTGGGGATAGGACATTTTCGGTGGCTGCACCCACTCTGTGGAATTCCTTCCCTGGTTATTTAAGGGAGGCCCCTCGGTAGAAGTATTTAAGAAGACACTAAAAACGTATTTGTTTAAGTTGACTTTTAATGATTGAGTGGGTTTTAATGGGATGGATGGATTTAAGATTATGTTGAGCTGCTGTTTAAATGTATTTTGTTATGGATCTGTTTTGTACAGTGCCCAGAGTCTATGGAAATGGGTGCTTTATAAATATCTATCTATCTATCTATGAGACCAAGCTGGTTCAACAAGGAAGTGGCAATGAAGGTAAGGGAGAAGAGGACAGCCTTTCAGAAGTACAGGCGAAGTCTGAGTGAGGAGGACAGAGAGTTTTTTTCAGGGAAAGCTTGAGAGGCAGAAAGAGTGGCCTAGGTGGCTAAAGCTATAAGGGAACTAAGACTGGTAGCGCAGGGTATCAGGGAGGTGGAAAAAGACTTTTTCAGATATATAAGGGAGAGAAGAAGTAGTAAGGAAGGGATTATTAGGATCAAGAAGGGGGGGTGGGTGGAAAACAGTGAAGAACAGGCTAAGGCACTGAATGAGTACTTCAGCTATGCATTCACTAGGGAAAAGGACGGACCTATGCCACAGAGGATTATGGGGTAGGAATGGGGGGGATGAAACAGATAGAGACATCAAGATAAATAGGTTTTTGGAAGGTCTCAGGTACCTTCAGGTGGTCAAGTCACCTGGCCCAGTTGGCATACACCGAAGGTCCTAAGAGAACTGGTGGAGGTTGACAGCCCCTGGTGGATCTGTTTAACACCTTGGTAAAGACAGGGTATGTGCCTTGGGACTGGAGGATGACTCATGTGGTGCCACTCCGCAAGAGTGGTCCCAGAGATGAACCTGGTAACTACCAACCAGTCAGTCTGACATCCATTATTAGTAAATTAATGGTGACCATTCTAAAAAAAAAGTTGGTAGACTTTCTGGAGATTAATGGCCTCCAGAAGACTAGGGAGCATGGGTTTTTCATGAGGAGATCCTGCCAAACAAACATGATAGAATTTTTTTGACTGGGTCACAAGGTCATTAGACAACGGCCAGGCAGTGGCTATACTATACTTGGACTTCAGTAAAGCCTTTGACTCTGTGCTGCATGGTAGTTTGCTTAGCAAACTAGCTAGCCTGGAAGTCAGGGTTAAGCTGCTGGGGTGACTCAGGAGCTGGCTGCAGGAAAGGAAACAGAGAATGACTGTAGTGGATGAACTATCCATGCCTAGATCTGTAACCAGTGGGTACCACAGGGATCAGTGCTTGGTCCAGTATTATTCAACAAATTTATTGGTGGTACACCAGTAGGAGTCAAAAATAAGGTCTGTCTTTTCACAGATGATGCTAAAATCTGTGGGAGGATGGACACAGAGGAGGGGAGACTGGAACTCAGAGACCATCTGGCCAGACCTGTGAAATGGTCTGGAATCTGGCAGCTGAGGTTAAATGCCAAGTCAAGGTCATGCACCTGGGAGCTAAGAACCCAGGGGCCAGCTATTGGCTGGGGGGGTACAGATGTCCAGCTCGAAGGAGGAAAAGGATCTAGGGGTGATAGTCAGGGGTGACATGAAACACTGTGCAGTGTTGTAAAGCTGCAGCCAAAGCAAATAAAATGCTGGGATGCATCTCCAGGGGAATCACCTCAGGAGAGATGAAGTGATTCTGCCCTTGTATAGGTCATTGGTTAGACCACACTTGGAGTACTGTGTGCAGTTCTGGTACCTTTATTTGAAAAAGGACATAAAGCTACTTGAGGGGGTCCAGCGTAAGGAGACTAAGATGATGCAGCGCATGGGAGACAAACCATATGATGAGAGGTTTAAGGGAGCTGAATATGTATTCCTTGGAGGACAGAAGAGAAATGGAGTATACGATAGAAACCTTCAGGTATCTAAAGGGTACAAACAGGGTTCTAATGGAGGGTATTTTCAATTAAAAAATGGAGAGGACCACTAGGGGCCACAGTCTGAAACTTGTGGGGAGTAGATTTAAAAAATAAATGAGGAGGCATTTTTTCACGGAAAGTTTGGTGTCAAAGTGGAATGAACTGTCTGAGGAGGTGGTATCTGTGGAAACATTGGGAAGTTTGAAGGAGGAATGAAACAGGGTAAACATGAGGGTGGCAATGAGAGAGAGGAGGGGGATGGGGAATGGGGTGGGGATTGCACTTGGAGGCAAGAGGATGGTGGGGCAGCTCCAGTAAAATAAACAGAGCTGCACAATCGAGCAGACTTGATAGACCACTAAGGCCTTTTTCTGCTGGCAATTTTCACATGTTCATATGTTACTCAATCAGTGGTCAGTAGCTTTAACTTTGTTATCTTAAAGCTGAGCCAAAAGCAACTGTACCCATTTTAGTGGTATTACTATAGTAGTACTCTGCATAACAGAAACCTCAACCCAGCTTGCTCTCACAGGCTCCTTGACTTAGTGTTTGCACCCACCCAAAATAAAAATTACAATGCTGCAGGCTGAACTTCAATACAGCCCCCTCTAGGGATGGAACCTCCCTTAATTAATAGTCATAAGGCCTTCCGCTTCTGACCTAGCTCCTGTTCCTTTGGGACTCTATGCCCTGGCCCCACCTCCCATAATAAATACTAACAATTGACGGGATCCTGCTCTCTCAATCCACCTCTAGGCATTCTGAGTTAATAGGGCAAGACAAGTCAAATTTATTTGTATTGCACCCAATCTCAGGGGCTCTGGGCACCTCACAGTACAATAAAATAAACATTAAAAACATAAGTATAAAATAGTATAAATACAATTAGCACATAAAAAAAGTAAAAATGAATTAATTGGGACCAGGCAACATGACAAAATTCAGAATTCATTAAACGCCAGGCCAAAAAGGTGTGCCTTCAACTTCCACTTAAAAGCCTCCACCGAGGGAGCCTCCTGGACTGCAGATGGTAGTGTTCCACAGGGACAGCCAGAGATACTGAAAACACAATCCCCAGAAGTCTTGAGCAATACCCTGAGAACAACCAGAAGGCCCCTCAAAGAGGCACAGAGGGAGTGGACAGAGGTCACCATTGTTAGGAGCTCAGAGAGATAGCCAGGGCCCGGTCCATTTAGGGTCTTGTAAGAGATAGGGCTTAGTGGCATACCCCTTGCACTCGTGACATGAATCTTCGCAATTTGACCTTTAAGCCCGATGAAGCCCACTTCCCTTTTCGCCATTTGGCACCATCAGTGAATTTACGGATAAGCACTCCACTGGTACTGGCACACCTCCGATTTACTTGAGCACTTGGCCTGTCACATGGTCCCCTTCAGTGCCTGTTTAAAAAAAAAAAAAAGACAAAATGCCTTTGGGTGAATGGCCCACTTACCCCTGGCAGCAGAGGTCACTGCACTGAGGAGGTCAGAGGGAGGATGAGGAGGACCAATCTGATTGGGGAGCTGACGCTCCTACCCAACTGACTGCCACTGCTGCCCAGACCACCAAGCTCATGCTGAAGCAGAGCAACACTAGAGAAGCCATGGACCTGCTAAAGGTAAGTGCAGGTGTCTGTGCTTTATGAACACTACACCCTTGCCAGCCAAGCCACTTCTGTCTGAAAGTCACTTCACTTGCCCTTTTCCAAGGTAGGTGAGGTCTAGGCAGGTAGCCAAGGGAATGGGCTTTCATGCTCTGAGGAGGGTCTGCACTCAGGGCTGTATCCTGCCCTTAGACCCCCAGATGCACCAAAGGAGTGAATTTCCAAAGTTAAACAAAGGCTGGGGGAAGGGTCCTGGGGCAGTCACTAAAGGGAAAGAAAAACAAAATTAAAATACCATGCTCAGGGAAAGGTGAGTGCTTTTCCGTGGTGCCGCCAACTCTGGGGCATTACATATCATTAATTACCATGGCTCCATTTCTGTTGTTAATCTTTTGGTCTATATTGTTTTCTGCTTGCACTAACTTGTGTATGTTTGCACTGTATTTATGCTGATATTTTGTTTTTACCTATTGTGTATGATGTACCCTTCCCCATGGTTGCACCTGGAAATGAGGCTTGGCTCAACGTGCCTTTCCCAGTCATGAATTTATAAATGAATGAATAAATCAATGAATAAAAACATTTTTCATAATGAAGAGCAGTGTGATACTATATCACATGCCATGAGAACATAAGTGTCATTGCATTTAATAATGCAATAAAATAATGCTTATTTATTTTCTGTAGTGTCTTTCATACAATCTGCTTCAGAATTGTTAATCATAACTAGAGAGAATAAGATCAATGTCAAATAAGCAATCAGGAGTATGAAGCAGAGATGTTGTAAAATGATATACCGCACAGAGAGTGGTAAACCGAAATAAAATAAACAACCATTAAGAAAACTAAACAATATAAGTATATTCATGAATAATTCAAAAATGTTTGTGTATCATTTATTTATTTGTCATGCATTAAGTAAACTCGAGTTTTGAGAGATATGATAGAGACATATAATGTTTGAATTCAAGTGAACATAGAGTTAAAAGTAGAATTAGTAACAACTACAATATATAAAATAGATAATAATATATAAATGTGATATATATATATATATATATATATATATATATATATATATATATATAAAAGAGATATACATTTCCTATATCCACAAACTCTTGATTCCATTACAAAGGTATTATGTATTCTATAGGTTAACCAAAGGAGGAGGAGAAACAGGGTAAAGGACCAGATTGACAGAGAATGTCACAATGTCTGAAATGACAGCAATTCAATGTGATCAGTGTTACATATACTATGCAGTAGTAGATAGGCAATGGGAGAAGAGACATATCCAGGCCTGCTGTACCTTCAGAGAGGAAAATAGGGAGTTGGAGGCTAGACTGAGACACATGTAATGTAAAGGCAGAATGTAAGGGAACTTGACAGCTTCACGAATGCTCACCTAGTGAGCTTGTGGAGATGGTGGTGATGAGGCTGAAGAATTGTGGTGATGAGGCTGAAGTGGGTGAAAAGAAGGATGGGTATCATGAAGATCACTTGGGATTAAGGAAATAAATGAGGGTCCTGAAGAAGCAGGAGGAAGAAGACAATTTGGAGAAGGTGGAGATCCTCTGCAGATTAGTAAATGCAAACTCTATTAAATATTGAAATTGTAGAAGATGGTGAGTATGTGGATGACCAACCATGAGTGAAGGAGGTGGAAACAGAATCATACTACAGGTGAGGCAGACATTTGGTTAGTGAATCATGATGAGGTCTATAAATGGTATAGTTTGAACAGAAGACAAGGAAAGTATAAAGTGTCAGCCATCATGTGCTATGAGTGAAAACCATGAATAGTACTCAACTGTAGCCATGATCCAGATTTCTGAATATTCTTTGAGGCGCACTGAACTTGTGTGCCCAAGATCATGTGCTAAAGTGAAAGCCATGAAAGGTGCCAGCACTGGCTGAGGCCTAGGAAATAAACTAGGTCCTGATGTAACCAGCAGTCTGCTAAATACTCTGTGTCTAGACCTAATTCTGGGTGATGAGATGAAAAAATAGAGATTTTATTGTATCTGTTTAGTGTAACTAATACCTCAATTGTAGAAAACCTGTGGATGGATGGATGGATGACAGTTCCATTATCATGGGGTCTTTGCCCTGTGTGGACCAGCAGCCAAGGTGGAGGTGATGAGCTTGCACTTTGTACAACTGTGGTCCTCTAGCATGTACTTAACCACCTGATGTAAGCCTTTGCCCACAGGTCCTCCTATGCTTCTGCTGGAGATCAGGTCAAAAGGATAATTTTGCAATGATGATGAAGTGTGTTATGCTCCAGAATTAATATAGCTATCCTAATGTTTGTAATATGGCATATATGAGGACTGGTGATGTAATAAAGAAAAGCATTGCTTGACACACCACCTTTGTGCACATTGGACATTCTGTGTTTGTGTGAATCACTGGAAGCACAGCCCCCCCATGCATGTTGTGCCATAAACTGTATGCTTCGTAACAAACACTGGCATGCTCCTTCCAGCTAATGGAAAGGCCCCTGTGCATTGCTGACAACCATTGTGGTAGTGGTGAGAGGTGGCTATCACATATGGACAAATCCTTCGCATTGCAAATGGTAGCTTAGGTTTGCAAATGTGGGGTCAGATATTTTAATTTCACATTTACCCTAGAGGGCCATCCTGGGATAATAAAATGTCTCCCTTTTTTACTTTCCCTTTTTTTTTCAATGTACATATGCTGGTCCAATAAACGGTATCAAACTATTCGTGACTCCTGTTTTCCAAGGACCAATATGGCTACAATTTATTTTTTCATTTTATTCTTAAAATCCAGTAATGTAGAAAGTTAAGTAATTAATTAATGACACTCTTAATTTCTCTGGTCATATTAACCATGTTGTGAACACCGCCAATACGAAACTTGGAGTGCTATACCACCACAGGCACTCTATGACACCTGATGCACTAAAACTAGCTACCAGCAGTTCGGTCCTTGCGTCTTTTGACTACGGCCTACCAATATATAGGCAGGCACCGAAACTATCCTCAACTGAATAAAAACCCTATTAAACAAGGCTTGCTGGCTGACCCTAGGAGCCGAATCTTCAACCAATACCTATGCCCTTTTCTCAGGTACTGGATGGCTTCCTCTTCATCTCAGAGCCTGGTACCAGACCTGCCTACTTGTCAAGAAAGCCCAATTAAGACTAGTGCTTCCATCTCTATGTGGACTCTTTCAGCAGGCTAGATCATCTAAGCAAACCAGGAGTGCAGAAAAAGGTGGGCTCCTGGTACCATTTAAATGCACCACCCTGGCACAGAAATCCATCTCGTATCAAGGACCAAAATGGTATAATGGGCTACCGGCATCACTCATTGAAAGCAATAAGATTAGCTTCTTCAAAACAGGACTTAGTACTCTACTGCATCATGAACTGGCCTGTGCATGCTCGACTAGCCAACTACAGGATTCTTTAGTCTGAATAACCCACTCTCTCCGCACCCCCCTTCCCATGCCATCCCTCCTACACCACCATCCCTCCTCCACCTCCCAATCCCCACCCTCTCCTGCCCCTAATATTTCCACCCCAGTTCCTCTCCTGCACAACCCTCCATTACCACATCATTTACCTCCCTAGCTGTTTATATTCCAACCTCATTTCACACCTACCCACACTGCAGTACCCTCCCTTAGTTTCTCCATATGCCTGTTCCCCACCACTTGTCTCCTACTGAGCTCAGCTTGCACTCCCCCATGCTGCTGGCATCACTGCAGCAACCCCCCATCACCACCTCCCACAAAATGGCAATGCCGTCCTTAGGGCTGCCCTCCACTCACTCCCTCTGTATAGCTAGTCCCCATCTGTATGCAGTACTCCCAGGGCCTGATGACCCTAAATTGACAGACTAAAGCACTTTCTTTGAAACTGTTTCCTTTGTTTGAGCTCTATCCTGAATGTTCCCTCACTGAAATGCTTTATACCCTTGAAACCATGTTCCTCCTATTTTATTTGTAACCTGACTGAAACAAACTGTTCCTTCAATGTATTGTAACTCGTATCGTTCAAATGTATGCAACCGATATGCTTTGTCTAACTTTTTTTGTAATGTCTGCAACCTGTATGTTTGACTAATTGTTTTGTGTATGACTTGGAACTTTTGTGAACAAGTCCCAGGACTCAAAGGTATTAATCCTAAACTGCAATAAATAAATTCTGACCTGTGCTGTTGTGTTTGAATAATTCATAGTCATATGAACCCACTTGAAAAAAAATCATGTTTCTTGGTTTATCTTGCCCACTTTGTAATGTAAAATATATTACAGAATTCTTGATACATGTTTTGTGACTGTTTGTGTGTGTGTGGGGGGTACTGTGATGCTGCTTGGTTTTGGAGATCAAAAAGCTCAGAAGTGCGAGATAATAATCAAATGGTCTCTTTTTTTCATCTGGAAAGAAGTGCAAAAATGGGCACCACAACCTCCAAGGTGCCAATAGGTTTGGAAAGTGCCCAGATATGACTATTGTGTATGGGGCATTGCACATCGTTTGGGCTGTAGGGGTTGGATTTTTCAGCCCTTTGGCATGATTCAGTCACACTTGTGCTTCTTGTGACAAAACTGTTAGATCGCCAGAAAACGTGGTTGATCTTCTTGTTTAATGCCATGTTAGGCACCAAAACTGATGCAACACATCAATATGATGCAGCTTGTCATTTTTCTGGATCTATATTGTATGGTGTTGTATATTGGTCAAAATGTTTGCAAATCACCTGCTAACATTCTGCTGCATATACAGGGATGCAGATACTGCAGTACAACTGTCTCAAGTGTTGCATCCTGACCTTTGAAAATCCAGTTCCAAATGTTATTTGAAAATGTAGCCCGAAGTCTGCTGAACAGAGACAGGATGCATGATAGGCTGCGTACTTAGAGCATGTTGGAACCTGTATACTAGCCCCACGTGCCAGATCAGGGCCCTAGTCTATCATTTCAATCATTTTGTTAGCAGGGTAACTTCCTCTCTGCAATCTTTATGACACCCCGCTCCAGGTGACAAAGTGTGTGAATTCTCCAGTAGTTCTGTCCATGAAGTGGAGACATAGGTGCCAGAACCTATGGGCATGGAGTGGTGGCAGTCTCCCCACATTTGCCCAAGAGTATTCAATGTGCCCCTTTAAAGAATGCAAGTTTGGAAGGGAAGAAATCATTGCCTCTTGTGTTATTAGTATAGCGCTCCCTTTGTCATGTTCCAGTACCCCTGCAATATGTAAGGAGTTATTATTTCTGGGTTAAAAAATTAACAGAGCGGTTCAACTCAGTTTCAGTCTATTTGTTCAATTGTTAAAAAGATCATTACAAATACATACACAAAATCACAGGTCATCATAGACACATTTGATTACAATATCAAACATTTTTAAGGCCAGTGGAAATACTGTACACAGAAAAAGCAGCTTCTTTTAACAATATCATTGTTGCACTATCCATTTGTACTACCCTACCACCCTCTACTCATGTATTATACTTTCAATGTATCCTTTTTTAATAAATCTCTACCTTATTTTCATTATTGCACCATAGAATCTGGCAGCATTTTGTATTATCCACCCATCTTCTGTTATTAGCAATATTATTAACATGTTAACCAGTTCTATATCCATAATACGAGGAAGACACGACTGGGCCCAACCAGAAATTTCTAGCCTTTGTGTACCATGTATATAGACATATTATATGATTCAAACCTTCCTTGCCCACATTCATAATGTTCCTCATTTATACTCTTTTGACTTTTATATCTAGCCAGTAGCACATTACTTTGGAAAATTCTAATCTAAAATTTGTATATACTTTTCTCTGCTTGGTCAGTTTATACAACCAAATAAAGAGCCCTATGCATGAAGGGAGCATAAATTGCACCAAAAGTCATAACACTAGCATGCAGCTCATAACATGCAAGCTGATGGAGGAATGCACTATACACTAAAGGGCTTAGAGGCCATGCTGAGGTGGGGAGTGTGACCCGAGGGAAAGTGCAGAGTCCCGAGCATTGCAGACCAGGCAGGCCTGGAATATGTGGACTCAATTCTTGACCCCACCATATATGAGCAACTACACCAGTGAATAGCAGGATAGTAAACAAGGTGCAGTCAATGGCAGAGGAGGGAAGAGCCACGCATGACCTACCCAGTCCACCACTGGGAAATGGAGGAGCTGGACAGAGTGGCAGACAGCGTCATGCAATGTCTAGACCACGGCATGGATGGTAATGTTCCTCAAACTTCACAGGTCAGCAGGTTGCAGCCATGGTGAGTGACATATTGGTCCACTATGCCAACCTCTATGGGACACAATCCTTGTCAATGCCTCCAGAGACAAAGACCCACCTGTGGCTAGACATATAGGCAAACATCAATGTGGCCAGCCCAGAGACATGGACACAAGCCACATAAAGCATAAATGTTGTGACCTGCAGTCGGTTATAAACAAAAAGCTGGCAGCTAGCACATGGATCGTTGAAGAATGGGCAGTGGGCCACCCACACAGAGGATACACCCTAACCCCATGGAGAGATAGTAGCAGACACCCTCATAGAGTTGGCCATGCATGGGGAGGTTGATGGCATGGACACAGTGCAAGATATGTAGAATCATACAAGAACAGGGGCCTGGAGGATCTCTACACCATGGAACTCTTAACTACCATGTGTTGCACTGTACAGACTTGGAAACACCAGGGCACACCCACGACAGGGTGGCAGAACCCACCATGGAGGCACACCACAGCATGTGCCATGTAATGAGGACTGGGAACAGGAGGACAGCAGAGGTCGGTGAATGACCCCTAGGGCACACAAACAACACTGTGAACATCCATAACAGGGCAGCTGTAAGTAACACATGTTCCTCATGTTGCCCCTAGGTACAGAGCAGAAGACAGAGGCACTTGTGGACACCAAGACTGACCTGGAAACTACACAAATGTGGAACGTGGAGGAGGAGGAGGAGGATGATAATGACAATGTCCCCATAGATAGCCACACCCCTATCCATGTACACCAGTGGAACAATGGGTTGTGCAGCCCACACAGACCATCACACAATGGTCACAAGTAGCCACCATGGGCATGCATACCACCACCCTATGCCAAAATATGATGGGGGGACAAGGACTCTTCCACCCAGCTAACTGTCCAACCATGGCAGACCTGCACACATGTTGTCCTCCACACATATTACACAAAGGTGCACCAGCTGAAATGAGAAAGGCTGAATCACAGAACAGGAACAAGGAGGCACTCCTGGGCCTGACGGATGAGCTACATGGCATGTAGCAGGGCATCACGAGACTGTGCAACCTCCTTGAGAGGATAATGGAACACGTGCTATCTAGAGGTGGCACACACTTCCTGTGTTTCCCCTGGATAGCACATGTTTCATTATACTCTCAAGGAGGTTGTCCAGTCTGGCGATGCCATGCCACATGCCATGCACCTCATCCATCAGACCCAAGGGTGCCACAATGGGATGCAGCATCCCAGCCATCATGCATATGCCACACAGTGTCCAATGCTGAGCTGCAAAACATCACACCCCAGTCATTCACCAGCCCTCCAGAAGCTGGGTCACAGGGAACTGACACTGCTCAGCTGCCAGCTGTTGGCTCCCCAGGTACAGAGGCAGTGGACACTGACATGGCCATGCAGGGCCCTGGAAGCAGCAGCACACCATTGTAGCTGGTGGATCCACAGCCACTGCAGAGGCCAGTCACACAGGCTGACTACCGTCCATGCAGTGGTGTCAGAGTGCCAGCTGCAACAAGATGCCTTAGCACACGCTTCTCCACTCGACTGGCCTAGAAACGGTACACAAAACAGTGATGTGACACACTCCACCACGAACACAGCACTGTTGAAACACGCACACATCACTGTTACATACAAGCACTGACACAACCCTATGACACCACTCTCACACCATATAGCCCTGCACATCCCCCATAATGACAAAGGCCGCCCCACACAGCTATACCCTCCCGGCATGTGGGGGCACTCAGGGCCAGGTGTCATCACAGTGCCCACCCCAATCATCCCTTCCCAGATACAGCCCAGCACTGCTGGTCCTGTACACTGCTCACCATCATTGCATGCTGCATCTCCAGTCAGTGTATCGGAGGTACGGCATGGTTGTCCATCACCGCTGACCATGCCTGGTAAGACTTCCTTCCATCTGTCTGTCTATCCCACAGCATAGGTACATGTCAGTACACGGTAATGTTTTTGGAGCATTGCACATGCTGTGAACACCTTGTATGCCTTCCCAGAGGTGAGCAGCATTTTGTTACCTGTCCAATCCAGGTACCGGACCCTCATCTCCATCATCCCTATGGTTCAGGATAATGGCACATATCCTCTTGTGGGCAGCATTGTATGCTTCCTCTGCAGTGCCTTGTGGTTCCAGATATGGTGTCATCAGGTATGACTGTAGTGGGTATCCGCTATCACTTATGCAGAGGGTGCAGAACAGACACTGTAAGGACCTGTGGCAAGGCAGTTGTATGGCTAGCATAAGATACTGCAGGTGTATTCTTACCTATCAACCATTCTTACACCCAGGTGCACTGAATAGGTCAAACAGTCTGGACCAGTAGAAGAGTATGCATCATGGAAGGAGCTGAGGTACTTGGCACACATGTTAATGATGATTCTCACCACAACGCACCCTTCCTGGCAGCTAATACCAGGGTGCCCCTTCCTATTCCTGTATGCCTCCTCATCTACCATCAGTGCCATGATCACCACATGGATGCTATCTATCACCCCCAGTACATTTGGCATGCCATGCATAGCATAAAATGCCTGTTTTATGGTCTGTATGTCTATAGTCGCTGTTGGGAAAATGATGTGGTCTTGCACATGGTGCAGCAGGGTGTCCGTGATCTGCACCAGTGCTCTGGACACTGATGACTGACATCACCCCTTCCCCACCTCTGGAATGAGATGGTGGCATAGTAGGAGAGTGCACAGAGCACATTTGTCTCCATGGACAATTTCCAGGATTGTCAGGTATGAGGGGCCATGGAGTCCCATTCAAGGTCACACAGGTGGGCACTGGTGGTTTGATCAAACCAAAATCAGTCAATGCAGTGCATGTCACACATGGAAAAGGCATCCAGATGTGACCTGAAGACACACAGCTGCAGTCCCAGCCACCTCTGGTGTTTCTGCTCTACCTTGGCCTCCTGCAGGGGGACATTCATCAACATCCCAGAACACATCCTGCAACACATGGTGGTCTACCTGATGGCTGGCATGCAGACATCCATGCAGCTACCTATGGCACACAGCACTCCACAATGTACGTGTACACCTTTAAATGGGTGTGGGTGGACCATGTCTGCATGGTGTGCAACATGCATGGGTGTCACAAGTCACACCTGTCATAGTCAGGTAGCAAAATGACAGCCGTTGAAGGTAGCAGCTACCCGATGTGCACCTGAAGTTGGCCATAGAAATATAGAAACATATACTCTGATGGCAGATAAGGACCACTTGGCCCACCTAGTCTTCCCATTTCCATACTTATTGGATAAGCTGCAGACCTAGTTAACCAACAGCCTACTTCATCCAACCCCCCACTATAACTGCCTTATGTCTGTCCCATGCATTCTTGAATTCCCCCACTGTTTTTGACCTCACAACCTCCTCAGAAAGGCTGTTCCATACGTCCACCACCCTCTCCATGAAAAAAATATTTCCTCACGTTGCCCCTGAGCCGTCCCCCTATCTTCAAGTTGTGCCCCCTGGTTCTTGCACATCTCTTTTTCTGAAAGATGCTACCCTCTTGGATTTTGTTGATTCCCTTGAGGTACGTGAAAACTTCTATCATGTCTCCCCCTCTCCCTCTTTTCCACAAGGGTATACATGTTAAACTCTTTTAGTCCCTTTTCATATGGCTTCTGGTGCAGACCCTGCACCATTTTAGTTGCCCTCCTCTGGACAGCGTCCATCCTGTCTATGTCCTGGCAGAGATGGGTCTCCAGAACTGCACGCAGTACTCCAGATGGAGTCTCACCAACTGTCTGTACAGAGGGATACCAACTTCCTGTTTTCTACTGGTGTTGCATCTCCCTATTCATCCCTGTATCCCCCCAGCCCTCCTTACTGCCTTTTCACATTGCTTGTCTACCTTAAGGTCATCTGATATGACTACCCCCAGGGCCCTTTCCATTTTTGTTACGGAAATGTGGGGGCATACCCCCAGAAGCTGTGGAGGGTCTCTGAGGAGAACTACATGAACAACCCCCAAGGGATAACATTATTTGAGGTGGAGGTACCACTCCAGGTGGGTATGCAACCTACAGGGAGTGTGCTGTGGGCATTCCATGTAAGATGTGTGATGTGCATCTAACCTTCTGCTTCAGTTACGTCTCCCACAGGACACAGGTGGCTGACTGGATGACATGGCCTTGGTGAAGGGGGAGTAGTCAGATGGGCCAGGGTGGTGGTGGTACCATGGAGTTCACACTGGCAGCAGCCACTGCCGTATTTCTTCACCCTGCAGGTGGAAAGCAGGGGCATCCTCTATAAAGATGAGGTGGGGGAGATGTGAAGGGTGGCCAAAATCTCAAAGATAAGTGCTAGGGATGGAGAGTTACCTGTGCATGCCACATATATATTCTGGGTCTTGCATGTGTATCCCACTCATACGTATTCCTCCTGTGTTGTTCTCATTGAAGTGCTACAGAGGTCCATTGCACTGGCTGGCACTGGTCAGAGGCTGGACCTGGACTACACCGCTGGGGACCAGCGAAGATCACTGGAGGAAGGGAGTCCTAGTCAAGGGGCTGCCACATGACCATCCACTGCAATGCAGCTTTTCATTGCTGGCTGTGAACTAGATACATGTTGAATTATGCATGCCCCTTTTCTGATGTCCATCTTCTCCATGGGCATTTACATTTTGTTTGAAGTGTGCCATTGGCTTTGATATGCATTTGACAATAAAGTTGTCTGTACATATCCCATATGTCCTGGTCCTTCTTTTGGGGCAGTGCTGTTGTGCCTTGGTTGGGGGACATTGCTTGTCTGTGGGCTGTGGGGGGAGGGCTGGGGCCAGGGATGTCATCTATGTGTTGCCAGGGGTGAGGTCAAGACAACTGCAACATCATTCCTCCCCTCTGCTGTCCATTGCAAGCCCTTGCCACACCTGTGACATAGTGTTTCTGTCATTTGTGTGCCCCAATGTGTGGCGGGTGACTGTGCTTTGCTATACCTGTGATGCTGCTGACATGATGCCACTGCCTGTGGCCCATTTAATGGGGGTGCTGTTCCCTGTTGTGGACAGGGGACCCCGGGGTTTCATGGCAGTGCCATGGGTGACATGTGCTGCTCCCTTGTTCACACTCGTGCCACTGTGGCAGGCTGTGGTGGTCACCGACATGTCTGTGGCACATCTGATATCCCTCCAGTGCACAATGGGTCTGTCACTGGCAGGGGCATCCTGTTGTGGCAGCCAGGGGTTATGACTGGGACCTTTTTGTGTGTGTTTCACATGACCTTTTATCCTGAAACCCCTGGACACACCTCTCCTGGGGATTCCCCACATGTCCACTGTGCTATGTGCAGTGTGTGAGGTGTTGGCATCCCATGTTTTAAGCACCTCTGCTACATGGCAGTGTTCTGCAACACCCATACCTCTCCTCTTGGTACCTACATTCAGTGTTGTGTGTCCTGCAGCTATGCTGTGCATGTGCTTATGGCAGCCCTCCACCTGCCGTTGGGCTTCATGCACTGCACACACCTCAAACTGCCTTGGGCTTGAGCCACTGCACCACACACCAAACTGCCTTACATGCCATCATGCATGCACATATGGGGTGTTGCACATGCTGTTATCTGGCCATGCCCTCTCCCATGTGTAGCACAACTACATTGCAGCTCTGGGCTGACTACACATGCTGACTATATATGTGCTTCAGGCATGCTGCTTGGACTTGATGTGCATGCCTGCCGTGCATGTGTCTATACACACACGTGTTGCACACTGCGCACACACTGTGTAAGTAGTGGTCATGCGTAGGTCCCAATGTCTGTATCTGTGTCTGAAATCAGTCACAATAAACCGTGGGGAGAATTTAGAGTTTTTTTTTATTACTTCAAAATCATTTACAATGTCAAAGATCCCCATTTTATGGATAATATACTTTTTATGTTTTATGCTTAGTGTCATACTCCATTAACATATCTAGGCAAGATCTCTAGATCAGATTTTTTGCAGAGCTAAAGTTTATTCCAGCCAAACTGATGGCTTACAGACAATTTTTCTAACTCAGTTTTCTTCTAGGCAACACTTAGCAAATTGTTCTAGGGGCATTCTGGTGATGGTTAGCCAGTAATTTATCTTTCTGGCATCTAACCTAGTTACCAACCTTACTATACCTAACTCAGCTCTTAGATATGCTGTAGGGATTGTCTTGTTTATACTGTATATAGTGCTGTCCTAAAGAGATAGCTCAGCGATCTTACCAGTGACTCTATCTGTAATAGTCCAGATTTCTCCTGCTTGCAGCCCTTGAGCATTAATATTTTGCCTCGGATGCTTCAACAAGTGGATAAGGAGGGATTAACCCATGACAGAGCATGAGATTACTGAGCATTAATCCTTACCTGGGAGAGGGCTGTGAGGTACGAGGCTGCAGGCTGAGTGACTTCAACCACCCAGGCGTGGATAAATGCCCAGTCAACCCATGCTCTGGAATGGGTTAATGCTCTTATAAAATGGGCAACTTTATTTTAGAGAATTTCCTAAATAACTATTAAAAAAAAACACTGTTTACATGCATTTGTAATAAAATAGTTCTTCTGCCTAATGGGTTTGTCTTTCTGAGGAAGCTGTAGTGTAGTTCTCCTCTAGGTGGATTTGTAGTTTTTTTACATATTTCTCTGGTGGAGGGATCTCAAAAGGTAACTTCACATTGCTGTCACTCAGGATTTTGTAGTGCAGCAAGGCAACTGTGGGTTTACAGGGGATTAATCCATGGTCAGGTGCCCTGTTTTGAAAAATCAGAATACAGGATTTTCAGCACCCATTTTATAAATACCGTTACCACCCAATTTTATAAATAAAGCTTTTTCAGTCACTCTATGGTCTGTTTTAACGTCCTCGTGGTTTTGACATGTGCAGTCCATTTACAATTAGTAATATGTAACACCAATATGTACATTGCCCTGGGGCAACATAATCAACTGGGAGGAGAAATACTAGCAGTCACAAAACAAGAAAGGGGCTTGGGGTAATTTTTTATGATGACCTGAAGGTAGCTAAACAGTGTAACAAGGCAGTGGGAAAGGATAGTGGAATGTTCGAATGCATAGGAAGGGTATGAACAGCAGAAGAAAATAGCTAATAATACCTCTATATAGATCACTAGTGAGACCCCACCTCAGTACTGTGTCCAGTTCTTGAGGTTCCACCATCAAAAGGACATAGACAGGGTAGAGGCAGTACAAAGGAGCACAATCAAAATGGTGCAGGGCCTATATCAAACCCTACAAAGAAAGGTATAAGAAATGAAATATGTTCTCCCTAGAAGAAAGGAGGGAAGGGGGGCTATAATAGAAACATTCAAATACCTCACAGTATAAACAAGGTACAGAAGGATCATTTTCAGAGAAGAGATGCTTGAGTACTAGAGTCACACTATGAAGCTAGAGGAGGAGGCTGAGACAAAATGTAGAAGTACTTCTTCACAGAAAGGGTGGTGGATACTTGGAATAGCTTCCCAGTGGAAGTGGTCAGGGCTATAACAGTTACAGGTTCAAGAAAGCATGCCATGGGATCAACACAGGTGGATCTTAGGAGTAAGGCAAAGGGGAGGAGCAAACCAGAGACCGAGTAGGGTCTGCGGTGACCACGATATATGTATTTCGATGCCAGGTGCCATTTACCCATGGATTTAGGCAAATTCAGTAAAATTGGCACCTGGCATCAGAAATACATACATGGTTTTTCCATATATAGGGCAGTATAATGGTAGAGGCAGTGTCAGCATCATCAGCTCGCAGTACTACCAGCTGAGATCCGGGTGTTCTGGAGCACCATGTTCAAATGCTGGCTCCACTGGAGCTTTTCCACAATTTTATGAGTGATGAGGTAAATAAACTATTGGCTTGCTATGGTGTTTGCAGGGAGAATTGGAGAGATGAAGGAGCCCTTATCTGTGCAGCGGTTGGGGCTTCACTTCTCCACATAGTTCTCCTTTAAATTGTTACCAGTGTGGACATAAACTGTGTTTGGCATTCTGAAAATGTTACACACAGTCAGTAATATTATAAGAATGCTAGTGTAATTACCCCTAAAATGGGTCACAGCATCCTGAAAAACGATCTAATTCATATGTCATTGAAAGTTCATACAAAATTATGTAAAGCCCTTAACTATAATAATGTAAAGGATACATCACAACCTTTATACTTCAATCCAAATTTTACGTTATATGGTAAATATCTAGAACCTAAAAAAGACTCCCCTAATAAAGAAATTAAGGTAATGGATCTCTTAGACTCTGGTAAACTTAAATCTACCTCAGCCTTACTGTCATTCTTATATCTCTCCCCCAAGTCTTCAAATGCTATCAAATTAGACATTTGTTGATTAGTAAATTTGGAACAGGCCTTTGGAACATAAACCAAACAGAGCTATTAAACACGTTCAACACCTTGGCTTGGAGTCCCCATGCAGTTTCAAAAATGACAGCAATATTGTACCCTGCAATTTACCAGGATATCTTAGGCACATCTGCATACTGGGAAGCACAATTTCCAAATTTAGAGCTAAATTGGGACAGAATATGGCAAGCAGTCTATTTCTATACATCTATTGATAAACTTCGTCTTATGCAATTTTATATATTGCACAATATTTATTAAACCCCAAAAAAACTAGCAGCCATGGGTAAACTGATAGACTCAAAATGTACTAGGTGTGGTATGAATCAGGGCACCATCTTTCACATGCTATGGGAATGCCCTCCAATAACACCTCTCTGGCATACAATTAGAAATACAATTGACCCTTTATTGGGACTGGAAAACCTCTTTACTCCAGAAGTCTGCATACTGGGAGATTATTCCTAGTTCTAAGCCTTGATAGAAGATATGCTATGTCACAAATTTCTCTGTCTGTAAAAAGACTTGTAATAAAGCACTGTAAGGACTCCCATCTTATTTCTCATTCTGAATGGTTAAACAATCTCCTCTTTAATCTGAGATTAGAGAAAATGATTGCAAGCCTCAGGCATTCCCCATTACTATTTGATAAAAAATGTGGGAAACTATATACTTTGATATCATTAAGCCAACATTAAGTTCTGCACCATGAATGAATACTTCTCAAGCCCCCCATTTCCCTTGAAATGGAGGACTGTATGGATAAAAGCAAGCTTCTTATTCTGCCAAATAAACTGACTCTGTGTTTTGACCAATTGATATGTCTGATCGTAATTTATTTTGTTGAGGTGCAAAGGGAAGGCGGGGTGGGGGGGAAGTTACATGAAACTAGAAGGGTAGCAGTAATAATTAGTATAATCGTAACATTGTAACCAAAAGGCTTACAGTTTCTGTTCTGTTCATTGTTAATTGATATTACAAGCCTGTTACTCACTATGTACAAATGACAAAGAAATAAAGTATATTAAATTAAAAAAAAAGAATGCTAGTGTGGACAGAGCCTAAGCTTCATTTCATGGGCACAACTATTTAGCTTGTCTAACATTTTTGTAGAGTCAGGTTCTTCCTTGTTAATACAGCACCAAATTGTCTGCATAATCAGAAATTTGAATAGACACAGATGCAGACTTGCAAATTTTTTCTTTAAAAGCACTTTAGTTAAATGTATGTCATATTTTATTGCACACCAAATAACCCAACTTTTCACTGATTTTTAATTCTGCTTTACTTAGGGAGCAGTCCTAAAATTCGAAAGATATATAATATTCAATCCCTTATTACATACCCTAAGTAAACAAAGCAATTGCTTGGTACAGATCATAATACTTATTCAAAATTTCATCAAATTACTTAATCAAGTTCATCTTGCCTGGTGGCCTGCTGGTGCACTACCACCCACGATGTCATTGACCTGGGTTCAGGAAGGAGCCTGGGTCATCAGGGGGCCAGCTAGGGGGAGGAGGTGAGGATCCCATAGGACACTCTCCTCATCTGACAGGGGGAGGGCTGTCACACTGCCCCATTACTGTCACCTGTGGAAGCATGGGTGGTGACATGGGACTCATGGTGTGGGGAAGGGAGGACACTCTTAGGCACTTGGTTGAAACATGTGCCAGCACGTCTACGATCTGGACTTTCATCCTTCATGCTGGTGCCCTCAGGGGTGGTGTTTCTGGGACCAAAGAAGCCACAGGAAATATACAAATAAAAATCCATCCCCTACTACCACGCCCATGATCCCTGACAAGTTGGAGCAGAGATGGAGCACAGATAGTTAGTACTACAGTCACAGAGCCCTGCCGACAGTGGGAGATTAAATATGATATATATATATATATATATATATATATATATATATACACATATATATATAAAGTTCATCTTATCAGGAACTGGCATTAGAAGATACTCTTAGTGCTTCCTGCACTGTGCACATGGAGGAATTCACCCAGCTCAACTCCAGACTCATGTTGTCTCCCTATGAAGCTTTATGCTAGGATTGCATCATAATGCCAGACATGCTGATGCAACTGGGTGTATCTTTAGAATTTTAGGACCACTCCCTTGATAAAGTCACATTTAAAGGTGACAGAATGTTGGGCTATATGGTAGCCAGTAAAACATGAAATAAAACTGAACACTTTTTTTTTATAAAGGTTTTTATCCCTCCGAAACAGACTGGACCGCTATTAGTCTTGTCCCCGGGCACCATCAACTATACCATGTCACAGTCTTTGGTGGGGGGTAGGTTCCCCTGTGGATTCCCCCTGTTGTGGGACCAGGGAGGGGAGGGCCATCTTCCTCCTAGTGTACTCACATTCCGAAGTCACCTTCAAACCAGATTGGCAGGGCAGGACCTGGTGCCTTGGGGGGGGTGCCTTCACAAAGCCCGAGTCCTCCGATTTCCTTCAGTTTTCTCCTTCCTACATCCTGGGGTTGTAGTGGCACAGAGGACGCATTGGCATGGTGGTGCATATGCATTCTATAACTGTGGCTCCTTCCACCCTCCCTGATCTTTGTCTATGTCCCAAGCACCAGCGGTACCACCAGTCCTCCACATGGTGGCAGCCAAGAGCTGAAATGACTCAGCACCTCAGTCCGGGAGAGGAGAGGAGCGTTGTTGGATAGCAGCTTAATCCTCTCTCAGACCCCGTCGACCCCCGGCAACCCAAGCTTTTTCCTAAACTCAGGTCACCGGTGTGGGAGATGTAAGGTGCTTATAGCTACTTAGCCCTCTGCACCACCAGGTCAGCTACTGGACAAGCATTTTAAGCAAAGCTTTCTAAGCCTGCAAGTGTTTCTGTTCCCCTCTCTGACTGATGAAGTTGTTTTCCTGCCTGAACAGACAGTGTGACAATATGAACATATCCAAAAAATGACTGGGGAAGAAAACTAGTTTATGGATTGTCTTAAAAAACAAATATAATTTGAAGATAAAGATAATGAGACAGAAAAATAACCTGGGTCATCTTCCATTATCGATCTCTGTTTTGTTTAATAGCAGTAACAGTGCCTTTGGTACCATATCTCAAGGTAGAAGGCCTAATATTGTTCATTTTTAAAAAATCATCAAGTCAAAGATCTTACATAGAAACATAGAACTTGACAGCAGATAAGGACCACTTGGACCATCCAGTCTGCCCATTTCTCCCTACCTACATTATTACATCAGAAAGTGCCCTGATCTACAGCTTTTTCTCCCTCCCCCTTCCTTTCCACTATGATTCCCTTATGCTTATCCCATGCATTCTTGAACCCACCACTATTTTCGCCCTTACCACCTTTATTGGAAGGCTGTTCCAGGAGTCCACCACTCTTTCTGTGAAGAATTACTTCCTCAGATCTGTCCTGAATCTACTCCACTCCAGCTTCATAGCATGTGCCCTTGTTCTTGAGCATTTTTCTTCTGAAAATACTCGCCTTCTGTACCTTATTTACCCCGTAAGGGTTTCTGAAGGTCTCAATCATATCTCCCCTCTCTCTCCTCTGTTCCAGTGTGTATATATTGAGGTCCTTTAGTTTCTCCTCATCGGGCTTTTGATGTACACCCTGCACCATTTAGCCTCCCTCCTTTGGACCGCCTCCACTCTATCTGTGTTCATTCAGAGATGTGGTCTCCAGAACTGGGCATAATACTCAAGATGAGGTCTTACCAGCCATCTATACAGAGGTAACACCACCTCGCTTTTTCTGCTGGTGATATCCCTCTCATTGCCTTCCCTGCTGCCTTGTCATACTGCCTGGCCACCTTTAGGTCATTTGATATGATTACCCCCAGGTCTTTTTCCTGCTTGGTTGTCATCAATACCACTCCACCCATTTTGTACTCTGTTCCTGGGTTTCTGTGCCCTAAGTGCATTATTTTGCACTTCTTCGCATTGAACCCGATGCCATACCCTTGACCCCTCCTCTAGTTTTCTCAGGTCTCTGCTCATCCTTTCAACCCCCTTCCTAGAGTGTCCACCCTGTTGCAGATTTTGGTGTCATCTGCAAAGAGGCAGACATTTCCTTCCAGCTCCTCTGCAAAGTCACAAATAAGGACATTAAAGAGGACTGGTCCCAGCACTGATCCCTGAGGCACCCCCCTGGTCACCCTCCCTTCCTTGGAGTGAACTCCATTTACCACAACACTCTGTTGCCTATCCCCTAACCAATTTCTTATCCAGATTACCACCTTGGGACCCACTCCTACGCTGCCCAGTTTGCTTACTAGTCTCCTATGTGGAATGATATTGAATGCCTTACTGAAATCTAGGTAGTTCATACCCACAGCTCCACTCTGATCTAGTTCCTTGATCACCCAGTCAGAGGACCGAGTCAGAGAAATCTATCAGATACATTTGACATGACATCTGTTTGTGAAACCATGCTGCCTTGGGTCTTATATCCCATTGGATTCAAGATATTCCACAATCCTTTCTTTCAGCAATAATTCCATTGAATTTCCCACCACTGATGTCAGGCTGACTGGTCTATAATTGCAAGCCTCCTCCCTGCTACCACTTTTGTGTAGTAAGACTGCACCCACCTTCCTCTAGTCCTCCAGAACCACTCCTGTTTGTAGTGAACTGTTAAATAGAGCTGTTAGAGGTATAGCCAGTATTTCCCTAATCTCCCTCAATACCCATGGGAGCACCCCATCTGGCATCTTTATTGTACAGAGCTCCCATGTTTCACAATTCACTTCCCCTTGACATTGTAAATTGTTTCAGCATTCACATGTTTAAAGTGAGACTTAAGGACTGGCTCTTTAAAAGGAAAGTTTGCACATGCTTGAGATGTGTGTTGTACAAGGTAGATATTGTATTTGTACTGTATGTTTATAAGCTTTTGATTATTTGTACTACTGTGGTTTGTTATTTATCAACTTGTTGCTAGTGAAAATGGGCATTTATGCTCATCAGCCAACAAGTAAAAAAAAAAAAAACATAAAAATCTAAATAAAAATGTTAATAGCTAAAAAAATGAGGCATGTACTGTGTTGTAAATATGAAATCCCATTCAAAACCAGGTACATGTGAAATGTTAGAAGTGGGGTTAGTTTATATTGATAGAAGACAAATGGACCTTACAACTCTTCCTTCTATATGTAGAGTAACTTGAGGTGGGTTTTAGTCTAATGAAGAGTGTAGGCCAGGAATGCAGGGAGGGCTCAGATTGTTTTGCTTTCACTCTAAAATTTCCCCTTCAAACTGCTGGGTTCCCTTACCTGATCAATCCTTTCTCTTGCCATCCCAGGTACTTATCCTGACCTCCAAGTTCCCCTTGGCTTGCCTTCCATAGAGGGCCCTCTGAGGAGCATGCTTTACTAGTGGGAGTAGGAGGAGGGGAGTGCCTTCTTGACGAGCCTCCTTATGTACCGCTGCCCAGCTTCTACTTGCTGGCAGTCAAGCAGTGGAGGGTGGAATTCGGCCCCCCCCCCAGAGGAGGAGAGCTGTCCAGTGGGATATTTACTACTCCTTCCTCTGGCTGACCCACTGCAACTTGAGCCCATTCCCGTGCTCGGGTTGCTGGAGAAGAGCAGGGATGCCCCTACACTACCAGGCTTTCTGGGAGTGCCCAGACATTACTACCATCAGTACCATTTCACTGTGACATTGAGCAATTCACTTAACCTCCCAGTCCCTGCATTTTAGTCTCTCACAGTTTAAAACTGGGTAGAACAACTGTGCAGAGGAATCATGGCCCCACTAAAAATGGGATGATGCATCTCAGCTGGGATATCCCTCGGAAAGTAGAACAAGCACATGAACTTGAAATTAGAAAAAGAAATGGCAGGTATTCCCTACTGTAGGATGTTTCCAGTCTTGACAGCAAATAATGTGATATAGAACACATTACAAGTTAATGTGGCATGATGATTTACTGCAGCAGCAGTGTCTGAAACATCCTGGGAAGTACAACATCATGATCACAGGCAGCCACAATGTCTGCAGACTGGTTTGTTTTTTTTTATCACTGTTATCACTCTGACAGCACTGTAAATCAAATCTCACCAAAGCCTCTTGCAAACCTCCTGCAACTGTCTCCTTCCAACCTTCCCAACATAGTGATTAAATAAGGGTCTCCAATCCAAGATCCTTTGCAGATCAGATAGCAGCTTACTTGGTTCTGGCTGGGCATCCACGTTTTCAATCATCTGTGACCTACATAACAGCCACTGCTATTACATGTTTCTAGGTCTGTAGATGGAAATACATTTGTGAAAATTGCTTGTTAGGTAAATGTATTAATAGCATAAATATCAGCTGGCAAGCACAGGAGCAACTGACAAATGGTCTGGCATTTACAGTACAGTGAAGACTGAAGGTGCAGTGTCTGTCTGGATTTAGCTAATGCTCTGGAGTTTGAGGCCCTCTTTCAAGTGGAGCTTTTTTCTTTAGAAGTTATGATGGATGTATTAAATGACAATATGTTTATTACACTGGACTCCATGATGCCAGAGTGTTTTTTTAATGTGGAATCTTTGAAGGTTGCTAGACCAAGCTTGTCAGTGACTACATCTCCTGTGATGGTGACAATTTCACATAGTTGTGCAAGGTATGCACTCAAACCATAGAATGGGCCAATTCTGCCTCCTCATTAGTCAAGAGCCATTCATATGGGACTACTTTATTCTATAACTTCCTGGTTTAGTCAGCATAACCATTCTAGGTCAAAAAAGTCAGAGCATACCATTTCAGGTGAGTGACAGTATAACTACTTCAGGCCAAAAAGGCAGTAAATGAATATATCCCCATGAGAAGCCCCCCAGCTGCATAATGGACAAAGAAAATTACAGCCTGCAAAGAAAATATAAAGCAATCCCCCATCCCAAATATTTCATAGGCATGAACAAGCAAGGAAGGTCACATAGCCCATATGATGCTTGCCTCTTTACACAAGGGGAATTTAATAGAGTTCCTTTCATAATACTTGTCTAGCTTATCCTTAAAAGTTGCCATGTATTTACTACCTACCACTTATGGGGTAAACTATTCCAGATTGTGATCACCCTCTGGTTAAACCAAGTGGCCCTGTGGACTGTATTGCATGTTTCTCTTTTTACCTGTAAACTATGTGCTTTCGTGTTGTAATTGTGTTCCTTTAATTCCAGGCCTAAGCAGTCCCAGAGGTCATTGTTTGTCAATGAACTGAAGGGTAAACAGAGGTTCCCTCTTAATCTCCCGTACTCCAGTGTATATAGGTCCAAGGTTCTTAATCTATTCTCGTAGCTGAGTTCCCTTAGTCCAGCAAGCATTCTAGTTGCATTTATTTGAATCCATTTCTTTGAACCCTTTCTAGGCTACTGATCTCTGACTTGATGCTTGGTGACCAAAGTTGTATGCAGTACTCTAAGTGTGGGCTTACTAGAGATGAATATAGCGGCACTATCACTTTACTGTTTCTGGAGGTGATATGCCTTCTGATGCTATTCAAAATGTTCAATGCAATTGAGGCACTAGAGCTAAACTGGCTCTTGAATTTTAAACTGTTGGTAATCATGACACCTAAGTCCCTTTCCTAAGGATTTTACCATTTAAAACATAGGTTAAGGAGTCACATGATGCTTCTGGATTGAACAGCATCTCTCTCTGTGGCTCCGTGTCCCCAGCACCATTTTTATTTACATTTTACAAGTTCACGGCTGATTTCTGATTATCTTAGATCCCACTTACCTTGCAGATTCTCTAGAGATGGCAGCAGCATCATAATGGAGATGGACACTGAGCTTAATCAAGATACCCAACAAGTTTTGGATGCAGCGTCATTACAAGCTTCCAGGCCACAACTTCCACACAAGAGGCTCAAGCCAGACTCACCAGATCCAGCCCCTGAGCTGGATAAATTAAACCTCCTACTGGCAGAAATGGACGGCATTAAACATAATGCTGGAACAAGTCATCAACGATCTCCAAACTTGAAGCCAGCTCTCAAGACAATGAACTGCCAGCGTGGTGATGCTGAGGTATACATTAGTGCACTGGAAGATGCGCAGGCCAGGGAAACTTTCAAATTGGCAGAAGTGAAGAAGTGGGTAATAAAACGCGAGTTGAAAGTGGATGACCTTGAAGCTCGTAGTCATAATAACAATCTCGTGATAATGGGAATGCAGGAAAAGGATGAGGGTCCAGACATTTTGTCTTTTGTGCAGAAGCTGCTGCAGGAAATCACTGGTTCCCCTGTTCAAGGCAGCCTATACCCAATTGAAAAAGCTCCTAGATACCTGAATCCCCAACCACAACCGCAAGGAAAAACCAGGGCCATCATTCTAAGGTGTTTAAATTACCAGGATAAAGTTCACATTTTGCGGCAATCCTGGGCTAAATGCCCCATGTCTTGGAATGGGTTTCCCTTCTGTGTTTTTGGTGATACAACACCACTTGTCCGGGATAAGCAGTTTGCCTATAAAGATATTAAACAAACTTTGTATAAAGCAGGGGTAAAATCTTACATGAGGTGCCTACTTGTTTGTTTGTGACCACTATCTCGGGGACCATCGAATTTCAGTCTGCAGAGCAAGCCAAGGTGGAGCTGGCTGTTTTCCTGCAGCTCCTCCTCACCGTGGTCAAGAAAGTTGTGACCTGAGCAAATAAACTGGTTTTCTGCTTGTACCATTCTCCTTAGAAAGTACTGGGATGCATCAGACTTGTGAAGGATATATGGTCAGGTCTGGCTTCTTTTTTCTGCATCAGCTCACCTTTGGTATTCTATTTGGCCACTCTACATTTCGTATGTTGTCTGGAGTTCCTGTAGGGTATTTGCTTAGTGTTGGATTTAAAATGAACAATAAGCAGACTTTTGTTTCTCCTTTCTTTTCTTGGGATCAGATATTCGTCCAATGCCTGTTAGTATTGTGGATTGATTACTAGAACTTACCATTAAAGACTGCTGTTATGCCCTCAGTTGATGAACTTATATTTTCAGTGTATATTCCCCACTGGAGTATTCTTGACTTTAAAGGAACGGCATTTCAGTAGACATTGCTTTGCTTCTGGATGTCTGCCACCCAGGGTCCAGGAAATGTTGAGGTCCTGGA
The DNA here is from genome assembly GCA_016271365.2 of Neoceratodus forsteri. Classification (NCBI taxonomy): domain Eukaryota; kingdom Metazoa; phylum Chordata; order Ceratodontiformes; family Ceratodontidae; genus Neoceratodus; species Neoceratodus forsteri. The sequence continues at coordinate 913,830,914 of CM057454.1, read as the reverse complement.
GAATTTTCATCATTGGATCAGAGAAGCGACCCTGTAAAAAGAGGTTCAGGGTGTTTTATGTCCTTGTTTTTCCTTCCATTTCCCCCCTTGCTAACCCCCTTCCTTTTCTCTTGCTCCTTCCTGCTCCCCTTAGTCAGCTGTTATAATTTATTAAGTGTTTCTACTGTTTGCCAGGACGTGGTGGCTGGGAGCTTTATGCAGGTTCCCCAAGCCATCAAGGTCTGCCATAAGACAGGGCCTAGTGCTTGGCTGAACAACAGGATGCAGAGGGTAATAGTAAACAGAGTAAACTCTGAAGAAAGGGGGCTTACTATTGGAGTACTGCAGGGTTCAGTACTGGTACTGGTCCTCTTTAATGTCTTTATAAGTGACATTGTGGAGGGACTGGAAGGAAAAGTATGTCTCTTTGCAGATGACACAAAGATCTGCAACAGGGTTGATACAGAAGGTGGGATGGAAAAGATGAGAAGGGACTTGAGAAGATTGAATGAATGCTCAGATGAATGGCAGCTTAGATTCAATGCAAAGAAGTGCAAAGTAATTCACCTGGGAAACAAAAACCCAGGGGAAGAGTACACAATAGAGGGATGAGATACTAACAACAACAAAAATGAAAAGGGACCTGAGGATGGTCATATCAGATGATCTAAAGGTGGGCAAGCAATGTGAGAAGACAGTAAGGAGGGCTGGTGGAATACTGGGATGCAGTAGTGTAGCAAATTCCCAGAGGGCCTGGGTGCAAGGCGATGTTACAGGGCCCCTCCCCAGTTTTGAATAAACTTCAAAATTTTGATTTGGGCCCCTCAAACCTCGTGGGCCCGGATGCCACTGCACCCCCTGCATCCTTGTAGCTACACCCCTGCTGTGATGCATAGGGAGAGACATCACCAGTAGAAAACAAGAAGTTGGTATTCCTCTGCACAGACAGTTGGTTAGACCCACCTGGAGCACTGCATGCAGTTCTGGAGACCCAGTCTCCACAAGGACATATACAGGATGGAGGCTATCTAGAGGAGGGCAACTAAAATGGTGCAGGGTCTGCACCAGAAGACATATGAAGAGAGATTAAAGGAGCTTGTTATGTATACCCATGAGGAAATGAAGGAGATGGGGGACATGATAGAAACTTTCAAGTACCTCAAAGGAATCAACAAAGTCCAAGAGGGTAGCATCTTTCAGAAAAAGAGATGTGCAAGAACAAGGGGGCTCAATTTGAAGATAGAGGGGGGATGGCTAAGAGGTAATGTGAGGACTTTTTTTCACAGAGAGGGTTGTGGATACATGGAATGGCCTTCCTGAGGAGGCAGTGGAGTCAAAAATACTGAGGGATTCAAGAATGCATGGGATAGACATAAGGCAATTATAGTGGGGGGTAGGAGGAAGTAGGCTGTTGGTTAACTAGAATCTACAGCTTATCCATTAGGTAGGGAAATGGGCAGACTAGGTGGGCCGAGCGGTCCTTATCTGTCATCAAATTCTATGTTTCTATGTTTCTATTCTTGGGTGTCTCCTCTACCAACCCCCTCTAGTTCTAGTGGGGGCATACGGAGGAAAGTGTTACCTCTAGTTACAGTTAGTTTGTTATGGTTGATTGACGATCTTTCTACTTTACTTCGGCCTGTTGGATTTCTGTGCTTTGTGGGGCTTAGCCTCCTTTTTTATTACTTGGAGCACATAGACACAAACTGGTCTTATATTCGCTTGTTTAATAAAGCAGCATGTGTATTGTCTCAACTGTTTTTTGGAAGAGTGTGTGACCTTCCCTGGATTTCCCATCCTCTGTCTGTAGGATACTTGTTTACTACATCTCTTGTTTTCCTATGGCAATCCCTCACCTGACTTGCATTACTTGGAATATCAAAGTGCGAAATTCTCCCCTGAAGCACACCTGGGTGCTGATGGATTTGGCAACTCTTAACGCTCAACTGGAACTGCTTCAGAAGACTCATACTTTAGCCAAGGACGCTTACTTTATTCATCGGCTATGGGTGGGCAATTCATATGGAGCCAGTTCTAGCTCATGTAGAGAAGGAGTTTTGATCTTAGTGCATAAACACCTGCCTTTACAGGTCCTACAGGAACTAGCTTACCCAGAGGGCCATTACCTCTTTTTACATGTTCTGATATTTTTTTTTTTAGTTGTTGCTGAGTAATATTTACGGCCCTATTATTGATTCACCCCCATTTTTCATGAATCTCCTAAACATCTTCTCCTTCTATGATAGTATCCTGAAGATCCTTATGGGAGACTGTAATATCACCGTCGATGATACATTGGATATGTCTGGACATAATTACAGGAGCTTATCACCAGCACAGAGGAATGTCCGAGATCTTATGGACCATGATGGATTAATAGATCTCTGGAGAACACTCCACTCTTCCGATTAAGAATTTACTTTTTCATCTCATGTACACAGGTCCCAATCTCAGATACACTATGCCCTGGTCAGCCCTATTTTTATAAAAGATACCCGTTTTTGTGAAATGCTTAGCCAAACTATTTCTGATCATGCCTCCTGTATATTTCTCGGTATTCTTCTCCCCCTCTTTGGATAGAGATAAGTGCTGGAGGCTAAACAATCATTTATTGAAGGATGAGTAGTGTTCCAACAAATTATTTATTTATTTCAGTCTTGGATTTAATACCTTTGAGCCAAAGGCTGTTTTACATAGGCTCCACATCATATAAAAGAACAGAACAAACAGTATAGTGAGAAAATACATAGTGATCCTAGGAGTTAAGGTAACAATAAAATAGTACATCTGGATTTAAGTGACAAAAACAGGTGTTTTGCAGACATACAGTGGCTGGGAGTAAGCTTAACTAGCAAAAAGGGCATTAGGGTTGGGATCCAGCTACAGGAGCAAAAAGATGCAGCCAAGTGGCATTGTCAGAGGCAAAATGAGAGAAAGACAACAACTAGGGACACGGTCTTACAGGATAGACAGACGCTAAGGACTAGGGCCTAACATTGTTCCAGATTAGGGCTACAGTCAAAGGCATTGTCCGAGTGAGGCCGGTGGGGGGCATTGCCAGGAGGGAATAACATCAAACATGGGATGTGTCATTTAGTTTAAGAGTGCACTCCAGTGGGACAATCAGTGCAGGAACTGATGATGCCCTCTATGGAGAAATTAAAACAACTTACAAAAGACTATTTTGAACTTAATCAACCCTCAGCCTCCTCCCCTGCTTCATGTTGGAACACTTACAAATGTGTGATTAGGGGGAAACTAATTCAGCTAGCTACAGCTAGGAAACGGCATAAAGAAATGAAAGCCCAGGAACTACTGCAGTCTATTTGCCAGTTGGAAAAGAATATTAACCCAAACTCTCCTGATACTGATTGCATACAGCTCAACCAAGAAAGGGCAGTGTATGCCAAGCTAAACTGGGAACAGGCTGAGTTCACTGTCTATCGTGCTGGGCTAAATTATGTGATGTTTAGTGAGAAAGCTGGCAAACTTCTTGCTATGCACATCAAACAGTTAGAAACATCTCGCTTGGTCTCAGCTGTCTGGTCAGCATTAGATCAGTCTTTACTCACTTCCTCCAGAGACATTGTAAAGGAGTTTAAAACTTATTATTAATAGTTACATGGGGAGGACTCTGATGGGCCATACATTGAATCTTCCACATTAGAATATCTCAAAGAGGCTAATCTTCCTCAATTGGACCCCCTTCTAGCACAAACCTTAACTGCCCCAATATCTGTATCAGAGGCGGAGAGAGACATTTCCACACTCAAACCTGATAAATATCTCGGGCCGGATGGCTTTTCCCCCAACATTTACCTTTACCTTAAAGCTGACCTGGCACCTCACATTGCAGATTATTACAATTATTGTTTCCAGGTCAATTTGTTCCCTCCTGATTTCCTAGAAGCATTCATCCCTCTCATACCCAAACAAGGTAAAGACCATTCTGAAGTAAGTAACTTTTGGCCCATATCCCTCCTGAACATAGATACAAAAATCCTGTTGCATATTTTAGCTAAGAAACTAACGACTCTTTGGCAACTGCTTATAGGCTGGGAGCAAACCAGCTTTATGTAGGGTCATTTAATTACAGACCACAAGTGTAAAATTTTCCACCTGATTTCAGCATCCAGGAAATCTGACATGCCTACTGTGCTGGTCTCCCTGGATGCCGAAAAAGCGCTTGACCGAGTCTTGTGGCCTTTCCTCTTCCATACCCTATCTGCCTTTGGCTTTCCACAAGAATTCCTTAAATGGACAAAGTTACTTTATTCTAATCCTACTGCCAAAGTATTCTGCAATGGTGTTTTATCAGATTCCTTTTCATTACAGTAAGGAACCCATCAAGGATGTTCTCTGTCGCTGTACTTATTTAACTTTTACCTGGAACACCCGGCTAGACAAGTTATACAGCATTCCCAAATTCTTGGTATATCAATTGGGCCCCATACATTTAAACTCTCTACTTATGCAGACATCATCTCACTACATGTGGTCAACCCACATATCTCTCATCCTGCTGCCCTTAAAGCCCGTCAAGATTTTGGACACCTTTCTGGATACAAACTTAACTTACCAAAGACATTGATTATGCCTCTTAATTTAAGAACACATAAAAGCGATTTACCCTTACACCTACAGCAATGTTGCTCAGTGTCTGAACTTAACTATTAGGGTATTCAACTAACTTTAAATGTTAAGGCCCTAATCAAGCTCAATCTGAATACTGCAAAAATGAATTGTTTCAGCTTATCTTGCCAGATAGCAGAATCTTCCTTTATCTCTCAGAGATATGATTTCCTTGGTTTGAATGAATGTACTACCTAGAATACTTTATCCCCTTAGCAAGTTGGGAGTTCCTCTCCCTCAAACCTGGTGTACAAGACTTCATCAAATTATTTCAAATGTTATTTGGAAGAGTAAGAGGCTCCAACTAGCTTTTTTTACATTATATTTGGCAAAAAAAGCATTAAAGACTATAGTGGCCCAATTTTTGTTGGTACTGTCTCACCTCCCAAGCTAGAAAGTTCCTGGCCTGGAGTCTTCCAAATTTGGGACTTGCTCCAGACCAGCCTAGCCCATATTGGAAAGACATTGAAGGTCACCTGTGTAATTCTCATGTTATCTCGTTACAGGCTTTACCTTATATCCCATCGGCTAAATTATCACCAGCCTTGTGTCATAACCCCATAGGTTGGTCTGTGTGGATTAACATCCAACTCTACTGACTTCTTCAGTATCCAGTTCAGTGGGATCCTATGCAGACCCTGCATCTCAATCCCAACTTACTAATAGCTAACAAACCCATCCCTTTAGCGTTTATTCCACAGGAGGACATATAGAATCTTTCATGTTTACTTCAGAGTAATGGCTTTATTACTTTTAAGGAGTTCCAAACTACTTTTGCTTTATCTCACTGATTAATTTTGCTATTTGCGCAACTCACCCATGCTATTCAAAGTTTTTTGGGTCCATACCCTCTGCATTTTGCAGATGGTGTGACATATCAGAACTTGACTGTGCAGGCGACTAAGTCCCATATAATTCTGGTTTTATATAAATCCCTCCAAGATATTTTGGGAGCTTTAAAACAGGTATGGTGTACTTATTGGGAAAAATAATTTCTGAATTACTCTGTAATTCACCCATGGCAATATATTTATAGATATATTAAGCTGGACAAACTATGCTTAATGCAATACAAGATTTTTATAATGCATATTATACTCCGCAACATATGTTTAAATGGGGGAAACTACCTAACATGCTATGTAAAAGGTGTAATACTCAGGAGGGCACTCTCCAGTATCTTTTATGGGACTGCCCACCGGTATGGACCTTATGGATCCAAGTACAATCCAGTTGAGATCCTTTGTTAGGTTTACATGATGCATTTTCTCTGGAACTCTGCCTTTTGGGATTGGGTGACTCTCAGTTACGAGGAGCCCAGAGATACCATTTGGCCCTTATTTTGGCCAAACTAATACTTTTGAGACACTGTATGGATAATCACTCTCTTCAATACAAGGAATGGCACACAGAAATGCTTTCCATCCTTAGAATGGAAAATCGATTGCAAGCCTTCGACATTGTCTTTCTGGATATACCCAGAGATGGGAACGATTGCACCCTCTTCTACAATTAAATTAACAGATTTTCTTTTAGTAAACTTCTTTTCCAGGAGTACATTTCTATATTATTAAGGCACTTGTGTTTATGACAGTGGCTTGTTTCTGTTGTCCCTTCTCTTTGCTATGAATTGGCTTGAGAGCTAATCACATGATTGGCCTAGTTATTATTACTTGAGTATTCTTGTTGAACTCCTCCTGTGTCTTACTTACAAATATTTTTCCTCCTGGATTTTATATGTATATACGCACATTTATTTCCTGTAAATCTATGTTGGACTTCTGCTATATCCTAATATTGAATGTGACCTGCCTCGCTTTTTCACTTGAATATTCACACAATTGTCTATTCTTGGTGCTCCGTTGTCAAAATGTTTCTTTTTTAATAAAGTTTGAGTTTAAAAAAAAGTAGGTTGCCATCGTGTTTGACCTGCCAAAGTGCGTCACTGCACATTTTTCTAAGTTAAAGCTTAATTTGTGCTTATTTGCCCATTGTTCTAATATAAACAAGCTATCCTGCAATTTGACAGCATCCTGTGGTGTAGTAACTACATAACCAATCTTAGCACCATCTGCAAATTTAGACACCCAAATGCCATCCCCACAGTTCATTGTGGCAACAAAAAAATTTAAACCAGGTTGGCCCCAGGACTGAACCTTGGTGGATCCCACTTGTTACATTTGCACAGAGGATATTCCACAGATCACCACTTGTTCTTTTCTGTCAAAAAGCCAAGATTCGATCCAGACCTTCATTCCAATGAGTTGTGAACTCTGAAACAACAACCTGCAAAGAAAATGCAAAGCAATCCACCATCATTCCAATGGAAAATGTACCATCTTTCCATGAAAAACAAAAAGAAACCTAAGAAACACAATACAATTCGGGGAAAAAAACAAACAAAAAAACTTACATTACCATCCCAATGAGCGGCAACCTTCAGAGACAAAGCCAGAACAGCTTAAAATGGAAACTGTACCTAAATAACTCCTCCAAAGAAAGGCAAAAACTAATCAAAACAAATTTCATACAAACATAGAATTTGATGGCAGATAAGGACTGCTTGGCCCATCCAGTCTGCCCATTTCCCTACCTACTGGATAAGCTGCAGATCCTCGTTAACCAGCAGCCTACTTCTTCTTACCCCCATCCCCCAGAATTGCCTTATGACTGTCCCATGCGTGCTTAAATTCCACCACTGATTTTGACTCCACAACCTCCTCCAGAGGCGTTCCAGCCATCCACAACCCTCTCTGTGAAAAATACTTCCTTAAATTACCTCTGAGCTGCCCCCTCTATCTTCAAATTGTGCTCTCTTGTTCTTGCATACCTCTTTTTGAAGAAGATGCTACCCTCTTGGACTTTGTTGATTCCCTTGAGGTACTTGAAAGTTTCTATCATGTCCCCTCTCTCCCTCCTTTCCTCGAGGCTATACATATTAAGCTCCTTAAGTCTTTCTTCATATGTCTTCCAGTGCAGACCCTGCACCATTTTAGCTGCCCTCCTCTGGACAGCTTCCATCCTGTCTATGTCTTTGCGGAGATTGGGTCTCCAGAACTGCATACAGTACTCCAGATGGGGTCTCACCAGCTGTCTGTACAGAGGATAATAACTTCCTGTTTTCTACTGGTGATGCCTCTCCTATGCATCCCAGTATCCCCCAACCCTCCTTGCTGCCCTCTCCATTGCTTGCCCACCTTTAGGTCATCTGATATGACTACCCCCAGGTCCCTTTCCATTTTGTTGTTGTTAGTATCTCACCCCATTTGTGCTCTTCCCTGGGTTTTGTTTCCCAGGTGCATTACCTTGCACTTCTTAGCATTGAATCTAAGCTACCATACATTTGACCATTCCTCTAACCTTGCCAAATCCCTTCTTATCCTTTCCACCCACCCTGTGCATCAACTCTGTTGCAGATCTTAGTGTCATCTGCAAGAGAGACATACTTTTCCTTCCAGTCCTTCCCAAATGTAAACATAAAGACATTGAAGAGGACAGTCCTAATACTGAACCCTAAGTGCCCACTAGTAACCCTCCTTTCTTCTGAGTGGACTCCATTTACTATTACTCTCTGTGTCCTATTCTCCAGCCAATTCTTTACCAGGCTGTCATCTTGGGACCCTCCCAGGCTGGCTAACTTGTATATTAATCTTTTGTGTGGGACTGTGTCAAATGCCTTGCTAAAGTCTAGGTAGGCCATGTCCAGAGCCCTCCTGATCTACTACTTTGGTCACCCAGTCAAGAAATCTATCAGATTTGTCTGGCATGACCTTCCGCTGTGAATCCATGCTGCCTAGGGTCCTGTGCCCTCTGGTTTCTAGATACTTGACAATTCTTTCCTTCAGAAGTGATTCCGTCATTTTCACTATCACTGAGGTTAAACTAACAGGTCTGTAGTTTCCTGCTTCTGCCTTGCTCCCACTTTTGTGAAGGGGAATCACATCTGCCCTCCTCCAGTCCTCGGGTACCACCCCATCCTCCCATGATTTGTTAAAAAGGGTAGTCAGTGGTGTCACTAGTTCTACCCTTAGCTCTTTTAAAATTCTGGGATGAATCCCATCAGGCCCCATTGCCAAATGTTCACTGCTTGCATTGCTGTTGTACTGGCTCTTTCTTGTACACATTTTTACTATGTATTTACCCAGGATACACCAGATGAGATGCAATATCTCATTTTCAGTGGTGTCCTGCTTTTATGCACTTTTAGATTGTATTTACGCAGGATAGGCCAGCTGAGAGGCAATATCTAATTTTCAGTGGGCTCCCACATTTTGACTCCAAATTTCCAACAGTCCTTTTATAGCAGTAGTAGTAGTAGTAGTAGTGTTTATTAGAGTATGGTGCCCTCCCAGAGGCTTAGGCTGCCACTGCAAGAAAAAAAATATAAAACATGAAAAATACATAACTACATTAAACACTACCCAATAAACAGACAACATAAAACAATCACAGAATGCATATATAGGGATACTAAGAGTCTATTAAACACCAAATGCCTGCATAAATAGAAACATTTTCAGACCCATTTAAAGGCCTCCACTAAGACAGCCTCCTTGAAAGTCCTAGGCAAGGAATTCCGGAGGCCTGGGATTCTACCTGAAATGCCTGCTCCCCAGATGATTTTAGTCTCACTCTATGGACTATCAGGAGGTCTTCTTCTGCAGAGCGGTGATGATGCCCAGGAGTGTGAGGATGCAGGAGCTCTAACAGACAGTCCGGGCCCAGCTCATGTAGGGCCTTATAGGTCAACAGACCCACTTCAAAGGAGATACACCACTTCACTGACAGCCAGTGCAGCTTGCACAGCACCAGCAACAAATGACAGGACCTAGAAAGGCCTGTCAGAAGCTTGCTGCCACATTCTGCAGCAGTTGCAGGCATTGCAATGCACCTCCCTTGACCTCAAGGTATACAGCGATACAATAGTTGAGCCTCAAACTCATGAACGCATGTACCAGCATGGCCAGGTCATTAGGAAGGGAAAGGGATTTAATCCAGTTAATATTCCATAGATGGTAAAAGCCACTCCAAACCATCGCCACCACCTGAGCCTCCAGTGTCAGCCCATTATGCAGAATGACTCCCAGATTTTTCACCTTGATTGAAGCAGTAGGCTAGAGGGCCAAGCCAAAGCCCAGTCTGCCCTTCAGTGAACTCCACTCCCTCACTTTGACCTGGTTCAACCACTAGCACTTCAATTTTTTCAGGGTTCCATCTCAACCAGCTTGATGACATCCAAGTCTGAATCTCAGACAAGCACTTATTGAGCACATCAACTGCACCCAATGACCCAGGTGCAGATGACAAGTAGAGCTGAATATCATTAGCATAACAATGAAACCCAAGCTCATACTGCCTAATATCTTACCCAGGGGCAGTATATACACTAGAAACAGCATGGGTGATGAGACTAAGCTTGGGGGTACTCCACAGGATGGAGCCACCAGGCACAAGGAGAATTCTCCCAGCACAACCCTCTGGGTCCTGTCCTTAAGGTAGGACTCAAACCAGCTGATAATATTGCGGGTGAGTCCTATGTATCCGCTGAGTCAGTCCAGCAGTAGACCCTGATCCACAGTGTTAACCGCTGATGAGAGATTGAGGAGAACAGAATTGACCACTTTCCCTAGACTCTGACACTGAGCAAATCATTATGCACCCAAACTAGTGCAGTCTCTGTGCTATGCATTGCCCTAAACCAAGACTGGAGGGACTCAGATGTTAAAGGCGGTGAGGCATGCCTCGAGCTGTAGCACAACCACCTTCTCAATAACCATTCTCAAAAAGGGAATTTTAGATAGTTCGGTAATTTGCCAAGATGTCTGGGTCCCAAGATGGCTTTTCAGTAGAGGCTTCAGCAAAGCACTTTTCAGTGACTTTGGAAACAAAAAAAACTCCAACAAGGAGCGCTGGACAATCTAAGTGAACACCGGGCCCAGATGCCACATGCAACTCACCAATAGTTGCACTGGGTCTGGATCCAGGTTACAAAATGTTGGCTGCAGCTCAGAGATCACCTCACACACCTCATTCAATGTCACCTTTCAGAATTCCTCCCAGGACCACTGAACATGACACTGAATTCCAGTTTCCACCCTGCTGGACAGTAAAGGCCCACTTGGGGTAATCCTGGCCCTAATGGAGGATACTCTGTCTGAGAAGAACCGAGCAAATTCCTCACATTTTGTGAATGAGAAAGCTCTAACCATCTCCAAACAAGCTGGATGTAAAAGCCTGTCTACCATCCAAAAGAGCTGATCCAGTCAGTTCCTCCTAGCAGCAATCTCCCTAGACAGAAAAGCTAACTTCTTTCAGGTGATTGCTTTCTGATACTCATCATAATGATACATCAGAACCAGTTTGTTCTCCTGGGCCCTGGATTTTCTCCAATTACACTCCAACCTTCTTCCCCTGGTTTTCATCTCCCTCAGCTTACCATCAAACCATGGTGAACTAAGGTACAACACCAGCAGGCATACACAGACTGGCACTAAGAGGACAAATGGCCTCCACAGTGTGTGTATTATAGTCTGTCACTGCTGTCTCCGACTTCCCAGCACATACCTTTAGCACTTCCGAGGTGTCTAGTATTACCAACAGTCCCTCTGGGCAAAGCTCTCTCAAAGGTCAGTACTGGACAACCTCCACATGGGATGGACTGTAAGACGGGCCCTGAAACTGAACCTAATAGTGCAGTGTTCTGACCAAACAACCATACCTATCTCAAGATTATTCAGTGCAAGCCCCATTATGGTTTTCTATGCTTGCTTGTAATCTTGAGTGTGCTACTATTCCACTTATTTACCAAGCTGACTTGCTGTGCTCTGATGATACCAACAATGTTGTCTGTACCTCCGTTGATACCAAGAATGTTGTCTATATCTCTACCTTATTGTAACCCTTTCCTTTGATGTGGAACCTTTGTCAATGAGCTGCTTCAAGCTCAAAGGTATTTGTAATCAGAGAATTAAATAAATAAATTAAAAACAAAATAAAAAGAATACCAGTTCCAAGGTGTGCCTGTGGTGGTGGGTTCAAGTAATCACTTGTGCAAGGTCCTGAGATTCCATACTCTACAGAAATCCTGGCAAAATGTGAGCTTTCATCATTGAGTCAGGCATTAAAGTCAGCAAGAATAAACCATCTTGGCGACTCCAACATCCTATCAGCGATGAAAGCCACAATTTCCTGCAGAAACTCTCCCTTGTGCCCCAGAGGATGGTACACAAGGAGGATCCTACAGCCTGCACCTGGACTCCTATGCACAGCCTCACATTCAAATTATTTTGCAGTTAAATTTTTTATTGAAATACAGAAACATTCAGGAACATACATGTACTATTAACATTGCCAAGTCGGCTTTACAGTAGTATACAGTTACAGTAATACAGACTTCTACTGCTTGCACATACATTCTGACAGGATAAATAGGAGTACAGTACTCAGGGTGGTATTATCTGGATTTAAGTCTCCAGGTGCAGTCAAAGCATCACAGACTGGTTGTTGACAATGTTCCCTGAGGGTGTGGCCCCCAAAGGGTTGTACTGCCATGGGGGGGATATGAGGTTGGTGGAGGTTATTCCTCTCTCATCTATCTCTGGGTTGGCAGGTATGTAGGAAGAGAGGTGCTTCTCCTAAATCTGATGGACTTCCAAAGTAGGCCTTAATCTGGTGTGTAAACCTCCTTCAAGGATGCTTGAGCAAATCCTTTCTCTGCAGTGCCCCTGGGGTCCCTGGATTCTTCTGTAGACACTGCAGATGGGGAACATCTCTTTGTAAATACCTGTTGGGAGTTGGTAGCAATATGGGTCATTCTGGAGTATGTGGCTAGCTTTTCCATGGCTAAGAGCTACTCTTTGAAAGATGGTATCTCTCTGGTACGCCACCTTTGTAATATAAGCCTTTTGGCCTCAGCTGATGCTTGTACTTAACCAGAGCTTCTGCTGGTGAGTAATACAGAAGGAGGCTGGGGGACTACACAGGATCCAAAGATCTGGGGTTTTGGGGATCTGGTATCCAAGTATGTCAGAGCATTAAGAGATTACTTTGTTCTTGAAGGGACGAATCGGGCCACAATGCCATAATATATGTAACAGTTCTGCTCCTGCATCATCACACCTCCAGCATCTATCTTCCTGTAAGAAACCCATTTTCGTCAGTTGTACAGATGTGTAGTACCATAAATTAAGTCCCCAAAGGCCTTTTTGGCCATAGTCCTGCTCTCTTTCCATTTGTCTTCTGATATGGGGAGCCCTAGTAAGTGTTACCATTTTCCCCTTGCAGCTTGAGATGGGTCTGGCTGTTCTTCTCTCAAATATTTATGTATTGCCCCTTCTAGTCCTTTTGGCATAATGAGAAATTTGTCTATTTGGAATTTTTTCTCTATTTCTTTCTGTGCTGTCTGACATCCAGTGCATTTGCATCCTCGTTTGGTCCAAGTGTTAAAAAGATGCCTCAGCTGTAGGTACTTCCAGAAGTCTCCCTTCCCCACCTGATATTTCTCTTGTATGGAGATGAAGCTGTACATGGTTTGGCTATCAGCCAAAAGAATACTTTTAATCTATGGACATGTTTCCCTTTCCATTCTTCCCATATGAATGGTGTTCCAACTATCCACCAGTTAGGATTTGCCCAGAAACAGAGGGAGTTGCCCAGGTGGAGGCAGGCTTTGGCAAGTTTACCAATGTGCTGCCACACTGTATGTGCAGATTTTACTGTAAGCCACTGTGTAAACTGGGCTTGGAGGGGCTGGCCTAAGTATCCCATGAGATCAGGGCCCTGCAGTGCATGTCTCTCAATGGCCACCCATGCGGACTGGTTCCGGCCTTCTTCCAGGAATGACCTACAGGTCCTTGCAATGGAGAAGGCATAGACATAGTGTTGGAAGTGTGGAAGGCGCCACCCTCCTCTATCCAATGGGGCTCAAAGCTTGGCCTTACTGTATCGTGAAGTACCATTTCCCCAGAGTAAGCTCCTCACCAGGGTGTCCAGTTTTTGAAACCATTTTTTTCGGGATTTCCATCGGCAGATGGGACAACATATAAAAGATCCTGGGCACAATCATCATTTTGGTTGCTGCTATTTTTCCTGGCAAGGAGAGCTTCAATTGCCTTCAGCATTGGATCTCAGCCTGTAATGTGCTAATAAGTGGGGCTATATTTTTCTCTGCTGGGGAAGTCACTTTTGAATTAACTTTAATCTCCAAGTTCTTAATACCTCCTTTAGCAGGTGCCAGCCCTGTGCTAGTTATTAGCTCCAGCGTCAGCCTTATGTTCAGGGGAGAACCTCCATCTTGCTTTTAATAATACAGAGCCCCACACATTCAAATGATGAAGTATTCCCTACTGGGTGCACCACCAAGTTCAGTTCATATCTAAAACAGATGGCCACCCCTCTCCGCTGCAATCTTTTCTCAGGCAGTGAACCACTGAGAACCCTCCCGGGACTGACAACTTCAGCACTGGATCAGAATCGTCTCCCAGCGAGATCTCGGTGATGCAAGCCAGGTCAACCGAGGAAACAAGATCTGCTATAATAGCAGATTTATTTCTCATCAATGCATTGCACAGTACTGTCTGAAGTGGATGAAAGGAGAAAGCTGGCCCCTCAGCTGCCTGCCTGCTCAGTCTGGTGGGGTCCCTGGGTAAAAAGACTATACATGTCTGACCTCTCTCTAGTCCCCTTTTCATCCCAAGGTATCACTTGGTCCCTACAACCCTCATGGAAGCCTCCTATCAGCCCTCAACCTGTCCCTCCTCATCCTCCTAGTTTTCTTTCCAGTCCCCACTTCCCTGCTCTGCTGATAGACAGCAACCAGTGTGGAGCAGGGGTATGTGACAGGATGAGCCCTGTCTGGGGGAAATACCCACGTGGGAGCTATATGAACCTCCCCCATATTTTTTGCTCTTCGTTTCTGTGGGACGGCTACTCGTGCTGGGAATGAAAATGAAGTACGTTTGCTGTATGCTTGTCCATTTTAGGGTGTCACATTTAATTATTTAATGGAAATAAAAATAAAAAGATATGAAGAGTTCCCAGTGTTGACAGGAGAAGGGAGAAGAGGAGTGCACCCTTGTTCTCCCGTTCCCCTTGCAAAACCCAATGGAATCCTCATGGTCTTACTATCTTATTAAAACTATCTTTTGAGATGAAACAAAATGGAAATATAAAACCCCCTTAATATAAAACCACCTTAACCAAGAAAAGAGGAGTTGAATCTAGGCTAGTAAAAATAACATGTATGAACATGTATGTCTTTACTGTTTGATGGGGAACTTCTGCGAATAAGAGGTTTATACTGGTTTTAGCAAAAATAAGTGGATCACCTGATGGTGATGTCATCCACGAAAGTTATAAAAACCTGCTACTTGGAGTAGCAAGTGATGGGGAGAGATGGGGGAATCAGTTAAATACTGACTACCAACTGAGGTGGACCTCAGAAGTGTGTGCTTGTTTCACACTGTTCCATTTGCAAATGCTGAAGCTAAGTTGTGAATTTTCAAAATTAGAAAGTTTGCTGGATACTGGACATTGAATAACCTTTTGCTTTCTGTATGTTTATTATTTTATTTTTTATTTTCTGATTTGAATAAAATAACAATGCACATTTGCATTTTTATGCACCTGACTTCTAGTTTGTCGTGTCTGTTTTGTCCCACGCCTTCACAGTACTGTTTGAAGTGGGATTTCTGGTAATCTAGACTGCCTGGGAGATGTTATCAGTAGGTATTGAACCAATACCCAGACATATGTAAAAAGATCAGGGTGCTGAGGCAAAAACATATCCATTGACTCGTGCCATAGTGGAGAAGACTAGAGAGAAACCCAGAACTGGATTGGATTTTGGAGCCAGAAGAAAGGTGAAGGACAAGCTGGAGAGTGAGACAGAGGGACAGACAGATGAGAGAGCCCCTGTGGATCCCAGTGACCACCTACAACGGCTTTGTATGAAGCAGCTGGAGATGGAGCAGGAATGAGTGAGTGGAAGATTGATGACAAGAAGAAGAAGAAGATCGACAATGGCAGGATGAGAAGTGGATGGATATCCTGTGAGTAATCCAAGCCCTTAACCCTGGTCAGCAAGATCAAAATATACCCAGAGACATTAAATTGACAGAAGCCGATGAGATTGAGGCCTACCTGACAACATTTGAGCTGATTGCCCAAATGTGTGGCTGGCCTAGGGATCAATGGGTCATTAGACTGGTTCCTTATTTATCTGGATGGGCTCAACTAGTCTGGTACAGCCCTACCAATTTTCTGTGAAACATAGGGCAGGGTCCCAACACCAGAATGCTGACTTTCTGTCCTGTTATGGGGCAAATGCTTATGATAAATGAATTGTACACATGTGTGTATCCTTAATGAAAATAAATGTTTAGATAAAAGATGATGTCTTTACAGGTATTACAAAACCTGTGTAGAAAGCCTCAGGGGATTGAATGGTATCAGTTGATGTTAGCACGTCAGGATTCAGATGCCATTTTGATTCATAGGGTCCCTGAGGCAGAGCTTCTAGAGTGGGTGGGTGGAAGCTCCAACCCTTCCAGGGTTCCGGTGGGGTGTCTGCCAACAGTAAGGACTGTTGCCCTCTTGTGCAGAGGTGTGTGTGACAGGGTGAGCCCTGTCTGGGTGAATACCCATGTGTGGCATCTGAACCCCCATGCCTTTCACTCCTATGTTTCTGTGGGACGGCCGCTCATGCCGGGAATGAAAATACGTTTGCTGTATGCATGTTTATTTTAGGGTGTCACATTTAACAATTTAATTGAAATAAAAAGAAAAAATATGATGAGTTCCAAGGGTTGGCAGGAGAAGGGAGAAGAGGAGCATGCCCTTGTTCTCCCATTCCCCTTGCAAAACCCAGTGGAACCCTCATGGACTTACTGTCTTATTAAAAATATCTTTTGAGATGAAACAAAATGGAAATAACCCCATAACATAAAACCCCTTAACCAAGAAAGAGGAGTTGAGTCTAGGCTAGAAAACATAACATGTATGAACATGTATGTCTTTACTGTTTGATGGGGAACCCCCGAGAATAAGAGGTTTATACTGATTTTATCAAAAAGGGGTGGATCACTTGATGGTGATATCATCCATGAAAGGCATAAAAAACCCACCACTTGGAGTAACAAAGAGAGAAGGGAATCAGTTGAATACTGACTACCAACTGAGGAGGACCTCAGATGTGTGTGCTTGTTTCCACACTGCTCTATTTGCAAAGCGCTGCAGCTAAGCCTCAGGAATTTTCAAAATTAGAAAGCTTGCTGGATACTGGACATTGAATTATCTATTGCTTTCTGTATGTTTATTATTTTTATTTTCTGATTTGAATAAAATAACAATGCATGTTTGCATTTTTATGCACATGACTTCTAGTTTGTTGTGTCTGTTTTATCCCACACATTCAAGGGGAAGGGGGCACGGAAAGGCCATAGCCCTCTAAGTCAGGATGGGGAATAGCAAAGCCTTGGGGTCTATAGCGGGCAACGTATCCTGGAACTACTTAAGTAAAACTGCATACTAGTCCCCCAACCCCTCCAATAAATAACCTACACATACACTATTCAGCAAACACCCCTAACTAACAATAAGCAATATCACTCTGACACACACAACCCATCATGTACACTCCCTAATGTTTCTAACACATATAGAGAATAAAGGATGGGGGAGTGTGTGTTGTGAGATTAATACACACCCAAGGTGTGGGATGCTACATAAACCCGAGGCGAAGCCCGGTTTATCAAACATCCACACTGAGAGTGACTCATTAAATTCTCATAGGATTACACTTCCCCATTTTTATTTTATATAATTTGCTGGAGAGCAATTTTTTCAAACCCTAGTGCTGTGATTCTCACACACACCACACCACTCTCTCACTCACTGGCTCTCTCTCTCTCACACACACACACACACACACACACACACACACACACATTGTCTCCTCTGTCCTTGTCAAGAAATCCCATGGCAGCTTTACTGTAGTTCTCTGGGGCACCAAATGCACAGCTTCCTTCCCCCAGCTCCCTCTAAAGTCCCCAGCTGAGCTGTGCAGCAGTCCCCAGTCCCTCTCCCTCTTGCCCCACATCACCCTCCAGCTCACTGGACTCTCCAGATTCAAAAAATATATTTTTAAATTTAACCAATAAAACTGCATTTCGTTGCAGCTCGCGCTTACCTGCCTCAGCCACAGACTCATTCCCAGCAATGGTGTGTGTCGCAAAACTAGCAAACTGCAGGATCAACCAGATACTTTATATAAAAATATAATGGAAGTATTTCAAGGAGAAGCAACAAAATAAATTAAAGACGAGTAGGTGAAGATGTTACCGTGGCGGCTCCTCGCTAACTGAATACTGAACGCCATGTTTTCAGAACTATTTAGCCCACCACACAGAAAACAAGGAGCCAATGAGGGCGCTCCCTTTTGATAGATGGAGCGCGTGAATGCAATAATAACCAACTGGTTATTACGGCAAATATCAACTCGTGATCCAATGGAAAAAATTGTCACCAGTAATTATAAACAAATAGCATCTATTTGAAACCCCCCACCGCCCTTCCCACCCACAACATAAAAGACAGAAATAAAATATTAAATGTCAAATTCTGCTAGTAGTCCTTAAACTTAGGGCCAAACATAACCTGTAGATCTCTAATTACAATCTCTCATTTCTCACAAAAGAAAAGTCAGTGTTAATTCCCCTTAAGCAGGCAGACAAAAACGTCCACTTTACAGGAACCGATAATACTCTCACCAAATCCACTCAAGTAAAAACCACAGTTGCAATGTGATGATGTGTTTTTTCACAGAGAGGGTAGTGGATACATGGAACAGCCTTCCTGAGGAGGTTGTGGGGTCTAAAATTGTGGGAGAATTCAAGAATGCATGGGACAGACATAAGGCAATTCTTGTGGGGGGTAGGAAGAAATAGGCTGTTGGTTAACTAGGATCTGCAGCCTATCCTGTAGGTAGGGAATGGGCAGACTAGGTAGGTCAAGCGGTCCTTATCTGCCGTCAAAGTCTATGTTTCTATGTTGCTCAATTTCCATATATCCACGTTACATAAAACGGGTACCGCTGTCACTAAACTCACTTCAGCAAAGACAGCAGGAAAAATGTAGTCAGCTCTGTTCTCAGTCCAAAGAGTTCTTGCTGCAACTTCCCTGTGCAACACCATTCATAAAACAATATCATGAGCCATCCAGTTATTTCATTACCAGGCGACGCTGCAGTCTTTCTCCCTCCGATGGCTCCGCTAACCATTTCCCGCCACACAGCTAGCAGCTCTCCAATGGATGAGGTGGTTAAATTACTACTTCACTTCACTCTCTTTCCACAACCAGATGACCACTGGGGCTACAATCAATTGCTCCATAGTTACTCCACAGGAATCTGGAGATGGCTATCAGCAAGTTGGGGCAAACTTCTTACTGACACTCATTGCCAGCAACTTTGGACAGTTGTAAGTCCCCAGAACTGATTAAAACAAACTGAGAACTCAGCACTCCGAAGAGATAGCATGGCATGGGACCCCTGGTGGAATAACTTCCTGCAGTATGGGATGGCTTACATTCAAGGCTAACTAGAAAATAATAAAAGCTAGATCCTCACTCTTGCTCACTAACTCCCATAACTATCACTAAAACCCCACTACTACTACTACTACACTAATCTAAAAGAATTAATGAAAACAGAAGAAGGAGAACAAAATAAAATGACACTAAAATATACTAAAACTAATGGCACAAAACTTCAATATTACAGAGCTCTTGAACAATCATAGAGATCTTGTGGACAACTCAACCAGTGTGGCAGCCATCTTGAATTAAAGAATCTTTTATTACATTGAATTTATGACCTGACGTTATGATCAGGGCAGGTGGAATTTTTAAAATCCCATCCAGAAGGTGATTTTGCAGTGCAACTGCGAAAACTAGTTTCGGAGGGGATTTGAAAAATGACACCTGTCATGTTCAGGAGGTGGGGCAACACAAGGGACATGTTGAATATCAGATGTCATAATCTGCAAAAATAAAGTTAGGAGTAAATGTTGAAACTGATCACTTTTTCTTCAGAACTTAATTGTTTTTTCACATTTTGGACCCCAAATTTTCAACATAGTCTTTTTATAACTACCCCTGAACATGACAGATGTCATTTATAAAACTGTGACTGAAACGTTATTTTATGCCACAAATGTGGAAACATATTTTAGACAGGATTTGAAAATGACAGCTGTCACATTCATGAGGTGGTGTGAAAAAATGGCTATGCTGAAAATTTGAGGTCAAAATATTGAAAATTACAAAAATTCTGACTCTGTGTTGACAAATGTCAATGTGCATTCCATTTCCAACATATCCTTCTATTGACCTCACCTCATGAACAATAGCTGAGAAAATTTTCAAACCGTTCCCAAAACTGGTGATTTTTCACTGCAAGTACAAAAACACATTTTGGCCAGGATTTCAAAAATGGCATCTATCAGCGATCATAAGGTGTGTGAAAAGTGGCTATGTTGAAAATTTGAGGGTCAAGATATTGAAAATTATAAAAGTTCTGAGCCTGCATTGAAAAAATTTAAACCTAGGCTAATTACTTTGTTGTTTTTAAAAATTCTTAGCACAAATTTTTCACACAGTCTTCTTATGACTCCACCTCAGGAACTAGAGCAGAGAAAATATACAAATCCTGACCAAAAGGTGATTTTGTGCAGAAACTGCAAAATCACCTTTTGAGACATATTTGCATAATTTCACCATCCTTGTTCATGAGGTGGGGTCCCAAAAACGCCATGTTAAAATTTGGGGAAAAAATGTTTAAAGATAATCAAGTTATGAAGACAAATTCAAAACCATTTGCAATATCAAACCACATACCTGATTTCTTCAGTTCCTGGTGAAGAGTGAAGATGTGTCTCAGTCGAGAGAGGATTATAGCATTGTACCTTTGGCAGGTAAGTAAGGGGTGGGATGTGTGGTGGTGAGGGCTGAGGGAGGTCAGGTTGGGGAGGATAATAGCAACAGCACGCCAGCAGCCACAACAGACATCAATGGATATTTTTCTTTTTTACAGTGTATAGAAATAAAAAAAATTACTGCAAGGGATAGTTTTCTTTATTTTAGGTACTAACACTAGGGACTGGGCACCCCAGTGTCGGTATTAAGTTTGGCAGCACTGGGGGTTGATTCCCCAATGTTGCACAGTGAAAACAGACAGGATGGGGGGGGGCTATTGGCTGGCACCGGATATTGGGCATCTGGAAAATTATGAAGGAGAAAACAATGGGAGGTGGGAGGGATTTTTGTCAGAAGGAGAGAGGGGTTGTTTTATGCTGGGGAGAGGACCCCAGCAGACTGATCATGATGCTGATCAGCTCTACTTGCTGGGCAGCTTATGCAGATAAAACAGAAGTGCTGCCTTATTATTTAGTTGGCTCTTTTGTTTGAACTACATGAAGTTTCAACCCAGCAAGACCAGAAGAGTGTCATAATCAGCCTGGCTGATGACTGGCCTGACACTGCTGAGTCCCTTGCAGACTGCCCTGCATTGGACCAATAGTGGGACATCTTTGAAAACCCACTATTATAACAATATACTAACATACTAAATTGCCAGCAGAATAGGCCAAACAGTCTTTCATGTCTGATGTTTGGTTAGCCCCCAACCTGGGAGCTGACATTCCTGCCCCCATCACCCTCTCTGGCTTCTCCCTTCCCAGTCCCGGATATTCTTGCTGCACTGGATTTTGCTTCCAGAATCCTTCCCCAGTACCTGTCCCACACCCTCTTGAACCCTTCCACTGTCTCTGCCTCCACCAGCCCCCTGGGCAGTGCATTCCTTGGCTCCACCACCCTCTCAGTGAAGTAGCACCTCTTCCTTTCTCCCCTGAATCTTCCCCCCTCCAGCTTCCACCCATGCTCTCTAGTTGCCCTCCTTCCTTCAAAGCACCCTCACTGCTCCTCCCCTATTTACCTCTTCATGTATCTGAAGACCTCTATCATGTCCCCCAGTACCTTTCTCTTCCAATGTGTACATATTTATCTCTTTGAGCCTCTCCCCATAGGTCCTGTCCCCCAAGCCCCAAATAATTGTGGTTGCCTTCCTCTGAACCCTCTCCAGGAGTTCAATGTCCCTCTTTAAGTGTGGCCTCCAAAACTGCATGCAGTACTCGATGTGCAGCCTCACCAAGCAGTTATACAGAGGGAGTATCACTTCCCTCCTTCTGGAGGTGATCCCCCCAATGATGCATCCCAGCATCCTGTTGGCCTTGCCCTCCTACAAGTCTCTGAGTTGTTCATCTTGACATCCACCACCCCCCCCCAGTTCCCTGTTAGCCATCGAGACTTGTAGCATTCCCGGGTGTACACTTGGCCTGGGTTTCTGGATCTCAGGTGCAGTACCTTGCATTTTCCTGCATTGATCCTCAGCTTCCACTTTCTAGACCACCTTTCCAGAGCCTCCAGGTCCCCCTGTAGGGCCACCTTCCTCTCCTCCCCATCCACCACCGCCCCCAGGTTTGAGTCATCTGCAAAGATAGTCGTCTCACTCCTGATACCTGGCCTTATGTCAGAGATGTAGTCATTGAACAGGAGGGGCCCAAGGACTGATCCCTGCAGGACCCCACTAATGACCCTCCTTGGGGATGAGACTATCCCGTCAACCATGACCCTCTGGGTCCGGTCCTGGAGCCAATTGCCTATAAATCTGATCATCTGGTTCCCCAACCCCATTTGTCCCAGCATATCCAACAGGCCCCTGTGAGGAACAGAGTCCATTGCCTTGCTGAAGTCAAGAAAGAGGACATCCACTGGTCTACCCAGGTCCAAGGCACTCATCACCCAGCCATAGAACTCCACAAGGTTTGTCTGACATGATTTTCCTGGGACAGATCCATGCTGTCTATCGTTCAGGCACCCCAACTTTTCCAGGTCCCCCCTAGCCTCTCCTTGACAATGCCCTCCATTACCTTGCCTACCACCGATGTCAGGCTGACGGGCCTGTAGTTCCCTGCCACCTCCCTTGATCCCCCCTTGTGGATAGGCACTATATGCGCCACCTTCCAGTCCTGGGGCACCCACCCTGTCCTCAGAGAGATGCTGAAAAGCTTGGCCAGGGGCTTTGTCAGGACATCCGCCAGTTCCTTCAGCACTCTGGGATGTAATTTATCGGGCCCTGGTGCTTTCTCCGTCTTAAGGTATTTGAGGGCTTCCCTCACTCTCTCTGCCATGAGTTCCACCTCTGCTACCTCATCCCCCTGCTTAGCCTTCCACTTTCCTGCCAATGATGCCCCACCTCTCCCCAGACCCACCAATCAGTAAGGGCCCCCCTCCTCAGTTTCACCATCTCCTGCCATGTATGATGCAGCCCCCACATTTTCATTGGTGAAAACTGAGGTGGAGTACTCATTTAGTACCTCAGTCTGCTCCCCCAAGTCTTGTGCCCATCCCTTCCCTGTTTTAATCCTGCTGATCTGCCCTTTCACGCTTCATTTTTCCCCAATGTATCTAAAGAACCCCTTGTTCCCTCTCCTAATTTCACTGACCAGGTTCTGCTCTTTCCTTGCCTTAGCCACCCACCCTAGTGGCCCTTCTGACCATCAGCTTGTACTCCCCTAGATCCCTTTCACTCCTTTAGCACTTGAATTGCCTATAGGCTGCCTTCTTTCCCAGCACCACCTCCTGGACCTCCCTGGTCCACCAGCAGGGTTTTCGGGCCCTACCGCATTTTTGTCTTACTCTGGCACAGGTGCTGGTAGCCTCCTGCATCCCCCTCCTTATAATTTCCCACCTACTGTCAGCATCCATGTCTGGCCCAATACCATCCAGATGCTCCTTAAGGATCCTTCCCATTTCCTTAGAATCTGCCTCCCTGAAGTCAGTTACCTCCATCTTTGTGCAGCCTTCTACCCCTCCTAGGTCCAGTCAGAACCAAACTGTGGCATGGTCACCCCCCCAATGGGTCCCTCACCTCCAGGCTCCAAATCTGGTCACTGTCTGCCAGGACCACATCCAGTGCCCACGCCTCCCTGGTCGGTTCCCCCACTGCTGAGTTAGGAATGTGTCCTGAAAGATATCCAACTACCTCTGTTCTCTGGCCACCGAGGATGTCATAGCCTCCCAGTCTGTTCCTGGCATGTTTAAGTCCCCCAACACAATCACCCTTCCCCTGCCCAATCTGCAGTTTCTCCCAACATCTGCTGCGAGACTTTCATCCAGCTCCTCTGCCAGTGCAGGGGGTTTATACACCACTCCTATTTTAACTCTCTTGCCCCCCTTATCATCAAGGTGACCCAAATTGCCTCCAAAGTTCCCTCCTCCTCCTCTACTCCCCCTATGCCAATGCAGTTTTTGACTATTGCTACCCTCCCTCCTTCCCTCCCACCTGTCCTTCCTGAACATGGTGTAACCCTCCAGGATCAGGTCCCAGTCATGCCCTATGATGGCCCAGGTCTCAGTTACCACTGCCACAACCACATCTCCCTCAGTTAGCATTGTCTGGAACTCAGGCATTTTATTGCTCA
Organism: Neoceratodus forsteri; assembly: GCA_016271365.2. Lineage (NCBI taxonomy): Eukaryota > Metazoa > Chordata > Ceratodontiformes > Ceratodontidae > Neoceratodus > Neoceratodus forsteri. The sequence continues at coordinate 913,806,768 of CM057454.1, read as the reverse complement.
AGCACCTGGCATTTAGCAGGACTACCTTCCACCCTTTCCCTATACTTCCATTTCCCCTGCTCGCATTCCCATGGGAATTCCGGCTTCCCCTGGTCTGCACCTTACCAGTCGGCCTTTTCTCACATTCTTTCAGCTCTCCAGGGGGGTGGAGACAGAGTCCCTTCTTTATCGGACCCCTCTCGATAGCCTTTACTCCCATCCCTCCCCTCTTCACAAGTTTAAACCCCACCTTTCACCAATGAACCCCTCTATTTTCAACTTAAGGATTTCCCTCCCCCCCAAATTGAGATGAAGCCTATCTCTAGCATACAGACTTTTATCCTACTGGGTCTCTCCCCAATCCACCATCAACCCATATCCTCTGGCCCCACACCACTCAGAGCCATTGGTTTATCTCCCTAATCTTCCTTTTGTGTTCCTCACTAGCCCTTGGCACTGGCAGGATTTCCAAGAAGGTAATCACACATCCTATGTCATGACAGACCCTGGAAAGCTTCCTGAACCTTGCCTGTATCTCTAGCACCCTAGTTCCCTCAATGTCATTGGTACCAGGTGGGACAGTATGTCTGGGGAACCCCCCACAATCCTTTGCCAGCTGATATACCTCATGCTTGGCCCTGTGCACCATTAGACCAGGGAAGCATTTTGTTCTAACTAGGCAGGCTTCCCCCTTCCTATCCCATTTGATACCCCTGATCATGGAATCCCCCAACAGGAGCACTCTGATCGCTCCTTTTCCTCCATTTACCCCTTCCCTCTCCCTCATCCTTTCTACTGGCCTCTTCCCAGCCGGTTCCTTGCTCCTCCCCCTATCTGAGTGCCACCTGCTGCCCCCTCCTTATTTACCCTGGCCACCCCCCCCTCCAATCCTATGCATCTCCTCCTCCTGAGTATCCTTCTGTACCCTGCTACCCCCATCACTGCTCATGACTGGTCCCTCCCCATCTGCTAAACTAGCCTGGTTCATCCTCCTTCCTTCCCATCTCCATACAGCCCCTCCTTGCCTGACGTGCTCCCTGGCCTAAACCCTTAGCTCCTTTACTGTATCCTCCTTGTACTTCTGGTCCTTCCCTTGCCCTTCCTCCCAACTGATCCTTCTCCTTGTGCATTCCTCCCTCTACCCCTCCTCCTCCTGCTCTGATCCCCTGCTCCCCCCATTTTCCTGCATTCCAAGTTCCCCCCAGTTCTTCCTGCTATCTGGCACCCTCCTCCTGCCCTCCACTCCCTTTCCATCTCTAACCTCCCCTGTCATGGCTACATCACCCTCCTCATCCTCAAGCAGAGGAAGAGAACTGAAGCGGTTAGTGAGCTTAAGGTCTGATCCACCTCCCACCTTGCTTCCTTCTGTCCAGCCCCAGCCATCTGCCTACTTCCCTGAGAATGTCCTCCCTTTAGCCACCTCTGTGGGGATCCCAAGATACCTGCCTGCTTCCTTGGTAGTGTCCTCCTTTGGCCCCTCTGTCAGGGTCCCTATGCACCCCAGAGTACTCACCTGCACTCCTTTCCTTATGCCCTGCCCCTAGTGCTTGTTGCAACCCTGTGGGAGAGCCCCTGCCCATTCCTCAACTCATACCTTCCTCCCCAGCTGTCTCCTAACCCCTCAACGTCCTCCCTAAGCTGTGCCAGCTGGTAGCACACTGGCAACCACTGAACTTCCAAGCCCAGTCCAGTATCATGGCCACCCCACATCCAGTGCACCCACCACCCCTCCCAAAGAGCCACACCTGAAGCCTTTACCTCCAATTGCAGGGCAGGTTTTCCCTATAAATGAGCTGAGCTCTGGGGAGAGGGGTGGGGGGGTGGATTAGGGTCTACACCCAACTCTCACAAGAGTGTATCAGCCCTGGCAACACAATCCCAACTATCCTCAGTTTAAACTCATAAAACAGAATTACCAGCAGCTGCTATTATCCCACAGAATCTTCTGGTAGTGTAGACTGCTCCTCCCCCTCTGCAACTGAATCACACACTCCTAGCTCCCCACAGTTTAAACTCAGAAAACAGGATTACCAGCAGCAGCTATTATCCCACAGAATCTTCTGGCAGTGTAGACTGATCCTCCCCCTCTACATATGCATATGTGACTATGTTCACTTTGTGCAAGGGTAAACATAAAAAAAAAAATCACACATTGAGGAATCCAACAGAAATAGCTAAGAAAATAAAAAAGAACATATTGTATTTGCTAAATGTACACACCGGGCCATCATAGATGTTCAATGTGGCTGCACTACCCCTGCATTATGGGCTCAAATAAGGTTGATGGGCCTGGGTTGTTAACACTGTGGAGAATCATTTCCCAAAGATGTTAGGATAAATAAATTGTTTGATGCCTCCACCCAGGGAAAGATAGAGAGGGTAAGGTATATGCTATGATTGTACTGATCCCTAGAAAGCAGTACCAATCCACTTATTAATTAATTAATTCACTCTTGCTGCCACTTTACTCTAGCTTGCCCACCTCAGACTCATCACTGCAACCTCTACAGAACCCTCTCCCTTCCATCCCTTGAAGACAGGAGCATCACGCAATGCACTAGCTTTGCAGCCAAATTTTGGTTTGGGACCTCCCAGCTTACCTCACGTATGTTCTCCATTCCTCCCTCACCTTTCTACTCCTTGCGTAATTCTGGCCCCATACTTCTAGTCCTTCTTCACAGGTCCACTACTGATGGCCAGACCACCTTCTCATATCGTGGCTCTAATCTGTGGAATGACCTCCCTCATCCATCTGCTCTGCCTCCTCCCCGATCGCTTTCCTATCTACTACATGACTTTCTCTGCCCGGTATGCAACTGTCCATAATGCCTTCCTCCCAGTCCTGTCCCCTCCTGGGGGTGTTGCTCCAGCACTTTGGTTGCTACTACATTTATCTACTATGTGTTTTCCTTCTTCCCAGTATGCAGCTGTCTGTAACACCTTCCATGAAATCCGTCCCCCCCCAGGGTATTTGCACCGGCTCTTCTGGCTGCTACTTTGGCTCAGCACCCTTCGTGAACCTTGTACCACTTCTGTAGGCTAATTGCACTAACTGTTTATATTTACAGTACATCTCACAACTGCTGTTCTGTATGTTTCCTTCAACCTAATCACCAGCTGCACTTGATCCAGTATTGTCAACTGCTGTCCTGTGTTTACTATACCAACAATATGCACTACAATTGTTCTCACTGCACATATACGCACCCTATACTTCTGTAACTGAATGGCATCTTACCTCTACTCTATATGTAGTTATTATTCTCTGTATTTAGTTATTGTATCTGAGATGTTCTTATGTCTGTTCTCCTACTCCTTTCCTCCAGGACGCATTTGGAAACATGCAACTTTTTGCTCAGTATGCTTTCCTGGTAAAAACTTTTAATAAATAAATAATGAAATTTCAAGTTTTACTGGGAAAGAGATACTGAGCTGATAAAAGCTCATTTCCAGATGTGTTTTTTTTTTGGGGGGTTGAAAACTGACAGCACTTTGCAAAAAGATCAATATAAAACAAAATGGCATAATACAGTTGGTAGCTGAGTCAAACATAAAATAGAATAAACGACATTAGCTATGATCAAATGAACAGAACAATGCATTGAATAACAGATTTGGCACAGACCATGTGCAAACATCCACATGAGAGGGTGCCTAGAGTGGAAATTGTTGTAGAAAGGATGCCAGGTCATATTGCAGTCAATAGCAGTTACAGGACTGAGTAGAGATGTCAAAAGGAAGGCTTTGAGATTTGACAGGGGAGACAGAGGATAGTAGGAAAAGGGAAGGCCAGAGTATAATCACTGGCCCCACTGTGTTCCCCTCTGGCACAGCCCACCCCTGTACCACACAGTGCTATAGCAGGCTACCCAAAATAAAGTACTTTATCACTTTACAGATAATGGCCCCTATACACTAATGGTTGAAAGTTATGTGCTAAAAGCGCATGACCAGCCCATGCAGTTCCACACTTGTGGGCAGGTGCACACTGGCCATTATTCACTAACGGATGCCACCTGTTGATGGCTTCACCACCTGGCATGCAGGTCCATGCAGGATGGCCATGGGCAGAGTCACAGATCAAGCCAGCATCCAATTAGATGCCCAGCATGGGTTCTGCAGTAGATCCCTTGCACTACAGCGTGGGCCCAGGTGCATGAATGCCTACCACAGACACCTGGAGCTGTGTGGTATGGCTCAATCATCTTTTGGACCCCCGCACCAGCCTTCTCTGCAAGGCACCCTCCTGGTGCACAGATAGCCCTACGGCAGTGGAACCTCACCAACATCCCACAAGCTGCCTCCCAGCACAGCTGTGCCTGGACCCTGCAGTTGCATCTCCCAAGACCCCAACCCAAGACCCTGCCCTTGTACTTGGCCCCACTGAGCCCCACTGTTTGTCAGGCCCCTCCAACACACACACACACAGGTGCCCCAATTCTAAGGGTCCATGGTCTGCCCCCAGTACACCTGCCCCCACAATGGTGGCCAGTGTACTCCCCACCCACTGCAGCACCAACAATCTCCCCCCACTCCTGTACCTGCCTGTGGTGCCACGGCCAAGAACGGCCAGTAGCACAGCCGCCCTCACATCTTCTTGGATGCTGGCCATCCAAGTGATGCTGGGAGCGCACCGCCTATTTATAAGGGCTCGCTCCTAACATCACTTGGACAGCCAGTGGCAGAGGAGGTGTGAGGAGGGCTGTGCCACTGGCCATTCCTGGCCACAGCACTGACAGGCAGATATGGGGGCAGGGGAGAAGGTTGTACTGTGGTGGGGGGTCCAGATGCCAGTCCAGCAGGCTGCCTTGTGTTGGGGCGGGGCATGGGACTATATAGAGCTGGTGGCATGTGTTGGGAGTGTGTTTGGAATGTCAGGAATGGCAGGAGAGGCTCACTGCCTGGGTGCAGATCCATGATGGCGGACCACATGTGCCGTGCTGTGTGGGCACTCACCCAATCAGCTGCCCCAGCCCTCTCCATATGTCTTGTGGGCTGGGGTAGCATGGAGGCTTGCTTCCAGGTCCCGCCACACCTAGCGGGTGAAGTCTATGGGGTTGTGCAGTGGGTTACAGCAGGGTCCCTGCTGCCATAACCTGCTCCATACTACTCCCCCTTGTGGGCAGCACCATGCGCCTTTGTGACTGGCGCATAGCGCCAGACTGCCCTGGCATGCCCTCCACCCTCTCATAATGCATTGCTGTCTGCACCACCAGGGGATTGGGCATACAACTGTCTTGAGACCAGTTTGTGAATGCCTTGCAGGGTCTGTGGGACCCCACTCTATGGCATTCACGGGTATCACTGCCAATGCACCCGGTTAATGTGGTGCCCTGGCATTGTACATAGAGTCCATTATATTCACACCCCAAAATAATATGCTAATGAGACAGATATGCAAACAAGTACCAAGGGAATTATTTGAAACAAGCATGGTCTGGATTCTATGGAAGAAAAGGTTAAAGAGCTACTCTCTATTGTAATAAAAGCTTAAAACACTGCATTTGCATCAATTATGTTTTAACTTTATTGCTTTCTAGTTATTTGTTATTTTATGTTACATTACCAGCTGTTGATCTACTAAATATTGTATATAATACAGCACTTATTTCACACTGAGTCTGTCAAAATGTATCTGATGCTGCCCTGCCAACCACACAATTGTTTGTGACATCACTGTCCATTGTCATGGTAAGCACTATGATGTCATAAACAATGGAACTGTGAGGTTAACAGGAGAGGCAAATGTTTTCAAATGTTTTCTATACAGACTTTTAGATGAACTACCAAGACGTGCTGTAAATCTTGAAAAGGAACATCGAAAATGAAAAAATGTATTCTCTAGTAAATTGTAACAGCTGAAACATGTTATTTATGAAAGCACATGCTGAAGTGCAAAGTTGCTCTTTAAACAGTGCAGCCATATATAACTGTAGCAGTTGTCTCTTGATTGGCCATCTTCCGAGCCTGCTTAGACATAGCCCATCACCAGCACACTACTCTACCTGACTGTACTCTTGGGAACTAAAAGCAGAAAGAGACACACTGGGTAATGGGTGCTGTTGAAAAAACACACAGACTATAAAAAGAAAGTCTGTGGCTCTCGCCACCAAAAATGTTGCCTCAGCCAGTAGTATAGTTTAAATGACTTTATTTGCATTGCCGAGGTATAAAAAGTAAAAATCTCAAACAGGACAAGCACCTGATGTGTTTCACACTGACATTAGTGCTTTCTAAAAAGCATGGTGCCTTTGTGTTGACATCATTTTATACTGCTATGATTAAAGAGACAGTATCATTGAAGCACTACACTATCACCTGGTGCCTAAGTACCACATCTGTGACTTATCGCATGTAGTGAACAATAACAATAAACATCAGTAAATAAATACTGCCATATCCAATAAGACACATGTGCAAAAAAGTTCAAAGTTAAGTAAAAAAGGTTAAAAACAATTTAGCCTGATATTTCTTTATGAATTCACTATTCCTGCCAGAAAGACAGATGTAGTTACATAAATAATTAGAAACAGACTATTCCACTAGTGATTGTCACTCCAGGGAACTATTCACATCTCACTGGTACCAGTGTTTATCTCTAGTCCTAAGGATCTCCTAGGGAAGCCTGGGTACCCAGGTGTTTGTTTGCTTGTTTATCTGCTTAATGAGTTAGCACGCTAGAACTAAAAAGTTATGTTTACAGTTGCAACTCACAGTAAACATAACTAAACAACATTAATACAATACACATATAAATAAGCAAAATAATAATAATACATAACATCAGCCAAAACAATCACATTTAGCAAGACCTTCAAAGTAATCAAATAACAATTTCTTTAAAGAGGAGACATTTAAGGCTTCTTGTAAGACAACTGGAAGACTATTCCAAGGAAAAGGAACAAGAAACATAAAAGCCCTCTGACCACTAGCAGTCCTCATTAAGGGTAACTTCAAAGATCTTTTATCAACCTTATTTCTAGAGAAGAAATGTGAGTTATATGATTGGAGACATATATACATACTTAAGGGCCCACCAGATTTCAAAATTTTGAATATAAATTTTACCATTTGAAATTGAACATTTAAATGGACTCACAACCAATCCATTAACTTTAAAGCCACAATGATGTGTTGAGTGAGGAATTATTAAGGCAAATTTGCCAACTAAATGGAGTAAAGCATATTTTTTTGCCAGTACCCTAGCTGAGGCACAATCAGTGATTGAGGTGGCATAATTAATTATAGGAGCCAAGCAATGTCTTGATATTGTTATTCTAGTTTCAGCAGTCAAGAAAGAATGTAATCTATACAATACTGAGATCCTAGAATGAATTGTTGAAGTAACATTTTCAAAATGACTATCAGAACTTAAAACATGATCTAATATAACACCCAAATAATGAAAATTAGTAACCTGTTCAAAACAAGATCCATCAAGAGCAGTAACATGTAAACTTTGTTCTTTATCCTTAACCCTAGTTCTAGTCCCAAACAACATAATCTTGGTGTTTGTTTTATTCAAGACCAATCTTTTTGTCTCAAGCCACCTTTGTATGGCCCACATCTCTTCGGATAGTGTGCTACCCAACTCATCAATAGAAGTACCACATTGGTAAATAATTGCATCATCTGCATATAATGTAAACCTGGCATTACAAATAACAGTACTCACTCTGTGCTGAGGTGTTGAAACGTTGCAGACCCAGCAGGGCTGCAAACTACAAGTGGAACAGGAATAAAAGGCTTTGTGATAGGGTACAGAAATTACATAACTGAAGAAGTATGTTCTATTGAGGCAGTATAGTGCAGTGGTTTAAGGCTCTGAGCTGCAAATCTGGAGACCTGGGTTTGATTCCCACAGCCCCTACTTGCATACTGTGTGACCCTAAGCAAGTCACTTAACTTCCCTGTGCTTCCAGGTTGCACCTGTAAACAAGCTTTAGCTTAGTGTGTTCACCTGGTTAAATGATTGGAAAAAAATAATAATAATGTGGAGAATAGAGGGAGAAATGTTCTTCTGAAGACAACTGAAGGGAGCATATGGAAACAACCAGAACAAACTTTGTTATTACCTATTTTCTGAGGCCTAGAGAGTTCCATGAGATCCTAAACAAAATTGACAGACAGTAAGGGCATAACTATACCTTGTTGATGTCTGTGATATCACTCCTATGACCAGATATACAAAGTTTAGCATGGGGCGCAAATCTATTGCGCTGGACTAGTGCCGAATTTGCGCCCGATTGCTATATTTAAAAGGACATTTAGCGCCAATGCTAGGTGTTACTGCCAATGCTAAATTATAATGTATGCAAGGGAGGGACTGAGGGGAGGGGCCCTGAATGCCAGCACACCGGTATATTCAAAGGTATAGTGCCACGCCACAGGCATTAGCACAACCTGTAGCGTGGCGCTGAATACTCCTAAAAAAAGGTCGGCGGTAATGTGCTGGCAGTAATGTGGTGGCAGTGCACCTCCCCAAAGCATGATTCCAGATTCCCGGTATCCATCCTGTGATGTTATGTCCCTGGTAGTCTAGTGGTCCCCCCACCCCCAAGCACGTATCTCAACTCCTGGTGCACATATTAAAGTTACACTTATCCCTGGTAGTCTAGTGGTCCCCCCACCCCCAAGCACATATCCCGACCCCTGGTGCACATATTACAATACATTTTTCCCTGGTAGTCTAGTGGTCCCACCCACCCCCAAGCATGTATCCTGACCCCAGGTGCACATTTTAAAATTACAGTTATCCCTGGTAGTCTAGTGGTGCCCCCACCCCCAAGCATGTATCCCGATCCCCGGTGCACATATTAAAATTACATTTATCCCTGAGAGTCTAGTGGTCCCCCCAACCCCAAGCACATATCCCAACTCCTGGTGCACATATTACAATACATTTTTCTCTGGTAGTCTAGTGGTCCCCCCACCCCCAAGCAGGTATCCTGACTTCCGGTGCACATATTAAAATTACATTTATCCCTGGTAGTCTAGTGGTCCCCACACCCCCAAGCACGTATCCTGACCCCTAGTGCACATATTAAAATTACAGTTATCCCTGGTAGTCTAGTGGCCCCCCACCCCCAAGCATGTATCCTGACCCCTGGTGCACATATTAAAATTACATTTATCCCTGGTAGTCCAGTGGTCCCCCCAACCCCAAGCACATATCCTGAACCACAGTGCACATATTGTCAGTGTCAGTGGCTCAGTAGGTAGCACACTTGCCTCTGAGGCCAGGAGATCAGAGGGCTGTGGGTTCAGTTCCCACATCTGGCACTTGGGTTAATATCCCAGTACTGACACTGTAGTGGAGCATGAGAGGGGTGCTGTACTTCTGAGGTGCTGTCTTTCGGATGAGACGTTAATCCAAGGTCCCATCTGCCTGGATTGGTGGTAGTTCAGGTGGATGTTAAAAGATCCCATAGCACTTACAAAAGAGTAGGGGAACTTCCCTGGTGTCCTGGCCAAATTTCCCTCATTCACTAAAAAAAATACCACCAACAGCTTAATCTGGTTCAAGGTCAGTTGACATTTATCTGTATTCCCATTCCCCCCAGGTTGTGCCTGAAAATAGACAGGATTTGTCTAGTGCACTTACCCGGTCAACTAAAATAAATATTAAAATTAGATTTATTCCTGGTAGTCTAATGGTCCCCTCACCCCCAAGCACGTATCCCAACCCACAGTGCAAACAAATTTCATATCCTTTCCATGGTAGTCTAGCAGTCCCCCCACCCGTCGGTGACACCCTGCTCATCCCAATAATGCCTGAGAACAGAGCCGGCAACCAGCTCAGCCCTCCTCTCATTACCATGGCCGGCAGCTGACTGTGATAGGAAGGAGCGCTCCTTCCTACCTCAGTCGGCAGCCAGCTGTGGTGGTGAGAGGAGGGCTGAGCTGGTCACTGGCTCTGTTCTCGGACATTATTGGGATAAGCGGGGTGTCACCGACGGGTGGGGGGACTGCTAGACTACCATGGAAAGGATATGAAATTTGTTTGCACTGTGGGTCAGGCTACGTGCATGGGGGTGGGAGGACCACTAGACTATCAGAGAAAAATGTAATTTTAATATGTGCACTGGGGGTCGGGATATGTGCTTGGGGGTGGGGGACTGCTAGACTACCAGGGAAAGGATATGAAATTTATTTGCACCGGGGGTCAGGATATGCATTGGGGTGGGAGGGCCACTGACTACCAGGGAAAGGATTTGAAATTTAATTGCAACGGGGTTGGGATATGTGCTTGGGGTAGGGGGACCACTGACTACTAGGGAAAAATGTATTATTATATGTGCACCAGGGGTCGATATACATGCTTGGGGGTGGGGACCATTAGACTACCAGGGAAAGGATTTGAAATATAATTGCAACGGGGTCAAGATATGTGCTTGGGGTGGGGGACCACTGACTACTAGGGAAAAGATTTGAAATTTAATTGCAACGGGGTCGGGATACATGCTTGGGGGTGGGGAGAACCACTAGACTACCAGGGAAAACATATTATATGTGCACCGGGGGTCGGATACATGCTTAGGGGTGGGGGGAACCACTAGACTGCCAGGGAAAATGTATTTTAATATGTGCAATGGGGGATGAGATACGTGCTTGTGAGTGGGGGGACCACTAGACTACCAGGGAAATTATCTTAACTATTACTTGCTCTGGGGGTCGGGGATTGTGCTGGTGGGGTGGGGTGGACCACTAGATCACCAGGAATTTATTTGATTGTCGGAGCTACCAGGGTTCAGGGACTGTGCTGGGGGGGGAGACACAAGCCTACCAGGGTGCATACCACTCAACTGTCCCTGTTTATGACCCACTCATCTGTCCCTGTTTATGAGGGCATCCCTCATTCTACCCCTTGAAACTGCCCTGTCCCTCATTTTGAGTGCCCACATATGTCCATGTCCCTCTTTTCAGTGACACAAGTGCTGAAGGGTATGCCAGGGTGTGTAATAGGCACACATGGGCACAGGGACCATGATGGCAGGGAAGGAATTGCTTGGCCTAGCCAATCTGCCCTGTTCCCTATCTAATGGATATGCTGCATATCCTAGTGAACCTATGGCCTATGGCCTCCCGCCCCCACCAGGTTCATCTTTTGCCTGCCTCGTGCATTGAGTCCCCCCACTGTAAGTCACCCACTACTGCAGTGGGGTACCTATGTTGTTGGGGGGGGGCATCCTCCAGGGCATGTATGGCCACAGGCAGTGTGTCTGTGTTGTTATCGATCTGTGAGTGTGTATATATGATATATGTATGTATATATATATATATATATATATATATATATATATGCACACACACACACACACACACACACACACACACACACACACACTATACACAGGTTATGCTTGCACAGATGCATGGGTGCACTGTATGCACTGACTGTGCCTGCCTGCACACAGTTCCTGCTGCTTCCAGCCTGTGCTTAAATTCGACTAAAATGGGATGCTGTGGCATACCATGGCCTGCAGCATCCAGCCTGTACTTCCATTCCAACCAAAAGGTGGAGTTGTGTGCACCATGCAGTAGCACTGGGCAAACTGCATGGTAATGTACGCTAAACAGCACATAATGAGATGCAAATGTGCCTCTTTGCCCATGGATTACATAAATAGGCTCATTTGCATGGGAGCTTTGAATATAGCTCCTGTTTGCCCTGGGCTAACCAGTTTGCACTGGGCTAATGTGTTAGCACTGTGCAATCAGGTTAGCCCTGGGCAAACCTCACTTCAGCATAGCACAGCATACCTCTCAACATTTTGTCCCCCAAATGCAGAACATTGCCTCTCAAAATGTGGAACAAATCAGCTAAATGTGGAACACTTAATCAAATCTTTACCTAGGAGGCTCAGAACACTGTTAAAAGGTTTGCATTTATGTTCAGACAGTTTGTTATTAATTGAATAATATATTTTTTGCATCATTTACTATAGATTCTTGCTTTAAATGTTACTACTGAATGTGGAACATGTCTCTCACAATGTTGAACCGGAGCTTTTGGAAGTAAAATGAGGAATGTTCCTCATAATGTGGTACAGTTGAGAGGTATGGGAAGAGTTCTGCTGTGTGTGGCTTACATTGTTGTTTGCAGTAGATGTCAGACATCTCTTGCAATCACACACAATGTTCTCCACCTGCAACACTGGCTTGCTACAGAGTCTAATGAGCTGTAGCTGCAGTGTGCACTTCTCTGTTGCTATTTTCAGTGCTGTCTTATTCCCTGGCAATTTTGCGCTGCACTCCTGGCCCTGTTTGCCTGGCTTCTTTTGCCTTTATATTCAACTGGTTTTGCATGGCTATTTCCTTTTGACTATAGCACTTTCTGCTCCAGGCTAAGTTTGCCCAATGGGCTGTGCTAGTTTAGCCCCAGGGCAAAGTTTTGAATATCTGTCCCCTAGAATGGTTTCTTGAAGAGGTTATAATTTGAGGGACATTTTGGTCCACTCAGATGAACCCAAGATGGCAACAGAAAGAATCTCATGGTTGCCCCCCCCAACTAGTTCAAAACCAAGGTGGCAGCCATAAGTGCTGTAGAGTTATGATGGATACCAGTGGATTCAAAAGCCCAAAGATAGTCAAGTAGGAGGTTATCAAGGAGCTTATCATATGCTCTATGAAGGAGGTCATATACTTGATATCTTGCTCCTATCCAGTGTGAGCTGCTGCATAGACAAAACCACTAGGCAGTCAAGAGTAAGAATGGGCATACACATAAGGGCCATAGAGTACCAAATAAGAAGAATGCTCTGGCTGCACACATATTAAGAGATAGATCAGGGCAAATGCAGTGTATAAGATTCAGGGGGACTGACAAGGTCATTCAGTGTATGAGGGAGGAGCTTCAATAGCGATCTCAGACAAAGCGAATTTTTGGATTTTCAGAATGGGAGCGGGCCACAGGCACTACAGTTGGATATTTCTGAGAAGTGCTGAACCCGACTGTGGCAACTTGCCTGCAAAGCTTGTCCAGACACCAGAAACCTTCTATTTAAAACAAGAATATGCACTCTGGTATCATACCCTGCCAGATTGAAATCTTTGGGGCTTCTGAATCATGACATGTACTGGAGATAGGGAGGCTCTGGATGCTGTTCTCTACACATTATATGGAACTGGACCAAACTTCAGACATACTGGACACAAATACATGCTTGCAATAAACAAATATTGGGTGGAGCTCTACTGGTGCCTCCCCTCAGCTGTTCATCGTGGGCCTCCTGAACCCATCTCCCTCCCCATCAAGGCTGAACCTGCATTGACGTCTGATGGCCAGTATTGAAGCCAAATGCTTAATTCTTCAAAAATGGAGGTCCAAAGGAGTACCACCAATCACCCACTGGATACCTGCAGTCAGGAACCTGACTACTTTGGATAGACTCACATTTTGCTATAAAAATTACTGTTGTGGGCCCCCTTCCTATCTTCCCAGTATACAGTCTAAGAACCTGCATGAAGGCCCAGCTTTGCCAGACTCCCGCTTGTTGATAGTAATAGACTTGCACAATTTCTGCTACATATATTGTACCTAATAACCTGTGTGTGTTCCCATTTTCATTTAGCATTGTTACAGTGTAACCTACATTGCACATGGTTCTTTTCTTTGTAGCTTTGTTTTGAAAAGTTTTAATAAATAGTATTAACTGCAGAATGTGAGTGGGTGTTGCTCTCTGTGGTGGAGAAAGATGGCCAACCTGTGAGTGCCACTCACTACTAAGGAGAAGTGCTGCTGACATATTATTTTGGGCTTTACTGTATTTTGTACAGCTATGCTACTGTTGCATAAAGGGCATTTTATTGGTATTTCCATCTTTTTATAAAGTTACTGCACTTAGAGGTGCTTTCATTCTGTCTATCCAGGTATCTTTTCCTCCATCTCGGATTCTCCTTCTATGCTGGATCCCTCTGGGCAGAGAAGCGGGAGAATAAAATGTGGAAAATGGAGAGTGGTACACTGAGAGAGTCATGGAGACTTCAGGACGGAGATTCAAAAATAGAGAACAGATGGAAGGGAAGAGGAGAGTATGAGGGACTCCATTGTAGGAGTCAATGCCCCCTTTTGTGTCACCCTTGGATTAGGGAAAGCAGGGGTGAGACTAAGGAATCTGAGAAAGCCTGATAAAAGTGGAGCTGGCAATCCATCTGGCCCTGGGGTTTTACCTTTTGCAAGTGCTTTGATGGCCTCTTGCCTCATGTTCCATCAAGGGGCTGTCCAGATGGGCTAACATCTCATGTGAGAGTTGCAGAAGGTGCATTGTTTTTAGGAACTTGTTTATCACATCTACCTGAGAGGCCCCTTGGGACATACAGTACATAACTTTTGTAGAATCCCATAAATGAGGAGTTGATAGCGGAGGTATTAAAGGAGAGGTTTCCATCAGAGATAGACATATGTATGGATGAGGAGTCTCCCATTTTTTTTTTCATGTCGGTAAGAAGTGAAAATATCTAAATGCTGGGAGGAAGGATACCCAGGCAGCAATATGACTATTAAACAGGGCTGATGGTCACAGGGGAGAGCAGACAAGGCAACATGGCATTACAGGAAGACACTCCATACTACTGTGCTCACAGTTTATGAGGCATCTAACCTATACCAGACATGCTGAACAAGCTGCTATTTACTTTCATGGGTTGTAAGAGGATGGTCATTCCCCTCCCTCATATGGCTATGTACATAACAAAGTAAGGGAAGGTGTTTACATAAGAAGAAGAAAGGGCCAGAACTAGAGGGCATAGCCTCAGACTGACAGAGAAGATGCAGAGGCAATGTGAGAGGTGATTCTTCACAGAGAGGTGGTGGTGGCCTGGAATAGACTACTAGAAAAGTAGTGGAGGCTGAATCAGTGGAGGGATGCAAGATGGCATGGGACAGACATATGGGGCTGAGTAGTGGGGGAGAGCAGGAGCTGGCAGAAGGGGGGAGATGGGGGGAATAGGGCTGACTAGATGTCCTGGTGTGGTCCTTTTCTGCCATCAAGCTTCTATGATTCTATATTGTGAGGCGGTGGGGATATAGGTAGTTGATTTTGTAGATAACTCCCCACCCATGCCTCACAATGCCCCACAAATAGTAAGTGCAAGTAAAAATCTGCAAAAGAAGCTAACTGGGCACTCCTGAGGGCTATTGCAACCAGTAGCCATGCAGAATCAACCACATCCCCCAACCCATAATGCAGGATCCACAAGACATCTGTCTATGATGTGTGCCTTGGCCTTTGGCACTAGTATTAGGCTAAAACAACCCATGCAGATGGCTGGGGAGTTCTATTCATTCCCTCAAGGAGTGATAGCAAGAAACAGTGTGTACACCTTTTTCAAGTTAAAGGCTAATAGCGCTGCAGTGGGAGGACAGCAGAAGCTGGGTAGTAAATGTCTTGCCCCTTCTATGATGTGCATTCTCCCACTAGCAAAAGAGTTGTGTTGGTTTGTTGCAGTGTTAAATATACTGTTGTTCTTTGTTATAATTGAGCACAAAGATTTACTGCATAATGCTATTCAGTTTGTACCTATAATACCTAGTAGATGCCTAGTTGTTGCTAATCAGTCATCTCCTTATTATCTACCTTGTGTCTCCTTAATTCACCCAGGTGTTTATTTCTGCTTCCCAGCACCGCTTCCATGGTGGGACACTCTCTGGGGGAGACACCGCATGGCGCGGCAAAGATGGAGATGGCCTGAGGACCCAGCAAGACCTGCCCTTTTTCTGCAACTGAGGATTACCTAAAACTCTGTATAGTAGCCTACTACATTCTTTAAAACATTGCTTCACCCTGTCTTTGTTTCAACCCCAGCTGCTTACAATAACCTTTGAGAGAAACATCGTTAGTTTGCTCAGAAACAAAATCACAATTAGTTATCAGTTTATTTTCAGCATTTTCATGCATCAGTCCCTTTTGTCCACCTGACTTTTTGCCACTGTGTTTTACATGCCTTCTTTCTTTTCTGGGCCTTCAGATTTTGCAGTAGGGTTTAAACAAATCTGAATCAAAGGCACCAAAAGGAAAAAAAAATCACTAACATCTGAAATTTTCTGTGCCTGAGCTCTTGTTATCTCATCTGCTGACATAGCAGGATTTATTCCCTCCATAACTAAATCTACAAACCCTGGAAACTAATTTCCAACAATTACAGGTACAGGTAAGTTACAGTAGGTACCACTCCCACTTTTATTTGGTGTGATGCCCATTAATGTTCAGAATTACTTGGGTGGTGGGATAATATTGAGTGTCCCTGTGGATGAATATGACCCCAGTTGTTTGTCCTTT
This sequence comes from Neoceratodus forsteri, assembly GCA_016271365.2. Classification (NCBI taxonomy): domain Eukaryota; kingdom Metazoa; phylum Chordata; order Ceratodontiformes; family Ceratodontidae; genus Neoceratodus; species Neoceratodus forsteri. The sequence goes on along the minus strand of CM057454.1, from coordinate 913,790,509 downwards.
TGCATGGTATTTTCTCAAAACTTCAGCATGAACCAGGGTCTGCAGCTTCCTGAATCTGTAAGTTGCTTCACAGTCTTATCCCCCACTTTGACATCTGTTAAATACGTGCTCCAATTTGCTAAGGCCAAATTTGCTCCAGTGTTACCCTCCTTATCTGTATTGCAGTTTCTTGCAGTATAGATTGGCTTATTACAGTTATAGCAAATAAAGTAATTGGGTGAAGATTTGTTACTCCATCAGAGTTCTTATCTGACTTGGATATAAACTGGGAAAAAGAGGGTCTTATCATTCTTTGGGTGTTACTTTGCTGTTGCGATGCCTGTCTCGCCATCTGATAGTCCTTGGCCAAAGAAACAGACTGTTTCCCACTGTCTGGTCAGTGTTCTTTTACCCAACACTGCATATCTGTGGAAAGAATATTGATGAATTCCTCCATTGCAAATGTGACGGTGACCTGTGGGACTGTGTTGCACCCTGATTGGAGCCATTTAATAAGGAGTTTTCTGAGTCGGGTGAAGGGTTCTCAAAGATTGTTAACTGAATTGTATTTAAGGGACCAGAATCTCTGCCTGTAGATCTCTCCTGGGATGTCATACCTATTAGGGATTTCTCTTTTCACAATGTCATAGTTTTCTGACTATGCAGTGTCCATGCTGCTATAGAAAATTGGGCTTCACCTGTTAGATAAGGTACCAGCCTAATTGTCCATTGCTGTTTTGGCTATTGGCAGGCTCCAGTGACTCTTTCAAAAGTTGTCAGGTATGCTTCAGTATCACCTGAGGGGCACTGCTTTGTAAGTCTAATGTCTTTTAAGCTGTTTGTGGTTTGCTGATCTACTGGACCTGTACCAGATCCTCCATCTTTGATAGCTTGCAAGGCATCCAGCCATCACTGCTCCTGTCACTGCATCTCTTCTCTTCTCTTCTCTTCTCTTCTCTTCTCTTCTCTTCTCTTCTCTTCTCTTCTCTTCTCTTCACCTCTAGATGCTGCATCTCTTTTTCCCTCTGTTTCTCAGCCTATCTTTGTTGTATTGCCCAGCATTTGAGGTAGACAGATCTGCTATTAGGTTCTGTCTTTGCCTGTTCTTCTTCTGTCAGTGGTGTTGGCTGTACAGTCTGTTTGGACTATTGTTTCTGCTTATAGTTTTGCTGCCATTCTTCTGGTAATCACCCCTGGTATTGCTGTTGCAGGATCCATACCTTTCTTTGATGCTTCTCAGTCTCACTGTGAAGCATTTTTTCTTTGCAGCCAGAGGCTATGTTGGTTTGTCCTCTGAGCTGGATGTGGCCTCCCCCCCAACCTACTGTTTCTGTGTGTCTCTGCTGGACTTTGGTGTTTGTTTTCCTGCTTCTGGTTTGTATCTTTCTCTGGCTGTGTGCTTCCCTGTGTTTTGTGTCTCTTGTTTTTGTGCCTTTCCCTGTTTTATGTTTTGTTGTGTTTTGGTTTTTTCTTTTTTGGGGTGGCTATTTCTAAGCTCCTAGCATACTGGTACTCAGAGCTCATGCTACCGCTTTCAGTTGCTCACTACTGCAGCCACTGCTGCTGTTTACTTAATTACTGTTGTACCAGTGCTTGTGTTGTTACACTGTGCTCACCATGCTCAAACTACTGCAATGCAACTGTAATCATTATCTGTGTGTTTCATCTCAACCATAGCTGCTCCATATTGCATACTTAATTCTATTCACCTGACACAGTTTATTCTGACCCTAGCTGTCCTGCTCATTCCTGCTCTCATTCTACTTGCAGCTTCATTGCACTGCCTGGCTACACCTGTTTTCAAAGCATTTGTCTCTATGTTTCATTGCAGTTACAACTCTGTGGTCAGCCAACTAAGCTCCTGCTGAGGCTGTTAATATAGCTTATTAAACCTTGCCTCGCTGCCAAAAATCCTCAGAGTGTTTGTCACCCTGATTTGGTTATTCATGTCTTGCTGGCTTGCCCCCACTTCAGTATTGTTTAATTGCTATACAGTGTGTTATGCAGGTCCACCTATCACTACTACCGCTTACCGGCCTATGTGCAGGTCCACTCTTGTTTATGCAACCATTGCTCCTTGCTTATGCAGACCATTGCTTTATGCCTACTGGCATCCCCTTGGCTTCAGCCTCTGGGATTCTGCTGCACTCAATCTGCATTTGACCTTGCAAGGTCTCAGCACTCAATGCTCATTATGATCTCAGCATGCTGTGCTCATTCAGCTCACCAGCTTTTCAGCTTTCAATCAATTTCTGGGGCATGCCAGCCATTCTATTCTGGCACAGGGATCCTGCAGCCGATGGTCTCACACTGCATTTAGTCTGCATCTCAAGCATGTCCAACTTGGGCGGGATCCTTCTCACCTGGCCCATAGCTGGGAATGTCCTCACCCGGCTTGGCTTTAGCTGCCTGCTATGTGACAGCAGCTCCTGGTGCAGAATTTAAGACTAGTGGTGAAGGGTGGAAAAAGTTACCTCCTTTGGCTCTGGTGCCCCACTATAATGGTTAGCCATTGACTTTAGTGATTTCCCTAGCAAGGCACCTTCACCACATTCTCCCTATGACTGCCTCTGGTTCACCTGGTTAGGCCAGGTGAGTGCCTCAGCAGTTGTTGCTCTCCTCCTGCACCTTGGATGCATGTATTGTTGCAGAGTTTTCTTGCAGCCTTCCATGGAGTACCTGCTAGAGGGTTTGATTGAGAGCCTTTCTCCAAATTGGAATATTTTCCACCTCCCTTTAATTGGGTTTTCCAAACTGCAGCTGCAGAAACATCACTAAATAAACTATCCCAAGCCTGGAGGGAAGACAAACTAGGCCTTGGATCCCCCAGAGGTTTCCTCCTCATAGGGATTTTTTTCTCTCCTCCATTGCCTCAGGTCACAACACTTCATTAGCATAGATCTTTCCCCTAGTTTCTTTGGGTAGGTTTCACTGTAGGATGGAGGTGGAGGATGTCCTGCCATTCCCTCTCTCCTTATGGGATCCCCTACTCTCAATGCAAACCATCAGTATCATGTTACACAAGCCTGGGTATTCATTACGTTATCCAACTGAACATCTCATTGCATTATCAAACTGTCTATGCTTCCTCACTACTACGTTACAGTTACTGCTCCTATGTCACAGTTACTGCTTGCTCATATGCTTCATGTTGCCTCCTTTCTGGAGATAATACTACATTTCTTTTGGGGATTCCTAAGGTACCTTTAGCCACAGGAATTGTCCCGTGGCACCTCTAGGGGCAGAACCTCTGGGAGTTCCTGCCATTGTACCCCTACAGGGTGATAATTCCTGTGGAATAGAGAGGCAACAGCCAAAACCAAATTAACACAGTAGCACAAGCATAACACTATGCTGGCTGTATAGCTCAGTGAATTGGAAAGGCTTTGCCTGGAGTTCATTGGCCAAGCAGCCAGCCACTCCACTTCCTGAGCTATATAAGCAGTTCTTCTCAGCCTCACTGTGAAGCACTTTTCTTGCCCCACCATCCTCCTCTCCTCCTCTGGCAGCAGAACTCTATCCTTAGGGTTGATTCCTAAGGTACTTTTAGCCATGGGAATCATCCCATGGCACCTCAGGGGTGGAACCCTCTGTGAGAGTTCCTTGCCTTTGTACCCTTACAGGGTGGTAATTCCTCTGTAATAGAGAGTGTGACTGGCCAAAACCAAACTAACACAGTTGCACAAGCATAATACTATACTGGTTGGGTCAGTGAATTGTATGCAAACCAAGGGATCTCAGTTTCACATAAATATTCACATATAATTTTAACCACAGAGAAGAAATGGGAGAAAGAAAGAACAGGAACAGCAAGTGAAGGAAGGTAGAAAAGAGGAGGAAATTGTGGGACTGTCAGAGTGGCTAATGCCTAAGTGCTACAAGAAAATTGATCGTGCAATCAGACAGGCAAGATATGGAAAAGATACAGAGTAAGAGAGGACAGAATAGATCCTTGCTTTTAAGTCTCACTGCATAACAAATGCTATAGGGTCTTACCCAACCCTGTCACAGTTTCAAAAGTAAGGGACAGTGGAATGCAGGTGTTATCTGTAGCTAGTGGCCTGTACTCACAGTACAGTTCCCACTAACTCCACTGCACACATGCACCCAGTGCTGGTAAATGGTATGGTAACCCAGGGCCTGAGGGATACTGGGGCATCAACTTCAATGGTAAAACAGGATTGTTTCTCAAGGAACAGATCCTGCCAGGCTAGTTTTTCAGAATTAGTGGAGTAATAAACCCTGTTGCCTCAGAGCCAATGGACTGAATCTTTCTAAGGTGGGAAGGTGGCTGGGGTGGCTAGTAGTGTTCTTACAGGGAATACAGATTTTCTGCCTTCCCTGCCTAGGATAAAGTACTTCGTTAAGTGAACTGCAATTAAGGGGTGCATCTTTTCAGCCATCCTCACCTGAGTTAAAGTACCTTTGCAATAGCAAAGGTTTCTGAGGAAATAATAGCAAACCTCTACATAGGATAAGCCACAGAAGTTGCAAAGACCATCCCCCCTGATGAAAACCCTTTGCTTGAAGCACCTGATCAGGCAGTTTGAATCCTCTATAGATCCATAATACATTTATTTAATTTAATTTGCTGGAGTGGCCCGGTGGTGCTGAAGGTTGAGGCACTGGACACCACACCTCGTGCCATGTTGGCGACCTGGGTTCGGGAACGAGCCCAGGTTGTCATAGTCAACAGGGGAGGACTAGGATTGAGCACCCATAGACTGCTGTCCTAGTCTTGAGAGAGGGTAGAACACGCCAAGATTGTAGTGGCTCCCCTGGGGATGCCCAGGGCACTACTAACATGGTGTACTTGTGGAGGGAGCACGGTGGACATCAGCACACAGTGCCTTAAATGTCTTTGCACATCCATGCTCCCATGGGAGAAAAACCAAGGAAAAAGCTGTGCGCAACCATGTAGCTTGATGGCCATGCCCCGCGCTGCCCAGTGGACTCGTGAGGAGTCCCATCAGGGAGGGTCCGGGGCCATCCTGGCTCAGAGTGGAATAGGGGGCCCTCTGGCAGAATGACATGATGGCCGTCCCAGATCCTCCTGGGTGCGGTTTGAGCCACGCAGCTCTCTGGGTGGGCAGGGCTGGCGGCAGGATGCCCCAAGTCAGCTAGCACTGCAGCAGGAGGAAAAATAGCAGCAGTGATAAAAAAAAAATAATTTCATTTGATGGTATTACTGGTTTCTTGAGTGCTTTCTCTTTGTTTTGTTTTGTTTTTTGTTTTGTTTTTTATTAGTGTTAGTTTGATTGCTTAGGAAACACCAGCTTCGTTTATTCTGAGTGTGCTTTAGTTTTTGTTTATATTCTAACAAATATTGCAAGGGCAGGACAGATACACTGCCAGGGGTGAAATAATTAACATACTATAATGTTGAGGGGGTTATCGATGGGATGGGATGGAATGGGGTGGGAAGTATAATGCATTTTAGGGGATGCAGTGCAGCAATTTTCTTTGTAACTCTCTGGAAGAGTGAGGGGAGCTGTTCTGCAGGAGTCTTGACCAGTTGAGGACAGAGATATGGCACCTTAGAAGGGAGTTAGGTGTGTTAGAGGATAGGGTAAGCTGTAACAGGGTATTGGTAGGAGAGGGGATAGAAGGTTGGAACTTGGACTGAGTGAGGGGCAGGCAAGGGGAAAGAAATGGAGGGCCAAGGCAAGTTCCTTGTGCCCACTTCCCAAAAGGAAGTGAGGCCTTGGGAAAAGGATGGGCATTGGAAAAGGAACAGTGAGGGCAAATAAGGAGGGAGCTGGTGGAGCACCCCAGAACTGCAGTTGAAAATATATTCTTTCTATTGACTAGGGAAGCCACTGGTAAGTTGAGTGATGGGGAGATGGGGAAGCACAACACGAGAGAGAGATATGAAGTCTAATGGGGAGTACACATGGGAATGGACAAGGAAACGGATAGGGTAGTGATTAAAGAAGGCAGGAAATGGAGGAGATGAGACTAGTAAGTAAGTAAATTGTATTTCTTGAGCGCCTTTCAAAATTATCAAGGCGCTTTACAGTAAAATCCTATATAAACAGTAACAAAGGTTCAAATCATACAGAAAAAGCTTGATAAAACAAATAAGTCTTAAAATCAGTTTTAAAACTCATGACGGTCAGGCATTCTCTTAACGATGAGGTAGAGAATTCCACAGGGTAGGTGCAGCATAAGAAAAGGCACGTGCCCCAGATGTTTTCAAATGAACCCTGGGAATCTCCAGCAATCCTTCATCGGCAGATTGGAGTGAACAGTGGGGGCAGTAGGGAATCAGGAGCTCTTGCAGATATCGGGGTCCCTACTCGTGTAGAGAAAGGGCCCAGTTTAGGAGGGCAGAATGTGAAAATAGGAAAAGGGGGTTGATGCAAGGGGGGGTGCAGGTGATTGGAGTAGTGGTGAATGGGAGGAAGGGAGGTTAGGGTCAGCAATAAATGGATAGGCAAAGGCAGAGAGGGATGGGAAACCAGGTGGCAGGTTGGGAAGGGAAGGTTGTTATCCCAGGAGATTTCCTAGTTAAAGGAGTGAGATCGGGAAACACAAGGGATGAAGAGAGTCACAAAGGAGTGAACTGTATACTGGAGATGACTGCAGGGAGGGTGGGACCAAGAATAGGCAAGAATATGGGCCAAGATGGGCGGCAGTTGCCCCTCATCATTCACCTGGGTATGAACAATCTGGCTGATAGTGAGGGTGAGTAGTCCAGCGCAGGTTCAAGGAAGTTCAAATTTGCAGGAGGGTGGGAGGTCAGTAGCATTCTCAGAAGTGCTACCAGTACCAAGGGCCAGCACTGTAAGGGAAGACTAGGATAGAGTAATTTAATGTCTGGCTCAGGGGTGGTGTAAAGAAGAGGGACATGGAATAATTCATGACTGGGGAACACGTGGAGCAAGGCGCTATATGCACAGACAAGTTATAGCTCAAAAAAGGAGGGGAGCAAGGGTGATAAGAGCAGAATCTGATAGTTATATTAGTAAGGAATTACATTTAACCTTTTGAGGAGGTCAGCAGGAGTCAAAATACCCTTTATTACCAGGGGAGGTCATTAGGCCTTCCTCCATTCAGGACAGAAGGATTTAGGGTGGATGGGGCATGATAAAATTGACAGGGGGTGCGACATGAAAGGAAGGTGGTGGGGTTGGACAAGGTATGGGAGGGAGGGTCAGTCAGTCCAAGGGGGGAGGGGGACTTGAGTCACTGTGGAGGATGGTGTCTCTAAATGCATGGAGCTTTGGAAATAAAATGGCCAAGCTGCATTCACTGATGGTAGAAGAGGAGGTGGACATAGCTGCCATCATAATAAGGTGGGCCACACCTAACCATGACTGGAGTCTCTCTGTCCTGGGATACAAGCTGTACAGAAGAGATGGGAGATAGGTAGAGATGGGGAGGGACTCTGTACATAAGGGAAGGTATAATCTGTACTAAGGAAGAGGAGATAATAGGACAGACAGAACTGGTATGGGTGCAGGTGCAATCATCAAAAGGCAGTAAACTAAAGACTGTAGTTGTGTACAGGCCACCGAACCAGGAGGGGGAGCTGGACAGAGAAATGGGGTCTAAAATTGTGGAGATGGCCAGTAAAGGGGAGGTAGTGATCATGGGAGTCTTCCGTCTAACTAGGGTGGGTTGGATGATCTCTGCTACAACCTGCACAAGGTCTCAGGTGCTGCTGGAGGCATTCCAGAGTGGATTCCTGTCACAGTGTGTCCCTAGGACCAGAGGGCATATACCCAAGAGTTCAGAAGGAATTGACAGATGTGCTGAAGAGCCCCCTGGCAGATCTGATTTGTACCTCTCTTGAAACAAGAGTGTTTCCCCTGGACTGGAGAACAACACATGTAGTGCGTCTTCATAAGAGTGGTCCGAGGGTCAACCCTAATAATTATTGACTGGTTAGTCTGATCTCAGTAGTAGGGGAGCTCATGGAGATCATTCTGAAGGAAAGACTGGTAAACTTTCTGGATGACAATGGGTTCCATTTTAGTAGGCAGCATGGGTTCATGTTGAAGCAGTTCAGCCAGACCAACCTAATTGATGTCTTTGATTGGGCAACAAGAAAAGTGGACAAGGTCAAACAGTGAACAAATTAGAATTCAGCAAGGTGTTTGACTCTGTTCCCCACAGGGGATTGATTAGGAAGCTGGAGGACTTGGGGTTTGGGGTGAAACTGGCTATGTGGGTAAAACACTGGTTACAGGATAGAAGCAATAAGGTGGTAGTTGGGGGTGGATTCCTGGATGTTAGGCCATTTACTAGCAGGGTCTCACAGGGCTCAGTGCTCAGCCCAGTGTTATTCAGCATCTTCATCAGCAATATTGCTGAAGTCATAAAAGGCAAACTATGCCTCTTTGCTGATGACACAAAGCTCTGTGTGAGGGTGGGCACATAGAGAGAGGGACACTCATAGAAAGAGAGACAAGACATTAGGGATGACCTGGCTAAACTGGAGTGATGGTCTGGTATTTGGCAACTGGGATTCAACACCAGAAAGTGTCAGGTAATGCACTTAGGAGGAGAGAACTCAGAGACCACATATTGTCTAGGGGTGTGCAGGTCACCAAGTCAGTGGAGGAGAAGTATGTGGCTGTGATCGTCATGAGTGACATGAAGCACTTGGCATACTGCAAGACAGCAGCAGGAAAGAAAATAGGATACTAGAATGTATAGCCAGGGGTTTAACCAGTAGGGAGGTAGAGGTCATTCTGTCACTGGTTAGGCTACATCTGTAGTACAGTGTGCAGTACTGGAGTCCTTACCTGAAGAAAGACGTCAACTTTCTAGAGGCAGTGCAGAGACAGGTGACCAAGATGATCCATGGACAAATGGATTGTCCTTACAAGGAGAGACTCAAAGATCTTCTTCTTCTTCATCTCAGCCTGTACTCCCAGGAGGACAGAAGGGATAGGAGTGACATGATTGAAACCTTTAAATACCCTAAGTGTTTTAGCAAAGTGAATTTGGAGGGTCTATTCAACCCTAATGGGAACAGGACCACTAGGGGGCACTGTCTGAAACTGGTGTGTGTGTGGGGGGAGGTTGCTTCATGAGGGAAATGAGGAGGCACTTCTTCATTGAAAGGGTGGTAGGAAAGTGGAATGAGATGCCCGAGGAAGTAGTCTCCCTGAAGACCTTAGATAGCTTCAAGTGGGAATGGGACAGGGTAAAAGAGAACATTGCATTAAGGGGGGAATGTAGGAGAGGGAGAATGTTGAGGGTGAGGGATGAGTGGATAGTGGGGGGATGGATCACTTGGTAGATACTGAGAGGTATGCAAACTCGAGCAAACTAGATAGACCACACAGTCTTTTTCTGCTGGTTATTTTCGTATGCTTTTAATGATGTAACTCTTAATTTGCATAGCTCCAGGGAGTGCATTTTGAGAAAAAGTTGAGTGCCCTTGGGGATCCTCAGGTTCCAGTTGTCCTGGTAGCGCAGATAGGGCATGTATTTCTTTCTTACTTCTAAAACTGTGCTTCAAGTGGGTACATGCAGTATGAGCCAGTAAAAACTGATGTCATACTGTACATAGATGTGCCATGTCCACAATAAAGAGAGAAGTATGGGCCTTCTTAGGGAAGGCAGAGTACTGTCAAAAGTCTGTGTCAGACATCAGTTGCACTGCCAAACCCCTGCTCAATCTTATAAGGAAGAAAATGCCAGAAAGAGTTCAGTAGATGGATCATTTTGAGACAGTGTTCCACCAATAGAAGGAGGCATTGCATTGGATATCTGTGCTTGCACGCCCTATTTTCTGAAATTCATTATGCATGTGGATGCATCTGATAATGGGCTAGGGGCATTTCTGAATCAGGTCATGCACGTAGGGAAGGAACACCCAGTCATGTACCTAATAAGGAAGCTGCTGCCTAGAGAGGAGGCCTATGCCACAATAAAGAAAGAGTGACTGGGTATCTGAACATACAGTTCAACTGCTCCATTGTAGATAAACAAATATACTGTATCATGGTGCACAATGCTCAGGGCAATTTCACCAGATGACACATGGGTTACATGGTAAAACTGCTATTTTATTTGCAAAATACAGTAGGTGCTGACCTTTCCTTGGCTGCCACTGTGCAGCTCAAGTGTCAAGTGCCTGGATATCATCTGGGCTCTGCAGAAGTTACAACCATATTGGTATGGGAGGGTGTTCATACTGGTCACTGGCCCCAACTCCCTCACATAGTTTCATAGGACCAATGGGCAAAATTCCAAATTGTTAAGATGGAGTCTGGTTCTAAGTCCTTTAACATGGAAATTAGGCACCACATTGAGTCATGACATGATAATGCAGATGTATTGTATAAGCAATAACCAGTAGCCCAGTGACGAACCAGAGGTACTTTAACGAATTAATGAATTGTTAAAACAGAGAGGGGGGGGGCATAGAAGATAGAGCAAACTTGCTAACATTAAAAAAAAAAAAAAACACCATCATTTGTGGCTGCCAAAAAATTTGTGTTTCATTTTTACAGGGGATGGAGATGTGACAACTTGCAAAGTATATTGCTCTGTGTGTGTGTGTGTGTGTGTGTGTGTGTGTGTGTGTGTGTGTGTGTGTCTTAATTGTTATTATCATCTGTGCTTCTATAGTGTTTTTCAGCTTATCTGGGGTCTGGTAGAAACTGAAAATTACATTCTTATGTGGCCCAAGCTGCAGGGAATTCAGCTGTGAGTGGCATTTTGTGTAAAACGTCCTTGGTCCTCACAATACAAACAAGTGGGTGTGGGTATCTAAAGACTTTTGTTGGAATTACAGAGTCCCTTTCATAAAAAGACATGCTGTGAATGTAAACAGTGAACAAGGTAAAGTGAGATACTTCCAGCTGGATAGATGGCAATAATAACAAAAGGACCAACCTCAAAATAATAAATTTGGTTTGGACCAGTCTGGGAAAAAGGTTGTTCCAAGAGATCAAAAGCAGAGACAGGGTGTGATGTCAGAGAGGCTGGTTCAGTGATGCAGGTATAGTGGTCTTGTTAGCAGAAGTTATTTCTCTTGCATGTTTGCAATGAGAGTTCAGTTGAGTATGGGATTTTGAACTTGTAACATCACATGTTCTTGCCTGCCAAAACTCATCAGTTCCCAGTAGAGATGGGCGAAGTTGACAAACTTCACCCCATGGATTAATCCATGAATTCCATGGAATTTTATGAATTCCACATGGTGAAGTTACTGCCATGAAGTGTGGAATTTTGCCCATGAATTGAGGAATTTCACCCGCGAATTGAAGAATTTTGCTGAAATTCTGCCATTTGTGGGCACAATTCTGCACTTTGAAGAGAAACTTTGTCATTTTGGATTTTCTGAATGTGGGGAAAACTGCTTGGAGCTCTGCAGAAGTGAATTTTGGCTGCTTTGAGGCCAGTTCACTCACAAATTTATACTTTGCTGCCTCTCTAGTTCTCAGTGGGGTAAGCTTCTTCTACTCTACTTCAGAATTTGATTAGCACTGAGTTAGATTTTTCTTTGTGACCACTGTCTTTTCAAATGTATTAAAGGGGTGGATCATTTGCCCTTTGGGAGTACTGTGTGAGCAATGACTCTAGTTGGATTCAAGGACTCTAGTTGGATTCAAACTTAGAGATATCCCTAGTGAAATTGCAGCTGGGTGGTGGCAGCATACCAAGGTAACTATTCTGGTATCTGCAGGGCTGTGAAAATTGGTAGCAGTGCAAACTGAGTTCTGGGAGAGAACCTTGTTTGTGACAAGTGGTTTTAAATATTTTGTCTTGAAACATTTGTTTAAGGAAAATGAGAAATTAACTAGCTCCATATGCACATTTTTAGGAACTTTCTTCAGATCCCCTTGGGCAGAAGAAAGGTTCTTGGTGCTCTGACAAGAGAAAGCTGGGGGGGGGGGGTGATAGGATTCAGGTAAACATTACATTTAAAAATTAAGAAATACCAAATAGAATCCTTGCTAAAACCAAAGTCATGAATGCAATGAGAATTTAAATTGTTGATGATAAACAATGCTCTGTTTCTTTTCCAAGGAAGGTAGTTACAAATGGGATTATTCACAAAAGTATTCAATTTACAGTTCCAACCAGTAATAGATTCCAACTATTAGCAGGGTACCAGTGACTGGAAGGGGGAAATATAAAAAGCCATGCTTCTGAGTATGTTGATTGGGAATATGAGGCAGCAGTTATTTTTAAAGCTCCTTCCAGCTCCTTAATTTCATGTAATATAGCTAGCTTACTAAATTTGCCCATTGAGACTGGCTTGATTTTGCGTAGAATTTTACAATAATCTGTCTACAAGAAACTTGGTACTTGGAAAACTCTGATATTGATATCAATAACTGAACTATTCGTAATGCCAGCTAAAATGTGACAGACAGTGGGTAGATCAGCTGGGGGGGGGGTTACATTGTTATTTTTGTTATTTTAGAACTGATATTTCTCTTCTTCCAAAAAAGTAAAAGAAAATGAAAACATTCTAGCTATCTATTTTTTCATACAGGGGAAAGGAATATCGCTGTTCAATGTTTATATCCCTCCCAAGTCTTCCAATTATTATAAACAGAGGCATGGGAATTCCTTATGGAGGCTACTGAGGATCCCCACTGTCAATATGTTGATGCCCTCATTTTAATTGTTACTGAGCACAACACTCATGTTGTGATTGCAAGTCAGATGATACTATACAGAATTATCACTCCAATAATGCTATTAAATCTGTAAGGAACTCTGCTGATAAAAAGATTAATTATGCAGGTATAAATTTGATACAGTTGATGAAGAAATTGAACTTTGTTACCCTGGATGGACATGTTAAGGGAGATTTAATAGAGCAAGCAGCATACTTCTGTTTGGTAGGAACTTCTGTCATTGTAGTAGCCCTTTGGGATGGCCCCCTTATCATTTTAGAGATCAGTGAAAGTTTAACATAGAAGTAAGAGTGATCTCTTTTCCCTTGATTCTGGTTTGCAATAGTCTAGGTGGTCCATTGGACTTAGATGACTTAATTGGCAAGCCTTAGGCAAATATTCTACTTATATATTAGAACTAGAAAAAGAGTAGTATGGGTAGGCTGGCCTGTCGGCATGCTGGTAGCACTACAATCTCTGACGCCAGCAACCCCAGTTCAGGAATGGATCTGGGCCAGCCAGGGAGGGAGTAGATTTGAGCATCCAATAGGATGCTCTCCTCCTCCAAGGGGGTGGGAGGGCTGAACACCTGGTTGCATTGGGCTGCTGATGTGGCAAGGGAAGGATGCCATTAGGCATGTGGCTGGGACATGCTTATGCACACCCACAGTTTGGTCTTTGGTCGTTGAGCCTGCACCCTCAGGGGCGGGAGTTCAGGGACCACAATGGCCAAGCAGTATGATCCCTGGAAAAAGGGGGATGGAGCCCCAGATGGTGAGCATAGCAGCCACCGAGCCCGCGCCAGCATCAGGAGAAAAAATGTGCAATAAAAAGCTAGAAGAGAAGATTCTGCATGTGGAAGCACCTTTTATATCTGATTATGAATCCAGTATATCTGAGAAGGAATCTGCTGCTTCAATATATGCTATACTAAATGGCATATTTGATTAAATTCATTCATATATCAGGACTATAACAACCATTTGTCAATGACAAATGTTGGCTTGCTGGCATTGGTAGTGCAGGAGTTAGCAATACAAAACAGGAATGGCAGTGAAGTATTAAAGTAACACCAACACCCCCCTTCCCCGCAGAGACTGAAAGGCATTGAGAGTGTGGCTTTGGGTCGGCCATAACGCTGACGCCATTCTATCTCACCCCACCGTGAAAAGAGTGACAGGTGTCGGGGTGTGCATTGGGGTTTTAGGCCTTTATGCTCACCCCATTCCATAAAAAAATAAGCTGAGATGGGTGCAATATAGGAGAATGGAGTGAACATTAGAACCCAAGGCACACCTCAATGCCTGTCAGTGGCTGTAGAGTGGGGGAGTGGGGGTCAAATCTGCTGAACATTTGGCCGATGAACCCAAGTTATGTCCCTGATGCCTGTCAGTCTCTACAGGGTGTGTGTGTATGCTTCGAAACCTTAACGCCCTAAGTGTTTGTTGTTATTTTCACTACAAATTTTCAACAGTGGTTTTTTGGGACTCCACCTCATAAACAGTGGCACTATCATTTCATTACTCAATTCTGAAAGGTGACTTCACACAGCAACTGTGCCATTGGGTACCACAGGTGCGGAAACACATTTCAGGCAGGATGAGAAAAATAACAGCTGTACTGTTCATGAGGAGGTGTAAAATAAATGGCAATGTTGAAAAAACTGGAGAGAAAATATATAAAAGTTGCAAACTTACGAGCTGCATAAATATTAGCAACACATGCCCGTATATAGTCATTTTTGATTTTACTAGATTTTCAACATGGGCATTTTGGGACCTCTCCTCAGGAACAGTGGCACTATAATTTTGTTACTCTCTCTGAAAGTTGATTTCACACAGTGACCACACCCATTGTGAGTCACAGATGGAAAAACACATTTCGGGCAGGATATGAACAATGACAGCTATACAGTTCATAAAGAGGTGTGAAAAAATGGCAATGTTGAAAATCTGGAGTGAAAATATAACAGATTCTCAAAGTTACAAGTATGCTTGGAAACAGTGCAATGCATGCTCATAACACAGTAATTTTTTGGATTTTTTTCACCAAATTTGCAACATAGGCTTTTTGGGAGCCCACCTCATGAACAGTGGCACTATCATTTCATTAATCAGTCCCAAAAGGTGATTCTGAGCAGTGACCACAAAATCACCTTTTGGGACCAAATAACAAAATGACAGTGTCTGATTTCATGAGGTGGGGTCCCAAGAACCCCATGCTGAAAATTTGGAGCCAAAAGTCGAACAAATGGCTGAGAAATCCACCTAAGTTGACCCCCTTCCCATTTACGCCATTATACAGCTTACCAGCATTTCTTCAGTTCACAGTCAGCTTTGAAGAGTGCAGGCGTGTTTCACTCCACTGAAGTTTGCTGCACCAACCTCTGGAAGTAAGTATGGGTGAGGGGTGTGTGGGAAGTGGGGTGCACAGAAGGTGGGGCAGGTTTGGGGAGGGTGCCATCGACAACAAGGGACTGTTTTCTTGTTTTGCAGGGGAAAAACTTTGGGAGAAGATTTTTATTTTGCAGGTGTCACTAAGACATTTGGGCACACTTGGGTGGGCTCCCAGTGTGCCACCTGTTTTTTTGAGGGGACTGGAGCCAACGGGGATTGGACACCCCATCGGCAAATAAAGTGTGTCTGTGTTGGGGGGGCCTATTGCCGAGGGTGATTGGGCACCCCCATCAGCAGACAAATAAAACTGGGGGTGGGGGCATTATGCTGACAGGGGTTGAGCATTCCCATCAGCAAACAATTTGAACTGGGGAAGGTGCATGCTGATAGGGGGATTGGGCACCCCCAAAGTTGGCTTTCTATGGATTGCGAGAGGTGGACAGTGAGAGCCGCTGCCATATTTATTGAAATGTTTCATCAGGAATGGCACGTAGTGGAGGTGTGTCAGATCTGCCACTGCAAAGATGAGCCTGTCTCTCATTGCAGCAATGGATTTCTTTCAAGTTGGTGGCACTCTTTGAAACTGCTGTCATTGGCAGTATGCTCACTGTTTGGTGGCTGAGGGACATACTGGCTAAAGCATCCATTGGATTTTCCACAGCACTGACACACCTATGAAAGTGCTAGTACAGTGCTACTACCACAAAATGTTGCTTGCACACGCACGCAAGCCATCATAAAAAAAAGGGGGAAATGCTGTTACAGTTTGGTTTGATTTATAATATAAAGGAAAGAAAAAGCAGTAATTTGTACTTTTATAAGGATCACCATAATAATCCATCTAAAGAGAACTCTATTGCCTTAAAAAAGTGTAATGAGTATGGAAAGTTCTTGGAGGAAAAGAAATGACAATAACAACGTAGAAAGTGGGAACAAATGTGCCTGTGCAGAAATGACAGGAGATCATTTTGGCTCATGGTAGCCAAGGAATAAACTATCATTCATATTTGCTTGATACCTTCATTTCCCCAGATGTGTGAGTGGCCCAATTTACCAGCTTATTCTTTGATAACTGCAATAAGTCTGACTTGAGATTTAAATGTCATTGCTTTTCTGCTAAAGGATTTGAATCGATTAATATCCATGAAATAAGGAAAGCTTTAGTGTCTTTAAAACTAAACAATGTCCCTGGTCCTGACTTTATTCTAGTATAAATATATTTACAAATGATGAATGAATTGGCAGATATTAAATTCTTCTTCTTTAATACTCTGTACCACCTTCAATCAGACACTCATCATCCCCTCACTCTACCTCAACTGTTCTCTCTAATTTCTATGCCTCAAATTGCTCATGCCCCTGATGTGGTTCAACACTGCTTTGCTCAACTGCCAGAACATGGCTGCTAGTGTGCCCAATGTTCAGCAGCTTCTGCCCTTGATATCCATATGGACTTAGCTATGGTTCTTGTTCCATGGAAAATACCGACTACTGCCTTTGATTGTATATTAGGGCCCAGATATTCAAACTGCGCCAGGCTGTGGCACAAGCCTGGGTGCAGTGCAACTTAGCTGTGCAGGGGAGTTGACTGGGTGATATTCAACGGAGCTGCGCCCTGGCACAGCATCATTGAATATCACACCATGGCCACCTGCAGTGTGCATGGCGCAGTAGCACTGCACCAGTGCAAGTGGCCAGAGTGGAGCAGGAGGATGCGCTAGCGCAAATTCTGTTGCGCTATGTTCAACAACCATGATATTCAAAAGTGCACATGAAAATGGGGCCATAATGTATGCAAGGTGCAAATGGGGCCATTTGCATGTCATTATGGCCCCATTTGCATGCAGGTGCGCTGATCCCCGGTGACTCGTGCCTGGCGCCCTGCCAGACAGCAGCCGTTGGGGACTGCAGCCCCCTACCCAGCACGGCAATGTGCCCCACAGCCCGATTGAGGGCTTCAGTATACATAAAATTACTTTCTATATCCTGGTAGTCCAGTGGACCGCTGTCACCCGATCGCGCGATTGCACATATCTGGAGCGTGTAGTACAGTATGGGCTGCATGCCCATTGGTGCTCATGCTGTGGACCAACTGGGTGTACAGCCCTACCTCGGTGTCAGTCGGCGGGCGGCAGGGTGGCAGGGTGGCAGGCGGTGGGTGCTGCCACCCGCCGCTGACCGGGGAGCGGGTGGTGAGGCTCAGTGGGCGGGTGGGCTGGGGGTACCGCTAGACCACCAGGGATATTGGACATAATTCTTTTTTTATTACAAAAGCTCACGATCGGGCTGACAGCGGTCCACTGGACCACCAGGGATATAGAATATCAGTTTATTTATACTTAAGCCTGTGATTGGGCTGACAGCGGTCCACTGAACCACCAGGGATATAGAAAATCAGTTTATTTATACTTAAGCCCACGATCGGACTGACAGTGGTCCACTGGACTACCAGAAATATTGGACGTGATATTTTGAACAGATACCCGCAACGGGCATGGGGGCGCCACACAGAGGTGCAGCCGAGTTGCGGCATACCACAGGTGGCAGCTGCCGTGTTCCGCCCTGCAATATGGCAGCTCACCTGTGGGTGGCCAGCTGTTGTTCCTTTTTGGGGATCAACTTTGTGCAGGCGCAAGTAGAGGTTGCGCATGCATGGACTTTCGGCACATCCGGGCTGAATATCGGGATGTGCAGAGTATCTGCATGGGCACCCTCCCTACCTGCCCACATACATTACTGATGCGCTCCGCGCATCAGGATTTGTGTCGTGCACAATTCGCTTGAATATCGTGCGGGGTGCATCAGTGATGGTACATTGCAGCTGCTTCATGCTTAAACTCCTTTGAATATCTGGGCCTATGTATATAGTTTCTTCTATACTTATGTATGCCTGACTCATAGTTTAAATTGTTTGTACAGTCACTTTACTGTAATGTAGTTATTCATGTCTCTTCAAATTTTATTTATTCATATATACTGTGTATTGTACTCTGTATATATGTCTCCCCTTATCCTTTCCACCAGGATGCTCCAGGAGATGAGCAACTTGTTGTTCAGTGTGCCTTTCTGATGAAACTTTTCAATAAATAATAAATGTGTTGTGGACCACTATGTTCCAAACTCATGGAGATGTGCAGAGATTGTACCAATCTATGAAACAGGAGATAAGGCCAACTGTAGTATTTAAAGTCCAGTTAGTTTAAATGTAAATTTTTTTCTCAAAGATTCTGCTAGAGAGCTTAATGAGCAACTACGGATATTGGGGGGGGGCTATCATAGATGCAGGCAGATTTTCGAGAAAACTGTAGAACAGTCCACAACTGCTTAGTACTCAGTCATCTTTTAGAAAAATGTTAGCCTCAGAAAACAGAAGCTATGTGTGACTTTTATTGATTATAACACAGTGTTTTACTCCATTTCTAGGCCCATACTATGGGAAATAATGATAGGTTGGGGTATCGGGGTCAAATTAGTCAGTAGTGTTAGAGAACTATATTCATAAACATGGGTTAGAGTGTGATTAAGATACGGAGGACACCTTTCAGCAACATTTTTAACAAATAAAGAAGTTAGACAAGGATGCATTTTGGCCCCTACTTTATTCTCCATCTGCATTCATCAGGTGCTTCTTAAATTGTAAGATTATAACTCAGACTCACTTAATGTAGATGCTTATCAGATGCAAGCACTAGCATATGCAGAAGATATTGCATTATTTTTACTTAGTAAATTTACTCTTAACTACAAACTGAATATTCAGTATCAACAGTCTCAGTGATTACAGCTTAAAATAAATCCCGAGAAGTGTCAGACAGTGACATTTGGGACTAAGCCTAGAAACATGAAATGGAAGGAGGGAGAGATGACACTGTCAACAGATCTTATTTACACTTACGTAGGTCTAATTTATGTAGTTAACTGTTCTTGGGCTAAACACTTACCAAGCTGTCAAACCAAGCTTAAACAGGCATTGCTTGGCATGAGGAAGTATAATCATCAGTATGGAGTGAGCAGTATTAGACCCTTATTACAAGCTATGGTTATAAAGTTTAACTCTCAGTTAATGTACGACATGCGGCAGAAATTTGGGGCCCAAAGAAAGTGGATGGTCTAAAAAGTGCTGCTGCACGGCTTTATAGATCAGCCTTGGGTTTGAACTGATCTATCCCCGGTAGTTAGCTCAGAGCAGGCCAGGCTCAGAAAGCTTTAAAATCCTAGCAATATCATGCAAAATAAATTATTTGGTAAAACCAACAAGAATGACAGATGAAGGAATACCTAAACGATTTTGTAATGAAAACTTTAAAAAGCTTGAGTGTAAATGAAAGGCATCAGAATGGCTGAAAGATGTTTAATTTTCACTGAAATAGTATGAGCAGACTGTTTATGTATGTCGGGAAGAATATCACTTTAGCTTAACTCATAAAATATATTAAAAATAGAATTGGCAATCATAATCAAATGAATGATCTTGAAATAACTGTCAGTTCTAAACTTTCATCCTGTTGTATTAAAAATTATAACTGCTTAGGGTATAGATATTGGGGCCTGTGCACTAATGTGCATGAACTGTGCCCATGTGGGTTATACTGCTGATGTGCCCATATGCACCACAGAGGAAGCCAGTTACATGCATCATGCACAAACATGTGTGCAGGACAGGTAGCAGTGTGGGCATGGCATACAGACGAGCTCAGGCCTGAGTGAAGGAGAACAGGGCAGGTATCCTGTGCAGGGCCACGTCTCTTGGCCCCACCATATATGGACTCCTGCACTCCCCTGCAAGTGCACAGTGCACTTCCACAGATGAGAATATGACCATGGAAGTGATGGACATGCAAGGATATGGGGGACTAGGTGGTCACAGTCTATAAATTCCTCCATGGGTTGAGTGGCAGCCATGGTAGCAGACATCATGGAGCACTACACTACACTGTATCGGGCACTGTCCCTGAAGGCATCTAAAGAGACCAAGGCTAGGCTGTAGCTTGATATCCAGGTAGCCATGAATACTACCAGTCAGGAGGCACATACTCTGGCTACAAACAAGCACAAGTGGCTTAACCTCTGGTCAGCAATCAAGCAGAAGCTGGTGCTGTCAAGTGGTCACAGACCACCATGAGTAGTGGGCAACCCACCCAGGAAAATTACTTGTTACCAATAGACTGCATGGGGACTGATACATTCACGCAGGTGTACCTGCACAGGGAGGAGGAGGACATAGATACATTGCCAGTTATGTCAGTAACCACACAGGCTGCCCAGGGAGAAATGCACAGCCAAGCCAAGCTAACCACCCTGTATTGCATCCTGCTGACCCCTGGCTTTAACTCACACCTGATAAGGAGGCAGTGCGTGCCACCCATGGATAAGAGTCTGTACCCGCAGCCCACCACTGCAGGGAAAGGGGAAGGCCAACACAGGTAGGTTGTACTAATTAATGTACCACAAACACAACAGTGCCATGGGAGGTAACAAAAGCCTTGTCTCCAACCCCACAGGCAACCCGCAGGACTGTATGGACCTTCAGAAGAAGAAGGAAGACAAGAGGACCTAGGGGAGGACAGGAGCAGGGCATGGGGAATGCAGGAGGCTGTGGTGAAGTTAGACACTTCACCAATTGCATGCAGTAGCCCTAGACACACACTGCCATAAGCCCCACCTACAGGTGCACCTGGAACACCCATCCAAGTCTATCATACAGGCATGGTGACCCCAGGCTGACAGGAGAATATGGAGAGTTTGCAGGCATGACCATCTGTCACCATTGGGCAGCCTCCAGTCCCTGCCCATTCAGTGAACAGTGGCAGACAGAGGCACAGTGGGGGCTGGCAGGAGAATACACAGCTACATAAGCACAGTGGGGACAAGGGTCCCACATACTGTCCCATGCACAGTACACATCAAGTGGCACAGAGGGGGATCCTCCTCACCTACTACCCAAAGGTATGGTAGCTGGAATATGGCAGACTATGGGCACAGGAGGAGCACACAGAGCAGCTACAGAAGCTAACTACTGAGGTTTGGGACATGCATGAGGAACTAGAATGCATCAGCAAAATCCTTCAATGTATAGTTGACACCATACTAGTCAAGTCCAACCCCCACACACCACCCTGAGCTGAAGCCACCCAGGAGCAATCCATAACACCCATTCCAGCACAACTGGCAATACCAGGATCTTCCCATACCACCTTCACCAGCAGAGCTGGACAACATACAGGAGCTTCCCATACCACCCACAACAGCATAACTGGACAACACCAAGGGAGTCCCCTAAGCGACCCACAACAGCACAACTGTGCAACACCCAGGGTCAGGAAAGCAGCCACATCCACATGTTACCAGTGTCAGGAATGAGGACTAGCACATGTGGCTAGGCAGATAGGAAAACTCCCTCAAAGACTTCCATCTTGTCATGGGAGCTTGGACATGTAGAGTGTGACCACCAGGCAAGCGACAGTACTGCACATCGACCCCCCCCAGTAAAGCACAAGCATGGATAACCCCCCAGTACAACACAAGCATGGATACCCCCCCATACAACACACGCATGGATAACCACTCACTGATACAGCACAAGCACAGAGAGACCCCGGTACTGTGGTCGTGTGGCACTTAGGGTGGGTCATCATCACAGTGACTCACCTGGCTTCACTGCCCTTCCCAACCCATGGCTCTAGCCTCTGAACATTCCTTGCACAATTCCATGGCTCACCCCCCATCTGAACAGTGTCATTGCACCACGGCCATGCAGGGCATCCCTTTCTGCTCAACTAGTGGGCCACCCTTATGCCAGTCCCATGGCATTGGTATACGCCACCATACAGTGATGTTATGTGGAGTTTGTTTTTTTTAGTGTTTTTGTCAGTTATGTGTATTATGCTTTTTCTATTGTCTTTTTTAATTATGTGTAATAATTATGTGATCTTCCATTATGATGAACACAAAATTAAATTCTTCTACTACTACTACAGAATGGGAGTGAAGTTGAGGCCTGGGCTGAATGACAGGGATGAACTGGTTCCCTTTTAATAGCTGTTAGTCTGCATACAACAGTCAAGAATGTGTGTTAATTGTTGTTTACTCTGTTCATATTAAAGTGTAATATCTCCAGCTAGCATAGTTAAGAACTGCACTTGAAGACTTGTCCTTTTAAATGTTTCATTAACTTTTGATGTAATTTTATGTCAATATTTATACTGTTAGGTATTTTTTTGGTGTGCTGTTTTTAATCTAGTTTTGAATATAGTCAATGATGCTGCACTGTTTTTCACCGTGCACTTTATAGTCACTGCAAGGTCACTGTTGGTGACCCTGAGCAGGTTGCATATTTAACGTGATTTTTTGACCTTTTAGCACAGATGCATAACTCACTCTTTTTGGTAGGTCATGTTGGTAATGCCCTGTTTCTGTAGTTTTTAAACTTTTATCTTCAGCCTATATTTATGTGGAATGGATTGTAGTTTGGCCCCAACTAGCTGATTAGCCAATCCTTCCACTTCCTGACTGATGAACACACCCTCACACTATGACATGCAGCAAGTGAGATTAGAGGTGTCCTCATTGAAATGCATAAGATTTAATTTTCCTTCTCTATTTAATACCTTATGATAGTGAGTTGTTGATTAATGAAGGCTGCAGCTCAACTAAGAAGGGCCTTGTTAGTCAAGCAATGGCCTTCAGTAATCTCCAACTTGCCACCATAAGGTATTAAATAGGAATGAAAATCAAGTCCAATTCATTTTAATGGGGCACACCCCCACACTCTGTCTTGCTGCTCATAAGAGTATGCCAGAGTGTGTTCATCAATCAAGAAGTGGAAGGGATCGTCTGTCCACCTTGTCAGGGCTAAATTACAATTGTTTCTACATATATGTAGGTTGAAAATAAAAGTGTAACAATTATAGAAAGAGACTATTGCCAACCAAAGGTACCATATCCTGAAAGTGGTACCTTAGGATTGGAACATCACTTTAACAATGTTGAGCATATCCCTTTAAGAACTGAGTATAAAACAGTAGCACCAGTACTGGATCAGTAGCCTTTGAAAATGTTCATTTTAATAGGAAACTTGTCAGGTGACATGCTGCTTTATGCTGAATGCTGCTTCTACATGAATTTTACACTTTAATAAAAGTTGATACTTATAATTAAGTATGTATTAGTCCATGATTATATCTTCCTTTACTTTCTTTCATACACCTGCTTTCAGGATGTCACCAGTCCTACTGCTTTTCTATCTCCCTAAAAAGCAGCCTATTTATGACTGCAAACATATAAATGGATCCATTTTATAATCCCAATTAGGCACTTCAGGGCATGTGTCACCGGAATAACCTCACATCTCGGTTGGTAGAAGGAATTCAGCCTGTGGCCTTGTGCCTCACAATGCACCCAAGGCATGATTTTATCCCAACATGATAGGCACCTTGGCATGCCTTTTGCTAAATTTTAAACTCAAGTTGGCTTGGTTCCTTATGAAAAGAACATATCCTAAACTCTCCCTCACTAACTGATCTGTCCTTCCCACCGAAAGAAGCAAACATTGTCCCTGTTTTAAAAAGGCACAACAAAGACATGTCAAATTACAGACCCATTACTATCCTACCTACCTTAAGCAAAATATTAGAAAAGATTGTTGCCACTCAATTCACACCATACCTAGACAAATATAACCTACTGTGCCCAGCTCATATGGTTTCCAAAAAACACCACAGCATGTCTACTTCACTACTGACATTAACTAACACTATCTACACCACACTAGACAAAGGTGAATATTCTGCTGCAGTATTCATAGACCTGACTAAGGCCTTTGAAATAGTCAACCACCAGATACTAACCAACAAACTAAGCTCCCTAGGAATCTTAGAACATGCACTGTCCTGGTTCACTAGTTACCTTGCAGATAGGACTCAAAGGGTTAAGATAAATTCCACCCTCTTGGATACTCTCCCTACTGCCCTAGGCATTCAACAAGGCTCAATCCTTGGGCCACTGCTTTTCTCCTTACACATAAATTCGATCTACCACTGCTTCCAACATAGTACCCTCTTCTTTATGCAAATGACCTAGTGTTTATCAGTCACACCCCTGACATAACCAGCATCAATAATGCTCTCTCAACAGATCTCCAGGTTTAACTACACTAAAGTACTAATCAACCTCTCTGAGATACAGTCAATGCTCTTTGAGCCACCTCCTCGGCTAAGAAACCTAAATATTCCCCTATCGGTGTCCTGTGTTAATGGTTCCCCACCTCCATTGTCACATCCTTAAAATACTTAAGTGTCATTCTAGACCCTGCCCTTGATTTTGTCTCTCATATCTACACACATGTATGGCCTATCATGCCTGCAAAAATCTCTCCCTAACCACTAGAGACACCATTACTTGAACTCTCCTACTCCCCAAACTCACATATGCCCTCCCAATTTTTTGCCAAAGCTTCTAACGCCCTTATGCACAAATGGACAGTGGGTTATAACAATGGTATACCCATATGTTGCTTTGCACTAGGCTGCAATTACCTTACTCACCACTGCCTCCTATACAGTTAGCAAAGCTGGCCCACTCCAGCAGCTCTTATGGACCTTTCCCTGGGAAATATTATACATAGTTCACTTAGTAAAAAAACCTTATCCCTCTCCTCACGTCTTTCACCCTTAACTAGCTACTACTTCCTTATATCCTCTGACACCAACCAACTCACCATCCCCAGGTCATGAACTAGATTTGGTGACACATCCTTCTCTTCCACTGCCCTAAGCTATGGAACAGCATACCCTGGACTGTGCGGCAGAATCAGACAGCTGGTAGCTTTAGTCAGCCACCTCCACCAATATTTACTGCAATGTTCCCAGTGTACCTGTGCTAACTCCTAATTTATTTATTTAGTTTTGTTGACCAGGTAAATGCACTAGACAAATTCTGCTTATTTTCAGGCATGACCTGGAGAGGGAGACAGATGAATGCCAACTGACCTTGAACTATATTTAACTGTTGGTTTTATTTTTAGTGAATTGGGGATATTTGGCCAGGGTACTGGGAAATTCTAAATGGACTGTGGGAGCTGCCATCCGTTGTCATTATGGCTACTAGGAGTGGAGCACTGAGGTGCAAACACTGTAGAGATGGAGAGAAGGCCTCCACCTATCTTGAACATGCCAGAGGCTGAACGTTTTGAAGAGGTGCAAATTTTGGAGGATTCTGCAGAGGACTTCACTGATGTTTACATTTCTGGGAGGATCTAAGCGCAAACCAGAAAATAAGGAGGAAAGGGATTTACCAGCTAATAAGGTGGAGAAGCTGCAGGAGCTGTTATGTTTATTTAAATCAGAGAAAGAAAGGCATCAGAAGGGAAGCGAGCACCTTGCAGTGCAAATGGCGAAGCACACAACCAGAATTTCCCCCTGTCACAGTCGGAACTCAGCCTGTCAAAGGCCAAGATGATGCAGCAGCATCAAACGCCCCAACAGGGTGGGGTGAGTCTTTGTTGATTACCGACTCCCATTTCAACGGCTGTAATGTGCAGGCTGGCAGTAGTAGCATCGTGACTGATGTGTGCCTAAAGCCTCAGGATAATGAATAAAGTTTGCAGGGGGAAAATAAAGAGGGACTCCCTTTTTCAGAGATGAAAGACTTGCAGAAGGGTCTCTCAAGTGCAGAGGAACCAATCGGGGAATGCACAGCCCCAATAACTTTGTCTAAAATGGCTGGGTTAGTTTCTAAACAGCCTGAGGGGTTTGTTAGTAAAACAGAAAAATCGGAGGCTGTAAAATATCAAAAAGTAGGAAATATGCAGGATGGGCTAACAAGTTTTACTTTCAAAGGGGGGAATCAAAGAACTGGCAAAACTGAGGAATCTAAAGATAAGAGGGCTGTGATTACATTGGCTAAAAGAAATATTGGGGTTATTCCTGACAGTAACCCAAAAGAAGTAGCACAGCCCTTGCAGGCAGCACCCCTCTCTCCCTGTGATGCTCGGTCCCTTCAGAAGACCCTTGTAGAGGCTAGATGGAAACAGTCTCCTGGAGAAGCCTGGCTGCCTGACCCTACTTTGGACAATACATTTAATTTATATCAGGCTTCTCCTGAGTGGATACCTAAATTGGCTGGACAGCCTGAAGAGAACTCTAAAGACAGCTCTCAGTAGGAGGGGGAAGGTGTACCAGCCCTTCCAGAACCTAATGTAGGTTCTAATGATTCAGAGGACAAAAAAGACTATTTAAAGCCCTCAAATAACTCTCAACCTACATGGAGCAAGGGAACTATGCTTGATCAAGAGCCTGATGTCATGCAGGACATGGACTTAGTTAAAAAAACACTTTTATCTGAATTTTCTGCTAAAGTAAAAAAAAAAGCAGCACCCAGGAGGAATACGGTGCACATTCTATATAAAGGGGGGCTAAAAGATAGATCGGACAGATATCATGTGGGGAAAATACTGTTAAAAGATTCATTACATTTTACTCCCAGGGAAGCCTATGCATTTTTTAATATATTGGGGGAAGACAATTTTGACATTAGTTTTCGTTCTGCATATGCTCTGGATTTATTTTGAGAATGGTATGGACAAGTAAAGTTCTCCCCTACATGGACCCCCTTTGTTGTTATCCCATTGACTAAACCACTGATTAAATATGTGATGGTGATGTCTAGAAATAAGGGGTCCATGTAGAGGACATTACATATTAGTTGGCACAGAAATGCAACATTCTTAGTGAGTGTGAAGCAATTTTAGATAGTGAATTATTTTGGACTGGGGTTGGAAGTTAAGTTAAATTAAGACAACATGAAAAAGGTATTGAGCTTATCCCAAACTCTTCATGTTGGGAAGAGACTGAGGGTTTGTTTTTACACTGGGCAACCTAGGGCATGCTATAAATGTGGCTCTAGGACCCATTTATCCGGTACATGTGACAGGCCTAGATGTGACAACTGCGGAGAGATAGGCCATACCACCATGCAGTGCACAAACCACACCAGATGTGATTTATCGGAGGAGTATGGCCATGAGTTTGGGGATTGCCCATGGGCGGCATGGAATAAAGCCTCCTGTGTTAGCCCTGAACTGCTTATCCAACAAGCACAGGATATGGCAGCTGCACAACCCTCAGATACTGGAGCATCTGCCCAGGACCTCCCTCCCCTCCCCGCCTCACCCACTCCTTCCTACGCCAAAGGTACAGGATCTAATATTTCTTTCAGAAGACACCCCAGCTCCATCAGGATTGCAAAGGTCTGAGTCTGGAATGGCTCTAGACTTAAGGATCTTCACATCAGTTTGCTATGAAGATTTGGTAGGCTCAGAGAGTGGGAAACCAGCCCTAGCTATTCAGTCACCTTAACCATGTAGAAGGTCCACCAGAAATGTGAGGGCCAAATCTCCTCCAGCCCCCCCCCCTTGGAAACTAACGACTCCTATGCTGCCCTTTTACAACTTGGGGATTCTGACATGAGGTAGGAACTCGACTTCAAAAATCCCCTTCAGAGCATCATGCTCCAAATCCAGAGCAGAGTACATATAAAAAGAAAAAGAAAGAGAAAAGAAAAGAAAAAAATAAACTAGTAACAATAGACTCAGTCTTACTTTCCAATTGAATGGCTTCTTGTAAAATAGGGTCTGTGAATATTCATAGTTTGTTGAATGCGATCAAAAGACATGCTGTATTTCAATACGTACATAGGAAGCAACTTGACATATGGTTTGTACTAGAGACCTGGATGCATTCTGATGAACAAATTTGGATGTTTAAAAAGGAATGGATATAGGGACCCTCTTATCGGTCATTTGGAATGGACAAAGCAGATGGGGTGGGAATCTTGTTCAATTCATATTCTTTCAGATTATAGAAATTGGTTGATCTAATTCCAGGCAGGGTCTTAATTTTGGACAGGTTATGGACTGTCGGTTCATAAACATTTATAATTCATAAGTCAAAGCGGAAAAAGTCAGCCACATGAAATCCATCCAACCTTACTTAGTAACCACTTATAAGGTATTTTTTATGAAGATTTTAATTGTAGTATTTCTAAAACAAAAAAAACAGAAAAGAGATGATGGCAAGAAAATTTATTGTGATTCCAATGCATTTAACACATATAATACATACAGCTGGCTCCATAGACTGTCACACATATCACAAACAAGGCCCTAAATTCACTTACATGCAGAATTCCTATAAAACAATTGATTATATGTTCCTCTCCCCCAGCTTACACAAAGGTGCTTCATATATAGATCCTGCAGAATTTTCTGATCATCTTTGTTTAAGTTTACATCTAGATCATGTGGTTGGTAAACCCACAAGGGATTACAGGTAGAAACTTAATACTTCAGTGCTAGCAGAATCAAAATTGAAACTGAGTATTGGCAGCCTCCTGGCAGCCAGATTGTCAGTGGACTTTTTGTACTCAGATATAGGGAATGGTGCCTAACACAAAGCAGGATATTACAACTTGGTTCAAGAATTATTGGAAAAAATAGGGAATGGTAATTTTTTTAAATATCTGTCTTTAAGAAGACATTTGCAAAAAGTATACACCCTAGCAAACCACTCAAAAAATGATTATACAACTCAAATTAATGAAAATAAGGAGGATATGAATCTATATCAGTATGCCAGAGCTATAACAATTCCAGCAATGTTGTATAATGGGACCAAAAAAAAACCCTATTGTGGATCCCTTTGAGGCATGCAAAAAGTTCAAAGACTTTTGAATTTTTAGTTTCCCAAAATGGGCACAGGTTAGCTCAACAGACGGGATAGAAGAATTGATAAAACAACATTATAAATCACTTGAACCTAAACAATTCAGGAGCAAGAGATAAAGGACTTTCTGCAGACTGTAAATGTCCCAGAAATCCCAGAAGAAATTGGCAAACTGCAGCCCCAATAACGGCACAGGAAATAGAGTTAGCTATAAGGACTCCTAAAAATGAGACTTCAACAGATCTGGATGGTATTTCGAATAAATTCTATAAAACATTTAGCCAGGAACTAGCTGTCTGTCTAGAAAAAGTATACTTTTATTTTCTTTCCACTAACTCCATTCCTTCTTCCTTCACAGAGGACTTGCTTATCTATCTTCCCAAATAAGGAGAAAAATCTAACACTTCTAATTGGAGGCCAGTTGTGTTGTTGAATACGGACTACAAAATTCTAGCTGATATTTTGAACAATTGTCTGAAGCAATATGCTTCTTAGTCATTTCACCACAGCAGTTTTAGGGCTTCAGATAAAAAATACAGCATGTGCTTATGATCATTAGAGATGTAATAGAGTATCTCAGTTTATCAGGGGTTACAGGATGCCTGGTGTTGGCTGATCAGGAAAAGCTTTCAAAGAATTTATCATCCATTTCTATATGCAGTACTTGAATCATATCATATGCCTTCAAAGGTAATAGAACAGCTTAAATCTCTATATTCTTCCTTCACTATGAGACCTTTGATTAAAGGACAGGTTAGATCTGGGTTTGAAGTTCCTTTTGAGGTTAGGCAGGGATGCCCATTGAGTCCGCTCCTATATATTTTCTCTTTGGACCCATTATTACAAATAATTACTCACCAACCAAAATGGCAGGGTTTGTATGGTTCTGGCATACAAAATAGCCTACATGTTCAGGCATATGCAGATGAAATCTGCTGTTTTTTTTAATAGTCATGAACAGATTAGGGTTTTTTAAAGGAAATTCAAAGATATGGGAAAGTTTCCAATTCAAAATTAAATTACAATAAGAGTAAAGGACTTTTTTTAGGGGCGGGTCATATGGCCTCAGTTAAGGTGGCAGGTATAAATATCTCTAGGGAACCAACAGAGATTTTAAGAATACTATGTGGACCACAAAATCTTCCTGAGGATAATTGGAATAAAGCCATTTAAAAAATAGACCTAAAAATTCAAAGGTTGAAACACTGGAAGCTATTGAAACTTAAAAGAATAGTAATCCTTAAACAATTCAAATTACCTACGCTGCAATATGTTGCAATGATTTTTCCCCTACCCACACATTATGAAACCAAATTATATAGTTTATGTTTTCAAATGTTATGGGGAAATAAACTGAACCTGGTTAAAATATGTTTCACACACCTAGACAAAACTGCGGGTGGTCTAGGAATGATAGACCCAGTGGTCTTTTTGCATATCTTATTTTTTCTACAGACAGTACAAAACAGGTTAACTTGTACAGGAATAATCCAAAATGCCTGGATAAGATTAACTTTAGGGAGATATTTTCAAGTATGGAGTGGAGCTACTCCTAAACTAAATCATCATATACATGTACCAAATTACTTCAAACCAGCAGCACAAAAATTATATTAATGGTATGTCACAAAATCATCTATACAAAATGATTCCAGTAAGCAGCTATATTGAGAGACTGTGGCTAGAGTTTATCCCTTAGAACCTAGTTTCAAGAATTGTCCCTCAGTTGACAACCATTAATTCTCAAACAACTCACACACTCCCAGGATACCCCAAAAATGGGGCAGAATTTATGGCTTACAGTTTACGGCAGACTGAACCTAAGGGGATCTCTAAGCACAAGGACCTAGAAGAATGAAATTGCTCTACATGGAGTGCATACATAAAACAAACTATGGAACATTTTCTTTTAGAATTGCATATGTCATGGCACTATGTGATTACTCAGCTATTAAATGGAATGTGAAGTTGCTCAAGCACTGACCTATGTAAGCATTATACCCAACAGGGTGGCGGTATTGTTACACCGGACCACCAGGCGGGGACGGGAGGTCTGACACTGCAGGTGGAGGGCCTTATAGCCCCTGGAAGGTCCGTAGCGTAGTACCGCCCACCCTGGAGGGTATTATTGTGCTTAGAAATGGGCACTGTAAAAATAATACGTTTTTGAAAAGTTCGTGGAGGAAGGAGTTTAAATTAAGTTTTGTAATTAAATAGTTCCTCCGCCTACATTAAGACATGACACTTTAGAGGTGGTTGCCATGGTTACCCCCCCCACACACACACACATACTTTTAAAACATTTTCTCTTTATTATTTCAGTAGCATTTATTTTATGCATTAAAGGCTTTGGTTTTATTGTCTGGAATTGTGGTTATGGATTTGAGTTGAATCGGCTGCGGGCAGACGGTGGTGCTATGGAGCTTGGAGGAACTTGATGGAGCTTGGAGGACAAGAGCAGAGTGACTAAAAAAGGTACATGAAATATTATGTTGTAAAAGTTAACAGTTGAAGGCCAGAGAGCTTCGAAGAGAGTGGTGTACACATGAATTCAAAGTATCAATGGAATGGTGGTAGTGAATGGGGGAGAGCGCGCTAGCTGTGGTACTGATTCTGCATGTCAGAGGACTGGTATTTTCTTCATTTTCTGTACCACAGATGGACATCCATCTGTGGTATACAAAATGAAGACAGTACCGCTGTTCTCATGTAGAGCCGACAGTTGTCTGCTTAGTTGGCTGGATGCTGAACAAACCAAGGAAGTGGGCATGAAGATAAGTTTAAACGTTTGGGGGCTGAGTTCTGCCGTTACCCATTTTGCGATGTGACCTACCAGCTTGGGGACTTAAATTGAGCCGCTGGCTGGTGGGAGATGGATAAGTAATGGGTGTATACTGATGGCTGTGGAACTTTTCTAGTGGCAGGCTATCGCTATTAATGTTGGCTTCTGACTTTAGTTTTTCTGCATTTTACATTTGTTTACTATGCCTCATGTCATGGTACTGGCTACTGGATTCGGGGCAGAGAAAGGCCACAAACTATCCCGCTAAGCAGCAAGAAAAAAAATGTCTGCTTTCAAAGATGGACGTTCTATTTGAATACTGATCTGTGTCATTAGGCTTATGGCTAGCTGGCACTTTTAATTCCCTGGTCTCTGTTGCCTGATAGACCCCCACCTTGCCAGGGCTATCAGCCAATCAGAACCCAGGAATTTCTTTGCCCATTTTCTAAGAGATAATAGTGTTAGGGAACTATGATTTAAGGTTCAAAATCTTTCATCAGGATACATTACTAGTATTTTTCTGTTGTATTCGATATTATCTATGGCAGGCTAGATGCCAATGGGTCTTATACCAAAAGAAAATGTTGTATGAAGGACTTGGCCTTCTAGTGTCACAGGAATTGAAGAAAGTTTATACTAAAGATGTATTGATTTATTCATCACATAAGGTGTTACAATGGTGGAAAAGGTATAATTATTTCATTAAATATAAATAATAGAGATGTATAGAAAGCAGCTGACTATGTAAACGAACATAACAAAAGGGAAAACTTGACTGGATATGACTATTGGATGCAATATTGTATGATTACCATGGATTCACAAATGTACAAAATGTAACCACAGAAACTGATATAATTGTTTTTAAAATAAAATCTCCCCTACTCTTTTTGAGAAGTGCCATGGGATCTTTAACATCCACCTGAACTATCACCAGAACAGGCAGATGTTTACTTGTTTACTTAAAACAAATTATGTAGATAGTATTTCAGTGATCTCTTTTGTACAAACTGTTTCATGTATAACTTGTACCTAATGACCCAGATATTCAAAAGGGTTGTGCCCCGGCACGATACTCAAAAGGAAAAAGTGCGCCACACAAATCCCGATGCGCCGCAGTGCATCAGTAATGTATGCAGGCACAGGTGGGGGGGCGTGCCCATGCATAACCTGCACAGCCCAATATTCAGCCCGGGATGTGCAGAGTCATGCATGCGCAACCCCTACCTGCGCCTGCACAAAGTTAAGCCCCAAAAAAAGGAACAAGTGATGGCCACCGACAGGTGAGCTGCCACATTGCAGGGGCGAACACAGCAGCTGCCACCTGTGGGTGGCCACCCGAGTTCCTGCCACACATGGCAGCGCCCCCCCATGCCCCATCATGGGCATCCGTGTAGCGAAATCCCCCCTCCTATATCCCTGGTGGTCCAGTGGACCGCTATGTGCCCGATCGTGGGCATTTGTCTTGAAGAAGAAGCCCCTGTCCTATATCCCTGGTGGTCCAGTGGACCACACTCTGCCTAATCACGGGCATCAGTAATATCACCCCCCCATGTCCAATATCCCTGGTGGTCCAGTGGACCGATCGCTGCCCGATCACGGGCATCTTTAACTCATAAAATACTCCTACTACCCTGGTGGTCTAGTGTACCCACCTCCCCACCCGCCCACTGAGCCCCACCGCCCTGCCCCACCATCAGCGGTGGGCGGCAGCACTCTACCGCCTGCCACCCCGCCCCGCTGACTGAAAGCTCGGTAGGGCTGCACGCCCATTGGTTCCCAGCTAGCATGAGTTGTCAGACTTGTCAGATATGAATGAAGTCATTCACATATCTGGACTGAGTAGATCAGATGGGCTGCACGCCACTGGCTCACGCCAGAACCAATGGGCGGCAGCCCTACTGAGCTGTCAGTTGGTGGGCGGCGGGCGGCAGGATGGGTGAGTGCTGCCGCCCACTGGCTGACGGGGGAATGGGAGGTGGGGCTCCAGTGGGTGGGTGGGGAGGGGGGTACACTAGACCACCAGGGTAGTAGGAGTATTTTATGAATTACAGATGCCCACGATCAGGCAGCGATCGTCCACTGGCCCACCAGGGATATTGGACATGGGGGATTATATTACTGATGACCATGATCGGACATAGAGGTCCACTGGACCACCAGGGATATTGGATGTGGGCGGGTGATATTACCGATGCCCGCACTGGGCAGAGTGCAGTCCACTGGACCACCAGGGATATAGGACGGGGCTTATTCTTCAAGACAAATGCCCGCGATCGGGCACATAGCAGTCCACTGGACCACCAAAGATATTGGAGGGGGGTTTTTTAGAGGAATGCCCACGATCGGGTTGCAGGGGGCGTCGGTCCCCGACGGCTGCTGCCTGGCAGGGCGCCAGGCGCAAGTCGTTGGGATCGGCGCACCTGCATGCTAATGGCATGCAAATGGGGCCATAATGAGATGCAAATGGCCCCTTGTGTGCCTTGTATAAATTATGGCCCCATTTGCATGTCCCCTTTTGAATATCGCAGGTGCTGTGCATGGCGCAATGGCACTTGCGCTAGCACATCTCCATGCTCCACTCTGGTCACTTGTGCTGGTGCAGTGCCACTGCGCCATGCACAGTGGGGGTGGCCAGGTGCGATATTGAAAGCTGTTGCACCATAGCGCAGCTTCGTTGAATATCGCCCAGGCCACACCCCTGCGCAACAAAGTTGAGCTGCGCTCAGGCTTGCACCACAGCCTGGCGCAGTTTGAATATCTGGGCCACTGTCTCTTAGCACTCTCTTTGTATCTATATATGTAACCAACTGCTAATTTGTAAGAATTTATGTCTTAATCTGTCTTGAAGCAATCCTCATTGTATCACCATTAGAGATGCAGTGAAGTTTTTCTCCGCAGGCGAATTTGTGGCGAAGTCACCAAATTCGCATCCTCTGAGCACTTCACGTAATTTTTAGAAATTACCTAAAATTTGCCATTTGAGACTTCGCCTTACTTTTTTGTCTTTTAAATGCAAATTACACTTAAAAAAGCCCAAAGCAAGGAGAAATTTCACCCCTCCCACAGCCAGCAGCCTGACGTCCCTCCCTAGTGTGCAGTGTCCACCACCCACCGATCTCGCCACAACAACCCACAATATAAAAAAAATATTTTTTAATGAAATCCCTTCCCTGGTGTCAGATAGTGCCTCCTGCCACCAGTCACTGGTGTCTAGTGGACCCCCCTCCTGTCAGGTAGTGCCCCCCCCCGCTCCCCCACCCTGTCCCAAGCAGGCCACTGGCACAGCCCTCTGCTCACCTCCATGGCTGACAGCTCATCTGAGCTCAATGAATAAGACAGTGCTTGTACAAGCACATGCTCATTCATTGACAGCTTGTGGTCATTTCCTTCTGTTTTCAGGATATAGAAAGGTAGGTGGCTGCTCTGATGTCGCTCGAGTGGTGATGGGATGGGGAATGGCATTGTGGACCCCAGAGGGTGCTTTGCATCTCCATAGTACCAATGTTCTTAACATTTACTTGTTTCACTTCCCGTTTGACAATGACTACAGCTTTGCTTTACTGTGACTCACACAGCTGCTTTCACAGGATTCTAGTAACAATGTGGTATGCAGTTTTTTAACTGGAAAGAGATTGCCAATACAGATATCTGCTGAGCAGAAGAGTGGTGTTTACCACAACTTTGTAGATTTAAGTGATGAGATATTTGATAGAGAAAATTGTGAAAATCAAAAACAGTGGCTTTCTGTGGCATACTTCTCAATAATTCATGTACCCAGATGAGGGATGCTGGCCCTACAAATACAGGAAAAGTGAAACTAAGTGGCACATACCGCTCACCCTTTTTTCATTGAAATGTGCAACACTGACACACTCAAAATGTGTGAAAATGTGAGAGTGTGGCCCTTAAAATGTGGGGCACATCATCACACATGGAGATACAATGAGCTCACCACACACTGAAAGCTAATGTAGTTATTTTATTTGCCCTAAGTTTAGTTTTTATTTAGTGTCATAAGAGTATTTTGAATGTCTTCTTTAATGACTCAGTCTATATCATATTCTGTTGATTGCATATACTGTGTTGTGATTTTGTTGTATTGTTGTATTTTTCCTATGTTGCCTTCACCCAGGTTGCACTTGGAAACTAGTCTCAGCTCAGTGTCCTTTTTTCTGGCCAAAAATGCTAAATAAATAACTAAAATTTCACACGATGTTAAATGATGTAGCTGCCTAGATGTCAGGAGGTGAATACGGGCAAAAGGTTGAGACAATAAACATACAGCAATTCCATACATTCAGTAATCTCTTTGCTATCCTCATTCCATACACAATGAAATCATTAATGAAGCAGTTCCACCTTACTATGTGCTTCTTATACTGATTAACACATTGTGAACAGGCAGCGCTTCATTGACTTGTTACATGCTAATTGTCTTAGCCTTTCCTTCACCCATCATAAAGATACTTGCAGAATTTAATTTACTGCTATATCATTTTATGTGGAAGAAAATGGGCTAATACATACAAGCATACTGTAAACCAACAACTGGCAATGTCCTAGTAACAGCAGACAGCATCTACCCCAAATGCCTTAAAGAGTAGCTGATGCCTTCAGGAGAATTTTACCAAAACATAATATTTAGACAAAGTTCAATATGTATTTTACATTAGTTCTGTATTTCCCCTTCCCTTTATTTATTACTGAGGTCATTTGTATGAAAGCAGGGTTTTTGCTTCTGAAGATTTCATCTATTTTTGTTGCTTTCACAATACTTGAGGTCATAATGCACTCCTTGTGACATCATAGTTATTCCCATGTCATCAGATTGTGATGTCATAACAGAGGATTTAGACTTGAAGTAGGGAGTAAGTTCTAGAGACAGATGAACTCTAAGGGATAAAGATTATGGGCCCGATTCTCGAACGCATATGCAAATGCGCAACGCAGATGTGCCAAAGGGAATGACGTAAGTCGCAAATACGTCCAGCAAATATGCCATACCCAATTCTACATTGCAAGATGTGCATTGACGCAATGCAGTATGCCAATGGCAACTTATGCCACAGTTGCGACAAACCCGCAGATACGTAAATGCGCAACTGGACATACTCCAACTAACCACCCTTGGTAATTGCTTTTTATTCACATTTATTTAGTGTTTAACCAAGAAGGGGCTTGTAAACTCTGTTTATCTTGTTAGTAACTTCAGAAGGATTTAAATACTGCATTTGGGTAGGTCCTTGGAGGTAGCTAGATTGTCTCACTAGGATTTGCTGACAGTTAAACTATTTTTAAATGAATTACAGTTGGCTGAGGAGTTGAAAAGAAACTTGCAAACTCTGCTTATCTTGGAAGTAACCTTATAAGTGTTTGAATACTGCATTCTGTTGTCCCTTGGGGGTAGCTGGATTGACTACTAGGATTTTGGGACAGAAACTATTTTCAAATAATTTACTGGTGCGTAGGAGTTTGTGATAGTTAAACTCTTTTAACAGAGTTACTGGGGTTAAGGAGTGGTCACAGAAAAACCTGCAGTGTGAAACAGGAAAAGACAGTCTTTCAAGCAACAGAGGGTGGTGGATCTAGGCTTACATTTGTTTGTTACAATTCTTAAGATTTTCAGTGCAGGAAGAGTTTAAAGCACAGCTGACTTATTTTGGGGCTGACAGCTCTCAGAGCACAAACCACCAGGCCTGTTTTGGGGCTGGGAAGGTTTACCTGTGTCTGACTTGGATGTGTGGATTTTTCTCTGTTTGATTAGCAGGGTATTTCTCTATCAAATTGTTGTGTAAGGCATCTTGCTGACAGGAAGGCACTCATTGCAGCAGTGGGTCAGAGCTTTTAGCTGATTGTTTTGCAAGGGCACAGTTTAGGCCCAACCCCTTCCCACCCCTGGAAATAGTTCCTTTATACCTGGGGTTCTGACATCATTTCCTCAAGAGTGCAAGGTGCATGTCACTGTCATATCCTCTCTAGCACACTGCACTGACAATATAAGCATACACAATGTATATTATAAATATATATTTCTATATTACAAACCAATCACACACACACACAAAAAAAAAAAATGGGAGTAGTGCAATGTAATGGCTGTGGGGCAGCAGTCTTCCGGAGTCTTTCTGGAGGCTGAGATGCTGCCCTATTTGTAGACAACTTTCTGCCCTGAGGGAGGAAGTTGCCCATCTTCAGGCCACACTGGACAGTAGTACGGGACCTTCCCCAGGCCACACTGGACAGTAGGAAGGAACCTCCCCATCCAGGGAGCACCACAGACACCACCACTACCTCAGAGATTGCAAGAAAACACAGCAGTTGGACCACAGTGGGCTCAGGGAGGGTGAGGATGGTGGAACGGAGGCACACCCAGTCAGTTGTTCCACTCCACAATCCATACACCATTCTGGGGGAGCATAGCTCCCCTATTGATGCACCCACAGAGGAGACTAAGGAGGCTGAGGACAGCTGTCACAAGGGAGGCCCACAGGAAGGAGGCAGAGGACACCACAAGGAAAGGAAGCAGTTCCTGGTGGGGGACTCAATTATTAGGGGATAGAAATGGGAGGAGCTGGGAAAACTGAAGTAAGGTGCCTGCCTGGTGCCATGGCTTGAGGGACAGGAAGCGATCCTCAGGATCACGACAACAGCTGCAAGGATTCTGAGCTGGATGTAATTGTCCACCTAGGGACAAAATGACTTGGCTCATCATGAGGTTAGAGCAGTGCAGGAGACATTGCAGAGTTAGAGGGGCCAAGACAAGTAGCACACACAGTATCCTTCTCAGAGAGTGCTGCCTGTCTAAGGCATGGGTGAGGTGAGGGTAATTGGCACCATGCAGTTTAATGAATGGTTGAAAAAATGGTGCAGAGCACAGGGTTTGGCTTCATTGGGGACTGGGGTTCCACCTGAGGGACAACAGCCTATACTGGCAGGATGGTCTGCATCTGTCCAGGAAGGAACAAGTCTTTTGAGCAATCGGTTTAAATGCTTCATTGGCAAGCTTTTAAACTAGTCAAAGGGGGAGGCACTGACAAGCAGCAGAAAAATCCCAGCCTCTCCCTACAAAACAGGGTACTAAATGAGAAAAAGACCAAGGTAGAACGGTCAGTGGGGGATGCTGCAACAGAAGGTAAAGCCATCAAAAAATGGAGAGCAATGAGTACCAATGCCTGTAGTCTAGGTAACAAGCTTCCTGAATTAGTGGCCTTGATGGAGGAGGAACATCTGGATATCGTGGCAGTCACAGAAACATGGTACAAACACAACCATGACTGGGCTGTAAACATACCAGGATACACTATCTACAGGAGGGACTGGGAGGGTAAAAGAGGAGGAGGAGTGGTTCTTTACATAAAGGAAGGAATAAAAGCAACAGAACAAAAGGGTAAACAGGGAGGAGAAGAAGCACTGTGGGTAAATTTGGAGACAGGCAATGGCACCACAATCCGCACAGGGTTAGATCACAGACCTCTTCTCAGGGGAGGAAATGGACAAGGAAATGATAGAAAGTATACTTAGAATGGCAGAAAAGGGAGATACTGCTGATGGGTGATCTGAATATGCCAGATGTTAACTGGAGTGCAGTTGCAGCTGCCACTTCGAAGAGTGCAGTTATTCTAGATGCCCTACAGTGGGCATGCCTTAGACAACTAGTACTGGAGCCCACTCGAGAGGGAGCAATATTAGACTTGATACTCTCAAATGGAGATGGAGAGAGGATCACAGATGTAGAAGTGGGTAGCCATCTGGGAACTAGCGACCATCGAACAGTATGGTTCACAATAAACACAGTAATAGAGTCAAGCCATACAAAGACAAAAGTACTGGACTTTAGGAGGGCTGACTTTGCCATAATGGGTGAGTGGTAAAGGAATGCACTAGCAAATGGGCAGAAAGGAGGGTGGAAGAACAATGGGAATAATAAAACTGCCATCACAGAGGTAACAAGCCTTGTGTGAAGCAAATAAACAAACAAGATGATGTAAGAAACCACTATGGTTCTCAAAGGAAGTGGCAGTGAAGGTTCAAGAGAAAAGAAAGCATTCAGGAAGTACAAGGAATCGCAGAAGGAGCAGGACAGAGAACTGTATCAGTTAAAGCAAAAGGAGGCTGGGAAGGCAGTCAGAACAGCAAAGGCCCAAACTGAGGAAAAGATAGCCAACTCAGTTAAGAAGGGGATAAAACCTTTATAGGTACATCAGGAGCGAAGGAAGACCAAGGAGGGATAGTGAGGCTTAATAAAGGGAGTGAGGGTGGGCAGAGGAGACTATGAAAAGGCAGAGATACTAAACAAATATTTTGCTCAGTATTTATGAAGGAAGAGGGAGATACATAAAACAAACAGTAGTAACACTCTGATACAGAAGCTGATACCGCCCATTTACAGAAGAAAGGGTTCTGAAAGAACTCTTAAAACTGAAGGTGGACAAAGCAATGGGGCCAGATGGGATCATCCCAGAATTCTAAAAGAACTAAGGGTAGAACTAGTGACACCACTGACTACCCTTTTAACAAATCATGGGAGGATGGGGTGGTACCCGAGACTGGAGGAGGGCAGATGTGATTCCCTTCACAAAAGTGGGAGCAAGGCAGAAGCAGGAAACTATAGACCTGTTAGTTTAACCTCAGTGATAGGGAAAATGATGGAATCACTTCTAAAGGAAAGAATTGTTGAGTATCTAGAGGCCAGAGGGCACAGGACCCTAGGCAGCATGGATTCACAGCGGAAGGTCATCATGCCAGACGAATCTGATAGATTTCTTGACTGGGTGACCAAAGTAGTAGATCAGGGAGGGGCTGTGACATGGCCTACCTAGAATTTAGCAAGGCATTTGACACAGTCCCACACAAAGATTAATATACAAGTTAGCCAGCCTGGGAGTGGGTCCCAAGATGACAGCCTGGGTAAAGAATTGGCTGGAGAATAGGACACAGAGAGTTATAGTAAATGGAGTCCACTCAGAAGAAAGGAGGGTTACTAGTGGGGTACCGCAGGGTACAGATTAGGACTAGTCCTTTCAATGTCTTTATGTTTACATTGCAGAAGGACTGAAGGAAAAGTATGTCTCTTTACAGATGACACTAAGATCTGCAACAGAGTTGATGCACAGGGTGGGGTGGAAAGGATGAGAAGGACTTGGCAAGGTTAGAGGAATGGTCAAAATGTATGGCAGCTTAGATTCAATGCTAGGAAGTGCAAGGTAATGCACCTGGGAAACAAAAACCCAGGGAAGAGTACACAATGGGGGTGAGATACTACAACAACAAGACTGGAAAGGGACTGGGGGTAGTCATAGCAGATGACCTAAAGATGGGCAAGCAATGTGAGAGGGCAGCAAGGAGGGTTGGGGATCCTGGGATGCATAGGGAGAGGCATCACCAGTAGAAAACAGGAAGTTATTATCCTCTGTACAGACAGCTGGTGAGACCCCATCTGAGTACTGTGTGCAGTTCTGGAGACCCAATCTCCGCAAAGACATAGACAAGATGGAAGCTGTCCAGAGGAGGGCACCAAAATGGTGCAGGGTCTGCACCGAAGTCGATGAAGAGAGACTTAAGGAGCTTAATATGTATAGCCTCGAGGAAAGGAGGGAGAGGGGGGACATGATAGAAACTTTCAAGTACCTCAAGGGAATCAACAAAGTCCAAGAGGGTAGCATCTTTCAAAAAAAGAGGTGTGCAAGAACAAGAGGGCACAATTTGAAGATGGGGGGTGGCTCAGAGGTAATTTAAGGAAGTATTTTTTCACAGAGAGGGTTGTGGATGCATGGAACGGCTTTCCAGAGGAGGTTGTGGAGTCAAATTCAGTGGTGGAATTCAAGCATGCATGGGTTAGTCATAAGGCAATTCTGGGGGTGGGGTAGGAAGAAGTAGGCTGCTGGTTAACTAGGATCTGCAGCTTATCCAGTAGGTAGGGAAATGGGCAGACTGGTGGCAGCGGTCCTTATCTGCCATCAAATTCTATGTTTCTATGTTTCTAAATGGCAGAGAAATGCCAGGGTGGGATTCTAGAAGCAGCAGTGCCACAACATACACCAAGACCAGACAGCACAATATAAACCAGATGGGAGTAGGTGTAACATACACAGCAAAGAAAGGAGCAGGGCCAGACAGGCCAGACACACAGCAACACAAATGTGACATAGGATAAAGAGTGACCGAGGGAGGCAGGCACACAGGGGCAGTTTGGCACAGGGTACAAAGGAAGCACAGAGGCCACAGGCACAATGCAGGGACAATGGCGTCACCAGGCACAACACCCCTGCCATGGCCACTGATACATGGAAACAGTGCAACCACAACAGGGACATAGCACCAGGTGGCACAGACCAGTGGATAGTCGGTGGTGAGACACACCAACATCCATGCCAGTGGTGCCACCTGCAGGGAACAATGGCACCCTAAGGTGGAAAAGTGCAGCACAGGCACCATGCCACCACACAGCTGGGAGATACAATGTGAGGTGGCAAGGACACCATAGCATGCAAGGTGACCTGCAGCACACAGGACACCATGCAGACATGGTCTGGAGACAGTGGCCTGTGCTGGGAGCAGCACAAATGGCACACCAACCTGATGCACAGGGAGAGAACACTAGGGATAGCAGGCACCAACACCAGTGTGCACCCCTGTGCATAGTGACAGACACACACACACACACACACACACACACACACACACACACACACAGCCAAGCATACCAGTAACAGACACATAGACAGTGTGTATGGCAAATGATTTAATGAACAAAACAGGGACAGGGACACCGGGTAACAATGGAAGAAGGATGGGGATGAACACTAGGCAACAACAACACAGTTTAACAGCACAGGAAATCCAAACCTAAACAGTCACCACACAACACCTCCAAACACCAACCCACTCACACCCCAACACAGGCCCACCACCCAAACAACAGTCCCACCCACAAACAAACAGCAATAACAAACCAATCACCCAATGTACACCCACAACACCCACACACAGACCCAGCAAAACAACCACCCCTATATACACATGCCCACCCACACAGTCAACCCAACCCACGACCAGCTGTGGTGGACATGGCCACTAGTGTGCACCGGAGTTTGGAAAGGAGGGCAGCCACAGACCTGTGAAGGCGCCCAATGTCCTGGAGTATGGCAGTCACAAGTAGGACAAGGCAGGCCTGGTCCGGGCCTCCACCCTGCACATGTTCAGTGGCAGGTCCCTCATCCGCCACAGGCAATGGCTCCTCCCGTTGCAACATGGGCATGGCCACCTCCTGCTGCAGTCCAGAGTCCCCAGCTGCAGGGACAGTGGCGCAAGGCATGGTGGCTGTTGGTGGGGCATCCATGGCCGCCCCTGCCATGACATCTTCATCTGTGGCCCTGGATGGTGGTGCAGCCAAGGTCCCATCTCCATCTGCTGTGTCACTGCACACTCCCTCCTGGCTGGGAGACTGTGGGTCAACCAGCTCCTGTTTCCCACCATCAGTGGGGTCCCCCTGAACTGGCCATGCCTCAATGGTGCCTGGCCCCTGGCATCAACTGCTACTGTGGAGGAAGTGGAGGAGGAAGGGAGGAGGAGGATGAAGTTGGTGGCAGCAGTCTGCCCTCTGCTGTCTGCGCTGGGTGCACAACCTGTACCCTCCACATCACTGGCCTTTGACGGGTTGCCATCATCCACAGCAGGGCCCTCTGCCACTGTGGCAGCCTGCTATGGACACCTGTAGGGATGTAAAGGATGCAGTCAATGCCAGGACCAGACAGGGGTGCACACACAAATAGGCAAGCAATGTGAGGGTGCAGCACAGGCCACACAGTGGCCGCCTGCCAAGGCCACAGCCTAAGGGGTCCATGGAATGTACTTACTTGACCTCCACCAATGTGCCTTCTGTCTGAGGCTGGCGAGGCATCCTTGTTGCACAGCATGCAATGCGCCAGTGGAATCTGTGGGGTGAAGAGACAGGTGAGTGTGTTGGAGGCACCATGTGCCATGGCCACCATGCCAGCACTGCAGAAACAGATGAATAGCTGTAGGATACATGCCAACACTGGGGTCCTGCCTCGACCACATCTCCACATCCCTGTGGTGGGCCATGCTGATGAGATGCTGCAGTACACCAGCCTCCCTGCACATCAGGTCCTGCCAGCAGTGGGTGAGCTGGTGGATAGTGTGCCGAATACCAGTTGCTGCCACCATGTGGACAGAGATGGCCGTCCAGGCC
The DNA here is from genome assembly GCA_016271365.2 of Neoceratodus forsteri. Classification (NCBI taxonomy): domain Eukaryota; kingdom Metazoa; phylum Chordata; order Ceratodontiformes; family Ceratodontidae; genus Neoceratodus; species Neoceratodus forsteri. Next base: position 913,746,827 of record CM057454.1, on the reverse strand, counting down.
CACTCATGGTCAGCAGCACTGCTCCTGCGGCACCCAGGTGGCAGCAGTGTTCAGCCCAACAGCTGCACATAGTTCACGATGAGCGCCATCTCATGTGGTGTAAAGCAGGGTGCCCGGCCACTGAGGATGAGGGAAAAGCCAGATGAAATCATGGCCCATTAACTACATGGTACCTGTAACTGGGGAAGGAATGGCACATGCATCACAACAGATGTCCACTGTGGCAGTGCAGACCATCCCCACCTACCATGCGCAACACCGGACACCACCCATGGGAAATAGTCGGTGCCAGGACACAGGCCTGCAACCGTGACCCACCCCGTACAATGCCACGCACAGCGCCGATGTGTATATGATGAGCCGGGCCATGCAGTGGCCAGGCGCACAGTGACCACAGTGCTCCACCATGGCGCCCATCCCCGCGCAGGCATGCCATGGTATGGCCCTGCACAGTGTGGACACAGAGCGCTACATGCAGCCCTGCCACACGTCCACACCAGCACCTCAATGTGGAGGTGCATGTGGCCACACCCACCAGGTGGACAAGGGGCTGACCCAATGAAGCCCGTGGGAACCGGCATGGGGACAGACTGTTACTTACCTGTGTTGTGCACCGTGGAGTCTGGAGTGGGTGGCATGGACTGGCCTGGATGGGGAAAGAGCAGGGCAACATAAGCCTGTGGCATTATCGGGGACCTGGAGCAGCTGCGGTGTGGCAGTGTGTACCTACCTGGACCTGTGCCGTGGTGCTGAAACCTACACAGGAGACAAAGAGCAACAATGTTAGGTAAACAGTGCTGGACAGGCATTGGGAGTGTGATGTTGAACAATACTGCACATTCACCAGAGTTCCCTTAAGTCTGCCGTGGAGCTAGGAGGAATGGACGGGTTAGTACACAACTGGATGTGCCCCTGTGGCCAGCAGCCCTTGGTGCCGCAACCCTCCCACTGTTGCCATCCCACAGGCATGTACACAATCTACAGGAGGGACAGGGAGGGTAAAAAGGAGGAGGAGTAGCTTTACATAAGGGAAGGGATCAAAGCAACAGAACTAAAGGGTAAACAGGGAGGAGAGGAGGCACTGTGGGTCAACTTGGAGACAGGCAATGGTAACAGAATCCGCACAGGTGTTGTATACAGACCCCCATCTCAGGGGGGAATGGACAAGAAAATGAAGAAGGCACCCTTAGAATGGCAGAAAAAGGGGAGATATTGTTGATGGGGGACCTAAATATGCCAGATGTTAACTGGAGCACATTTGCTGCAGCCACATCCCAGAGCGGGGTCATTCTCAGTGTCCTGCAGGGGGCATGCCTCAGACAGCTAGTACTGGAACTCACTCGGGAGGGAGCAGTCTTAGACCTGGTACTCTCAAATGGAGGTGGAGAGAGGGTCAGAGATTTAAACGTGGGTAGCCATCTGGGAACTAGCGACCACCAAACAGTGTGGTTCACAGTTAACAGAGCAGTAGAATCTAGCCATACAAAGGCAAAGGTACTGGACTTTAGGAGGGTGGACTTTGCCAAAATGGGTTAGTGCCTAAGGAATGCACCAGCAAATGGGCAGGAAGGAGGGGTGGAAGAACAATGGGGAAAAATCAAAACTGCCATCACAGAGGCAACAAGCCTTTGTGTGACTCAAATAAAACAAAATGAAGTAAAAATACAAAAAAAAAAAAAAACCACTATGGTTCTCAAAGGAAGTGGCAGGGAAGGTTAGGGAGAAAAAGTTGGCATTCAGGAAGTACAAGGAATCACAGAAGGAGCAGGACAAGGAACTGTATCAATTAAAGCAGAAGGAAGCGGGGAAGGCAGTCAGAATAGCAAAGGCCCAAACTGAGGAAAAGATAGCCAGCTCATTTAAGAAGGGGGATAAAACCTTTTATAGGTACATCAGGGAGCGAAGGAAGACCAAGGGAGGGATAGTGAGGCTTAATGGAGGAGAGGCGGGCAGAGGGTGTATATGAAAAGGCAGAGATGCTGAGCCAATACTTCTGCTCAGTATTCACAAAAGAAGAAGATGGGGAGGTACCTAAACCAAACAATAGAAGCACTCTGGACAGGGGGTCATATCAGTCCATTCACAGAAGGAAGGTCCTGAAAGAATTCTTAAAACTCAAGGTGGACAAAGCAATAGAACCTGATAGGATTCACCCCAGAATTCCAAAGAACTAAGGAGAGACCTAGTGACACCACTGACTACCCTTTTAACAAATCATGGGGATGGTGAGATACCTGGGGACTGGAGGAGGCAGATGTGATTCCTCTTCATAAAAGTGGGAGCAAGGCAGAGGCAGGAAACTACAGACCAGTTAGCTTGACCTCAGTGGTAGGGAAAATGATGGAATCACTTCTGAAAGAAAGTATTGTTGAGTACCTAGAGGCCAGCGGGGCACAGGACCCAAAGCAGCATGGATTCACAGCAGGAAGGTCATGTCAGACGAATCTAATAAGTTTCTTTGACTGGGTGACCAAAGTGGTAGACCAGGGAGGGGTTGTGGATATGGCCTACCTAGACTTTAGCAAGGCATTTGACACAGTCCCACACAAAAGATTAATAAACAAGTTAGCCAGCCTGGGAGTGGGTCCCAGGGTGGTAGCCTGACAACAAACTGGCTGGACAACAGGACACAGAGGGTGATAGTAAACGAGTACACTCTGAAGAAAGGGGGTTACTAGAGGCTACTCACAGGGTTCAGTACTGGGACCGGTCCTCTTTAGTGTCTTTATAGGAGACATTGCTGAGGGGCTGAAGGAAAGATGCCTCTTGCAGACCCCACAAAGATCTGCAACAGGGTTAATACACAAGGGGGTAGAAGGATGAGAAGGGACTTAGCAAGGTTGGAGGAATGGTCAAAATATGGCAGCTAGATTCAATACAAAAGTGCAAAGTAATGAAACCGGGAAACAAAACCCAAGGGAAGAGTACACAATGTGTGTGTGTGGCGGGGGGGGGGTACTAACAACAACAGAAATGGAATGGGACCTGGAGATAGTCATATCAGATGACCTTAAGGTAGGTAAGCCATGTGAGAAGGCAGTAAGGAGGGCTATGGGGATACTGGGATGTGTAGGGAGAGGCATCACCAGTAGAAAACAGGAAGTTGGTATCCCTCTGTATAGACAGTTGGTGAGATCCTATCTGGAGTACTGCATACAGTTCTGGAGACCCATCCCCGCAGGGACATAGAAAGGATGGAGGCAGTCCAGAGGAGGGCAAATAAAATGGTGCAGGGTCTGCAACTGAAGCAATATGAAAAAGACTAAAAGTGCTTAATATTTATACCCTAGAGGAAAGGGTGGGGAGGACATGATAGAAACTTTCAAGTATCTCAAGGAAATCAACAAAGTCCAAGACGGGAACATTTTTCAGAAAAAGAGATATGCAAGAACAAGAGAGCACAATTTGAAGACAGAGTGGGGACGGCTTAGGGGCAACATGAGGAAGTATTTTTTCCTGGAGAGGGTGGAGGACACATGGAACCACCTTCCTGAGGAGGTCGTGGGGTCAAAAACAGTGGTAGAATTCATAAATGCATGGGACGGACATAAGGCAGTTATAATGAGGGGTAGAAGGAAGTAGGCTGTTGGTTAACTAGAACCTGCAGCTTATCTAGTAGGTAGGAAATGGGCAGCTAGTGTGGGGCCAAGCTGTCCTTATCTGCTGGTCAAAGTCTATGTTTCTATGTATGTTTTGCTGCACCAAGACAAGGCCCAAGAATGTTTCATGACACCCTGCCATGACCGCTCATGCACAGGGTGGGTGGTCAGTTGCAGACCCGATGGGTGTAACATTCAAGGTTTTGTCCAGGGACAGTGCCATACAGCCATCTAGCCAGGTGGCAGTGCACCTGTGTGAATGGCACAGGCAATGTCCTGTGTAGGCCCCACTCGCACAGCCTCAGCCATGGCTGGCGGCACCTGGCCCCTGCCATGTGGGATGGCTGGTCACAGTCTGCCATGCTGCCGCCGTGGGCATGGATGGACAATGGTTGACAGTGCGGCATGACTGGACACTGCGACAGGCCGGTGGGTGGGCCAGACCACCAGTGCAGTGATACACCCCGCCAAACAAATATGCCTCCTGGTGCAACAGCACAGTAACAGTGTGCCTGGGCCATGGCACGCCTGTCTGGGCTGATGGTGTTTGTTAGCAACATAGCTGTGATACCTGTGACTGGTACCACACTCTGTGCACCCGTGGTGTGGCCGCTGGCACACTGTCCATGCAACTACGCCTATAACACAGGATTACAGAACCTCGCATACCGCACAGTCTGTGACACACCTATGTGACCCTGTGGTACACCATGCCACTGGGTGTGCACAACAGTACCCTGTAGTGGCCTACACAGCCCGCCCAATGCATGCATGGTGGTGTGTGTCCCAACCCCACCCAGCTGTGGCAGCTGTACGTACCATATGTGGGCTGTCTGTGTGGCCCCGACTGCAACTGGCACAGGCCTGTTCCGCAAGGGCTGATGAGGGGAATGGCAATGGCCTGTGCAGTGCAGGCATGCTGGCATGTGCCATGAACAGTACCGCTGAGAGGTCCAGAGGAATTGAGGTGTACCCCCAGATGCTTCTCAGCACAGGGGCCATCCCACCCCATGCCCCGTCCCAGAGCCCTGACTCACATCCCCCCCACATGGGCAGGGTGTCACCCACCCAGCTACTGTGAAGTGCCTGCATGCCGCTACCCAGTTGCCATGGCCACTACATGCCCATCACCGCTGTTCATGGTGTGCATCCCACCACCAAGGGTATCACAGTGATCTGGCCATGTGGCCCACTGTGTGGTGGCACCCCCCCACCCTGAGTCCCACAACATCCTCAGGGGTGGGAGGGGGCTGTGTGACCCATCAAGTCGAAGACACAGCCATATTATGTCTGGCCACATCACAGGCTTAGGGGAGGGCCTTCATGGCCTAACTGCATAGGATAGTGATGGACCACACAGGCAACAAGTCACCACCAACATGTGGCCAGTCCAGTACACCGCCCGCCACATAGTGGCGTGTTGCTGTAACATGCCCCCCCATATCCCTTCCTACCCCCCACAACATAGCCTCTGGTACTGTCCACAGCCATGGCACATTATGCATCAGTTCCCCTGACTGTCCACCTTTGGGAGGGCCATGCCTGTGCACCGCCTCCCATTCCACAGCACAAGGACTGTACCCCATTGCACACAGGGTTCCCCATGCCACACTGGCGGACACCTGTGAGCACACATTGTTGGCCCTACGTGCATCACTCCATTGGACATGCTGCCTGTCATTATGTCAGTCACCCAGAGACAGGCATGTGGAACATGGACGGGGGTGCAGCCAGACAGTGCCGTATTGTACATGCTAACACAATGTCCTTCCCCAATCTGTATCAGGTACCCACCCCCTCCAAATGCCCCCCTCCAAACATGTATGACTGCTGTCTGAAGTCCCCTCTACAGCCAACAGTGGCCATATATGTGCCTCCCCTACACAGCAGATGTATCTACAGTGACGCCTGGCAGTGGCCTACAGGAACACATACTACGGATCACAGTGCTAATGCAATGTGAACAGCATATGGAACATGACAGGCACTCCACATGTCTGTACACAACTGTGTACAGTGTGTATGCCTGTCTACACCCTTGTACATGTCTTCTACAGTACAACAGTGGCCTGTGCCCCACGGCAGGATTTTATTTAACTCTAATAAGTGATTAGTGTATTACTCATACAGGTTCTCATTTGCTGTGACAATGCATAGCACTTGCCTCACTGTGTAGCAAACAAAACACCTGTAGGATACCTATATTAATGCATTCTGTACAGTTACTATTGTCCCAAGGAAACAACTGCTAATCAGTTAATTCCCTGCCATGGTGATGTCTGTTGCAGTTCTCCACATGCAGGCCATGGGTTCCACAGTATGACAGGCACTGTACAACAAATGGGCTATTTATGGCACAGAGTTATGCATGCCTGTTCCAGTCCCTCATGCCAATAACAGATGTAGTAGGGGTATATGGGGGGGCTGCTGTGGTCCAGTACTCACCTGTCTGCTGAGTTTCTGTCCCTGTCCAAGTCCTGCTGGCACTGTACATATGTAGTTCTCTCCAACTGCCAGGACTGTAATCCCTGTACCACTACACAGTGCCAGGGCCTTTCCGCTCACAACCACACACACTCCACATGCTTTTTGCACGTGTATCGCATGTCGTACGTCATGGATGCGCATATGTGGCATATGCAACAGCAATTGCATTGTGCAATGCCGCTGTCCAGAATGGCTTCTGCGATGTGCGGATGCAGCTTACCTGTTGTCACGCATATGCATATGCGCTATGGCAGTGACACACTTGGAATGGTGTGGTGGCCCTGCTTGTTGGTACCGTGCCTGGCCTCATATGGTGTGTGTGTGTGTGTGTGTGTGTGTGTGTGTGTGTGTGTGTGTGTGTGTGTGTGTGTGTGTGTGTGTGTGAGACACCCGAACGCGGGCTGTGGCAGGCAGTTGCCCATTGGCTGTGGCACACATAGAGCAATGTTGCACCCGGGGAGCACACCCTACCCAACATGGTCCCATTAAGGCCCTAGCAATGCAATGACAAAGTGACAACACACCATAGGGTTAAGGTGCAAACGTTTATTTACATGGTGATCATTACACACGTGTACCCATTGCACAGTGCACCCCAGGTCCACCCAACACACGTGCCCCACACAACCCATGCACACAGTCATGTATATATATATATATATATATATATATATATACATACACACACACACACACACACACACACACACACACACACAACACACACACACACACACACATGTGACTGCACAATGTCCCCTATGGACATGTGCCCCTACATGCATATGGCCCTACACCCCATTGCAGCCCTACCCAACACCCCACCCAACAATTCCCCTGCTGCACAGGTTCCCCGGGTGACTCACAGCTGTCTGCCATGTGCACGCCATCCTTGCACTGACCCCTCCGGTGCCGGGTGCTGTGCTGTGGGGGACCCTGCTGGTCTGGTGGGCTGTGCATTGCCCTGGTGGATCTCCCCTGGCATCACACCCTGTGGGCCTGTGTTTGCCCCCACAGGTGGTCTGCTGTGCCTCCACCCACACAAGCCTACGTGCCTCTGTGTCACCTGTGGTAGTGGCCATGCCAGGGCTGCACGGTGTGTGTTTCCCCATCTTGTGCTGAGCACCTCAGGTCCTGTGCAGCCTGTGGGGCACCCTCCTCAGTGTGCCCACCACCCTGTGCATGCCCCGTGACTGACCCCATACCCGTGGGACTGTGTGTGATGCTCGGCCCGGCCTGTGCCTGTGTTGCCGGTACACCTGTGTGCACCAACATTGTCGCATCCTGGCACTGTCCTGCACCCGGGTCAGTGTGGGCAGTGCCTGGCTGGGCATGTGACTCTGGCAGCATGACTGGTGGGTGGATGGGTACTGACGCCTGGGCCTGGGGTGGGGGAGGAGTTTCCACTGGCTCTGGTAGCTGTGTCTGGGTGCTGGACTGAGTGGTGGCCGGGGGTGCCATCAGCTGGGCCAGATCTTACAGGTGGTGCAGTGGCAGCAGTGCACACCCTATGGCCTACATGGCTGTGGCCATGGCTGTATCCTGGTGCTGCTGGTGTGCCAGCATGTTCTCCAGGCCTGTGATGAGGTGGCCCATGATGACCATCTGGCATTTGGCACAGTGCCAGATGCCCTGTATGGCATTCCCCAGGCCAGCCATGCATGCCGCTGTCTCTCGTGAATGTCTGCAGGGTGCCAGAGTGCTGGTTAGCTGCAGTTCCATGCAGGTGTGGTGCTCCTACATGCCCTGCTGTATGTTCACCAGCTCCTGCCTGCAGTCCCCCTGGCTGACCAGCACCGACTGGCAGTAGTCCCTGATGTAGGCTGGTGGGGACAGCTGGTCCTGCAGCACCTGGATGGCCTCATCCAACTCATCCTCAAGTCCATGTGCGCTCAGTGGGCTGAGCAGCCCTATGCCAGTGTCCTCAACCACCGCAGGTCTTGTTCTGACACCTCCCACTCGACGCGGGCATCTGCTCCACCTCCACAAATGTGGCGGCACTGCTGGTTGTGTCCTCGGTGGTCCCCTGCTGTTCCCATGGTGTTCCAGCTGCATCTTCCTCACTGCTGTCCACCACCTCTTCTGCCATGGGGCTGTCACCATCCCCACTCCTCTCAGACTCAGACATCTGCTCTGGTGTTCCTGCCAGAGGTGTGCTGGTGGCAAGGCTGCCTCCAGCATCTGTTGGGCTGCCGTCATCAGACGACACCATGCTGGTGGCCTGGGCCGTGCCGGCACCTTCCTGGCCCTGCTGCTGCTGCTCCCGCCCTCTGGCTCCATTGAGGCCAACTGTGCCAGCTGCCACTGCACCTGTTGGATGGGAAATGTGTTAGTGTGTCCCCCGCATCACAGTGTGCCCTTACCTGCCTGATCAGTGTTTCCCTCACAGGTCTGCTTCGGCGTGGTGCTCTGGCATTGCACCCACCACATCTCTGTGCTGTTCCACCTACTGTATGCCTCCACTGTACATGTGTCCTGCACTGATGACATGGACCATCACCATTGCTGCCCTTGCTGTGCTGTCCATCCTGGTACGGCAACTCTGGCTGTCCCACAGCTGCTTGGTACTGCTTCCCACTGCACAGTGACACTGTGCATGGGCACGCCCATGTGGCCTCACTGTGCTGCAGGGGCCTGCACCACTGGGTGCCTACAGATTCCATGCCAGCCATTTATGGCCCCTGTGGCCCTCACCTGTACTCAGCAGACACTGGGACGGTGATCCATGCCCCCTCCCTACTGCCCAGCATAATGCCAGTGCATGGCTCCCTCCAGCACACGGTGCTGATCACAGCACCCCTAGTGCAACCCAGCCCATCCCTCAGCATGCCCCCCAACAGTTCACAGTGCAGGACACTCAGTGCAGCCCAGCCGATCCCTCAGCATGCCCCCAAACAGTTCACAGTGCAGACACACAGTGCAGCCCAGCCCATCCCTCACCATGCTCCTCCAACAGGTCACAGTGCAGAACACACAGTGTAGCCCAGCCCAGCCCTCAGCATGCTCCCCTCAACAGTTCACAGTGCAGAACACACAGTGCAGTCCAGCCCAGCTTGTTCCTCAGCATGCTCCACCCTAACAGTTCACAGTGCAGGACACAAAGTGCAGTCCAGCCCATCCCTCAGCATGCTCCCCCCCAGCAGTTCACAGTGCAGAACACACAGTGCAGTCCAGCCCATTCCTCAGCATGTCCCCCAACAGTTCACAGTGCAGGACACACAGTGCAACCCAGCCCATCCCTCAGCATGCTCCCCCCCAGCAGTTCACAGTGCAGAACACACAGTGCAGCCCAGCCCATGCCTCAGCATGCTCCCCCCCTCAACAGTTCACAGTGCAGAACACACAGTGCAGCCCAGCCCATCCCTCAGCATGCTCCCCTCCAACAGTTCACAGAGCAGGACACAGTGCAGCCCAGCCCATCCCTCAGCATGCTCCCCTCAACAGTTCACAGTGCAGGACACACAGTGCAGCCCAGCTCATCCGTCAGCATGTCCCCCCAAGAGTTCACAGTGCAGGACACACAGTGCAGCCCAGACCATCCCTCAGCATGTCCCCCCAACAGTTCACAATGCAGGACACACAGTGCAGTCCAGGCCATCCCTCAGCATGTCTCCTCAACAGTTCACAGTGCAGGACACACAGTGCAGCCCAGCCCATCCCTCAGCATGCTCCCCTCCAACAGTTCACAGTGCAGGACACAGTGCAGCCCAGCCCATCCCTCAGCATGCTCCCCCCCTCAACAGTTCACAGTGCAGGACACAGTGCAGCCCAGCCCATCCCTCAGCATGCTCCCTCCAACAGTTCACAGTGCAGGACACAGTGCAGCCCAGCCCATCCCTCAGCATGCTCCTCCAACAGTTCACAGTGCAGGACACAGTGCAGCCCAGCCCATCCTCAGCATGCCCCCTCAACAGTTCACAGTGCAGGACACACAGTGCAGCCCAGCCCATCCTCAGCATGCTCCCTCCAACAGTTCACAGTGCAGGACACAGTGCAGCCCAGCCCATCCCTCAGCATGCTCCCCTCCAACAGTTCACAGTGCAGAACACACAGTGCAGCCCAGCCCATCCCTCAGCATGCTCCCCTCCAACAGTTCACAGTGCAGGACACAGTGCAGTCCAGCCCATCCCTCAGCATGCTCCCCTCCAACAGTTCACAGTGCAGGACACACAGTGCAGCCCAGCCCATGCCTCAGCATGCTCCCCCCCTCAACAGTTCATAGTGCAGAACACACAGTGCAGCCCAGCCCATCCCTCAGCATGCTCCCTCCAACAGTTCACAGTGCAGGACACACAGTGCAGCCCAGCCCATCCCTCAGCATGCTCCCCTCAACAGTTCACAGTGCAGGACACACAGTGTAACCCAGACCATCCCTCAGCATGCTCCCCCCCAGCAGTTCACAGTGTAGGACACACAGTGCAGCCCAGCCCATCCCTCAGCATGCCCCACCCCAGCAGTTCACAGTGCAGAACACAGTGCAGTCCAGCCCATTCCTCAGCATGTCCCCCCAACAGTTCACAGTGCAGGACACACAGTGCAGCCCAGCCCATCCCTCAGCATGCCCCCAAACAGTTCAAGTGCAGGACACAGTGCAACCCAGCCATCCTCATCATGCCCCCCAGCAGTTCACAGTGCAGAACACAGTGCAGTCCAGCCCATTCCTCAGCATGTCCCCCAACAGTTCACAGTGCAGGACACACAGTGCAACCCAGCCCATCCCTCAGCATGCTCCCCCAGCAGTTCACGGTGCAGAACACACAGTGCAGCCCAGCCCATCCCTCAGCATGCCCCCTCAACAGTTCACAGTGCAGGACACACAGTGCAGCCCAGCCCATCCTCAGCATGCCCCCCCTCAACAGTTCACAGTGCAGGACACACAGTGCAGCCAGCCCATCCCTCAGCATGCTCCCTCCAACAGTTCACAGTGCAGGACACAGCAACACACAGTGCAGCCCAGCCCATCCCTCAGCATGCCCCCTCAACAGTTCACAGTGCAGAACACAGTGCAGTCCAGCCCATCCCTCAGCATGCTCCCTCCAACAGTTCACAGTGCAGGACACAGCAACACACAGTGCAGCCCAGCCCATCCCTCAGCATGCCCCAACAGTTCACAGTGCAGAACACAGTGCAGTCCAGCCCATCCCTCAGCATGCCCCCCAAAAGTTCACAATGCAGGACACACAGTGCAACCCAGACCATCCCTCAGCATGCTCCCCAGCAGTTCACAGTGTAGGACACACAGTGCAGCCCAGCCCAGCCCTCAGCATGCCCCTCAACAGTTCACAGTGCAGGACACACAGTGCAGCCCAGCCCAGCCCTCAGCATGCCCCCCAACAGTTCACAGTGCAGGACACACAGTACAGCCCAGCCCAGTCCTCAGCATGCCCCCTCAACAGTTCACAGTGCAGGACACACAGTGCAGCCCATCCCATCCCTCAGCATGCCCCCCAACAGTTCACAGTGCAGGACACAGTGCAACCCAGCCCATCCCTCATCATGCCCCCCAACAGTTCACAGTGCAGGAGACACAGTGCAGCCCAGCCCATCCCTCAGCATGTCCCCCAACAGTTCACAGTGCAGGACACAGTGCAGCCCAGTCCATCCCTCAGCATGCCCCAACAGTTCACAGTGCAGGAGACACAATGCAGCCCAGCCCATCCCTCTGCATGCACCTCTTCCAGTTTCTTGGGCCTGTGTCTGCCTATCCATGGTTGCCCATGGGTTGTTCCTTTGCACTACTGCACATGGCAGCTGCACACATGCCTGTCCCTGGCCTGCCTCTCGCTGTTTTCTGGTTCCTTGGCCCACTCTGTGGCCAGCTGTGGCCATGTGGCAGTCCTGTGGCATGCCTCCCCACCATTGCAGCTGCCTACACATTGCCACCCTACTCTCCCTATCTTTGCTGTTGGCATGGGTGCTGTTGCCCTGTCTGGCCTGTCCTGTACATTGCTGGTTGTTTCTTCCTACCTGTGGCCGTCCGCTGTCTGCATGTGTCCAGCTGTGTGACACCAACAATGCTTTGCAGGCTGAGGTATGCTGCTATCCTCCTCTCAATGGTGCTGGGTGGGTCTGCCCCCTGTGCCCTGGGCACTGCACACCTATTCTTGTGCTATCTTGCGCTTCACCAGGCGCCCAGTTCATTCCATTTTTCTGCACATCTCTACTGTCCTGCGCTTGTGCAGCAATGGCATTGACCCTGTGTGCCACCCCTGTCCCATGCCCTCTTCCATTTCTCTCTCTTCTTGGCATCCTCTCTGCAGCCCATGAGGAGTGCATGGTGGTGATCTATCTGCTTCACCAGGGTGTTAACCTCCTCATGGCGAAAGTTCCTCTTCCTTCTCTGCCATTCCGCTGCAGCTTGTGCCATTGCTGTGGCGTATCTGCTTGTGTATATGTTGGGCCACTACTGTGTTGTGCTTTTTTATATGGTGTATCTTGCATGTTGCAACTTTACTTAATTGCGTTGGCTTATTCTTATGGGTTCTACAATCGCACGACCGATGTCGCAGTTGCTATTGCATTATCTTACGCAACTGCATTTCTTGCATCTGGAGTATTTCTCTTTCTAGAATCAGGCCCCCTATATTCATGTAAATGTCCTCAGTAATAAATAATGAGGAGGAGAAATCTATATTGAATGCAAACAGAATTGCACCTAAATGTAATGTTTTTCAAAGATTTCATTGCAGCGTCAGCAGCTCTTTAAAGACAGTATCCCCTTTGGTTAATGTTTGTGGATTAGATGAAATTGTTAAAATGCAGTATTGGTCAATTTTAACAGCAAGCTGAAGAATGCCGAGAGAAGGTTACTCCACAAGGGTCACACATTACATGGCATATAGAACCACTAGAGGGGCCTTACTAATCACTAAGCAGTAGGTAACAGATACAGCTAGCAACATAACAGAAACCTAATGCAACTATCTGGCTTGGGTGACAAAACAAGCTAATAACACAATTTATTCTCTTGTGGTTGTTCTAGGATGCTCTGTCAGATATAATCAGAGCTGTCCACTTTCTCTCTCGTTTTCAGCACTCATGGGCCTTCTGCTCGTGCATGCACTCACTTTACACTCATCTGGGCTTTATTCCCTAATGGTCACATTTCACTAACTGCACTTGCATTTGACTTTACTATAAATATTAGTGATAGATCACTCATGCAGCTGGTCTGAAGAAGGGTCATGCCCTAAAATGTCACCATGCACCACACTGTCTCATTTCTAACATACACCTGGAGAGTTACCTGCACAGCAGATTGGAGTACTTCTGGCGTTTTTTCTCAAACTGATCCTCAGTTGCTTTACTGAAGGATGATGACTGTTTCATGCAGCTCACAGTGCAATACTAGTGTGTTGGCTCTCTCAGAACACTGTTTTTGTCATCTTGACATCTTGAAGAATTGCCTAGCCACAGGATTGGTCATTTCAGGCAACAATAAATGTTTCTTTTTCAGTACAGAACTGTTTCTCTGCTATACAACTGTGGGATCCTGCCCACCCTGGCAATGCGAACAGTTTCATAATGACATAGAACATATGAAGACAGCAGCAAGAAGGCCATTTGGTCCATCTAGTCTGCTCGATTGCAGGGTCCACAGCTTGAGCTACTGTCCCTGCCCTCCCTCTTCACTCCTCCTATCCTCCTACCTGAACCTTACATTACCCCATGCCTATCCCAGCCTCTCTTGAAGCCGCCCACTGTCTTCAATCAGACCACTACTTCTTTTGCAGCACATTCCAAGTGTCCACCACCCTCTCTATGAAGAAGTGCTTCCTGACCTCCTCCTAATCCCCCCTCCATCTTAGACTGCTGCCCCCCTTGTTATGGTTGCCACTTAGCAAGGAGACCCTCCTTATCCACCTTAGTTATCCCTTTCAAGTACTTGAAGGTCCCAATAATGTCCTCCTCTCTCTCATTTGCTCCAGGAGTACATGTTCAGTGTCCTAAACCTCTCCTTGTATGCCTTACCCTGCTGACCTGCTATCATCTTTCATTACTCTTTCTGGTAATTCATAAGAAATTTGGGCTTATCCTTTTCCATGATTTTGTGTGTTTTGCATTGAGTTTGGATTCTGCACAATGCACTTTATGCATACTAACACTTTGTTTAATTGCGGCAGCTTTGTCTTTTTAAATTCAATGGAATAGTAATAGCACACAATACATTCAGGGTTCACAGATGTGTGATTTTTTGAGCTGTGTATGTCCAAGCAGGACATGAAGTATATCCACCTAGCCCTTTAATTAGTCTGTAAATCTTTTTTACGCTTACATTGATATGCTCAGTTTTGACCCTCAACTTCCCTTATTCTATAGGGGTCTAACTAAAACATTTGAAATCTGGCAAATTTCGTATCTGAACAAAATACAGAGCTTGGTAAATCCTAGGTGGACCAAGGGGAACAGTTGATGTTGCCTACCTTGACTTCAGCAAAGCTTTCGATACTGTTCCACATAGAAGATTGATTAATAAGCTGGGTAGGCCCGGGTGGGTCAGAAGTTGGTCAACTGGGTATCAAACTGGTTGACGGGCAGAAAACAGAGTGGTGGTAAACGGTATACAGTCAGAAGAGATGCAAGTCATAAGTGGGGTACCTCAGGGATCTGTCCTGGGGCCAGTCCTCTTCAATATCTTCATCAGTGACATTGCAGATGGACTGGAGGGTAAGGTTTGTCTGTTTGCAGATGACACCAAAATCTGCAACAGAGTAGATGATCCAGATGGGGTGGGCAGAATGAGAAGAGATCTTGATAAACTAGCAAAATGGTCGGAAGAGTGGCAACTGGGGTTTAATGCAAAGAAGTGCAAGATCATGCACACAGGGAAGAGAAACCCTGAAGCCACCTATAGGCTGGGAGGGGAGTTGCTGGCAGTCACAAGGGAAGAAAGAGACTTGGGCATCATCATTACTGATGACCTGTAATCATCCACACAGACCACTAAAGCAGTAGGTAAGGCTAGGGGGATGTTAAGGTGTATTAGTAGGGGTATCACAAGTCGGAAGAGGGAGGTAATAATCCCTCTTTATAAGACACTGGTTAGGCCCCATCTGGAGTACTGCATGCAGTACTGGAGGCCACACCTTCACAAGAACATTAACCAAATTGAGGCAGTCCAGAGAAGGGCAACCAAAATGGTGCAGGGACTGCATCAGAAAACATATGAGGACAGATTAACGGAGCTCAATATGTATACCCTAGAGCAAATGAAGGAGAGAGGTGATATGATTGAAACATTCAAACACCTTAAGGGCATTAACAAGGTGAAAGAGTCTAATGTGTTTCAATATAAGAAAAATAGCAGAACAAGAGGACACAGAATGAGATTAGAGGGAGGACGATTAAGGGGTAATGTGAGGAAGTTCTTTTTCACAGAAAGGGTGGTGGATGCATGGAACGGCCTACCTCAGGAAGTGGTGGATATGAATACAGTGTAGGGCTTCAAACAGGCATGGGATAGGCATAAGGGAGCAATATAGATGAGTATGAATAGATAGGCCACTGACAGAGCAAAGGCCAATGGCATATTTATAAGGTAGAAAAAGAAATGGGCAGACTGGATGGGCCTTGCAGTCCTTATCTGCCATCAACTTCTATGGTTCTATGTTTCTATGTTTCTAGTAGATGGGAGGTATATCTTATATAAAATTTAATAGCCCCCAGTTGATTAGCTACTGTATATGCACTTTGTTCAATCCTGCTATTAGTGTGCTATCTTCAAGGACAGTACTAACTTAGTAATGCCCTGTTTTGAAATCCTCAAAGTATATGATTATCCATACAGTGCATATAAGGCTTTAGCTACATTTCTATAGAATATTCATTTGGATCAATTGTCAGTGTCTTTCACTGTTGAACAATTGATTTTCGGGTTGATTTATTATTGCTGAATGGTCCAGTGGATACGGTGCAATATTTCTAGCTGCTCTTAGAACTGATTCATGTTATAGTGGATTTCCATACTGGCCAGTTCAATGCTGACTTTGCAATAGACCAAGAATTTAAGCAGAATGTTTGCCTTCTATGAAGTTTGCACATTTTCTCCAAGTTGCTTATAAAGAACTGCTGCTGACATTGTACTTGAGAAAAGACTGTTTATACCACAATTCCAGAGCTAGGAAAAAAGCTTTTTGCAACTGAGATATTTATTGAGGCCTGAATTTATTGTATTCTTGGAAATTATGTTTTGTCTTATACATTCTCTTTTCAAATATTTGCAGAATTTTGATATTTATCTGGGTGACCATGAGATTTATTATGCATATCTGAGAAAGCTAGTATTACACTTTCATCTAGTGCTAACCTGGTCCCAGTAATTCTTGTTCTTATTATACTTGCCCTAGTGAACGAATACAGTAGACACTGGAAGGTATTAAGGAATGTTCCCACCTTGGCCAAATATTCAGCATAGGTGAAGATCACAGGGTAACAAACAGCTGAGTACCCAACCAGGTGGACTTTGAGTCTCATTTCCAGAGATATTTTGAATCTACATGGTTGCCCTGCATTATATTTCTTTAGATAATGAAAATGTAATGTCTGTAAATATGCCATTACGGGTCCAAGACTCAGCATACCAAGATTAAAGATTGGCATTGAATTTCTCATCATACTGGTGGTAAGACAGTTTTTGGTCTACCTTGCAGGGTTTTTATGCTACAAATCCTACATGGTGAAAAGCACAAATTCACTGAATTGTCACATCCAGGATATGTAAGGGCAACAAAACTGAGAACCATTGAAAATGCCCTGAGTGCACACATCAGCAGTTGTCACAGCAGTGATTACCAGTGTTTCAGATTTGTAGAAATAGATGATATTCCAGTTTTGCTAAAAGATGATGACACTTTTGCTTCAAAAAGGAAATGTGGTAGGCAGATTTCTATCTAGGCTGCATCCTCATTTATGGATTAAATGATCATTTTCATTATGCACTGCTTTAATCAGATATATTTGAGTCCTATTTCAGAAGTCTATAATGAACATAGAGAAATGTGTATTTGACACTGGGTCTCTTTTTGTTTTGCAGGAAACTGGGAATACATCTTAGATTAGGGTGAAGGTACTTGAAGTTTACCTTTTACAAACTGGGAAGGATGTGGGAGATAGCAGTGGAAAGTATTACAGAGCAGAGGGGCTAGTGATAAGTCTGCACTCTGTAGACAACAGCACAATGTAATAGGGCAGTGGGAAGGGCAAATGAGAAGCTGGGGTGCTAAGGAAAGGTGATTATCAGCCGGAGGAGAGAGGTGCTTCTGCCACTGTTAAGATTATTGTTTTGTCCACACCTGGAATTCTCTTTGTTGTTTTAGAGACTGCATTTGAATACGGATAGGGACAGGGTGGAAGTGGTACAGATGAGGGTAACCAAGATGATCCAGAGACTGCAAGGAAGGACTTACAAGGAGAAGTTGAATGCCCTAAACATGTACATGCTGGAAGTGAGATGGGAGAGATCGTTAATTTTTTGCCTTTTTGTACAAGGATGGGGGTTTTGTATATATTACAGCAATAGGAGGCACATCTGCCTTTGATGTGCAGGTGTACTGGTGCTTGCACCAACATTCTGACACTGACTGTGCACTCTTGGTACTGGTAGCAGTAATTAGAATTGAATGGAACCTGAGCTGAGGTAGGGACTCCTAATTTTGATGTCATGATGATGTACAGTAGGTACAAAGAGCAGCTCATAGGTAAATCAGGTGGATCGATAGTAAAATAATTCTACACAAACTATTGGGATTTGTGGCAGAAACTCACTGTGGAGGGACAGGGGGTTTGTGTTTACACTATTATGTTTGCTGGTTGTTAGGTCTGTGGATTTGGTTTTGTTTTATTTGGACATCTTGCTGGGGATGGAGGTTACCTACTGCATGAGTAGTAATGTCACCTTTCACATTTTGGGACTTTAATCCTATGCTGCATAGCAGCTCAGATACTTGTGTTCAGGGTCACACTCATTGACATTTGCTTTTTCGCTGAGATTCCAAGCAACTTTTACGTCATCATCATCACCCTCACTTTTGTCTGTTTCTTTTCAACTGTCTCCACAGTCTTGCCACCCTTTCATCCTTGACAACTTTTCTGTCAACTACCTCCCCTTCTTAAATGTTGGAACTACTGTGGGGCAAGACTTGGTCTTAATCTTCCTGTCTTCCTCATCTGAAATTATGGCAGCCAAGTCAACTATTGTAATTCTGCCTCTATTTTGTGATGCTGAATGAGTGTAGGTTACTATCACAACTGGTAGTGATGAGCGCTGCTTTTTCTGATGAGAAGTCTCCTCTGTGACCTTTCCATTCCCTATCCTTTCTTTGATTCCATCTTATTATATACCATTGGTGTTCAAACTAAAGTGATGTGAGCACTCGGGTGCACAACAGTAATGTTGCTTCATGGCCCTACTCAGATATCTCTGATTGTTGTCTTGCACAGTCCACTAGTTTTCTTTTTTTTTTTTTGCATAATATTTATTACTTTAGAAACAAAAGGCGGTGCCAGCCTGTTTGAGCAGAGGTTGAGTTGCTGCCCACATCGCCAGAGACCTGAGATTGGAAGCAAGCTCAGGTCGTCAGAAGCCAGCCAGGGGAGGAGGACTGAACATCCTATCAGGCACTCTTCTCCTCAGTGGATGGAGGGTTGTGCTTTCCTGCTGCAATACTGCTACTTGGATAACCACAGGTGGCAGAGCAAATCAAGAAGCATGCAGCTGCTCTGGGAGGGAAGTATGTGTGCACTGATGCATCTTGCTTGCCAGCACCTTTGACATTTGCATGCTCTTATTTATTTATTTGTGTAAAATCTGGTAATTGGGAAAGGCACACTGAGCCAAGACTCATTTCCAGGTGCAACCTGGGAAATAGGGAAGAGAGGAGGTACTTACATAAAGAGTAATTATAAACATCCAAAGTGCAGCAAACAAAAATACAAAATACACAGGCAGTCAAAAGCAAAATGTGAATGACTTGACAGAGCAATGTATGGTAATATGCATGACTACAATGAACTATGTGTGCGCTAGAGTGCATCAAAAATGATGCACCAACTTCTTGGTGGGAGGGAGCCTAAAATGGAAAGTGGGAGCTGTCAGGAAGATGAAGTCCTGACCATTCCTACAACCAATTCAGGCCACTGACTTTGAAGTGAGCTTCCCAATGGCTCCAGGAGTGTGTCTGCCATAGTGACTGGTGATGTGGACTTTTGCTGCCATGAAACTGTAGACAGGACCCCATCTGGGGGGCACAGGAGGACCAATGTGGTGTGTTATGGATACCCTGAAGAGTCCTGAAGTGCAAAAGGGGAAGCAACTCTGAGGTCAGGTAGGTGACACTGGCAGTTGCAGAAGAAGGTCCAAACAGACACCCTGGAGTGGATTAAAAAAAGGTGCTATACCTAGGCAGTGAAATGCCCTGGACTGATGCATCATAGCCCTACAAAAATAACTCTGACTGTTATCTTGCTCAGCCTAAAAAGATTTGTTTGTTTGTTTATTTATTAATTATCATAGTGTTTCTTCCACCTTACATCCCTAGTCTCAGCAGCATATCCCCAGCCTCCTCAACAATCTGTCTTGTGGACTTATGGGATAACCTCCACATACACAGAGCCATATTGGCAGTGACCTGCCATATAGTGCCATGTGGTGTCTGTGGGGGATGCTGAATGAGTAGAGGCTGTTTCTTCCATTTGTTTCCCAGGAGCATCTGTGTGTGATGCAAACACATGTCTGTGTTGATGCACATGTGTTCTATGTCAGCACATGCCCCCCAACATCTATTGGTCCCGCCGGTGCTGCCACCTGGCCTCTACCAGGTGGCAGGAAAGTGGTGGGAGTCAGATTTCCCCCTCCCCAAGGGAGGAGAAGCATCTTAGAATGCTTAATCCTCTGACCCACCCACCCAGCCCTCGAACAACCATGGTCTGTTCCTGAACGGGGTTGCTGGCATGGCAGGAGGTAAAATGCCCAGTGCCTCAGCCTCACCACACCACCAAGACAGCTGGCTAAGAGGAATTATTATATTATCATATTTATTCCTTCTTCTTTTTTATACTGATTTTTCTCCTTGGGGAGAAGGCAAGTTCTCCAGCCCTATCCCCACTTCCTAGGACTGATGCCAATCTCACCTGACTTAGTGAAGCTGAATCTCCCATGAAGTTCCCCCTGTGGTGTAGGCAGGATGGGAAGGCTGTCCTCCCCCAGTACACAATTCAGAATTCCTCCAGATGTCACATGGCGTGGGCTGCTGGGGAGCAGGCAGGGCTTCATAAAGCCTGCCTTCCCCAATTTTCCTTGTTCTCCCTTCCTCTGCCATGGCTACACATAAGGACATTTATGTGGAGACACGCATGCTCTGCAGAACTGTGGCCCATCCCATTGAGCCACTCAGGACCTGCACTACTCCTCCATCTGGGGCAGTCATAGGCTGAGTCAGCTGGTCATCTCTCCCCAGGAGGGGAGAGCTGTCCTTGGGATACTTGAGTCTCTCACACCCTGGCTGACCCCAAGTGACCAGGGTCCATTTAAACCTGGGTCACCAAGTGGTAGCAGGTAAGGTACTCAGCACCTCAGGCCTTCATGTGACCAGAAAGGCTCCACAGAAGGCCAACAAAATATGTGATCTTGAATAACCTGACCTCTACTGGAGACCAAGAGACTGCAGGCATTGCCTCCCAAACTCCCTCCAGCATGAACAGGCTAAGGGGACACTTCTGGTTAACCCACTTCGGGGTCCTCTTTTTTATCACATCCTTATTTCTCCTTTACACCATGCGGCCCCCATCTGACTGAGTCCACCAGCTCCTTCCCCCAGAATTTCCGGGGCTTACCTTACGCCCGGTCCAGGAGCGATGCCTGCGGAAAGTCAATCACCATCCTACTGCCAGCTGACTTTTTCTGTTTTCTCCCCAGTTACCCGAGGACCCCAGGAGAAGGACGCATGCGTGTGGAGGCACGCATGCACCTTACAGCCCTCGTAATGGCCCTCCTCCTGCCTGCCCCATTGGCCTAATGCTGGCACCCTTGCTTGCGCAACCCCTTGGCCTCCACCAGGGGGCAGCCGTGAGTGAGGGATGCCTTTCCACCTCCCCGGAGAGGAGAGCTGCCTTGATGGCCACTCCATCCAACTCCCCCTGCCCCCCCGTGCCAATCTCTGATGCCCTGGGCATGATCCCAAACCAGGTCGCGGTGTGCACAAGGTGAGGCGTCCAGTGCCTCAGCCCTCTGTGCCTGGGCCGGCACTTTGGGGTCCTCTTGATCCAGCCCTCAAGGATCTTCTGAACCTTGAAAACTTGAGTAGTGTTAGTGAAGTCCAACACCCAGGTGAACCATGACAATCTTGCAGGTGCTGTCCCACTACCCCAGGCATCAGGCCCCACTGCTTAACCTCCAAAATGTAGCTGCATTACTGTTCTGCAGGAATTGACAAATTGCTAGGCCAACTTGCTTCCACTCAGATGGCATGAAAGTGTTCCACCCCATGATGATATGTCACTCTGGTCCGGGGCACAATATCATTAACTATCCACTCCCAGACCTCAAGCCTTACCACCTTCCACAGAAAAAGTTGGTGCACTAGGCAGATAGCTGCCTAGTTTCAGGCATGATCAATGAGGTTACAGACAGGGGGCCAGATTCTAGAAGGGTTACGCCTGGCATAACTGCAGTTGCACCAAGTAGAATGGCACATGTAGTAACTTATGCCAGTAGTTGCGACATGCACGATTCTATATAGTGGCCAGCGACATGGCGCAGGCCACTTGTGCTAAACAGCAATTACGCCGCGCAACCCTTGTGACGGTGGCGCGGGGTTTACAGGTAGCAGTTGCACCTCTACTTCTAGAAGGGCAGCCATAAGTGCTCCACATCGGGATTCTACAAGAACCCCTGAGTGGATATCCGGCAACGTAAGTTATACCAGCATTTATCAGGTATAACTTACAGATGCCCCCTGGCATCCTGTAGACCCATTGGCTGACCAGTAGACAGTGCATGGTGTTCCTCCCCCCCATGCCCAGCACACTCCAGTGGGGCCCCATAGGGCTACCCATACCCCCAGCCCCCCGAAACACCCATTGGCACTGCCATTCCCCCACCCGTGCCGGCCGCATATGTGGCAAAATGCCAGCCCTGGTAGTCTAGTGCCCCCCCATGATCAGCATAAATACAGTACAATCCATCTATTCCCTGGTAGTCTAGTGGCCCCCAAACTGTATAACAACATATTTAGTAGCCCTGTATCCCTGGTAGTCTAGTGCCCCCTGAACTGTATATAAACATATTCAGAGCCCGTATCCCTGGTAGTCTCAGTGGCCCCGAACCGTATAATACTAATTACGATCCCATATCCCTGGTAGTACAGTGACCCCCACCCCACCCAGCCATGCTAGCCCACCCAGCACCTCCCACTCATCCCCAGCCAGTGACTGGCACAGCCCACCTCTCACCACCACGGCCAGCCCGGCGACTGAGTTCAGTATCAGCACATACTGTAAAGACATGCTCAGAGGGTTGGGGATTCCAGGATCATAACTAGTATTATACGGTTGGGGGGCACTAGACTACCAGGGATACGGGCTCCTAAATATGTTTTGTACAGTTTGGGAGGGCACTAGACTACCAGGATGTGGGCCTGCATATATTGTTATACAGCTTGGGGAGCACTAGACTACCGGGGTATATGCCGCATATGCAGCTGGTGACTCTAGGTCAGGCACGGGTGGGCAGTTGACAGTGCTGCTCCACTGTTACGGTTTATGACATGCAGGCCACGTACGCCCACAGTTCGGTGTATCTGGCTGTATGTAGTAAGTAGCAGGACTTAGCTGTGATGCTCCTGCCCCTTCCAGAATAGGGCGCAGGGTCAAAGTCACATATGTAGGTGGTGCAAGTTGCATTCAGTGGCAACTTGTACCACCCTTCTAGAATTGGGCCCAGGGGGGCCCAATTCTAAGACAGCAGATAGAGCAGTGCACAAATTATGCCAATGTGTAAGATACGCCAAACACCCTACGATATGTGAGTTGTGCCAGAGTCCAAGAGAGCCATGAGATATTCCAAGAAACGCTGGAATACACAAGTCACAACTAACACCACTACTGTATGTCACATCCCACAAGAGCGGTGTAGCACTATGCAAGTCACAACTCTATGACTATATAATTGTGCACAAGCTACAGGCATGTCGTAGGGGCTATGAGATGGTGGGTAGTGGGGGAGAGGCAGCAAGTAGCAAAAAGCAAAAGAGTAACTTTACCCATGAAGAGATGGATATCCTCCTGGATGAACTGGAGGCAAGCCCAGACCTGCTGGGGAAGGGTGGTGAGTCGCAAGAACAGCTAAAGAGGAAGGCAGCATGGGATGAGGTAGTACAGAAGGTGAATTCGGTGGCACATGCGTGCTGTACCATGTGGGACCTGCAGAAGCGGAACAGTGACCTCAAGTGCCATGCCAAGGTGAAAGAGGCACATAACAAGTGGCAGGCAATGGCCACAGGAGGCAGACCACAGGACATGCAAATACTAAGCACACATGAGGAGAGGGTTCTGGCATTCATGAGCCAGCACACCATCCATGGGGACTCAGAGCTGGACACGTTCCAGATGCATACAGGGACTGGTAAGTGGACATGTGAAGCATAGCAACTATCGTATGTAGCTAGAAAGGGAAGAAGGAGGGGGGTGACATGCTGCAAGCACAGTGTGCCGGAGCACAGTGGGAACTGTGAAGGTGGAGCACAGCAATGAAAGTGGAACCATGCACAGGGGGTGGGAGCAATGTTGGAATGTAGCCTGGGATGGTGCACGGCCCTGCGAACAGCAAATGTTGCAGCCACCACAAGGGCCATCAGCACTGACGTCATGTAATTCCCCCCCCACAGGTGCAGCAGAAGTGGAGACAGGGGCAGATAAGGTAGCGGCCAGCACTGCCCAGCATGAGGTGCACAGCAACACAGGGGAGTGGATGGTGGCACACCTGGTGGGCATTGACTGGTGTCATAGCACTAAAATACTGTTGCTCAATCCACAAGTGATGAGCCTCAGGACACAGGGGAAGGTAAGCCAATGGCTGACTGTGCCACTGCCCTGCAGGATGGAGCTACAGGGAAGTGACCCATGGTAGGCATGGGTGTCATGTAATGGTGCAGCAACACTGATACCCTTACATTCCCCCGTAGGTGCAGAGGCAGATGGCAATGGGGCAGGTAAGGGCATGGCCAGTGCCAACAGTGGTGCATGGGAGAGCAATGCAGTGGTGGGATGGTAGCAGGCATGACAGAGGATGTTGCACTGATGTCTCTCCACAGTCACAGCAGCAGTGGGCACAGTGGTGGTGGAGAGTGCGCTAGACACTGCATGGCAGGCTCAGCAGGACACAGCAGAGACAACAGTGGTGGGGGAGCAGCAATTGGAGGGGAAACAGCTGCAGAACGATCTAGGTCTGGACCTCAGTGACTACCTGAGCTGTGGCAGCCTGGGGGGGGGTGATGTACCACAGGACCTGAGCCCCGCATCCCATCAGAGGCTGGAGGAGGCCCTGAATGGGATGACATCACCTGGGGCAGAGGCGCCATGGACCCCGACCAACTATGCCAGGTTCTGCCAGATCCTTGTGACAGCCCATGCTGCGCAGGTGGAGATGCTGGGCTGCATTCGTCTCAATATGGATGCACACCAAGCAGCACAGCAAGAGCAGATGGCAGCACTGATAGTAGTGCTGGAGACTGGGGTGCAGACCACCAGTAGTGCCATGGAGCGGATCGTGGAGGCCATGGCCATAGCACAGTCCAGTGCACAAGCACAGATGGCTGCCATCACCTGCCTGGCCATGGCCGTCGAGGGGTCAGTGACGCAACAGGGAAGGCAGACCGAAGCCCTTGTGGCCCTGCTGCAGGCCACGCAAGCAGGCCTGGGCCAACGGCCAACAGCTGGGCATGATGCAGCCACACAAGTGGCATCAGAGGAGCAGCCAGCAACAGCCCTGAACATGGTGCCAGACAGAGGTGCAGATGCCACTGTGCCACAGCCACGGCAGTGCAACTTCAGCCGCCAGCACCCCTGCTGCCCAGCAGCAAAAGACCACCGCCACCACCGACACCAAGTCCACCACACCACCCCTACAGCCATGACACAGCAGCTGTCAGCAGCACCACAACCCCTGGCACCAGTGCCACTGTCCACGCCGGGCACTGACACTCCTGTTGCCCAACACCCACAGCAGTGGGGCGGCCGGCCAATGAGGCATCCGGCCATGCACCAGTGGCAGCACATGCTGCAGGATCCACCGGGAAGAAGGCAGCTGCAACAACCTCTGCCAGAGGCTTGGGGTGGAAGGCACTGGGCACAGGGTGCAGGACCACTGGCTCACAGCAGGAGGCAGCACAGGTGGTGGCACAGCAGAAGACCACGGACAGCGGTGCGCCCACGGGGAATAGCCAAGTGACAGTGCAACAGCGTGCACAGCCTGCACCTGGGAGACTCAGCAGGATCAGAAGACAGTGGTGCCAGTGGCACACAGCGACAGTGGTGGCATGACCGGGGTGCAGCATGTGCAGGGTGGGATGTGTGCCACACCAATGTCCACAAAGTGGAAGAGGACTGGATGCTAGCAACAGGTACAAGACTGATGTGCATCCATGGCACGATGTTGCTTGTTGTTAGCTGTGGGGGTAGGCTGGCAGCGGGGTGGGCAAGTGGTGTGTGTTGCAGCCATGTGTGGGGGTGTGCAAGTGTGTGTGTGTGTGTGTGTGTGTAGGCATGGGGGTGCACTGTGTGGGTCATGAATGTGCATGGCACAGGCACTGGGTGATGGTGATTGTGAGGGTTGTCACCTGTATATAACTGTTATGCACTGTGTCACCCATGTGTAACCACCTGTCACCAGTAAATCTATGCACCATACATCTGCGTGTTCACACATTACCACTGCTGTGACTGGACATATGCCACATTGCATCCTGCACAATGCATAACAGCACTGCATGCTGACACATAGGCCACAGTTGCGTGCAGGCCAGCACACAACTGCGCAGTCACACAATGCAGACTGCAAGTGTTGCATACCGTGAAGACCTCGGTTTCCTGCATGTCACATATGCAGCATGCAGGTGCGCACAACCTTGACACAGGCCACAACTGCACACTTGAGACCCATGATGCACATGCAGCATGTACATGTGCCATGTGCATCTTGCGGCCACGTGGTGTAGCTAGGCCGCAGCACTGTCTCAAGGGTTACAGGCTGGAGAGCTGGATGCAGTACAGAGGGATAGCTGTGCCACTGGACAGGAGGAGCAGGAATGTACCAGACTGCAAACTGGTAGGTACTGGGACACAGCAGGCCATACCTCTCAACCCCACCAATCACAGGATAGGCCACAACAGACAGTACAAGACAGTTAGACAGAACATGGCTAGCTGAACACACACAGGAACACATCTGCTGGCATGTCTGGATGTGTCCCACAAGCTGTGTACCACATCCTCATCAGTATGAATGGCATGTCCACATTGGCAGCATGACTGTTACCCCACCTGCTGGCATCATATTCAGGGTCACATCTGCACTTCTCAGTGATAGGTATGCCACGTCAGGGAGGACTGAGGACATTCTGGTGGCACATTCAGGGACATACCTGGGATTCAGGGATGGTTGAGGAGGTCCCAGCACCACAGGCAGCAGGCCACAGTCACAATGCCAGCACTGTTCTAACCTATGTGTTATCCCACTGTAGCACCACAGCGGACACACCCAGGCCATAGGTAAGTAGTAGCCACTGCACAGCATGCACAGTCCCAATGTATGTACTATACTGTGTGCCTAACATTCCTGTTCACTGTCCCCTGTGTAGAAGGCAGGACCAGGTAGGAGGACACTGCCACACCACTGCTGCTGCTGTAGTCACTGTCTGTACCTATAGCTAATGCTGACCTGCACATTCTCCATCCAGGTGTGCCACCAAAGCCAGCAGTGCCACCCACAACAGAACATGCAGTGCACAGTCCAGGTAGGTGTATGTCACAAGTCATACTGTCAGCAGTGGTGGGCCATGGGAATGCACCCTGGGCACAGGCCAATTGGCACTTTGGGGAGCTCCCCATGATGGTGGACATGCATACATGTGGCAGGGCAGCATGCAATGCTGCCTGCCACACCCACACTCTACAGAACCAGGTTGTGTCATGCCTCTGCAGGAAGCTGGGGGTCTGGTGGTACACTGCTGGAGCAGTGTGTGGCACTGCGGGGCGGTGCATGGGCATGGCACCACACTGCCGGTCCACGCTGGCTGCAGTGCGTGTCATCAGTGGGGGCGGCACCTCCAGGGGAGGTGTCATGCATTGGCATGATCTGTGACTGTGGCCCATCCCCATGCACCATGTACACAGGTGGGTGTAACACCAGGCAGGAGAGGGATCGTTGATACAGTAGTCAGTCCATTGTGTTTTGACATGTGTGCTATTCCTTCCCCCCATACAGGTCTCAACACATGCTGTGGACATGTTTCGGGGATCGAGCCTCAGATTGATCAGTCATTCTCCTAATTACACACCCATGGAGACTGCCATGCTTGTGAACTGTGTGTGGCACTGGGGCAGGATCCTAAGCCACAGGGGTGCAAGAGGCACACCGCAGCAGAGTGGGACCATGCATGGTGTGCTATCAGCGCATGGCTGGGAGCAAGCAGTGGCATGCACCAGAAGGTCCACCAGCTGCAACACCACTGGCAGGATCTTGTGCAGAGGGATCCTGGCATTCTGGAGCACATGCTCAGCATGGCATGGATCAGGGATGCGAGATGAGGTCAGGACAGGACGGGTGCAGGAATGTACGCCTATGGCTGTACATACGTCGGTGTAGTGCTGGCACATGGGCCATGGCTTGCTGTGCTGCACACGTCTCACCATTCTTCCCATCCTCACATGTGCATCTGGTGCATCCCAGGGAGAGCAGCATGGCCATGTTAGCAGCCTCAGGTAGGAGGCACTACAGTGGAGTTTGGGTAAGTGCATGCTGTGGGTGCCATACATCGTTGCCATTGCGGTCCGCCCCATGGTGGTACGCGCTGTGACCATATGTGGTGTGTGTGTGTGTGTGTGTGCTACATGGTCAGGCCCTGCATTGACTGCGTCCTTTGCAACCCAACAGGTGGTCATAGCCAACTGACACAGTGGCAGAGGGCACTGCTGCAGGCCATGGCAGAGCTGAAGGTGGCCTTGCAGTTGAGTACCACTGACACACACAGCACAGGCAGTGGAGGCATGGGTCCTTCCACCCACATCATCATCCTCTAAGGAGGCAGAGTCAGTGGAGGAGGTGGTGGATGTTGCACAGGAGCAAGATGTGCAGGACTCCACAGACAGTGGACAGCCGGAACCTGATCCATAGCCGGATGCTGTGCTGGACACGGTGGTGGATGTTGCAGGGAGGTGGCCTGCCATGGCCACCACCTACTGGGCCTGTGGTGGTAGATGCAGCAGTGCAGCAGATGGGTATGCACCACCTACGGGTGCAGTGCAGTGCGTGGATGCACTGGCGACAGGGGACCCTGGGTTACAGCCTTTGGACTTTGTCCTGGAGCAGCAGCAGAGGGCGATGTGGACATCATTGCTGGGGTGCCTGGGGATGTTCCCATCCAGGGGAGCATGCTGGATCAACAGCATCTGGTGACCATGCTGTCAGCAATCCTTGATGACATTAGACACCTGAATGGCTCTGTGGGTGCCCTGCTGTCGAGCTATGCCCAGACATAACTGCTATGCTGGCGCACTGTGTTGTTGGGGGTGGGATTGTATATGGGTGTGATTGTATATATGGTGTGGGGACTGGTGTTTGGTTGTTGGCGGGTGCAGGTGGGCATAAGGGATTGTTGTGGGTTTCTGCTTGGGATGTTCTTCTGTCACATTGTTCTGTTTTGTTGTTGTCCCATTTCCTGTTGTCCACACCCTTTCCCTGTTGCTGTTATCCGTGTGTCCCTGTTGTTCCATTTGTACATTAAACTGTTTTACTACATCACTGCCTCTGCGTATCTGTCTCAGGTGTGCATGGTCATGTGCATGTGTGTCTCACCATGTGCTTGAGGGCTCACCTGTGGCAGTGCCTGCTGTCCCCAGTGTATCCTCACTGTGCATCTGGTCTGTGTTCCAGCTGTGCAGTTCATGGCCCATGGCACACTCTGGTGTCTGCGTCTGCCTGGTGTCCTGTGTGCTGCAGCTCACCGTGCATGGTCTGGAAACCATGCCACCACACATTGCATGTCCCGGCTGTGTGGTGGCCATGTGCCTGTATGGCAGCCTTCTGTTCAGGGGTCCAGTGTACCCTGTGGGTGCCACCAGTGGCGTGTCTCACCACCATATGTCTACAGGTCTGTGTCACTCGGTGCTGTGTCTCTGTTGTGGTTGCACTTTTTACATGTATCAGTGGCCATGGCAGGTGCATTGTGCATGGTGGTACCATCAACCCAGTGTTGTGTCTGTGGCCTCTGTGCACCATTTGCCTCCTGTGCCACCCGTGCCAGTGGCACCTGCATTGCTGCCCCTTTCACTCTGTCCTGTGTGTGCTGGGCGTATTGGCTTGTGAGTGGCACTGTTTGCAGTGTGTTCCTCCTTGAGGAACTGCTGTTTGTGTGGTGTGGTGCTATGGTGTGGTGCTACCTGTCTGGGTGGGGGGGGGTTCACTGTCCTATGTGCTGTTTAGGACAGCTTTTACCCGTTCTACCTTACGTGGCCTTCAACTGCTGTATCTATGTACGCTGTCTGTTTTGAAATAGTGTTACTGTGGTGCTGGTGTGTTATGCCTGTCATTGGCTACATTATGCACTGGTGTATGCATTTTCTGTCATATCTGCATCATAACTTGCAGTATTTGTAGCAGTTGCAGGATGCATCATAAGTGTTGTCTTGGAATCGCGCATGTCATATCTCGCTGGTGTAACTTGCAATTTGCACCTCCGGGCACTGGTGTACTGCATTTACGCCTTGTGTAACTGTCTTGGAATTGGGCCCAGAGTTAGTAACTGACACATAACATAATCATGATGATTCGATTGATCTGTACTAAGCTTAGCTAAATAAATGAGTGACAAGGATAGTTAAGTGCATGACAATCACTCGTAGGGTGCCCATGAGTGCAAGATACGGACAAATGCGTTCTTCTGGACAATAACATTTTTCACAACACTTTTATACATAAGACACCTGAGAACAGCCCTAGTTAGGGGTGAGAGTGAAAGTTTATGATCTTGTGAATGTGATAAAGCATAAGCAATACCATTTTCAATGCCCCGAATATGAACAGCTTTAAAATGAATATTAAGTAACATGCACTTTAGGACAAAGATTATCATGAGGTTTATCAATGGGCCCTTGGTCCCCAGTTGGCTATTGATGGGGTGAACAACTCCCATGCTGTTGATCTGAAAAATAACCCTTTTATCCCTCATCTGGTGACCCCCATATGATCAATGCTACCACTATTGGGAAAACTCCAGGATGGTGACCCACTTTGTGAGTCCTGCCTCTTCCCAACTTGAAGGCCATAGAGGAACACACCACATGCCACTGAAGCATGCTACAAAACCCAGTCCCCTAAATGCATCTGTAAACAGTTCCAGCTCCCAGCTGTCCAGTGTTATGGGCCACATGGAATGATGTTAAAGTGGGTGATGAAGGTTAACATGACCTTGAGGTCTTCCTTGAAACTCTTTGTCACCCACATCTTGTAGTCAGCTTCTGGATACCAGACCACAACTTCATTATCTACCACAAAATGTACTTCTGTTGGGATGACCCTGCAGGCAAAGTTCAAGTGCCCACCATTTCTTGAATCATCTCCCTCTGGCCACCATTGCATGGCCCAGAAGAGCCCTAATGCTTCAATCTTACCCTGGAGTTAGCAGCATTTCTGCACTCTGCATCTACAAGTATCTTGATGCCAGGACTGACAGTACCAAATTCAGGGCCTCTTTTTTTGGTGGGCTAATGGAACTCTGAAGCTCTGGCACTGGTGAAGGAAAATGTCCAGTTTCTGACCACAAATTGAGGGATGGGTTGGGACCATGAATAAGAAGTCATCCAGATAGTGAATAATTCACAGTTCCCATGATTCTTTGGCATTTGCCCAGTGTAAGAATGTGTTAAATTATCAAGCGTACTTCCTCTCAGATGTCATCCCCAGCAGGTCTTGGTCAGTTGGGTGAACAGATAGCATTCGGAATGCTGACTTAATATCTGCTTTGGTCAAATAACATATACTGAACTGCCACGTGGTACAGGTCAATGTTGTCAATCACCCAGTCACCCTCAGAGTATGACAGGAGGTTGATCATGTGGTACTCGCCCAGGACTCTGCTGGGGACCCGGCCAATATAGAAAACCTGCAAATCAGGAAATGGTGGGGAATAAAAAGGATCACTAATCCTGCCCAAGCTCAATTATTTTTAGAACTTGTCCCAGAACACCTGCAGCCTATTCCTGGTGGATTTCAGGTTCTTGACTGGCCCTTGTACAGGATCCAAAAGCCCACTGTGAATTCATCTTCCAGTAGAGGGTCCACATCGCAGTCTGGGTATCGGTTAGGCCAAGGCCTAAGCTGGTTTACTCTTATCGGAGTGGACAGACATGCCATAGTCAGGCTTACCTTGCTTTTTCTGGAAGGGATGGTGCCTTTCTTGTGGGAAATTCCCAGGTCTGCACTGGTTGAAGTGGGTGCCATCGACCGCAAGTAAAATCATGCCAAAGCCTGCAAGGGCCCCAATTACAAATTATTTTGTTGAAAACAAACACACTTGGTTTTTGGGCCTAGTTGGCTCAGACCGGTGGGACTGAGGTAATTTGATTAGTAGCCGCTGGCTGTATGGAGAACCCCATCTGATGCATGATCTGCATGATCTCAACCAATAAGAGCATGTCCATGATGCCCAATTCCTTGGTTGGCTCGCATTACATATGATGCCAGAACTCCTCATCATATTCCATGCAGCCCCTACCCCTCCACCTCCATAAACTGTTCAGATAATTGAACAGGTCCCCACTTTTTTCAGAGGCCATCTCACATATAATGGATCCAGCGAAATGTTTCGACTGCGTCTATGTGTTGGTTAAGCGAGAGGTGCGGTCCAGTGTCAATCCTAAGTATTTAAATGTTTGAACCATCTCCAGGGAAGTGTTCTGATTGTTGTGAATGCAAAGTTGGTGAGTGCAGTGTCTTATGTGATGATTATCACGAATAACATAGTCTTAGTTTTTATAAATGAGGAGCAGTTTTGATTGAAGGAACCAGTGCTCAGCTGCAGTGAAATTAGCCAGCATTTGCTTTTCCAGTATGTAGGGGTCAGAACCATCTCCCTAACCTTCGGCACGCAACCTCGTCTCTCACGTATAGCTGCTCCTCCTACCTTCCACACCCTGGACGGGTCCTCCCTGGAAGCTTGCACCTCTTTTAGATACCTGGGGGTATGGCTCGACCTGCACCTAGATTTCTCAGCCCACATCGAATCACTACACAAAAACTGCACCCCAAACTGGGTGCGCTATATCGCAACAAAGGGTGCATGCCCTCCATGGTCCAAAGGGAATTAGTGCATAAAATTATTCTCCCAATACTTGATTATGGCGACGTGGTCTATGGCGCTGCACCCTCTTCCAACCTAGCCAGCCTGGACACCCTCTTTCACTCTTTCTGTCGCTTCATCTTGGACTGCCCCTCAAAGACCCATCACTGTGACCTATACAGCTCCCTAGCTCTTCACTCACTTGCGTCCCAGAGACAGATCCACTGCTCCAGAGTCATAACAAAATTCTGGTCCGACTCCCTCCCCCCTTACCTTAGCTCTGCTTTATCGGCCCAACCTTCTTGACCTACTCTCTCAGAAGCTCTGAATCTAGGCTCCTCCAAGTCCCACTCATGCACACATCAAGGGACAATCAGCCTTCAAATATCGCTTGCCCAAACTTTGGAATGATTTACCTGCAGACATTAGGCTCACCTCTAACCCAAGACTCCTAAACCCGCTTCTTTATGACCATTTCTCTGACACATGCAACTGTTACCAGCATTAAAGAGCCATAGCCCCATGCGCCCCTGCTTTGTGAGTGCTCCCCCTATTCTCACCTACTGCATTGTAGGGTCAGAAATGTTTTAAGCATTATTGTACTGTTATGTTACCATGGCCTGTTACAGATTTCTCACACTGCCCGTGTACCTAAATGTCTCTGCTGTGCATATACTCTGCACCTAGGTTAAATTTGATATATCTGTGTAAATGAATGTATACAGTATGTTAATCCATGTAAATACATGTCCTGTGTACCTCTTGTAACCGTCCCCAGGTCGCATCTGGAAATGAGTGGCCCCCGCTCAGTATGCCTGTCTGGTTAATCTCGTAAATAAATAAATAAAATTACATGAATATAGGACCACATCATCTGCATACAGTAGCAGCTGGTCATTTACCGATTGAGGGAGGTTGTTTAAGAACAGGCTGAACAGTAGAGGGCCAAGGATAGAGCCTTGAGGAACGCCTGTGTTAACACTAAGGTTGTTGGAGAAGGTGTCCAGGATTTTCACTTTTTGGACCCTCCCAGAGAGGTAGCTTCTGAATCATGCTACTGTTGCAGGGGAGAGTCCGATATGATGAGCTTATCCAGGAGCAGATTGTGATTGGCGGTGTTGAAGGCCTTAGTGAGATCAATATATGTTGACCCCACTAACAGCCCTCTGTCTAGCGCATTATGGATAAAGCCTGTAAACTCCACTAGAGCAGTTGTGGTACTGTGTTGTTTTCAAAATTCACGTTGTTGCTGACATTGTAAATGACACTTGTCTAGATATTCTGTCAGTTGGTCACTTATGATTCGCTCCAGGGCCTTGGAGAGTCAAGGAAAGATAGATATTGGGCGATAATTTGTAGATTTGGCCCTGTCACCACTTTTGTAAACAGGGGTAACCACTGCCACCTTCCAGATCCGTTGGAGTTCATCTGATACCAAGGAGAGATTTAAGAGTTTGGTGAGGGGTTTGAGAGTTATGTCCAGGGTGAGCCTAACTAGTCTTTGATCAAGTTGATCAGAGCTAATTCTGGAATTACTTAGCTCTTTTAGGTTGTACTTTTTTGCTTCCATAAAGGTGATAGCTCTGAAGTAGAAAGGCGGGGTGGGAGTTTGATTGGGTCCCCCGGGTTTCGTTCAATGCAAGTATCTGATTGATGTTGAAGGAAGCTAGGGGGCAACACTTTACTGAGATCAGCAAAAGCTTTGTTGAAGACATTTGCTGTGCGACTGTGATCCTGCGTAGGTTGGCCCTCAATGTTCAGGAAGGTGGGGGGAATTTTATTAGGTTTACCGGTTAGGGACTTGATGTTCTCCCAGAACCGTCTACTCTTACCCCATGAGTTTGTCATCTCATTTTTAAAGTGAGTGTTTTTGGCCTTACAAATAACCCAGGTGCATTTATTCCGTGTAGAACTTTTTATTTAAATCTTATAAGGCCCAAGCCTGATCATCAAAAAACAAGCTATACCCCATATGGCTCTGTGTATGTGAACTTATCCCATGAGGGTGTAGCTTGTTTTTGATGACCAGACTGGGCATTACAAGATTTAAATAAATGGTTCAAACTGTGATAATTGTTTGGCCAGCATTTTCTCTAATGCTAATTGAGTGCATGCTTCTCTGGACTTGCATCTCACATATAGCACTGATGAAAACTATTACGCCATAGAAACATAGAGACATAGAATTTGACAGCAGATAAGGAATGCTTGGCCCATCCAGTCTGCCCATTTCTCACTAGCTTCACTATTACCTTAGACCATGCCTGATCTACAGCTCTTTCTCCCTCCCTCTTTATTTTCCCTATGATTCCCTTTTGCTTATCCCATGTATTCTTGAACCCCATCACTGTTTTTGCCCCCACCACCTCCGCTGGAAGGCTGTTCCAGGAATCCACCACTCTGTCTGTGAAGAAGTACTTCCTCACTTCTTCCCATGAATCTATACACCTCCAGCATTATAGCATGTCCCTTGTTCTTGAGCACCTTTTCCTCTGAAAAAATACTCCCTCCCATGCCTTATTTACTCCTGTGATATATTTAAAGGTCTGTATCATATCTCCCCTCTCCCTCCTCTGTTCCATGGTGTACATATTGAAGCCCTTTAGTCTCTGCTGATAGGCTTTTGATGCAGAACCTACACCATTTTAGTTGTCCTTCTCTGGACCACTTCCACTCTGTCTATGCCCCTCCATAGATGTGGTCTCCAGATATGGACACAATACTCTAGATTGAGTCTTACCAGTGATCTATACAGAGGCAACACCATGTCCCTCTTTCTGCTGGTGATACCCCTCCCTATGCACCCCAGCATCCCACTTGTCCTCCTTGCTGCCTTGTTGCACTGCCTGGCTGTCTTTAAGTCATTTAATATGATTACCCCAGATCTCTTTCCTGCTTGGTGGTCGTCAATAACATTCCACCCATTTTAACTCCACCCCTGGGCTTCTGTGCCCTAATGCCCTCTCCCTCCACCATCCTTTCTGTAATCTACTCTTCAACCTGTCTGCTAAAGTTTTCAGACTCTCACCACCAGACTGTTAATCACCTCCTGACTTTGTGGCCTCTGGCATTGCCACCCCCATTTCACTCCCCCTATCTTTCCACTCTAGTACAGACAAAGTCAATTTGCTGACTGCTTTGATGTTCTACATTCGATCATGATACCTATCTGTAACCCTACATATTATTCTCAGTTTTATCATCGAATGTTGCTATGTGCCCAGCTCCTGATATTGTTACCTACTACAACTACCTCATTACCTTTTGCTTCTACCAGTCATAACCATGTCTTATTCTTGTTAAGTTCCAATATGTGTAACTGCTGTCACAACAATGTTGTCACTGTACTTTGCAAATGTCCTTTTGTTGTAACAACTGTTCACTCCTGATATGGAACCTTTGTAAAAGAGTCTCTGGCTCAAAGGAACTGTAATCCGAGAAATAAATAAATAAACAAACAAACAAACAAATAAATAAATGTGCATTATTTTGCACTTTTTTGCATTGAAATATAGCTGCCATACCCTTGACCATTGCTCTAGGTTTCACAGGTCTCTGCTCATCCTTTCCACCCCCCCCGAGTGTCCACCCTATTGCAGATTTTGGTGTCATCTGCAAAGAGGCAGACCTTCCATTCCAGGTCCTCTGCAATGTCACTTATAAAGACATTAATGAGAACCAGTCCAAGCACAGACCCCTGAAGCACCCTGCTGGTCACTCCTTTTTTGGACTGAACTCCTTTTATCATTACCCTGTGTCACCTATCCTCTTATCAATTTTGTATCCAGTTTACCACCTTTGGACCCACTCCTAAGCTACTCGGCTTGCTTGCTAGTCTCCTATGTGAAATGATGTCGAACGCCTTACTGAAATCTACAGTAGGTAGGCCACGTCCACCACTCCACTCTGATATAGTTCATTTGTCACCCAGTCAAATATCAGATTCATTTGACATGACCTACCCCCTGTATAACCATGCTGCCTTGAGTCTTATAACCCACTGGATTCAAGATATTCCACAATCCTTTTTATGTTGGCTCGCGTGTGCGTACCAGCCAACATATTACATTAGTAGCAGATTTGGAGGTGTGGTCACTGTGAGTGAATGCAGGGCATGCATCAGTAGGTGCATCCCTCATTCCCCAATAAGGCAGCTGCAGGTGCTGACATGAGGCATACCTCAAGTGGTGATGAGATCTAAGAAAAGGTCAGCTGCAATCATGCAGCAGCGCAATAACACATCGTCCCGACATGCCTGTCTTGGTGAAACCATTCAATCAACATGGCGGCACTGACTGCCGCTGTGCACAGTGCCCCAACCCACTTCATTTGCTGATGGGGGAGCCCACTCCCCATCTGCATAATGCCCTCCCAGCATTTAAAGTGTATGCCGAGGAGGTGCCCAATCCCCCTCAGCATCATGTGTCCCCCCAACAGTCTTTCTTTGCTGACGGGGGACCCAATCCCCGTCGGCTTCAGTCCCCCCTTCCCCATTTATTTTGCCAACAGGGGAGCCCATTCCCTGTTGGCATAATGTTCCCCCTCCACTTTTGTTTTGTGCTGAGGGGGGTGCCCAATCCCCCTCGGCTAGTCCTCCCCCTTCGGTATGTGCCAATGCGGGTGCCCAATCCCCAGTCGGCTACAGCAGCTCCCCACAAAACACTCAGGTGGCACGCTGGGAGCCCACCCCAGCATGCAAATGCCCTGAAAAACAAAAACTGTCATGTGTTTTTTTTAATCTGAAGGAAGAAAATGGTCCCTCACAGTCTCCTGCCCCCAACCTGCGCCCACCCTCTGTGTGCCCTGCCTCCCACCCCTCCCTCCCCCATACTTACCTCCAGAGCCTGGCATGATGATCTTTGGTGGACCGGGAACATGTCTGCACTCCTCAAAGCCGATCATGAACTGAAGAAATGCCGGTAAGCTGTATAATGGCATATTTTTTCAACTTTGCATATCTCGGCCATTTTGGGAATTTTGTACACCAAATTTTCAACATTGGGTTATTAGGACCCCTCCTCATTAATTTAGTCACTGTCGTGACATTATTCAGTCCCAAAAGGTGATTTCGTGGTCACTGCATGGAATTACCCTTCGGGACTGATTAACGAAACAACAGTGCCACTGTTCATGAGGGGGGCTCTCAAAAAGCCTATGTTGCAAATTTGGTGGAAAAAATCCAAAAATGACTGTTTTACAAGCGTGCCTTGCGCAGTTTCCATGCATGCTCATAACTTCATGAATTTGTAATATTTTAACTGCAGATTTTCAAAATTGGCATTTTCCCACACTTCCTTATGCACAATACAGCTGTCATTTTACATATCTTGGCCGAAATGGGTTTCCGCATGTCCGGCACAGAATATCGCAGTCACTGTGTGAAATCAGTTTTTGGAAATGATGATGACACTGTTCATGAGCAGAGGTCCTAAAATGCTTATGTTGAAAATTTGGTGATAACATATAAAATTACTGTGTTACAAGCATGTATTGCACAGTTTCCACACTTTCCTTGTAACTTTGCAAATTTGCAGTATTTTCATGCCAGATTTTCAACACTGGCATTTTTTCACACCTCCTTATGAACAGTACAGCTGTCATTTTTCACATCCTGGCAAAAATATGTTTTCGCACCTGTGGCGCATAATGGCGTAATTGCTGTGGGAAACCAACTTTTGGGACAAAGTAACAAAATCACAGTGCCACTCTTCATGAGGGGAGGTCCCAAAATGCCTATGTTGAAAATGTAGTTAAAAAAATTCTGAAAGTAATTGGGTTACGGATGCGTGTTGCGCAGTTTCTTTGCATGCTCATGACTTCACCAGTTTTTCATATTTTCACGCCACATTGTCAACATTGCCATTTTTTTACACCTCCTCATGAACAATACAGTTATCATTTTTCACATCCTGCCCAAATTGTGTTTTCATCCCTGTGTTGCCAAATGGCATAGCCGCTGGCATAGCTGCAAAGCCACCTTTCGGCTAACAAACTGATAGTACCGCTCTTCATGAGGTGGGGTCACAAATAGCCTTTGTTGAAAATTTGGAATGAAAATACCAACAAACGTCTATGGTGTTAGGGTTTCCAACTGTAACATCACACCCTGTAGAGACTGACAGGTGTCAAGGGCGTGACTTGGGATCATTGGCTGTAATGCTCATGCCATTCCACCCCCCCCCACCCTGCAGTCAGTGACAGACATCGAGTTCTGTCTTGGAGTGTTAAGCCCTAAAGTTCACCCCATTCTCCTATACTACACCCACCGCAGCATATTTCCTTATGGAATGGCATAAGTATGTGGCCCAAAGACCCCAAAACACACCACGACACTTGTCAGTGTCTACAGAGTAGGGTGAGGTAGAATGGCATGAGCATTATAGCTGATGACCCAAAGACACACCCCAACACCTGTCAGTCTCTGCAGGATGGGGGTTGGGCTGTCTTCAGTTCAATACTTCACTGCCATTCCTATTATGCATCTCTAACTCCTACACTACCAATGCCAATGCCAATGCCAGCGAGACAATATTCGGCATTGACAAATGCTTGTTTTCAGCAGTGATTCCATTAACATTCCCATCACCGTTATCAGGCTGACTATCCTATAATTGCCAGCCTCCTCCTCCTCCCTGCTACCACTTTTGTGTGTAGTGGGACTACATCCACTCTTTCTGTAGTCCCCCTCCCAATTATCAAATGTCTTTTCAACCTTAACCCTCTTCTTGTGGGGTTGTCCTTTATCTCTTTGTTTTCTTCTGGCTCCTTAGGCTGACTCAGTAAAGAAAACATGACCAATATTCACACCAGCAAATCTGCTGGTGACATTTATCAGACAAATATGATGCAACTGGTTGGGCTATGCTAACGTAATGCCTGGGGGTTGGAGGCATTGCTGCCAGTACAGCCCCACTGCCTCCTAACCCTGGTGCCATCTGGGCCCTGGCCACTCCCTACTGCTGGGCTTGAACTGCTGCTGCTGCTGCTAGGCCACCACTGCCTCCTTTAGACTGTCTAGCTCCTGGTCTGAGGAGGAAGGCCCTATGGGCTGTGGCAGATTTAGCTGTATGGTGTCCACCCTCATCTAGGTGTTCATGGCAGTTTGGGAATCCACTATTGGCACCACATCTGGGTCAGCTTTCTTCTGGCCCTCGGTCCTCCTTGTGTTGGAACAAGGTTCAGCTGAAGGGCAGTCACCGTGGGAGCACTACCAAAAACTCTTAACATCATCTATCTGAATTCCTCATCAGACAATACATATATTCCTTTTCTTGTTTTTGAGATTTATTGGCTACCTTGCCAGGGGAGGGGGAGGCTGCTGACATCTTTGCAGGTCATTTCTACTTTCCTGGTACCAGGTTCTCAGTAGGCACCGGAATCCCCTCCAAACAGGCATCTAACCGCACCCAGCCTTCCTTGGTGTACATAGCCCTTAGCTGGTTCTCTAGCACTGTGGCAGCCACAGCCTTGACAGCTGATGTATTTTTCTAGTTGTTTGGCATTGTCATACTACCACAGGCTGAAGCAAGAAAAAAACTACTGGGCTAAAAAGGAAAACAATGTTAATATCATTATGAAAATTATCTTAGCTCCTTTTGACCATCTTTCTTGCTGAACCTGGTCTCCAGGGGAAGGCCTTCTTATGGCAGCCTGGCTTCTAACTAATCCCCTCCCCCCGACCCGGTATCCTGTTTCTCCTGATGTCCTCACCCTCTGTACCTTTATCTTTTGTTTTTGTTTTAACCCCCTTAGTCTGCTTCCACATTTTTTTTAGAGATGAGGCAGTAGGAACCCATCATGTGACCTTGCTCACCCACTGCTATTCCTGCTCCCCCTCACATTGGGATACTGCCCTAGAATTGAGTAAAGTCCATGAGAATTGCCTATTTTGCCCCATCTGCTACTGAGGATTGATACTATGCTTACATAACTGTGGCAGGATCTGTGAGACAACATTGCAGCTGATGCAAGGGATAATATGCTACAGTTTCTGTAACCTATCACCAAGGGAGTATACTAGAAATAAGCAAAAGAGGGAGTTAGCAGTCAGGGTGAGATCTTTACTTTTTTATATTAATTATTTATTTATCATATCTGTATTGATAATAGAAGTAGCTGTGCCATGAGCTAGCTGTAGAGTCTAGCCTCACCAGGGTCCGACCTCATAGGCAACAGACGTTATTTTAATGAAAGTTGCCTCCAGGGCAGCCCTGTCTCAGAGGCAGCACTGCACTGTTGCACTTATTCTTTCTTCCAGTCCCTTTTCCCACATGGTATATTTATTACTAACTCCATGCCACCATGGAGCACTATTCTAATGAAATTCTGATAAAAGAAGTCTGAGAGGATCTTGTCTGGAATCAAATTGCAGTCTCTTGTTTATCAGGCTTTAGACCTTTCCACTACACCAAAGCTGGCACAGCAGTGAGGCTCAGCTCTTTAGTTGTAAAGGTTAAGGCCCTGCCCAGGAGGCAGCTCTGTCCCTAATGTCTGCCTCCAAGGCAGCACTGCCTTGGAGGCAAGCTGCCCTGGATGCAGCATTCAATGAAATAATCTATTCCTGAGGGGCCTGGCTTGGTGCCATTGAAGATGGCCGCTTAGTGCAAGAGCTCTTCTCTACCCTGACAGAAATCCTGTGGCATCCACTCTCCTGATAGCCCCTTCTACTCCTCTTACCTCACTTCAGGTCGGTTTCATCATGTAGTAGCTGTGAAGCATGGCAATGTTTGAGTTATAAGGTCTGCCAGCAGTGAAATATTTAATTGTAAACTACAGGCCTCAGTGTAGGACATAAAACTTCGCAGCAAGATGGCTTTGACTCTCATCTCGCAGCTTGCTGAAGGACTCACTTGAGTGGAGACTATGTTCTTCAGGCTATTAATAGAACTGGGCAAAATTAGAGCAGCTTGCACCCAAACGACAACAGATGTGTTCACTCTCAGAGAGAGAGTCACCTGCATGGAATCTAACTTGCACAAAATGGAGGATAATGTGGATGAAAAATGGTGTGCCAGCTCAGGGAACAAGACTGCCTGATTCACCTTCTCAGGCACCATGTGGAGGACTTAGAATACCGGGGCCAATGAAACACACTTCATTTCATCAGCTTCCCTAATGGGTGTGTAGGCTTCCTTAATGGGTGCATAGGCCAGGACTGTTACCAATTTCATCGAAATGTCAAGGATCCAGCGACTATGGAGTGGAGTATGCATATTTCTCCTTCACACCTTGACCCACGTCAGGGGACTACCCATATCCAATATTAGCCTGCTTCTTATGTTATCCCTGCAAAGGAGTAATCCTACAGATGGCTAGAGAATGCAGTCTCCTGATATGGCAGGGGTACGACATTCAAATCTTCCAGAACTTATCCCAAGAGCTTTTGAGGAAGAGAAGGGCCCACATGGACGTCTGAGAAAGACTTTACCAGCTGGGGATCAACAATAGCCTCAGGTATCCAGGACCTTCTGGATCATGATCACCAGGGTGCCGAGGTACTTTGTCATGTGTGACAATGAAGATGTTTGTATTACAGCATTGGCCTCACTGTTACCCACAGTGCCCTGCACCTACTCCTGTGGACACCACCAAATGACCCTGACCTTACAACCTGTAGTCAGTTGAGGGCACCACCACCAGTGGATGATAGTTGGAGACTGTCAGCCACAGCCACAGGCAGAAGAAGAAGCAAAGGAACAATGTAAACCCTGCATCAAAAGACAGAAAGTGCCGGCTTCTTCAACTGCTCATCAATGTAGCAGGAGCTGCAATCAAGGCTCATAGCTTTCTTCAGAAGATTCTCCCCTTATAACTGAAGTGAACAAATATGCAGCCATCAGAAATTCCTCTCCCAGCAGGATTGTTGACTTTCCCAACCCTGTCACCTGCAACTGCATTCCCACCTAAAAATGTTGTACCACAACCCTTCTGACCAGCAACTCCTCAGGCCCTGAGGAGCTGCCACTGACTACAAATTTGTCGTTTGTCACTGGCTGAAACACATCTGAAGGCTACGGCTTTCAATGTATGTATATCTGTGTCTGGACTTTAGTTGGGGCTGCATTTCCCCTTTTGGCTTCTGTCTGTAATCCATGTTGCTGTGTTTTCTTTAAACTTGTACCTCTTTCCCGCTCCCCCCCAAAACCTGTCCCCCTCTATCTTTTCCCCCAACTGTTAGCCATACTGTTGCAACATTTTCAGTTATATGTGGTTATCATTCCATGTTGTATCGCATTACTTGATATTCCTTGTAGTATTTTTAGGTGATCGCTGTTTTTCAGCTGATTGCTCACCAGCTTAGTATCAGTCACTGATATATATATATAGTGACTTGCAAAAGTATTCAACCCCCTTGAAAGTTATCAGATTTGTCTGGATTACAAATGAGACTTACATATATTATTCCAGTCAGTATTTTTATTGCAAACTCATATACACTAACAGTATATTTTCAAAGCCAAAATTAATTATCCGTCA
The DNA here is from genome assembly GCA_016271365.2 of Neoceratodus forsteri. Lineage (NCBI taxonomy): Eukaryota > Metazoa > Chordata > Ceratodontiformes > Ceratodontidae > Neoceratodus > Neoceratodus forsteri. Next base: position 913,703,719 of record CM057454.1, on the reverse strand, counting down.
GCAGATCTTTTAAAGAAAATTAAAAACTGGAAAATGCTGCTTTGAAGTATTCAACCCCTACACATTAGTATTTGGTGAACCACCTTTTGCTGCAATAACAGCTTTAAGTCTTTTAGAGGTAAGTATCTACCAGCCTTGCACACTGTTTAGGAGTGATTCTTGCCCATTCTTCTTGGCAGATTTGTTCCAGGTTGTTCAGGTTGGTTGGGTAATGCTTGTGGACACTAAGTTTCAAACAGTGCCACAGATTCTCGATGGGATTGAGATCTGGACTTTGACTGGCCACTGTAGGACATTCACCTTTTGTTGTTTAACCACTCCTGTGTTGCTTTGGCCTTGTGCTTGGGATCATTGTCCTGCTGAAGGTGAAGTTTCCCAAGCTTCAGTTTTTAGCAGACTGAAGCAGGTTCTCCTGCAGTATCTCCCTGTATTTTGCTCCATCCATTCTTCCTTCAATTTTAACAAGATGCCCAGTCCCTGCTGATGAAAAGCATCCCACAACATGATGCTGCCACCACCATACTTCACTGTAGGGATGGTGTTTCTCGAGGCATGGGCAGTGTTAGGTTTGCCACACATGGCGCTTTGAATTTTGGCCAAAATCTCTATCTTGGTCTCATCAGACCACAAAACCTTGTGCCACATCTTAGCTGGGTCACTCTCATGCTTTCTGGCAAACTCCAGACGTGCTTTGATATGGTTCTTTTTGAGTGATGGCTTCTTTCTAGCTACCCTCCCATACAGGCCAGTATTATGCAGAGCTCTTGATATGGTTGACTGGTACACCTTCACTCCACTCTCAGCCACTGAACTCTGTAGCTCCTTCAAAGTGATTCTTGGCCTCTCTGTGGCTTTCCTCACTAGTCTCCTCCTCATTTGGATGCTGAGTTTTGAGGGACGGCCTTGTCTAGGTAGTGCCTGGGTGGTGTGATGCAGCTTCCACTTCTTCACTATTGATCCAACAATGCACACTGGGATATCCAAACACTTGGATATTATTTTGTACCCTTTTCCTAATTTATGCATGTCTATTACTTTATCTCTAACTTCCTTAGAATGCTCTTTAGTCTTCATTTTCACACCCTTCCTTCAGATTCACAGTCTGACGGTCCATTAAACTGGGGGGGTTATCCAGAAAATGTGAGCTACTTTAATGTTTCAAGAGGTGAGGCCAATTGTAAGCCAATTGTGTCCTCGTTAGGGCAATATTTTTCATCTGTGTAAACTTGGAGCTTCCAGAGCATAGGGATTGAATACTTATGCAAACAGCATATTTCAGTTATTTATTTTTCTTAAAAATATTTTCTAACATAAAACCAATGTCACTTTAAAATAATTATTTTGAGGGTCAGTCTGTTTAAATAAAATATTACACAGAACAAAATCTCAATGTATCATTTGTCATTCAGACAAATCTGACAACTTTCAAGGGGGTTGAATACTTTAGCAAGTATATCCATTCATTCAACAGTGACTCAGGGGACAGAATTTTTTTTTTCTCATACCAGTTTTTGTTCTCATGCTTGTGTGTTTTTTCAGTTCTGTGGCATTTGGTATAATTTACATGTTGACTTTCGTCGCTGAATGTTCCCTCTATTGTAACTCTATCTAGGTGATCATTATTTATTGACTGATCCTGTATTTCAGCATGACATTATTATACTCATTTTGAGTACTGGGTATATTGTTTTGCACAGATTATTTCCACTGCACAGTAATTGTAAACATACTTTTATGAATTTGCATGCTGTTGTTTTATGTTGTATCTGGGTTTTGGGTGAACTGTCACTTTAAAGGGATTTCCTGCATGAAAGTGGAGTATGTGTACGTGACTATGCCCACTGATGAAGAGGCAGAGCAGCCTTGAAGCACCAAGGAAGTGTATGCTGCTGGCAGTTTTGGACAAATGTTTTGCATCCAGTCTCCAGAGTGTAATGTAATTTTTTGTCTTTCGTGATAGTTTCTTCAACTGCCTGTCACTGAAGCAGGGACTGCAGTCAGGACGCATGGCTTTCTTCAGAAGATTCTCCCCTTACACGAACACACAAACATACAAAAAGAGCCAGCAGAAGAAGACTACCCAGTTTTTAACATCTCATCGGTAAGTGATGCAGGGTCTGGCCTTACAATTCACGCCAGTGACCTTGACCCCCAACTGTCCCTTTCTCTCCCCCTTCTCCACTTTCTTGGTCCCAAGGGTTCCCTTAGAACTTGTCCCAGGTTCTCTTGAATGCTGCCACTGTCCATGCTGATACCATCTCCTCTGGCAGCTCATTCCAGGTGGACACCACCCTCTCTGTATAGAAATGATTCATTACATCCTCTCGGAGGACCTGCTATTTCCATGAGGGGAACTCACAATTTTGTAACACTATGTAACCTAAGTAACATACAAACTACTACATTATGTAACCTAAGTGTATCTATGTTAAATGTTCCTTTTACTGCACCTGTAATGTTTTCCTCTGTTTTAATCTGCACTGTAATAACTGTCTTGATGTCTGCCCCCCTGTGACGAGGTGCCTTTGTAAATGAGTCTCTGATTCAAAGGTCGTAAACTTGATTTGTAATGAATAAATGAATCAATAAATGAATCTCCTTCCCATTAATTTTAGGCTGCACCCCCAGTGGTGTTGTTGTCACTCATTTTACTCTTCACTCTGTTAATTCCCTTCATGTACTTGAAGGTCTCTATCATATCACCCCTCTGCCTCCTCTCTTCCAGGGAGTACATCCCCAGGGATCCCAGCATCTCCTCATAGGCCTATTCTGTAACCCCTCAATCATCCTGGTTGCTCTCTTCTGGACCCCCTCCAGCATGCTGATGTCCTTCTGAAGGTAAGGATTGCCAGTACCTCAACCTATATTCTAAATGTGGTCTCACCAATGACCTGTACAATGGTAAAATAACCTCGCTCCACCTACTACCAAGTTCCCTTGCAGTACACCCCAGCATCCTGTTAGCCTTCACCACCACCTTTTTACACTGAGAGGTGTGTTTCAGGTCATTCATAGTCACTACTCCATTTCCTCTTCTGAAGCAGTTACATGAGCCCCTCCTATGTAATACTCTGTCCTAGGGTTCTTGGCCCCTACATGCATCACTTTGCACTTTTTGGTCTTGACATTAAGTTGTCATATTCCTGTCCATCTCTCTAGTCTGGTGAGGTCCTCCCTCAGGTACTGTATCCCCTCCTTGGTGTCCATTCTCCCACAGAGTTTAGTGTCATCTGCAAACAGGCACTGCAGCTCTTTATCTGGGTGATTTTTCATCCACCCACCCAGCCCCCTATTACATACACTTTCTTTCTCCCAGTAACCTGCCCCTTCTTCTCTCAAGTTTCACTCTTTCTCTGTCTCTCTCTCTCTCTCTCTCTCTCTCTTTCAGAGGGGTAGGGAATCTCATTCCTGAGGCATTTATTTTTTTTTACTGTGAGATTGTGGTAGTTTGCCCACCTATCCAAAAGCAGGCTTTGGCATTTCTTCCCCCCCCCCCAAGGTCTACTGCAGTAGCACCTCTCTCTCTATTCTATTTTTCTGAATATATATTTTTCTACTATTATGAGTAGGCCACCCATTATAGTATCTTAACCTCGCTTGGCTGTTCCCTCTATATATTCTTGTTTATCCCTGCCTTAAGCCTGCAAATTAAAAACTAGGGAACCGGTAAGAAAGAGTTGGTTATTGAATATTCTCTTTGGAAAGCACGAGTTTCAGTTAGGAAAACAGAATGCAACATTTTTCTTTATGTATTATGCTCTGATGTGCATTTGCGATACAGTCCGCCCCTGTTGGGATTCTGTAAAGCCAGGGACATCCTTTCCCTGCAAGAAGCTGTGTTTCACTTCATTGTAAGTGAAAAACAACTACCGCTTGTAGCAGAGGTTAAAGGAGCCGAATAGGATCTCGGAGAAGTGAGATCTGCCATGGGAGAGAAGCCCATAACATAAAAATGCTTCCCTCATGGTAAAAAAGTGAAAGACTGTGTTTAAATAGTATGAGAGATTACTCACGGTGCCTCAGAGTCCTTAAAGTGCAAGGCTGTCACTTTCCTGGATGTGTGCTGTAAGGAACAGTCTATCGTGGGTAAATAAATAAAACCCCTTATTAAATGGATAACAAGAAAAATGGCAGAACTAATATGTTTTACTGATGGCTTACCTTTTCAGCCGCCGGTTTTAGAAGCTGTTGAAAGAGGGTTAGAGGTATTACTCTAGCATGTGTGCATAGAAGAAACATTTACCAGATGAAACAAATACAGTTTGCTTTCTGTTTGAAGAAATAAAAGTGAGCTCCTACCTGAGTGCTGGGAGTCTGAAAAATGAGCCCTTAGGAGCCAGCAGCCCCATGATGAGGCTGTTATATAAGAAATTACAGCTGTCACTCCATTTGAGTTGGGGGAGGAGCTACACAAATTGCAGGCAATTAGTAGGTAGTTGTTTATATCTTGTCCTATACTACCAAAAGGAGGACAAAGAGTGGTTATAATGAACCACAGTATTAATATCTGAGCGAATGGTCCAGCTGATCCTTCAACCTGTATGTATTAGGGCACAAATGATGGTAATTCAGATTAGGGACAGATCAGCTGACCTGATGATACTCTAGGGAAGAGTATAAAAGCTGCCCTAATACTCAGAAAGGGCATATCAACCTTGGAATGAGAAGGGAGAGGTTGTCTCATAGCACAGAAGATTGTAGTAAATTGTGTTAAAAGAAATGTATCTACTCTGTGGCAGAACTACCGAGACTGGGTAGTTCCGGAGCTCAAGTAAGAGCTATTTTCTTTTGCAATTTTCTTATAATTTATTGTCTGAAGTTTAAGACTCATTTTCGTTTATGGTTGTTGTTTCTTTTTGTATAGAAACATAGAAGCATAGAATTTGATGGCAGATAAGGACCACTTGGCCTACCCTGTCTGCCCATTTCCCTACCTGATGTATAAGCTGCAGATTCTAGTTAATCAACAGCTTACTTCCTCCTATCCCCCACTAGAATTGCCTTATGCCTGTCCCATGCATTCTTGAATTCTTCCACTGTTCCTGACTCCACAACCTCCTCAGGAAGGCTGTTCCATGCATCCACAACTCTCTCTGTGAAAAAATACATTCTAACATTACCTCTGAGCCATCCCTCCTCTATCTTCAAATTGTGCCCCCTTGTTCTTGCACATCTCTTCTTCTGAAAGATACTACCCTCTTGTACCTTGTTAATTCCCTTGAGATACTTGAAAGTTTCTATCATGTTCCCCTCTCCCTCCTTTCCTCAAGGCTAGACATATTAAGCTGCTTTAGTCTCTCCTCGTATGTCTTCTGGTGCAGACCTTGCACCATTTTCGTTGCCCTCCTCTGAACAGCCTCCACTCTGTCTATGTCTTTGTGAGATGGGGTCTCCAGAATTGCACACAGTACTCCAGATGGGGTCTCACTAACTGTCTGTAGAGAGGGATAACAACTTCCTGTTTTCTACTGTTGTTGCCTCTCCCTGTACATCCCAGTATTCCCCCAGCCCTCCTTACTGCCTTCTCACATTGCTTGCCCACCTTTAGGTCATCTGATATAATTTCTCTTAGGTCCCTTTTGATTTTTATTGTTGTTATTAACTCACCCCCCATTGTGTACTTTTCCCCTGGGTTTTTGTTTCCCAGATGCATTTCCTTGCACTTCTTTGCATTGAATCTGAGCTGCCATGTATTTGACCATTCCTCCAACCTTGCCAAGTCCCTTTTCATTCTTTCCACTCCACCTTGTGTATCAGCCCTGTTGCAGATCTTTGTGTCATCTGCAAAGAGGCATACATTTTCTTCCAGGTGCTCTCCAATGTCACTTATAAAGATATTAAAGAGGACCGGTCCAAGTACAGAACCCTGTGGTACCCTGCTAGTTACCCTCCTTTCTTCACTGTGGACTCCATTTACTATTACCTTTTGCGTCCTGTTGTCCAGCCAGTTTTTTATTCAAGCTACCACCTTGGGACCCACTCCAAGGCTGGCTAACTTGTATATTAATTTTTTGTGTGAGACTGTGTCAAATGCCTTGCTAAAATCTAGGTATACCATATCCACAGCCCCTCCCTGGTCTACTACTTTGGTCAACCAGTCAAAGAACTCTATTAGGTTCATCTGACACGACCTTCCTGCTGTGAAACCATGCTGCCTTGGGTCCTGTGCCCCTCTGGCCTCTAGGTACTCAACAATTCTTTCCTTCAGAAGTGATTCCATCATTTGCCCTACCACTGAAGTCAAACTAACTGGTCTGTAGTTTCCTGCCTCTGCCCTGCTTGCACTTTTGTGAAGTGGAATCACATTTGCCCTTCTCCAGTCCTCAGGTACCACTCCATCCTCCCATGATTTGTTAAAGAGAGTAGTCAGTGGTGTTACTAGTTCTACCCTCGGTTCTTTTAGTATTCTTGGGTGAATCCCATCAGGCCCCATTGCTTTGTCTACCCTCAGTTTCAAGAGTTCTTTCAAAACCCTTTCTTCTGTGAATGGACTGGTATCGACCCCCCATTCAGAGTTTCTCCCTTGTTTGGTTTAGGCACCTCCCCCTCCTCATCTGTAGTGAATACTGAGCAGAAATATTCGTTCAGTATCCCTGCTTTTTCACCGTCACCCTCTGCCCACATTCCCTTCCCTTTATTAAGTCTCTGTATCCCTCCCTTGGTCTTTCTTCACTCCCTAATGTACCTATAAAAGGTTTTATCCTCCTTCTTAACAGAGTTGGCTATCTTTTCCTCAGTTTGTGCCTTTGCTATTCTGACTGCCTTCCCTGCCTCCTTCTGCTTTAACTGATAAAGTTCTCTGTCCTGCTCCTTCTGTATTTCCTTATATTTCCTGAATGCCATCCTTTTCTCCTTAACCATCCCTGCCACCTCTTTTGAGAACCATAGTGTTTTTTTCCTTCATTTTGTTTTATTGATTTGCTTCGCACAAAGGCTTGTTGCCTCTGCGATGGCTGTTTTGATTATGCCCCATTGTTCCTCCACCCCTCCTTCTTGCCCATTTGCTAGTGATTTTCTAAGGCACTCTCTCATTTTCCCAAAGTCAGCCTTCCTAAGTCCAGTACTCTTGTTTTTGTATGGCTTGACTCCATGGCTGTGTTTATTGTGAACCACACTGTTTGGTGGTCACTTGTTCCCAGATGACTACCCACTTCTAAATCTGAGATCCTTTCTCCTTCCCCATTTAAGAGTACCAGGTCTAAGATTGCTCCCTCCCAAGTGGGTTCCAACACTAGCTGTCTGAGGCATGCCCCCTGTAGGACATCAAGAAGGACCCTGCTCTTGGATGTGCCTGCAGCTAAGGTAACTCCAGTTAACATCTGGCATATTCAGGTCCCACATCAACAATATCTCCCCTTTTTCTGCCATTTTAAGGATGCCTTCTATCATTTCCTTGTCCATTTCCTCCCCCTGAAATGGGAGTCTGTACACAACCCCCATGCGGATTGTGGTGCCATTTCCTGTCTCCAGGGTGACCCATAGTGACTCATCAACTTCCTGTTTACTCTTTAGTTCTGTTGCTTTAATCCCTTCCCTATATAGAGAGCTATTCCTCCTCCTTTTTTACCCACTCTGTCCTTCCTGTAGACTGTGTATCCTGGTATGTTGACTTCCCTCTCATGATTCTTTGTGTACCATGTTTCAGTGACTGCCACAATATCCAGGCATCCCTCTTCCATTAAGGCCACTAGTTCAGGGAGCTTGTTGCACACACTACGGGCATTAGTACTCATCAATTTCCATTTATTTTTTATGGCCTTACCCTTTTTAGCCCCATCCCTGTCCTTAACACCTTTTTCTGCATTTATCCCTGTCCTGCTCCCTACTGAATTCTCTGCCTTGGTGTTTACCTCTCTAACTACTGCACTTTGTGGGGAGAGGCTGGGATTTCCCTGCTTCTTTTCAGTACCTTCCCTCTTGGCTAGTTTAAATGCTTGCCAATGAAGCATTTAAACCTGTCACCTAGGATCATGGATCCCACCCTGGACAGATGCAGACCATCACACCAGTATAAGCCTGCATCCCTCCAGGTGGCTCCCCAGACCCCAATGAAGCCAAAACCCTGAGCTCCACACCAGTTTTTTAACCATTCATTGAATCCCATGGTGCAGAATACCCTAGCATCATCCTTGCCATAGACAGGCAGCCCCTCCGAGAAGGTTACCATACATGCTACTTGTCTAAGGCCCCTCCCCAACTCCTCAAACTCCTCTTGCACTGCTCTGATCCCATTTACAGCCAGGTCATTTATCCCTAGGTGGACAATGACATCCAGCTCCCTCCCTCGTGCCGCTGCTCCCACAATCCTGAGGATTCACTTCCTGTCCCTCCATGCTGTGGCACCAGGAAGGTACCTTACCTCCCTATCCCCTTCCTCCCACACGTCTACCCCCCAATGATTGAGTCCCCCACCAGAAGTTGTTTCCTTCCCCTGTGGGGTCTCATGCCACCCTCCTGTGGGTTCTCCTTTGTGGAGGTTCCCAGTATCCTCCTTGGTCTCCACTGCAGGTGCCTCCATAGAGGAACCACTCTTTGCTAGAACAGCATATGAATTGTGGAGATCTACAACTGGAGGGATGCACCTCTGTCCCACCACCCTCTCCTTCCCTGAGACCACATTGGCCTAACCGCTCCTCTTTCTTGGCAACCTCTGAGGTAACGGTGATGGCCCTCGTGGTCCCTGGGTGGGGGAAGAGGTTTCATGAATCCTAGCCAGGTCAGCCTGGAGACGGGAAACCTCCTCCCTCAGACCAAAGTGGTGTCTGCAAACAGGGCAGCATCGCAGCTTCCAGAATGTCTCCCGGAACACTGTTGCTCCACAGCCATTGCACTTCACCACTCCTATCTTGACTTATTTCGTGTCCCCTCTCCTGTTGCTTTGTATACTTATTGTCTCCTCCTTCTATGTATTTTTACACTTACTTTCCTACTGCCTATGTGCCCTTACAACTCTCACCCGTCCTGTTCTGGGACAGGAACTTCCTGTAGTCTTCAATAGTCTCCTTGCTCCATGCTTGGATTCAGACCTCCAGCAGCCGGGGAGGGGGGGGGATAAAGAGTTTTTTTCTTAGGTTCCTTCAAGGTTGCTGAAACTAATGTGTCTCAGTGATCCTTCCCTTTCTACTGCCAAACAGGAAGTTACTGTTGTTAGTCAAATTCAGTATCTGTAAAACTAGAACTGGCTTTGGGTGGGAAGGAGGGAAATTAGTAAAAAATCTGTAGTTCTGGACTTCTGTTTCTTACTCTGCAACCAGTTCTCTTCTGCCAGAAACAGCCAGAAGCTGTAATTGGAGACAGCTGCTTTTGTACACCTAAGCTGCTAAGCCACACCCCCAATTAGATTCGCTCTCTGCTGTCAGTAAATTAAGCTGATACTGCCCCCTTCCTCAGAAAAAACACTTTTTTTACTTAAATGAGACCCCCTTCTTCTAATAAAGTATCTGTTTGCTTAATCCAAACAGGTATTACTCCTGCTGAGACAGAAGTGATTAATTAGTAAAACATCTGCAGTTCTGGACTTCTGTTTCTTGCTCTGCAACCAGTTCTTTTCTGCCAGAAACAGCCAACATACAACACTAAACACCCAAAATACAGAACAAATTGAGACAGCCCATAACCAGAAAGAACAGGAATTGCTTTTACTTAAAGAGAAATGTGATAAAGAAAAAAGAGGTGCAGTTACAGAGGCAGAAACACTTTTGGAAGCAGAAAGAGAGAGAGAGAGAGAGGGGAAAATGAGGAATTACAAGGTCAGCAGCAAATGTTGCAGCAACTGTGCATGGAAAGAAAATTGTTTTTTCTTAGGAAAAATGATGAGCAGTTGAAGCAAATTGTGAGAATGCATAGATAAATTATGGATTATGACACTAAGGTTAGACGGTTGGAACAGAATATCAGGCAAATTAACCCCCACCCCCAAGAGTCTCACCAGTGACGTCATGACCCATGGTTACTACAGAACCTAATTTTGTATCTGAATACTCCCTGTGAGTTAAAAAGATTAGGAATGCAGTGCACAAAATAGGATCTGCAATGAAAAAGTTTGACCCTCAGGACAGAGACAGTAATCTTGACTCATATTTCATTGTGCTGCAGTCAAATTTACAGGATTTAGGGGGCTTCATAGCTGATCAAGGCAAAATCATGTTATTAAAATCATCATGCATAGAGCAGGTAGTCCAGTGGGTACTGGAATGCGTTGATACAACAGGACAGAAAAAATCTGAAATGCTTTGCCAAGCTATGCAAAAAGAATTTAGGAAGTATAAAGACTGTGTCAATTCAACTAAAGCAGCTCTGAATATGGTACAGAAACCAAACCAAAGTGTTAAAAACTATTACAGGTTGATAAGGAAAACTTATTTTCCAGGAAAACCAGAGAATGTGAAGATCTTTTTTTAAGACAGCAGTTTTCCAGTGTTTACTGCATGAAATTTGCCACCACATGGTGGTCGGTTATAACTCCCTGGTCATACCCATATAGGTAGTTTTAGACAAAGCTGAAGCCTTGTGAAAATCCATACAGAGGGAAACAACACATCTTCCTCAGGAGTGGACCCTGAGGTTTATGTGGTTACCCATAAGGGGTATAAGTGATGATAGCCTAGCCCCTATAGGACTTCCTCACATGGGAAGGGCCAGAGGTAGGCCTAGTCTGTTCCTCACCCAGATCACCTCTCTACTAATAGAAGGAAATGACTAGACCAGTCCACACAGATAGGAGAAGGTGCCTTAAACCCAACCATACCTGGGTGTTTTGATTTTAGAAAAACCCACAACCAAAACAAAAATCTCAAATATTTTGGCACCCTGGGTAAGTTGACAAAGAAAGACCCAGATAAAAGAATGCATAGTGATGTGGTTCTCCAAGATACCTCTACAATGTCAGCCCTGGTGAATACTGGCCCTGACATTTCTCTGATTTCAAACAGTGACCTTAAAGAAGCTAAACAAAAAGATTCAGAATACCCATCAGAAGGTTGACGTGGTACTCCATAAAATAGCTTTGTCCAGTTGTAATGAATCAATGTTTAAGTCAGTTGGTTATTGCAACCTGTTTTTGCCAAGAATCAGATTTCACATCTGGTTCATGCATTTGAAAACAGTAAAAAACCAAAACTCCTTCTAGTTGGTGTTGATATCTTAGACAGATTCAAAGCTTGCCCTAACTTTCAAACCCCAACCTTGTGGTTAGGAATAAGACACCCTTTACCCTATTCTGGAAATGAGTTGGGTTACTAGAGCATGGGGCCCATGGGTCCTATAAAGCAGGCATTCCCCAAGAATAGTTGAACTCCCCTAGCTTCCCACTGGTGAGGTGCCACTTAGAGGTCAGCCTAAGAAGGAGGGTTTGAGCACTTCTCCATCCACAGATGGGATCCCGCATAGAAATACTTTAAATTTACAGGCTAGTGCCATGGACAAGGTTCCCAAGGATGTGAAGGTTTAACCCTCCCCAGGAGGGAAGTTGCAAAATAAAAGGGATACAAGTCAGCTTCCTGGAAAAAAATAGGGAATAATTCAAGAAAGAGTGCCAGTAAAAGGAAATCTAGGTCAAAAACCTATTCCCTTATTGACACCTAACCAACCAAGACAAGGGTCAACCTTGTAGGTTCTGCTATTCAATGACTTTGCAGATTGGTGGTAAATAAAGATGGGTTGAAATATATCACTGCACGTGTACAGAGCAATACATTTCCAGAAGAACGTCTGCTGATAGGTTATGAAAAAGCTTTAGTAAGTGCACAATTGTACCAGTAGTTTAAAAGTCAAACCATAAACATAGCAATAACTACAAAAAGCATACTCCTCAAGGAGGTGCCTGGAGCAAAGGTACCCCTGGAAGCAAGCGGTATTGCAGCTCTGGGGTTTGTTGTTGGCAGCAAAATGATGCTTTACTATGCATACATTGTTGAGGGACTGATGGACCCTCTCTGTCTTGGTGCTGACATCAAGGTCAGGGTCAATGCCTGCATGAACATGCACATAACAGGTCTGTACACAGACCTGAATGGTGATTCTCCTCCTCTGCCTTGTGGTTGGAAACAGATGAGGGCAGAACAGACATAACCCAAGATATGACAGAGAAAGGGAGTATATTTCTTATGGTGTACCCAAGCGTCTCTTCCAAGACATTCGTTTCTGTGTTTCAGAGTACTAACAGGGCCAGCAGTCCTTTCGGTGGTACGAGCACAAGGAAACATAGTTTATTAAAGAATGCGTGTATCTTTTTCACCTAAATGTAGAGAGCTGAGGAGAGGGTGAGTAGTGGGTTGACACAAGCAACTGAGTTAGAAGCACCTCTGCTGTTTGGTTCCTAGGCACCGCTAAACCATTACCATACAATGACGCAAGCACTGGGAAGGGGCATGGAGGAGTGCAGTGATGTCATTATGCACTCCACCCACGACATGGCTTGTCTTGCCCAGCTCTACTATAAAAGTTGTGAGCTAGAGGCATTCAGCCTGCTAGTGTAACTGAGGAGTGAAGATGCTGTGAAAACCTTCTTAACTTGAGTAATTAAAATATTCTTCTGGGCATCTTTGTTTACTTATGCACAAAACACATTATTTTAAACAAACAAGACTCTGATATTTTGAATGTTTGTCTTGATCTGCAGATAGAGATTAAGCTAAGTACCATTCTGAACTGTAAGTTCTTAACATGACATATCTATTTATACAATAGGACTGAGCAAATAACTCATTGCATAAAAACATGTATTCTCACTGCAGTGGAATAAATCTATTTGTACCACTGTGTGATATCATCAAACCAAAAACAGCAAAAACAGTCCTATTATATAAATCTAGATGTATATAATGATGGTTAGAATGCACTATTTATGTGAGAATGAGTGGAGTGACCATGGCTACCATTACTTGTGGCTCTGCTATGCTATGCCACTCATGAGGATATCTGAGGCCCCTCTCCACTCATTCACATATATAATGTATTTCACCACCGGCCATAATGTATTCCCTATAACTTTGACTAAAATATTGAAACTAAGAGCTGTAGACCCTTGATGTTAGAAAAACTCTTTTTATGATTTCTGATTTAAACATACTTTAATTTTTTGTTTATTTTTTGAACACATTTAAAAAAATTTACTGGATTTGATAACACAAGGTGACTCAGGATTTCTCAAAAGTGAGAAATGTAAGCTGGTTTGCTACCTTTGTTAAGATCTATGAATACCACAATAATTTGGTTTAGTACACGTGTATATTGGAGTGGATTGGATGTTCATGCCAGGAATGTTTTAACACATTGAGCACATTTAGGTGTGTTTTAACAAAGTTTACATAACAACATGGGTATAAGAGAACTGGGTTCTACATGTGTAAGCATGGCAGACATTTATAGTGATGTATGCACTTGCTTAAGTGATTTTACTGTCGCCAATATTATTTGACAATTTGCCAGCGAGTGCGATTTAACAGCATGTGAATGTTTTTCGAAAAGCACTGACATTTTCTTTTAGGACTGTGAGTGTAAACTACGTACTTTGGGACTGAACTACACTGAACTGAAATTTAAGCAATTCTAACATAACAAAGTAAGCACCAATTTCTGTTCATTAAGCCTGTGACAGGCAATTTCTTTCAGCAATAATTGTTTTTTAAATATTATTTGTTGTAATCATTTTTGCTTGAATATGCATGGGGATCATACACTGAATTGGTCAGTGTGCTACTACAAATTATCAGTGAAGTAATCATACATATATATATATATATATTAACTAGGTGTGGCAGGTCTCCTTGACAAAGCCCTACAAACAGGGTGAAAAGCTGCACTGTATTCAGACATGGCCTAAACTTGTTGGACAACAATAAAACCACATGGACTTTATGAGAAGAGCTTTTTTGGGGAGTTTTGGCTGATTCATTTCACTTTTCTGCATTACCCAAGGTGTGCCAGGTGGTTAGAGACTATGCTGTTAAAATCCCAGGTAAAGATGTAAATTTTCCCCTAAGGATTCTTGTGAAAAGAGGGCATGTTCTGCATGGATCCATGGTCTTTTTTCATCCCACTAGGTTCTTTCTTAAGTTGGAATTGATCCTTAGTCATGGAAATGAGTATCATCCACTAATGTTTAAAGGAACAACCTCTTCTATCCTGGGTGAAAACCCTAGCACAGGGCTCATTAACCTGAAGGATAGCATACATTTAGGAATAGTGGTAGATACCATTTTTTCTTGGTTTGCCCCTACCATTTCAGTGGTGGGTCCACTCTCTGAGAACCTTAAAAAGGTGGCAAGGTAACCAGAGCTGTTCATTGCTTTACCAAGCTACATGATTTTGATTCAGTCTGAGTCCAATTTGGCTGATGACTATGATGGTCAGCTGGAATGCAAACACAATAGCTTCTCTCAAAATCCACCACAGGTTTTTGGGGTCTTTCCAATGGACCAAAGAGGTGTGTCAGATACCATAGAGGAAAGGGTGGAAATAGGCAGGCCAGATCCCTATTCTGGGTTTCAGACTCAGGTATAATTACAGATCATAGTACTCCAAGCTGCAGAGCAGGGAGAACTGTTTGAGAGTTTTAGATGACATGCCAATATGTTTTAGAAAGACGTCCTGGACTGGGGTGAATCAGGAATTAATGAGGTGAAGGTTAAAACCTATCCTGATTCAAAGCTGGTCTACATGCACCAGTACCATATTCCCTCAGTTGCTCATGAGTCACTACAAGAAATGCTGGCTCTGTCATGGAGAGTGGAATAATCAGAGTGTGTAACTCCATGTACAGCTCTCTGACTTGGATTGTGCTTAAACTTACAGGTGCATGGAGGTTTACCATAGACTATAGGCAGTTGAACAAACATTTTCCTCCATCCAGATGGTCCATGGCCTGCAATGATCAGAGTCTGGCCAAGCTGGCAGGAGCTAAATACTTTACATCTGTTGATTTTTCAAATGGCTTCTGGATAGTGCTGTGAGGAATGCGAAATTCTGCTGGCAGAATTAGCGCAGAATGGCCATTCCACCAGCTGAAATTCCACTGCAATTTCACTGGTTCTTAAGCAGAATTTCTCCTACTGTGATCCAGAAAAGAAATTTTTCTGCAGAAAATCATTCTGCAACTGTTTTCTACCACGGAATTTCACCATTCAGTTTGTGGTGAAATTCAGCAGAATTTCAGTGGAATTTTGAAAATTCTGCAGAATTTCATACCCCCCGGAATTTGAAAATTATCCATAGCACTACTTCTGGACTATGAAGTTAGCTTCCAGCGATCAGCACAAGATGGCCTTCTCCTTTGGGAGGTGCCAATATTCCTGTAATAGGTGCCCATTTGGCTACATTAATTCACCTGCAGAGTTTAATATCTTTCTGCACAAGGCAATCCCTCAGGCAGACCAGACGTGTACTACAATACATGTCGATGACATATTGGTCACCTCTCGTACACTGGCTGAGCATAAAGAAGTACTACAGTATGCGCTATCGAAGTTGCAAGATGCATGTGCAAAGTTATCACTGATGAAAGGTCAGTGATGCCAGGAGAGGGTGAGCTACATAGGCTGCAGAATAGGTCCAGAGGGTATCTGCCCTCAAGCAGGATGGATTCAGGCACTCCAGAATCTAAAAACACCCTCTAATCTGACAGAGTTGCACAGCTTGCTGGACATTTGCAACTATTCACACCAATTTATAGAGAACTAACAACAGGTGTTCCAACCCTTAACCGACTCCTAAAGAAAGAGCAATCCTGGTTATGCGGTCCAAACCAAGATACCACCATGAAGGAGCTACAGACAAGGCTGGGGAAAGCACCTTCCCTTGCTTGCCTCTAGAGGGATAATACATTTTTGCCTTAAGACAGATCATACTGAGCAGTATGTTAGTGCAGTTCTGTATCAGTGGTATGACCTGGATAACAGACGTATTTCTTATGAAAGCAAGGCTCTGGGTTTGGTAGAAATGAAATATTTAGAGTGTAAAAAGGTTATTCTTGCCACCATGTGAACTTTACAACACCATGCTTACATATTCAGTGGGGAGAAAGTGATTGTGGAAACTTGACACCAATCTCTAGCTTACCTTAGAAGTGCTATGGTCTGAGATGACAAACTGTCTGGTAGCTGAATAGTTTGCTGGACATGGGCTTTAGAGGGACATAACACTGAGATCCAGTATGCCACAAATAAGAAAGGCAGACTGACTCAGGACCTGGCAGACCTGCACCAGTGTCCTGAGGACTGTCCCCAAAGCTTGACTGATGAGCAGTAAAGTCATTCAACACTCCTGTGGGTTGGGAGGCATCACCCTTTTGAGGAAAGCCTGTATGAGATGCTATGTTGAATCAATGTTGATGGTTGTTCCTTCCTACAGGAGGGACAACTATGCTCAGGAGCTGGGGTGTACTGAGATCAAGACCAACTTACTCCTCATCCCCAGAGGTTCCCCACAGTTCACTTTATTTATCCAGTGTTGGCTTCAGCAATTCTGTCTGGGTACTCAGTGATACACCACCTGAGGACGGATTGTAGGGGGCTGGGGGTGTAGCCATCTGGGCCTTGTGGATGTTCCAGTGGGGACCACCAACTCCTTTGAATGTATCACGGGCACAGGGGTAGGGTACAGGATACTTCTCATCTACCATCTACCAGGAGATGGGAAAGTTTTCTTGTAGGAAGTCACAGACTTCATCGTCGACATGGTGATGGGACTCCCCAGATGGTTAATTCTAGGGGATTTCAATGCCTGGATTGATGATGAACTCAAAATTTGGTCAAGATTTCCTCCAATGAATGACTTAGTTGGGCCTTACACAGACTGTTACCTCCATGACCCACATTTGTGGTCACTCATTGGACTTGGTGTTCCTCCTGGGGATGGAGATATCTGACTTGATGGTGGAGCCAGTCAGATGGTCTGACCATCGCACCATAGGGTTCAGTTTCATGGCTCCCTCCAATAGGCCTGCCCCCATGGAGATGGTATTGTACCACCCTTTGAGGGGTGTGTCCATAGATGTCCATAGATGGCCTAATGGTGGTACTGGACCTATTGGTTATACCGAGTGAATGCATGGACCCAGAAATTTAGTACTTGCCTATAATAAGGCAGCGACAGAGACCCTGGATTCCATAGCTCCTGTCCATGCTTGCTCACTCACTCTTCGCCCAAGGTCTCAATGGTATGTTGGGACCTTGAAGGAGATGAAGATAGTAGGACAGACACTAGAGAGGTGCTGGTGTAAATCAGGCCTGGAGTGTGACAGATTTAGATTTATGGATCATTATGCAATCTTTCAATCAGCAATTACCCATAAGAAGGCAGAGTTCCTATCCAGGGAGATTGCCGCTGCACAGAACTGACCAGCTCAACTCTTTTAAAGACTGTTGACAGACTGTACAATCAAATCTGTCTTTAGCCTGGTGTAGCTTTTTCACAAGAGAGGTGTGATGAGTTTGCTCGGTTCTTCACAGATAAGGTTGCCACCATCAGGTCCATTATCTGTTCATCCCCCTCTATTGGGTATTGCAGAGGTCAGCAGGAGGTGGCAGGCACCCAGTTTGCTTGGTCTGACTTCAGCCAGTCAGAAATCACTGATATCGTGAGGATCATTCAGACTTTGCAGCCAACCATCTGTAGTTTGGACCTGGGCCCAATGCGCCTTCTTGTAGGGTGTATTGATGAAATTGGCACTGTCCTAGCTGAGATAGTCTGGAGGTCACTGGAGAGGGGGGTCTTCCCAGACCCCCTAAAGGAGGTGGTTGTTTGACCCCCTCCCTTGACCTGGACTGTCTGGCCAACTACAGACCTGTGTCTAACCTGACCATTGTGGGTAAGGTTATTGAGCAGGTGGTTGCATTGCAGCTGGATGATAATTTGTCCACCCACAATGTCTATGATTCTCTCCAGTCAGGATTTAGGAAGAGGCATAGTACTGAGACGGCCCTTGTTCGGGTGCTAAATGGCCTCCTAACAACGAGAGATTGGAGGCCTCATTCTAGCTTGGTCCTCCTTGATCTCCCTGCAGCATTTGACACTGTGGACCATGGTGTGTTGTTAGAGTGCCTGCGGTTCATCTGTGGACTATCTGGTACAGTCCTCAAATAGTTTTGATCATTCCTTGAGGGTAAGACTCAGAGAGTGGTGTCTGTGATTTATTCCTCAGCCCTTCTCCCCCTTTCCTGTGGGGTACCACAGGGCTCCATTCTGTATGGGCTCCATTCTGTCAGTCATGTTGTTTGCAGTGTATATGCTGCCATTGGGATATATCATTAGGTGATACTGTTTGAGTTTTCACTGCTGTGCAGATGATATTCAGCTGTACATGTCCTTTGTGCCCAAACAGGATGGGATCCTCTCGGTCTTTAACAACTACCTATCAACAATCCAGGACTGGATGAGTGCCAACTGGCTGTGGTTGAACCTGGCTAAAACTGAGGGACTGATTGTGGACCCAAATTGTCAGAAGATGGGTTTGTCGACAGGACAGCCCTCCAGGCTTTGGCTCGGGGGTGTTCAGCTGACTACCTCACATCGGGTGCGGAACCTGGGCATTATTTTTGACTGTGGCCTGACCCTTAGATCTCAAGTGTCGGCTGTTGTCAAGACCTCTTTTTACTATCTGAGGAATATCGCCCAGGTGAAGCACCTGGTTCCTCCTGATGATCTTCCAACACTGGTCCGCACCTTCATAACCTCCCACCTTGACTACTGCAATGCCCTCTACCTAGGGCTATTGAGGGCTGATATCTGTCGCCTGCAGCTGGTGCAGAATTCAGCAGCCAGGCTACTGACTGGCACCTCTAGGTCCAGTCATATTACTTCTGTGCTCTGCAGACTGCACTGGCTGCCAGGACAGTGGTGGATCACTTCAAGGGTGGGTTACTGACCTATAAAGCCCTACACAAGCAGGGACCATATTACTTCCAAGATCTCCTTTGTCCTTACTGCCCCCTCTGCCCTCTCTGATCTGCTGACGAAGGATTGCTAGAGATTCCCAGGGTTCAGTTAAAGACATCTGGGGATCAGTCTTTTGCTTTTGCAGCCCCTACCCTGTGGAATTATCTACCTCATCAGATATGAGAGTACCTGACTGTCTAGAGCTTTAAAACAGCACTGACAACATACTTATTCAGCCTGGCATATCAGATTCTTTTTTAATTTGATCTAATATTTATTGAGCTACAATTTTTATGGAATTATTAATGTACTGATTCGTTATGATTGTGTTTATTCATCGTTATGTCTGTTTGGTTTTTGTGTACAAGCACCTTGATCTTTGGAATGGCACTTTTAACAAATAAAGTATGATTTGACTTGATTTGATTTATTCATTTGAGGAATGTGAAGGTCTCAATCATATCACCCCTCTCCCTTCTGGTTTCCAATGAGTACAAATTTAGTGCCCTGAGGCACTCCTCATAAGATTTTCCTTGCTGTCCCTGGACCATTTTGGTCACTTTGCATTGCACTGTCTCTAACCTGTCCTTGTCTTTTCTGAGGTAAGGACTCCAGAACCGGGCACAGTACTCCTGGTGAGGCCTTACCAGAGCTCTGTAGAGGGGTTGTATCATCTATTTTCTTCTACTGTCAATCCCCCTTCCAATGCATCCCAGTATCATGTTGGCCTTACTATAGGCCCTGCTGCACTGACTAGTTTGTTAAAGAGAGTTACTGATAATAACTCCAAGATCTTGTTCCTCCTTTGTAGTGCTAAATCTGTTTCCTTCCTACCAGTACACTGTCATGGGGTTCTTTTTCCCCAGGTGCATTACCTTGCACTTTTTTGCATTGAATTTTAACTGTCAGATCTTTGACCACCCCTCTTGTTTTAGCAGGTCCTTTTACATATTCCTTATTCCTTCCTCACAATCCACCCTCCCGCAGTTTTGTGTCATCTGCAAATAGACACTGCTTACCCTGGATTCCTTCTCCAGTGTTACTAATGAACATGTTGAAGAAGACCGGTCCCAGGACCAGTCCCTGTGGAACTCCACTCATTACCTACTTCTCTTCCAATTTAACCCCATTGACCACCATCCTCTGTTGTCTCACTGTTAGCCAGTTTACCACCCAAATCACAAGAATTTTAGCTGCCCCCAGGTCCTCCATTTTCTTAAGCAATCTCTTTTGTGTGGTACTGAGTCAAAGGCCTTACTAAAGTCAAAGTACAGCAAGTCTACCACATGGCCCTTGTCTATCTCCCTTTCACCCAGTCAAAGAAGACATTCATGTTTGTCTAACAAGACCTACCTGTGACAAAACCATGTTGTTTAGCATCCTGGAGTCTGTTGATCTCCAGGTATTCTATGAGAGAAGGAGCCTGAGTGGACAGCCATGGAGTTACCCGCTGGAGCCCAATGCCAACCTTGCTGTAGTCACTCAGCAACAAGCTAAGGAAGAGGAGGCCAGACAGAAAGGTTAATATAAGGATCATGATACCACTGAAGTCCCTTTCATGGGTGCCCATGTGCTAGTAAGGATGAGCCTGTTACTGACCTGGTGCAAGCCCAGCTTCAGCACAAAACTGTGTCTAAAATGTACCACTACATAGAAGTCCCAGAACATTATCTTTTTCAGATAAGGATATTACCCAGGATAAAGATCCAAAAGTCATGCATGATCAAAGGAATAATTTCTATCTGCACCAGAATATGTCATCTTACACCCACAAGAAAGATGTTCTTCCCAGATGAGCAGTTCCTACCAGCTAGAAGAGAATGATGTTGCATCATATCCATATCATGATATGCAGAGGACATCCAGGTGACCAAACTACCTTTGATGCCCTGAAACAAGTGGTTTATGGGCTGGGCATGTATAAAGAAGCATCTAATTATAGCAAAAGTTGTCTTACCTTCCATAAATTTCAACCATCCAAGACCAGGTCCAGAGATCTTTTGCAAGGATTGCTTTCCTATGTTAAAATGTCCAAATTGTCTGGATAAGTGTGGTTCCACTGTCCTCTAGCAGAATCAGGTATTTGATCACAGAGACTTATCTTTTCACTAAATGGGTTGAGTGCACACCTGCACCAAATGATATGGCTCCCAAAATGGCTGCCATTTTTGGAAAAGAAGTGTTCAGTCTTTGGGGTCTACCTTTAAGGACAGCTCTTCCTTGATCAGTTTAACTCAGCTGCAGACAAGTATGCCCCCTTTCATAAAAAAAATTATAAAAGGGAGGTGCATGGACTAGATCACCCCCCAAGTCCTTGGTTTGATGCGGAAACATGATCTACTATGGTACCAAGCAAGGATATCCCATTGACTGAAAGATGTAAAAAATAAAATTCTGGGCTACCATCAAGGATCTTGTAGGAACTTGTGGCAGGTCCCAACCAATCATGCTCCACCATAGTGACAAAGTCATAGTTGATGAAGTTACCATAGCCAATATTTTCAATGAGGCATTTACTGACTACAGTGCAGTTATACCACCTAAAACAACTGCTCACAGGACAAAGCACTGAGCTGTGAACACCTGCTCCCCCTTCCTAGCACCAGCCCAAAATTCTACTTTCTGAAGGTGACCACCAAGGAGGTTACTAAATACTTTGTAAGAGTGCTGGGTAAAACAAGGATGGGTGGGGACAGGACTGATATGAAACTTATCTCAATTACCCTCTCTGAAGTGGCTGTATTTATCACTAAGCTTTTTAATGTCACTTCGGATGTTAGCCTTCTCATCTACCTGGAAAACTGCCCTGGTCACTTGGGTTCTAAAAGGAGGTGATTGTTCGCTTGTGTCCAATTACAGGCCCATCTCCCTTCTGTCTTCTCTCTCCAAAGCACTGGAAAAAAATCATGGCAGAGTAGCTCTCTGCCCACCTACACAAATACAACCTCCTCAGCCTGCAGCAACATGGGTTCAGCACAGTACCAACACGGCCCTCATTGAATTCACAGGCTATGTCCACGAGGCACTAGACCAGGGACAACTAGCTGGAGCAATCTATATCAACCTATCCAAGGCATTTAACCTTGTGGATCACAAGCTGCTGCTCCACAGGTTAACCTGAATTTGGTTGTCCTCGGACATGTTTGAGTTGTTCTCTAGCTACTTGTCTGAGTTCTCACAGAAGGTAAAGATTAACAATACTGTCTCAGAGGCTAGGAAAGTCATGATCAAGATCCCACAAGTGTCCATACTGTCTTCCTCCTGGTTAGCCTTTTTGTAAATGATCTCCCAGCTGCATGCCTCTCTGCCAAAGTCCTGCTGTATGCAGATGACACAGTGCTATTCCTTAGACACTCCTGCCAAGACACGCTGACCAGTAACCTACAGTGCAACTTTGACCTGCTAAAGGAATGGTTTAACACCAGCCTCCTAGTACTCAATAGTAAAAAGACTAAGACAATGCTCTTTACCAGTCATCAAAAGAGGAAATCAACTACACCATTTAAAATTGCACTCAATACGGACTCCACCCTTGAACAGGTTCACTTTTTCTGGTACCTGGGAGTCACAATTGATGAGCCCCTCTCTTTCAATGAACACTTAAGTAATATCACTAAGGCTGCAAATAGGAAGTTTGGGACACTCTACAGACTCTGCTTCTGCCTCACCCCTGAAGCCAGGCTCCAGGTGGTCAATGGCACAATCTTGCCAATCCTGGACTATGAAAAAAGTGGTTTATGGTGCTGCCATGGACACTAGCTTACACAAAGCCCACCTTACCCTCAATAAAGCATGCAGATATGTCCTGGATGTGGATTGCATCACACACACACCTGCAAGCTCTACATAAGGACAAAGTGGCTCCTCCACTGGGATAGAATAAAGCTCCGGACCTGCTTACTGGGAAGGAAGGCCCTACTGGGACTGGCACCTGTCTCCCTGCAGGCATCATTCAGACCTGTCCAGATAAGCATGCCACAAGAAACATCTCCAGGAATGCCTTAGCTGTTCCTTTCAGGAAATCAGCCCAGGGGAGATGTGTCTTTGTGGTAAGGGCTCCCACCTGTCTAAATGAGCTTCCAAACACAATCATCAATCTTCAGCACCTAGGGCATTTCAAATCTGAACTCTGTATGTCCATCTCTCCTCCAGTCCACTGCATGTGTCAAACATAATCCCAGCATCCAGCCCACCATTCAACTGCCCACTTGCTCTGGCCAGGTTGTACCTACTTCCCTTCCCCACCTCTTCCCCCCACCAACTCCCCCCACTTGTCCTTTGTCCAGTACCCACTCACTACCTTCCCCACCTGTCAGTTCACCCTCACTACCTCCTGCCTGGTCCCTTGTCCACTTCCTCTGTCCCCCTACTCCTCTACTTCACCTGCACTCTGTCCAGTACACCCACACTACCTCTAGCCCATTTTCCTGACCTCTTCTTCTCCCCTCCCACTCCACCCCACCTACTTGCACTTGCCAAATCCCAACTTGTCTTTCTGCACTTAACTTCTCTCAGATGGCTGCACATTGCGTACCTTCACTGGGAAACTGACAATGCTACCTGTTGCTTCATTCATGTCTTGACTTGTGTAAACCATAAATGTATTTGCTACCCCTTCCTATGGAAACTCTATGTTAGTAGTACAACCCCAGTGTCAATTTGTCTGCTGTAATTATGCTGTTGCAACAAAATGTATCTCCTTAATTGCTGATGAGGATCCTTTGTAAATGAGTTCTTCACTCAAAGGTTAATAATTCCAAGTTCCCAATAAATAAATAAATAAATAAATAAGGACAGAATTAAACCAAGGCTCTCAGTTTATCTCTGAGGAGATTACCAAACTCTTTGAGACCTTAGGGATTCAAAGAAACTTCATGTAGCCTACTGGCCTCAATCTTCATATCAGGTGGAATGCATAAATTAGACAGTGATCAGCATGATTAAGAAATATCTCACCAATAGTCCAAAAGATTGTGATCTCAAATTGCCTTTGATTCTCCTTACAAGTGGCCCTATTTTAAGCTGCTCAGTTGGTCTCACTGTGTTTGAGATTATGACAGATAGACAGATGGTACTGCCTTTACACCTGTTATACCAAATTCCTACTGAGAATATGTCTGTTGCTGCAGCTTTACATCTGTATATCACTGATATGAAAAGACATCTACAGAGTAGATTTTCATTTGTCCAATGATACTTGGAATAGAGTGCCCCAGGTCCTAAAGAATAGTAGGACAGGAAAGCTTCCCCAAAGAATAACTAGTCGGTGACCAGGTATTCTTTTACAACTAGAGACTTTATAACAAAAGGGGCACTGAAGTTCCTTCTGAGCTGGTGTGGCCCTTTTCTGATAACTGGCAAAGAATCTCCTTTAGTCTACAAAATCAAAATTCCAAAAGGTAATAGAAATTAACTCAGCAAGTGGGTCCACATTGAACAATTATGGCCTTATCATCATCTGAATTGCACAACAGCTCTTCTGGGGAAAAAAGAACCAAGTTATATAATTAGTCAGATAAACTGATATTCTACATTATTTTATGTTAGGCACTACTGAAAGAGTTGACATTTATGTAGTTGATCAGACAAAGATTTATTATAGAGAATATAGGGGTGAACTAGGCACAGGGATTTAAATTAGTTTTGTTTTTGTTTTGAGTTACAGATCATAACTTTGGGGCAAGGGACCACTGAATGCTAGATTATCTTAATCTTATTGCTGTGGACATCCCTACTGACCCTTACAGTTCTGATCCCGTCATTGATTTACCTTAAGTGCAATGCTGCCAAACTCAAAACATCTTTGTTCAATCTATGAAACAGGAGTTTCTGAAATGGGAAGAATTTGGTTTTGCCTGAGGGTGGGATCTCAATGGAAGAAAGTTTTGACTAGCTAGATTAGACAGAAATGTTTTGGAGGAGAAAAAATGGTTCTATAAATGATTATTGATTGACTCATTATGCTGCCACTTTTCATTCATTTTGTTATTCTCATTCTTTTTCTGTTAGTGTCTTTTCCATCTGTATGTGTCATTCAGCCAACTGTGCATTTTTATATTCTTTGTTCTTGGCAGAAGTGTGAAAATTTATTTTACCATCTTCCTAATTCCAGGAGAGGTTTATCTAGGACCTATGGGTCCAAGTTGGTCCTGTTTTAACCCTGATTAGCTACGTTTCATACAGGCCCACTAAGGCTTCATTTAAATTGCTAAGTAATGAATAACATGCATTTTTTTCTCTGTTCTTGTAATGATCCAATTCTTATCTATGCTGTTGGGACAAAAGTATTTTTGTTTATGTGCAAGTCATGTTAGAGTCTACAAGGTATATCATCAAGTTCATGCTGAAAAGTCAATGTGGAAAAATCCTCATGATAGGCAATGCAAATGACAAAAGTGTGAGGCATACATAATAGCACCTGTGTGACAACATGTGCGCTGAACAGCCTGATACTAATATTCTGTCCTCCTTCAATGTTCCTTGTGGAGGTGATCCATAGTGACCATGGAGTGAGAATAATTATTCTGCACTTAATCAAGTCAAGTCAATTTTTATTTTTTAAAAAGCACTTTTCAAATATCAAAGTGCTTGTACAAAAGTAAAAATTGAAAATACTAACTAGTTAAAACTACATATAAATTAAAACAGGCAGATCGGGCAAATGAGAAATTAGATAGCACCAGCAAAAGCTAAATTAAACAAATACATTTTTAGCGCAGATTTAAAATTCTCAGTGGACAGGCACTCTCTAACCCAGTGAGGTAGAGAATTCCATAGCATCAGGGCCATGAAAGAAAATGCTCTGGCCCCTGGGGTATTTAAATGGACCCTGGGAATCTTTGGCAATCCCTCATCCAAGGAATGGAACAGGCAGAGGGGGCAGTAGGGAAGAAGGAGGTCTTGCAAATAATGTGGTCCCTGTCCGTGTAGGTCCTTATAGGTCAGCAACGTGACCTTGAAGGTGTTCTTCCACTGCACAGGCAACAAGCTAAGTGCAAGGCCATATCTGATGCAGTTTCTTTTGCACTATGCGTGCCTTGCAGCATTTTACATAGTGCAATTTTGTGGATCAGGATTTTCTGTGTGCAGTTATCGACAGCGCTGCAAAATCTTTAGTCATCATATAGGATGACCAATCTACAATGGTACCAAATCTGCAATCATTGTTCATTGTTTAGGAACAAATTGATAGGCAATACTGAATTGTGTATAAACCGGTGCATTACTAATGCATTGCATGAGTACCCACTAGTGCTCATATTATGAAGTCAGTGTGTGAGAATGTGTGAACATGTTAAAACACTTTTTTCATATAATGTACTGTATAATTCACACTTTGAAAATAACTGAGATTTTTTTTTGTAACAACTGCATGACTTCAAAGCTTTGTTAATGATCTCTTGGCATGACACTCTTGTTATATGCTTATCATTAATTGCCTAATTGAAAGTGTTGAAAGCTTTAAGTAACTAGAGCAAAGCTCACACTGCATTGTGCAGACTTTGGCAAAAATATCTTTATCGAATGTTTCTTGGTGGAATGTCAACAAAGTACATGTGGTAAACCCTCAGTCTGGTGATGCAGGAAAAAGGATGCTGCTTCATAGACATTGTAGTGTATAAGATATGACCATTTTCTCAAATAATTAGCACCAGGACACCAAGCTATGTGTGTGCATGTGTGACATTTTGGAATATCTTGCTGCCATCTCATCAAGTGGTATTTGTAACATCTAACAATAACATAACATCCTAACACTAAACCACGGCTCATGGAAGGAGGAACATCCAGCCTTCATGGGTCTTCCCACACACCTTAAAGCCGGAGTCCACTTAAAGTGAAACACCAGCAGGAGGAGTTCACCTCAAATTTTCCTGAAGACGTCTAAGTCCAGAGCTGAAGCCAGGTAACACAACTGTTTTAAAGAGGAACTGCCATCAATAGGATTTCTTAATGTCTGAAAATTCATAAAAAGCTAATTTGATTGAGCCATTGTGTTTATATGTGAGTCTTTGCAGTCCAGAGTTATTCATATGTAAATCACCCTGTAGTTAAGGGCTGGTGGCAGCCATATGTTTTGGGCTTCTGTGAAGAAATGTTGTCACCAAGGGTCTAGGTCCTCCTTTGACTGTATTTAATCCAACAGATTAAATAGGAAATGGACTGTTTTATTAAGAGTGTTTTAAGGTGTTATTACAACACTTGCTACATCTATAATATAGTGTAACCCCATTTAACCAACCCCTTTTATCTGAATTTCTCTATTATCTGAAACTGCCTTGTGTCCCCCACTGTTCCTATACATTTTTATGCATGACAGTTTAAGCTGTTACAAACCATCAACTTTCACCGCTGATTTGGCAGTCATTTGCTTTTCCTTTCTTTTTTTTTTAGAGTTTGAGTGTTCCGCTACCCCACTCTCATCTGCCAGGCTTCAATAATGTGTTAATGAGTTAATTAGCACTTTATATCTAGACTGCTAAGTTGCAGCCATTTGCATTTGGTTTGGCACCCCTGTTGCTTTGTTGTGCTCAGTGTGATATGGTTAAAAGAAAAAGGTCAGTGCTCAACATTGCAGCAAAACTATAGATAATAGAATGCCTTGAGAATAGAGAAAAAGTTGTGCAGGTAGCCCACTGCTTTGGTGTTGGAAACACCACTGTCTGCAATATCTGCAAATCAAAAGACAAACTGAGGGAATTTGCAGCCACGATGGATTGCAGCCTCAGTCATGAGAACAGGAAAACAATGAGACCTTGTCATGACAAGGAACTGGACAAGGCGATTTTCATGTGTTTCGTTCAAAACCAAACTAAGGGCACTCCAATAACAGGAACAATCCTGAAAGAGAAGGCATTACAGTTCCACTGCATGATGAGTGCTGACCACCCCTTTTCTGCTAGTGAGGGATAGCTAAATCATTTTAAGAACAGACACAGCATTAGGCAATTGGATGTAGCAGGTGAGATCATGTTGTCCTGTACAGAATCGGTAGAACCATTCAGAAAAAAAGATTAAAGATATGATGGCTAATGAGGGGATAGTAAACGAGGCTGCAGACTCATTTGGCAAATGTATCTCTTGGCTGGAGAGTCAGCCTGATGCCAATGGAGAGCAGCTGCTGCTGCTTAGGCAATTGTGACTACACGCTGTGAGACAGCACAATGAGAAGAAAAATCAATGCTCCATTGTGGACTACATTAAAAAACTTTAAGCACTATAAGGACTCTAAGGACAAGTACATGTAAAGTATGACCTCTTTTTATACAGTATGTTTTTAAAAAATGTTTACCTGTCTGAATAAAATGATATGCCTGTTTGACTACAGTAGTCTGTTGTGGCAGTGAGTGAGTTCAGATCTGCCTGATATTTGCTTATTCGAAACCCCACTTATCTAAACATTTCAGATGTCCCCCAGCATGTTCTGATAAATGGGGTTACACTGTAATTGTTTTGTATGTGCATTGAAGCTAGTGAGTTATCACCTTTACCTTTCAATCTGTTAATAAAAATAATCCATCTTCAGGATTGCTTTAACCTGTAGGATACACAGTACTGCCAGCTGAGCATGTCAGTACAGATTTCTGGGGCTGCCACAGAATACCACCTTCTGTCATTTTCTGTTCCCTCTCTTACAGCCTTTTCTCTTACAAATTTGTGTGTGAACTCAGGTCTACAAGATGCAAATGTGGCTATGTACCTATTGGCCTGTCATCATGGCTAACCTGTGCTCCCACAACACAACCAGGAACAAATTGTTGCTTAGTGTGCCTTTCCTGGACAAAGACTGTAAAAACAATCTGAGCATGTGTTATGATTCTGAAAATATACTCTTTCTATCCAGATTTGACTTAAAAAGAAAAAAAAATACGACACAATTACTATAGACAACATTGTTAAAACATGCATAATCTGAAATGCATTATTAAGAGTAGTTTATTTATTTTGATGACGTTGAAAGTATAACAGTTTCTTACTGAAATACTTTAGATGGAATAGGATTTTGTAATTACAGCACTTTCTACATTTATAATATTTGTTTTGTATGTGCAATGAAACTAATGAGTTACCACCTTTATATTTCAATCTGTCAGTAAAAATAAGGGAAAGGGTAAATTGTTTAACCATGAAAGACACATTAAGCAGAAGCTTGTTTCCAGGTGCAACCTGAGAACATAAGGAAGTTAAGTGACTTGCTCACAGTCACACAGTGTGCAAGTTTGGGCTGTGGGATTCAAACCCAGGTCTCCAGGTTTGTAGCTCTGTGCCCTTAACCACTGCGTTATACTTCCTCCTAATAATCCAGTAGAATTCTGCCATTGTTATGATAGAAAGTCCCATTTGATCCAAAGTATTTCAGTAAGAAACTGTTAGACTTTTAACTTCTTCAAAAGAAGTAAAACACTCTTTAATTAATGGTGATAATTTTTTACATACAGATAAAGACACTTTTATCTCCAGTTACAACCTTGCAGTTGATATCTGTGATTACAACCAGGAGGTTGTAATCAACACCTGTCAAACAAGCATCACCACAGAAAGCTAACTGTCATGAAGTTTCACTGAACATCTTGCCCAATATGAGGGCTCCATTACTGAGCACCGCTACCAGCACTCAAGCTTTGCCACACACTGTTAAGACAAGTAAGATTTTAAATATTTTTAAATATCTATCTAGTTGATCCTGCCTTGAAAATGAAAAAAAAGTCAGTCTGGTTGATCCTGCTGCTCATACCCTTCGAACCCGTCTTACACTATGCAGCAATGCTGATGGACCACAACTTTCCAGAATGTTGTTACTGCTGTAATGTAAAAAAAAATGTAAAAAAAAAAAAAAAAGGGAGAGACAGGCAGTGTGTGTGTGTGTGTGTGTGTATCTCTGACAGAAGTGCTATACTAGCTGAACTGTGCTGAAAATGAAAAAATATCACCATTAATTAAATCAAATAATATATGGGGATGTGTGTAAAAAGCAGAATTTTACACACACACTCAGTGTGCAATGCTTTTATAAACCCCTCTGGGTTTATGTTGCATCTCACACCTCAAGTTTATGTAAAATTCTGGTTACACACACCCACCAGTATATTATTCTATATTTTAATAATGCCTTTAAGGTTATGCATGTTTTAACAATGTTGTCCATCTATGTGTTTTTGCAATTAATAAACAAGTAATTGTGCCTTTTTTTGTTTTCAAGTCAAATTTGGATAGAAAAAGTACAATATTTTCAGAATGTTAATACATACTCAAAACCCATTCTGCTGGATGAACAAAGCTTGTTTACAGCTATACTGCCAGCTGATAATTAAATATCAATTTCAAGGCTGGCCCCATGATGCCAGACCAGTAGGTACATAGCCACATTTGCATCTTGTATACCTGAGTTCACACCTGAAATTGTAAGAGAAAAGGCTGCAAGAGAGGGAATGGACAAAGACAGAAGTTGGTACTGTGGAAGTCCTAGAAATCTGTACTGACATGAACACAGCCAAGGTTTAGAAATCCTGATATGGGGCCCCAATACCTGTTGGCACCACAGAGCCAGCCCTGAGATATGTAGTTTTTGATGATCAGCTGGCAGTATTATTAGTGGATTATTTTTACTAACAGTTTGAAATGTAAAGGTGATAACTCACTAGTTTCAATGTACATACAAAGCAAGTATTATAGATGTAGAAAGTGTTGTAATAACACCTTCAAACACACTTAATAAATCAGTTGATTTCCTGTTTAATCTGTTGGATTAAATACAGTCAAAGATGGACCTAGACCATAGGTGACATAATTTCTAGTCAGAAGCCCAAAACATATGGCTGCCACCAGCCCTTAATTACAATATAATTTACATATGAATAACTCTGGACAGCAAAGACTTACAGATAAACAAAATGGCACAATAAAATTAGCTTTTTATGGGCTTTCAGACATTAAGAAATCCTGTTGATGACAGTTCCCCTTTAAGAGTGTGAGCCCTTGCCAATTATAGGTTCATAGGATAATTACGTGATCAAGCAACAAGCCCATTATGTTCAAGCCACCAGCCCTTGGTGGAATACATATTTGATTCATCCATTTACCAATCAAGTTTTATTTTGAATTGGTTAAGTAAATTAATACTCACTAAAGCTAATAGCTTACGCAATGTCTTGATATTTGGCAAGTGAAAGGAACTGGGAATAAGTGTTACCCGGGGACAGAAGGCTAAGAGTGGCAGAGTGTTGTGCACATTGCTGTTGCTAAGAACTGTTACACTGTTATTAGCTGGACTCTAAAGCAAAACCTGTGTAAGAACAATAAAAAGGAAGCAACTTGGTAGGTGCAGCTACTTATGTAAAATCAAAAGTCACAAGACTCGTGAACGTAAATATTATGCACAAAATTTATTGCAAAGCATTCATATCAGACAAAGTGTGAAACATTGTGCAAAAGCTGTTACAAAACCTACCCTCTTTCACCCTGCCAACCACCAATAACCCCAGCTCTTCACTTGTTGGCTTTCTCAGGGGGCATGGTTGAGCTGATATGCTCACATTATGAATACCCTTAGTGCTACAAGTGCTAAATGCATTCAATTTTAAAACTTGCACAAAATAGCAGCAACTTAATCAATTATAATTAACTGATAAGTAATTCATTATTGAGACCTTAAAAATACTGTTTAATCTAATGCAATTACTATTGAGTTTTGATTTAAAGGAGCTGAGCCCAATGGATTAAATTATATGTTACATAACTCGTAACTGAGTGCAGCAGTTTTTTTTTTAAATGATCTATACAATTTTTACAATGATAAAACATCAATACAATAAATTAACATTTGCTGTTACATTTGTTTTCTATATTTCAGCAGAGGAAAAAGAACAAAATATAATGATATCATTTTTTTATGTATTTATAGCAAGTATTTAATCCTTGCAACACTGTTTCCATGATGTAAAATTTCTTTCTTGCATTTGTAACAAGTGTTGATCTTTGTAATGCTGCAGACTTTTTTCTTATTTGTTGTAAATCTCAGTTGTAATGAGATCTATATGCTCCAGGTTCATTCTTATTCAAGCACCTTCAAATACACCATTGTGAGACAATACTTCAGTACGGGGGGCTATTTCTAATAATTAAAAGAAAACAATACAGCAGTAGTGATGCCCAGCAAATCACAATATTTTATGGTTTATCATAATCCAAGCTTTATATAATATTGACTTGAAGATTAAAAATATTTCTCAACTAATGATAATACAGATATCAATTAATATCATCATGAGGCAATATCATGAAGCTCCCCTAAGCCACAAATACACTTTAAGATCACATATATCATTCAAACCCTGTGGCTTCAGTGACTTTAGACTCCAGATCCAAAAAGATTCTGTTTGAGAAAGCAATGTAAGTTTACTACAATTACTCATTTGTGTTTGTTTAACTACTTTTAATACTGTAAACTGAAGACCAAACAGGCTGCCTTGATGTTTTTCAGCAAAATGACTAGCTATCGGACCAGTTTCCAATACATTTAGTATATTGCTATACACCTATATTCTTAATTTTAATTTCTTTGCCATCATTCCAACATACACTAAATCACAAGGGCATGTCAGACAATGTAAAATGTATTCAGTATCACAAGTGCTAAATGTTTGAATTGAATGCTTTCTCAAACTAACAAGATGGACTAAATATGAACCCTCTGATACAAATTTACATATATTGCATCTTTTATACCTCGAGAATCCTTTTGGGGGCAGTGGTAATCAAGATTGTGTTTTATTTTGTTTGGTATTTACAAATTCCCACACTTTACAATCAAATCACCTATATTTTTAGGGCATTTGAAACTGATTCTTGGGGCCTCACCTATTTTCTCTGCTAATTGTCTATCACCCTGTAAAATGTGCCAGTTATCATGAACAATACTAGCTACAGCTTCTGCTACACACGTAAATTGAATGCTTAATGTTACAGGTTCTGATTTTCTCCCTCTAGCTATTTCTTTGGGTTTCAATAAATCCCGTCACTAATATTCAAAGCTTCATTTTTAGCATCCCAAGTCATTCAGTTTGTAACCTCTTTCTAAAAGCATTTAGATCATGTAATCTGTTTGTATTAAAAAATCAGCCTCTGTACTACAAGTTCTCCACAGTCTAATACAAATTTAATATAAGGAATAGATTTTTTTTAATTTAACTGGATGAACACTCTCTACATGCAGATATGGATTGCACATGGTATCCTTTCTATAACCTTTTGTAGTGTCAGGCTGACCAGGAATACCTTCAATAATTACATCTAAAAATGCAACAGATTGACTATCACTTCAAAATGTAACCTGTATGCTCAAAGGGTTTTGATTTATCTACTCAATGAATTCCAGAATCCTTTATCACCTCTCTATATACAGATGACATCATCAATAAAATGAAACCAAATGACATTATTTGCATAAGGGAAGATATCCACATATTTGCTCTCTGATTTCCATAAGCCCAAAGTAAGGTTAGCAAAAGAAGGGGCCATACAAGTACCCATAATGGTACCCAGTGTCTGCAAGTACATGTTCTTATCAAACTCAAAATAATTATGAGTTAAAATAAAACGAATGCTTTCTAGTAAAAACTCACTTGAAGTGTTTACACCAAAGTTTTCAAGGTAGTACTTGCAGGCACTGAAACCATCTTGATGATGAATTAATGAATGTAGTTGTTTAAAATTAATGGCAACCCATGTAAAATCCTGTTTCCAAACTAAATCTTTCAGTTTTAAAATAAGATATCCAGTGTTTCTGAAGTAGGACCTCAATTTCACTACCTCTTGTTTGATAAAAAATTGACAAACTTACAGAACTTGTCTGTGAGAGATCCCACCCCAGAGACTATCAGCCACCCGAATTGTGGTCTTTGTTCTTATGTATTTTCGGGAGCGAATAAAGTACTGGCATTACTGGGTTAGGTTCCCATAAATGAACAAATTCTTTTCATTTATCACTCCTCTTGTTTTTGCATCCAGTAATAATTCATACGATTCTGCTTTGAATTATTTCAAAGTCGGATCACATGGTTAACTTCTATAAATGCTTGTGTCTTTAATAATATCAAATACCATGCCTGCATAGTCATCACTATTCATCAAGAGCAAATTTCCGGCCTCGTCTGCTTTTTTGGAAATTATTTTATCTAGTTGTTTTAATGCCACTTTGTGCTGAGGATGCAGATTATGCCATTGTTTTTTTTTATTTTACCATGTAGTCAATACATTCTCTACTTGTTGTGTAACAACTTTTTCAAAAAACAAT
This sequence comes from Neoceratodus forsteri, assembly GCA_016271365.2. Lineage (NCBI taxonomy): Eukaryota > Metazoa > Chordata > Ceratodontiformes > Ceratodontidae > Neoceratodus > Neoceratodus forsteri. The sequence goes on along the minus strand of CM057454.1, from coordinate 913,669,554 downwards.
AAACTATTAATAGATGTTTTGAGGTAGAAATGTGACCTAGGTTTAAACTTTTTTTTCCTTTCATTCCAAATATCATTCTTTTGTATTGTATTGTATCAACCATAGAATCATTAGGGTCACTAACATTGTTCACAATAATCTTGTCTGTGCCTGTTACCAAGTTTCAACCACTACAGAGGCCAGCTTACCACCAATATACTGCCTCATACCATCTTTGATTGAAGTTGTGAGTCTCAAGAATTGGTGTACGAACTGTTTACACACTGGTGCAAGCTGGAAAGAGATGAATTCAGCATACCCTTCACCAAAGACTGTTACTACCAAGGCTGTACTAATGTGTAGAGATGGGTACCATTCTACTTGCGTAATTACTCGCTAGTTGCTTATATATTAATTTTTTTAGTTTCCTTTTCAAACCTATGTTGCTTAAAGGATAACTAAACAAGCATTTTTGTAAAACTGCAAACTCCAAAATTTGGCTTCATAGTGGGGTAAAATAACGGTTACTGATTACATTTATGCCAAAACTGCATTTATGTAAATAACATAAATGCAGTTTTATAGCTTTTGAAAAATGTAAACATCAGCCTTTTACTTACAAAAAAACAGCCTTGCCTTCTCCCTAAGATGTCTGCCAACTGTGTTAAGTCATGATGACATCATTGGAGCCAGAGCCAGAGACCAATATAGATTCCTATAGGCTAACTAGTTCTTCTTTCCCTCTTTGTTTTGAATTGTTTTACCAGATTGATCAACACAATGTGTTAACATGTAGATTATTTTAATCAGTACATGCTAGGCTATGATTTTGTTCATTTTATTTACTTTAATTTGCTGAAAATGGTTTGCAATCTAGCTGACTTTCTCTTTGGCAAACTGCAGAACAATACAACACTTCAGATACCTGATGATCTAGTGGTTATGTGATGCCGTGAATTTTTTTTTTTTGTTAACCAGGAGAGACAAACTATGTTGAAACCTTGTTTACAGATGTAGCCTGGCAGCACAAGGAAGTTAAATGACTTGCTTAGGGTCACAAAGTGAAGTACTGGTCTGGTCCAATTCTAAGGCTCATGCATTCTTGTTAATCCATAAAAAAAGCTTCTCTTGTATTCTTTTTTGAAGTACCCCACAACACACACCTAGCTTGGCTTCTGTTGAACACCCCCTCCACATCCATACTGTGTCCTTAGTACTGCCTGGGGCTGCATATGAGCTTGCAGTCTCATGAAGAGAATTATCACACCTCAGACTGTAATCGTATACCTCAGAGAGTAGTGCACACCTACACCGATATGGATCATCAGTTGGCACTGTTAAAAAATACCTCCCAAATCACACTTAAGTCCACTTTTTCAATGTTTTACTTCTGTTCCCACAGTAAACATTGAGTGGATCACTACCCTTCTACACAGTGAAGGCAGTATGTATAGTTCCTCTGTTGTATTTTTGTCCTGCCTCATTAACCAATATTTGGGTCTTCATGGAGGGCCAAGCAATAAGCCTCAGTACTTACCAGAAAAACTGCTGTTCATGCCATCATAAGGGCTGTACTTACTATGGATAACAATATTATTAGCAGGAGAGGCATGTTGATGCCTTGAGTGAATCCACCAGACTTCCAGTGTCAGTCTACTCCTTTACCTGTGATCTGCAGAACCCCGCAGGACAGTTCCCAGCAAATTTTCTCCAGTACTTTTTAGTGCCCTACTCCACAATGTGAGCTGATTGGCTATCACCTTTCTAAATTTTGAATGCTCTATACACAGCTCCCTCAGTACTGTCCTAACAAATGTCAACCCCCCCATACCTGAGGGTAGTCTCCCTACACTGAATTCAAGTAACACTTTAAGTGCTGCCCTGCCATTGAGTATTTGTCATCGCTGGCTGCTCTCATTCACAGTCAGGTAGTGATCATGGTGCTGACAGCCCTACATTTCAGATTTCACAATGATCTGCTAAATATCCTCCTTTCTGTCTTCCTCTAACCTGAATATAGATGTACCCTGCTGGAATGGCCTTCTTCAGTCCCTCTCTGGCATTTATTCTTCTCTTCTGCTCCCCACAACAAAAACTGGTGAGCTCACTACCCTTCTATATTATGAATGTGGTTAGTACAGTTGCCCATGTCATTTTTACATATTAATAATAAACATGATCTTCTGGTAAGCCAAGCTGATAGCAGCAGGGCACAAGGGGAAACATGTGCATTCTTACCCATATAAGATCTAATCCACCTATGATTAGGCACTATTAAATGACATGCATAATGATGTGCAAACCCATCATTTAATAGTGCCTAATCAAAGCTAGCCTAGATCTTTTAAAGATAGGAAAGCCTATAATTCCCTTTGTTCCCTGCTGCTATCAGCCTGATGTACTGGAAAGATTTGTTTATTTTTGATATGTCAGAAAACCTGGGGACTGTACTACCTACATTCATGATGCACAAGGGTGATGAGCTCACCAGTTTTTGGTGTGGGGAGAAGTAGTGAGAATGAATACCAGAGGGGGACTGAGAAGGCCAGTCCTGCAAAGTACTGCTATATTCAAGGAAGGGGGAAGACAGAAGGGGGCATAAATGCACAGATCACTATGTGAAATAAGAATTGGGGCTGCCAGCACCACGACCACCATCTAACCCTATTGTCCTGGCCAACATTCTCCTTTCCATAAAACCAGTTCATGCAATTGTCCAAGGCTGAGTGTCAGTATTAATGTGTGAATCAGCTGCCACTACACATTCAGTCACTTCATGAAAGCACTATATAAATACTGATTCTTCTTCTTATTTCCCATGGATAAAGAAGAGAAGACAAGATAAGCATATTTTTGATTTCCAAGAAAGTATGAACTCTGGCATTGGACTACAGAAGAACGTTGCTACAAACAAATGGTGGATCTATGGGGTGGTGAAGGGTGCAGCTGTAACCTGCCCCCCCATAGTAAAGTACTCACTTGCTGCTGCAGCATTTCACTTTGTTGAAGATGTCTGAATTATTGATTGTACAAATGTTTACATTCAGAAATATGGATTACATTTGTAGTTTCAGTCGAAAACATGCTAGAGAAGCATAATAGCAGAAATTATAAGGGCTTCATAAAAGTGTTAAAAAGTGCATATCAAGTATGCACACACTCCCAGCACACACCTCACCCCCATTGTAGCATCCTGGATCCACCATATCCATTAGACCACCAGGTTATTCAAGATGTGTACTGCACTGTGGATTGCCAAAGAGAAAGTTGGTTGGATTAAAACACAATTTCAGCATGTTAAAGTAAACAAAATGAACAAAACCATAGCCTAACATGCATACTGATCTAAATAATGCACATGGTTTTGACAATTTTGGTGAAATAATTCTATACAAAGGGAAAAAGGAACTAGTTAGCACTATAGAGAGCCATATAGCTCTTTGACTTTGGTTCTGATGGTGTCATCACTTAACACATTTGGCAGCCATTTTTAGAAGCAGGTGAGGCAGTTTTTTTGAAATTGGAAGGCTGATTTTACATTTTTTAAATGCTTTGGAACCACATTTACATAACATATATAAATTTAGTTTTAGCATTAACACATTCAGCAGCCTTTCCTTTAGTCCTGTTTAAGGTCAGATTTTTGAATAAAATGTCAAGTGATATACCATGGTTAATTGTAAACTTTTCTTGTTCAATGAAACTCACAGAATTGTGGGATTCACATGAAGTTCTAAAAGTGGGGTTAAGGTTTGCTCTTAAACTAGTATAAAATAAATCAGTTTGCCTTCTACACATTTGGCTATCAAGTTTAGGTCTGGGTAACTTAAATCAAGTCATTCCACTCACAGTCCCATGTGGGGCCTGCATTCCCACTGCTGTATAGAAATCCATGATACTCAAATTGCAAGACTAGTCTTGTATGCCCCTCAGGGGCCTGCACTTCTGCAGCCACAGGTGTAAGACATAGGCACTGACTTCTGTCTACAGAAGGGCTGGCCCCATATAGAATTTCATGATGCCCAAATAGTAACACCACTGTGGAGCCAATACCTCTGTAGCTACAAGTACGTATGCACACTGAAAGACATATACACACACTTCTAGCTGCAGAAGTACTGTATTGACCCCTGTAGGGCTGTGCTTATTCAGCCACAAATACCAATCCAAGAAGGTAGCACAAGTGTGCTACTCCATTTGTGTCAGGAAAAGCAAAAAATACTGGACCAAGAAACCGGGTGCTCCCATAGAGAACTGCAGATTAAAAAAGCAAAAAAACAAATAAAAAACAGAACACTCACCACCTCAGAACAGGTCACAGACATTTGGACTGTAGTGTCGAAGTCCTTTATTAAATGTAGCAGATACAAATTTTAAAGAGCTCCACTGAACCATAAGTTGACTAACGCAGTTTACATTTAAAATGCTTTCTCAAAAGCCATGCCTTTTGTGTCACCTGGAAACAGCTGTATGTTGTTTGTCTTACCTGATGATTGATGTCTGTAGTTGCATATGTGGTCTTGCCCTTTTGCTGCTGGGAGGTGTTAGGGTTGAAAATCCTAATGCCACATTTTCCTACTTTTGTGGCATTATGTTGAACCCTAACTGATGCATTAATAAAATTTTTTTTGCAATGAATTTATTTTCTTTTTGAGATAGTGGAATTGTATCCTAATTCAAGCAGATCCCTTTGAGACCTGCATGAATAGATGCAGACATGAAAGGCCATCTGAGCCTTTGCCAAGGGAAGAGTCCATCTGCCAGCAGAAGTGCAGGGCTCTCTGGACCCTGCACTTCCAAGTTGCAACAGATGCAAATAAATTGTGGGGCTGTCTGACGGGCTGCACAAGCCACGGACCCTCTGCCCCCAACACTTTCATGTGGTTACACATTCAGACATGCAGGGTAAAGTGTCCAGCTGTCAGCTGAAATACAGGGCCCTATGGCAGCCACAGGTGCAGAAATGCAGGGCTCTATGCCAAGAGAAAACTTGTCTTCACTATATGGTACATAGGCTTGTGTGGTCAACCCTGCACATTCACTTCCCAGGCTTTGGGTGGTGCTACATGGCAGTACCATCACCCCAGCCTCATCCTATCCAGTTGACTTACTGAGCACACCCCTGAATTCAGCTTACTGGCGTGAGGTCACAAAGCACTACATGCTGGGCCATAGGCTGGCCTTGCACGCAATGTTTCTAAATACATTTTTTTTTAATTTTGACCCCAAAGTTTCAACACAGCTGTTTTATGCTTCCGTCTTATAAACATGATATGTGACATTTATAGAATACTGTCTGGAATGTCATTTTGAACAAGTGTGAAAAACACATTTTGGCAAGGATTTGAAAACACACTTGCCACGTTCATGAGGTGATATGAAAAGATGACTGTTGAAAGTTTGGAGTCAAAATACTGAAAAACACTGAAATTATGAGCAACCTAGAAAAATGTCAATGTACATTCATTGCTTCATTGTATTTAATATTTTTAGTGCTATGCAGAATGCAAAATTCTACCAACAAAGTTAACACAGAATGAGCATTCTGCCAGTGAAATTCCTACTGGAATTTCACTGGTTCCTCTGTGAAATTCTGCCTGCTGCAATCTGCAGAATGATATTCCATGGCACAGCATTTTTTTCCACCAATACTCATTCTTCAAGTAACTTCACCAGCCATTTTTTCCCAGGTGTTTAGTGCCCCACCCCCGACTGATAACTGAAATGTAAATAAAATCTGGTGGTCCCCTACTGCTAATTGCTGGCCAATTTCTGTCCCTGGTGTCTAGTGCTCCCCCCACTGATTGCTGGCCCCAGTAAAATAAATAAATTAGTTTCCAGTTTCTTAGGTGTCCAGTGGTCCCCCATCCTAATTCATCAGCTTTAGTTCCCTTCCTGGCGTTTAATGGACCTCCCTTCCTGTCCCTGATGCCTGGCTGTGTCTGACTCTAATAAAAAAAAAGTATTTTTCTACCAGGTGTCTAGCGGGCCTCCCTCCCAATCCCTGATCCTCTGTAATTAAAAATATATATTTCTTCCATTGTGTCTAATGAACCTCCTCACCATCCACTGCTGCAGGTAGCACCTCAGTACCCAGCTTCCCCCAAACTATGACCATCAGCAGGCCACCGGCACAGCCCTCCCTCTCCACCATGGACAGCTGCTGGACTGAGCTACAATAAATTAGTGCATGCTTGCACAAGCACAAGCTCATTCATCGACAAGACAGCTCCAATTGGGCCTGCTGTGGAGGGTCAAAGATGAGAGGGAAGGGCTGTGCAGGTTGCCAGCAGGAGGCCAGGATGGGGAGGAATGGCATGGTGGACCTCAAGGACCACCACACCATTCCTCCCCGCCTCCCCACCAGTGGCTGGCACAGTCCTCTGCTCTTGTCTCCAACCCCACAGCCAGCCCCCCTTTGGTGCTATCTTCAACTTGTCAATTAATGCACACATCATAGTATCATAGTAGTTTTATAAGCTCAGGAGGCAGTGCCTTTATATGAGCTCGTCACCTGAAGGTGGAATAATTTCTATAAATATTCAAATTTTATATTACCCATATGCTGGTCCAACCTATGTTTAAATGTTTCCATGTTATTACTGTCAATAATTTCATCTGGAAGGATATTTCATTTGTTAATTACATGCTGTATGTATCAGTAGCTTCTCTTTTTTGTTTTACAATGAGCACCTCTCAATCTAAGATTATGTGATCTAGTCTGTGTTATAGTAAAATTTGTCTCTAGACCTAAGGCTCCAGTAAGAAGAGGATTTTTAATTGCTTTGTATGTTAAGCAAACGTCTCCATGTGGTGGTAGTTCATAGAGTATAGGTTTAATTCTTGTAATCTTTCTCCATACTGTAAGTCTTATTTGTCAAGCCAGTGATTTTTCTTGTCATTTTTCTTTGTAGTCCCTCTATTAATTTTTTTTCTCTGTTTGTATTTGGTGCACAAAAATGTGCACAGTAGTACAAGTGTGTTCTGACAAGAGTCTTATACAATGGTAAAATAACTGCAGGTTGTCTGCTCTTTATGTGTTTGAGTATACATGCCATTATTTGTTGAGATGTCTTGACCTTAGTGATTGTATTATTTTCAAAGTTGAATTTATTATCTATACTTACTTCCAAATCTGTTTCATAATCTGTTTCTTTCAACAAGTCTTGATTTAGAAAATAATTGTTTCTTTTGTTATTAAATCCTAAATGCACTACTTTGCATTTTTGAATATTAAATATCATTTTGTTCTTCTTTGCCCATTGCTCAAGTGCAGTTAGTTCCTTCTGTAGATTTGCAGCGGCCTCTGGAGAGTTTACAATGCAGCCTATTTTGCAGTCATCTGCATACTTTGACATCCAGGTGTTATTGGATGACTGCATTGATGATGTTAGGATGTTAAATAAAACAGGGCCCAAAACCGAGCCCTGAGGCACTCCACTAGTAACCTCTGCCCAAGGAGATGTGTATCCCTTAATTGAAGTACATTGTCTATGGTTTAGTAAACATGATTCAATCAAGTTTATTAAGTGTAGGGGAAATTCCATCTAGTTCAGGTGTGGTATTAGAATGTCATGTGAGACTCTATCAAAAGCCTTCATAAAGTCTAAAAAAAACAAATCCACGGGGAGACCAGCATTGAGTGTCAAGCTAACATTTTCAAAGAACTGCAAATGATTAGTCAGGCAAGATCTGCCCCTAGTAAAACTGTGCTGTGTAATATCATGAAGGTTTTTAATTTTTATATGGTCTTCTAATTTTTGCAGAATTAGCCTTTCTAAAGTTTTCCCTATTACCGATGTTAGACTTATACGTCTGTAATTTGACACTTCTGTTTTATTTCCAGACTTATATATAGGGATAACTATTGCATCTTTCCATGATGGAATGCACTGTCTTTCTTCCAGGGACAGGTTAAATAATATACTCAGAGGACCAGAGATGTGTTAAGCTGTTTCCTTAATTGTACAAGCACACACTCATTCATTGTAGCTCAGCCTGGCAGCTGGCCATGGTGGAGAGGGAGGGCTGTGCTGGTCGCAGGCTTGTGGTCTGGGTTGGGGTAAGTGGGGTGGTGGGAAGCTACTTGCAAGGGGGGGTTCACTAGACACCAGGGAAGAAATATATATTATTAATAACAGTGTAATGGAGATAGGGAGGGGGCCCTGATTGATATCAGGAAGAATAAGACTCTTTTTGTTTTGGTTAGAGACAGCCACAGCTGGGTGTTGGGGACAGGGAGGGTGTCCACTATACACCAGAGAGGGAACTAAAACTGAGGGGATTGGGATGGGGGGACCAGTGGACACCAGGAAAATTGGAAATTAATTTATTTTACTGTGGCCAGTGATTGGTAGAGAAGGGGGCCACTAGAAACCAGGGAAAGGACTTTGCTGGCAATTGGTGGTGGTGAGGGGTGACCACTAGACACCCAGAAAATTTATTGGGTGGCGATCAGTGGGGGAGTCTCAGCCAGCAGAGTTGCTCGTGTAATGTAGTTTCTGTGGAAACCATTCCACAACCATTTCTGCTGAAAATATTTCCATGGAAATGTTGCAGAAATACTCATTCTGTGTGGAATTTCACCATTTCATTTCCACGAAATGTCATTCTTCTGGAGTTTGAAAATTCCACACAGCACTAATATTTTGACTCCAAATTTTGAAAATAGTCTTCTTATGGCCCTGTTTCATTGATCCATTAGGTGAAAATGTTCAAATCTCTCCTGAAAGTCGATTTTGCTGAGCAACTGCAAAATCACCTTTCAGCCTGGATTCTAAAAGTTTCACCTACCCTTCCTTACAGAAATAATTATATGAAATGTTTTCAAGCTGCACACATAAAACTACCCAAGTGAAATGTGTCCTGCAAGTATGATTTAAGTGTTAAATCTGAATCAATTGCATGCATATGGCATGTGTGTAGCAAGCAAGTGTTGAAACCATGATTTAATGTTCAGTTGGGAAAGACCGCATGCATACAGAAAGCAAGGTTCGCTCATAACTGCATATGTAAAACTCAAGTGACTTGCTCAGGATCACACCATACACAAGTGGGGATTGATGAGATTCAAACTCAGGTCTTCATGCCTCCAAGTCTCCTGGCTTGCAGTTCAATGCCTTTAACCACTAAGCCATACTGTCTGCACACATATGTGAGTGAGGGTTGTGGGGGGCTGTGGAGTGGTGGTGGCTGAGTGGGGCAGTCAGGGTGCGATGTGTGGTGGGGGTCAGAGATCGATGAGGGATCATTTTCTTTCTTTCAGGTTGACTTAAAGAAAGACCTTTGTGGGACAGTTTTCTGTGTTTCAGAGATACCGACACTGGAGATTGGGTACCCCAGTGACGGTGGGCGGTTTTGCAGCATCGTTGAGCACCCTAGTGTCACTCGTTATTGGTGGGTGGGTAAATACCATGGAGACTGGGACAGGGAAATATTTTATGCACAGTGGCACCAGGGGTTGGCACCCTGTTGTTACTCATCACTATTTGTGGGGGGAATATTAGCTGACACCGGGGTTGGGAATCCTGATGTTAGGGAAAAAAAAGTAGCTGATTTAAGAACAGTGGCAGGATTGGGTACCTGTCATCCATTTATATTAAAACTTTGGTTGAGTATTGAGCTTTTAGACAGAAGCACATGTTTGTTTGCAGTTCTGCAGTTTGGAACTAAAAACTCAAGTTTTAAAGCTCTTGCATTGAATATTCCCTTAGTCGAAATTGCTACCAAAGTTGACAAGTTTTTAGCAGTTTAAAATGGATAAATTTGTTTCCCTCAAAACTTTCAGTAGAGGAGCTCCAGTGTGAGGGCCCAAGGACTCTCTTGCCATGGCTGGAGCAGGAACCCCTCCTGGGATGCAGACGCACTCTGATCTGAGTGCTAAACCTAAATTACAAGGAAAACAGACTTTGACCTCTATCCAATCCTTCCTGGCTGAGTTCCAGGCAGAAGTTCATCAATTGACTGCTACAATTGAGACTGCACTTGCTGAAATTTCCTCCTGTTCTGCTGTTATTGAGAAGAGGGTGGAGAATACAGAGCAGTCAATTAAGAACTATGAGAACAAACTCAAAGCGCTATCAGGCAGAACTCTTACCTTGCAGGGTGCAGTTAATGCCCCACTTCCTGAACAGCTAGTTCAAGCATCAAGACTAGAGCATTTAGAGAACAATGCTCTGAGAAGAAATCTCAGACTAATCGGTTTGCCTGGAACCATTCCCATATCTGTGTTGAAAGTGATTGTGAAAAATGTGCTTACCATGGTATTCTGTTTGGAGCACTTTCTTATACTGGAGAATGTATACAGACCTCCAAATCCGGCAAAGGACTCTCAGAAGGCAAGATTTATTATTATAATCTTTTACAATTTGACAGAGTGCAATAAACTTCTCCAGTTAGCCCAAACAACAAAGCAATGCTTTTGTGAAGGGCATCGCTTTCACTTATAACCTGATTTTTGCTTGCAAACTCAGCGCAGACATAAGAGCTTTCTGCCAATTATGTCAGAGTTTAAGGAAGCTGGGCTAGCAGTTAACTTGCTAGCTCCAGCATATCTGAGGATACAATTCCAGGGTAAAATGCATCTCTTTGAGGACACAGTGATTCTGCAAGAGCGTTTTTTGAAAGTATTATCAAACTCCCAGAAGATATAGGCTCTGATCTTAATGATGATGAGGCTGAACTCACAGAATATCATCCAGTAAACATTTAAAGTATTATTCAGACTGCTCATGATTATCTAAACCCTCTAAGGAATATATAAATGGACTTTCTTTTGTTTTTCTATTGAGTGGCTTTGTGCTGGACTCAGTAAGGGAAGGGAAGTAGATTTGGATTAAAGGTTAATTAACTGTGAATTAATTTAAAGCTGGGAAGTAAAAGCGTGGAGCCCATTCAAAGCTGATTATAAAAACAGATACTATAGTAAGCTCTGAGAAATGGATAAATGCTGTATTATTTTCTTTTAACCCCCCTTAAAAAATGTAAAAAAATCCTTTATGCTTTATTACGTTTATTGTTTACACAAAAGTCTCTCTTATGGTTTTCAGAGTGATTGAATATTGTAATGTTTTATTTTTTCTCTCTTAAGGAATAAAAAATTTAAGTATAAAAAAATGGACAACTTGGGTTGAGAGGGAGGGGTGATATGAATGGCTGGGGGGATACTGGGATGTATAGGGAGAGGCATCACCAGCAGAAAATAAGAAGTTGTTATATCTCTGTGCAGACAGTTGGTGAGACCCCATCTGGAGTACTGTATCCAGTTCTGGAGACTATATCTCCACAAGGACATAGACAGGATGGAGGCAGTCCAGTGGAGGGCAACTAAAATGGTGCAGGGTCTGCATGAGAAGCCATGTGAGGAGAGACTAAAGGAGCTTAATATGCATACCCTTGAGGAAAGGATGGAGAGGGGGAACATGATAGAAACTTTTAAGTACCTCAGTGGAATCAACAAAGTCCAAGAGGGTAGCATATTTCAGAAAAAGAGATGTTCAAGAACAAGAGGACACAATTTGAAGATAGAGAGGAGATGACTCAGGGGCAATGTGAGGAAGTATTTTTTCACAGAGAAGGTGGTGGACACATGGAACAACCTTCCTGAGGAGGTTGTGGGGTCTGAAACTGTGTGAGAATTCAAGAATGCATGGGACAGACATAAGGCAATTCTTGTGGGGGGTAGGAAGAAACAGGCTGTTGGTTAACTAGGATCTGCAGCTTATCCTGTAGGTAGGGGAAATGAGCAGACTAGATGGGTCAAGCGGTCCTTATCTGCCATCAAAGTCTATGTTTCTATTTCTATGATCACCCACCAAATGGTCACTGTTTATAGCAATGTGGGTAATGAAGAAGGGGTAATAGTTTACTTCATTTAACAAAAGGTCAGCTGTGACACCAGGCATGTGCATCAATGCTTTTCAAATGGTTCTCCTCACTAAACTGGGCACCCGGGATGTTGGAATGCCCCAAAAAGGTAGTTTTTAGTTGATTTTTGAAAGACAAATACTAGGTTCAGGTATCTGTTTTTTAAGATCCTGTACAGCTAAGTAGAGTATCGGCGGACTTCCCCGCTGCCACAGTTCACTGCACAAAAGTTGCGTGTGCATGTACTTGGGTAATATATTTGTTTTCATGAAGCTGAGCCCCATGTGTGCACAGCTGTGTGCATGTGTTTTTTTTGAATTCAATTGCTGCAGTTCTCAGTGGGTTAGGTTTCACTCACTGAGTTATGTGCATTTGTGATCCGCCGGTTCCTTATTTGGTTCCACATGTGCCTGATGAGGTTGTCCTCTTCCTCCCCCTTAATAGGAGCATTGTTTTTAATTTGCTACTACTTTCTGTAGCATAGTATAATTGCTAGGGTTGGTGTTTGTACTATTGTTGTTCTAGAATCATTAAATAAATCATCACACATGCAGGCACTATGTAGCAGTAGTAGTCTAGGTCATACACAGTCACCACTAATGATGTTATCTACCATGTCTCAGCAACCTTGCAAACATGCATTGTCCAGCCCAGCAAACCATCTGCATCACCAGCCACAAGTAGCAATGGACAGAATGATAGATAGGCATAAGACTCACAGAAGTGTAGCACACCTGGGGGGAGTAACCACCATGCAATCCAAGGGCCACTGACCCCAAAACAATCTATACAGAACAAAGGAAGCACTCAGGATCAGTAACAAAACACAAAAGAAGAGCATATACAGTAACTGCCATTAAATGTGTACTAAGGCTGGAGGATGCTGACTAAGTGCCGGGTGCTTTTATTGTAACCTGGACTTGTTCAGTGGGCATGTTGGCAACATACAAACACACTATAAATATGGAATCCTTAAAGAGACACACACAACAAATAAGTGAAATTAAAATGAATGAGACTGAGATGCCCTTCTAACATAACAATCTAAAAGTAACCTGCCCAAGCATGGAACAGTGCATCAAGATTGCAAAACATTATACGATCAGTTCATATACTGTATTACTGAAGCATAATCCAATGCAGAGGAGATAGACAACACAGGCAAAAATAGGCTGGTGTCTTTCCATGTTCAGCGGGCTCTGATATTTTCTTCCCAAGCAAACCTTATGGTTCTGGTTGCAGTGTGAGCAGAGGATAATACTACTTTTAGTTCCAACAGTACTCCTGCTACTAGTGTCACACCTATTCCATCCTCACATTTACTGTCACATCCTTCTATGACAATAGTAGGTGGATGTTAGAGCTTACATGTTCTGTGTATGAAGCAGTAGCTTACGTCACCAGTGTTCCCACAGCTGCAATTATTTTTATTTACTTATTTATTTATTTGAAAGTTTGTGACCAGGAGAGGCACACTGAGCTACAGCTTATTTCCAGATGTGACCCAGGGCCAAGGGAAAGGGAATATTTGTACAGATGTAAACTGACTTACAGAACCAGATCAAGCTGTTGGTGGTATTTAGTGAATGGGGAGAATTTGGTCAGGACACCAGGGAAAGTCCCCTACTCTGCTGTAAGGGGAACCCTAGGCCACCTTCCAAGATGGCCACTGCTGCAGAGAAGAGGGACATGACGGGAGCAGGGGTGTTAGCCTCCTTCCCTGCTCTTACTGTTTCTGAGGCTGTAGAAAATGTGACTGCTGTGAAAGAGTTTCAAGCAGAGGAAATGCAGGAGCAATGCTTCTTGGCACATAATTCAGCTGATGGTGTAAGTACTGAGATACCAGACACTGAAAGAATGTATAATCAAGGGCAAACTTCAGACATACAGACTAAAGACGTTGGCATGGAACAGTTGTTAATAAATCACCCTCAATGAGGAGGAACTATGTTTTATGTAAAAGAAAAAAAGAGCTACAGAACAAACTGAACTTACTGTAACAGTCCACTGCAACAGTTTAGGATGGAATGCCTGTTACAGATGATTAGCTGGAGTCTGCTGATGCAACAGCATCAAAACAGGTTGCCATGATGGCTCAAGAATCAGCTCTGAACTGAACTAAAATACAAAGCAAGGTCATACTTTGTCTACTTCTGTTAAAACTAAGACACTTAAAAAATTGGAAAACAAAAACCTGGCACCAGGGCATTTAGTGGTACTGTTATTTCTTTGCAGTCTTTTCTTAGAATTATTTTTGGGCTGTTGGAAATTTAAAACCTAGTTTGGTGTGCTTGTAGTGGTGCTGTCTTTACTTGCTACAAATTTTATCTTGTCTTGTCCGTCTTGCCCTGTAGTTTGGGGGAAGTTTTGCTAATTGTCAGACCTCTAACCTCATCTACGTGATAACTGCAGGTGGTGCTAAGTCAGATTTGTGGTAGCAAGTTGATTTTTGGTTTCTCAGAAAAGCCAGAAGTGGAAGGATCCAGATTCATTCCAGTGCAGTGCAGTAACTGCTCATTTTAGTTCTCAGAATCCCTTGTGGGGCGAGGGTGCCCTCCCAGCCATAGCACCAGGATCCCCAACAAGCCAAGTAGTCTGTGATCCTCTCATGTGCTGCGAGAGTCGCCCCAGCACAGCACCAGGATCCCCCAAGCAAGGTTTAAGTTTCACCTGGACCTAGCGGAACATGGTTTTTACATGGACAGACTCAGAAGGCCCTGCTGACACAAGCATCGGCTGCTCCACCACCCCTTTGGTGAGCTGAGACTTATATAAGGTTTTGTCACATTGCCCATAGAACCAATCAGTGGACTTTGCCATCTGCAGGCTATACTAACCAGCCACCTAGTGGCCGCTAACCTGTTTAAACATTCAGACCTCTCCCTTAACTTGCTACAATCTGTAAAGGCCTCAACATGCTGCAGCACTTTGCTATTCTCTTTCTTCTGGCCCCCATAATAGTTCTACCACTCTCCTATTGGCCAGCTATGCAAGAGTGTCAACAAACGTTACTCCCTTTGGCTACATGCTCCCCTCCTTCCAGTAACTCCCATGTTTCCAAATTAACTGCAACCTACCTACTGAGATCTTTAGCGGCCCCCTCCATCCTTCCACCCAGGCCAGTTAGATCTACACACCACCACTCTAGCCTCCTCTATGAACATCAAGATTTCACCTGCCCCTTCCCAGAAGCCCCTTTGGGCATGGCCATTAATCAAACTACTGGTCACTCTCCTACTGTTGCTAGCAGGGAATGTAGAGCCACACCCCAGACCCCTTTCTGCCTCTGTCTCACCTTCTCAACTTCCAAGTGGTCTGAAACTACTGCATCTGAACATATGGAGCCTCACCACCAAACTACCCCTGCTGCAATCAACTGTACTCTCACTTCACCCTGATGTCCTGATCATCACAGAGTCATGGTTAAAACCGCACAATACAGATCCCCAAATTGCAATCCCTGGCTACACAGTCATCTGCCATGACCGGTCAGGCTGTAAAAGTGGTGGTGGTGGTGTTGGCATATATATCGCATCCCCGCTCCAGTTCACAAATATCACCCTTCGCCTTCCCACACCTTCCATAAACGCACTACTAATAAAGCTCACCCTCCCCCACACCGCACCTGTATGCATCGCAGGTTCCTACTGTGCACCTAATGTCCCAATCCCCACCATCCTGGACCATCTCGCTGATCTAAAAACACTGGCCTCAGTGGGTGAACTATACACCCTTGGTGACTTTAATCAAAATTGTCTCTCTCTCATACAAACTCCAACCTCCTGGCCAAAGTCAGCACCCTAAACCTTTCTCAAATGATTTATGAGCCTACTCATCTGAACCACACAATGCTGAATCACTGTCTCCTTGATTGGTCATTTACTTCCCACCCACACAGGGTACTAGAGGCAGGCCTGCTCCCTGACTGCCTTAGCGACTTACATGGTCAGGAAAATCTTCAGGCCCAAGGCACCACCCCCCCACCCATGCATCCTGATGACTAGGTCCTACAAGTCCCTGGACCACACCTCTCTCCTACGTGACCTATTCATCACCGATTGGTCCTTCACACACCGAGCGTCGTCCAGTGAAGCTGATCTGGAGGGTTTCAAAGCAAGACTACTTGCAGTCTGGAACCATTATGCCCCACTTAGATGGGCCAGAGTGTGTGGCGCCCACCTGCCATGGATCATAGCCGACATTATTGCCAACCTCAAAGCTAGAGACATGGCCTGGGCAGCATTTAATAAATCAGGGTTACCTCAAGTGCTCTTAGAATACTGTGCTCTGCGCAATGCTTGCAGTAGGCAAATCCGATGGGCCAAAGCCAATTACTTCAATACTGCCTTCCACACAAACATAAACCATCCAGCCAAATTCTGGAAGGTCCTCAAATCACTATTTACCCTCGCCTCCCTGCCTCCAATGCCCACCCTAAACAAAGACTCAATCACGGCAACTGATCCTCCAGCAGTAGCCACTGCTTTCAACTCCTACTTCACTAACTGCACTGCAACACTGTTATCCTCTCTCCCTTCTGCCCATACCCTCTTCCCCTTCCACCACATCTGATGAAACGCCATCATCCAACCATTCCTTCTCCTTCAGTCCAGTTACATCACTGGAGGTGCACCATGCTCTACTAGCCCTCAATCTAACCAAGGGCAAGAGTCCTACCTCCATCGATGTTAAAATGCTGTACCTATCAGCCCCTGCCATTGCCCCCCCCCAGCAGCTATTTTCAACCTGTCCTTCTCCCTAGCCTTGGTTCTGTCTGAGTGGAAACATGCCACAGTTATCCTGCTACCCAAAGGAGGTGATCCCTCTGTCCCAGGGAACTACTACCCCATTTTCCTTCTACCTATACTGGTTAAAATCCAAGAAAAACTGGTACTTTCTCAGCTCACTTCCTTCCTTGACTCTTCTTCTTCATTCTACACCCCATATCCTTCTGGTTTCAGGAAGTCCCACTCCACCATCACCTCCCTGCTGAGGCTCATTGACTCCTTCCTCTCTGCCATGGATAAGGGACACATCACCTCAGCCATCTTTGTCGACCTAGCAAAGGTGTTAGACATGGTATCCCACTCCCTCCTCTTGACTAAGCTCACCAGTGCAGGGCTCCCTAGTTCAGCCACCAACTGGTTCAAATCATACCTGGTTGGCGGAACACAGTCTGTCAGAATTGGAAACTCCACCTCTTCCCCTCTACCTGTGTCCTCGGGTGTCCCCCAGGGCTCAGTCCTGGGGCCACTCCTGTTCTCTGTCTTCCTAAATGCCCTGCCCTCTGCCTGCCCACACACCACCAATTCACATGTATGCAGATGACATGGTGCTGTATTCATCTAGCCCCTCCTCTACTGATGTGGCTAAAACTTTGCAGCAGGACTTCAACAGTGTCCAGCTTTGGTTTAGGTCCAATCAGCTTCACCTAAATGCTAAGAAGACAGTCTACATGATCTTCGGCACTAGACAAAGACTCTCACAGCTTCCCCACTTCCAAGCCTACCACACCCTGGATGGGACTTCATTGGAGGCCTGCACCTCCTTCAGATACCTAGGGGTCTAGCTTGACCAGCACCTCGACTTTTCTGTACACATTGATGACATCCACAAAAAACTCCACCCCAGACTGGGTGCTCTGTATCATAATCATGGCTGCATCCTGCAGGCAGTAAGTCATGCCATTTTACAGAAAATGATTCTACCAATTTTTGACTATGGATACATGGTCTACAGTGCTGCCCCCAAGTCCACCCTGGCCAGACTGGACACCCTCTTCCACTCCTTCTGTCACTTCTCCATGTCTGTACTTTTTCTACCCATCACTGTACCCTCTACCATGCCACAGGACTACCCTCCCTTCAGGATTGAAGGTTGTCTCACTGCACTCATCTCACTGCCAAGTTCTGACTTCAGTCCCTACCCTCATATCTAACTTTGGTCCTGTCTGCCTATGCACCTCCAGCCTATGGGCTTAGACAAACCAACTCATGCCAACTACTCATTCCCTTCAGGTCCACCTCGAAAGGACAAGGAGCTTTCAGCTACTATTTGCCCCAACTATGGAACTCGCTCCCTCCAGACATTTGGCTAACCTCTTCACCCCATCATCTAAATGGGCTTCTCAAAGCTCACTCTCATCCACCTGCTCATGCATCTAAGTTACCTCCCCAGCCAGGCCTCTTACCCCCCCAGACTCACTCTGTGCTACTCTTAATACATACCTACCACCTGTCTTATGATATATAGCACTTGTCTTACATATCTCCCCCATGTTAGCGCATCATTGTTAATGCTGCGCAATTTTGGTTGTATAATACCACCAATTATATACTGCCTTACTGTATTACTGTCATGATGTTTTACCATTTTTATACTGTTTGTGTCTCTATTGTTGTCTCCATGTTTTCACCATTTCTTGTACCATTGTATCCTTGATGTCCTCCTTATTCTTGTGTACTATCACCAGGATGCATCTGGAATCAAGCGGTACTCTCAGCATGTCTTCCTGGTAAAACTCTTAAATAAATAAATAAATCATTGCTGTTTTTGTTTTAAACTTAGATTTGTGGGCTTTTAGTGGTACTGTTATTTCTTTGCTGTCTTTACTTAGATTGTTTTTGGGCTGCTGGAAATTTAAAACCTAGTTTGGTGTGCTTGTAGTGGTGCTGTCTTTACTTGCTACAAATTTTGTCTTGTCTTGTCTATCTTGCCCTGTAGTTTGGGGAGAGGTGCTAATTGTCAGACCTCTGACCTCAGCTAGGTGATAACTGGAGGTGGGGCTAAGTCAGTTTTGAGGTAGCATGTTGACTTTTGGTTTCTCAGAAGAAGTCAGAAGGGGAAGGATCCAGATTCATTTCAGTGCAGGGCAGTAACTGCTCATTGCTGTTTCTGTTTTAAACTTAGATTAGTGAGCTTTTAGTGGTTCTGTTATTTCTTTGCTGTCTTTACTTAGAATTGTTTTTGGGCTGTTGGAAATTTAAAACCTAGTTTTGTGTGCTTGTAGTGATGCTGTCTTTACTTGCTGCAGATTTTCGCCCCCGTCCTCCACTCTGAATTATATGCACTGATAAATCTGATTGACAGGAGCTAAGCACAGGGAATAGCATTGGTTGTGAAGTAGGAGGTGCATAAGGGGGAGGAAGCCCACCCTTGGCACAAGTGTTTTGACTATTTTTTTTTGTTTGTTTTTTGGTTTTGTTTTCCTTCTTTAAAAAAAGTATCTGAGGATAGGTGACAGGATTTTCAGTACAGTAAATTAATAAAGAGGGAATTAGGAGAGCTTCAGTAACAGACAAGTATTGGAATAGCAGTATAAGTGCAGTATAACGTGGGGAGTGGTGCAATGCAATGGATGTGGGGCAGCTGTATTCAGGCAGACTTTCTGGATGCTGAGGTGCTGCTCTATCTGCAGGCATCTATCTGGACTGTGGGATGAGGTAGCCAGACTCAGAGTGGAAGTAAACTGGGCCATGAGTACCTTCACCCCTATTCAGAGACCACCTAGTCCAATGCTGCTGCCTCAAAAGATGCCAAGAAAGAGGAGCACTTGGATGATGATGGCTCAGGGAGGGTTACGACGGTCAGGCAGAGCCAAATCCCAAATCCTATTCCACTACAGAACTCATATGCCACACTGGCAAATGGGAACAATCAAACAGAGGTACCCATAGAAATGGAAGGGAAGGATATGGAGGTCAATAAAGGAGGTGACCTCAGTGGGGAGAACAGTGGACTTCAGAGGAGGAGGAAGTGAATCCTGGTGGAGGACTCAATCATAAGAGGGCTCCAGCTAGGAACACAGGATGGGGAGGATAGGGAGCTGAGGTGCCTACAAGGTGCCACAGCATGGAGGGATGGGAGGAAGATCCTGGGGATCACCAGGAAGGCAAGATGGGAGGGTGAGCTGGATGTCATTATCCACCTAGGTACTTATAATCTGGCAAATGGGAAGCCTAAGGAAGTTCAGGAAGAGTTTAGAAAATTGGGGAGGGGTCTCAAGCAAGTTGCTACTACTGTCACCTTCTCAGAAGTACAACCTGTGAGAGGCATGGGAGAGTATAGGGGCATACACACCAGGAACTTTAACTCATGGTTGAAGAACTGGTGCTGTGAGGAAGGGTTTGGATTCATTGGTGACTCGGGACCCACCAGGAGCGAGGGTGGCTTAGTCAACCTGACAGCCTGCATCCAACCTGGAGGGGAATCCAAGCACTCAATGATAAGTTTAAATGCTACATGGACAAGCATTTAAACTAGCCAAGGGGGGTGGCAGGCCAGCAAGGAGGGTACCTAATCCCCCCCCCCACAGCTAGCAGTGGAACCAGTGAAAATGCAGAGTAGCTATCTCTACAAAGCAGTGTGTCAAAAATGGAGATAAGTACCCAAGAGGTGGATAGGCAGAAAGGGGGCCAAATTCAACAGAAGGGCAGACAACAGGGAGAACCAGGGATAAAGGACAACCAGGGAGGGGGCTGGAGTAGAACAGCTGAACAGTCCAATGAGTTCAAATCATGGAACGCCATGTGTCCCAATGCCAGGAGCCTTAGCAACAAGATGGAGGATCTGGAGGCTGTCATGGTGCAGTTGGACCTGAACATTGTGGCCCTGACAGAGACTTGGTGTAATGATAACCATGACTGAGAGATGGCCATACCAGCTACAATATATTAAGAAGAGACAGGGCAGGCAGGAAGGGAGGAGGAGTGACACTTTATGTGAAAGATGGCATAAAGGCCACAGAGATCCAGGAGGAACAAAATGGGGGAGAGATACTGTGGGTTAAGCTGGAAAGGAAAATGGGGTCAGCCATCTACACAGGGGTGGTCTACAGATCACCAGCCTAGGAGGAAGGAAGAAACAGATAGGAAGCTGATGCTAGCCATCCAAAGGATGACAGGCAAGGGTGAGGTGGTGCTGGTTGAAGACTTCAATATTCCAGCCGTGGACTGGAGCCTCACAGCAGCAGCAGCATCAACCAGGAGCAGAATTATCCTGGACTCCCTTCAAGGTGCCTTCCTCCAGCAACTGGTCATGGAACCAACTCAGAAGAAAGCGATACTGGACCTTGTGCTCACAAATGGGAACAGCGTGATGGGGGTAACATTGGGGAGCATCTTGGGAACAGTGCCCACCGGTCACTGTGGTTTGAAATCATATAAGGAGCAGAACCAAACCACACAAAAAACACGTATTCTGGACTTTAGGGGGGCAGACTCTGGGAAAATTGGGAGATGCCTGAAAGAGGCATTAATGGGAATGGGGCAGGAATCAGAGGTTCAGGAACAGTGGGAAACTTTTAAAACGGGTATTACAAGAGCAACAAAATTATGAATTAAGCAGGTTGGCAAGGGGAAAAGGAAGAGGAGGCTATTATGGTTTTCCAAGGAGGTAGCAGAGAAAGTGAAAGCTAAAAAGATTGCATTCAGGCAATACAAAAAGACACAGGCAGAAGAGGATAGGGAGAAGTACCAGTAGAAGCAAAGGGAGGCAGGGAGGTCAGTAAGAGAAGTCAAATCTCAGACAGAAGAGTGCATCGCAAAGTCATAGGACAAAACCTTTTACAGGTACATAAGTGAAAAAAAAAGGCAAAGGGATGGATAGTGAGACTGAAGGGGGAGGATGGGGGCCTCGGGGGAGGATGACAACAGTAAAGCTGACATATTGAACAGGTATTTCTGCTCAGTCTTTTCTGAGAAAGAGGAAGGTAATGGGCCTGAAGGGAGTACAAGGGGTGGGACTGGCGCAGAAATGGACACAAGTCCCTTTACACGGGAAAGGATCCTGAAGGAACTAGAAGGAATAAGAGTTGATAAAGCAATGGGGCCAGATGGGGGGCACCCCAGGGTCCTAAAGGAATTAAGAGAGGTGGTGGCATAACCTCTGGCAATCCTGTTTAGCCAATCATTGGAAACAAACAGGGAAGGTACCCAAAGACAGGAGGACAGCAGATGAAGTCTCTTTATACAAAAGTGGTAACAAAGAGGAAGTGGGGAACTATAGATCAGTCAGCCTGACCTCAGTAGTGGTAAAGATCATGGAAGCACTACTGCAGGAGAGACTGGTGGAACATCTGGTCACCAATAGACTACAGGACCCAAGGCAGCATGGTTTCACTGGGGGGAGGTCATGTCAGACCAACCTCATTGAATTTTTTGACTGGATGACAAGGGAGGTAGATCAGGGGAGGGCAGTGGATGTAGCCTATCTGGACTACAGCAAGGCCTTTGACACTGAGACTATTAAACAAACTGGGGAATATGGGAGTGGGCAGGACAGTAGAGTGGTAGGTAGTTAATTGGCTGTGCAGCAGGACACAGAAGGTGGTGGTAAATGGCTGTCACTCCACAGAGGGAAGAGTGACCAGTGGGGTACCACAGGGATCAGTGATGGGAACAGTCCTATTCAAGTCTTAATCAATGACATTGCACAGGACCTAGAAGGCAGAATTTCCCTGTTCGCTGATGACATGAAGCTCTGTAACAGAGTGGACATGCAAGAGGGTGCAGACAGAATGAGGAGGGGCCTGCAGAAGCTTGAAGAATGCTCATGGGTTTGGCAGTTGCAATTCAATGCAAAGAAGTGCAAGATAATTCATATGGAGCACAAAAACTCTGGAACAACATATCAGTTGGGGGGTGAGGATATATCATGCACCAAGCAGGAAAGAGACCTAGAACTTATCATCTCTGATGACCTCAAGGTAGGGAAACAGTGTAACAAGGCAGCAGGAAAAGCAAATAGGGTGCTGGGATGCATAGGCAGGGACATCACCAGCTGGAAAAGAGAGGTCGATAATTCCACTCTACAAGACACTAGTGAGGCCCCACCTGGAGTACAGTGTACAATTCTGGAGACCTTACGTACGTAATGACAAAGACAGGGTAGAGAGGGTTCAGAGGAGGGCAACAAAGATGGTACAGGGATTGCATCACAAGTCCTATGAGGACAGGTTGAAGGACTTGAATATGTACTCCCTGGAAAAGAGGAGGGAGAAAGAGGATATGATAGAGATGTACAAGTACCTTAGAGGGAGGAACAGGGTTCAGGAATACACTATTTTCCAGCAAAAAGATGTTCAGGACTAGAGGGCATGGGATGAAGTTGGAGGGAGGGCGATTCAGAGGAAACAAGAGGAAGCATTTTTTCACGGAACGGGTGGTGGACAAGTGGAACACCCTGCCAGAGGAAGTGGTGGAGGCTGAAACAATCACAGGATTTAAGAATGCATGGGATAGACATAAGGGAATTCTGTAGGTCAGGGGTACGGGGCAACAGACTTCTATGAAAAAACAAAGTGAACTTACAAGCTCAAATGGGCAGACTGGGTGGGCCGCAGACCCTTATCTGTCAACAGTGTCTATGTATCTATGTATAAAACAAAAAGGGGACTCTGCTTTGAGTAGCAAATCGAGTTGGGTACAGCTTGTCTTACAGAGTTCCCCAATAACTGCTGAAAAAACTGTAAGCTCCACTGCAAAGGCTGATAGCGCGCAATGCTCCAAACATAATGAAAAAAGTGCTGATGCTTCTATTGTTGTGCAGAATGAAGCAAGTACACAACCGAGCTATAGCGATGTGAGTATGCCTATGAAGTGCAAAATGCCTGATAACGCTTTGCTGTTACTGGAACGATCTGCTCTTACTGCCGTACTGAATTCAGCCATTGGCACCGACAGCTGGTCTCCAGAGCATGCTCTGGCAAATATGGGTGGATCCAGACTCCAGATAGTAAGTGGATTCCAGACCCTCACGATAACAAAATTATACAATATAAACACGGCTTTCCAGATTTAGTTGAGAGAGAGTAAATACTTCTGAAAACTCTGTACCACAAGTACCTGCAACAAGTATAGAACAATAAGCGGACCATCACACCTTAAATGTAGCTTTCAATCCTGATACTACTTTAACAGATAATGTTGCTATAAAGGAAACTGATGCTACTGAAGTTGCTAGGTCCAACCCTGTGCATAACACCCCACAACACTCCCCGCTGAGTCTCAGTCCTGCTAATGTTGTATTACAAGATCCTACTAGGACAGCATGGATGGACCTTATGTTCTGGCTTTCAGATTTATTCCAGAATAAAGGGGAGCTGGCCCCAGGAAGAACGCTGTGTGTCAGATACAGGCTGTGTCACCTAAGGCCTTGAAGACCCCCTGGATAGACCATATATAGCAAGTCAATTATTGAAAGGGTCTATGAAATTCTTCTCTGCTGAAATATTTGCTTTAATACACCTGGGCAATGTTAATTTTGATGTTAGTTTAAGAATGTTTCATGGCTGGACAGATTCTGGGCACAATATCAAACACTGACCTAACATCTGACATAGAGGAAGGGGGAGGGGATGACTTCATAGCAAGACATACAAGATGCAGAACACTGTCACAAACTCCTTAGAATGTGTTAGCATAACCTATATTCAAAGCATCCTTAATGAAAGCCCTAACCATTACCACAATAAATGTGAACAGCATTAAGAGCCCTAAGAAAAAATTAACAGTTTTACAGACATTGCAAGATACCTCCAGTGATATTTTTGTTTACAAAATATTAGGTTAAAAACCAGCTTGGAACTTGGTCTGACTGCAAATATATTGACCAAGTGTACCTCCTTTTGGTCTGTGGGGAGGAGATGTGTGATGGTATAGAAATTTTATTCACAAATTCAGCCATAAAAGTATCTCAACTAGATGATATCCACCCTGGCAGTGTACTTTTATTAGGCATAAGCTACACACAGGAAAGATTCAGGTTGTTATCTATATATGCTCCACAAACAAAGGCTCAGAGGGTGGCACTTTTCTCAGAGCTACAGCCATATCTTCACACCTCCCATATAGTATTTGGGCAGGTGACTATAATTGCGGTTTACTGGGGGCAGATAGGGGGCTCCAGACTGATAAGATATTTTGTGATTCTATAGCATTACAAAATATAATTCATATAGCAGGGTTGATTGATGCATATAGATTCAAGTTTCTGACAGGTGGTAAAACCTATTTTCGTGGGACCACATCCACCAGGATAGACTTTGTGTTTGTGTCTTCTGTGCTACATGTTAGGGGGATGTGGGTACGGGCATGGGAATTTACGAACCATAAGTCAGTTACATTACAATTACACTGGGAAAACTCCCCAAGAATCAAGAAAAATAATTGGAGACTGAATACATCCACCTTAAATGAGGCACATGTGCTTAGAGCTTGGAGGAGGGAATGGCAGGCCAGGTTGTCAGTGATAGAGTTATATGATGACTTGACTATTTGGTGGGAGGACACCAAAGAGTCGTGGCATGATTTTTTTCAGAAAAGAACTAAAGATACAGTATGTCGAACAAGGAATACTTAAAATATCTGCAGTTGAGAGATCAGTTACAAAAACTGATCTCTCAAGCAGAATTAACTAATTTGGATTTTAGTTCACAGATTAAAAACATTA
Source organism: Neoceratodus forsteri (assembly GCA_016271365.2). Taxonomy (NCBI): domain Eukaryota; kingdom Metazoa; phylum Chordata; order Ceratodontiformes; family Ceratodontidae; genus Neoceratodus; species Neoceratodus forsteri. Next base: position 913,644,261 of record CM057454.1, on the reverse strand, counting down.
AGACATAAATTACAGAAATACAATATGACCGAGCGAAGTCACTAGAGCAGGAACTCAGGTTTGGGACTAACATAAAGAAAGTTTCCTTTGACCTTTATTAAGAATGTAAAAACCATGTAGATCATAGGATCTTGTCTGAAGTAACGACCAGAGATGGCCAGAGAACAACTACTCCCTCAGGGATCCTGCAGGAAGTGGAACTGTATGTTCAGGAATTATTTGGTACCACCTCAGAGATAGTTTTGAACCCTAACAGCTTTACAAAATTAAACTTCCCACAGGCAACTGATGTAGAGGCTGCTGATGAAAGACATTACAGTGGAGGAAGTCTGCTTAGCAATTTCCTCACTTAAAAATGATACTGCACCTGGGTCGGATGGTTTTGGAGCTGAATTTTATAAGATTTTTGTGGTTGATCTTTCCCTAGTCTTAGCAATTCTTTATAATCATTTATTGCATGAGGGAAAATGACAAGCTCCATGAATCAGGCCATACTAATTCTATTATACAAAAAGGGTGAGAGGGATGATCTAAAGAACTGGAGACCCTTGTCATTGTTAAACACAGATTTTTTTTAATATAAAGTTTATTAACATTTTTAACTTTACAATGGACAGGATCATGATTATCCGAACAAAGCATGTACCAAGAAATTCAACATACATGATCCCATCCCCCTCCCTCCATCCCCCCACCACAACACAACACAAATCCCCCCACCCACAGTCCCGGTGAACAGAAAGTTCAAAATAATATATTTAAATCACAACTTACATATTAGGTAGAATATAACATATGTAAAGGAGCCCATATCTTTTTATGTTTTGCATTATTGTTATTAAGACTAGAAATGATCTGGGTTGTCCTCTGTCCTCTCTTGTTCAACCTATATTTAGAGCCACTGCTGTGTAGTATCAGACAGGAACATAAGATTAAAGGGATAAAAATTGGGTCGCTGGAGTTTAAGGTCTCTGCTTTCGCTGATGACATCCTACTTCATATTAGCCATCCCCGAACCTCCATTCCAGTGGCGCTCGATGTTATCGCGTCCTATGGCAAACTATCCAATTATAAAGTTAACATAGGGAAAACTCAGTTTTTCCCTCTAAATGTGAAAGTTTATAAGTCAGATATCTCGAAGCTGGGGATACATTGGACCCCTCTCACCTTGAAATATCTTGGCATCACTTTGGCCACTTCAGAGGCCTAAAATGGTGAAACTTAATTTGGATGCCCTTAAGGTAACTATAAAGCAAGATCTGGAAAGATGGGGCAAACTTCCGCTCTCTCTCTGGGGAAGGGTCAACATAATAAAGATGAATGTGTTGCCGAGGATTTTTTACCCTTTAAATATGCTTAATGTATGGTTACCCTTAAAGTGGCACAAGGCACTGCACTCAATTATCTCAGACTTTATCTGGGGAAAGAAAACACCCAGCAGAGCCTATTACAAACTTGCCGCCCCTAAGGAGAAGGCTGGTTTAAGGCTGCCGCACTTTGGGTTATATCACCTGGGCAAGCAATCTCTGCAAATACATGCTCTATTCCTGCACCCAGGGATTTGGAACTTTTATCGTATGTTCCTTCCTGGGTTAAATTGGAAACAGAGTTATTAAAGGAGGCTGGCGGACCTGACGTGTTCTCTTTTCATCCCACTAAAATCTCTCCTCTAGTCTAGCAGCTACCCCCAATTAAACTTTCCTTACGCATACACATCCAACTGTGTGCCTCTCTTTGCTACTCCCCGTGTGCAGATAGATACCAGCCATTATGTCATAACCCTAATCTGCGGATTGGGGGGAACATGATAAAGGAATCCTGGCTTCCTTTTTTGAAAGGCTTAAAGGTGGCAGATATCATGCAAAGGGATAGGTGCCTAACAGTTGCAGAAGTTTTAACAAAGTATAACATAGGGCCTAACCAATCTTTTAAAATATTCCAACTCACACACCTGTTGGGGAATTTCAAGTCTAAATTAAAAGAGGGAAAGATCAATGGGACATGGTTTGAACCCCTGATCCGCTGGGTTTGGGAACCGCATGCAGTTTCTAAGGTCTACAAAGCACTATTTGAGCAAGTCTATACAGACACTGTTAACAAGCTGAGTTTTGGGTGGACCGCTTGGGGGATCAGGACCGGAACTGGGATCTTGTTTGACGGCACATGTACCAGTATATTACTCAGGACAGATTATGTATCATGCAATACCATTTTTTAAACAACTTGTTCTGGACACCTTCCAAACTATACAAGATTGGGCGTAGCCCAGACGTGTTATGTATCCAGTGTCATAAAATGGTGGGAGACCTAAAGCATATTTTTTGGGATTGTCCACCAGTAAAAGAGTTGTGGGACCAAATTAAGCATGGGGAAGACTCGGTATTGGGCATTGAACATTGCTTTACCCCCGAAATCTGTCTAATAGGGGATTATACTGGTATCGCTGTTAAGTCCCGAAGATACTATATGGCCTTGATCTCGTCCTCGGTCAAGAAAATAGTGTTAAGGCACTGGTTGGATAACACCTCACCCACTTATATGGAATGGTTACAAGAATTGCTTTTCAACATAAGCAAGGAAAAATTTGGGGCTATGAGGAGTGGTAATTTTTCGAAATTCGACCGAGTGTGGGGCCCCCTCCAGGCCCTTTACTTGCTCCACTCATAATTAGCCATTGCAGGATAAGTTGACCCTGGTTCATTCCTCATGAGCAGATCTACCTCAGCCTTCGCAATCCTGGGAGGGTGGGTGGGGATGGAGGTTAGGTTGGGTAATAGGCCGGAGGGGGTTAATACTATAAAAATGTTGTGGTCATTTACTAATGGAACATTGTAAGTGGCACTGTGCTGTCACGGATTATCTTCTGTAAGGTTTGGCCTTTTATCTGTGTGCTGACTGTATGTCAATAAACTTGAATTTAAAAAAAAAAGACTAGAAATGATCTTTTCTGTTCTAAGATTGGCTAGAAGCTCGTTAAGCCATTCAGAGTAGGAGACCATCTGTGCATCCTTCCAATATTTAAGGACCAACTTTTTAATGGACATGGAAATCAAGGTGATATGATATTTTCAATTGTTCACTGCTATTTGAGAGTAATCCCCGAGAAGGCATATCTTCAGCGAGAATAGGTCCGACAATCTCAATAATGGATCTGCTCTGTCCTGTATGATTTTCCAGAGAGGAGCTATCTTGAGACAGTCCCAGAAAATATGTAACAAGGTACCTTCACTCTGTAAACACCTGGTGCATAAATTGGATGTTATTACTTCCCAAGCAGCCAATTTTTGAGGGGAATAATAAAGGTTATGCAATATATTAAACTGCATCAGACGTAACCTGTCTTGTGCTACAAAACAGTGACAGTTACTCCATAGGGTAGACCAGTCTATATTCCAATGTGGAAAAAGATCTGACCAGTAGTTTGAAGGTCCAAAAGCATCGGGAAAATGCCAATCATAAAGAAAATTATATAATTTGGAGATTGCTTTAGTAGAAGTAGTTAAAGGAACTAAGTTATAGTGGAAAGAGTGCTTTGGTGATATGGGAGCTATCCTTTCAAATTTTTTAACCAGAAGGTCTCTTAATTGAAGAATTCTAAAGTAATCCATTGGTTGTAATCTAAATTTCAATAAGAGTTCTTCTAAAGATAACCATGATCCATCATTCTTCACAAACAGGGACAATTTCCCATCTCCTAGTCGTGGTAACCATGTAGGTGATAATAGCTTATTGTTGATATTGAAGGCTGGGGAATTCCAAATCGATTGGGAAATATCTGTGTGTTGTTTATATTTTAAAAATCCACATAACTGTGAGTGAATTCTAATGGAAGTTTTTATGGTAGTGTCTTTTAACTTTTTTGGCAAAAATGATATCTTTAGGAATAACAATGTGGAAGGATCCATGTTACATGAACGAATCATTTCCAATTCAATTTTCAACCATGGAGAAAGAGCAACCACAGGGTTTGGAACTAACCACTGAAGATATTTGGAAGCTTGACTAGCCCAATAATACAGGCTAAGATGAGATAGACGTAGGCCACCTTTAAGTTTAGAAGCAGCTAGCTTGTGATATGCTAATCTTGGTTGTTTTTTTGACCAAATAAATTTCACTATTAAACTCTGGGCCTTTTTAAACCAAGTTCCGTGTAGATAAGTATTAAGTAAGTGAAGAGGATAGAGTAACCTGGGAAGTACATTCATTTTGACTAAGTTTATTCTTCCCCACAAGGAAATGGGGAGAGTAACCCAACGTTCTAAATCCTGCATCACCGTTATTAATAGCGAATCCAGGTTCTTCTTAATAGAAAGCTGTGTGCTTCTAGTTAACTCAATACCAAGGTAGCGTAAATATTCCTTTGACCATGACAGACCTAAAGCTGTAATACTATGTTTAAGAACTCTATGATTTAAAGGGAATACAATAGGTTTGCCAACATTTAACTTGTAATTTGATAGTTTACTGTATTTCTCTATTAGGTCTAACATAACGGGGATAGAAGCTTCTGGGTATGAGAGCTGCAAAAGTAAATCATCGGCATAAGCAGACACTTTAATTTCAGTATCTAAGATTGTAATTCCCTGTACCCTTGGACACAGAGACAATTTACAGAATAGTGGTTCCAAATAGAGGTTAAAAAGGAGGGGGGAAGGGGACAGCCCTGTCTAGTACCAGAATGTAAAGAAAACGGTTCTGAAATTACTCCATTTCCTGAAATTTTAGCTGAAGGGTTTTGATAGAGAGCCTTAACCCAATCCCGGAATTGTTGTGGAAAACCAAAGGAGTTCAAGGTTTGAAGTAAGAAGTTCCAATTAACTCTATCAAAAGCCTTTTTAGTGTCCAGGGACACCAAAGCTACTGGAAAAGAGGCATCCCTGGACACCGAAAAGACATGGGAAAGAGTACGCAGATGGTCTGCAGAGGATCTTCCCTTCATAAAGCCTACCTGTTGTAAACCTATTAAAGCCGGGAGAATTAAACTGAGCCTATCTGCCAAGATCTTAGTTAGTATCTTAATGTCCTGATTTAATAAAAAAATGGGTCTGTAACTTTCCACCAATTCTAAATTCTTGCCAGACTTTGATAAAAGTACAATGAGAGCCTCAAATAATGTGGGGTCTACTTGTGTACCAGATAATATAAATTGATATAAAGAGAGAAGATGTGGGGTAATTTGTTCCTTAAAACATTTATAAAAGTTAGGCCAAAATCCATCAGGTCCCGGTGTTTTGTTTGAAGGTAAACCCTGTATTACTTCCGCTATTTCTAATGACGAGATTGGGACCACTAACTTCTTCTGCTGGGCTTCAGAAAGAACGGGTAACTGAGCTTCTTTTAAATAGAGAGAAAGAGTCGAATTAGAAGGACAGTTAGCCATAACACTGTACAGTTGTTTGTAATACCTGGTAAATTCAGAAATTATTTCCAGAGGGGAAGATTTCAGGGACCCATCTAAACTTGAACGGATTGGAGGGATAAAATGGGCTGACTCCTGCTGTTTAATTCTCTGAGCCAATAGTTTCCCTGCTTTTTCTCCATGGTCTGTGAATGAGGCCTTTGTACATAAGATGGTGAATTCCGCTTTCTCATTTAGAAGGCCAATATACGAGTCTTTCAATTTTGCAAGTCTTTGTTTAACCTCATCAGTTGAATGTGGGTGTAAATTTACCTCCAACAATCTGATATGGGATAACACGGTCTTCTGTTTTAACTCCTGAATTTTTTTCTACTGGACACCAACCCAATTAAAATACCCCAGAGATATGCTTTAAAAGCACACCACATAATGTCAGGTTTAGTGTCCTGAGTGGAATTTATTTCAAAAAATTGTTTAATATGATCTTTGATACAATCAGCAGTTTTGGAATCCTTGAGTAATTGATCATTCAACTTCCATCGGGTATGATGTTTAGGCAAAGATGAAAAAGACGTTAAACACAGATTTTAAAATCTTAAGTAAAATTCTACTAAAAACGTTGGCATTGTTGACAGACAAGTTAATCAGTCCACATCAAGCATGTGCCATTCTGAATAGATATCAACATGATAACCTGATTTTATTAAGGGAATTGTTCTATAAAGGAAATTGTGATACAGTGCAAGGGTTGGTTTTGGGGCTGGATCAGGAGAAAGCCTTTGGCAGATTAATAAATAACTATCTGTTTACAGTTTTACAGGCTCATGGTCTCCCAAGAACCTTTGTAAACTGGATTAAAAGTATGTATGCCTATGCTGTTTTAATTCCCAATGTAAATGGCTGGACTGGAAAGCAGTTATCTGTTAAACGGGGGGATAAGGCAGAGCTGCCCACTAAGCCCACTGTTATATGCCTTCTGGATAGATATATCATTAAGGAGTATTGCAATAAATGAAAGGATGCATGGTATCCCTCCATCTCAGGGACAACAGCCAGTCGCTATACTGGCCTATGCAGATGATGTAACACTATTGCCTCAACAACTTGTGAACATACTTTGAAGAAAATCTTCTATGAGTTTTCAGAGATGTCAGGATCCAGGATAAACTATGATAAAAGCAAGATATACCACTGTTTGATTTGGGTCTGCTGCGGTGACAGCACTCCAGACAGGACAAAATTGAACTGCTTTTTGAAATCCTTTTGCTACTTGATGAGATGCAATAATTATTGTAGGATCTGCTTACTGGACTGGATTGTAATAACTGAGGGGGGTGATTAGTGGGATTATTTATTATTTATTGTTAAAAGGGATATGTAAGTACTGGAGGGGATAGATTGAAGGTGTGTGTGAGATGGTGTGAAGGAAAATTGGATATTATTGTGTTTAGTAAGGTGTGTGTGGGTGAGTGTGTAACTGTGACTGAGGGTAAAAAGGAAATAGAAATGTGTCAGGGGGTGATTACTATGGTCAGGCAGTACTCCTCCTCTAGACTGAGGGACCTACAACCTTTTGAATAGCCTCTGCTTCCATCACAAGTATATGACAGATGTAGAGCATTAGGTATAATTAAGAGGAGGAGAGTTGGTGAGTCCTGGAGAACTTGAGGGGGATGGGAGAAAGGTGGGGGGGGATAGAGATGGTAGGGACTAGGAGGCATCCTGGGGTGAAATGGGACCAAGAGCGAGGGTCCCCTTGCCTTGTGCCCATACCCAAGGGCTCTGAGGGATTCAGGCAGGTGCTGTGGTCATCTGTGGAATGTCATCCCTCCCGGGCAGTGTTATGCAATGCCAGGACTATTAAAAAATAAGACTGCAGTGGTTGCTAATTTAGTAGTCTCTGCAGACCTGGCTTGCATCACTGAGACTTGGCTGGATGAAAATGCAGGGCCCATTTTAGCAGCTGTGATTCCAGCCAGGTTCTCAGTGATTCACCGCCTGAAAGTGGACCATAGAGGCAGAGGGGTCGCAGACTGTTTTAGACAGAAACTGGACCTCAAGGAATTACCAGTGGTGACAACCAACTCCTTCATGTGCATGGGAGCTGTGGGTGCAGATTTCAGGATCCTTCTCATCAACTGTCCACCCGGGAATGGGAAGGTATTCCTGAAGGAGGTAGCAGACTTCGTCACCGAAATGGTGTTGGAGGCCCTCAGATGGTTAATTAAGGAGGCAGTATAGCGCAGTGGTCTAAGGCTCTGAGCTGCAAATTTGGTGACATCCAGCAGACCAGACCTGGGTTTGAATCCCACAGCTTCCACTTGCATACTGTATGACCCTGAGCAAGTCACTTAACCTCCTTGTGCTCTCAGGTCGCGCCTGTAAAAAAGCTTTCAGATTAGTGTGCTATACCTGGTTAAACAACTAAATAATAAAAAAAAAAAATTCTGGGGAACTTCAATGCCTGGGTCAATGATGAACTCTCACTTTTTGGACAAGACCTCCTTCAATTGATGGAATCATTGGGCTTGACATTGTGAGGAGTTTTTTTTTTTTTTTTATTTAGTTGTTTAACCAGGTAGAGCACACTAAGCTGAAATCTTTTTACAGGAGCGACCTGGGAGCACAAGGAGGTTAAGTGACTTGCTCAGGGTCACACAGTATTCAAGTGGAAGCTGTGGGATTCAAACCCAGGTCTGGTCTGCTGGATGTCACCAGATATGCAGCTCAGAGCCTTAGACCATTGCACTATACTGCCTCCATTTCTTCACTGATAAGGTGACCACCATTAGGACAGAGATCAGCCAATGCCTCCCTATTGGGCATTGCAGCAGTCAACTGGGTGGTACTAATGCCCTGATGACCTGGTCTACCTTCACCCAGCTGGTAGTCATGGATTTAGTGAGGATCATCCAGACTTTGCGGCCAACTTGCTGCAATCTGCATCTGGGCCCAATGCACCTTCTTGTAGGGTGCATTGAGGTTATCGGCCTGGTCCTAGCTCTGATCATTTGGGCTTCATTGGAGAGAGGGAGGGATCTTTCTGGATCCCTTAAAAGAGGTGATAGTTAGGCATCTGTTAAAAAAGCTCTCCTTTGACCCAGACTGCTCTGCTAACTACAGATCAGTCTCTAACCTACCTTTTACAGGGCAGGTTATTAAGAAAGTTGTCATTCTGCAACTGGAGGATCATTTATCCATCCACAATGTCTATGACCCTCTCTAGTCTGGCTTCAGGAAAAGGCATTGCACTGAGACTGCCCCAGTTTGAGTACTTAATGACCTTTTGGTGGCAAGAGATCAGAGAGCTTGTTCCATCTTTGTTCTCCTAGATCTTCCAGCAGCATTTGACACTGTGGACCATGGGGTATTGCTCGAACACCTGTGGTTCTTTTGTGGACTAGAGGGGTTGGTCCTCAATTGGTTTCGATCATTCCTTGAGGACAGGTCACAGAGGGTTGTGTCAGGAATTTATTCCTCATCCCCTCGGTGCCTTCCCTGTGCGTACCGCAGGGTTTGGTGTTTTCCCCATGTTGTTTGCAGCGTATATGCTACCACTAGGGGACATTATAAGTCAGTACGGGTTGAGTTTTCATTGTTATGCAGATGATTCTCAACTGTACATGTCCTTTGTACCTGATCAGGAGTTTGATACAGTCTCGATGTTTAACAACTACCTACTGGAGATACAGAACTGGATGAGTGCCAGCTGGCTGAGGTTAAACCCAGAAAAAATGGAGGTATTGGTTGTAGACTCTGATCTGAGGATGGTCGGATCATGGGCAGTAAAACCCTCAGTTTACAACTTGGAGGAAACCTGCTTAATGCTTCTAGCCAGGTGTGGCACCTTGAGGTGGTGTTTGATGAATGCCTGACCTCGAAGGCTCAGGTGTCGGCCACAGTCAAATCTGCCTTTTATCATCTGAGAAACATCGTCAGGGTGAAGCACTAGGTTTCATCCAAGGATCTTTCTACATTGGTCCACACCTTTGTCACCACCCATTTTGACTACTGCAATGCCCTCTACCTAGGGCTTCCGGGAGTGGATATTTGCCAATTGCTGCTGGTGCAGAATATGATGGCTAGGTTGTTAACTGGAACCCCTAGATCCAGTCATATAACACCTGTCCTGCGCAAACTGCACTGGCTGCCTGTACACTGGTGAATCACTTTCAAGGTTGCATTGCTGATCTATAGAGCCCTATATGATCAGGGACCCCAATTCCTGTAAGACCTCCTATCTCCCTACTGTCCCTCCCATTCACTCAGATCCTCCAGTGGGGGATTGCTAGAGGTTCCCAGGGTACATTTAAAAATGTTTGGAGGAAGATCTTTTGCCTTTATGACCCCTACCCTGTTGAATTCTCTACCTCGTCGGATACTAGAGAGCCTGACCATAGAAGGATTTAAAAACTCCCTTAAGACATATCTTTTTAGAAATGCCTTTGAAGGAACTTAAGATTTTAAGATTTGGGGCCAGATATTCAGAAACATGTCAAAGACCAGCACAACCCCGGCACAGCGCAACCCAACTGTGCTATGGCGCTGTGACTGTGCTATTCAATGGTTGTGCATGGTGACCTGTACCAGCACAAGGTTGAATATCACAGGGATGTGCTATGGCACAGCCAGAGGTGCACCAAGGAGCAACCTGACCAGCACCATAGCGCAAGCAGAGATGTGCAAGGGGAGCAACAGAATATGCACCAAGGCACTGAAGGACCTGCACTAGGCACAGTTGGGAGCAAGGCAGGTTGGGGGGAGGCAGCACAGGGAGACAGTGGAGCCTGGCCAGGAACAGTGGCAGGGATGCACAGTGGTGGGCTACAGGTGACCACCACCTTCAGGGTGCACACAGGCAGCTCCCCCCAGCACCAGAGCAGTGGCTGCACGGTACAGGTGGCACCATCAGCCAAGGGTGAGCTGCCACTGGCCCCCTCCACTGGATGGCATGCCCCCACCCACCCAGACCATAGCAAGCCACACCCCTGGCACATGGCACCCAACACACACACCACACATCCTGAACAGCCAGCCCATGGCCACCCCATGGCCACCCCATGGCACAGCCACTGGTTGAGAGGCAGGACACCACCATGCACGGCCCACACAATGACACTGAAACACCACACAGACACCCACCATGCCACTGCAGCATGGCACCACTCACCAGCCACAAAACAGACATGGACACAGGAAGGTAAGGTAGAAAAATGTATTCAACAACTATTTACAAGACAACCAGAGGGCCAGGGTAGGACAGTGAGGGATGGGGAGAGGGGACAGGGACTGTACAGTGGGATAGTGGAAGGAAGGAGAAGGGAAGGGAAGGCAGGGGCAGGGAGGAGGTACAGCTCCCGCTTATGGGTGGCAATGCCCTGCAGTCGCCTGGTGCCTCCATCGTCTTCTGTCATGCAGCAGTATCCATCTGGTCTGCTGGGCAATCTCCATTATGGTGGAGGTGATCAGGATTATTTGCTGCAGAAGATGGCAGTATAATGGCAGTCGTGATCCCCCTCTGGATGCCTATGACAAAGGAATACACAGGTAATCAGTGCATGTCCACAGACACCATGCCCTCCCACCGTGTGCAGTTGACAGTGGGAACACACACCCCTGGAGTGGCACCCCAGCCACCCACAGTGGGTGGGCCAACACCTGCCGATACCCCAGCATGCCACAACAGTGCACAGTGTTGGACACCACTGCCCAATGGCCACCCGACTGCTCAGTGGCAGGCAGGTGGCACAGTGCTGCAGCAGCACCACAGCAGCAATGGTGGCAGTCGGATGCACACCCATCCCACCAACAGCTGCCACATGTGTGCAATGGGCGCCCAATGGTGGCATGCACCCCACACAGTCTGCTGCACACAGCTGACATGGCACAAGGCACAGGTGACCTTGGCCACACCCCAACCCCTGCTGACCACCTGATATGGAGTAGAAGAACAGAACAGTGCCTAGCTGCCCACTGCAACACTGTATGCACCGGTCCCTCCACCACTTCACCTGTTCCACGGGGTCCAGCTCCCCCAACCAGTCCAACCGCAGCTGCCTACTGTGGCCCGATAGGCACCCCAGCCACCCTGACTCAGCACTGACCCTCAGGTCCTAGGGAAGGGACACAGACAGGCACACATCACAACACAGCCACAGCATAATCCCACCGCGCCCACCCCATGCACAGTGTGTGCCCCAGCCGAGCAATAGTCACAGGGCAGTAGCGCAGTGCACCCAGTGACTGGCAATGCCACATCACAGATCACATGATGACAGTGCCCCCCCAGCATGGCAGGCAGCCCAGCCAACACCATGGTATGGCGGCCGTGCACAGAAACAACATGTGCCCACTTACCTGGCCGTGGAACAGCCCCACTGCGGACACGGGCCTGTAGCACCCTCAGCTGTTCAGAGTCCCTTCATGTAAAGTCGCTGTATCTGTAGCGGTACTGCTCCCCTGTGTGGTGCACCCCTGTGGCCTGGACAAGGCCATCAGCTATGGCCTGCCACATGTTGGTCCTGGCCTGCTGCAGGGGCTGCTGCCCAAACATGGCCTGCAGAGTGTGGCTCCACCTGTGCCACCAGATTGACCAGCTCAGCCTGGCTCCAGTTTTGCACATGGTGAACCCCATGATGCGCCATGCTGCCTATACCAGTGATAATTCAAAATTGCACCCAGTACTGCACGTGCACAGCATGCCTGAGATGCGCACCTCGTGGATGGTTGCGCTGCGTCCAGCAATGACGCATCACCGTAGATGTGTGTCATGGGCTTGGCCATGCCAGCATGTTTAACAGGAGTCCCAAGGGGGCATAGGGCAGGGCAGGGGGCAGGGGTCAGCATGTGCAAAGTGCACATGGGTGCCATAGGGCCTATATTGCATAGTGCACAATAGGGCCTATATCGCACCATACTCCATGGGCCCTATAGCGCCTGAGCGCCATAGACCTAATGGCGCCTGAGTTCCATGGGCCCTATAGTGCCTGAGCACCAAAGGCCTAATGGCACCTGAGCATCATGGGCTTAATGATGTCTGAGCACCATGGGCCCTATAGCGCCTGGGCACTATTGGGTCCATGGCACATTAGGTGCTATGGCCCCTATAGTGCTTCTAGCACACAGTGCACAATAGGTGGTAGCACATGCCATGGTGCATGTGTATTGTGGGTGGAGCATTGCACATGTCACAGCATTGTACCACGACATGCGCCAGAACAATTCCTTTGCGCTAGGTGCAAGTGCGTGATATTCAGCTGTCACATGCAAATGAGCTCATCAACCTATCCGCAGTGCAGTGGGGATATTTGCATGTCATTACCTTTGTGCAGCAGCTCATTTGCATGCGATGCACTATAAAGACACCACACAACAGCACAGGCCATGGACCTGTATTGCAACCATCTGAGGTAAGCTGTGCCTGCTGTGGGTACAGCCAGCACATCAGGATGGATGTGGTGGACCACTGCAGCCAGTAACCACATGTCCATGTCCACAGGTATAACATGTCTGAGCAGGAGGAGGGTGAGGAGCGTGGGCCTGCCCGCAAGCGCAGGCCCAACTTTACAAAGGTGGAGGCCGATGCCCTGTTCAAGGCATACCTCAGCAGGGAGCCATTACTGAGTGGCGCCACTGCACACCACAAGCCAGGGCCGCAGTCTGGATGGAGGTTGCAGTGGCCCTGAACCAGCAGGCAGCCACCAGTGGTCTGTGCAGGACTGCAGGAAGAAAGTGGGCACCGACAAATGCAGGACAATGGAGAAGGTGGCAGTCATAGGGGCTGCCAGGACAGCCACTGGTGGGGACCAGGCTTCTGTGCCACAGCTCACAGTGCAAGAGAAGTTGGTGGTGGCCACCATGCAGCACAGCACTATTGAAGGTGTGCCTGGTGGTGGCTTCCAGACAGGAGGGAGCTCATCACTGCATGGTAGGTATGCCAGGGGGAGGGGGGTGCGGCTGGTTTGGCGGCACTGACACATCTACTTTCCCTTACTGCAGGGACTCACCAGCATGCAGCAGCAGGGGCACCTGCAGCTGCCATGGGGTAGGCCCAGCCCTGGAGGACCAGCCATCCACCTCCACGGGCATCTGGGGGCCTGATCGGCTGCAGCACACCACCGCCATCCAGCCGGATGTCCTGGGCGTGATGGCAGATGAGGCCCTGGCTGTGCTCCAGCAGGATGCCAGCCATGGTGTGTTCTGTGTGGAGACACAGATTGTGGCAGGGTCTGACACCGATGATGACATGACCATCATCCTGGACAGCAGGGGTGTGGTCCTGGAGGAGACACCCATGCCTACCACCCATCACTGGCAGCGCGGCCAGTGGTCTGTCGGCAGTGGAACAGCTGCCAGATTCTGCCCCAGGGTCCGCTGTGTACACAGGTACAGTGGCACTGTGTGGTGGTGGTGGTGGTACAACTACCCAGGTGCTGGCCAGTGCACAGGGACCAGAGGGGCAGCAGCAACAGATGACAAGGGATGAGGGGCAGCTGCGCATAGCGTCCACCACCAGTGCACCTGACAATTACCTACACCATGGAGATACCGCCATGCAGCATTCACCTGAGGGGGGGTCCATGCAGCACAGTCATACACTACCACTGGGACGGCAACACGCCCATGCACCCCTGGGCACTGACCCATTAACTGAACACACCCGAGTGCTGTGGGCCTCCATGGAGCAACAGGTGCTGCTCATCGCTAGGGTCCATGCGCTCCACACAGAGGTGCACCACACAGCCAAGCAGCATGAGATGGGCACCGCACAGGTCTTGGAAGCCATACAGCACTTGCAGGAGGACACAACAGCATCCCTGGCCCACATAGCCAATGTGATCTTGGTCGGACTTGCGCCACTGGCTGTCACGGGGCCTGGCCACCTGTCACAGTCACCACAGAGTGCACTGTCCACCCCACAGACACCCAACATCGGGTGACAGCCTCAGTGTTGATGCCAGGCTCTGCTGTCACCATCTCGGGCAAGCCGACGGTGGGAATGTTTGGGTGCCTATGGAGCCCTGCAAGGACCCGGTAGCAGTCCCGCAGTTTGACCCCCAAGGGGGCTGTTGCAAACCCCCTTGAGGCCATTGAGCAGCCTGTGGCTGCCTAGCAGCTGCAGCATGGCTGACCCCTTGTCCGTGGTGATCATGTGTCCACGCGCCGGACCTGATGTGCGCACCGCCCTGTCTGCTGTCACCACCCTGTGTGCACCTGGGCAATGTGTGTGTGTGTGCATGACACAGTCGTGGCACCTGTGTGTAGTGCCCACCTGGCTGCTGGCCCATGTGGTGTGTGCGTGATGATGGCAGCACAGCATTGGTTGCACCTGTGCAGTGGCACCCTGCATCAGATCCACATCACATGCTAGCATCTGGGTGCATGACTGCGGGTGCCAGTGTGTGTGTGTGTGTGTGTGTGTGTGTGTGTGTGTGTGTGTGTGTTGTGCAGTGCTGCGTGGTGTTGTGTGTGACTGTGTGGCATGGCCCTCTGCCCCTGCCCTACACCTGTGTGTGCATGCCTGTGGCCATGCCTGCCCATACCTGAGTGCCATGCCAATGTGTCTGTTCAGTGCATGGGGGTTTGTCCACCTACCTGCATGCACCATAGTGCTCCTGTGCGATTGCGTCCTGATGCTGGTGTGCCATCCTCAGGAGCCGGGGATCCCTCCACCCAGGGAGGGTTCCCACCCCCCGGCCCATTGCCCATGTCATCCCCACTGCTGTCCCCCTCTTTGGCCTTGACAGCTATCCCATGGTCAATGGCCATGTTGTGCAGCATGCAGCAGGCCAGGGATAGGCCACAGGCCTTCGACGGGCTGAACTGTAGGGCACTGCCAGACCTGTCTAGGCAATGGAAATATGCCTTCAGCATCCTGAACACATGCTCAATGATGATCCACATGCTGGTATGTGCCTTCTTGTACTGGTGCTCTGCTGGGGACCATGGGTGCCAGTATGGGGTGAGCAGTCAGGGCCTGAGTGGG
This sequence comes from Neoceratodus forsteri, assembly GCA_016271365.2. Classification (NCBI taxonomy): domain Eukaryota; kingdom Metazoa; phylum Chordata; order Ceratodontiformes; family Ceratodontidae; genus Neoceratodus; species Neoceratodus forsteri. The sequence goes on along the minus strand of CM057454.1, from coordinate 913,628,917 downwards.
TAGACACAGTCACCTTGTGTGGACAGAGGTATGGTTAGCCTGGTGTCCTCTATCGCTGTGGCCCTTGCACATCCCTGGCACTCCTGCCAGTGCACCTGCCCTGTCTGCCCCCTTCCATGCCCTGCTGTACCCAGCTGCACATGGTCTTTGCCATACTCACCCACTAGGTAGCCTGTGGGGATATTCCCACTCTTGAACCTGTGGCACAGTGCTAAGCTGTACCAGATGGAGGAGTCATGTGTACCCCCAGGGTGTATGGCACAGACATTGGTAATGCACCCCCTGGCATCGCACAGCACCTGGCAGTTGATACTGGGTTAGCCCTTCCTGTTCATGTATGCTACCCCCTCCAGGCCAGGTGGTATGCAGATGCCCACCTGGATGCAGTTTATGTCCCCTAGCACGCCAGGCATCTGTGCTACCTTGTGGAACTCCTGCATGGTTGATGTATGCTTTGCCTGTGTGCTTGGGAAATGGATGTAGTTCACAGCATGTGGCAGCAGGGTGTTGAGGAATTGTGTGAGGAGTCATGACGTGGCTGACTTGGTTATGCCTGTGGTGTCCCCTGTTGGTATCTGGAAGGTGCCCATGGTGAGCAGGAATATGACGGCTGTCACCTTCATCTCCACTGTTAGGGCATGGCTCTGTCAAGTGGGTGCCTGCATCTTCTTACTGCACAGCTCACAGAGCTGCCTCAGAATCACCTGGTTCAGGTGAAACCAGCCCATGATCTCTGTATCAGTGTGGGTCTCAAAGCTGATGCAGGGCCGGTACCGCCTGTTCCTGGGGTACCGCCAATAAGCCCTTCCACAGCCATGACGCTCTGCCTTCTGCCACCTCACACCCATCATTACAGCCTCCATCTGGAATACTGCACTGGCCATGGCCCCTGTTGTCCTGTCTCCCCTTGTGCATCAGGCTCCACTGGACCACTTGCCACTGTGGAGCACTGCCTGTCACTCTGCCGGGCTCCCTCCTGTGCCACCTGCCCCTGGATTCAGTTACCTACAACCTCTGCCCCATGCCACTGTGGGTGCCTTTGTCACTCCCTTAAGGGTGTGGTGACTCCTTCTCCCTCTCCCTCTCCCTCTGCCTCTCCCTCTCTCACGCTCACTCTCACTCTCATTCTCACTCTCACTCTCACTCTCACTCTGTCTGTCTCCCTGTCTCTCACACACTCTCTGTTTGTCTCTCTCTCTCTCTCTCTCTCTCTCTCTCTCTCTCTCTCTCTCTCTCTCTCTCTCTCTCTCTCTCTATCTGCCTGTCTGTCCCGCTCTGTCTTGCTCCCCTCTGGAGCAAGTGCTGTCCCCCTGCTTGCTCCCTATTTTTATAGGCTCAAGTCTGTTTGGCACATCTGGCCATTGCTCCTCACTTGCGCTATGGTTCGCGGGTTGAATATCACACTGTGCTGCATATTCTTGGGTACGCCCCCTGCCCTTGCACTTACATTCATTACAGTTGCGAATTGGCGCACTGCTACTTGCACTGCACAATGGCTCCTGCTGAATGTCGCTCCATGTAGCAACTCTGCAATTGCACATGTGCAATCCAGTTGCGCCATGCGCAACTGCTTTGAAGATCCAGGCCTTTATGTGTTGAGTTTAGTTGTATTATTATAATGTGTTTTATAATCTGTGTGAGTATGGTGTAAGGGCGCTCTGAGATACTGAAGGGCACCTTGTACGAATAACATTTTACTTACGAACATTAGGGAGCACCCCTATTATGGGCAGACATTTACAGGTATTAAGGTGCCACCAGAACCCATAAAGATATTGGGTATAGAATTTGGAACAGGAGTCCTGGCTACTACAAACTGGGAAACAGGAATACAAAGAGCCAATAGGTTAGTAAACTCATGGAAAGGAAGGCAAATGTGTAAGAAAAGAAGAGTGCTATTACTCAAAACATTGTTAATACCAGTTTTCCTATATATATGTGTGTATATATATATATATATATATATATATACATATATATATACATTTTGTCATCTCCACAGACAATTGTTATTGCTTTGTACAGTGTATTTTTTCTAGCTTTTGGGGGAAATGGACAAAACCCTATTAAAAGAGGTGTCATGTATAGAAGCATCTCAGAGGGAGGGGTAAATATGGTTAACCCTGTTGCATTCTTTTGTAGCATTTTTATTTCCCAAAATGTTGATGCAGCATTGAAACCAGGCAACAAGTTATGGAAACCCTTTGTTCTAGTATAGCTAATACCCTGTATTGAGTATTGCAGGGACAGAAATCCCAAATTACTAAATAGAGTTCCCTGGCTTCCTAAATATGGGTTGGACCAGTTAAAAATATTCTTAAGTGGGGGTTTACTGTCACACAGGTTCAAACACTAGACAGAAAATCTGTATATAATAACATACTTTTGAAGGAAAGGCAGGAGGATATTGTCTTCCCACACTGCCTTGTAGGAAGACAGCCTTGGATAATAAAACAACTGAAAAACCCACGTCCACCAGCCTTTACATTGGACTTGGTACGGCTAGGAAATTTTGGCAGAATAGGACTAAAAGGTAATAATAAACACAAACAACTCACTGAAAGATACTGCCCCAGGGAGACATGCATTCAGTTGCATGAAACCCAGAACATTTGTTCCTAGAGTGCAGTTACGTTACAAGTTTCTGGAACTATCTAGCTAATGAGTGGGAAGAACCCCTGTTCCAGAAGCTCACATACGCTTGGTTATTTTATGGAGATTTATCCGGAGGCTGGGGTAAATATAATTCAGACATTCTGTATGTGGTTCTAGCTGTAGTCAGATATTACATCTGGCAGTCCACATGACATTGGGTAAGTCAAGAGAGGGTAATTGCTTACATAGAACTCTATAGGAATATATGTTTTGCATTACAAGAAATTGCTCAGAAGGATTGGAAAAATGATGCAAATGCAAAATATAACCAGCTATGGGCTCATTGCAGTACATGGATATCAACATAGTAAATTCTGTAAAATTTTGATATAGCAATTGTCACAAACCCACTCAGCAGGTCAGCCCTCTACTCCCAAAGTGCCAACCTCCAAGCGCAGTCTTGTGAACAGTTTAACAGAACAAGGTAACCCTCTCGTCTGTTTTTGTGGGTCCGAATCAACCTTTGGTCTCAAGTCTTGGAGGGATTCAAACTGTGAACCTCTTGCTAATGTACCTAATACACAGGCTCAGATAAATCTGTCTTCGGAGGGCCAGATATCTTTGTCTATGGGCACCTAACCAGGTGTACAAAAATGAATCCTTTAAAAACTTTAATAAGGACTTCAGATTATTCTTACCTTTTTCCAGTTTGGTATCATCATTCAAGTTTATGCCCAGTGTCTGCTGTAACCATATATACTCTACTGGTAAAGGAAAGAAATCAAAGACAGACCAAGTAAGCTCTAAAAAGAGTTTTACTAAAATAGATAATAATATGTAAAACATACAATACAGAACTATTGTATCACAAGACATAAAAATCTTTTAAAAGAAAAAGGTTTTAAAGTGCAATTCCTACTACACTAATTAGATGTGTCTCTCTTTCTAAATACCTGTTTAAAGTGCTCACAAATGTTTCTTTGTCAGAGTATAGATAAAAGTGTATCTGAAGAAAAACAGAATAATGTTTAAAAGCTGGTTTTCCCCACCTATTTTGCATGAGGTCACCTAGCTATTCCCTGTCAGAATATATAAAAAAATATATCTATATAAAAAAAAAAGGATGTCTTTTCAAAGTATTAAATTCTTCAACCTCAGCATAACTCATGTTCTTCTTTCAAATGACATCTCTTTGTTCTATTGATCAAGCTTCCCTCTCACACAGACACCAAAGCATTTATGATTTCTCACCAGTGTACAAAACCTGGTTTCCTCCACTTGAAACATCGTAAAATGGATATGCTCAACTCAAGCCTATTCCTGCCTGTAATTAACTTAGATAAAACAGGAGATCCTTGATCAAGGCCTGTTCTACTCTATAATTAGCTTCAGGCCTTCCAGGTAACACCTTGTATCTAAAACCTGTGTGTGTGTTTGATCTCACATGCTGTTTCAGCCTTTCTCATGGGAGACAGTTCATAACACATTTTTTTATTTTACAAAAAAATCCTACAGCACTCAGAACTGGCTGTCCACGTCTCAGTAATTATCACTTCATATCTGTGTTTATTGCTTGTTAAGTTCTATAAATTCTGTACAAGTTGTTTGTGTTTGACTTTATGTGGTCTTTGCTATGTACTTTTTGGAAAGTATATTGTGTTGTAGCCCTTTTGCACAACAAAAATTCCCATACTCTTTTTGAGAAGTGCCATGGGATCTTTAACATCCACCTGAACAACCACCAGAACAGGCAGACATGACCTCAGTTTAACGTCTCATCCAAAACACAACTCAGGAGTGCAGCATCCCCATCTTGATGCACTACAGTGTCAGTATTAGGATTTATCCCACGTTCCTGGTGTGGGTCTAGAACCCACCTCCTTCTGATCTTCTGGCCTCAGAGGTGGGCGTGCTACATGGTCAGCCACTGACACTGTGATTATATCTGCTACATCCCCAGTCAATGTGCTTCCCACCACTACCAGTGGAAATTTTGCAGCAGCCACCCTTTCTAGTCACCACCACTGCAGCTACTGTGACCGCTCTTCCTAAGACCATGGCCACAGCACAGCACCTACAGCCCTGTGACTGTGACAATGTGACCTGTGACCATGACCACCTCATTATGTTGAGCCAACACAGTGCTTGATATTGTTTTTGTAGTAATATGTGTTTGATATGATGAATCAAGGATGCCACAGGTACAGTAGCTTGTGTTACATTAGTGACAGCTGTATGTTGGTCATTGAAGTGTCTTGAAGGTGTATGAAGTTGGGCTAATGGTGTTGTTTCAGAGCTTTTAAACTATTTGTTAAAAAAACACACCTTTCCTGACCAAGTACCAAATACCTGAACAGCTGGGATCCAAATACCAAATATCTGAGAAAATGTGTTTGTATAGCCCTAGTAATTGCTGCCAGTCTTTGGGTATAAGGCTAATTGCCTCATGAGCTCCCTGTGATTGTAATATTTGCCTATTGTTTATCCTATATTACACCAGTGTGGTAGTACAAGTATAGTTAGGGTTGAGCCACAGGTTTTATGTTAAACTCCTAACTTTGCACCTTAATTGCTTTAGGATAGTCCGATAAAATTAATATAGATTAAATTTTGCAAGCATTGTCTAGTAGGTAAGGTCTAAATATGTGAAACCTTTTGTGATGGCAGTTTGTGCTGTTTCTGAGCTACACATATGTAATTTTCCTGCAGATGTCTAATTACTTTTCCTATACATAACATGGATTTTTGGTTTTGCCCTCATATGCAGCCTACATAGAATGGAATTTTTTTCCAAAACTTTCAGAGCAGAAGTGCGCTCTGCCAAAGTAGTGCCTTTGGAAAGTTTTGTAAAAAACATATTAAATGGTTCCAGAGTTAAAAGGATATAACATTTTTTTTTTTCTTTTTGCTGTTCTGATCATGCTTAGTAGGGTTTTTGGATAACATTCTTTTGCAGACCATTTTTGTTTTCTCACAGCACCAAAACACATTTTTGTGTTGTGAAGGCTGCCATCTTGTTCCACCCCCCAAAATAAAAAACTTGGAAAATACACAAAAAAATTTGTAATTTTAGAAAATATCTGAACCTTGCTAAATGGGACCCATTTAACTATATTCTGGCATTTTTTTAATGGCCAGAAATACCTTTTCTGGGTACCACACAATCCAGGTGACATATCAGGAAACACTTTTTCTTAGAGTGAGTGATAGTACCTTGGAATAGTCTGCCCTCTGAGGTAGTAGAGGCCAAAATGGTCACTTCACTCAAACTAGGATGGTACAGGACATACATGCAATCAGTAAGGTTGGGGGAGGGGCTTCACAAGTTCAAAAAGATAGTCACTAGAGCCCAGTAGGGGTCCCTGCAACCAACATGCAGACTAGATGGACCATTGGTCTCCTTCTGCTGTCACCTTTCTATATTTCTGTTTCTATTCAGGGTGCCTAGTTGAGTAGGAGGAGTCATTCTCAAGAGGAGCTGTATGAGAACAGTGGGACTTTCTTGAATGCTGAAGCCATAGCTGGAAATTGTGCTGTCTGCTTCAGTTGAAGCAGTGAGCTGGTGATCCCATTTTATGTCTGTCTGTCTATGTATCTGTCTGTTTGTCTATCTATCTATCTATCTATCTATCTATCTATCTATCTATCTATCTATCTATCTGTCTAGTTCCTCTCCTCCAGTTGGCTCTCTCCAGTAGCCTGACACTGGGGCACCAAATCCCCAGTGATGGAATGTGAACTATAAAAAAGAAAACTGTCCCTTGATGATTTGTTTTTAAACCTCTTCTGGCAAATCAGAGGTGTGGTCTTCCTTGAGGTTCTTAACCCTAATGATCATCCCATTCCCTGAACAAACAATGGCAAATGTCATCTCCTTTCTTCACACAGGGCCTGCAGGGCACTGCATGAAGTAAGCTACAACAGATTGTCATTGCAACATGTAATAAGACATACTTCTCTGCCTTTGAAAAGTGTATCCCTATGAGGCATTGGCTTAGAGCTGTATCTTCTTCTTCAATCAGGAGGCCATGGACTGGGGGAGGAGTGAGCATTAGGGTTGATAAGCATAAGGAAGACCCTACCATTGTTTCTCCAAGACTCCAGAGAACTAAAACCCTAATGTTTTTTCCCTTTTGCTGCTTGGGAGGGGTAGGGAGTGAGGGTTGGAAACATTAATGCCACATTTTCCTACTTTTCTAGCATTAACTTGAACTCTAATTGATGAATTAAAGAATTTTTTTGCAATGAATATATACATATATATGCACATATCTGTCACTAACTGGTTTAAGGCCTACCTTACTGGTAGAACGCAATCAGTTAAGATTGCATATGCCATCTTGCCACCCCTCCCAATCTGCACTGGCGTCCCTCAGGGCTCCGTGCTTGGTCCCCTTCTATTCTCCATCTTCCTTAACGACCTGCCATCCGTCTGCTCCCCCTCCTCTGCCATACACATGTATACTGATGATACTGTCCTGTATGCATCTGGCTCATGCCCAGCTGAGGTTACATCCAGCTTGCAGCACGACTTCAACAAGGTCCAGCTCTGGTATGCAAACCTTCAATTACTCCTCAACGCCAAGAAGACAGTCTCCATGACCTTTGGCACAAGGCAGAGACTCTCTAGGCTTTCCTCCCTACCCACTTTCTGCATTCTTAATAGGAATTTATTTGAGGACACCTCATCCTTCAGATATCTTGGGGTTTGGTTAGACCAGCACCTCAGCTTCACTGAACATTGAAGCCATCCAGAAAAAAATTGTGCCATAAGCTCGGTGCCTTTTTCAGGAACTGCAGTTGCATCCCTCCTATGGCTAGGTGTGAGCTTGTCCAGAAGATGATCCTCCCCATTTTTGACTACTGTGATGTAGTCTATGGTGCTGCTTCTAGGTCCTCCCTGACCAGATGGGACACTCACTTCAACTCCTTCTGCCGCTTTTTCCTTGATGCTCCCTCTCACACCCACCACTATAACCTCTATCGAGCCCTTTCCTTCCCCACCCTTACAAATACATGCCTCTCACACTGTGCTAAATTAACTGCTAAACACTGGCTGGGTGAACTCCCTTCCTACCTCTACCCCTCATTTATAACACTCCCTCCTCCTTCCCACTCCCTCAGATCTACCACCACTCACACACTAACTGTCCCCTGCCACTCCACCCTCTCCGGCCAGTTTGGGTACTCTCACCATTTCCCTAATATGCAGAACTCTCTACCTCCCCAAATCTGACACTCCTCCTCCCTCTAATCCATCAATACTGCCCTCTCCAACTATCTTGCACCTAACTGTTCCTGTTATGACCCCCCTTAATTTCCTTTGTCTTGCTCTTACAGTTCGTCCCCCTTCAAAATTTACACAATGCCTCTATCGACTCTACTGCCTCAACTGCCCCTAGCCCCTCCTAGGTGCTAGTTCTCATACCTTTCTCCCTTCCCCTACTCTCTCCCCCTTCTTCCCTAGTCTTCACACTCCCCTTGCAGGGTTCTCAGCATCCTGAAGGAGTCCTATAGTACCTAAGCTTGCCACCTTTTCTTCTCCCATCTACCTATCCTTGGCCTTCCAGGTGCCCTTGCAAGGTCCCCAGCAGCCTGGTGGGTTCCTTGGGTCAGACCTCATCCCCTCCCAGGTGTTATTTCTCATTCCCTTCCTCTCATTATCCCTCTAAAATTACAACGCCTAACTGAAGGAGGGTTTACAATTGTCTGAACTTCTCTGTCCCCTTGTAGGATTCATTGCTTCCTGAAGGATTCTCTTTTTGGATCAGGCCTTATTCCCCTCTTAGATGTTAATCACACATTCTCTCTCTCTCTCTCTCTCTCTCTAATCCCTACTCCAGTCCCCTGTCCCCTTGCAGGGTTCCATGCATCCTGAAGGGGTCTCTCCGGGATATGACTCTGCACTATCTGCCATCTCATTCTCTCTCTCTCTCTCTCCTTTACCACTTACTTCACGATCACACTTATTCACTTACGTACAAACATACAAAGAAGCCAGCAGAAGAAGCCCACTTGGTCTATCAAGTCTACTCATATTATAGGGTCCACAGCTTGAGCTAATGTCCCTGCTCTCCCTCCCCACTCCTCCCATCCTCCCTACCCATGTTCCTTACATTCCCCCTATGCCTATCCCAGCCTCTCTTAAAGCTGCCCACTGTCTTCAATGAGATGACCTCTTCTGGCAGCACATTCCAAGTGTCTACCACCCTCTCTGTGAAGAAGTGCTTCCTGACCTCCCTCCTAAACCTCCCACCCTCCAGCTTAAGACTGTGTCCCCTCATGTTACGGTTGCCACTCAGCTTAAAGAGACTCTCCTTATCAACCTTATTTATCCCTTTCAAGTCCCAGTCATGTCCCCTCTCTCTCTCTATCTCTCTCCTCTCCTGTCTTCCAGGGAGTACATGTTCAGTGCCCTCAATCTCTCCTCATATACCTCACCCTGCTGACCAGCTATCATCTTTGTAGCCCTCCTCTAGACCTTCTCCAGCAGGTTAATGTCCTTTTTGAGGCATGGGCAACAGTACTGAACTCCATACTCTTGATGTGGTCTTACCGGTGACCTGTACAAGGACAGTATAACCTCCTGTCACCTACTATGGATCCCTTTAGATATGCATCCCAGCATCTTGTTTGCCTTTGCTGCTGCTTTCTTGCACCGCATGGAGTGCTTCAGGTCACTAGTGATCATCACTCCCAGGTCCTTCTACTCCTCTGATGTAGAAACTCGGATTCCACCCAGGTAGTACTCTGTCCTGGGATTCTTGGCTTCAATATGCATAACTTTGTATTTCTTGCCATTGAAGCCAAGCTGCCAGATCTTGGACTACCTCCCCAGCTTTTCCAGATCTTCTTTTAAGTCCTGTCAGGGCTGGATTAACAAGTTGTGGTGCCCTGGGCAGCTTCGGATTGTGGGGCCCCCGTGACTTAACCAATAGGCTGGGCGTTCAGGGGCCACATAGGCACCTGAAAAGTTGGCGATTTGGTGCCTAAAATGCATTTGGAGGGGTTTCCAGCTACTCTGAATGCCATTCTTGGGGTGGGAATAGAAGGTTATTGTTTGATGTTGGATGACTGGAGTACATTCACTCTGAGTGTCAGCACCCAAGCAAAACCATGTGTTACTGAAAAAGCTCCTACTGCTCTCCCTCCTGCCCACTCTGGACAGACAACCAATGCCATTTAATTGTTTTAGCCATCTTGGATCAGTGGGCTGGTGTACCTGGTGTTGTGTCAGGTAGCAGACAGTGGTGGGTGCTGTGAGGGACAAGGAATGTAACACAGATACAAACCTGCTGCAGCTACTGTGAATCTTTGCTGGAGTCACACAACTGGCCAGTGACCACAGCAATAGACCAGAGTAACTTCGGCTGCCTGCCTTACAAAACTTCATTGACTGGTGGCATGATTGCAAACAAAGCACTGGGGGAAGAAATGTGAGAAGCGGCTGGTGCAAGGAGACACCTCTCTCTTCCTTTTACTATTAGTATTCTAAATAAAATGAAGTGTGAAGAGAATCATATACACTTGAAAAGAGGATACCATATGTCATACAGTATGATCCTCTTAATCTCACATCATTTTATTTAGATTTTTTTTAAGTAACTAGCACGCTTGTGTTACTAATACAAACAGAAATAGTCACATTCACTTAATCACTTGCAGTCAGATTTGTTCATCGGGAGCATCACTATTTTTTTTTTTTACCTGATAGAAGAACTAGGGAAATACTGCTTGTGCTCCCCTCGCCAGTGGTTCTTACTAGTACTCAAAGACTGTCTCTCTCAGTGTCTGTCTCTCAGACATGAGTCGGCATCGGCCACGTTCTGTTTGTTCTGCACTACCTTGAGCCTGACTGATGACAATTCAGCTGCTGTGCTGTTGTCACTGATGTCTGTTTTTTGGGGGTTATTACATTAAATGTTTTTCACAGGACCTTGAGACCAAAGTCACCACCAGACTGGACTGAGTCAACGCGACAGTCGCAGCCAGGCCAGACAGTAGACCAAGTGACAGGTTGCAGGCACACACCCTCTCTATCGTCAACGACAGCAGAATGGATTCATGGCTGTCTGAGGGAATGTGTCTGTGGTGGCACATGGAGCTGTTTTGTATTATCTGGGTGGGACTTCAAGTGAGTAGGATGAGACGGTACCACCATGCAGTGTTGCACAGATGGTGCATGATGCCCAGACCACCTGAGGACAGGGGGACAGAAAATGTCTGGTCTGGGTGTGAGGAGGGGTGAAAATCATCAACAGACCTCATTTGAAGCAATTCATTGGCTAGGATTGGCCCAGAGCCAGAGAGAAGTCCGTGGAGAAACAAAAGTGCATGAGCTGTTTGGACAGTTGAGGTAGGCAGTGGAGCAAATGGTTGGCGGCACTGACGATCTTGGACAGTCCCCCCCCTCAAGGTTTACTGGCACAGTGGCAAAGTATAGTGGTCAGAAAAAAAAAGAAAAGAAAAAAAAAACAGGAACTCAGTGACCCTTCCAACTAGGGGGCCCAGGGCAATTGCCCCTTCTGCCCTATGGTTAATCCGGCCCTGAGTCTTGTATCCCTTCAGCTGTGTTCACTCTCCCACAGAGCTTAGTTCATTCGTGAATAGGCACATTTTGCCCTTAATGCCATCTCCAATGTTCATTGATGAAGACATTGAACAACACCGGCCCCAGCACCAAACCCTGCAGGACCCCACTGGTTACCTCTCTGGTGCCAGATAACTTCCCCCCCAAAACCACCCTCTGGGTTCTGTCCCTCAGCCAGTTTTCCACCCATCTGGCCATTTTTGCCCAACCTCAAGATCCACCGACTTCCTGATCAACCTTTTGTGGGGCACAGAGTCAAAGGCCTTGCTGAAATCAAGATAGAGGATGCATACCGCTTGGCCCATCTACTGTCTTAGTGACACAGTCATAAATGTCAGCCAGATTCATCTGACACAATCTCCCCCCGCCATAAACCTATGCTGCCTCTCATCCTGGAGACCATGATCCTCTAGATATTCCACCAACCATTCCTTTAGTATGGTCTCCATAAGCTTGCCCACAATGGAGGTCAGACTGACTGGTCTGTAATTCCCTGGGTCATCCTTGGGACTACTTTTGTGGAGGGACACTACATGTGCTGTTCTCCAGTCCTGCAATGTCACACCTGACTAATGAACTATTAAATAGGTGTGCCAGTGGCCCTGCCAGCTCCTTAGCCAGTTCATTTAGTACCCTTGGATGTACTCTGTCTGGGTCTGATGATTTGTCCACCTTCAATGCCAGCAGCCACTCCCTCACTTTTTCCTCCTCTATTATTACATCAGTGTTCCCCTTCCCCGCTCCTCTTTCCTTCCTGAAGGCACTGTTACATCCTTCTCCTTGGTGAAGACAGAACAGAAGTATTCATTTAGTATCTCTGCTTTTCCTCCATTATCCTGCACTCACTCCCCCCCCTTCTTAAGCCTAACAATCCCTTCCTTCTTGTCCATTTTCTCACTTATATATCGAAGCAAAGCCTTCTCCCCCCTTCTTAATTCCTTCAGCTATCTGCAGCTCCTTCTGCGCCTTTGCTTGCTGGACTTCCTTACTTGCCTCACTAGCCAACTTTAGGTAATTTTCCCTATCCACCTCTCTCTTGGTCTTCCTGAATTTTCTATAGGCCAACCTCTTTTCCCTTATTGTCTGGGTAACCCCAGAACTGAAACAGCTGGGCGCTTTGGCCCTTGTGTTCTTCACCCTGAGCCTAATGCACTCATCTCTGGCAACAAGTATTCCTTGCTTAATAATGAACCACCTTTGGCCCACCTCCATATCTGCTCTGATGCCCACCAGATGGCTTCTTAGCACTTTGCCCATTTTCCTGAAGTCCGCCCTCCTGAAATCCAAGATTTTGGTCTTAGTCGGGATGCTTTCTGTGGCCATATTCAACTGGAACCACACTGTGCAATGGTCACTTCCACCCAGTGGCTCCCTGACCATTATTTCCTATACATGCTCCCCATTTGTGAACACCAGATCAATAATTGCCTCTGATGTTGTTGGTTCAGTGATACCCTGAGTCAGGAACCCACTCTTCAGTCCTTCCAAGATCACCTGACTCCCAGCACATGTTGTGGATGGTATGCTCCAGTCCACCTTGGGCAGGTTGAAGTCTCCTAAAATTACCACCTCTCCTTTTCCCGAAACTTCCAATATTTGTGAGCTCAGTTCCCTGTCCCTCTCCTCATCCTGTCTGAGTGGTCTGTAAACAACACCCAACCTCACCTTTCTCCCTCTATTGGACCTTAACTGAATCCATAATGCCTCCACCTCCCCTTCCTCTTACTCCTCCCATGTGCAAGTTATTTCCTCCCTATTATAAACTGCCACCCCTTCCCCCTTCCCGACTACCCTGTCCCTCCTGTATAGTTTATATCCAGGGATCACAAGGTCCCAGTCATGGTTTGATGTTGCCCAAGTCTCGGTTACTGCAGCTATGTCCACCCTCCTGTCTGCTAATAGTGCCTGCAGGTTGTCCAGCTTGTTTCCAGGACTCTACACATTCATAGACACCACCATCCAGCTAGAATCTACCCTTCCATCTCTTCCCTCTATTCTCCTATTCACTTATTACCATTGCACTTATTAATTGTTCTCACAAATTGGTAGCACGAGATATTAGCGTCGGCAATTGGGAGCCTACAATAATTGTGGCCCAATCCTTCGCACATGTCTGCAGGGCTACAGTAGGGTAGGGTGGCTGGATTGGGGGGCAGCGATATAGCAACGGGATGTCATTATACGTATGCGCACCGGGGGGGGAGCGAGCATGCACAGCGAGGAGGATATGTGAGAGGTGGTTCCATGGTGGGTTGCCGAGCTGACCCCATGGTGTGGTGGGTGGGTTGGTGGCATTAGTGGGAAGGGTACTGTGTTCAGGTCCGGCACTGGTGCGTTTTGCTGTGCCCGCCCAAATCTTTTTTTTTATGTTTTTCACCCTGACGTGCACCCCTTGTGCAGAGAATCTTAAGTAGGGGGTGCAGAGGCATAAACATTAAAAAACAAGTCCCCAGCACCACTCTGCTGTGCGCCGGGATGTCAGAGTGCTGAAACATTTTTTTGCCACTCTGACTTTGCGATAACAGTGATCGCCTTTAGGCTTTCGCCATTATCACATAAATCCCACAAATTATGTACAGTATGTATGCAACACTGTTTGTGACAACTGCCTTAATTAATTGTATGCTATGTCGATCTTTGTAACTTGAATCTAAAATGTCTTATCCCTATTGTACCCCTTCACCTAGATCGCACTGGGAGATGAGCAACCTGTTGCTCACTGTACCTTCCTGGTGAAACATTTCAATAAATAAAATAATGAGATAGAGAGAGAGAGAGATTCCTCCATTGGAGCCAGTATCTTATACTTCCCAGTTAACATCCGCAATTGAAGCTGTGTACCTCCCAATTATGCTTTTTCTCTGGAGATAAACTGGTATACCATGGGAGAAAATATACCAAGGGAAAAGGTAAACAAAGCCAATGCACCATGAATTAAACAATCAAACAACAATTAAACCAAAACTAGCAACCCAAGTACCAATTAACAAATATTTCCACACAGAACAACCCAAGTAAATAGAAAAGCAACCAATCCTTAAAAAAGGTAGGGGGAACATACAAAAAATAACACTCTCCACACACATTGGCCAGCCCAAACAGCCATGTCCCTCAATGGTCCACCACAATGCACCAGAAAAAAACAGTAAGTGGAACACACAAAAACAGCTCCTCCTATTTTACTCATCAAATAGCCCTGTCCCTTGACACTCCTCTCCTCAAGTACCAAACCATGGGTCTTTCTGCTGACCAGGCTCTCAATGCTCATCCATATCCTCAGATGACATACCTTTCATGCTGCAGTGACAGTCAGAACCAACACCACACTGCTCATTCCACACTCATAGATACATAGATAATGACGGTAGAAAAAGGCTCAAAGCTCCAACCAGTCTTTCCACCCTACCGATCTACTCTGTACTGCCCTTCCCGGTCACACACACCCTTTGTTTCTGCCACCCCTTTGCTAACTAATCCCAAATACCTGTCCCAACCGTCTGAACCTGCTCACTGATTTGACCTGTACCACTTCCTGCAGCAATATATTTCACTTGTCACCACTCTTTCAATAAAAATGTGCTTGTGGATATCACTTTTGAATCTCCCCCTGCAAGTTTCAGTGAGTTCCCCCGTTCTCAGCATTTGAACTTAAGGTAAAAAGTGCCTTGCCATCCACCCTGTTTAACCAATGTAGGTACCTGTATGTTTCAATAATGTCACCCTTTTCCTTCATTTGTTAAAGGGTGTTCTGTACATATTCAGCTCCTGCAGCCAATCCTCATATGTCTTATCTTCTAGTCATTGGACCATCTTGTTTGCGCTCCACTCCACTAACCTCGATGAAAGATGTCACTCCCAAGCACCAATGCCATGCATAGCACATACCACAAGCTGCTCCCGACTATAAACTCTGCTGCCAACTACAAAACAGACACTTACCATGACCCCACCAGTGAACTAAGGGACTGCCGGCTGCAGACACTCTGATACATTAAGGAATTCTACACTACAGTATGATAGCTCACAAGGCCACTATACTACTAGAAAAATAAACAGAGACTTAGACAACGACAGACGAAAAAGACCATCTAGTCTACCAGTATAGGGTTACTACTAAAATCTATATATGTGTATATATATATATATATATATATATATATATAAATGTACTGTATATATATATATATAGGGGCCACATGATGGGCGACTGTGGAATATGGAAAATATTTGCATGAGTGCAGATGTTTACCATATTCCACAAGTCGCACATCATGTGTGCAATTTATACAATAGGGCTAGTACCCTTTAGGAACATTTTTTGTCTGTGTTTTCTCCCTGTTTACTCTTTTTTTCATTTTGGTAACTGGGTAAGTTTGTGGGGGTGACCTGGGAGCACTGGGCAGTTAAGTGATTTATTTAGAGTCACACCGTATTCAAATGGAAGTTGTGAAAATCAAACACTGGTCTGGTCTGCTGGATGTAACAAGCTTGTTTATTGCTTGTTACTCTAACCTCTAGGCTATACTGACAGCATTGTTTGTGTGTGATCTGAGTGTGTGTAAGTGTTTCTGAATGGGTTGTGATTGTTAGGCACTATGAGAAACAGGTAAATGTGTTTTGGAATGATAATTGTGTTATCTGCAGCTAGGATTGAGAAACAGACTTTTAATTCAGTAAGTTGCAGGCTTCACTGAGACAAAGAAACTGTTGCAGTCAGCACTCAGAAAGAGAAACTGCTTTATGAAAGAGGCTGGTTTGAAGATTAGAGCAGCACACAGTAATGGGCTAGGAGTGTCAGAATAACTATGGGACAGAGGTGATTGTCTTTTACAATGCTAATTGAGTTAGTTGCAGGATTCAGTGAGAAAGAGAAACTGTGAAGCTATTAAATGCAGGCTGCAGTGTACATAGTTTCACTCTAGTGACATCACCATTGTGAGAATATTTGCTGGTGATGTAGACACTGTGAGTTTATCAGGAAATAAACCCACAGTGGTGATGTCATCACAGAGTTATTCCACTGCAGTGGGAATACAGCTTTTTATTCTCAGTGTTACATGCTCACCCCTATTATATATATATATATATATATATATATATATATATATATATATATATATATATATATATAGGTATCACCAGTATGTAAAAATTAAGTGTTTGTGCCAACACCCTGTTTTTTGACAGCTTATAATTCAGACATCTCAGACTCTAGGACTATATAAATTGTGATACATTATCTCAGTTCAAAGAGATAAGTTTACAAGATGTTTCAAATAAAGATTTGATGGTTTTATAGTTAAAGATTGTAAAATGTATGCAAAATACGCCCATTTTGAGACTTTTTTTGACACAGATAAAGAAACAAATACATTGATTGAAAACCTTAAACTGCTAGGTTCATTAAATATTAGCCCAGAATATGGAGTGTCATATATTGTGATGAAAACACCCAAATTAAAAATTATTAGTGTTTTAAAATTATCCAAGCTTTCAGATGTCCAAACAAAAACCCAGGGGAAAAATCTGTCCCCAGCTGTTTTGTTTTAATTTATGAGTCTGGTTACCACCATTCACTAATAAAAAAAGTGTTGGTCCTATGTTGAAAGACCGGTACTGCCCTCCCTCCACTTTGCCAGTCAATGTCTTCTGCTCTTCTGTATGCTACAACCTCTTGCTAAGAAATGTGAAAAAAACTAAGCCCTGGAAAAACACTCTGCACCTACTCAGGGACTTTATTTTTCATAAAAAGGGTTGAATGTAGTGTTCCTGAAAACATATGTCAGGTAAAAATTGAAATACAGAAATGGTATGGTTGTGAGGAGGTGATTACCCCCACCCCCGCAAAAAAAAAAGCAAACACAAAAAAACATGAAATGTGCATGCAGGGGAAATTTTTTTTTTTTCACTGCTGTTTTCTATCACCCATAATGTTTACATTTTTTAACATTTAAAGTCAACATGTTTCAAATGGACTGCTTACCACCCCTTCCTTCATAACCTCTCAAAAAGCAAATTCAGACTTACCAGATGGGTCTTTTGCTTCATGAGGGCCCACAGGGCCCTGTGCAAAGCATCCTGCAGATATAGTGCATTTCCCTATGGGTCTGCTGCTTTGCCTAGGGCCTGTAATGCCCTGTACAAAGCAACCTACAGGCCTGCCAGTATTCCTGAAGCAATCTACAGTTCTGATCTTGTGCCCAACAGGTCTATCATTTTGTGTAGGGCCAGTGTGCGAGAGTTGCCACCCTCTTATAAAAACAAGCTTTCTGGATATTTGAATTAGAAAAGTAAGTAAACCAGCCAGTTTCAATTATATATTGGATCTTACGCTCTTTTTGTGATAAAATCAGTAACCATTTTTAAAAAAAGGTCTTATAGTCATCAGAAATAAATATTGGTTAATGATATGTTCTTTCCCCCTCCTATACTGTATATCATTTTATAGTTTCTAGATGTCTTTGATCATCTTGGGCCTCCCACCTTTGCCTACAAGGAAATCTTGCCAGTCAACGTCCTTGATGCCTTACAGGCTCTCAACACAACAAAAGGAAATTTCTCTGATGGCCTCAACTGCAAACCCTTCCACCCCCTCCGCCCCTGCCATAGCAACCCCCCTCACCAACCTCTTAAACCTTTCCTTTTCCACTGCCACTGTCCCCGAGGTCTAGAAGCAGGCCTTGTCATCCCCCTCCCTAAAGGGGGTGTCACTACCTCCCCCTCCAATTATCACCCTATTTCCCTCCTCCCAGCTCTCACAAAACTGCAAGAACACCTAGTACTCAACCAACTCATCTCCTTTCTCTCTGACTCCAACTTCTTTATGCCATTCCAGTCCAGTTTCAGGAAGGGTCATTCCACTACCTCCTCCCTGGTTAGGTTCATGGACTCCATCCTCTCCGAATGGACAAAGGGATGATCACCTCGGCTATTTTCATAGACCTTGCCAAAGCTTTCAATATGGTCTCCTACCCCCCTGCTGCTACAATGTCTCTCAGAAGCTGGCTTCACTGGCTCAGCTACCAACTGGTTCAACATCTACCTCTCTGACAGAATGCAATTAGTTAGAATCACAGACATCACCTCCTCCCCCCTCCCTATGGACACCAGAGTCCCCCAGGGGTCAGTACTCAGTCCTATCCTGTTCTCCATCTTTCTCAATAACCTCCCTCAAGTATGTTCTTCCACTTCTATTCAAATGTATGCAGATGATACTGTCCATTTTGCCTCTGACTCCTCCCCAGATGAGGTAACAGCAAACCTCCAGGCTGACTTCAAAAAAGTTAAGTTATGGTTCAGCTTTCACCAGCTCTCCCTCAATGCTAAAAAAACTACCACCATGATTTTCAGCACTTGGCAACGTCTAACCAGGCTCCTTTCCCTCCCCACCTTCCACACCCTTGATGGGATGGTACTGGAGGACATCACTTCCTTCATGTACCTTGGGGTTTGGCTCAACTGTCACCTGTCCTTCTCCAACCACATTGATGCCATCATAGAAAAACTGTGCCCCAAGCTTGGTGCCCTCTACAGGAACTGCAACAGCCTCCCTCTCGTGGCCAGGCGTGAGCTAGTGCAAAAGATGATCCTTCCCTCATTTGACTACTGCAACATAGTATACAGCGCTGCTCCCAAATCTACCTTATCCAGACTGGACACACTTTTCCATGCCTTCTGTCTCTTCACCCTCGATACCACCCCCGCACCCACCATTGCAACCTCTACCATTCTCTAGCATCCCCATCCCTCGAAAACCGCCACCTACAGCACTGTGGTAAATTTGTAGCCAAATTTTGGCATGATGCCCTCCTATCATACCTCTCTTCATTACTTACCCCAGCTCCCTTCCCTTCTCATGCCCTCAGATCCCTCGACATCCAGAAACTACAAATCCCTAGGCAGAAGACCACTATCGGGCAATCTGCCTTTTCTCATCACTTTCCCAAACTCTGGAATGACCTCCCTCCCAAATTCACTACTCCTTCTCTACTCACTCCCTATCTTCAGCCCTAGCAGATTATCTCTTGGTAAATTGCTCTTGCACCTGACCCCCACAGGTGTCCTCTGACAGCCCCTCCCCTTCTGACTGCCTGACCAGCGGCACCTGGCTTACGCTTTGGAAGATGGCTTATCTTTTCCAACTTCAGAACTTCTTGGTACATGTTTTCATCCTGTCCTAAATCGCACTTGATATTTGACTGATTCCCACATGTTTCGCTATCCCAGTGCCATGCTATAGTTATCCAATATATCCCTTGAGTTATATGTTAGCCAGCACATCTCACTGGATAAGTCTGAACTATAAACTATGCCTACCTTGTGCTGTTTGTTGAACTGTATTGAATATCTTAACTCTCCTCATCACACAACTGTAGAACCATAACTCTACCTCTGTATCCTTGCAACTGTATATCTAAAACTTTTCCTCTGTAAACAGCTCAACAGAAACCTCAGTCTACTGTATTACTGTAACTTGTACAACTGTGGTCTACTGCATCCTGTCATATGTAACTGTTGATAACCTGTGAGTTATCTCCCACTGTACCCCCAACCCCCAGGTTGCACCAGGAGACGAGCATCTTCTTGCTCAGTGTGCCTTCCTGGTGAAACAATTTCAATAAATACATTAATTAAGGGCTACACTGCAAATAAAGTTAAGCAGGCAAGCCTAGAGGAAGTCAAAAAACTGCAAAGGACCATCATAAAGGAAGAGCAACAACTTAAAGGAGTAGTACAGTCAGAATTTGCAAAACCGTATATTGCTCAGAGTGTTTTGATTTGTTTATGTAGTCCTAGAGTCTTTTCTTTTGCTATAGGAGTTTTTTTCTAAATTAGTCTACCAGTTTTTTGGTAGTTTTATGGCCCACGGAGATCTCCATCTTAGTATGGTTTATTGTTATTCTTGTACCTACAATTTCTCCTGTCCCATGTGACAGTGATGTATCCAGGACAATGGATTCAGAAAGCACTGGGTTAGAGTCAATTCATCAACAGCAAAGCTGTGATATTAAGTAACTTTCCTTATCAAGTGAGCACTAATGGCTACATTAACAGTTTAGCAAATACTTGATGGATAATTAAGTGGGTTGCTCTGTAAGAAAACAGCTAGAGTCTTTACTAATTATAACATTGATGATCTGGGGTGCTTTTTATGGATGTGTGCAGTTTAATGAAATGAAAAGTTTTAAAAGCAAAACTTTTTCTTCTTCAGGCTAGACATGACACTCACACAAACAAAAATATTGAATTAGAGCTATTTAGTGTGGAGGCCAGAACATCAGGCTCTTATCTCTAGAACTTGCTGTATCTGTGATCCTAGAAGCATCATTAAGCGCTTTTACACACACCAGTGTCTGTAGCAGAATGACCTATACAGAACCAGTGTAACATTACCCCTGTCATGTGTACAGTGGATCTCTCCTGCTGCCACAGTGAACATTCAGCCAAAATGCATTCTCTGCTTCCCACAGTTCACCCCAGTGTGTGCTAGTATACCCCGGTGTGTAATCAGAGGTTCCGTTACCTCCTGAGGAAATCTCGCATCACAGCAAACTCCATGGGGAAGCCGGAATGAAAAGATACAAAATGGAAGAGGGGGGTTACTGACATGCTTACTGTGTGTAAAGTGGACACAGTATGGAACAAACTAGAATGGCACCACACAGGTAATCATCATTTTGTTATAAAAACATGTGTGTAAAAGCATCTATTGTCACATGTGAGAGGAAGCATTGTAGGGAAAAGAAGAGCAAAAAAAGCAATAAACCTTGTTAATATGGAGATCCCCAGGGGCCATAAACCTTCTATATAATTATTGGGTTAATCTAGAAAAAAACTCAATAACAAACAAAGGAAAGGGCACAACAAGACCACACACACAAATCAAAACTCTCTTATTCTGCACAACATATATTCTTATACATTTTGACTGTACTACTCTTTCAATGTATGTAATATTATAAGGCCATTGTAACAGTGTAATGTGTCTAATCATTTAGTTTTATTAAGAGAATGATAATGTATATTTAATAATTCATATAAAATGAAATGTCTTGAGGGGGTCACGTGATGTGCTGAGGCGAGTCGGATGTCCTCCGTGCCGCTCCTAGGCCCGAGTCATAAATTAAGTGCTCTAATTGTCCAGGGGTCTGTTTATTTTGGTCACCTCCCGCTTAGAAGGGGGTGTTAATCGTAGCGGTCATGAATTTGGGCGGCAGTTAGTTCCTGAAAGCCGCGGGACACGCTAACGAGGTTCGGCTGGGGTGCGCTGTATCCAGAGCTGTAGGCGACGGCTGGAAGCTGAGATGGAGCCAGGTTACCGAGCCCCTGTCATGATCCCCCATACCAAGAGACCTGCCGCATCCCCCAATTTCTACGGAATCGGAGGAGGACATAAATAGGGAGGAGAAGGGGGTCAATCCAACGAGGACCTGCAGGAAATTAAGAAGTTATTACAGGGACTGGTACACGACTTCACTGCTGTAAAACCGGCACTGCAATCTCTTGCGCAATGGATGGGGGATGCTGAGGCCAGGATCGTGTCCCAAGAGAAGAAAGTGCTGACTATGGAGCAGGAGCTGATTTTGGCCAAAAAACAAATTAAAAAATTGGAAGATCGTATTGATGACCAGGAGTCAAGAAGCCGGAGGAATACTCTGGTGTTGACTGGGCTGCCGGAAAGAGCTGAGGGGGCGGACTGTGTCTCATTCATCCAGGACATGCTATTAAAATTACTGGGCCAGACACCATATGGGGAAGCATACAACTTGGAGAGGGACCATAGGGCGTTAAGGGAAGTACCCCCGCCAGGAGCGAGGCCCAGGGTGATCATAATGAGATTTCTCAATTTTAAGGAGAAGATGCATGTACTGTGGAAGGCCAGACAACTTAAATCCCGCAATGGAGCGAGCGACCCTCTGGATGTTTCAAGATCAAACCCTCTAATTAGAGAGAAGCAGAGGAATATGTGGAAATTAAGAAAAGTTATATTTAGGAATTAAATTTCGGGTGCAATATCCAGCAACGCTCTTGGTGAGACTACAATCTGGAGAAAAGCGTTACTTGACCGCGAGGGATGCGTTGGAAGGTTTACGTATTGAACTCCCGAACTTGTTCAAACCTCAGACCTGAGGTGGACTGCCCAGATGATGTGGGGCTGTGTTGATTTCACTACAGTTGAACAAATACTATATGAAGCTTGCTCGAGTCGCTTAGTTTAACTCAGCTATGGTTGTATTCCCCCTTCCTTTTTTTCTCCCACTGAGCAGTGTCTTGGAGGACTGTATCATGTTTGTTTGGTCGGTGTGGGTAGTTTTAGGGGTATAAGTTTGGGGGCTGGAGGGGTATTGGTTTTGGGGGGCAAAGCTGCAAGGGTCGGTGATGACCACCCCTATTTAAAGGGATCATATAAGGATGGCACTGTCTGATCCCTTTTATATTTAATCGAGTCAGTTTCAGGCAGGGTCAGATTTCCCTGTGAATTGACTGGTTAGCGATAGCCAATATGGCTGTGTTCTGAAGCTTGTTGTTTTTCTTTGATCTGTTAGGGATATGTGGGAACTGGGATGGCACTGCTGGAGGGAGGGTGATCTATTAGGACCAAGTGATGGGCAGACTATTGATGTGCTAGGGCCAGGGAGGACAGGCAGGAGGAAACTACAGGAGGCTCATCCATGACCGATGAATCGTTAGGAGGACGATCAAAGGATCGGGGGCAGGGGGGGAAGATGGGATTGGGGTTGGGAGAGAGAGAGAGAGTTTTTAGAATGTATAGTGAAGGAAGGCGGACTGGTATGGTTTGGGTGAAATGGATCTCATGTTATGATCGATCTGATAGATAATGACTTGCATTAACATAATTTCTTGGAATGTCAAAGGGCTTAGGGTAGACGTAAGAGAATGGTCATTTTGAGGCATATTAATAATTTGGGGCTCACATAGCGCTCTGCAGGAGACACATCTGTTAACGGAGGAATTAAGCTGTCTTAAAAATTATGGGTGGGCCAGGTGTACGGGCAGGAGTAAGGAAAAAGCTTCGGGTGTGGTAATTTTAATAAGAAAAGTTGCCCTTTAGGGTGAGAGCAGGGCTGTTAAGAGACGATGGTAGAGGGATATATCTGTCTGGGATCTTAGCGGGTAAAGCAATTTCTTTGGCCTCTATCTATGGTCCCACCCCTCTTCTGCAGATTTTTTGCTTCCATAGAAAGGGACATCACAGCTATATCTACAGACCTACTTATTTTGGCTGGGGACTGGAATGTGTGTGCTAATAATTTGGATGACAGGATAACTCCATCTGGTGGCCTCTAACCAAAGCACAGGTTGCCTTGAATAGGATGGTGGAGGCGACTGCTTTGGTGGACCGTGTGGACCCACTCTAAGAAGGGCCACATTATGACCTCTTTTCTGGGGCTCATAAATCCCAATCACGTATTGACTTCTTTCTAATTAATAGTGTGGCCCTTGGGAAGTGAAGGTATGACTACTGAGCTGAGGGTCTCTCGGATCATTCCCTATCTCGCTTTTGTGGGAACCAAGTCTTGTGCCTCCCAGGCCAGTTAGATGGAGATTGAATGATTTGTTGTTTGCAGAGCCTAAGGTACAGGAGGAGTTAGATGAGCATCTGAGAGGAGTTATTCAGTCTCAATTACCATCCCTACAAAACCAAAAGTTGGCTTGGCCGACTGTATGGATTTGTATGCAGGGAGCAGTTCAGGCTTTGGCAGCTAGGAGGAATAGATTGAGAAGGCAAGGAGGAATTTATTCTGGGGCGATTGCCTCCTTATCTCCTTTGGAGGGTCTTCAGGGAAATTGATAGGGAACTTAAATCCCTCACGGGAATAGGCGGATATTGGGTACCGCAGGTGGAATATTGGTTGGATAGGATGCAGGCTAAATATCTTCTCCAGGGGATGTCCCAGGTCGTCTGCTAGCGGCCAGGATTAGGGAATGGGAGCTAGTAGAACCATTACCTCTATTTGCATGAGGAGAAATTGATAGTAGACCCTCAAAAATAGCAGATGCATTCGCTCCTATTTTACTAGCATATATGGGTTGGGAAATGTAGTTGGAGAGGAGGAAATAAATGTTTTCTCGAGGAATACCCCTCCTGGTTTTGGACGAGATGCAGGCTAGTAAGTTAGCGGCTCCTATTACAGAGATGGAGAATTGGGGTGGTGCAGTCTTTACGGTTGGTAGGACTCGGGGCGGATGGTCTTACAGCTAGTTTTACCAAGCCCATATTAAGACGGTACTCCACTTCTTCTGGATTTTTTAATATTATTATGCAAGAGGGTTATCCCATCCGCCTTTATATCAGGCATACATATCTCTGATTCCTAAGCCAGACAAACCCAGGGATAGGGTGGATAGCTATAGGCCTATAGCTTTAATGAACCAGGATATTAAGATCTTAATGAAAATCTTGGCTAATAGAATATTGAGGTTGCACGCTATTAATTAGTGAAGAGCAAGTGGGATTTATGCCGGGAGAGGGCTCAGGATGCTCTCAGAAAGCTCCATCATATAATCAATTATGCATCAGATTCTCAATTACCTTTAGCTTTAATATCATTAGACGCCGAAAAGGCGTTCGATAGGGTTTCCCATGGTTTTTTGTTTGCCACAATGCGGAAGATGGGTTTTCCAGAGGGTCTGCTTAAGGGTATTAAACACCTTTATGCCACCCCAACAGCTAGGATCTTGTGCAATGGGTACAGTTCACGAGAAATTTTGTTGAAAAACCGGACTAGACAGGGATGCCCCTTATTGCCAATACTATTTAACATTTATTTGGAGCCTTTGTTAAGAGCGCTCAAGGAGGATAAACTGATAAAAGGGGTAAGGGTAGGGGGGAGGGAACTTAAGTTCTCAGTTTTTGCTGATGATATCCTACTACATTTAGAGGACCCAGCTATGAGTTTTGAGAGAGCAAGGGTTTTAATTGGGCGTTTTTCAGTGGTGTCAAATTATAAGCTGAATCTAACCAAAACCCAGGTTCTCCCCTTGACTCCGCATGTATTTAGGGCAGATTTTACTCAACTTAGTCTTCAGTGGAGGGCGGATGAGATTAAGTATTTGGGCATTCGGGTTACAGCAAATAGCGAACGGGGAGCTGAGGCAAATATGTAGGGGGTGATATCGGCAATAAGAGGAGATATACTGAGATGGAATAAGCTCCCTTGAACTTCTACGGCTAGACTTGGCCTTATCAAAATGAATATGTTGCCCAGGCTTTTATATCCACTATATATTGCCCTGTATGATATCCATATCACTTGGTTTAGGGTCATTAAGAAACTTCTTTCTGATTTTTACGAAATCTAAACCACCTAGGAAGAAGTATGAAACGCTTTGTTTGCCCCAGGCAATGGGTGGGATTAAATTACCTGATCTCCTATTATATTATGTGGCAGGGCAATTGGGTTTTATGCTCGCTGGGTTAGGGAGACTGAGGGGGAGGTATATATCCCAATATGGTTACAAATTGAGAGGCAGATGTTGAAGGAGCGAGGTTTTCATCTGAGGCATTAATATATTCTAATCCTACAAAGGATTACTTTAAAGGGGGTGGGAACCCGATTGGGAAGTCATTGAGGGCTGGTGGGCCTTTCTCTCCCAGACGCAGAGAAAATCCCAGTTGAAATCTTGGGATCAACCCTGAGGGTAACCCCACATTTGTAATTGTGGGGCAGGTGATAAGTGAGGGTGAGCCCACCAATTAAGGGGTTTAAAGGTGAGGATCTTGTCCAAGGTGAAAGGATCACTATTCCAGCCCGGTGGAGGGATGCCTTCTTTAAAAATTGCAGCTAACCCAGTTGTTGAAGGCAGTGAGAGAAGACTGGAGGGTTTTCGGATGGGTCATTCACTTGGGAATTTTTAAAGGCAGTGGATCCGAAGGCAAATATTCTTTCTCAGATTTACAGGAAGCTGGTGGAGTTTGTTAGTCCACCTCGCCCACAGGTGGCGTACTGGGATAAGGTTATGGCCCCAAGAATCTTGCTTGGGATTCAATTTGGAAAGCTCATAGGTATATAACAATTCCTAAGTTTAGGACCATGCAGTATTTTATCGCATCTGATCTTTATTTTACCCCGACAAAACTATATGATAGAAAGCTTAGGCAGACGGACCGCTGCTTCAGATGTGGGAAAGGAATTGAGATTTACTCATGTGATGTGGGGTGCTGTAAAATCTCCCTTTGTGGCAGGAGATTAAGCAACATATGGATCCACTGATGAATTATTCTGATTACATAACCCCAGAGGTGTGTGTTCTGGGCGATTTCTCAAAAGTTCCTGGTGTTTTATCCAAATTTCATTTGGCTTTGATGTCGTCATTAGTCAAGTCCTTTTAGCTCAACATTGGAAGAGCGACCAGGAATCTCCTATGGCCAGTGGGTGAGGATTTGGTGATCACATTGGGTAGAATAAGGAGACAGCTTTGGTGAGGGAATAAAAGCTATATACTAAGAGATGGCATCTTTAGAAGCAATTTACTTATCTCAGAAATAGCTGAAGGTCCGTCTGTCTTGCTTTGACTAGCATGGGCTTAGTTAACTTCTCTTTTCAGAATGGGAATTTGCTGATTAGTATTTTGCCTTCTTTTTTTCTTCTTTTCTTTTCGATGACTTGATCGAGTAAGGTGGTCAGTATATAAATAACTTGAGATTCTGGCAAGGGTTAAAAGGGGATAGGAGTATAAGCCTTCCAGATGTCAGGTGGGGATGGGACTCTCTCTCTCTCTCTAGGGGATGCGGCAGGGCTCCACCTCTGGTTTTATTTCAGAGGCTGTCTATGATCTTCACTACCGTAATAGTACTGTGGATGGTATGTTTGGCATGTATGGTGGAGTTGACTCCTGTTTTGGCTCCTTTCTATCTCTCTTTTTTCTACAGGTTGATTGTGAGTTGTTCTTAGTTGTTTATATGACCTATATCTCTTGCTAATACTTTATTTTTTGGCAATGTGGGTTGTAAATTTTTTTTTTTACAGGGGTCTTTATTGGACACATGTACTACTTTAAGATGGATTCCTGCTGTCTATGTATATATGGGATTGTATATAGTTCATACAGCCAGTTTGTGGGCTGTATACCCTGGTTATGCCAGGTCTTTATCTTCTTTTTTTTTTTTTTTTTCTAGTTGTAATGAATGATGATTGTTAATCAAAATTCAATAAAGACATGTTGAACAAAAAAAAAAATGAAATGTCTTCCACAAAACCTCTGCTTCTAATTTTTTTTACAGTCTTAGTTTTATATGTGATTAGTATTTTAAATATACATATATGTGTTATACATCTATCACTGCACTTTCCCCTACCCCAGAATGCACCTGGAATCGAGCAGTACTCCGCTCAGTGTGCCCTCCTGGTACAATTGTTCAATAAATAAATAAATGTGGAATGTATTTGAGCACATGTAACTTTAATTAAGGATGTTTGATATAGGTACAAATCAAGAATATATAAGGATGAGTGCACCTGGCACTGTTAAGGAAACAATACATCAAGGAAACAGTACCTGAAATGCCAAAATGCCATAGTCCTGGACAATTTATAGGAATAATTGATTTGCCTTAACTTGCAAGATACTGTTTGATATGTTTGATTTTTAATTGGCAGACAGTTCTTTTTGAATAAAGTTGATTTAAAAAAAAAGAATTGTGATTCACCGAGGGGGTGATTGCACTTCAGTGCTGGCACCCTTGTAGCAATTCATATCTACAAGAATTAATTAGTTGATTCAGAGAACCTTGATCCTTAAGTACATTATACATAAGCACATTTTCTATACATTTCTATGCATTTAGAGAGCATATGAAAATTGCTCTTGATACAGTGTGTACACTTTCCTTGAAGAAGGAGTAGCGAGCTTTGAAGTGTTGAGGGTATTTTTCATTCTTTTTCACTGGCATGGTATTACTTCATTATGTTTTAAAACTTAAATGAAATTGTAAGTTTTTTTTTAATAAAATTCTGACTTTGTGTGTGCTTCCGTTCTGCTGCATGTTGAATCAGCAGTCCGTTGCCCCCTTGCTTCTTTCAGGTCCTGTCCCGATCCAATGCCCCCTTTGCTTTCCCTCTATGACAGAGACTCCAGGGGAAAGGCCATCCTCCCTCAAGGCAGTCCATGGCCATCACTAGGGTCTAGAGGGCCTTAGAGCAAGACCATCATATATACAGTGTATGGCTTTTTCTCCCAGTATGTCCAGGGCCAGAACAAGCCTTTGTGGGGCCTGGGGCACTCGAACTCTCGGGGGCCCTCATGTACACAGTGTTTATGATACTGTAGGTCAAAATCCCCAACCAATCTGAGGGAGTCCGGAGGCATGCTCCACAGGAAAACATTTGAAAAAATGGTTGAAAATGGTGCATTTTGGGGGTTTCCTTACTGTTTTCTGGTTTTTTTTCGTACTGTAAAAAGTGATTTTTTTTACTGGAAAACGCAATTTATGAGTCAGGTCAGCTACTGTTATTCCAGCTGCAGCTGAGGATGTCTTTTTTATCACACACACTGGACAAAGCAGAAGCTGTTGGCTGCATGTAAACAGCTTCCTACAAACCAGGATATTTTAAATTAGTTGTGCACTCTGTTTTAACTGATTCCACTATTCTGAGCTCAGACCCAACACTGTGTCACCTGAGACATTAATTGTATTTGGACTGGCTGATTCAGCTGAGCATTTTATACAAAACAGAAAAGAACTTCGTGTAAGCCGCCCTGCCCAACAAGACAGAATATGTGTGCAGTGCAGCCAGAGTCTGAAGCTCTGTTGTAGGGTCTGTTTACTCTGCTGCTTTGACCATTCTATTGTCCTGTCCTCCTCAGTACCAGTCAGCTCAGTCAGACCCAACACTGTTTCCCTCCAGGACCAGACAACAGACAAAAATGTTTCTTGACTGTCACTCTCTGGAGTATTTTAAGCAAAAGAGCCTCCTGCAAACCACCAGGATATTTATTTTAATTTCAATTAGTTAGCTGTGCAGTGCTTTGAGTTTGACTCATTGTGTGCTCTCATCATCAGCTCAGAGACCCAACAACACAACACTGTCTCCAGTCTAGTCAAGACAATCAGACATTATTTAATTTTATTTGACTGGACTGATTTAGCAGTTTTTAAGGAGCTCCTCTAGATATATTAGTTAATTTATTAGACCCTCTGTCCATCCATATTATTTAAATTAAAATATATATATATATATATATATATATATATATATATATATATATATATATATATAATGAAAATGTAGCCGGCCAGGGCTCCCAGGAGGACATTTATTTTACTTGACTGTCAACTCTCTGGAGTATTTTAAGCAAAAGAGCTTCCTGCAAACTACCAGTATATATTTATTTTAATTTCAGTGAGTTAGCTGAGCAGTGCATTGAGTTTGACTCATTGTGTGCCTGTGCTGTGCCCTCCTCATCATCAACTCAGAGACCCAATAACACAACACTGTTGTCTCCAGTTCAGTCATTATTTAATTTTATTTGACTGGACTGATGATTGATTGATTCAGCATTTTTTAAGCAGCTCCTTTATTTATTAGACCCTCCATCTGTCCTTATATTATTTAAATTAAAAAAATGTATTTTTAAATCATGATGAAACTGAAGCTGGCCAGGAGGGACGCCAGGGGACTGGAGGAGCAGCCAAGAAGAAGCAAACTGTGCTGCAGAGAGAGAAAGTCAGAACTCAAAAGGCTGCCCGTGGCCATATGGTATAAACACTGCGGCCCACGGCCAGTGACAAGATCCAAGCAGCCCTGACTGCTGCCCAGCATCATCATGCCATCCCATCCCTTGATCTCGCTTCATCATCGCTGCCTGCCTCACTTAGCTCATCATCATATAGTAGTCATCACCTCAGTCCTCAATCAAACCAGTCCAGAGACACTGACTCACACAGCAAAAGAAAATAGATTTTTTAAGTTTCAATTCAAAGTAAACTTATTTTTCTGCACTGTGAGCAAGGTGAGCGATGACTGACTGAGCAAGCAAGGACCCAGCAGCAGGCCTAGAGTGGAAGCAGAGAGAAGTCTAGAGAACAGAGGGGAGTCAGTCAGTTGGGCCGTCTGCACCATAACTGTCATTATGGATTTCATAGCTCTCTGCTATCATCTGAG
This sequence comes from Neoceratodus forsteri, assembly GCA_016271365.2. Taxonomy (NCBI): domain Eukaryota; kingdom Metazoa; phylum Chordata; order Ceratodontiformes; family Ceratodontidae; genus Neoceratodus; species Neoceratodus forsteri. Next base: position 913,598,605 of record CM057454.1, on the reverse strand, counting down.
AAGTGGGGGCTTGCCAGCATTCATTCATTCAGTAAGTTGTCCTCCCTCCTTGCTCCTTCATTCAAGACTTAAAGTTCTTTCTTTCTGTCTTCTGTCCCTACAATTTCCACCTGCCTAATCTGCCTTTTCATTTTGCTTTGTAACCTGGATTAGAAAGAAATCAAATTGAGCAAAAAATGAAGTGTCCGAGCGTGAGGCACAGCTCTACTGAACAGACAGAGACTGCACTAGCTAGCTGGTAGCTAAGGCTGCCTGATCTCTCTATTCCACCATGATGAGGTGGAACATCTGAGACTGGGCAGGGCAGGCTCTCACAGAGATATGCACATTCGGCACGACATCACCTGATTGCCGATAGAGTGGACATGTGATACTCCCCCCCCCCCACCTCTGGCAAGTAAAAAAGTGTTTTTTTTTTCTTTGAAGGACAGGTTTATGGTTTTGTAAATGCCTGTGATCTGGATTTCGAGGACTGGAGCTCAGAGTAAATATGCAGGAGATCATGGGGGGTCCCTTTATTTGGGAGGCCTGGGGCATTTGCCCCATTTGCCCCACTGTTAATCCAGCCCTGAGTATGTCCATCCCTGTCTCCTCTCTTGGCATGGGAGGAGTTTCTTCACCAGCAACTTCATGCAGTGGCATTTCTCTCCAGGAAGAGTTTGCTATTTGCCTTTCAACATAACATTTTGTGCACTGATTGGTCCATAGGATAATACCCACCCACTCCTCTTGTCCATAATTACCTTTATCACATTTGTCCATTTGTATATCATACCCTATTATTTTCCTCCTCCTCCTCCTCCTCCTCCTCCCACAGGTTTGTCTCACCTAACTATATTTTTTCCCACTTTGTGCATAGCTTCAGTTGTTTTAATGTTTCCTTATGTGCTACATGCTGCACTTACAGCAACCAATAGTTGATTGATCAGTGAGACAACAAAAGCAGTGTCCTGTGTCTTTAATGAAGGCACTTTAAAAGCAATCTTTATGGGCTGCCAAATCATGCCTCATTGTGAAGATCCTATTGTTCTAAGCCACTGGGCTATTGGCATGCTTTCCACACATGCTTAGATTGTGTTTCTTTGAAGCAAATTATATTAGTGCTAATTTTATTGTGAAATAAAATTATTAAGTTCATGAGCTTGCTCCCCCACTAAGTTGACTAGTTGCGTTTCCCTGATCGGTGAGTCCTCTTACTTCTCTTTGCTGTGTGCCACAGTGTGGCCTGCCTCCTGTTGCTGCATCCCAAGCTTGCTCCTAAACTCGGGTTGCCTACACACTGCCGCTGGGCCATTGGGGCAGCCAAGAACCCATGTTTAATATAGCTAGCAAAGGACTTTGTGCTGGAGGTAACTATTTCATTACCCAAAGCTGTGTATGCTGCATAGGTGATGCAGTACTTTACAAGATTCAAAATGACCCAGAGTGACAAATTAATTGTGGAGAGTCTGCCAAACAGCAAAAAAAATTATAAAATAAAAAATAAAGATTACAGTAACTATTTGCCAGAGGGAAAAAAAATTCTCTGTGTTAAAGAGCTACTCTGAAAATGTCATTTTTGTTTTCTTTTTTTTACTACAATTTTCAGTAGACTCTTCAAATCAAGCTTGAGTCACCTCTGGGTCATATAAAGTCTTGTCTAGTACAGTAGTACAGCACTGTCTGGGGTTTTGTCTAGCATAATCAAAGATACCTTGGCACCTAATGTAAATTCTGGCAGCAGATAAAACAAGCCTTCTGTTGATAAGTTGGCAGTTTATCAATAAATCAGCCTTTATGCCTGGCAACAAAATATCTACATCTTGTCAACACCCTAAAGTTAAAGGTTTCTTACCTGGGAAAAGCTAGGCATCCTGTTTGCTCTTGGTCTGAGAAGTATGTGGCAATGATGCACAAATTGCTCTGTTTAAGGGATGGGCGACACATGGGAAGTAAAGGAAATACCATACTTTACAGTGTCTTTAATATTAAAAAAAATATATACTTGCAAGCAACAGGGTAGTGGTATGTTTAATTAAAAAAAAACAGATACATTTGATATATTGAAAAAAAACAACTCTTCAGCAGAAAACAAGTTGAAGCCATTATTGCTCCTGGAACAAAATAATTGCTGTTTTCATATAATTGGCTTGACTCTGTTTAATCATGTTACTTTTGCTGAAGAAGCAGAATGTCCCATTGAAACAAATAAATCACTGGATTTTTTTCGAATTTATGGAACATAACTGGAACTTATTTACAGTAATGTGGTATATGTGTGGAGTATGAATATGCAAAATGTTCAACCAGTATAATGACTTTGCTTTATTTATTTGTTCAAGCATTTAACCAGGAAGGCATACTGAGTATGCTAAATGCTCGATTCCAGATGTGTCCTGGGGGAGGGGGAACATAGACAATAGTTGAAAGCATATATACAGGTGAAAAAATACAAAGGATGAATTCTCTAAACATTTGGACCAAGTGACTAGGTAAAGAGGTCAGGAAAACAGTAGAATATATAGTAGTTTACTATGCCTGTGTACCACTTGCTGCATCTGCAATGTGTCAGCATGCTTTAATGTACATGCCTGTTAAGAGTTGGGGGGCAGAGAAGCTCCTATGGTGTTCACTTCCTGATGACTTTTCATAACCCACACTTGTTCCTGACCATTTTACAGAGTTATGCATGTGGCTGGTGACTTGTAAGAAGCTTGATTGTGAAAGTTAGCAGATGGAGTAATGGGAGGTTATGATTCCTATGCAGGGATACCTTTTAGTAAATCCATACATTGTCCCCATGTACAGTGTGGTTTAGAAATAGGACAGTCCTGATCAAGAGACACCAGCCATCCTCAGCTTGCATCCTTGCCATACCAGGCTGAAGGGCATGGCCAGCAATATAGGATTTTGTTTCACATTTTTGAAAACAAATTACACCTTTCTGAAGGGATGACTCAGTACTTTCTGTTTACTACCATATCCCATGATCCCCTGCTGCAGGGGAGGGGAGGTGATGAATGTTGTAGCTGGATTAAGTTTTTATTGTCACTGCTCTGCACCCCCTCTCAGCCACCCTTGAACCCTTCTGAGGTTCTCCACAGTTTCCATAGTGAATGGTCCTAGGTTCTTAGATTGACAGTGTAGCACCTTTTTTAAAGTCATTTTTATGTTTGCTTGCACGCATGTGCAAGAAACATAGTGCCATCATCCGAGTTTTCTGAGGTGTGGCAGCCCTCTTCCAATTCAGGCAGTGTGTTTGCAGGCGCGGCCGCAGTTGTCCAATGCCTGCTCGAGCTGTTTATGACCGCTCCAAAATGCAGTGGAGTACAGTTGAAAGGGGGAGCTACACTTCAGTGAGCAGCGATCAGATATCGCCTGCTCATGCACGCTCCCCCTACACACACACACACACACACACACACACTTATGCATACTGCGTGCTGCCCTCCACGCACACTCTGTATATCTGATGGGGTGCCCAACTCTGCCGGGCGCTGGCGCCTCTCAAAGTTTTCCACATGCCAGGCTGCCCACCCCAGCATGGCAACTCATCGTGATAGCCGACGGGGTGCCCAATCCACCATCGGCTCCACTGTCCTCTCCCCTCCCACCCAGAGTACAGAGTGCCATGCTGGGAGCCCACCCCAGCGTGGCAACAGATGCTATGGCCGACGGGGGTGCCCAATCCCCTGTCAGCTCCACGCCCCCCCAACCAGTCATCCTTGTGCCACGCTGGGAGCCCACCCCAGCATGGCAAACATCCCGTGTCATCATTTAAAAAAAACAACAACTTGCAAATAAAAAAACTGTCCCTCTGCACTTCTCTCTGCGCCCCTCCCACAACCCGCACCCACCCACCACGCACCCTGCCTCCCCACACCTCCCCTCACCCCATACTTACCTCCAGACCTCGGCGCGATGATCATCGGTGGACCGGGAACACGTCTGCACTCTTCAAAGCCGACCGCGAACTGAGGAAATGCCATAAGCTGTATAATGGGATAGATAGGGTTTTTTCAACTTTGTATATCTTAGGCATTTTTTGGAATTTTTGCACCAAATTTTCAACATGGGGTTTTGTGACCCCTTCTCATGAATGCTGTCACTGTCATGGCGAGTTCAGGTCTACGGTGATTTCGCAGTCACTGCACGAAATCACCTTTCGCGACTGATTAAAAACGACACTGCCAGTGTTCATAAGGTGGGCTCTCAAGAAGCCTATTTTGAACATTTGGAGGAAAAATTCCAAAAAATGACTGTTTTACCAGCTTGCATTGCACAGTTCCTACGCACGCTCGTAAGCTGCGAATTTTCAATATTTTCACTCCAGATTTTCAACATTGCCATTTTACCACACCTTCTTATGAGTAGTACAGCTGTCATTTTTCATATCTCACCCAAAACGTGTCTTCCGCATGTAGCGTACAATGGTGCAGTAGGTGCAAAATCAATGTACGGGACAAATTAAGAAAATCACAGTGACACTGTTCATGCAGAGGTCTTAAAATGGCTATGTTGAAAATTTGGTGGAAAAATTCTAAAATTACTGTTTTTGATGCGCATGCGCAGTTCCTACGCATTCCGTAAGTTCGCGAATTTTCAATATTTTCACCCAGATTTTCAACATTGCCATTTTACCACACTCCTTATGAGCAGTACAGCTGTCATTTTTCACATCTTGCCCAAAACATGTTTCTGCTCATGTAGCATAATGGCGCAGTCAGTGTGTGAAATCAATGTATGGGACACATTAAGAAAATCACAGTGACACTGTTCATGAGCAGAGGTCTTAAAATGGCTATGTTGAAAATTCTGTGAAAAATTCTACAAATGACTGTTTTACAACGCTGCATGCAGTTCCTACGCACAAGTTTGTGAATGTTCAATATTTTCACCCAGATTTTCAACATTGCCATTTTATTACTCTTCCTTATGAACAGTACAGCTGCCATTTTACATGTCGCCAAAATATGTTTTCACACATGTAGCAGCTCTGTAAAAGCAATGTTTGGGAAAGATTAAGAAAATCACAGTTACACTGTTCATGAGCAGAGGTCTTAAATGGCTATGTTGAAAATTTGGTGACAAAAATCCATAAAATGACTGTGTTATGAGGAGCATTAAGCAGTTTCCACGCACCCTTGTAAGTTCATGACTTTGTAATATTTTCAGTCCAGATTTTCACCAGTGGCATTTTTCCACACTTCCTTATGGACAGTACAGCTGTCATTTTTCACAACATGGCCGAAATGTGTTTTCACACTTTCAGAGCAGAGATGCATGGTTGCTGTGGGAAATCATTGTTTGGGACAGATAAAGTAAATCACAGTGACACTGTTCATGATCAGAGGTCCCAAAATGCCTGTGTTGACAATCTGCTGTAAAAAATCCCCAAACTAATTACGTTACAGGTGTGCGTTGCACAGTTTCTATGCACGCTTGTGACTTCACCAGTTTTTTTAATATTTTTACTGCAGATTTGCAACATTGCCATTTTTTACACCTCCCCATGACCAGTACAGCTGTCATTTTTTACATCCTGTTCAGAATGTTTTTGCACCTGAGGTCCTAAATGCTGTAGTTGCTGTGCATAAGCAGCTTTCCGCTAACAAACTGATATTGCCACTGTTCATGAGGTTGGGTCACAAAAAACCATGCTGAAAATCTGAAGTGAAAATACCAATGAATGCCTGAGGTATTAGGGTTTCCAACCATAACGCCCAAACCTGTAGAGAATGACAGGCATCAGGGGTGTGACTTGGGATTCTTGCCTGTAATGCTCATACCATTCCACACCCTGCAGCCAGTGAGAGGCATCAAGGTATGCCTTGGTCTCTTCGGCCCCAAAGTTCACCCCATTCTCCTTATACCGCACCTTCTCACCGTATTTCCTGATGGAATGGGTGTGATAGGCCAAGACCAAGGCATCGTGACAGTTGTCAGTGTCTGCAGGATGGGTGTGGTGAAATGGCGTGGCCGTTATGCCTGATGACCCAAAGGCACACCCCAATGCCTGTCACTCTCTGCAGGGTGGTGGTGGGGATGGCTTCAGTTCAATACTTCACTGCCATTCCTATTATGCAGCTCTGTAACTTCTACACTACCACTGCCAATGCCAGCAAGCAAACATTCGGCATTGACAAATGCTTGTTGTAACTAAGCTTAATAAAACAAATGGTATGCCAATTATATTTACATATCAAATGCTGTTTAATCAGTTTTCTTTATTTCACTTGTGCTGCTTCTTTGCCGCACCCACTTTAGTACTTCTGTTATAACTTAGCTGAGGTAGTGTTTGGATACTGGGGTATGTGGACAGCACTACCCTCATGTTGATATAGGATTGGATGGGATGTCTTAAATCTGCTGAGAGGGCAGCAGGATAGGGAAAAAAAAACAAATCAGGAAGCACAGTTTAAGACATTTATAAAATGCTTAACACATTGCATGTTACTGTGAACATGTTGCATCTACTGTGTACCTTTTTGATTTTTATTTAAACTTTCGTTCCTCAGGTAAATACAATGAGCCAAGGCCCATTTTCATGTATGACCTGGGGATTTATTTTAGATAACTCTTTCTTTCTCTAGTCTTACAAGTTGCTCTTTCCCCATTTTGAGTGTGCTTTAGCAGTTTTTACAGCTGCATGGGCGGAGCCCTGCAGACCTTTTGCATGTAGAAAAGTGCTGACATCATGTTTTCCGTCCGTGGAACTGTTTTTCCTCCATCTGACCCTCCCCCAAGAAGAAATCCGCCCATGTTTCCCTATGGACTGCAGCACTGCACTATATCACTGTGGGCATTTTTTTTCCTATGGGCATTTTTTTTTTCACTTCTACATCCCTGCCATTTCTGTCCCCTCCCCTTAACAGCCGTCAGGTACAGCCCCAGCACTGCAGCAGCAGAGTTTATTAAACCTGCTGGAAGGGATGAGTAGCAGCAGCGTGATTTAAAATAGTCACTCTCAGCCCGCAACTTCAGAGGTTTGTATCTGTGTCAAAGGAAATTAACATGTCCAGCTCGTGATGGCATTTCCTCAGTTTAATCTCGTTTCCTCTCCGGTGATTTATGTGATACCTGACACTTCCTCATAAATAACTGGCCATTACGGCAAATTTTGCGGCTTACGATCCCTTTGACTGCCCAGTTCTGAGGAAGACAGGGATTGTGCATCCCGCCAGGAGACCCAAGAGCCCACCCTGATGTTGGAGGGGGTGATGGCAGGGGAGCTGCAGACAGAGGGGATCAACAAGCTGTGCAGGCCCTCGAGTTTGAGCCCAGTGATAGGGGACATCATGACGGGGAGACCGAGACAGGACACCTCCTGAGTTCAGTTACGGTTGGTGCAACAGGGGTTGAAAACAAACTGTTGCATTCCGAGAGCCCGAGTTTCTCTGTACCCATCCCCTACCTCATCATGACCCGGAAGCCGAGCCCGTGCTGCTGCGGGGGCGGAGAGCGATCAACAGAGCTTTGGACTGAATCTTGAGGAGGGGACGAAGAGTCGCCATGCTCTGACAGTGGCAAAATGTTCAACCTGTTCGTCAGTTTTTTTATCCATTTTGGTTATCATATAACAGATTTTTGCAGTAAATCCCCACCTCCACTGTTACAAAGTTTGACAGTTTGCTACCCTTCATTTATATTTAATATGCTGGTTGTTTGCACTTACTTGGAGCAGAGTTTCATGGCCTCCTGGTCTGCACATACTGACACAGATGATTACATGAATGTGTGCTTGTATGTGGCCCGTGCCCACTGATGTTTACTGGTCATTGGCACTTTAATCCTGTGAACTAGAAGTGCCACAGGTTGGGACTATTGGTTTCATGTTTGTCAAAAATATATGTAAAATGATCTAAAAATCCCTCTTATGCACTACTCTAGTACTTCTGTAGACAACGTTTGGGCTCACTAGGGTATATAACCCTCTTACTGCTGTACAATATGCTGTTTACAACCAACATTACAACCACTATTCCTATGCAGGTCCTCCACCTGCCCACAATTCTTTGCCTGCTGAAAGAGATAGTGCATGTTGATAGAGAAAGAGGGGGATACAGAATACATTTTTATGGTGCTTTTGTATTTTTTTATAGCACAGAGACAAAATTCATACACACTCAAACTTTAAAAGAGGTTAGTGCTATGCTAAACACACCCCAGCTCCTAATGGTTCTGAACATTTTTTAAATAAGTCAGCCATTGTAAACCTGGGCCTTGTATGACCTGGTTCCCCATCAGTGTCCTCAGGGTCATTGTTCTCAGCCTGATACTCCATTTTTTGACCCAGTAACAAAGGTGTCATTCTATTGCCTAGCTTGTTCTTGTTCTTCCTCCTCCCTGAGTGGTCATCAGACTGAACAGGAGTTTGGTCCATAATAGCATTTTCTCCTCCTGGGGTCTCTGTAGGTAATGCAAAATTTGTGTCCATAGTAGCATTTTCTTCTCCTGGGGTCTGTGTAGGCAACATAGCTGTTCTATCCTCCCCCTGTGTTGTTTGAGGCATGTTTCTATTAATTTCTGTGTTTTGGGAAGTGGCAGAGTTAGTCCATTCCAACACAGTCTCTAAATATATCCGTCTGTTCTTCTGGTGACTTCTGAGAAGACAGGGCTAAATGCATTTCAGTCACTTATTGTGGAGAGATGGCCCCCATTTAACCCAGGCCCTGTGGAAGACACCAGATCAGTGTATATATCTTTCAGAATAGTTTTTGGTGATGCACTGCAGCTTGAGACGTGGTAGAGAGTCAATAGAGGTGGAAGCTTGCACAGTAGCTCTGGTTTCTCCAACATGCTGTGTTTCATCTATTGCTTTATTATACAAGGTGGTACCCCTCAGAAGAAATTGCTTGGTTAGAAATATCTGAAGTTTGGGGTACTGTAGAGGCAGCCAATAAACTATAAGTATTAGAGGTACTCGCTTGTGGTGCTCCTTTACTCTATGCTAATGCCATGATCTATGCTATGTTTGGAACTGAACCAGCATCCCATCTCATGCTGACCTTGGTCTTCTTCCAGCATGCCAATATCAGGGCTCATTCTAGGCACCATCCTCTGACTGACAATGTTGGCAGCATCAGGGTGTTTTTTCTTCTTCTAAGGCCCTGCTGAATATCTGCCACCAGGTGACGCTTCAATGCAGTATCTGAGTCAGTTGATCCCATCACAACTGGAACTGACAGTGTATCCTGATAAGCTGGGCTGATTGAATTACCAGCCACTGCCACTGAAGTGGCATCCTTTTTGACCAGCAAGTGCAATAGCAATGTCCATCTTTCTTGTATCCTGGCTACTAGGGCTACCTCTGATGGGGTGATCTCCATCAACCATGACTCTGGAACTGGTGAGACTGATTCATATATAGGAACATTAATGTTTTACATCCCCAGTGTTACAGACTGTACTGACTTTCTTCCTGCAGTAGCAGGTTCGATACCTTACACCTCCATTTTCATAACAACTAAAACTACTACAGAATTCCTCTGGCAGTATGTTCACCCTACACGCACAACAGAAGACCTTATATGGAGCCAAATTCTCAATTTTATCTGAAGCAGTGTAAGCAGCATAGACTGCTCTGGCATGCTGATAAGCACAGAAAGTGGATTTCTTATGGTCACCAAGGAAGCACTAGGAACTAAAACTGTGAATAATGCTTCCTATGTTAAGTTTATATGTGTAAGGAGGGTATCAAGAAAGGAAAGAATGTTAAACTATAGCCTGATCTTGGGCAGACCGGCACTGCAGCTCACACCAACTGTGTGAGCTGCCTGCCTGGATCCCTGAAGCCTCTTCTTGAACGGCAAACACTAAAGGAACCTGTGCTCCAGCCACACTCACCGAGGAGCAGAAGCCATGAAGCTGCCTGCCTAATTTAACCCTTCGCATCCTGGCTGGTTTGATTCCAGTGACACCCAAAGCTTCCTTGCCCAATCTCGGGCAATCTACTACTGTGGCTTGCACCGCCTGCCTGAACCACCTACCCAGGTCCCTGAAGCCTCTCCTCAAGTGGAAGATAGTAAAGGAACCACTGCTCCAGCCAAGCTCACTGAGGAGTCAAAGCCGTGAAGCCGCCCGTCTAACCCTACGCATCCTGGCTGGTTCAATTCCAACAGCTCCCAAGGTATGCTACCTAGGGGCTGCGACTCTACCCCGCTGGACACACTGAGAGAAATTCAAATTTTACTTGGAGCCTCTTTTGCTGGAGGCCAATTGGCTCTTATTGCTCGAGCTTAAATATTCTGTGACTGGTTACCTTACCTGCTGAATCCGGTCCATGAACTGTGGCATTCTTGAACAGCATACTCACTCTGATGTATGACTTTGCATTGCAGTAGTTTCAACTGTTTTTCAACTAAAGTTTGAATAAAATTTTTAATTAGGATGGACTGCATGCTGTAGCCTGCTAGGCTGCCAGGAGCCAGTGTATTTCCAACTGCCATACAAAGTGCTAGAATGAGTTAAAATTCACTGTCAGCTTAGAGCTAGCCTGGAACCAGATTAATTAGTTATATTTTGCATTAGTTAATTACAGACAAAGCAATTGCTATCTTATATACTGCTGTCTTCTATTTAGAGCTAGCTTGGTACTAAATTTAATTAAAAGTACTTCGAACAGTTATGTGCAGCCAAAGCAACTGCAATTTTAAAATACTGCTCTATTCTACTTGCTTTAGCTCCCCTAATTGTCTGTATAGAGCCCGGTAGCTATCAGTTTCTTTCAGCTTGCTCTCAGGCCACTTAAGTTTGCTCCACGGCTCAAAAGCACTGTGCCTCTCTCTCTGTCTCCTTTACTTCTATCTATCTTCTGTTTTGAATCTCCCTCTCTCTCACTCTGCCTTGATTCCCTGACTGTCTCTCTGCCTCCTTGGTAAGCCCACCCTGTTCTTTTGTCCTGTGCAAGCCCTCCCCACCCCTTTTGTTAAGAAAACCCTCCCCACTGCTGTCATTATTTAGCCTCCCTACCCTTCTCTCTCCCCAGGCATCCTTACCCAATCCTGTGTAGACTGCTACTGTGGCTTGCACTGACTGCCTGAGCCACCTGCCCAGATCCCTGTAGCCTTTCCTTGAATGGTAAACACTAAAGGAATCACTGCTCCAGCCATGCTCACCAAGGAGTCGAAGCCGTGAAGTAGCCTTCCTAACCTAACCCTCCGCATGCTGGCTGATTCAATTCCAACAGTCCCCAAGGTTCGCTAGCTAGGGATTGCTACTCTGCTCACTGTCTGCCCTGCCGGTGCTTCATGCTTGCTCCCCCCCACCCCTTCCACCCAGCCCACGGTGTTATATGGATTTGGTGCAAAGGGCAGAAAATGAACTGTCGCATTCGGAGAGCCGGAGTTTTCGGTACTCCAACCCTCACTATCGTGACCTGGGAGCCAAGCTCGTGTCACGGGCGGGGCGGAGAGGGATCAACGGAGCTTTGGACTGAATCTCGGAGAGGGGATGAGGAGTCGCTCTGATCTGACAGCGGCTGTGGGGGCTCCCCTTCCCCATCCTTGCTGCTGCATTAAGTGAATCTGATTGCCTGCTAAGCCTACTCAGGGAAAAGAAACTAGACAAAAATATTCTGGTGGTCTTGTCTTTTGCCATACTGCTAATATGGGAGGGCTGTTTTCACTTTGGGTTGGCATCTATCTCATCTTTTAGCGTTAATAAATTATCTGAATCCAGCTTGACAGAGACAAATAGGTCGCACAAAAAGCAATTAGTAATTAAGTGCTTCTCAGATAGGTAAAACTAGTCTGCCCATTTTCTTCACAGACTTCATTATGCAGCCGTGGTGGATCTGACAAGAATTATTTACATTTGAAATAAATTAAAGGATGGTCTTTTTATTATGTGTATCAGCAGCTTTTCATCAGTATCTTCAGCTGTTTTTGAACACCCTTTCACCTTTAAGGTCAGATGAGCAGTGTCTGCTGCATGCTAGCTTTATTTTTATTTTAAGATTTGTTAACTACGAAGAACCCAAGGGCATAAATGCCCATTTTCAAGGGTGACGTAGTTCACCTTATCATCTCAAGAAAAATGATGCTGAACAATTGGTGTTTGAGAACAGTCAAGGATACTGACAGAAGCCTGGGGACAGCAATATTAAAATGAACAGTATTTTAATACTTAAAAAAAATGGTAAAGCGGACTCAAAACTGGGAAATGCAATGCCTTAGAAGACAGGAGTAAAAGGAAATCTAAAATGGAATAAAAAGTTACAGGTGCAGTATTGCCACCATACTATAACATGTTCTGCTGCTTTAAAATGCTGGTTGCTTATGATGATCATTCAAGTATATTATTAAGTATAAGTAAATTATCAGAGAACTGAAATCTATGCATTACTGATAAGCAAGTTGGGTACCTTGGGGGTGGGTAATAAGGTGGTGACCTGGGTAAGAAACTGGTTAGGGAATAGAACACAGAGGGTAGTGGTGAACAGAGTTTGCTCCGAGGAAGAGAGGGTGACTAGTGGTGTACCTCAGGGATCAGTGCAAGGATTGGTCATCTTCAATGTCTTTATAAGTGACATACTATAGCAGAGGAACTGGAAAGGAACGCCTGCCTCTTTACACGACACCAAGATCTGCAACAGAGTGGACACTCTGGAGGGGACTTGAAAGATGGGTAGGGATCTGAAAAGACTGGAAGAGAGGCCAAGGGTATGGCAGCTGGGTTTTAAAAAAGTGCAAAATAATGCACTTGGGCCATAGAAATCCAGGAGTGGAGTACAAAAGTAAGTAACTTTAAATGTTTTGGTGACTAGAATAGTGCTTTTGTATACTTATAGTTTGAACTTTGGCCCTTCTCTATTCTCACGCTTGGAAGGTAAGCCGGGTAGTGAGTAAGGAATAGAAGGCCCAGTACCAAGTGTGAGTAGAGTGCCAGAGGAGGAGGAGAAGGAGACAGGGGAAGATGGTGTTCTTTTTCACAACGCACTAAGTGGGGAACTGCTGAGGGAGGCTGGCCTTTATTGGGGATGTAGAAAGAGCTATTCCCCCACATTGAACCTCAGGCATTAGCCCTCCCATTCAATATCTTGGTGAATACTTACTGATTTTGCATACTTATAGAGTTTGAACTTTGGCATTTCTCTATTCCCACCCTTGGTAGGTAAGACAGGTAGTGAGTAGGGAATGGAAGGCCCAAAAATATTACCTTCCTCAACTCATGGAGAGTATGACCAGCAGCATCCAGGAGAGGAAACCCCTCCAGATGGAGGAAACCTATGAGAACCCATGGCTACTGACCTGCCAGTCCTCAGGGCAAAGTAAGAGGAGATGAAGTCACATCTTCAGAGTCTGTTGAATCATGAGTTGAGAAAGGTTAATTCATGAGGCTGTAGAGTAGTGGCGGGTGAAGTGGGCTCAATCCGCTCCACAAAGCGTTTCGCAGAGCACAGGCGGATTTGTGGAGTGCTCCGCAATGTTAAGCGGAGTACTTCGCGTTAGAATGAAGAACATGAAGTGCATTGAAAACAGTGACTTCACATTACTCCACCTCCACTGGTCACTACTCTTTCAATTTTAAGGTGAAGTACATTGGTGGCAGTTCACTTCGCCTTGTTTTTGAGCTCTGAAGGCAGATTTTGCAGTGATTCATGGGAGTTCAGGTCACATGGGCTCTATATTGATCCGCACAGCCTCAGTTTGGGGTAGCATGAGTAGGAAGGAGTAGGAGACACTGTGCATTCAGAGCTGTCTGTAGGAATCTTTTAAAAGCTGTTCAGAAAGCACTTTTGCTTTTTTTGGGGGGATCCAACTGTAGTTCATCGATTGTAGGACACCCTCCTGTGCTCACATCATCGAGCGTTTTTGTTTGTGTGTGGATTTTTAATGTACATTTACAACATTGAGAGTGTGTGGTGAAAGACAGTGAAGTGTGCTGTGTGGGGGAGGGGCGTATCTGTGTGTAGGTAGATTTAAGTTGGAGAACTAGTGATTTCTTGTCTTTTGGTTATATTTTTGTTACATAACTGACTGTGTTACTGTACACATAGTAAAACTGTCAGTAATAGTACAAATTTTCTTGCTGTTTGTTGTGTGAATATGGTGCAGCATCTCATAAGGTCAGGTTGTTTAAATTACAAATTTACATTACTTGGCAGTACACTGAACTTTAGCATTTGCATCGCATTCCTCGTTCAGCATTATACACAAAGTGTTCTGTGTTGTGTGTGCAGTGTTGCGTGCATCTAATATAATACACCTTTTAAAATTTGTGACACAGATTAGTGTAAGTGCAACTAAGCACAGCAGTGTGAACCTGCTATCTACTGCAGCTGCCTGATTTTGTACTGCAATCGTGTTCTCCGTTCTTAGTTCTGCTGCTTGTAGTCCCGTAAAAATCAGCACTGTCTGTATTCAGTGCCCCCCCCATGTTGAAAAGGTATTTTTTACCAGACTGGATTGTTTTTGTGACCCCATCAGCACCACTGGTTACTGAAGTTGTTTTAGTTCTGTGACAGTGTCACAACACAGTAGTCTCTTATATGTTGCTGAAGCCACAGTTGTTTATTTTGCTTCACATCCAGCCAGCGTCCCTCCAGTCAGAAAGTGAACGTATCAAAATCTGAATTTGTTAATAATATTTGTGGTTGATCCCCCAAATTGCCTGCAAAGAGACATGCAAGTAAAGCTGTTTCTGGCCATGGCAATGTTGGCAGTAAGAGTGTCTGTGGGCGTGGTGGTAGTAGTAGTAATAGTAGTAGTACATGGACGGAGAAGTACATTGCTGATGTGAGGAAAGGTAGTTCTTCTGCAATGTTTTTTACAGCCCAATCAGTAGCTTCACTGATAGTTGGAGGAGATGATGTTTTCCCAGCTAGTGGTGTTAGTGTTACTGATGTTACTGGTGGTGGAGGTAGTATTAGCATTGTTGCAACAAGTTCTAATTCCGACTAGTGTACCGTATCCAAACATATTGAGTGTGAAGCAGTGCAAGTGAGTGACAGCATAGATGATGTCATACTTCCCAGTAACATCCCATTAACTGAACCTGATTCTGATGATCATGTCAACGATAGCATACAATGTGATATTCCGTCCACCGTGGCACTTAACGTCACTCATTTTCTATGCAGTGATTTACAGTGTGGTGAAAAAGTATCAGGTGATGGTGGTGTAGCTGCTGATGATGAATGTGATGATGCTGATGATGATGATGTTGCTGTTGTTGCAACATGCAGTCCACATGTTAGCATCCAAGCAGAAGATGTGGATGTGTGTGACAGTGACGTTGATGAATATGATGATGATGTAATTGATCCCAGTTGGGAACCAGAGAAAAAGAAATTAAAAGTGTCTGTGTCTGAATCTGTTTGCAGGAATCCCCCCCCCGTAAAAACTTGTAATTTACCAGTTTTAGTGGATGATGATGATGATGATGATGATGATGATGATGATGACCCAGTAATCAATATGATACGTAGTCATGATGGTCAGTTGCAGTCCAGGTGTGCAGTGCCAGAAACATCACGTGCCCCCCCCACTTCAGTGTTTAAAATAACAGACTTAAATACTGTAAGCCACATCATCATGGACATGTTATAAGCAGAGTATCACAGTCCTTTGTTTGTTTTTTTGTTCAAGATGCAAATGATGATTCAGTTGCAATCTGCCAGGTTTGCCATGTGCGTGTAAGTCGAGGTTAAAAGGGTAGCCATCTGGGCACAGGAGGACAGCATATGCATCTTAAGAATAGGTACTTGGCACTGTGGACCCAGCACAAGCTGGCAGCTAATACCACAGTGGGGCATTCACCTGTGTCACCGGCAACCATAGCCAGAATGTTATCCCCTTCCATAACTGTTAAGCCCAGTAGGAAATTAAACATGTGCAGTAGTGCAGTAATAAGAGCAGAGGATTACTACAGACATGATGAGGTGGAGGACCATAATGACTCTGAAATATTGCCCCCAATGCTAGTGAGAGTAGCAGTTTTTGGGGTGGTGGTGGTGGTGGTGGTGAATGCAGTATGTCTAGTGCAAGTGGTGCATCAAATCTGGTTGGCAAATCTGGAAAAATAACATAATTTCTGGGTTTGTCATCATCACCTGTGCAACCGACTTCATCAAATGTCCACACTCCACCCCCTGCCAATGCCATTCATCACAGAGCACAACCATTTGTGACCAACAACACACCCTGTGTAAAACATTTAAGTCAGCCCATGTTACAGAGTGTTTTTGCGCATAAGCTGAAGTACCTCCCCAGTCATACAGTGTCATGTGAAATTAATGCTGCTGTAGTGGAAATGCTGGCAATCAATCTTTTGCCCTTCTCCTTTGTGGAGAATTCTGGGTTCTGGCGGTTTGCTGCCTGTGCCTGTCCAAAATGGAAAGTCCCATCCAGTACATACTTTTCTACCTGTGCTGTTCCCAAGTTGTTCTGCACTGACTCAGACTCGGTAATACATGCCCTTCAACATTCCTCCTCTCCATTCATCCATTTAAGTATGGATATGTGGACAAGTGACAAAACAGCGGGGAGTTTATATCTATGTATAACTGCACACTGGGAACAGGTGCCGGAGGTTGTTTGTGATGCTGGTAGTGTGAATAATCAGTGCAGGAAGCTGGATTGTCATGGTAGCAATCTTCCTGGAGTTCACCAGCATGCAACAATTACTATGCGCAGTGTGATCTGTTCACACACTGGTGAGAACATGTTGGACATGGTACTGACTGAAATTGACTGATGGCTAAACCCTCTGTCCCTGAGAGCTGGGTTCAAAGCAAGTGACAATGGGTCAAATGTGGTGAAATGCATCACGAATGGTGTTTTTTTTTCATGTTCCATGCATGGCCCACTGTTTAAATCTTGTGGTTCAGGAGTTTATGCAGCACCCTGACATAAAGGAAATGCTGAGCATTGCATGACATATCTGCTCTCACTTTTCAAGATCTGGAAAGGCCCATGACCAACTGCGGCAGTTGCAGATACAAAACAGCCTGCCTCAGCACTGCTTGAAGCTGAAAGTTGTCACCCCATGGAACTCCACATTATACATGGCAGAGAGGTAGTATGAACAATACAAAGCCATCTCAGAATATCTCGTTATGCACACTAGCCATGACAGTTCTGGGTCCTCCATGTCTCTGACGACTGAACAGTGGTGCCTCATGTACTCTGTAATAACAATTTTGCAGCCTTTTAAACATGTCACGCTGGCAGTGAGTGGCAAGTCTGCTTCCATTAGGCAATCAGTTCCACTGCTGTGGGTACTGAGGCAGACATTGGCGAATGTACAGTATAGCCTTGATGTTGCCGGAGACGGTGGTAACAGTATGTTGCTGCAACACATGCTGACAGTATTCGACCAGAATCATCACATTGTGAGCATTCAGCGTAGTGACAACTTTGCTATGGCAACAATGCTGGACCCACGATACATATGTAGAATTGCATCAGTACAGGAGGGAGGGCCTGAACAGTTAAAAAAATATCTGTGGTTAACTGGTTCGCTTGGTTCATGGGGCACAGAAGTCACATGCCAAGGTTTGCAAACCTCAGCAGCATAATCCAGCTGAAGGTGTAACTGGAGGACCAGCAAGCATATCATGCAAGGATAAGGGGACTTTAGTTCCTGCTGATCTGTCATCCAAAGAGGTTGGCATCAACCTGCTTTGGGAGGCTTTGTCCGAAGTTGGTATTTGTGAAATCAATGATTCCGGGGAACAGGATGATGCATCAACAATTGGACTTAGTGCGGCACAGAGAATGGTTGAGTCATATTTGTCTGAAAACAGGCATCTGACAATAAGTGAAGATCCTCTTTTTGTACTGGAGTGGAAAGGTCAGTGAATGGCCAGAGCTGACTGCAGTGGCACTGAAGTACCTCACATGTCCACCCTCCAGTGTAAGTGTTGAGAGGGTATTCAGCTCAGCAGGTGCAATAGTCAGGGATTGTTGGACAAACCTGTCTTCTGCAAATGTTAGTTTGCTAACATTCATTAAAATGAATGAGAGGTACATACCAGCACAGACTGAAACCTCAGTATTCATACCCCGGCCTAGTCATGGTGGTCTTGCTGATGTGGAAATGGAGCATCCTGGTGGCACTGGCAGTGGCTGCCTGAAATGGCCCACCACCGATGTAGGTGGTGACACAATGGAGAAAGAATTTCCCAGTGCTCAGACTTCAGACATTGATGACTGTGAGGGCAGTTTTCTTTATGAGGATGATGATGTGGTTAATGTTGGCAGGTTTTAACTGCAGTATTTAAAAGGCGGTGTGCCCCACCCACCCAGGACCACCACCACCGGGACTGATGTTATCCAAGTTTGCTGCCACCATGAGTCTGTCTGTCCCGCATGGACCACCACCAGCACCGGGAATGATGCCATTCAAGTCTGCTGCTACCATGAGCCTGTCTGCCCCCCCCGGACCACCACCACCACCAGGACAGATGTTATGCAAGTCTGCCACCAAGAGTCTATCTGCCCCCCATGGACCACCACCACTGGGACTGATGTTATCCAACTCTGCTGCCACCATGAGTCTGTCTGCCCCCCACGGACCACCACCACTGGGACTGATGTTATCCAACTCTGCTGCCACCATGAGTCTGTCTGCCCCCCACGGACCACCACCACCACCGGGACAGATGTTATGTAAGTCTGCCACCAAGAGTCTGTCTGCCCCCCATGCACCACTACCACCACAGCCGGGACTGATGTTATGCAAGTCTGCCGCCAAGAGTCTGTCTGCCCCCCATGAACCACCACCAAGACTAATGTTATGCAAGTCTGCTACCAAGAGTCTGTCTGCCCCCCACGGACCACCACCACCACCACGACTGATGTTATCCAACTCTGCTGCCACCATGAGTCTTTTTGCGCCCCCATGGACCACCACCACCACCAGAACTGATGTTATGCAAGTCTGCCACCATGAGTCTGTCTGCCCCAACAAACCACCAGTGCACCACCACCACCAGCTTCTTAATATTTAAACTACAAAGTGAGTATGTGCATTCATGTTTGTTATGCTGCCTCACTTCCTTAAGTTGTTTGTTTTGTTTTCTGTAGCTTTTCAGAGCCGCAGTGGCAAAACACATACAGTACACTTCTTTTGTTTCTTTTACTGGAGAACAAAAACAGGCTCCATTGATATTACTCATTGGGAAAGATGCTGTAGCTATACCGTACAGAGAGGAACTGATGTAATGTCCATGTGAAATCCATTCTGGTAAGAGTGAAGATTTTATTTCATCCATTTCATTGCTTGTAAAGATTGCTACAAATATTGCACACAACAGATTGTCTTAATAGTTAACAAGATGTGTCTCTGAAATGTAACTTGACAACATGGATTGAGATTTGAGAACCAGGGAGGGACACATAGCAATGAAGTTGTAACTTTTAAGAAGTCATTCATTTCTTTTTTTTTTAAGAAAATTCGTGATACTTTGTTGTTCTGTCAAAGTGGCCTTATCCCAAAAAGTTCTTCAACATCAGGCACACCCCTTCCCCAACCCGAACTTGGGCACACATGCAATACGAAGAAGTCGTTTCATTCAATGACCATGACCATCATTAACAACCGGACTCCAGAAGGATGCTGATGAAATATGTGAAGAAGTAAAAAAATAAGAAACCATTACAGACAAAACTGAAAATATGATTCCCCCCCCCAAAAAAAAAGAAATTTTTACCTTCATGTGCTTGAGAGTTATCCATTTTCATTTAAGTGCAAAAAATTCTCATTGAGCACTGGAATGTGCACAGTAACAGTTTGGAGTCACCTGTGTGATGCAGAACAATAGCATGAGTACATGTCCATGTCAAGTTCAACCCCCCTTCATCATCACCTACAAAACACACAACCATATATCTATATATATTTACCAAGGCTACTATTAGTGTACATCCAAAGGGCACCTTTCAATCCACTTGAGATGATCACATTTCATTTGGTGGAATCGTCTCACACAACACATTGGACCAGCAACACAAACCTCACAGTCATCATTTTATACTGGGGATGGGGTATGTGCTGAAACTGTCTATTTTCACTTCATTACTACTTGTCAATTTTCTGCACACAAGCAGGACACATTGTGGGCTTGCAGAAAAAATCTGGGGACTTTGTGCCACCACTGTGTGCATGACTGAGTGTGCCATTAATTCTGGGGGACTTTGTATGCGTTGAAACAGTCTCTTTTCATGTTGTTACCACTTGTCAATTTTCTGTACACAAGGAGGATGCATTGTGGGCCTGCAGGAAAAATCTGGGGACTCTGTGCCACCACTGCGCACATGACTGAGTGCGTCATTAATTCTGGGGGACTTTGAATGTGCTGAAACAGTCTCTTTTTACTGCGTTACCACTTGTCAATTTTCTGTACACAAGGAGGACGCATTGTTGGCCTGCAGAAAAAATCTGGGGACTCTGTGCCACTTTTGTATGTTCTGTGATTATTGCTGTGAGCTCATAGTCATGATGGCATAGTGACATCTTTACAAGTAAAGCAGCATTGCAAGAATGTCCTCACAGTTCTGAACTGTACTTTTTTATGCTACTTTAAATTGCCACAGCAACCACTATTTACGTGCAAGGTGTCAGCAACTTGAATGATACGATTCTTCTCACAATTTATGTCTGCTTCTCTTACTCCTACTTCTTGTCATGTATAAAAATAAAATGAGCACGTCTTCCAATATTGTTCCGACCAGCTTTGTATTTATTTGCAGCTGCTTTTCAATAACTGTTGTTCTGTGGTGTCATATAAAACACTGACTGATGCATAACTGTTAGTTAACAACAGAAGTTATATATGACAACTACTTGATGTGATGGAGAAAAGCAGAGGAAAACAATGACAAAGACCTGGTCACACTCACTGTCAGCAACACCAATTTAAAAGGAATGCTCCTTTCATTATTTCACACATGAAAAAAGGTAGTACAGCACACTCAACTACTGCAAATTATCGTTTCATTCCAGTCAGTCAGGATGTAAGTAGAGGAAGCTGTAACAAAGCATTAAAAAATATAGGTCAGAGTTATCAACAGATTGTTGCTCTGCTGCTTTACAGACAGTCACCACATTACATGGTGATGCACATAAACTAATGTGTGGGGGCATTACTACCAGTGGAATATTTCTTGCTCCACAGAGTGCAATATATGTCTGTGAAAACCACCCATAATTTGATTACAGTGAGTCACATGATGGAGGAATTAACAATCTGAAAAGTAACCCACATTTCTGCCACACTTCCTCAGCAACATTGAGAGGTGATGGCAGGGGGAGCGCAGGTGCATGCTCCACTATACTGAATGTCCAGCAGCTATCCCAAGCAATGTTTCCTAATGTTGTAAGGTTCACTTTGTGGTGAAATGTGAGATGTTTCCACTACCAAGGCTCTTCTTACTGGAAACGTGGCTACACATTTCACAACAAACTGATCATTAACATAAAGAAACATTCACAAACCTGCACATTCTGATATTCACTGTAAGGAGCGGAGCATGCACACGCCCTCTCCCTGCCATCATGTCCTAATGTTGCTGAGAAGGGAGGCAGAATGTGGGCAGATTTTCAGAATGGGAATGCCTCTGTCACATGACTCACTGTAATGCATTTACGCATTGTTTTCAAAACAATGTATTGCACTATGTGGTGCAATAATGATTCCCCTGGAAGGGGAAATGTGTATGATTTAATAATAACAAACAAAAAACACATAGCAAAAGTACAACACAGTAGTGGGGTGGGGTTGGGGGTGGGGTGGGGTAGGGGCAGAAAACAATACCTGGACTTACTATGGCAATGGGATGCCATGGTAGTTCATCAGCAGGTACAGCACTGAAAGTATTTGCTGCTGCTGTGCTTCCACTCTGGCAACCTGCTGCTCCAAAAATGAAACACTTGTTGTTTTCCTCCAGTGCTGCCCACTGCAGGAGGAGGTCAGACTGGCTAACAGGGACTGTGCCGGGGTCCACTGCAGTGGGTAATCCAGGTAGTCGGGCTGGTGGTGGACAAGGTGGTGCTGGTGGCTGTGGTGGCAGCGGTGGTGGTGGTGGTGGAGCACCTGACATAGCCATCTGCCTCCTGCTGAGGCGGTGACTGCTGCAAGGCACATCTCACAGCCCAGCAGTACCCTCAGCTACTACCGTGGAAGGGCCAGCAGGTGGACGCATGTCCCCTTTCATGGCATCCTGGCACTCTG
The DNA here is from genome assembly GCA_016271365.2 of Neoceratodus forsteri. NCBI lineage: Eukaryota > Metazoa > Chordata > Ceratodontiformes > Ceratodontidae > Neoceratodus > Neoceratodus forsteri. The sequence continues at coordinate 913,576,449 of CM057454.1, read as the reverse complement.
CCCTGTGGTGATTCATCATGTGGGTGCGCTGGCCACCAGTCCCCAAATGTGTCCCAGGGTGACCATGGTGCACCAGCACACCACACACATGGCAGTGCAGCACTGTGCTGTCTCCCCCCACAGAATTAAAAAACTCCCACATTGGGGAGCTGCAGGGGGGACCAGACACAGTACGCACTTGGCAGACACGAGTCCCACTGCCACCCACTGTTGCTGGGGCCACCTCCTGTGGCTGTGGAGGTGGTGCTTCCAGAGCCCCAACAGCTTCTGCTAGTGGTGGTGGTGGAGAAGGTGGACGAGCAACAGCCACCGGTGGCACTGATGCTGCTTCTGCTGCTCCTATGGGGGAAGCAACACTGGCCAGGAGTCTGGAGTGGTCCAACATAATATGACTGCCCCATCCCCCCACAGATCCACACTCCTCCCCTCCTAAGACTCCCACATGCCAGCGACTCACCTTTCCCGACTCCAACCTGATCCTCCATCCTCCTGGGTCCACGGGACCACACACAGACAGTGACACACACACACACACATATGCACACACATAGTCAGTCACACACACAAAACAAAAACAAAACTTATGCAAAAAAAATCCACTAACCAAAGAAATACTAACACAATACAAACACTAAATAAAATAGCTTTTAAAAAAGCTGTTTGAATTGGATTGACAGTAACGACTCCAAGAGCCAAGCAAACTCCTCTCACAAAACAATTTTGCTTTCTCCCTGTACAAATGCAAAGGAGAAAGTGAAACTGCTTCTCTAACTCACTTCCTTCCTGCCTGACTAAAGCATGTGACTTACAGTACTGCAGGCCATGTGATGTGCCTATTTTCTTCTCACTTCGCCTTACTTTGCGTTAAGACATAATGAGAACGTGAAGTGGTAATGATAATGTGAAGTGAGCACTTTACAGGGTCCACTACGTGTTGTGCTCCATGGATGAGAAGTGGTCACTTTGTGTCCACTTCGAGGGCGGATTTATAATTTGCTGCATCTCTACTGTAGAGGCAAGTTCAGCCCAGAGGAATATCCAGAACCTGAATTTGGATTACATCCAGTTGTCAGAAGGGACTGAACAAGATCCAGGCTTTATATATGATATTAAGGGGTTATGTGATGGGAAGGTATGTGATAGCTGAGATATCAGAACAAGTGGCAAGTGAACTCGGGGTTATCAAAAGTGGCTCCGCTATGAGTGATTGTTCCCTAAGTTCACATGCCATGAGTTTTGATATGTCAGCTATCACATATCTTCCCATCACGTATCCATTCTACACAGCAGGGTTCTTATGTTTCTTTAACCTTTAAGGTCCAGTGTTCTTTTCTTTTTTGGTGGTCATCCGTGGTGTTTGGTAATGGGTTTTGTAGTAGTTTATTTCTTTATCCAGTTCTTCTTGTTTTAAATTTTAGGTTGTAATTTCCGGCATTATGTCCATGTCAGTTTTTTAAGGAATGTTACAGTTTAGGTCAGTAAATGTCTACATTTTATTTTAATGTTTTTTTTTTCCAGTGTGTTGTAAGTTTTCTGTATGCATGTTGTTTCCTGTTTATAATGTTCGGGCACAAAGAGTTTTACTTTTCTGATGGGTTTAATTTACATCACCTGTGCTTTCCTTCTTTTTTTTTATTCGTGTGGGGGGGCAAATGTAGTTCAGCAGTTTTTGGGTGCTGGTGTGTACACAGCGGAGAAAAACTGAGTGACGTACAGACCGTTTGGATAACTAGAATAGTTTCCCACTCTGTACACGTCATGGATAGAGTTTTAGGCTGCAGTGGTGATAACACAATTTATCAAATGGGTTATCACTTCACCCCTATTCTATAATAGTTAATACTTGGCACAGAATTAATGAAAGCGTGGGAAGCATGAGTTTGATTAGATAGGCTGCCAGACTCCGAATTATGGGATGTATGATGGGTCGTGAAATCCTTAAGATAATCTGTCAATTTTTGAAGAAGGAGAGGGAAGGATATAGTTCTTAGTTCCTTTTGCAGATTGGAAAATATTTCAGTTGCTTGCGAGGTTCTCAAAATGCTTGTTTTCAGTACTGTTTAGGAAGAATGCCGGACTCGAATGGAAGCTGAACAACAAGGTGGAAGAAGCTTTGAAGTTCAAAGTAGGGTTTAATTGCTTTGAATTTGGTAAATTCACAATTATTTTGCTCTGGAAAGACAGCTAGTGCAACATGGTGGATATGGCTGATACTGTATCATAGTAGTCCTGGAGCAAGAGCTTGATTGGCCTTATGGTGTTGACTTGCTGGTGGATCCGATGTCAGTATGCTGTGGAAGTGCCTGAAAAAAGGGGTCTTTGACTGAGATTACTGACTGTGCAATGAAACAATAATGAGTCAATATCAAAAGCAGAACTTAACAGGTGCACTGACTACTTAATCCAGTGCAAAATTATTACTGGGTGTAACTGTGGTAGGGAGAAAGTCTGGTCAGATGCTCATGCACTGGATGACTAATCAAATCAAGGCATGCTCTTGGTGGTGGTATTCACTGGAAGGAGTATGAATGGGACAGGTCTTGTCAGATGAGTTAAAGACCACTAGTTACAGTCGGTGGCTGGCATAACTAATGTTGTGACTAAGAGGTATAAGTAACTTTGTGAAGTATGGTGATATCCAGAGGCGAGGGGAGCAGTGAATTTGGAATAGTATGAACTTAGCATGGTAGCTATGCATAAGAATTCTGAGATACTAGCTGGAAGAAGAGGGATTGGGAGGATCAAATGGCTATCCTGAGACTTGCAAGCCTGAAGATGTGGTCAATCTGAGTCAGCACTGTGGAGAATAAACTGTAACTAGAATGTATAATGGATGATGCCTTTTTCACTATGTAGTATACCACAGTTTCTTTTATCCTTGAAGGGTATATACTTTATGGAGTTGGTAAGCCTCAAGAGGGAAATAAGTTCACCATTCCAGCATAAGATAATGGGTATGAAGGAAATTAGAGCTTGGATCTGGGGAAGATATGGGGAGGTTGTGACTTCCATACTGTTTGAGTTCAAAGGAACATGTAAGGAATGATCCTGTAAAGTTGATTGAGATAAGATATTCTATAGTCCAGTAGAATGAGTTTCTGGAAATTGATCCTGGGAAGATTATTGGAAGGTACCAGCATTTCGTGTACTGACTTGGACTATATACACTTTACTGGTTGAGATATGTCACTGGACAAGGGATTCATTAAATGAGAAAAATTGATAATCCTTGGAGCATTGGATGGAAGCAATTATGCCAGCTAAGGTAGGAGCAGATGGTGGATGAACTGGTAGAAGTAAGTGCACTGATGAGTGGATGCTGGATATCAGCAAATGTGAAGAATGACCCAAAAGGTCCAGAGATCAGGAAATGTGGTAGGGCCCCGAGCCACATGAGCAGTGAGAAGGAAGGTGCTGTAGATAACAGTGGGACAGTCAAGCACAACAACTTCAGGATAGGAGACAAGGAGGGAATCCAGATGACGTCTGTCCCATGATGGACATCCTGGAAAGTTGGAGAGACAAAGGCACACAGGATGATGGTGGAAGACTATCCAGGAGCAGTTCAGTGAGGAATCAAAGAATAGTCCAATCTTCAATGGAAAAGTTTGAACTGCAAGTCCGCCTATGGGAGGGTGGAGCTTGAGAGGACTTCTGCTGAGGCTGAGTAGTACCATCTTTGGAAGTCACAGGTGAGGAATGGATGGTGGGGTTGGTGCCATGGTATGGGGAGATAACCTCTAAGAATACTGAAATGGATGCCAGGCGGTAGATCCAGACAAAATGGAGAGGAGTATCCAGGTATGAAGGTGCTGTGTGAGCAGACTTGAGGTTCCCACCTCCAGAGGAGATAATGAACTGAAAATGCTGACAACAAAGGCAGGGCGCACTGTGATACGAGGTTTCCACCTCCAAAGGAGATGGCAAACTTGATCACTAAGAGCAAAAGTGCTGTGTGATGGGGCATGAGGTTCCCACCTCCAAAGGAGATGGCAAACTGAAATCATTGAGAGCAAAAGGGGCTACATGATGGGGAATGGGGACCCCATCTCTGAAGCAGATGGTGAATGTAAATTGCTGATAGAAAACATGTGCTGCAGTAGTGTAGTAGCAGGTTCCCACCTCCAAAGGAGATGGCAAACTTGAACCACTGAGAGAAGACCCATGATTTAAGACAAGTCCAGGATGAAGGCTGTAGGGGAACAAGGACATCCAGAGCAGCACTGACGGATGAGGTGGCAGCAGGGGCTGAAGGTCTGTAGACTGGAGGAGACTGAGCTGGAGGGCAAGCAGTGGGCAACAATAAACAGGAGCAGTGGATGAAGTGGAAGGCAAGCAGCAATGAAGTCAGGAAGTACGATGGACTGGGTGGAGGTAGAGACCGAAGAAGCTGGTGAGGTCCAGACCCAGAACATGAGGAGGCCAAGGGCAAGGATGAGTACACAAATGCCAGGCTCGAAGAGAACTCAGCAAAGGAGGCAGGAGGGCAAGCACCACCACAAGACCAAAGCAATCTAATCTTCCATAGGGTGGGCAGAGATTGGAGCCCTGGGATGGGCTAGAGGAGCAAATAAGGCTTTAGAGAGTGGGAAGGACATGCAGCAAGGCTCAGGTCCAGGTGCTCGAAGGCTGAAGGGTGCAGAGTTCCATTCCAGAAGGAAAGTGGTGAGCACAGATTGCTGACACAGAATTCGGGTGGACGAGGCAGGAGACTGGGGACTGAAGAGGTGCAGTGGTCTCATTCCCAAAGGGAAGTGGTGAACCCACATTGATGATACAGTATGCTTGGAGTTCTTGTATAGAACATAATTTGGATGAGTAAAGAGATTGGAGGTTGATGGGGTACAGTGGTCCCTTTCCCAAAGGGAAGCGGCAACCTGATAGCGAGTATAGAATGTAGTTGTATGATAAAGTAGATGGAGCATGCAGGCTTCCATCCCTGGTAGTTGATGCGAGCTAACCTTCACTCAGTGCTGTAATGAGCATTGTTAGGGACAGAGACTGACTGCAGTTGGCAGGGAACATAAAAGGTTAAAACTGTAGGTGGAGGAAACAGGTTTCTGTCCCCATTAGACAGGTGAAGCCTACATGCACTGCTATGCCTCAGTAGGCAGAGATAGGGACAGAAGCTGTCAGACTGCTGGTATGTGTCAATCAAGGGAAGAGTGGCTGAGGCTGCTTGAGGGGAAGGCAATGTGGCAAGGGAGTAGAAGGTCAAGGGGAGCAGGGAAGGCGGGTGGAGAGCAGCCAGGGAAATAGCATACATCACCAGACAAAGCGTGAGGGAACAATGGCACAGTACACAGGAGCAATATATAATAAAACGAGGAGCAATAAGAAGATGAACAAGTGGCACAAGGTATTATGGGTCATGGAAGTGTAGAAACCTGTGGGAAAATCATTGGAACAATGCATGGGGAATAACTGAGGAGCGGATATCATAGAAGGCAGGACGAGAGAATAAAACAATAACAGGGAATATGCACAAGGAAGGGTCCAGCAAGAGCATGGAAAGCAATTGGATTAGGCAGGTGAGGTGTTATTGCCTAGGGCTGAGCACCACGAGGCGGTGTCACACCCTGGAAGCTCTGGAGTGTAGACGGAGCAGAAGCTGAAAACAGAGAAAAGGCCAAAAAGCAACAGAGTAATATTTTTTTTCATTTTTTTTAAATGGTAATGCTCCCCCAGGGCTGAGGATAGTGTTCCTTTAAGTACTGTGTGGTAGGGGCGAAGACAGGCCCAAAACTGGACTGGATAGGGACTGTCTGATATGATTAACCTAAAAGGCAGACCTGCAGTGCAGATAACAAGATATCCAGAAATAACTCATGCTTTGGACACATCTAATATACAAGCATTCTAACTTGGTGGGTAATATACATAGTCACTACAGATGTTGCACAGTTTTTAACTTACGAAACAGTCCACTTTATAATTGCACAGTATTCCCAAAGAGGACAGTTAATACTATGTGTTTAAACTTCACACTTGAACAATACGTGGTAGTTGTGGGATAAGCAACTAAATAAATGGAACTGGATATTAATCTGGCAGGGAAGGGATAAGCAGTTGGGTATGAGGATTTGGCAAGGACTGATGTGATTGGGGTAACATACTTTATCTTGGCTTCACAAAGTGGGAACATTTTGTAGGTCACAGATGGCTTTCATTTGTGGGAAAAATACCACGAAGCGCAAAGTTTTTTTTTGTGTGTAGAAAGGCTGGACCAGGAAATGAAGGGATAGGAGAGAAACGGTGACGAAACAGAGCTAGTGCACACTGTCAGCGAATCCCAACCACCAAGACTGGATCTGGATGATTTTCTCACATATTGTGGAGAACCTACCATTGGGAAAAAGTGAAACAACTCAAAATAAGATGCAGACCACCAGCACAGCACACCAGCAGAGGTCGAGAGGGCAAGCAGGTTCAGTGCTCCCCAGCGCCCCGCGGAGCATCGCCGCTGAAAAAATCTGCCCAGAGGTCAAGAGAGCAAGCTGGTTCAGCCCTCCCCAGAGCCCCAGCATCCCGTGAAGCATCGCTGCCCAAACAATCTGCCCAGAGGTCAAGAGGGCAAGCAGGTTCAGCCCTCCCCAGAGCTCCCGTGCCCCGCGGAGCATTGCCGCCGAAAAAATCTGCCAAGAGGTTGAGAGGGTAAGCAGGTTCAGCCCTCCAAAGAGCCCCAGCACCACGCAGAGCATCACCGCCAAAAAAATCTGCCCAGGTAGAGACCCCATGCTTACGAACAGCTCCAGCTGACTGCGCAAGAGGGATTTGAATTTTGACACCTTTTTAAGCAAAGGCGCTTGCCTTTCCAGTTGGCAGAGCTCTATAAATTGTTTTTCTGCCTGCTCTGAAGCTCCACAAATGTGCTATTTTGACTGCAGGAGAAGTGTACTTTAATTGGGGAACTAAAACTTTAACATTTGCCTTAAAGGGTTGGGAACTGGTGCACCGGAGCCATAATTAGGGTGTTTAGACTGCAGGCAGCAGTGTCTTTAATTGGGGAGCTAACTCACTTGTACAGGGACTGCACATTTCTGCAAAAACCGTACCAAGCAAGCAACTCTAATAATGTACTGAATAATGATTCATTGTACCTGCATGCATGCATGCACTGGGAAACGCCTATTACAGTGAACCTCCAAACAGCTTAAAGCTATTTACGTGTACCTGATTCTTGTTAGCTCCCCCTTCCCTACCTGTACTTAAAAGCTGTCTCTCTTTGTCCCTTATCTGCAGAGGTTGAGAGGGCAAGCAGGTTCAGCCCTTCCCAGAGCCCCAGTGTCCCGTGGAGCATCGCTGCCGAAAAAACCTACCCAGCTAGAGACCCCATGCTTACAAACAGCTCCAGCTGACAGTACAAGAGGGATTCCCTGCCAGCTCTATGCGCTGGCTCCCAACCGCCCCCACCACCACCCTTGGTTAGCTCTTTCTTTTATAGGCTGAACTGCGTGACTGCATGAACCAATCAGCCCACTTTTCCATTAGTTCCTTATACGTCTCCAACACTAGTGGCCACCCCTGAGCAGTTTCCTAACTACCATTAAAATGCTCCATCTCTCTCTAACAATGGTCGTTCTATGCTTAACCATATCGTCCCTTCCACCCTCGTCCTACCCAAATCAGTAAAGCTCTCTGCCCCTCATCTCTGAGACTGTAAAGCTACCCCTCCACTCTTCTTCTGCACTAGTGCACCACACTCCACATGGCTAGCATAACTGGATACTGGGAGCCTCTATCCTCCCTCCCTCCTTTCACACAGGGTTGCCTGCTTTATATGTCTCCTACTCCTTAGACCCTATGCCCACCTCCCAGACTCCTAACCATCTCCCTATTAGTTGGAAGTCACAAAGGAACATGCGCCTATTAAAGCACATCTTAGCACTCCTGCTCCTTATAGCCAGTGACATAGAACGTAACCCTGGTCCCTCCTTCCAAATAAATGGGTGACTCTCCGCCCCAGCTAATCACCTTCCAAGAGGGTTCAAAATAGTTCACCTAAATATATGCAGCATTCTGAACAAAGTAACGGCCTTACAAACAAGTGTCTTATCCCTTTGCCCTGATATCCTAATCATTACTGAATCATGGCTGAAGCCCCACAACCTTGATGCCGAATTCTCAATACCTGGGTACTCCCTAATTCAGCAGGACTGCCTGGGCAAAAAGAAGGGAGGTGGCACTGCCATGTACATCCCCTCTAAACTGCATTTCACCACAATCAGACCTACCGCACCCGCGTTGTCAATAGATTCCCTTCTAATCAAAATCTCTCTACTGCACTCGATCCCCGTATACGTAGCAGGATCGTACTGTCCACTGAGCGCACTGCTACCTAGCATCCTAGACCAGCTAGGCACCCTAAGGTGCCTCATGGCTGGAGGCGAATTTTCATATCCTTGGAGATTTCAACCAGAACTGGCTAGGCAGTGCAGCCACCAAAGCACGCTGTCAAATAAATTCTCTAAACCTGTCACAACAAATAATGGAACCCACTCACCTAAACCACAAATCCAAGAAGCATACTCTACTAGATTGGGCCCTTACCACCCACCCACATCGTATAATTAACACTGGCCTACTACCAGACTCCCTCATTGATCACCATATGATTTATTTGGTGCAGAAAATATTCAAACCTAAGGCCCCTCACCCCCCGCACTTTATACAACAGAGCTTACAAATCCCTTGACCTGACCGCACTCCTAATTGATCTCACCAGCATCGACTGGTCCTACATCCCTCCATGGATGAGGCCCTCAAATTTTTCATGTCAAACTTCATGGCTATCTGGAACTTCCATGCGTCTCTCAGAAGATCCAGAGTAAGAGGATCCCACCTACCTTGGATAACCACAAACCTCTTGGAATGACTGCTAGTCAGGGACCAAGCCAGGAAAACCTTCAAGGCAATGGGTACTCAAACAGTTCTACAACACTACCGCTCGCTAAGGAATGCCTGCACAAGACTCACATGACAGGCCAAATCTAATTATTTCAAGTCTGCTTTCAACGATAACTTTTCTCACCCAGCACAATTCTGGAAATCAACTGAATCCCTACTCACCCCTCCGGCCCAACCCCCTACTCCCACACTCAACATAGATGGAAGCATCATCACTGCTCCATGCACTGTTACCATTGAGTTTAATGCATATTTCACCAAAACTATGCCCTCTCTACTCTACTGTCCTCTCACCCCCTCACTCCCTCACCCCCCTTGTTCACCCTGATGCCTCCTCACCTGCCAATTTCTCGTTCCGCCCGGTTACACCCGCTGAGGTACTAAAAATACTTCAGTCACTAAATTCTTCCAAAGGGAAATGCACCTCGGGCCTTGAGTCCAAAATGCTCCTTCTTTCTGCCCCAGCCATAGCCAACCATCTAGCCACTCTCTATAACCTGTCTTTCAGAATCGGGTCCATCCCTACAATATGGGAACAAGCCACAGTCATTCCGCTCGCCAAAGGAGGCAACCCTTCCTCCTCATGCAACTACTGTCCTATATCACTGCTCCCCATCTTAGCCAAAATACAGGAGCACCTTGTACTAGTCCAGCTCTCCAACTACCTCAACTCCATTTCATTCTTCACCCCTTACCAGGCTGGGTTTAGAAAAAATCACTCCACCACCACCACCTCCCTCCTTCGTCTCACCAACGCCATCCTCTCGGGCATGGATGAAGGGGAGATAACTGTGGCTATCTTCATCGACCTGGCCAAGGCTTTCAACACGGTCTCTCATGCCCTGTTACTGTCTAAACTCACCCAAGCTGGACTGACTGCACCTGCCACCAACTGGTTCCAGTTGTACTTGGCAGGTAGGTCCCAGTCTGTCCGTATTGGCTCAGCTAACTCCTCCTCACTCCCATTTACCAGCAGGGTCCCCCAAGGATCTGTCCTTGGCCCTTTGTTGTTCTCTATTTTCCTCAAGGATCTGCCTACAGCCTGCCCTCATACATCTATCCACATGTATGCAGATGACACAGTGCTGTTTGCTTCTGGTCCATTCCCCACTGCCATGGCAGCCTGCTTGCAGGAGGATTTTGACTCTGTCCAACATTGGTTCCATTCAAATCAACTATTTCTAAACCCTAAAAAACTGTTTCCCTAACTTTCGACTCTCGGGCCAAACTGTCCCGCCTTCCTGCCTCCCCCATGTTCCACACATTAGAAGGCCCCCCCCTGGAGGTCTGTACTTCCTACAGATATCTCGTGGTCTAGTTAGACCAGCATCTTGACTTCACTGCTCATATTGATGCTATATATAAGAAGCTGCACCCCATGTTAGGTGCGTTATACCACAACAAAAGGTGCATCCCCCTACCGACGCAACTGGCTATCGTTCAAAAGATGATCCTCCCAATAATGGACTACTGCGATGTAGTCTACTGTGAAGCCCCTCAAACCTCTCTCTCCAGACTAGACCCTCTCTTCAACTCCTTCTGCCGGCTCTCCCTGGACTGCCCTCCTAGTACACATCACTGTGGCCTCTACCAGTCCTTGGATCTCCCCTCTCTCCACAATTGGAGATTGTAACACTGTGCTAGAACCACTGCAAAATTCCGGTCGCAGTCACTCCCCTCCTACCTGGCGTCCTCCCTGAATGTTCTACCCTCTCCTACCTACTCACTCAGGAACATTGATTCTCAGCTACTTCATATCCCACACAGGTCCACCAGGTCTGGAGAGGCTGCTTTCAGCTTCAGGCTGCCCAAATTATGGAACTCCCTGTTGGCCGATATCAGACACGCCTCAAGCACTTCACACTGTAATGCTCTTCTTAAGACTCAGTTCTCTACCACTTGCTCTTGCATCTGGCCCTGCTGAATCCCCACCAACCTTGTTGTCAGTTGTTTATTGTCTCCGCTGTTTTTCTTCCCATGGTTGTCAGACCCTGCTTACTGTGTGTTGCGGGGTATGTATGTAGTTCAATGCATGCCGTTACCTTACCATACCACCCTGTCTGTATATTTGCTATTTGTATATAGGATTTTGACTACTCAAATTTGAACTGTAACTGAACATGTATATGTGTGAAAATTCTACTATTACTGTATCCTGCCTATCCCTACCCCCCCCCCCAGGGCACATCTGGAATCAGGTGGTACACTGATCAGTATGCCTTCCTGGTAAAACTCTTGTATAAATAAATAAGCACAGCGCACTTCCAACAGAGAAGAAAACAGCAGCCACAAATAGAAAAGCTTCATAACAGTCCAGGTGTCCCCTAAACAACAACAGGGAAGCACACAGCAACCAGAGAAGGAGAAGCAAGGCAAAATGAAATGCCAGACCAGTGGTAGAGGGAAATAACTGGGGGGGGGAGGGGAAAGCAGCCAAGAGGGGATGGTGGGAGTGGGACATTATGGAAGGCACAGGAGAGAAGAGGCTGAACCAAACCGCCAGGGTAATAGGAAGGAGAGAGGAAAGGGATGGCCAGACTGGACAGGGAATAAGGTAGAAGCCAGGCCAGAAGGGGACAACTGCAAATGTGGAAAGGCAGTAATGGAGGAAAATGGAGCTTGAAGTAGAGCTCTGAGCAAGGGCAGTGCAGCAACGCATCACAAGAGAAGGTACAGGAAGGGAGGAGGGAAGCTGCAGACAAAGAGGGGAATGGAAGGCTACACGGGAGGGGAGAGACAACAAAAGGGGGGGGCAGTGGACAACCACAAGCAAAACAAGGGAGAAAAGGGGGGAGGAGCAAATGGAAATGGTGAATGGGCAGGCAGGAAGAAAAGGAGGCTCAGCCACACAAGCCAAGCAGCAGACCAGTGCTTGTGAAGGGGGTGGGTTTCACAATGCGCTAAATGGAGAACTACTGAGGGATACTGGCCTTTATTGGGGATGTGGGAGGAGCTATTCCCCCACATTAAGCCTCAGGCTTTAGCCCATGTAAAAACTTGATTTTTTGAGCACCCATTCCCTGAGGCTTAGGGCGATATATTGAGATCAAGACAGTACAAGCATAAACATTTCCAAATATAAAACTCTTTAACTATCTATATAATAACTAAATAAGATAAAGATAAATTAAATTATATAGTTAAAACAGTGATTTCAAGTCTGAACAATAGGTCTAACCAGCAGCCGTTGTGAGGGAGCCTTACATACATTCTAAAGGCCTCCCTAAATAGGTATAACTTCAGGCCCCTCTTAAAGGTCTCTAACTGGGGGCTCCCTCAAGGATCTTGGAAGTGAATCCCACAGGGCCAATCCTGCCACTTCAAAAGCTTGATCACCAGGTGAACTGAGTTATGTGCTGGTAACTACTGTGAGGCCCACCTCATAGGAGTTGAGAAGGCACTGGGTGTGGTAAGGGGTCAGGAGTTATTGCAGTAGTTGCTGCAGATACAGTATGGGGACAGGAGCCTTACTGCAAGTTATTCATTTGTGAAGTTTGAGTTGTTATATTTCATCACCTTGCCCTATTGAAACAAAGCATATGGGACAGCACTGCACTAGCCAGATATGTCTTATGTAAAATCAATAAATCACTCATCAAACTGCAGCCTAATGAGAAGCAGACAGGCAGAAATCAATGGAACAGGTTGGGTAGAGTGTTACTGACAGAGACCAAGCAGGAATAAGACCTTGGGGTAATTATGTCAGATGACATAAAGGTGACCAGGCAGTGTGATAAGGCAGTCAGGTGGGCTAGTGGGATGCTAGGGTGCATTGGCAGGGGTATCACCATTAGGAAGAAGGAAGTGGTGCTGCCCTGATATAGATTGCTGGTACACCACCTTGAGTACTGTGACCAGTTCTGGAGGCCCTTATCTCCAGAAGAAAACAGAGTGGAGGTGATCCAGAGGAGGGCTACCAAAATGATGCAGGGTCTGCATCAGAAGCCCTACAGGATAGGCTAAATGAGCTAAATATGTACCCCCTGGAGGTGAGAAGGGAGAGAGGGGATATGATAGAGACCTTTAAATACATCATGGGTGAAAATGGTAAAGGAAGTATTTTTCAGAGAAAAAGGTGCTCTAGAACAAGGGAGCATGCTATGAAGCTGGAGGCGGCAGTAAATTCAGGAGTGATGTGAGAAAGTCCATCCTCACAGAAAGGATGGTGGATATCTAGAACAGCCTTCCAGTGGAAGTATTGGGGGCCAAAACAGTGGTGGGGTTCAAAATGCCTGGGACTGGCACAAGGGAGTCGTAGGGGTAAGAATGGGGGGGGCAGTGATTGTGCTGTATATGAAATAAGGTTAAAACAAATGGGCAGACTGGGTGGGCCCAGCAACCCTTATCCACCATCACATTCTATGTTTAAAAGGATGGTAATAAGGTCAGGAATGTTTCCCATACTATGTTTGCTGCTTTAATTTGCATTGTGTCATACCTTCAATTTATCTATTTCTGGCACATGATGGCTATTATGTAATCAGTTCTGATGTTGGTTGTCACTAAGCAGAGGCTAGTTAGGCTCCAAGAGACCTCTAAATACCTCAGAGGGTTAAACAAGGTACAGGAAGGATGTATTTTTCACAAGTCAGTGTGCTCAAGAACAAGGGGACATAGTACTGTATTAAGTTGGGATGGAGAAATGTGAAGAAGTACTTCTTTACAGAAAGGGTGGTATATTCCAGGAACAGCCTTCCAGTGGGTGGAGGGGGTAAGGGCAAAAACTGGTGAGGTTTGAGAATACATGTATAGGCTTAAGAGAATCTTAGGGAAAAGGAGGGGGGATGGTCTGGAGATGAAGCAGGATCTGTGGTGATAACTGTAGCTAAGGAAAAATGGGCAGACTGGATGGGCCAAGCAGTCATTGTCTGCTGGCAAATTCTATTTTTCTATGTTTCTGTGTTATCCAGCCCTATAATCAAGATTCTTGATGCCCCCCCCCCCCGAATGTGTACCTCACTTCAAGCATGCTGAATTTTGTCTGGATAGATGCCTAGATGTCTTCACTCATATTACATCTTGTGTAGAACTTCGTCCCAATCTTGGCAAAATGTACCACAACAAAACATGCCTGCCACTCCTGGTTCACTGTGAAATTATCCAGGAGATGATCTTGTCAGTGTTTGACTACATGGGCATAGTTTACACTGCTGCCCCAATGTACAATTGCCAGACTGGACCATTTCCCACTTTTGCTGTTTTGCTCTTAACACTTCACCTCTTACTGACTGCTGCTGTCTCTTATCTCAGTTTGTCTCTCTCTCTCTCTCCCCTGCTTGAGTCTTGACATCTCTTTCACTTCCTCTTACTTCCTGACCAAAGTCTGGCTCTCCTTCCTATCCTTCCTGCAGAGCCTGACAGGATGCAACCCAGTTCTGTAGAATTCTGCAGTAGAGTTACTGCAGAAAGCCATGCATTTTGAATGGCAGTTCAAGCCCTTTGTCATGCTGGAATCTGTGACACTGTGGTACAATCTGGCAGGTTCCACTGTGTCTGCCTTCCTCTCCCACCACTGCTTCTTCCCACTCTTTTTGCAGCGCTGATGCCTGCTTCCTTTTCATCCCTTACTGAAAAACCTCAGCTGGGTAGTCTGCCTTCTCTTCCTGTCTCTCTCTCACTTTTGAAACATCTCCACAAATCTGCTCTCCTCTACCCTCCCTCAAACCTCTTCTTGTAGCTCACTTCACCCTTTTTTGTGCCTGTTGCTAGCAAAAATGTAGCCTTTCCATCTTTGTTCACTACATCTTCCCTGCTCTTTTTGCCCTCCTTCCTTCAACTTGAGTTAACTTACTGCACACCTGTTGGGTTATAATTTTGCAGTGCTTCATTTTTTCTTGTACCATTTCAATTCTTTGTTTCCTGATGATGTATTCTGCAGCTGCTTGGTACTTGCCCAGTTTTTATTTTTCCTCTCCTTTGTACCCCTTCCCCATCTCACACGTGGAAGTGAGCCTCAGTTAGTGTATGTAATTTTTGAATTGTCTCTCTGTCTCATCTTGCAATGTCTGTATATTGTTTACCTAAAACTATGTACAACCTTATCCTGTCTGTAATTGCCTTTATATTTCCTTGTAACCTCCTGGGTCACACCTGAAAATAGGCATCTGTTTTTGTCTAGTGTTCTTACCTGGTCAACAAAAGTTAAATAAATAAATCACTGTCATCAAATTTTAAAATAAATGAAAGTTCCAAAGAACTCCAATGATGGATAAATATGATAGTAGCTGTCTAGGTGTAAACATGTTTGACTGCATGAAAAAAAAAATTATACCATGGCTCTGTAGTTTTGATTGAGTGAGTACTGTGATGTTTAATCACTTTTTTATGTTTGCCATGTGTGCAAGTGTGAAGTGAACATATTGCAGTAGTACTGCTTTTTGATGAGGGTGACACCGTTCATCAAATGCAGAGCAGTGTTTTAGGGCCAGTTCAGTGTCACTCCAATCATCAACCATGCTTACTATGACAGAGTTTTAGCTTGGTGGGTGCAGATGGCTCAAACTTCAAAGGGAATAGCCTATCCAATCAAGAATCAGCTATTCCCTTTGATCTGTGCTGCCCAGCAAGCCAGGCTGATCTGTCAAAGTCAGCCTGGAATGCATGGAACGTCTGGCTTGCTGTCTGCATAGTTCTGCTCATGCTCAGACACTGTAAACACTTAATAATTTGCCGGTCTCAATTCTCTTCTTGGACTCTTTATTACATGTTCTAAATCATCACTAATTTCGCTATTTTTACTGTATTAGTAGATGTTGCTGTTCACAGCCAAAACTATCATATAAAGCAATCCATATAAGGAAAATCAGGGACCTTGTACTAACAAAATACAATGAATAAGAGTAATCATCCCACTGAAGCTCCACATGAGCAGAGCAATCTGTGAGGCAGACATAGCAAGGCAGTTTGCAAAGTTGTAGCCCAAGTTAAACTGCAGAATTTATTACAAGGTTGAGAAAACAGGGTTTGCCACAGTGCAGAGCAGGAACTCTTTACATCATTTTGCTAAGTGTCTATATGGTATTAAATTATGTTGATTGCCAGCCAAGTTGCATTTGATACTGCATGTGGGACCTCCACAAACCAGCACTGCCTGGTACTCTGAAGAGATAAAGAAAGTAAGCGATATCACCTTTTGGGCAGGAGTTGAAAATGTTCTGCACTTTTGTTTATGAGGTTGGGTTATAAGAAGGCTATGTTGAAAATGTGGTGAAAAAATATTAAACAACAACGTTATGAGCCTGCATTAAAATTTGCAAACACAGGGTCCTAACTTTGGTAGTTTTCAATATTCTGACCCCAGTTTTTCAACATAGCCATTTCTTCATAGCACCTTATGAATGTGATAGCTGACATTTTTCAGATCCTGGCTAAATTGTGTTTTTGTATTCCAAAAGGTGATTTCGCAGTTGCTGCATGAAATCACCTTTCGGATAGAAGTTGAAAATTTTCTCTGCATTTGTTCATGAGGTGGAGTCATAAGAAGGCTGTGTTAACAATTGGGGGCAGAATTATTAGCAAACAAAAAAGTTATGAGTCTACATTGATATTTATGGATGCAGGTTTGTAACTTTGATAATTTTCAATATTTTGACCCCAAAATTTCAACTGTCCAACATCATCACATCTACTTTGTATTCTTAAATGTTAATAAAATGATTCATTCACTGAAGCAATTCAATGTCACTTTCACTGGTATCAGCACCACACACCCCCATGACACCAGTGCAAATGGTGAACATTTGGCATTGATAGATGCTTGTTTAGCTGTCTATAACTTGTCTCTACTTTGAGCTAGAGCAATAGTTCTCAGACTTTGTCACAGTGAGCCTCCCCAAATCCATGGAAAAGATTTTGAGCCTCCCCCAAAAACTAAAATAATCTTGGGCCTCCCCAAAGAAAAATAACATAATGTACTTTGGCAGTACACCATGAATAAATTGAAACCCCTTTGAGTACTTGGCTCACATTCAATTCTTTGTCTTATACTAAGAGTGGAACCTTTGAAAAAGAGCTCCTGTGCTCAAAGGCATTGTCTGAATAACAAATAAATAAAATAAATGTTATTCAGCTTACTTTTACCCCCCACCCCACCACAGGACAGCCTACTTGCTGCGCTATTTTTATTCTTGAACCATTGTTACCCTTGTTGCAGTACCTTCTGGTCAAACTACTTTCTCTGTTTCCTTTCTATATGAAATAACCTTCCTATATACTTGCCCCTCATTGTCTTTCCCTGCTACTAAGCAACTTCTCAGGGATTACTTTGCTTCTTCCTGCTATTGCTCTTAACACGTCTATGTTCAACCCTTGTATTTGGGCTGTTCTGCCATCAGGCTGCAAATTGATCAATTACCACCTTTCATTATTACTTTATTGTTCATATTTGATTGCAGTATTGCTCATTGTTTATTTCTTGATTGTTTTGCGGTTACCTTTTGACATGTATTGACTCCCTACCTTTCCCTGAGTACACCTGAAATGAGCCTTGGCTCATTCACCTTCCCTTGTCACCCATTATTAAATAAATATATAAGATTCACATACTATTATCCTCTTTCAGTTTGCTTCATCTCTTCACGCAAAATATATAAAACTCAAAATTGAAATACAGTACTTTTTCAGACTTGCTTGAGCCTCCCCTGGAACAGGTTGGGGCCTCCCCAAGGAGGCTGGCCTCACCATTTGAGAACCCCTGAGCTAGAGACATACAATTTGGCATGTGCATACTTCGTGGCAGAATCTGAAAGCCCTACAGATTCAGTAAACATTAATCAAGGGGATTAAAGCAGTCAAACTACCCACTTTTGAAAGGATTATTTGTGAAGGGATTGTTAAGAAATGGTAGCTTTGAAATCCAAACCCTTCAGATTCACTAGATCTGTAACAAAATATGGTGCTTTCACAGATTTTACAAAAAAAAATTAAAACGAAAAAGGTGTAATTATTTTGTAAATAGTTTGCCTTTGGGAAAGGCCCAAAGAACTTCATTTTCTGCAAATCCAGTGAAGTAAAACTTTCTTCTTTATTGTGTGGCTCTGTCATTGGAGATTTCCTGCTTACTGGACACAACTCTATGTAAAATGTCAATTTACTAAACACTGAAACTCTTACAAATCAGCCCTTTGAGAGGGGACTGAAGAGAATTGAAGACTGTATCTTGCAGTGGTGGGAGCACTGCAGGGGAAAACAAATTAAGATGCAACTGGGGATTATAGACTCTGCTTATAAAATAACTCAATTTAAGATATTTGCTGCTGAGTGTTTGGGGAGATTTGAGGGTTGGGAGGAGAAGTAGTGGGAATTTGTAGATTTGATTAAAGGGGGATAATTATAGGAAATATTAAAGGGGGAGGGATGTAAGTATAAGTAAGACAGAGGGAAAAAGATTGTTTTATATAAGTAAGGAAGGTAGTGAGAACACATGATGCAGGGAGCCTATTAGCAGCTCCAGTTCACCGCTCTGGCCACCCGGCTCATTTCAGATCAATTTTCTGCAGGCAAATTAAACTAATAGGCCTTAAACTACTCCTGTCAGAAGGCTTATTCATCTACAGCTCTACTAGAAATTCCTGTCACTTCATGGACACCGAAATGAGGAAGGCTTTGCCAAGACACACTCCTCCAGTCACGCTGGAGAAGGCTCCAAAAAAAGCCAGGGCCTCCAGTGCAGCAGATATGCTGGGAACAGCAAGCCTCCCATCTGATCAAGAACCACTTACCTTAAATAGATTCCTGGAGGAATTAAAACTGTTTAAAGATGAGCTGCGCACCATTACCTCTGAATTAAAATTGCTATCCCAGGTCATGGAAGATATATCGCAGCGCACCTCGGATAGTGAAGTCTGCATTTGTTCCTTAGAAAAATGGGCAGATGAAATAGACCCTAAGCTAGTCACAGCCTGACAGAGAATGGCCAGACTTGAACTGAAAGAAGAGGACCTAGAGGGCCATAGAAATAACACGGTCCTCATAGGTCTTCCTGAAAAGGAAGAAAGCCTGGATATTCTCTTATTCATACAAAAACTGGTAGAAAAGATTGCAGACCCTTCTCCATTTGGGTCTAAATATGTAACTGAGTGGGCGCATCAAGCTCTCTGCCCAATACCACCACAGGGAGCTCAGCCATGTCCCTTAATCTTTTGTTTCCTTAATTTTTGGGAGCGACAGCATTTTCTGACAAAGGTGAGAGAATTACAAAAAGTCAGATGGGAAGGCACAAAAATCAGTCTCTCTCAAGATTTACCTGCTACTGTGAGGCAAAGAAGAACAGCCTTTCAACCCCTGGTCTCAAAGCTAATTGCAGCGGGTATAACATTTTAGATGAATTACCCGGCGCAGCATCAAGTGCAGGTAGCCAGCAGCTGGACGACTTACGAAGAGCTTGAAGCAGCATCAGCAGGACTAAAAATTGCTCTGCCAGGCCTCTTCCAAGACCCTCGAACTGGTTAGTGGGTCTACTGATTGGCACTCTAGGAGATCGAGGAAATAATTTGTCTCATGTTGTGACACTGGCTACAGAAAGTTAAAGAGGACAAGAGCTCTTATCAATATATTACAAGTATTCATCCCTTTAAGTTGATGTTTTTTTCTCAAGATGTTTGAACTTACTTCATGCTGAATCATAGATCCTGATAGTCGGGACAATAAGAATTGGTCTGCTAACAGACAATAACTTTGCATCACCCGGAGACATTCAGCTGGAGGAAAATCCTTAATTGGCAGACTTGGGGTAATGACCGATGACATCTTTTCTCCTAAAAAGAGTGCACGATCGTGTGGCAAATGGGCTAAATATCTATGAAGCAGCAGTGCGAGACTCTCGACACTAGATGGGGTGCCTCACCAACTTTGGTGGCTTCAAGGTGGATTACAGCATTAAAGATCTTACTTTCGATAGGAAAATAACTTTTACTTTGTGTTGCACAATTCTCGGATGCCTGGGAGAGACTATTTCTCCATTCCTAAAGGCATGCCACTTGATAACAATGCAGCATGTTTAATACTTGTTGGAACCAGATCTACCTTCAAATCCATTTGATGTGCAACAGCTTTCTACAGCTCACAGGTTCTAGTGTCTGTTTGAGATGCATTTCCTTTCCAAGTGACACTCTCCTTGTTTCTTTATTTGTAAGGGCCTGCAGTAGTTACTGTTCGCCCTGAGATGAAAATACTCTGTTTAGATTTTTGTCTTTGGCAGGACAGTTCTATATATGATTTAGTAGAGTGTATATTACATAGAAGTTAATGTTTGCTGTTTATAATGTTGCAAGTTATAACAACTTACAATTTTGTTTTCCTGAAAAGGGGCTATGAACCATTTCCTATAATATTACTGGTAAGTGTTGGTTAATGTTACCTTAAGAACTTTTCACTGGTAGTTAATGGAATTCAGATTAGGGTGGCTGGAGGGGAGGGCAGTAGTGTGGTGCACTGCAGAGTGCAGTCCATGTCAGTAAGGGGGGGGGAGGTTGGGGGTTATTAGACCTTGGGGACTTTTCTGTACTTATTATAGGCTTTGGCGATTTGATGGGGTGACTTGGAATACTGGATTGGTTGGGGAGGGGAAGGTAGCATGGAGAGAAACCAGGATAGGGTAACTTGGACAAGAATCTGTTTTAAACCTCAAGGATAAATGGCTAGGGATTTAACCTTTGCCATGTGGAACATCAAAGGGGCAAGACAGAAATTGGAACAATATAAATTACTAAAACATTTGAGATTATTGAAAGCGGATATCATATTCATACAAGAATCTCATTTACTCAATTCTGTAGCATAGAGGCAGAGGAGGCAGCAGATATGGCAAGTTTTCTCTGCAGGAGGAAACACCCAGAGCTGCAGGGTAATGATTTTAATAGCTAGGTCTGTCCCATTTTCCCCTGTTCAAACTATCTGTGACCCTCTAGGCAGATTCCTATTTGTTAAAGGTAAATTACATACCACTGAAATTTTCCTGGGTAGTGTATATGGTCCAAATATGGATACTCCTGGGTTTTTTATGCAACTAGTCAACATATTGGTTCCCTTCCTGTCAATCCCAATAATTCTTTTGGGAGATCCAAACTTAATTTTCTATCCAAGTATGGATCGTTCAGGTCATTCTCATAAAGGCCTTTACCTTGCTCAAAGGGCATTTAGAGACATGGTAGATCAGGTGGGCCTGTGTGACATTTGGAAAGTTCTTTACCCCACAGATAGAGGATGTACATTTACCTCTCAAGTGCATGGAACTTACAAACCCTTCTCCCAGGGGTGATGGACTCGTCCATTCACCTAGGTTCTCCTTCAGGTCGTTCTCCGGTTACCTGCCAGGTCTCATTCTCTTCTCTCCCCAGAAGTGGGGAGCATTGTAAACTTAATACTCAGTTTCTAAAAGACTCAGGAGTAACCAAATATTCTTTCTGACCATATTACTCACTTTATCTCCATTAATCATAACTCTACAGGTAAGCCAGATGTGGAATGGGGTGCTTTGAAGGCTTATTTAAGTGGATTATTGATTGATTAGGCCTTAAAATGGAAGAAAAAGTGGAAAAGTCAATTACTGTCCGCTCTTTCTCAAATTTGGGATATAGAAGCCAAGCTATCCCCACATTTACCAGATCAGCTCAGACATGATCTTATTAAACTGAAAGACACCTATTTTGGAACTTCTGAGAGAGAAGGCAGGATTTGGTATTTTGAAAGCCAAAGTTTTACACAGATCAGGAAGAGAAAGCAGGATGCTTGCTTTCTTTAAGAATCAAACAGCGAGAATCTTCCAGGCTTATCGCAGCCACCTGTTCTTCAGAAGATGGCTCTTTAAAGACCCCCCCATGATGATATTGTTGCTGAATTTAGTCTTTACTATAAACAGCTTTATAGCTCTATGTCAAATCCCCCTTAGGTACAACATCTAGATAAATATATTACTGATTCTCATCTGCCCTCCATCTTGGAAACACAACTCTCATTGATATCTCCCATTTCACATACTGAGCTGGCAAGAATAATTAAAGATCTTCCCATGGAGAAAACCCCAGGGCCTGATAGTTTCTCCCCCAATTTTTACAAAGATTTTGCCAAACAATTAATTTCTTTACTTCTCCCGTTGTATTAGCATATTCTCTTGTGCTATGACACTGACAAATCCCTTTTGAAGCCCTGATTGTCCTTTTACCCAAACCTAGTAAGTGTCCTGAATCAGTAACAAGCTATAGACTGATTTCACTTCTCAGCCAGGAAATTAAAATCCTGATCAAGTTACTGGCTGACCGTATCAGCCTAATTCTTCCTGATCTCATAGGATTGGAACAAGTGGGATTTATGAAGGGTAGGTCCTTCGAAGACCACCTGTGTACCCTAACCCATGTCTTCTCGGTGTCTAGGGATGCAGACTTCCCAGCTGCTCTGGTTTCCCTGGACACCAAGAAGGCTTTCGATAGGGTCAACTGGAACTTCCTATTTCAAACCCTACATGCATTTGGCTTCCCTTCAGGATTCCAGAAGTGGATACAGACTCTTTATAAAACTCCTGACCACATGGTTGTCCAGTAATGGTGTAATATCCAAGTTCTTCCCTCCACAATCTGGCACAAGGCAACGCTGTCCCTTGTCTCCTTTGCTTTTTAATCTATATCTGGAACCTCTCATACATAGACTGATGGAATGTCAAAGGATCCAAGGCATCACCATACAAGGTCATGAAATTAAGGTCTCAGCTTATGCAGACAACCTCCTCCTTCAGCTATCCCCCCTGGCCACATCCATTCCATCCATGCTGGGAATTATTGAAGAATTTAGTTACCTATCCAATTACAAGTTAAATATCAAAAAGATGGTTGTATTTCCTATTAACCATAATATTTTGAAACAGCCAATCTCAGCGCTGGAGCTCTCCTGGGACTTTGGATCCTTGAGATATCTCAGAATTTAACATGATAAATCAGGCACACCTTCAAAAGCTGAATTTAGATGCCCTTATCCACATACTTAATCAGGATCTGAGCAGGTGGTCCCTCCTCCCAATCTCTCTTTGGGGTAAAATTAACTTGATTAAGATGAAAGTTGTTCCCCTGACTCTTCTACCCTCTCAACCTGTTAAACATTTGGCCTCCTCTCTCCTAGTTAAAAAAACGTTTGCAGTCTCATTACTGATTTCATCTGGGCTGGTAAATGGCCTAGAATGGCATTTCACAAACTAGCTGCTCCAAAGACCAAAGAAGGGTTACGTCTTCTACATATTGGCCTTTATTATTGGGCAAGCCATGCCAATAAATATCTCACATGGTCTACCTCTGGGGTCCCCAGAATTCCCCTCTTTTCACACCTATTTGGCTCAAAATAGAAGTAGCTCAAATCAGATATCATGGCCTTTCCCCTTCTGCACTATTATATACCAAACTAAAAACTCTCCCTGCACAACTATGGGCCTCCCCTATAGCTACTTCTATTAGGGTCCATTCCCAATGTTGTTCTTTTCTAAAATATAACCATACTCAAGACTTGGCTAAACCCTTATGAGGTAACCCTAATCTCAGGATGGAAGGCAAAATACTCTCATCTTGTTCACTTACACACTTTGTAAAAGAAGATGGGGCATGTCTTTCTTTCCCTGAAATTATGAATACATTTGGTATTCAGAATTTCAAAATTTTCAGTCTTCCAGCTGTGACATCTCTTGGCAAAAGTTATTGGGGCTGTTCCATCACAGCCTTCAGGCTTATCTTTTCAGTCTGAGTTGAGTCCTCTTGAGGGTCTCCCACAAGCAGTGTCCAAAATGTATGGGATTCTGCATGACTGGATCTACCCAGAATATGTTGGCCCATCTACTTATTGATCCTCACTTTTCCCAGATATGACTATAGATTGGTCTGTCTCATGGCAAAATTGTCATAAGTTTGTTACTCAAGATAGGCTTCACCTTATGCAATTTCACATATTGCACAATTTATATTACTCACCACAAAAACTGGCCAAATTTGGTGCTGCAATTTCCTCCACATGCACACAGTGTGCTCAGGAGGAAGGCACGTTGCTTCACATTTTTGGACCTGCCCAAAAGTGGCCTCTTTATGGTCTCTTATTAAGCAAAAGGTAGACCCCCTTCTAGGTGTCAATGACTTATTCACTGCAGAAGCTTGCCTGTTGGGTGATTTCTCTGGGATTTCAGTTCTTAACTGTAAATTTTATATGGCCTTAATTTTGATGTCTGTTAAAAAACTTGTACAAAAACATTGGAAAGACATGGAAGTAATCGCCTATACTGAATGGCTACATGAATTATTGACCAATCTTAGAACAGAGAAAGCAATAGCAAGCCTCCACAACAGGTCAGAAAGATTCACTACAGTTTGGGGGCCTTTACAATCTCTTTATTCTCTACAGCCTGTTTGAAACTGTATCTTATCCACAGTCCAAAGGTTCATAGAAACCCTATGCCATGCTGGGACTTTTGGGAGGGAGGGGTGAGGAGATGGTGGGGAGGGAGGAGGAGGATGGATCTTCCAGAATATTTTGTATATGGCTTGTATTTCATGTATGATGTGGATCTCTTTTTTGTATGGAAAACTTATAATAAACTTTGAATTAAAAAAAATAAGGAAGGAAGGTATTCGGTTGGGTGGGTAAGGGTTAGAGTGAGTGACTGAGGGGTAAGATTGGATTAGTGGTGTGTGTATGTGTAGGCTTAAGTATTGTGCTGGAGATATATGAGCATGGTCAGGCAGTAATCCCCCTCAAGACTGGGGGATCTTCACCCTTTTTACTGCCCCCTCTTCCTTTTGAGGTGTATGGTAGATGCTGAGTGTTTGGCATGTTAAGGAGATGGGGGGGTGGAGGATCCTGGAACTCTCAGGGGAATGGGAGAGGGGTGGACGGATTGGGACAGTAAAGACCAGGAGGTTCCCTGGGGTGAAATGGGCACAGGAGCAAGGTTCTCCTTGCCTTGTGCCAATACCCAAGGGTTCTGACTTAGTCAGGCAGGAATTGAGGTCATCCTCAGATTCTCGTGCCTCTCAGGTGGTGTTATGCAATGCCAGGTCTGTTAGGAATAAGACCACACTGGTTGTGGATCTTGTAGCCTCTATGGACCAGGTTTTCATCACCAAGACCTGGCTGGATGAGAATGCGGGTCCCATTTTGGAGTCTGCTGTTCCAGTTGGGTTCTTGGTGATACACCACCCGAGAGTGGACTGTAGGGGCAGGGGCATTGCTGTCTGTTTTACACAGGAACTGGGGATCAGGGAGGTGCCAGTTGGAACTACTAACTCCTTTAAGTGCATAGTGGGTGCAGGTGCAGGCTACAGGATCCTTCTCATTTACCATCCACCAGGTGATGAGAGGGTTTTCCTGAAGGAGGTTGCAGACTTCATCACAGAGATGGTATTGGAGGCCCCTAAATGGTTGATTCTGGGGGACTTCAATGCCTGTGTCAACAATGAACTCTCACCCTTTGGACAAATTCTCCTCCAATTGATGGAATCATTGGGCCTGACATGGGTTATTACCACCGCAACACGCTGGGGGCCACTCGTTGGACTTGGTGTTCCACCTGGGGATGGAAATCTCCAATATGGAGGTGGATCCTTTTGGGTGGTCTGACCCTCATGCCCCGAGATTCAGTTTCACAGCCCTCCATAATAGGCCTGCATCAGAGGAGTTGGTACAGTATCATCCTTTGAGAGGAGTTACCTCAGAAGGCCTAATGATGCTACTGGACCTCTCGGGAATTCCAACAGATAGCACTGACCCAGGGCCCCTTGCACTAGCCTATAACAAGGTTGTTGTTGTGGTCCTGGATGTTATTGCTCCAGTATGTGTTCACTCTGTTACCCTTCACCCGGGTGCCCCTTGGTATGATGGGGCACTTCAGGAGTTGAAGAGGCGAGGGCAAAGGTTGGAGAGACACTGGCAGAAAACTCACCTGGAGGAGGACAGACTTAGATTAATAGAAGATCACTAAAAGATCTACCAATCTGCAATTTCCCATAAGAGGGCTGAGTTCCTGTCCAGGGAAATTGCTGCACTGAAAAATAGACCAGCTCAGCTCTTCCAGACCATGGACAGACTGTGCAATCTAGCCTGTCTGCATTCTGGTCGAGCATTGTCACAAGAAAGGTGTGAGGAGTTTGAGCAGTTTTTCACTGATAAGGTGTCCTCCATCAGGGATGAGATCAGCCACTGCCTCCCCATTGGACCTTACATTGATCAGTCGGGTGGTACTAATACCCAGATGACCTGGTCCACCTTCAGCCAACTGGTAGTCTTGGATATAATGAGGATCATCCAGCCTCTGTGGCCAACTTGCTGTAGTTTGGACCTGGGCCAAACCCACCTCCTCATAGGGTGTGTTGAGGTCGTTGACGGGGTCCTTGCTGAGATAGTGGGATTTTCATTGGAGAGACAGAGATCTTTCCTGATCCCTTAAATAAGGCGATAGTGTGACCCGTCCTAAAAAAGCCCTCCCTTGACCCGGACTGTCCAGCTAACAACGACCAGTCTCTATCTTACCCTTTACAGGGAAAGTTATTGAGAAGGTGGTCACTGTGCAACTGGAAGATCATTTATCCATCCAGAATATCTATGACCCTCTTCAGTTTGGCTTCAGAAAAAGGCATAGCACCGAGACCACCCTTGTACAGGTGCTAAATGATCTTCTAATAGCGAGAGATAGGAGAGCCCACTCCATCTTGGTTCTCCTTGATCTCTCAGCAGCATTCAATACTGTGGACCATGGGGTGCTGCTTGAGTGCCTGCAGTTCTTCTGTGGACTGAGGGGGTGGTCCTTTGCTAGTTTTGAGCTTTCCTTGAGGGCAGATCTCAAAGAGTGGTGTCAGGGATTTATTCCTTGGCCCCTCACTGGCTGCCCTGTGGGGTACCACAGGGCTCAGTGCTGTCCCCCATGTGGTTTGCCGTGTACATGCTGTCATTAGGGGACATTATAATATGGTACGGACTGAGGTTTCACTGCTACACAGATGATTCTCAGCTGTACATGTCTTTTGTGCCTGAACAGGAGTTTGACTCTGTCTCAGTGTTTAACAACTGCCTGTCAGAGATACAGGACTGGATGAGTGCTAGTTGGCTGAGGCTGAACTCAGGGAAAAACAGAAGCATTGGTAGTGGACCCTGATCATAGGATGACCAGGGCAAGAGTTGGAAAACCCTCAGGCTTATATCTTGGAGGGGCCCCTATGAATGCCTTGGGCCAGGTATATATCCTGGGCATGATATTTGACAAAGGCCTGCCTCTGTAGGCTCAGGTCTCGGCCATGGTCAAATCTTCCTTTTACCATCTGAGGAATATAGCTAGGGTGAAGCACCTGGGCTCATCTGAAGATCTTCTCACCTTGGTTCACACCTTTGTCACCACTCATTTTGATTACTGCAATGCTCTCTACCTAGGGCTACCAGGGGTGGACATCTGCCATTTGCAGCTAGTGTAGAATGCGACAGCCAGGTTGTTAACTGGTACCTCTAGATCCAGTCACATAACACCTGTGCAGTGTGAACAGCATTGGCTGCCAATACAGTGGTGGATCTCCTTCAAGGTCGCATTGCTGACCTATAAGGCCCTACATGATCAGGTACCCCTTTACCTGAAAGAACTCCTGTCTCCTTACTGACCCACCTGCTCACTCTGATCCTCCAGTGAGGGATTGCTAGAGATTCCTGAGGTATGCCTAAAAACATCAGAAAGAAGATCATTTGCCTTAATGGCTCCTACCCTGTGGAATTCATTGCCTCATCAGATACAAGATAGCCTGACCATGGAGGGCTTTAATAAATCTTTAAAGACATATTTGTTCCAACAGGCCTTTGAAGGGTCCTAGTAAAATTACTGCTGAAACACTGTATGGTTATGTATATTTATTGTTTTAATGTATTATGGAGAAAGTATTTGTTTTATTGATGTTGCTAAGGCCCCCCCAAGCTCTGGAAGGGCACCTAATACAAATAAAGTTTTATTTACTTACTTACTTACATGTTTATGAGCCCTTTTTTATATTTGTTAATGAGCTTTCATGAGGCACAAATGGCACAAGTCTATAGGACTGTGCCATGTGGTTACTGCCTCATCCTGTAACTAAATGAAATACTCACAAATGCACTTGTATGATGCTTACAGTAAACAAATCCCCCCTCTGAAGGCATGCTGAGTCCCTCTCTACTTCTTCCACCTCACCTGATCCCCCAAAACAAAGGTAAATCCCTTTACCTGCACTATCTGCAATCTCTCCCCAGACCTCCATCCAACCGAATACCCCAAAACAATGCTATCTCATTTCTCTTTTGCTGCATCTCTGCTCCTTACTTACTTCCCTGTTTGACACCAAACCCATTAATAGCAGAATGTTTCTCTATTTGCTGTGTTCTTCCACCCTGTCTTGCTTCACCTGCCTGATACTGTCTTCTAGAACATTAGAATCAGTCTCTTCCCCAATACTGTTGCCCCTCTGGTCATTCCATTATCCCTTGCCTGAGGTAAACCCCTATGAACTAATTTAAAAATATATTTCCTCATCCTCTCTGTGTCCCCAGCCCTTCCCCTTGCCTGACAGCAACCCCTTAAAATATTTAAAAATACTATTACCCTCCTCCAGTGTGTCCATTCCTCCCTGTTGCCCTGCCCCACTTCCTTTTACCAGCTGTGTCATGACTCTTCCCTTTCCTAGTCCCTACACCTAACACAACCCACAGAACAATTCAAAAATTCTCATTCCTACATCTCTATGTGTCCCTTATTCCTCTCTGTGCTGTAGCCTGACATTAACACCAAATAGTTTTGAAAATACCCTACCTATCCCTCTGTGTCCCTGGGTCATCCCCACTCCCCTTGCCTAGCCCTGGAACCACTGAATGTTTTAACTACTCTCTGGTGTCTAGTGGCACCACCTGCCCCTGCAAACTTCACTTTCCTGGTAGTGACTGTTGCATGATAGACTGATATCCATTTATGTGGGTTCATATTGTATATGATGTAATGTACTTTAGAATTAAGAAACTGTCTCTTTAAAAGGCTTTAGGATTAACTTACAAAAATAGCCTTAATTGTTCTAATGACTAGGGTGAATCTGGTACATATCCAGATAAGGGAGACAGTTTTATTGAGCCAGGAAAACATAACTCTTGGTGGAAACTGGGTATCTAGATTTCCATGACAGGAAGAGGTCAGAGGTTAAGCCAAATATATGGATCAGATGTCACTGGGGTTGGCATAGAATCACAGTGCCACCTACAGGGAAAGGTACACTCTTGCACCCCATCACACAGGGGGTGTGGCTTGAAGATGACCAGCATGTATATAATCAGACACATTTTGTATTCAGAGCAGTTGAAAACCAGCTTCATTGGAAGGCATATAGTCTGTCTAGCTGGCATATACTTGAAGACCAGAAGTATATGTGTAGGCCTGAAAAAATCTGTAAAACCAGACCTGAGTGTGTGGAAAGTTTGACATGCCATATACTGAACAGAAAATTCTGGTTTTTTAAGTTATAATTTTGGAAACCAAGAATTTTCATCAAGGAGAACCTGGAGACTTTTAAAAGGACATCCAGAGACTTGGATCAAGGACTTGCTACAACCTCTACTGCCTAATGAACTGTAATCTCCACAACAGCATTTAAAATCTTGTCTGAACTCTAACATAAAAACAAGGTATAGTTTATTTATTTATTTATTTCGTTTTTGTTTACCGGGTAAGGTGTCGTAGCCACAAAATATGACTATTTTCAGACACTACCCGGGAGGCTACACAATACAAAATAGGCAGACAAAATAAATGACAGGTATAGTTCAGAGGTAATCAACTATATAAGGAAAAATCTATTCAATGTTCTGTGATGTAAACAGTATTGCTAATATGACAGAGACAATGGCAGGAAAATACACAATAGTACAAAACATAATAAGCATACAATCATAGTGCAGTAGAGTTTTAACACATAATCCATGGTAAGTGCTACATATAACAGTAATAAGGGGTCAGAGCAAAACTGAACATTTAGAGAATACAGTATCTAGTGTTTTCTGTAAACTATCCAGTTTTAGTTTTGTTATTGTCTGCATTTCAAAGTGCTTCAAAACTGTAGACTTTCCTGTATTGCTTTTATTTTAAGCAAACTTTTATGATTTTCTTATCAACTCTGCCTGGGGGTGTGATTGTGTGATTTAACATTTTAACAGAAGGATTTTGAAAAGACTGTGTGACTTGACAAGACAGAACTGCTCGGCTATCATATAAAACTACCTAGGCAAGACGTAACCAGTGGCTGTAGTGGGATTCAAATACTGAAAGTAATGCAGAGTCAAGGGAATTCAAAACTACAGAATCCACCCTCCCACTTGGAAAAGGAAGGCTGGTAAGTCTTCCGGGAATGCTTACTCCTGCTCACGAGTTCTTAAAAAGGGGGATCCACTCTGAAAACATGAGGTCCTGCCAGGCTGCCCGAGGTTTGGGGACCAGGGGCGTGTGATAGTTCCCAGGACAGCCCTCCACTCAATGCCTCAACCATCCACTGTCTAGTTGAGAATACCTCAGTTTAACAGTGATGAAATACAGTTTTCAATACTAAGCATTTTATTAGTTAGAATGTGTAGGTGAGTGGTAGGCTGTGCCAGTTGTCACTATGGGATGGGGAAGGATTTTTGATAGGAAGGTAAAAGGGATGAGGGGTGCCACTGCAAACCAGGGATCAATTGATGTATTTTGTGACAGTGAGGCCAGGAATGTGTAAAGGAGGGGTGCCACTGGACACCAAGGGGTGATGTACAGAATGGGAGTGGCACCAGGGAGTGCATGGGCAGGTGAGAGAGAAAGGATGCAATTGGTCACCAGGGTGGGCTAAGCACAAGTTTGGGAGAGGGAGGGGTGGAACTGGACACCAGGGAAGGCTTGGCATATGATAAGTAGGGAAGTAGGGAGAGGGGGTGTCCACTGGACACCTGGGTGTACTTAGCATGGAATAAAAAGAGGGAGATGATGCCAATGGCAACCAACTGGTGATTGAAAGGGAAAGTTGTGGGGGAGCTGGCCCCACTACACTCCAGGGAGTGCTGCACAAATAGAAATTGATGTGCATATGTTATTAAAGAGATGCAGTCGACCTCCATAGGCCTCAAAGTATCTCCATTTTAGAAAGAAAAACATGTTATGATCAGTCACATGCTGTAAAGATTGCTGATGTACCTGCTAGTTTGATTTTGGTTCTTGTTTCTTTTTAAAAGTAAACAAGACTGTCCACCCTACTGGTGTTATGACACAAAAGCATTTTTGTTTATTGTCCCTAATCAACTCCCACGGTACCTTTTCTAGAATTGGGAACACCCCAGCAGAGTCCAACCACTCATGATGTAGTGAGAGGAGAGAAGACTATTTCATCATGAGTTCCTCCCCCATTTTGGAGTGTTCTTAATGCACATGAAGTATGCAATAAGAGTAGATTAAGGATTTGAAACAAAAGAAAGTTGGATATAAATTACACTATTAGCATGCATTTCAATTCTACTAAGAAAGGAATCAGGTAATGATCCCAGCAATATCAATATATTTTAGAGATGGCAAACAATCATAAAATGTGGGTTTTCAACTAGAAATAATATGATGCAAAAAGGGTTGACAGTGTCCTTTTAAAAACCTTTAAAAAAGGGATGGAACTAGGACCATCTGATGGCACTGTGGCAGCACAACATGGTCTGTACCAGCAACGAAGGTTCAGGAGTGGACGCAAGACAAAATCGAGTAAGTTGCTGGGATGGGCAGTTCCCAAAGTAACACATCTACTCTGGGAAGGGTGAGACAGTGCCAAATGTGATCTATGAATGTACCAAAATCCAACATTTTGGACACCAGTGAAGCAGGTCCAAAGGAACCTTGTTTCCCTTTGGCACTTCAGCTTTATGATACAGCACTTTTTTCAGGGTGCGCACACACACTGAGCATGTTCAAGTTGTTGGCAAGACACATAACCTGCAGGGCCAATCAGCAACACTAGAGATCAAGAACTGTTAATGCTGCACACATGTCAGTGTCATTTCCAGCTCTTTTTTGCAGGGGAAGTACCTGTGGCAGTGGCTACTCAAGGAGCTCCATTATTATGTGAAAAAGAGTGACTTTTGATCAGAAGACTTTTAAAATCCTCAGAGAATTGTGCATTATCATTCCACTTAGCTATTTCTCACTGCTTCTAACTGTAGCTTCAAAGAGGCATGCTAGGGAAATTGTTCTGCAGAGGAGAGCAGAGGACGTACTGTGCGAGCATGCCCTGGCAGTTGCAGTACCTGCCGCAGAAAGAGGGCAGTCGGGTGGGCAGAGTAAATTCAGTGGACTGGGAGATTTGCAGGAGGGATATGTGAATGATTTAGTTGACAAATATTTTTTTTATTGAGTGCTGTGGGTGTACATGACACAGAAATCCATATATTTTTTTTTATTGTCCCCTGCAGCATGAGCATGGCAGGGTGAAGCAGATTATAAAAGGTTTGGAGGGAGCTAAAAGGGTTTACTTGACAAATAATTTGTTTTGGCTGATTACTGGTGGTGTAGCTGGGCAAAGATATCCATCTTTTTTTTTATTTTCTTGGCTGTGTGTGTAAGCATGCCAGCCAGTCAGTGAGTGATGAGTGAAGTTGGCTGTTGTGTGAGACACAAGGTCTCTCAGTGGGGTGGGGTGTGCTCTGGCAGTGGAAGAGCTGTGGTCTGTTGATGTTTCTCTTCCCTGTCACCTTGCAAGCTGTATGGCAGTACATCTTATGTGTGCACCAGACCTGCATGTCATGTGGACATCTAAGAATTGCTGACTAATCTGAGTCATCACTGTTAGCAGACAGTGGCAGTTATTATCTATTGTGAATGTGCTGTCAATGCATGCAGAAAACATGAAGAAGAGAAGGAAAAAAAGGAATGAGGAACCTCAAACAAAAGCATGTGGTCATGCTCAAACGAAACGGTGAGGTGCACTCTTGGTGGATTGCTAACCCAGGCTAAAGTCCAGAACAGAGAAAGGAGGATGCATTAAGTGTACGTAAAACAGTCACTGAAGCCAAAGTTGCTGGAAGGACACATTTATTTTACAGCACCTTGCAAGCACATGACATTCAACTCTGGTAAGTGTTAAGGCCAGAAGCAGCAATGCAGTTTTGCATAACATTAATGTGCAAAGAGTGCAAAAGATTAAATGTGAGCTGGCCAAAACAGTCACAGCAGGAGTCCCAGTGCCCTGGAGCTTTGCTCAAAATAGACTATGCCAGGTAATGGGGTCTTACAGACATGATTGCACTTCTACACAGTAGTCACCCACTCATAATGTCATAAGTATGTTATTTAAAGCTATATTCCTTTGTATTTTTGAGATCCTGAAACAAATGGTTTGATATCTTTTATTGAATTAACATAGATGTGACAAGAGAAAACAGTGCCTAAGCTTTCGGACCAACCAAGTCCTTCCTCAGAGGCCTGTGCCAGTAGTTGGGAAAATAACACCCAGAACATACATAAAAATCCCAGTAAGAATTCTCATTGGTTTAAAACACCTATTTTTTAAAAATAACCGAGATTTAAATGGAAGAATCAGTTTATGCCTGCTGCTAGCTGCTGTGAATTATTCCAAGGTTAAATGTCAACAGAGGCAGATTGGAAGAATCCTTCCAGAGGCCAGACAGTTTCAATTAACTTATATTATGAATGAACAGTGTGTTATGCTAATACACTCTTAATTAAAAGCAAAATCTTTAAATTTAACCCCACTTAAGTACATGTTAAAAATGTGATAGTATTCCATGTTAAAAAAATAAAACAGAAATTTTCAATCCTTGGTAATAAGAGGGTACAAAGAAAAATTTCACTAGTGTGAACCAGCTGTTACACACAGTCATGCAGTACTAAATTTATCTCAGTTATTTAAAAAAAAGTATTTTAAATGAATGAGAATTCTTTTTTTTATATTTTATGTATGTTCTGGGTGTTATTTTCCAAACTATCGGCATAAGCCTCTGAGGAAGGACTTGGTTGGTCCAAACGCTTAGGCACTGTTTTCTTTTGTCACATCTATTTTGGACCAATAAAAGATATCAAACCATTTGTTTCTGTATCTGTTCTTACAAGGACCAATACAGCAACTAAACTACTTCTGTACAAGTCAAAAAGTTCAAGTGAATACAAAATACTATTTACATACACTCATATATGAAATACAAACAAAACAAGCAATTGTCAATGCCAATTGCCATGGTTGTGTGTGTGTGTGTGTGTGTGTGTGTGTGTGTGTCTACTGGGAAGGTGGTCCTGGCTCTTCATTCCTGTACTGTCAACTGTGTGACCACATGTGGATGTTCATGGACAGGGTTGGAACTGGCACCAGTCCTTTATTCAAATGCTGTTAGATTTTCTTTTGGGATAGTCAAAAATCTTTTTAGCCAAGAGAGCTTGTCCTGTTAAAGGTAATAGGAAAAGGTAATATTTCAATAAGTAGATCAGCTAGGCCAGTATAAAAGTTTGTGGGGCTAGTGCATTTTGGAAGTCACTACCCTGCTGGCTAGTAGCTACAAAAGTTAATCTGATCCCTGCATGGATCAGCCTGAGATGGGATTTGTTTAATTCTATTTATTCTCCCCTAGCCAGCAATTGGTAAGGACCCAATCTAAAAGGAAATCATTGCCAGATTTAATAATGAGCCTAGTGGGTTCAGTTATTAATTGAAATAGGTAGGCTTCAGATACAGAGGTGTGAGGCGTATCAGCGCCTGATCCCAACCAACTGGTATTGAAACCCCCACATAAAACCAAGTCGGGGGGGGGGGGGAGATGGATGGGGGATTATTGGGGAGTTAGACACAGCTCATGGTTAGTTTCTTTACTTCGCTCAGGGTGATTTGTACGTAACCAAACATATAAGGAGAGGTTGAGGTAACTGAACATTTACGCCCTGGAAGACAGAAAGGAGAGGGGTAATATGATCAAAACATTCAAGTACATTAAAGAGGACAGGAAATCATTTCTAACTGGCAG
The DNA here is from genome assembly GCA_016271365.2 of Neoceratodus forsteri. NCBI lineage: Eukaryota > Metazoa > Chordata > Ceratodontiformes > Ceratodontidae > Neoceratodus > Neoceratodus forsteri. The sequence continues at coordinate 913,541,556 of CM057454.1, read as the reverse complement.
TTGTTTATAAAGTACTTATTCTCAGACATTATATGCATTCCCCTAAATTACCAATATTTAACTGTACGTGAATAAAAAGTGATAAGGAAAAATGTATTTTACATTGTTTTGTTGTTTTAGGCAGCATTCTTTTACAGTTCTCTTCATGGAACTAGTACTTTGGAGTTTTTACTATGTCATGGTTTGTGTACAGAATGCTAAACATGAGCTATTGTCCTATCAGAACCATGCTCAAAGTTCTGTGCACAAACCCTGGCATAGTTAAAACTCCAAATCACAGGTTCCATGAAGCGAACTGTAAAAGAATGCTGCCCATAAAAACAAAACAATGCAAAATACTATTGTTCATACCACTTTTTATTCAGGTAAAGTTAAATATGGATAATTTAGGGGAAGGCATATAATTTCTGAGAATAAGAACTTTACAAACAGCTACCAGTTAGAAATGATTTCCTGTCCTCTTTAAGGGCATAAACAGGTTTGATATGGAGGGCATCTTTAACTTCAGAAAGGAGGATAGAACAAGGGTACATAACCTTAAATTGGTGGGGGGTAGATTCAAGAAGGAAATTAGGCACTTTTTTACTGAAAGGGTAGTGAAGCAGTGGAATCGGGTATGGGAGGAGGTGGTGGCAGCAAAGATGGTGACCAGTTTCAAGAGGGGGTGGGATAGGATGATGAAGAGGATTAGGATTGAAGGGAGCTTTACTTGGAAGCAGTTAGGAGAGGGGAATGGGAAGGTGAGAGATAACTCCAGGTGGAGTTGAGGAGGTGGGAAGCTCCAAAGAAGTAACTGAGCTGCACACTCAAACAGACTCAATAGACCATTACAGCCTTTTTCTGCTGGCAGTTTCTTATGTTCATATGTAAATTCGGCCAATATAGTGTTTGCCTCGAGGAAGCATAAACATTCTAATGCTGTGTCCATGGTAGCATAATGATTGCAAGAGCTCCAGTATAAACAAAAAAGAGGTGATGGAAAAGAAGTAAACATGCTGTTAGCAAGTACACACAGATGCAAAACCAACAACCTCAAAGAGTACATATAACGTGATGCAACAAAAGTGACATGCATCTGTCATGTCCTCATGAAATTGCTGTTTTCACAATTTTGTTTACTACAATCTCACCCTACTTACACAAGTTTCTGTTTAGTCATACCCGATGGGAATTAGGGAAACATGACTCCCCCAATAGAGGTGAGGAACTTTGGTGAACACTGGCCGGCAGGTAGATGCCATTGTATGTTGGGACTGTCTGATAAGGGAGAATTAAGAAAATTAACAGCCACAAAAAAAAAAAAACACACAGCATCATTGTGCATACCTGATACACCCTGGCCTGACTATTCAGACTGCACCAGGCAATGGACCAAGCCTGAGCACAGTGCAACTGTGATTCACTGGGGCCATGGCCAGGTAATATTCAAAGGGAATGCACCATGGCGCAGCACCGCTGAATATGGCAGGGTCAGCACACATACTGTGCATGGCACAGTGGCACTGTGCTGGTGCAAGCCACAGATAGAGAGCACAGGGATACGCCAGTGCAAGTGCAGTTGTGCTAGGTGTATCACCTCCAACATTCAGCAGGGGGCATGCAAATGAGGCCATAATATATGCAAGGTGCAAATGGGGCCATTTGCACATCATTATGGCCCCATTTGCATGCCTTGTGCCTGGCACCCTGCACAGCATGACTTGTGCTGTTAGGATCCCGGGGCATCCCCACCCCATAGCTGAGATCCCATGGCATATGTGTAAAAAGAAATCCCTGGTAGTCTAGTGGCCCCCCAGTCCCTGATTCCCCAAGAAATGTAATATATGACCATCCCTGGTGGTCTAGTGGTCCCCCCTCCCACCTGAGTCCCCGATTCCCTGACACATGTAAATATGCCCTTCCCTGGTGGTGTAGTGGAACCCTCCTGCCCAGTGCCATGATCACAGTAAATATACATTAAAACATTCCTTGGTAGTCTAGTGGACCCCCCTTCCACCCGAGTCTCTGATCGCGATGGAAGTATTATAAACCATTCTTTGGTCATCCAGTGGTACCCCCACCCTCCTGATGCCATGATGGGTGGGTAAATATACAGTCCCTGGTAGTCTAGTAGACCACCCCTCCCTCCTGGGTCCCCAGTCATGGTAAATCAGCCACACAAACATCCCTGGTGATGTGGTGGCACCCCCACCCCCCACCCACAGGACCCCTTGCCCACCCACTCCCTCCATCATTGGAGGTGGCTGCATCCACCTGCACACCACCTGGCTGCTCACCAAATGACAGGTATGGTGAGGGCTGTAAGCCCATTGGTCCCCTGATTGGACCAATGGGCTTGCAGGGCATATTATGCTAGACAGTCCCTAATATGTGAACGAATCATTCAATATTTGGGACTGTCCAGTACAAGTATGCTCCTTGCAAGCCCATTGGTCCATTATTAGGGGACCAATGGACTTACAGCTCCATATTGTACTTGTCATTTGGTGGTGGTTGGTGGTATGCGGCAGATGCAGCTGCCACTGATGATGGGGGAGCGGGCTGGTAAGGGATCCTGTATGGGTGGGAGGGTGGGGTTTCACTGTATCACCGTAAATTTATGTGTTGGTGATTTACCGTGATCTGGGACCATGGGAGGGAGGGGGTCCACTAGACCACCATGGACTGTATATTTACACATCCATTGGGGCATTGGAAGGGTGGGTTGTACCACTGGACTACCAGGGAATGGTTTATAATACTTCCACTATGATTGGGGACTCGGGAGGGAGGTGGGCCACTTGGCTACCAGAGATTTCCTTTTAAACATTTACCGCTCGATCACGGCTATGGGCGGGGGGTTCTTGGTTCAGTATGTGCTTGTGGACGATGTTCTGGGTGGACAGATGGCCACCCATGGCTGGGCTGCTGTGTTGCACCCTGCAATATTGCAGCCCACCTTTTAGTGGCCGGAAGTTGTTCCTACTCTGCAAGGGCTCAACATTGAGCCCCCCCTATGTGGCTCAATGCAGGATTGCACCAGCATATGCTCCGCACATCCCAGGCTGAATATCAAGATGTGTCACATATGCATGAGCAGATCCCCTGCATCTGCGCTGCATACCATTACAATGCACCCTCGCGCATCAGGAGTTGTGCTGTGCCAGGCAGCCTTTCAATATCCTGCTGGGGTGCAATACAGGGTTGCTGCGATACAACTCTGTTGTGCCAGGCGCAACCCCTTTGAATATCTGGGCTTCTGTTGACAACAGGTAACAATAAAATGTCAACTTGTCATACTGATTCTTACATCATAACATGTGGTCACAAAGATGATGGCACAGAAATGGACAGCACAACCAACATGACAAGAGATTGGAGTACACTGTTCTCTGTATACATATGTATACTGTACTCTTTCTGTGGCATCTCATAATCCCCATAAGGGGGCCCACTGTACAGGTTATAGCTGTCTCCCATCAAGTGGTGTGGAGGGCTGATGTATCTGGGGACCAGGTGGCAATGAACTGCCAGTTAGGGGATAATAAAAAGAATAAAAAAAGGGAAGTCCCATCTCAGGCTGATTAATGCAGGGTTGAAATTAAAGAGCTAGTGTACTACCTAAAACTAATATTAGATTTTAAAAGCAACCAGCCATTACATTTTATATCTGAGGTACTTTTCCTTTTCCCTTTAATTAGAAGATTTTTTTTATCTGATGTTGGTAGGTGTGATATGTGGAACAGCTGTTAGCCTGGCAGCTGACATATCTAGCTCTACTTCCCCCCACTACTTCATCAGCATTGTTACCTCATTGACTGTGACATCACTGTTGCTTAGAAATAGCCATTCAATGACTGCCAGGTCATTCACTTGTGATGACACTTTAAGTGAGATTACCATACTGATGATGTAGTGGGTGGTTATACAGATAGATAAGTCAGCTGACAGGCTAACAGCTGTTCCACACATCTAGCACAATATTATCACATAGAAGACTTTCTAATGAGCAAAAGAAAAAAGAAAACATGCTTCAGAAATGAAAAGTTAAAACTGACTACTTCTTAAAATTTGTATCATTTTCCTGTCTGTTTGCTTTGGCTCCACTAGCTCTTTAAGTTTTGCAGCCACTAGTCAGCAGAGCTAGTGATTTGGAAAAGACATTAGCCCCACAGACATCTCTGCTGGCTTAGCTGATGTACTTACTGGAGTACTACCTTTTCTAGTACAAGCCTTCATGGCTACTTAAAAAGATTTTTGACTATCCCAAAAGAAAATCTAACAGCATTATATGTTTTAAGATGAAAAAGTGCATGTGAACAGTCCACTTCAAACCTCCACTGTAACAAAAAAAAACAACAACAACTAAACAAAAAAAAACATTAATTTACTCCAGCACCAGTCAGAGCTGGGACAGAGATATATGAGATTATTGCAAACACAAGGCTTGCTGCTTGAAACTTAAACACTCAGTTTCTGGTTTATACTGCAATAACTATAAAATAAAGGGATACTGCGTGCTACTAGCTACAACTTGGAAGTTCATATATGCTGTTACAAATATAAATATATAGCATGCATGTTACTGAGACATGTAAAAATAGAAAGGTTGCAGGGATAATCACCTTTACTAGGTGACTAAATGCTATTTGCCAACAGTGGGAGAGAGAGAGAGAAGGAAAGAAAGACGCACATACACACATTACTTTTAACAGCTGGTGTCTGGAACAGCACAGGCAGTGGATGCTTGGAATACCTAAACCAGTCTGATAAGATGAGGTCAGCATGCTGATCAGCTACATCAAAGGAAACAGAAACCCAATGATTGGGTTGACTTTTTGGTTTGAAGTATACACAGTTTCTACCCACCAAGCTAGAACTCTGCCATAATTAGACTGGCTGATAACTGGTCTACTACAGACTTGCCCATTAAACACTGCTGTGCATTGGAGGGACAGTATAATGCCCCTCAAAAGACACTATCATGGGCAGATGTTTGCTTGCTGCGCGCATGCGCGTATGGCAGTCATAAAAATGGTCAGTGCCTCTAGGCTTAATACAGAATCAGAAAATGATCAGATTTAATTATTTCACAATATAATGTATTGATGCTTCCCATTGAGTTGATGGTACTGTAGGCAGTCAGATAATAAAAAGAGAGAAACTGACTCCATGTATTTATGCTCTCCATGATCACCCATTGGCACAGTGACAAGAAACTCCTTGGGGATCCAAAAAACACAAAGGAGCTCGCACTAGAACGAGGTGCCATGGAAAACTCAGAATCAAAAACACAAATCCAGGCACTCACCACCGTGAAAGAACTTAGCCCAGAAGGGAAACATTTTAAAAAATGTTTATTAAATCGCCTACAGTCTCCACTAGAGAATGGATATTCTGGAGCTGGGTTTAGTAGAACAGATAGAAATGGCAAACACTTTGTGACATCTGTAAAAACAACTAGACAGTTATTAATTGTGAAGAACATTAGGTTAATGTTTCAATTAAAAAGAGCAAGAGATTAACACCTAGTGATCTAACTAAGGAAAAAAGTGGGGAGTTACTAAAATACTGATCATATATGTACTTCAGGGGTAATATTACAAATAAACCTCTTTGGTAGATTACAAGAATGGTTTCAATTCCATGTTTCCATTTAGTTCTCCTCCCCCAGATGGACTGTATTCAGTCTAAAGATCCAAACACTTTTCCTTCTCTAGAGAAGGTAAAGTCTGTCCCCTCTTTTCAGGGATTTTATCCATTTCAGTCCCATGAATTTTAAATATTTTGGATTTGATTCGTGTTGCTCAGAAAAAAATGAAAAAAAAATGTCTTATTTACCATGGGCAATGGGCTGATTTGTGCCTAGATCCACTTGTTTAATATGTGGATTGTCCTCCCTAGATAGCAAAGACTGCAGGAACACCAGATAACGCAGATTACAAAGGTAGTTGTACAAGACATGAAGTTCCTGATTTCAGTCTGTGATTTGTTACTTGGGCTTACAAATCTTTTGCCTTGCTGGAAGTACTGACACACATTACAGTGCTGACATTTATCGTCACCAATTGAACATGTATGTAGCCACCTATGGGTACTTATTTCTGGCCATGCTGCATATTAATTGATATTAAACTAATTATTATTAATAATAATATAAGCTAGCAAGAAGACACAACAGGGTGTCCATTATGCTAGACTGCCATATGCAGGGTGTGCATCATGCTGGATCGCCTCGCCCCGGGTGCATTGTGAGGAATAAGGCCACAGGTCAAGTGCCTTCACCTACCCGGGAATTGTGGCGCTCTAGCATAATGTACACCTTGGAGTGTCTTATTGGCTTACAGCTTTAGTTTTTTTTTTTTTTACAATATTTAGTAATTATAGCAGCTATGAAGAAATATAAAAATATTTACAAGAAATATTGCTCAGTTAGTCACTCCACTTGCTGGAACCACTTTGTATTTACAACTTTGCTTTATTTATTTATTTAGCTTTTGTTTACCGGGTAGGTACACTAGACAAGTAATATGCCTATTTTCAGGAACGACCCGGGACAGTACAAAACATACAAAATACATACAAGGTAACTTATAAGGAACAACTTATTACAGGAGGTACTAACAATTGTAGAAAACAAATGCACAAGCAGCAATTTCACCCCATAACAGGATTACATAGGTTGACATAAGTGATAGCAGGATACGTCAGAAAACATTTCTTTAGGACATTTGTCCAAAGAAGGCTGTCATAGTTGTAGTTTAGGTAGTTTTTTGTGGTAACCTCCCCCTAAGAAGATGCTGCCAGGGTCACTAGTAAACAAGAAAACATACATGCCCACCCCATAGCTTGGTGTGCTAAAAGAGAAAAACATACCAGCAAAGAACAAACACTCCAGCACCACCACCACTAAATCACAAGACTGACCAGGAAAAGGTTAATATCAAATTTTTATTTCCAAACTATGCATAAGCCTCTTACCATGGGGACACTAGCAGGACCCCACTATCTTAGATCGGTTTTGCCAAAAGGCATCTTCAGGGAGTAATGGTCACACACAAAACACACAATTTTTTACATTGTACTTAAGGTAATAATTAAATTCAATTACCCTCAACCATGTAGAAGACAATCTCCCTTAATAGTGTTAGTGTGGAAAACCAAGAGAACATTAAAAATAAGCCAAACATAATAGTGACATTAGATGTCAATGAAAATGTAAATCATAACTGCATATCACATGTTTTCAAGATTATGTGTCAAACAGACTATAAAATATGAATGGGAAAGCAAATATAAATGTGTTTATATTTAAATAATTCACAAAATCATGATATAGTAGTTGTAAATGCAAAACAGACTATGCCTCTCTACTCACCCCCCTCCCCAAATGAAGGGGAAGGGATTTCAAATCAACCCAGAAACATATAGCATATAAATACATATATAATACTACTCAGGCAGCAATATGTAATATTATTTAAATAGTGCACACAATTGTCATGTCTGCCAAAAAGTATCAAAAGAATTCCATTAACCAGTACACAAGGCGCCCTCCCAAAAAAGTTTTGCTTAGATGTTAATAAGCATCATGAATAAAATTATATTTAGAAAAAAAGCAGGTAAAATCGTACCCATTTTGTTCTTTCTTTTTACTCTCTCTACTTCTTCAAAAAGGAGGCTCCTTGAGACGTGGAAGATTCATTGCATCTAGTGTATACAACCAAAAGGCCTCTCTTCTATTTAAAGGGTCTCTATGTCTCCTCCTCTAGGTCCAAGTTTAACTTTTTGTATTCCACAGAAAACAAAGGTGTGTTCCCCAATTCTCCCAACTTTATGGAGATAGGAAAAAAGCACACTGTGTGTGTCATGAATTCTGATGAAACTCTGGTGTTCCCCAAATCAGAATTGTATCATTCTTTTGGTTTTGCCAATATAGAAAGAGCTGCAAGTACAGGTTTCTAGGTATACCACTGCAGTTGTGCTGCAATTTATGAATTGATCAATGATAAATATATTGTTGTTGTTGACTTTAGTAAATGTCTTTGTTGTTTTTTTCAGTCACAGCACTATATATAATGTACATCTACCACAGCAAAAACTGCATTTTGATGTATTAGGAAGCCACTCCTGTGTCTACATTCTCTCTGTCAGCCAAAAAGCTGTGAACCAACATATCGTTTAAGTTGGGTCCTCTCTTATGGGTGAGTTTGGGCTGGCTGTGGGAGATTTCCACTAGTGTGGGTTCAGTGGCTAAAATGTGCCAATATTTTTCATGGCAATTTCTTATGGCACCACTCTTTGGACAGTACTGTGTAATAACATTTACACCAGCCCACTGGCCATGTTCCTTCTCTTGGTATCGTAACAAGTCCTCCTTAGCTATGTTATTATCACTATCATGTGCTTGTTACACCATGCTGCAGCAAAAAGAATATCGCTGACCTCCCCCACAGTGAAACATGGTTGCCAACATCCCATGTCCCGACTCTGACCAGGGATCACACTGACACCTGTTCAGTGTTCATGGGGGGGGCTGTTCCCCTTGCACCCCCTGGACTTATAGATTCCAACTCGGGAGGGGGTGGATGTCAGGGGAGAACAGCCAAACTCCAGAGTCAATGACACGGTCATCACTCCGACAACCCAGTCGACACTGTGGGTGTTGATAGGTTAGTGTCACTGTAAAAGCATCACTGTAAATGCATCGCTGGTACAACAGCACATGTCCTGAGTCTGGCTAATCAAACTTAGGCTATACACCAGTGTTTTGAATCGATTAGCTAGTTCCTTTCCCCTTATCTCATAAGTGTTCTTTTCAGTGCAATTTCATTTGACATGCATAAATTGAGACTTCAGAATGTTGCTGATGGGGTCTGCTTCACCCTGCCATGCTCAAGCTGCTATGGGAAATCAAGATGTTTCAGTGGACTGGAGTGCTTGTACAGTACTCGTAGCAGTTTTGAAAGTGAAAGTGCAGGCTTGATCACAAGTGCATCTTTCAAACGGTTGAGAAAGGACATTTTTTTAAGTAGAAGTAAGCCATTTTGTTAAAAACTATGACAAAAAAACATTGAATAACAGTGTGGTCAGCCTAGCAGTGACTAACAGTGCAATCGACTTAGCAGATGGTTGAATGGTTGGGTGAACCATGAATTGTTAGTGGTAGAAAAACATGGCAGCCAGATTATTTATCATTGTGAGGTGATGAACAGATATGTAAAGAGGCTTCATACCAGGCTGACTGTGCGGAGATCAATATTTCTGCAAGGTCATGTGGCTGGTATTAGCCAATAAAAGTACTGGATTGTTTCTTGCCACTGTATAAACTAAATTTATGGGTCCCTCCCAACTTGAAGCCAAACTAAAGTTGTCAATGGCTCACCTCTCTCATGTGGAGGGCTTGTGGCACATCCTGACATCATAGTGGACCAAGGAGCTTGCTTTCCCATCTGGAGTGTATTGCATATTTGAGTGCATCCTCCCGAAAGAGGGTGGGGGGAGCAGTTGTCAGGGTTGGTTGATCACCATAGTCCAGCCTGAAGACTGGGAGAACTTGTAAGGGAGGAAAAACTACTGTATGGCAAAAAAAATGGACATGATTTGCTAAAAACTACATTAAGGCAGCATTTCAGGTTGCTGACCATGTCACATAAGAAGGGACATATGCCTTGCATTAGCACTGAGGCTTTAGAGTACAGCATCTGTGTGGTTTGGAGAGATGCATAACAGCCAAACAATTTGGATATTTCTTCTCTCCTTGTATCCTTTTATGGCTCCCATATACTACTCTTCCAGCAAACTGTTTCTTTGGTATGTTACCTCTCAGTGTACCAAATACAGAATGTTTTTGGATCTGACTTTGTACTTGTCTAAGACAATGACTGTACTACTCTAAGGAACCCCAACATTACAAAACATGTGTCTGTAGTTTGTCCTTCCCAGCCTATTCTGGGTCACATTTACAAGACTATTTAAAAGGAAATGTTGGTTTTGGTGAAACCGTGCGAACCTGCTTTACTCAAAGATTTGCATACCAATGATTCGCATACCCATGATTCCTTGCACTGGGATTGGGTCTTTAGAGTATGTATGGTTTGGCAAGATGCACAGAAGCCAAACAATTTGCATATTTCTTCTCTCCTGGCTACATTTTATGTAGCCTATGCACTACTCTTCTTATAAACTTCTTATTCCATTGGTAGTGGTTCCAAGACAGCTGAAATGGTTGGATGCATCTAAAACAGCTCATAACATTGGTAAACTGCTCAATACAACTTTTACCTAGACTCTTTCATTGTGGCTCTTACTTTGCTGGTAATGGCAAAGATTACCTGCCTATTACTGGAGGGTCAGAATGCTACGTCTTGATCCCAATATGGCAACAAGGCTTTCAACCACTCTGGATGGAGCTGGAACACTGACTGCCACAGCAGCTGTTACTACTCTACTCATGCAACAGTTAAGTTAATTACATGACTGCTGCAGATTCTGCTGCTGTAAAAAACTTTAAAAGTCACCCAATGGGGTTGCAACATTGACCTCTGTTAAGGCTGCTGCAGACTCTGTTCAACCTTCTTATTCAGTTGAAAGAAAAGAGACTGGATTTTAATCTACAGCTATTACAAACCCAGATAAAAAGTGTACCAAGGTTCACTACTGAAATTCTTATCTTCAGACTCCACAGGTGGTCACAAAGTGCTGGTTTCTTCTTCAGTAGTAGAGACTTAAAGACATGCTTCAGATACCACTAAAAGGGATATGAAACTGAGCTATCATCTGATGTGGGCAGATGAAAAGAAACATAAATGGCTTGAACCTCAGAAATAGAGTTGCAATCCATTACAGATGTTAATTGCTCATTTCAGATGTTAATAAGGATTATCCTAGCATTTGAGAAAAAAGTATATAGCAATTGTAAACGTACCAATATGGAATGTAAGCTGAATAGGGTGGAAAAAACTCTTGATTTGGTACAAAAAGAGGTTGAGACCCTGACTCAAGAGTTAAATACACCAAAGGCACTGGTACCCTCTTTACTAAGGGACAATCTTATGCAGGCAGAGAAAAAGAATTTTGAGAACTTTTTAAAGTGGAATAATCTAAGGTTTATATTAGTGCCCTTCTCAAAGCTCATGGGAAAATGTCCAGTTGGGAGATAATTAAATATATAATTGCAGACCAGTTTAACATCACACCTAGAATTGCCAAGGCATATCATATACCAACAAGAGACGATGTTCAGAAAACACTATGGCACAGAAAATTGAGACACCATTGACTATTTTAGTTTCTTTTGCACTGCATACGGATCTTGAAATCATCATCAGACAAGTTCAAATGAAAGAGGCCATAATCTATAAAAGTTAAAAATATTTATTCTTTCTGGATGTACCCATTCAGTTCCAATCTTGACATAGAAGATTCTTGGTGTTCAAGGATGAAGTGCAGAAACTGGGGGGTAAATTTTCAGTCATGTATCGATGTAAGTCCAGAGTGTTGTTAAAAGGACTTAAATATATTTTCTTTGCTACAGATCAAGGATCAGACAGAAAAATCTCTGGTGAATCAGACTCAGATTTAGATATGGATGAAACAAACATATCAGGTTTTTTTTTTCTATTTTCTATTTCTGCTCCTGTTGCCTCCGTCAGCCATCTGCTCCGGTCACGGACCCCTGGTGCCCCCACCTCCGGATATGTAGCTGAATCCCCCGGTCATCCCTGGCTTACCCCGCAGAGAGCGGGGCCATGGCTTCGACCCCCGAAATCGGGCCGTGGAACTGTGACTGGTTGGGGAATCAGCTTCCGGAGGCTGATCAGGCTCCCAGGGCAGAGCGCCATTGAAACGGGGCAGGCACAGGATTTTTCCTCCTGTCTCTTTAAACAGGATGGGACGTGCAATGACGACCATGTCCGCCCCATCCTGACTTCCTGTTATGCGCCGACGTGGTGCAGCCTCCCAGCCACCGCTAGGTGCCGCTACCGCGCTGAGTGCCACCCTGCCCTCCCCCCAGGGAAGGAGAGCTGTTCGAGGGACGCTCAATCCTTCCCACCCCGGCTGGTCCTCCGACGACCCAGGACAAACATATCAGTTGTAACTGCAGTTCAAGAATCAAGTCGCTCAGTGAGCCTTGTTACCTAAAGTCCTACTGCACGTCCTATGGACAATGGAATACATGATATAACTAAAAAAAAAAAAGAAAGCTCCCCAAAAGATGACCAAACAGCAGAGGCCCTAACATAAATGGTTTACCTGATGCATCAAATTAAAAATAAAATTGAATATAAAGAACCAGAACTTGAAGAAATTAGGCTTTTCCCATTTGACTATTATATAGAAACCTTGTGAAAGTTTTTTTTTTCTGCTTAGGATTTGTCAGTGATGGAGTATATGCCATGGTTAAATGAATAAGTTAATGAAAATATGGATAAGAACATAAAATATTGATCTAAATAAGAACAATTATTTTATTCTATATTTCTGTTTATAACCAAGCTGCATTGGATGATGGGTAGGTTAATTCATAAAAAGTCAAGAAAAAATCTAGAAATTTCATTGATTGAGGGACATCACCTGACCATGCATCAAATCTCTAAAAATGCACAGTCAGGTGCTGGATCCCATTTCTCCCCCCCCCCCACCAAGAAAAAAAACACACCAAAAAAAACCCAAAAACTACTTAGCATCATTTTATAAGTGTAATAAGCCACTCCAGGGTGTGCATCATAGGATTTTTATGCACTTCCCTGGGGCATAAGGACACTTGGCCTTTCACCTCATGCTTTACTGTACCCCTGCAGTGTGCATTCAAATTCTATAATGCACACCCTGACATGGCTTGTTGCTTTCTTATTTGTTTTCTTCAGATTAATTGGTAACCTCCAGTTGCCTCCAATTCATAATGGATTGATATGAAGTAAAATAATAAGAGTTTATATATTTTTGATTTTTCCTATATTTTACTTTCTTTTTTGTCATGCACTATTAAAGGATATGCCTCAAAATTAATTAGACTTACCATATGCATATGATTGCACAGTAACATATTGTCTTTTGTTTCTTGTTCCCTCTTTTGTTTATATTATTATATTTTATGTATATCAGAATAAATGTCTGTTGTCATATTGTTCCTTGTGCTATAAAATGCACACAATAGGTGATTTGATACCTTTTATTGGACCAACAAAGTTTTACAGAAAAAAAACCTTTAGCTTTCGGACTACACAACAGAGTCTTTCATCAGAAAATGCCCATTTTCTGACATAGGACTCTGTTGTGCAATCTGAAAGCTTACATTTTTTTTCCATAAAACTGTGTTGGCGCAACAAAAGGTATCAAATCACCTATTTTGTGCATCTATGTTTTTTGTTGTATGTATGTACAATTCCAATTATATTTATAATTATTATAAATACTGATAAAAGTGAATTATAAAAAAAAATCCTCTTCCAAATGCTAATTCCATCTGTATGCCATTGAATCTGAATTGGTTCTTGGCTGGGACAACAACTGCACTACACCAAACATTCCCAATTGATAAACCCATCTGTAGTTTGCCATTCTTAACCTATAATGAATATACAAGGCAGTTTTAAAGGCAGTATCTGTCCTGGCAATGCCAGCATCTCTTCTGGCAATGCCTTTTCAACCTGTCTTACACAGTTATTTGCGTTCCATGATGCCATGCACTGGAATTGAAGCTCCAGAGCATGTGCATGTGGTTTTGAGAGAGGCACAAAAAACAAAGAAGGAACATACTTTGTTAGGGCAGAAAGCCTCCTGAATCTTGATGTTATTGTGTGGTGTTGCACTGTGAGAGTTTGAACAATTGCTTGACACAATGTTTGGGTTACCCTGATTTTGGCACCCTATCTCAAAGCAGAACAAAATGATTAGATTACTTAGGGTGTCACCAACACTGCTTCAAGCATTGGTGAAACCTTAGGAACACCACACCACACAATCACCAAGATTCAGGAGTCTTTCCACCCAAACATTTCATCTCCTTTGTTTTGTGGTTTTGTGCCGAAGCCTTGCATTGAGCCTTTAGATATTTTTTTGCTGTAAATTAATCAATCATAACAAAGCAGATCACAACATATGAAATAGGACACACTAAAAGATATGTATTGTAGCCAAGGATTTGACAGCCATGGGGTAAATGTAGCGTGCATTATTTTGACATTTCTCATGCATGTTTTCTAAGGTAGGCTAGCCTATTCAGGACTGTGTCTTTGTAAGAAAAGGAAAACGGAGAAGAAAAAAATGTTTGAAGTAGTTTCCACCTTTCTCTGTATGCAGTAGTAGTTTGGGCATGCTACTCGCATTCCAGGAGACAAAAGAAACAGACTAGAAGAAAAAAGAACCACCCTTCTAATGTAACCATACCTCCCCCACCACACACACACACACACACACACACACACACACACACACACACAAGTGTTGTAACATTTTATGGAATGCACACAGTAAGTCACCCTGGAGTGCTCTGTGACTAGTTGACTTGTTTTGATTGCATGCTATTTTTTATGAATCCATGTGCACAGATTGTATTCTAATGGTCTGCTAATATGTCTTTTACTTAGTTCACCTTTTTTTCTGACTAAAATTAAGATTTATTTCTTATTCTATTCATTTATTGATGTTTTTGCTCAGAAAAGCACACTGAGCTGAGACACATTTCCTGGTAAGAGCTGTATGGGTGAGGGAGAGTAGGTTACAGCAGGGGGAAATACAATAAAACAGCCAGTACAAAATACAGTAGAACAAAAGCTAAGGGTAAATACAGTAAGCTGTGAGTGAATACAAACTTAACTATAGTACACTGCATAAAAAAGAACTACAAAATAAAATAGATAGTACATACAGATGTGAAATTAATGTGCAGCCCAGATCTGTGGGGCTAGTGGAGAACATCACACTCCCATGAGGGTGAGTCTGCCCCCTCCCCCCGCTCTGGGTTTGTTGGGTTTAGGGATGCTGCAGAGGCAGCATTACTGGATCCTGGGAGGATGACTGAGCAGGTATGAGACACTGTTGGTATCCATGTAGTGTCCTGCCTCCCCCAGCCTTGTGTGCATGGAGTTGCTGCAAGCATGAGCATGGGGGGGAAGGGGCAGATATGAGAAAAACAGAAAGCAAGAAGTGTTGCTATCAGCATGCATAATGTTGCCACTCAAGCCATGCCACTAGCCTTAGGTCTGCTACAGTCTCCTTCCAGACTGTAGATGAGCAATTGAGTGAACATGAGGGTTTCTCCATCCTCCAGGGCCCAAAATATGCATGGGGTTCCTGTTGAATGCCCCACCACCTGTCAGTCTGAATAAAGCCTTCAGATCAAGTTGTGAGGCCAATGGGAGATATCAAGTCAGTGCTATTAAAAGGGAAGGTGTTATAACATTAGTTGGAAAATTCCTGCTTTTTGACTGGCTAAGTATGTTCTAAGGGAACAAGGAAGCAGAATTACAGGCTCTCATGGTAGATGGGGAAGTGGATATGGCAGCCATATCCAAGACATGGGTCACCCAGTACCAAGATATAAGCTATTTTGGAGCAACAGGGTAAAAGGGAAAGTGGGGGAGTAGCACTGTATGTGAGGGAAGGTCTGAAATGCATCAGGGAGGAGGGGGAGAAAGGCAACACAGAGGCATTATGGGTGCAGATCCAGATCTCCAAAGATAGGACCCACAGGATAGGAGTAGTTTACAGGCCAGCCACTCCAACCGAGGAGTTAGATAGGGAACTAGCAGGGCAGGTCAGAAGGATCTGCGGAAGGAGCAGTACAGTGATTGTAGGTGACTTCAATCTGCTAGGGATTGGGGTACCTCAGCTACAACAAATAGGAGGGAGTAGGTACTTCTGGATGTCTTCCAGGACAGCATCCTGTTGCAGATGGTCAACGTGCTGACCAGGTTAGGGAACACCCTTGACCTCATCCTGGCAAATGATGAGTTCATGCGGGATCTGAGAGTGGAGGAACCTCTGGCAGAGATTGACTGTCACTCAGTACGGTTAATAATAAACATAGGGAAAGAAGGATTAGGATCAGTCACAAGGGTGTTAGACTTCAGAAGGGCAGATTTTGGGAAGACAAGGGAAATAGTGATGGGGGCTCTAGCAAGGGTCAAGTCCAGATATGGACACTAATCAGAGGTGGGAGGTCATTAAAAGGGCAGTTAGAAGAGGTAATAGCAACATGTACAAGGGTCCAGAGTAAGAGTGCGAGGGCAAAGAAGCCTAGTTGGGTGAGCAGGAGGGTCATGGAGACAGTAGGAAGAAAAAGAGCCAGTTTTAGGAGGTACAAGAGAACAGGGAGGGGGAGGACAGAGAGAAAGACCTAATACAGTCAAGGGAGGTGATAAGGGTAGTCAGGGCAGTCAAGGCATTCCAGGAACTCAGGCTAGCACAGGGCATTAAGGATGGGGAGAAGGATGTCTTTCGTACATCAGGAAAAAAGGAACTACAGAGACCAAATTGTGAGGATAAAAATGGGGGGTTGGACACCAAGGCAGAACAGGCAGAAGCATTAAATTAGTACTTCTGCTCTGTATTTACTAAAGAGAAGAGGGGGGCAGTACCCAGGGGGGTTGGGGTGGTCACGGGGGAAGGGGAGGAGAAAGACAGGAAATCACAGTGGGCAGGGTACTGGAGGGCTTGAGGGTGCTGAGGATGGACAAGGCACTGGGTCCGGATGGCATACACCCCAGGGTGCTAACAGAACTGGTGGATGTCCTGGCTGAACCACTTGCAGACCTGTTCAGTACCTCTCTGGACTTGTGGTGTATACTGCAGGACTGGAGGATGGCACACATGGTGCCCCTGCACAAGACTGGCCCCAAGGACAAGCCAGGAAATTACAGACCAGTAAGCCTCACATCCATCGTGGGAAAGCTGATGCAGACACTCTTGAAGGAGAGGCTGGTTTTCCTCCTGGAGGCTAATGGACTGCAGAACAGCAGGCAGCATGGGTTTGTCTCGGGCAGATCCTGTCAAACTAACCTGGTGGAGTACTATGTTTGGGTAACCAGGTAGTTGGACAGGGACCATGCAGTGGATGTCCTGTATCTGAACTTCAGCAAGGCATCTGAACTTTAGCAAGGCATTCGATTCAGTGCCGCATGGGAGGCTAGGTTGTAAGCTGGAGGCACAGGCACCAAAGCAAAGCTGGTAGGATGGGTAGTGAACTGGCTGTAAGAGAGACAGCAGAGGGTGGTGGATGGGGAGCTCTCATTACCCAGGGCAGTGACAAGAGGGGTGCCGTAGGGCTCTATACTGGGGCCAGTGTTGTTTGGGATCTTCATAGCAGACATTTCGGTAGGCATCAAGAGAAAGATCAGTCTGTTTGCAGATAACACCAAGATGGGAGTAGTAGTGGATGACCTAAGGGGGGGGCAGGGGTTACAGGACAATCTGGCAAAATTAGAGGCCTGGTCAGACACTTGGCAGCTGGAGTTCAATGCTAAGAAATGCAAGGTGCTACATTTCAGAGCAAAGAACCCAAGGAGGAGCTACCAGATAGGGGGTATTCAGCTGGCTGTGATAGAGGAGAAGAAGGATTTAGGGGTAATCATAATGGGAGCAATAAAAAACTTCATGCAGTGTAGAAATGCAGCTGCCAAGGCTACCAAGATGCTGGGTTATATTGTCAGGGGCATATCTTCCAGGAGGGGGAGTTGATTCTACCACTGTACAGGTCACTGGTTAGACCACACCTGGATTACTGTGTGCAGTTCTGGTGGCTGTACCTGAGGAAGGACATTAGACTACTGGAGGCAGTGCAGCGCAGGGCAACACAAATGATCCACAGGTTAGAGGACTTCCCCTTTGAGAGTAGGCTGAGGGAGCTGAACATGTACTCCCTGGAGGAGAGGAGAGACAGGGGGGACATGACTGAGACCTTCAAATACATAAAGGGGATAAATAGGACAGACATGGGAGGGCCTTTCTAGTTAAGAAGGGGGAGGGATACCCATAGGCACAATCTGAGATTGGAGGGGGGTAGGTTCAGGTGAGAAATGAGGAGACACTTTTTTCACAAAGAGGGTGGTGGCAGGTTGGAATGCATTACCAGAGGAAGTGGTACCCTCTAATACGGTGGGATACTTCAAAAGGGGATGGAACTGGGTAAGAGGGAGGGTCACTGGAGGGGGAGGGGAAGGAGAGGCAGCTGCAGTATAAGGGCTGCTAGCTGCACATTTGTGCACTCGATTGACCATATGGCCTTTATCTGCTGGCAGGTTCATATGTTTGTATGTATGTAGCTGTAAGGTAATCCTCAAGAAATTCACAGGTTAGAACAAGTTCAGGCAGTAGGATTTAAATCTGGGCAAATCACATGCATAATTCATATCCATCTTCACTCATCCCTGACTGCCATAACAAAGATGGTTGCCATGTTTACTCACTGAAAACCTTCCAACATGGCCCTGAAAAATAAAACTTATTTAAATGTAAAATAATATAGATATAAATAATTTCAATAATTAAACATTCTTTCCTCTCATGATGCCCTCCTTACATACATAAACACATTTATAAAACAAAACACTATTCAATTTCAGTTCCTGGTGTTCCTTAGGTGACCATGAAAAATTCCCTCTTATCCTTACCAGCTTGCTAGGGTGATCTATGCTGCTTACCCTGCCATACATAAAATTGGGACCCTGGCTCCATGTAAGACCTTCTCTTATGTGTAAGGTGGTGAACAATTTGCCTGAGGAATTCAGTAGAAGTATGAATTCTTTAATCCCATAATAAACAATCATTTCAACTGTTGAATGCGTGGAAAGACAGATGAGTGACAGGTGGGGAGAGATTGCTTTATACTAGTTACTTTTATCAAAAGAACATAGTTAACCTGTTTCAATAAACACTATTGGAAATGTATTTTGCTCTTTTTAATTATGCCTTAATTTTACCCATTTTATAAGCACAGTGAGGCACTCCAGGTCCTCTGGGTTTAATGCACTTCTAGGTGTTAATGGAACTCAGCACAAGCATTTTATGCCTCACCATATACCTGGCCACACATTAATCCCAGGCAACCAGTGTCCTGTCATGTATTATTGGCTACATGAAGGTGAGTGAACAGCAGTATGGCAGAAGCAGTCAATACAAAACAGGGCTGGCAGTACAGCCTAGAGGTTAGAGTAACGAGCTGTGAACGAGCTTGGTACATCCAGCAGACCAGACCTTAGTTTGATTCTCACAACCTCCACTTGCATACTGTGTGACTCTGAGCAAGTCACTTAACTGTCCAGAGCTCCCAGGTCCCCCCCGAAAACAGGCACTTGTGCCTAGTGGGCCTTACCCAGTTACCAACGACTAAGATAAATAAATAAATAAATAAACATTTCTACACATTAAGGCAAGTGGTAAGAGATAAAATACTAAACAAATTCCATTTGAAAAACAGAAATCAGGCAAGGCACCTATTAGACAGGGAAGGAGTAAATGGCAGTAAAAAATGTTGACAAAGTAAAAGGAAGGAAGAGGTAAGAGCACGTGCTTCTTTAATCAGGATAATTCACCCATTGAGCTATCCATCTCATGTGAAGGAGACTCTAGCAAGATAACAGCAACAGCAAGTTACAGTGAATGGAGCATTTCCATATGCTTTTGTGCAGCAATACTGTAAAATCAGTAAACACACAGGTATGTAAATATATGGACACTGGGCAAGTTCCCAAGTTCCCAGGTGTCCACAAATTACATATATAGCTAATACCACCATCTTGTGACATTAAGATCAATACTCTACATAATGCTCAAAACCATATAGTGACTAGAAGACACTGACATGAGAAGGCAAATGTTTTTATCAGTATGGAGAGTGATAAGCAAGTGCCTGTTGACTCAGAGCAGTTCTTAGTTTTCAAGGGATTACATTTGTAACATCGATACATCTACAGTATGTACATGCTTAAACAATCAGACTTTCTTTTTTGCTTAATGTAGTTTTTCTTGATTTTAGTTCTGTGGTTGTGGGGTTTGACCAATTCTTTGTTAATCTTGCCTAATAACACTTTTGGGTGGTTTCATGTCATAAACGGCGATTGTGGAAAAACGATTGTCGTGGGAGTCACGTGATGCGGGACACGGAATAGCAGCTTATCCGTGAGTTCTGACCTGCCACCCGCTAATTTCACGATTTCATCGCTTTCAGGAGGCTTAAGCCGTATTTTCTGCATCGGGTACAGAGGAGAGCCTGTACCTACATTAGATGGAGTCGGAGATGAGGAAGTCGCCCAAACATACTCCCCTGCACCCCGAAAAGGCGGTCGAAGAAATCCAAGGCCTCGCATTCTCGCACCCAGTTTATCGGAGACGCAGCGTTTTCAGAAGAACCCCTCACTCTTGCACAGTTCCTGGATGAAATCAGGCCGCTGAAATCGGCGATACAAGATATGGCAGGGGAAGTTAAAAGCATTAATGCTGTTATTGAGGATTTGGGTCGCAAATCATCAGATAACGAGGCCCGTATCAAATCATTAGAAGGGAAAGGAGAAAAAATGGATGTGACGGTGAACCTGATGTCGCAACGTATCCATAAGCTGGAACTGAAGGTCGAGGACCTGGAGGGTCGGAGCCGGCATAATAATGTTGTAATTATTGGGTTGCCAGAGAAAGCAGAAGCCCAGAACCCGATTTTGTTCGCCCAGAAACTAGCTGAGAGGATTGCAGGGCCCTCACCTTTTGGCTCAATGTATATTGTAGAACGGGCTCATAGAGCTTTACGCCCAGTTCCTTCGCCGGATCGCCCTCCGAGACCTTTTATTATTAAATTCCTAAACTATCAAGAAAGGCAGTTACTCATTGATAATGCAAGAGAAGACAAAGATATTTTTTGGGAGGGCTCTCGAGTTAGAGTGGTGCAAGATCTGCCACTCTCAGTAAGGCAGAAAAGGGCGGCCTATCATCCACTGGTGAAAAAACTTATAGCAGCTGGTATTAAATTTCGCATGGGCTACCAGGTAAGATTTCAGGTTTTTTCTCAACGAGTGGAGGACTTTCGAATCCCATGAATCAGCTATAGTGGCATTGCGTGAGGCTTTCCCTGCACTGTTCAAGGATCCATGAAGGAGGGCTGTATTTGGAAGAGACCCGGAGTGTGGGATTCGTCTGGGGGTGTCTGTGATGGACTTGATGCCTGATGTTATTAGGCTGCAACAAATTGGACTGGGGCACGATGTTTGGAACCAAAGATCAGAGGGACCTAATGTGGGAATCATTATTATAGGTTTATATTTTGCCCTGGACTGTTGTCACCACCTGCACATAATGAGGAGTGCCCTTTACAGGCTTCTTCTATATATTAGTTTATTGGAGGCTCTATTTTGGGAGACCAGAGTTACTTGATGTAGCTGGATGAAGGCTTGAGTTCCAATAATGGATCTTCGGCTTTATTAGACTTTTATTATTGTCTTTTCTTATTGCA
The DNA here is from genome assembly GCA_016271365.2 of Neoceratodus forsteri. Taxonomy (NCBI): domain Eukaryota; kingdom Metazoa; phylum Chordata; order Ceratodontiformes; family Ceratodontidae; genus Neoceratodus; species Neoceratodus forsteri. Next base: position 913,520,135 of record CM057454.1, on the reverse strand, counting down.
TGGTACCTGATGGCCCAAGGACTATGACGGACTGTTTTGTGAGGTTAATAGTTTATAACTTTTATCATAATTATTTTGCAAGGACGAGTCATTTGCGGGTAAACTATATGCCTTAAATGGGGACAAAACATTAAGCCAGTTAATCAGATCGGGCCCTGTTTGGGCTTTTGATCAACAGGGAATTACTTGCCCCCTGGATATGGGGGAGAATACCTACCCTTTAACAGAATTATGCAGGTGACGTTGCAATATTGGTTATATCTTTATTCTTTACAACTGATTGTTTAAAAGTAAAAGGGTTTTGTGATTTTCTGATATACTGAATAAGCCCAAAGACAGCATTATTATTACCTTAGATTTGTTTAGTTCTTACAATTTAAATATAGTTGTGGATGAAAAGGACTTAGATTCTGAAAGATTTGGGGTGGCTGGGAAAGAGCGTGATTCAAGTGCTATGTGGGCTGGTGTCATGGGCAATATAAAGAACATGGACATTGTTGGGGAGGATGGATTGGTTCGGGATTTGTATCAGGGATGGGGTTAGAGATGGGGGTGATGGGCGGATTTTAGTAGTTGTAGGGTTTATAGGAGGGTGACGGGTCATAGGCTCTTAGGGGGGGAGGGACACAAGGCTGCTGGTTTTACCATGATTTATTTAGTAGGGGTGCGGTCATTTTATGTTACAACATTAGTAAATTTGAATGGGGATGGATACCCAGATTAAATTTCTTACATGGTATGTAAAAGGGGCTCATCATAGAGTCAAGCAGTACAGGATACTGAAATATATTGAGGCTGTGAAAGCAAAAGTAATATTTCTGCAAGAAACTCATTTACTTCATTTAGGAAGCTGGTAGTATGAGAAGACTGCAAATAGGTGAAGTTTCTCCTCCCAGGTAACACACAGAGTAGGGGTTATGATATTAATACACAGATCTATACCTTTCTTCTCCCAGAAGGTAATCCAGGATAAGGAAGGTAGTATGTGTTAGTGAAAGGAAAATTACAAAATATGGAAATTTTGTTAGGGGCAGTCTATGGGCTATTAATCGGATGGCTATGACTTTTTGCTGAATTTTTAAAGGCTTTACAACCATTCAGTCAACTACCTGTGATTTTAGGAGGGATTTTAATATAGCACTGGACCCCTATTGATAGATCCTCCAGGTCCCATTTATATCCAACACCTGCCTCTCGTGCCTTTAATGATCTTGTAGATCATTTGGGTTTGGCGGATGTTTGGAGGGTGCTTCACCTCGAGACTAGAGAATACACTTTCTTTTCCCCTACTCATGGATCGGGTTCCCGAATTGATTACATACTTTCCTCACGTGCCTTACTTAGGGGAGTTTTTGGTTCTGAGATTATGGCAGCCCCACTCTCAGATCACTCTGCGGTGGAGGTTACACTTTCCTTTTCCTCCCTCATTCGAAAAGGCAATAGATGGAAAGTAAACAATCAAATTCTGAGAGTGCCCAAGGTAGTCCAAACACTGACGAAACAAATAGAAGAGTTTATTGAGACCAGTTTGAAAGACAATGTCCGTCCAGATATTTTCTGGTGTGCATTCAAGGCCTGTATGAGAGGCTTATTGATTAGTCAAGCCACTAATAGGAAAAAGGAAATAGAGGTTACTATGTCGGATTTATTAAGTCAAATTAGGTCTTTAGAATCCGCGATGATTTCTAACCCCTGAGAAGAAGATCAAGTGAAATTAATCAAGATTAAGGAGACATATCTTAGAATGTTGGGGGACCAGGCTGAATTAGCTGTAATCAAAACCAAAGCTAGGTACACAGATCAAGGGGAAAAATCGGGGAAGCTCTTGGCTAGGCGTATCGCACAGTTAGAAGCGTCCCGTCTGATTGAAGGAATCATCTCTGAAGAAGATGGGTGTATTAAGACCACTCCAGAGGATATGGTTCTAATTTTCCGGAAATATTATGAATCCCTGTATAGTGGTATGCAATCACCTCACCCCCATTCTGAAATCCTGTCATTTTTGGAATGCCTCCCACTCCCCAGGTTAGACGACTTGGATTGTGGTCTTCTCAATGCTGAAATAACGCAAAGGGAAATAGAAGCAGCTATTAAAGACCTGCCAGTAGATAAAACCCCCAGCCCTGATGGGTTTTCACCTAACTTTTACAAAACATTTTCCTCCCAGCTGACACCCTTACTGTTTAGTTTGTTTAAATATATTCTATCTGGGGCGGAGGTAGATAAAACGTTATCGGAAGCGCTTATAGTTTTGTTTCCTAAACCAAATAAACCACCAGAAAAGCCCGCCAGTTATAGACCTATCTCACTGCTAAATTATGATGTTAAGATCTTGGCTAAAATATTGGCAGAGAGAATTAACAAAATATTGCCCAAATTGATAGGAGCTGAGCAAGTTGGTTTTATGAAGGGTAGATCGTCCGCTGATCACTTTAGAACATTGGCATATGTCTTCTCGGTCTCCGAGGGGTCTGACCACCCGATGGCGTTGGTCTCCTTGGACGCCAAGAAGGCTTTTGATAGGGTGCACTGGGCATATTTATTTCTGGTTATGGATAGATTTGGTTTCCCAACGAAGTTTGTGGATTGGGTTAAAGCACTGTACTCCAATCCCTCTGCTAGAGTTACGTGTAATGGGGCGATATCAGCACCCTTTAAATTGCAGGCTGGTACAAGGCAGGGTTGCCCTTTGTCTCCTCTTTTATTTAATTTATACCTGGAACCTCTGATAGGAGTATAGTGTCGTGCAATCGAAATTAAAGGGATCAAAATTAGGGTCAAGTTATTAAGGTCATGGCGCATTTAGAGATGATCTATTAATTTATATTTCAAGCCTAATAGCTCAGTTCCTAATCTGTTAAAGGTAATACAGAACTTAGCATATTAGCAAATTACAAACTGAATCAGGATAAACGGTTGTCTTCCCCTTAATAATAGGGTATTTAAAAGGAGATTGAGGACCTGGTTTGGAATGGAGCCCAAATCCTTCATTATTTGGGCTTGTATCTGACGAATGATCTGAACCACTCAAGCCAATTAAATTTGGATTCTTTAGTTCATGATATAGAATTAGACATGAAAAGGTGGGCCCAACTCCCATTGTCATTATGGGGTAGAATAAACATTGTTAAAATGAATATATTCCCTAGGCTTTTTTAACCCCTTAGTATGCTGAATGTTTGGATCCCATTGTCATGGTTTAATAAGCTTCATAGGAAAATTGCGGATTTTGTGTGGGGTTATAGGAAAGCTAGGATGTCTTATTCTAAATTAGCGGCCCCTAAATCGTTGGGTGGGTTGAAACTACCTCACTTTGCTCTTTATTTTTGGGCGGCGCATGTTAACAGATATGGTAGATGGGTCTATTCCTCGGGCAGCTCCTCTCCTGCGGACTATGCTCCGTTGTGGGTTAAACTCGAACTCAGTCTCATTAAGAGTTCCGGTCTTAACCCAGAGGCCTTATTTTATGCTACTGGCAGATTATTACCACCGTCATTAATAAATTCTCCCATCGGGCTCTCTTTACGGATTCATAATCAGCTTTGCAATTTCTTGAAATATGACCAGACTAAAGACCGGGCTCAACCCATTATAGGTAACCCCTGGTGGTTGATAGGAAATAAGACTATCAGGTATAATTGGTTACCTTTGCCTGGGGATTGCTTCTTAAAGGATTTTCTCAATAATGATGGGAGTCTGCTTTCAACCATTAAGCTATTGAATAAACACGGACTGTCTACGAAAGACAGCTTTAAGATTTATCAATTATGACATTTACTAGCTCAAAGTATTGGACTGGGCCTGGTTGGCTCGGCCCGTATACCGTTTTGGACGGATCTTGGACCGTTGATAGGAACTTCCCAGGCTATCTCCAAAATTTACCAAGTCTTGTTTCACTGCATTATTGGAGAATGTAGTTCGCCCTCATACTGGGCCAAAATTTTCCTACAGTATATTAGATTGGCCGCAGATTTGGCAGAATTGTCACAAGTTTATTCCGCAAGACTGCCTGAGACTTATTCAATTTAGAATCTTACACAACATTTATTATTCCCCAAAAGTTAGCAGATTTAAAATTGATGGAGGATCCTAAATGTTATAGGTGTGGTCAGGAGGAGGAGATTTAATGCATGTCTTTTGGCAGTGCTCTAAAATCACTCCACTATGGAATGAAATAAGGAGTAAGGTTAATCCGTTACTAGGATTAGATGAGATGTTTTGTCCAGAGGTTTGCTTATTGGGGACATGTCAGGTGTCTCAGTCAAGTTGAGGAAATTTCATATGGCCTTGATTTCCATCATGGTGAAGAGGTTAGTTCTTAAACATTGGAAGGATCCCATTAGGATCACCTATTCTGAATGGTTAGCGGGCCTTCTCACAAACCCTCAGAATTGAGAGGATGATAGCAGTCCTGCACAATCAATTACCTCTTTGAGAAAAATCTGGTCCCACAACATATATCTTACTCATAGGTAGCCAGAGTGGTACGTCTTGTGTTGACACATGGGAAAGTAGCGCCTTGTATGGGATGGTATGGGGGTATATGGGGGAGGTTGGGTGTTGGGGGTGGGTATGGAGGGGTTTATGGAGATCTATTTTGTATGTCAATTGTTATAAGGTTATTGTAATTCAATGTTGTGTGTTTTTGTATATTGACTTGATGTTATGCCTCTGCAATATAAACTGAATAAAAAGTGAATGGCAAAAAAAAAAAAGGAAAATGATTGTTGTTATGGAGAGTGTACATGACCAAAAATCAGTTTAGGCGATGTACACCCCCAGCGAAAAACAAAAGGGTGCCAAGGACTCTAATTTGTAATGTTATGTGGGTGGCTGTGCCCCCTGCACCCCCTACTATAGAATTCTCAACTCCAGGGGGGTGCATGTTGGGTGGGGGTGCACAATTGTAACAAAAAATAAAAAATACTCGGGCCGGGCACAATAAAACATACCTGCACCCAGACCGGAACCCAGCATCCTGGCCACCCCAGCCCAGCACCCACCCACCATGCCACGAATCCAGCTTGGCAGCTCATTGTAGCAGCACCCCTCACAAACCCTCCCTCCCCTCCAGCCCCTTGCTCAGCATGATCACTGCCCCGCACGCACGTGCACCTATAGCGACATTCTCTCGCTATTCACGAACCCCCATCCGGTTACCCTCCCTGCTCTCTCACTCCCTGTCGACATGCACCTTCAAGTGGGTCACCATTTTGGTAGGCAGCCACTCACGAGAAATGCATGTTACAGAATACCCTTTCGGGTCTTTTAATGAAAGGTACTATGTACTGAAGAAAGTAACATACATAAATCCCATTTCAAAGGACATATCGATTCTTCAGTTGGCAGACTAGCTCACCCAGTGCGACATTGATGCTCTAAACTCTGTGCTTTAAATGAAATGGGCTCAGATTAAGTCAGAGCAACGTTTTCATGTCACTGGGTACTCATCTGGCTTGACATATAACCCAGACAATGCTGGGGATAGGTGTACCTCTTATTTGAAAATGTTCATTGGTTTTAAGCCCAGTACTAGAGATAAGCATTAAACAAGAAATATAATATACCGTATGACTATTAATCAAACTGCATACAGTACTATACATATAATGATACCATACACCTTTAACAAAAGGCCCTTGCCCATTTACAAGTCTACGAGCAACAAAATATATTCTTATGTACAGTCCTGACTCATATATACAAAGCTGATCAATTGTAATATGTCTGAGCCTTAATTTCTAATGCAATACAGAGTGCATCTGCCTTTCAGTCTCACTGCAAGGTTATTGGCTTGTAAAATGCAGTGCACACTGTGGACAACTCTGCTCTCTTGTAATAATATGGGGAAAGTAGCCAAGTTCCTAGTAGCTTACATTTGGTAATTTCGGGTGTTCTCTAGGGGGATGCAGGGTTGTCAATGGGTGAAACATTTCCTTATAGACAATAAGCATACAAAAGTGTCTGACCAGAAGGCTGCTTTGTTTTGAATGCTGTACAGTGCAATGCAATACAATACACCCAGTTTCATTTTACACAATAACTTTTGTACAATGTACCACACAATACTTTGTATGGGAGAACTGAAATATACAACCGATTTTTCCAAAAGCATAAGAAAGGACCTGTAGGCCCTGAAAGCTTGTGCACTATACCATCTTTGTACAAGACATATGTTGGTACAATAAAAGGTATCAAACATTTCAGCAGCTGCTGTATTCCAGGAACCAATATGGCTACAGTCACATTTTACAAAGCATAAAGTACAAATTTAGCCAGTAAACCATACAATTTATGCAAGAGGATAAAAAGTGCAATAATCACTTCCACAGCAGGAAGATTGTAATAATACAAATAAAGCCCCTCTGATGAATGGTCTGAGAGGCTTTGCAATAGAGTCTCTAATCCATTGGAGTTGAATTTTCAAAGAGATACCCCAATATACTTAATCTGGGTGGAATTTTGGTAAAAAAAACAGACCTCACTATCATAGGGCTGAACATTTGAACATCATTCCCTGTTCTGGGTGGGGTGGGGTGATGAATCTGTGAAAGAGGAAGCCACCAAGTGTCATTAGAGCTTTAACAAAGCTGAAGAGGGAAGTCACATGATGCACCATTAGGGTGAGCAGCTGTCCCCTGCAGCTCTGCTCCTCGTCTAACATACTAACATACTAAAGAAGCCAGCAGCATAGGCCAAATGGTCTGTCTTGTCTGCTCAAAAGCCAGTAACCTAATGGCTGCTTGCCTTACCAGCCTCCCCCCTTATTTACTTTATTTTAACACACCACACCGGCTTTATTTATTTATTTTTTTTTCCAGTCCAATTAGCTTCTTAAGTACTGCAGTGGTTATTGCCGTCGATAAATTCCAAATTTATGGGAACAGAAATGAAGTCCAGGAGTGTGTGTCACATCCCATCTCCAATTCTGGAATGATAGAAGGCCGCAAAGCACTGTAAAGACCCTGCACTGGCTGCCAAATCTTTTACAGATTCTTCTCTGGCACTTACTGAGATCCGTCTTTTACAAGAACTCATTCCGCTCAAGGATGCCATCCAAAATATATCAGTGGATTTAAAAGCCATCCATTCAACTATGGCCGCTCTCACCATATGGGTCAGAGATGTTGAGGCCCGTGTGAGCTCCCTGGATGACTGGAGGGCAAAGATGGACCTGGAGACTACGACCCTCAGGCAACACCTCTACCAGCTCAAAGAAAAGATAGACCTTGAGGGACATAGCTGCAGAAATAATCTTGTTATCATTTGGCTCCTGGAAGGTTCTGAGATGCATTCCACAATTGCTTTTATACAAAAGTTCTTGGACAAGATAGTGGGCCTGTCTCCCAATGACCCTCTCTATATTGTCGAAAGCACTCACTGGGCTCTGAGACCACTACTGCCTCTGAGAGCCAAACCTCAACCCCTCATTATTAAATTGCTTAATTTGCTGGACAAGACTCATATACTGGCCAAAACCAAGGATGTTAAAGAAGTCATTTGGGAGGAACATAAAATCTATATAGTTCAGGATTTGCCCAAATCAGTCTGACTCAAACATGTGGAATATGGTCACATAGTATCCAAACTGATTGCTGCACAAATAAAATTCAAGATGCTGTACCCTGCCTGGCTGCAACTCACCTACTAAGCAGCTCTGCATACCTTCGACTCTTAGGCCAAAGCTAAGAAAAACCTCCTGACTATTTTTCCTGATTTGTTTGAAAGTGCTACATGAGTTAATTGTCTGGGTAAGAACCCCTATGTCTGACAACCTGCTGACTTTTTAGTTGTAGACATGAAAACATGTTTTGCTGTTTCTGAGATTAAAATGCTTCTGATATCTCTATCCCTTGACAATGTTGTATTGCCTTCGATGATCAGCACTCCAGTTCAGAATATAATCCCACATCTCAAAACACCCCATGCTGCTTCTGCTGAACTATTATAATTTCTTGCATTGAAATTCCTATTTACAACTTAAATTTTTCTGAGGATCTCACCTGCTCCCTGGATGTCTCTGACAAGAGGCTTTCTCCACTGAACTCCCCTATATCTATCCCACAGAATGTATGCGTGGACTTAAAGGTTCAACTCAGCTTTCTATCTTGAACATGACATTGTGCTCTAGGTTGTGAAACCAGCCATTAAGCACTGCTATGCTGAGCCATTGATTACTGAGTTTGCCGTTAGTTTTGCTATTATATTTACTTACACAATTCATCATATGCTGGCACCACTGTAGTCAGGTTTAACACCAAGTGAGTAGATTCACTCCACGATTCTCTTTTGAAAGATTATCCTGAGAGGCGCCTATCGCAAGCACTGAACTTTTGCTCCTGATGCGGACAAGTTATTCTCAGTGCAATATCAACCACCCGACATATGTTGATTTTAGATTATTACCTTCTATAGTTTGTAATACCAAGACTTGTGCTTTATGTTCAGTCTTTCTCTCTAGGTGTATTCAATGCCTACTTTTGAACACTTAGTCGCATGTTGGTACAGAGGAGTTCTGTTTGACATATTAACTGATAATCTCCTGAAATAATTTTTTAGTGCCTGAGGTTTCCGGTTAGTACTAGAGTCACTCTCTTATCATGTCTTTTTCCTCTGACCTGATATTTTGTATAATCTAAGGGTATTTTAATACTCCATCACTTTTTCCTTTGGACAGTTTTTGAGGAGGGTACTTTGTAGGTGAAGAGTGTGCTCTTTGTGATGATTCCTTTTAAATACACAGAAGCCTGTGTGGCATAGGAGCCTTCCTGATACCATTAAAAATGTTTGATCACTACTCCACTGATTTTCACAGGGCAGCGTAGTGTACTATTTGGCAATAGGTGGGGGTCCATCTTTAGGATGTTGTGCTTAATAGCCCAGATTTTAAGCTGGTTATCGTTCGGTTCTTCCCTTTTACTATCTGTGCTTAGGGAGTCAGGGGAATTACAGATCTCAGGCCAGTGTTTCACTGGGCTCTCCTTTTACTGAAAATCAGAATTGTTCTGGCTGAGCTCGACATCAGACTCTGTAACCAACTGTGAATGTGGCCAGTTCTTGGGTTCACATGCCAGCCCATAGGAACTAGATCAGATTTGTGGCCATAGCACTCTTTTTAGCATGAAATGACTCAATAGGGTGGTTTACTTGTCTATCAAGGGGCTCAGTGTCGGTAAGGGGAGTCCGTGTGGATGGATTCTCTTCCTGAGGTAGTCCACAAGCTAATTCACTTAGGATGACTTTGCTCGACAAACTTAAAATTTGATGGGGTGGTAAACGTGGACCATTGTTTGGGTCTTATCCCTAATATCTATTATTTGGAGTATGGTTGAGTTCTGGCTTACACCCCTGAATGGTGTATATATATAAGCCTTAAAATACTGAGTCCCCACTCCCTGTGGCACAGGGTTAAGAGATTAAGCGGCAGATCTTATTACTATTTTTCAGCTATCACTAAACTCTAAATATGCCCTGTCCTGTAGCTAGCCCACTGCAGTACTAGGCACAGTATGTTAATAGATATGATTATAAGATTACCATACCCCAATCCAGCTATGAATCAGGTAAAGAAAAGAGGCTCCTAGTCATTGGGTTACCAAGGGACTGTTACCACTCAGTTTCTCTGGCTAGACAGCTGGACGATTGCCGAATTGGGGTCCCTTTAATCACTTAAATGGTGCTGTTTTTTTTTTCCTTATTTTTGCTGTGGGGCTAATCTTAATGAGTACTGGCTCAATGACAGCATGACTTTGTTACTTCCAAGAAAACCTCCGGTAAGTTACCTCATTTTCTGGGGATATTCAGAGATGCAGCCACAGGGCAGGGAAAAGCATAGGTAGGTCTCAAATAGGAGTACAGCATCCACAGTTAGTTACTGATAGTGTGATAGGTGGATATTGTGGGATGCCTTCCACTGGAATATACCAGGTATTACTGTTAGAGACTGTGCTAGGATTACTTAATTCTACTAGCTGTAGGGATAGTTAGTGTGGAGAGGCTGTGTAGGTAGTGTGGACCATGGGTAGGATTGTCGGGTGCAATGGTTGTGGGGCAGCAATGCAGATGATTATACCGTGGAGGCTGGGAGGGTGCCCAATATGCCACAGGCTAAGGAGGCTTGAGGAAGAGGTTGAGTAGCTGGGCAGGGAGCTGGGGAGGTTGAGGGATGAGGGGAGGATTTCATCGGTAGGAGGACTGACATGTGAGAGTATTTTGGGGCACCACAGAGAAGGAACAATGGGTCAAGGGAGGGGGAACACTAGATAGGAAGCCAGCTGATGAAAGGTGGACTCTAGTAGAACCTAGAAAAAGAGGAGCAGCAGTAGGCAGGAGGGAGGAGAAAGCACATAGTAAGGCAAAGGGGATAAGGAACATGTTTACTTTGCTAGAAACACATGGAAAAGAGGACGCAGGAGGTGATTGCACAAGGGATAGCACTCACAAAGAAGAGGGTGTGGGGGCATTATAAGTGGAGAGACTGAGCATGGTATGATGGGGAAAGGATAATACTCAGAGAGGTCAGAAGGGAGAGGGAGGTTGGCAGTTGAACAGGTGGAGAGGGAAAGGGGTCTTAATTGGGAGGGACGGGGGGAAGACACTGGGGCACATGGTAAAAACACGGTCTTGAGTGGATCCAAAAATGAGAACCTGGGTGAGGGGGTGGTGATGGGTACAAGGAAAAAGGAGGGGGTATACACTGGTGTTGGGGGACTCCATACTCAAGGGGATCAGATAGGGTGGCAAGGGGGAGAGGCACAGTCGGATATGGGTGGAGTCCATACCAGGATTAAAGGCAGACATGGCAGGACAAGCAATCCTAAGGTGCATAAAGAGGGGTAGAAGGAAACCACACATTGTGGTACATGTGGGGACAAATGACCTAGCAGGGAAAATGGTGGAGGTAATAAGGGAGAGGACTGAGGAAGTGGAAAGGTTGTGTGAGGAGACTGGGGAGTCTGTGGCCTTCTCCGAAGTGCTCCCAGCACCCTGCGCAAGCACAGTGAGAAAGGAGAGGATTAGAGAGTTGAACATATGGTTGGTACAATGGTGCCGAACTAAGGGGTATGGGGTTGTGGGCAGCTGGGGCAGTACCTGGGATAATAACAATCTGTTTGCAAGGGATAGGCTACACTTGTGGGGGAAGGGGAAGGAGGTATTAAAGCAAAGACTGGAGAGGTATATTGCAACAAGGGTGGATTTAAACTAGATGGGGAGGTGGCAAGTGGACAGCAGGTAGACAGGGATCCAATAGAATGGAGTCACAGCCTACCCCCCAGGCTAGCAGGGAAGGACTCAGGGAGGCCAACAAAGAAGGGAGTAGAAGGTACAAGATGGAGGCTAGTGAAGGGAAGGGGGCATTATGGAGGGTGGTCTCATTGAATGCAAGAAGCTTAGGAAACAAATCTGCTGAGCTACAGGCACTCTTAGCAGTTTGGAGGGTGGATATTGCAGCTGTCACAGAAACATGGGCAACTGAGCACTGGGACTGGGATCTGACAATCCCAGGATACAAATTATACAGGAAGGACCATGGGGGAGGGTGGCAGTCTATGTGAGGGATGGGATCAGATGCACAAGGGATGAGGGAGAAGAAAGGAGAACAGAGGCAATCTGGCTGCAGCTCCTAGACTCAAGGGGTAGGAAACTAAGGTTTGGGGTGGTATACAGGCCACCATCCCAGTCAGAGGAGCTTGACAGGGAGCTAGAGGGACAAATCAAAAAGGTATGTAGAAAAGGAAAGGTGGTCATTGTGGGGGATTTCAACTTGCTGGGGGTTGACTGGAGCATTCCGGTCACCTCCAGTGCTAGAGAGCAAGTGCAGCTGGATGCGATCCAGGAGGGTCTCCTAACACAGTTGGTTACTGTATCCACTAGGCTAAAGAACACCTTAGATCTAGTATTGTTGAATGGGAAGGCAGTGAGGGAAATAAAGGTAGAGGACCCACTATCTGACAGCGATCACCAAACAGTATGGTTTATTATCATGATGTGTGGGAATCCAGAGAAATTAATTACCCAGGTGATAAACTTCAGGGGGGTGGACTTATGGAGGATGCAGAAAGTACTGAAAGGGAAACTGGAAGGCATAAGGCATGAGATGGACGTGGAGATGAAATGGGATATTATTAAATGGGGGGGTTAAAGAGGCAACAGAAGCCTGCACCAAGGCACAGAGTAAGAGAAGCAGAGCAAGAAAACCATGCTGGTTGAACAGCAAAGTTGTGGAGGTGGTGAGGGCAAAACGAGTGGCTCACCAGAGGTTTAGGAGGACAGGGAAGGAAGTGGACAGGGAAGAATATGCAAGATGGTCCAGGGAGGTGATCAGAAAAGTGAGAGAAGCCAAGGCCCAGAGGGAGCTGAGATTAGCACAGGGAATTAATGGGGGGAAGGGAGACTTCTTCAGATACATCAGGGAGAACAGAAAGTGCAAGGAAACAATAGTGAGGATAAAAAGGGGCGGGAGGACAGAAAAGGGATGAGCAGGCAGAAGCACTGAATGAATACTTTTGTTCCGTGTTCACAGAAGAAAAGGGGGACCACTACAGCATGGGCTGGGAGGGTGGGGACAGGTGGAGAGGAGGCAACAGATGGAAGAATTGAGGCAAGTACAGTCCTAGAGGAACTGAGGGCACTGAAGGAAGACAAGGCACCAGGGCTGATGGTATCCACCCCAGGGTGCTGAGGAGATGAAGGAGGTAAGGCGTGAGCTGGCAGATCTGTACAGCACCTTCCTGAGTCGGAATGTGCCACTAGACTGGAAGATGGCACATATAGTGCCGTTACACAAGAGCAGGCCAAGTTATGAACCGGGTAATTGTTGCCCGGTAAGTCTCACCTCCATAGTGTGCAAACTCTTGGAGACGATACTAAAGGAAAGACTGGTGTTGTACCTGGAGGACAATGGCCTCTAGGATATGAGGCAGCATGGGTTTGTTTCAGGGAAGTCTTGTCAAACCAACCTGATGCAATATTATGACTGGGTGACAGGTGAACTGGATATGGGTCATGCAGTGGATGTTCTGTACTTGGACTTCAGCAAGGCCTTCAATTTTGTGCCTCATGGGCAGCTTGTGGGGAAGCTAACTAGTGTAGGAATAGGGGCAAAAATGATAAACTGGACTACAAGCTGGCTGAGTGGGAGGCTGCAACAGATAGTAGTGAGAGAGGAGCTCTCAACTCCAAGGCCGGTGATGAGTGGGGTGCCACAGAGCTCTGTGCTGGGGCCAGTATTGTTTGGGCTCTTCATATCAGACATTGGACATGGGGTGGTGAGCAGGGTAAGTATGTTTGCTGACAACAACAAAATTGGAGCAGTGGTGGATGGAAGGAGGGATGAAAGTAGCTGCAGGGGGACCTAAGCAAGCTAGAGGAGTGGTCAGAGAGGTGGCAGCTGGGGTTCAATGCAAAGAAGTGTAAGGTTATGCACTTTAGTGGGAAGAACCCAAGGAGAGAATACTGGCTAGCGGAGGTTAAGGTGGGGATCACAGAGGAGGAGAAGGACCTTGGGGTAATGATAACGGGGACCATGAACAACACTGTCCAGTGCAGGAGAATGCTGGGGTGCATAGTGAGGGGGTTTTCATCCAGGCGAAGTGAGGTGATCTTTTCCCTCTACAGATCACTGGTAAGGCCGCACTTGGAGTATTGTGTGCAATTTTGGAGGCCATACCTAAAGTGTGAGATCAGGCTGCTGGAGGGGGTGCAGAGGAGGGCAACAAAGATGATATGTGGAATGGAGGGGAGAGATTATGACAGCAGGCTGGGAGACCTCAATATGTGCACCCTGGAGGATAGAAGGGACAGGGGGACATGATAGAGACATTCAAGTATCTGAGGGGAATCAATAAGGATGGGGCAGATGGGGTCTTTAAGTTAAGGAGGAGGAGGAGGGTCACCAGGGGGCATGGGCTAAGAATCGAGGGGGGAAGATTTAGGAGAGAGATGAGGAGACACTATTTCACAGAGAGGGTGGTAGCAAAATGGAACACCCTACCAGAATGGTGTTATCATGTAAATCTGTGAACAGCTTCAAAAGGACATGGGACAGGGAACAAGGGAGAGTGAGGGTGGGGGGTGGCAGTGGGATCACGAAGGGAGGGTTGGGGCAGCTGCAAATTAGGGGTGTTAGCTGCACAATCAAGCAGGCTTAGATAGACCAGGTGGTCTTTTTCTGCTGGCACATTCGTATGTTCGTATGTTCCTATAGATGGAGGGGCGGAGCATGGGGGAGGAGTTTATCTGGTGGTATCTGTATAATCATCTGGACTGGATGTATTATTTGTTTAGGAGCATGTCAGTTGCAGGACTGGGGAGGTATAGATATTTGTTGGGGGGGGGGGAGGTTGTCCTACTCTTCTCATGGCACTATCAGTTTTTCCTTATGATTGACATTTTTATGGGCAACCAATGGGATATGATTTTGTATGTTTGGGTGGTCTTCGTCTTTAGTGGAGATATACTTTTCTACTGTTACCCAGCTTTTTCATAATTATGGAACCTTTCTTAAGTTTAAGAATCCTTACAGGTGATAGTATATGAAATATGAAAATGTTACTTCCTTCAAGTACCTTGGGATCCTCCTGGACCAGTCTCTGGATTTTAATCTTCACATTCAGTCCTCATGCAAAGCTGTAAACTCGAAACTAGGAGTAGCTTACAAAACGAGCTACATGCTTACACCCTTGGCCAAATTAGCAATTGTCCAAGGTATTCTGCTCCCAACCCTTACTTATGGTGCCTCTATTCTACCTCTGCCCATAAAACCCCTACTAAAATGGGACGTAACTTGTAACAATATATGCCGATTTGGCTCTTCGTCGCTTCGACTCAGACATCATTGCCTTCTTTATAAGGATCTGAATTGGCTCTCACCCTCTGCCAGTAGACAATACTACCTTGGATCACTAATGGACTCGATCATCCTGGGAAAAACCCATCCCAGCTGGCGGCATTTCTGGTTCCTTAGCCATCCTCTCATGGCCTGCAATCAGCTGACAAATCCTTGCTCTATGTTCCGAGATGTCAGACGACTAAAGGCACAGGGGCCTTCCAATTCTCTGCTCCCAGGCTATGGAATGCTTTTCTACTCAACCTCTGGGTGTCTCAGTCTCAAAAGTGAATATTGTCGTTATCTATCCTTAGCTGATGCTTGTACATGCTTTGACCCAACCTGAAGCTCCTGAGACTTACCAGTAATGTCACCCCTGTTCTAATCCAGCTCCAAGACTGTCTCCTCTTCCCCTCCCCATATTTTTCCTTCTCTTTGTAAATAACTTCTTGACTACTAGCTCTCTTCCTTCTTGAACCTTGTTGCTGACCATCCACTGTTGTTTTGCCAATTACCACCCCTGACCTTCCTTCTGTCAGTCTTTCTTGTTATGTCTGAACATTCCTCACATTTCTCTCTATTTAACCTTACTATATTATTAACCCTTTCACTCCACAGGTCGGGTCCATGGTTTCTGCACTTATTATATATTTTACTGCCATTATCTGTATAATGCTTGCCATTATTTTTTGTTGTTTCTACCCATTGTATTTTTGTAGCACTGCTGTACTGTTCCTCTGTTTGTATTATTGTACTCATGTTGCTGTTGTTCAACTGTTCTCCTTTTGTTGTACTCTCCCGGGTCATGCCTGAAAATAGTCATTTTATGGTTAGTGCACCTACCTGGTTAACAAAAACTAAATAAATGAATAAATAAATGTTACTCGGAATGTTAAAGGTACCCGCTCAAAGGTGACATGCTATCAGATCATTAAACATTTTAAAGTGCAACAGTGCTTAATTGCATTTCTACAGGGCACCCACCTTTTGGCTTTGGAAGGCCATTCCTTTTGTAGACACCATGTGGGACAAGTGCTTGCTGCAGGTAGCAGTACATCTAGAACAGAGGTGGCTATCCTATTTACTAGAACTGTCAGGTTCCAACTATTACATAGTATAGCAGATCCACAAGGTCGATATATATATATATATATATATATATATATATATATTATATATATATGGGCCCAGATATTCAAACTGCGCCAGTCTGAGGCGCAAGCCCCCTGCGCTGCTCAAAAAAGTTGAGTGTGGGTCAGTGATATTCAAAGGAGCTGCGCCATGAGCAACCCTTTGAATATCGCCCCGAACAGCACTTGGCGCGATGGCGCAGTGAAACCGCGCCACCGCGAAGTTGCCAGAGTTGAGCATTCAACTTGCGGTGGTATCAGTACCATTGGCGCCATGCGCAAATTTCCAATATTCAAAAGGTGATATAAATGGGGCTGCACTTTGCGCAAGGCGAGGGGGCATTTGCATCTCTTTATGGCCCCATTTGCATGCCATTGGGTCTAACTATGGGAGTGTGCACAGCCTAGGGTTTCCTAATGAGAAGGGTATAGTGTGATGAGTAAGGTGGCATAAAGAGCAAATATAAAAAAAAAGAGGTTGGGATAGACATAAGGGAAAGTAAGGATCATGAGAGTGGTGAATGGGAAGGATGGGAGGACTGGGGTGGGGGCAGGGTCAGTAGCTGAAGCTGTGGGCCTTGCAATAAGAGCAGACTAGATAGACCAAATTGCCTTATTCTGCTGGTTTCTGCATATGTACTTATGTAGTCTTAGTCTGTATTAATTTTTCCTTTTTTTTTCACTTTTTATTTAAACTGGTAAGCAGATTAGCAAAAATGCCATTTTTCACAGCAACCAGTACATAAAATACAGTTAAACGTTACAGGGACAGACACAATTAGAATCAAACAACAAGTCACTGTACAAACCTAATTTAAATGAAGACAAGAAAAACAACATTAGTAAGGGACATAGGAATATTGTTATAAAGAGTAATTGCTTTATATTTAAAAGATCTCTGACCAAAGGCTGACTTAAAACAAGGGATAGAGAACACATATGTGTTTTGAGAGATAATGGAAAAGGCATTAAGATATTGGGAAAAATTAACAATCATAGGGCCAGATATTCAAAGCATACTGTTGGGCACAAATCCGTTGCACTGGACTAGTGCCGAATTTGCTCCCAACTGCAATATTCAAAAGGACATTTAGCACTGGTGCTAGGTGTTAGTGCTGATGCAAAATTTTAATGTATGCAGGGGAGAGACTGAGGGGAGGGGCCCTGAATGCTGGTGCACTGGCATATTCAAAAGTATAGCGCTGCGCTACAGGCATTAGTGCAACCTGTAGTGTGGCACTAAATACCACTAACAAAAAGCTGGCAGTAATGCCATTGCCCCCCACCCCAGCATGACTCCCGATCCCCATTGACGGTAAAATAAAATACTTTTCCCTGGTAGTCTAGTGGTCCCCCACCCCCAAGCATGACTCCTGACCCCCACTGAACATAAATTACAATACTTTTCCTGGTAGTCTAGTGGTCCCACCACTCCCAGCACAACCCCCAACCCCTGTTGAAAGTAAAATAAAAGACTATTCCCTGGTAGTTTGGTGGTCCCGCCACCCCCAGCATGACTCCTGACCCCTGTTAAATGTAAAATACAGTACTTTTCCTGGTAGTCTAGTGGTCCCCTGCCCCCAGCATGGCTCCTGACCCCCGTGAAAGTAAAATAAAAGACTTTTCCCTGGTAGTCCAGTGATCCCACACCCCCCAGCACAACCCCCAAACCCTGTTGAAAGTAAAATAAAAGACTATTGCCTGGTAGTTTGGTGGTCCCTCCACCACCACCCCAGCATGACTCCTGACTCCTGTTGAATGTAAAATACAATACTTTTCCCTGGTAGTCTAATGGTCCCCCACTCCCCAGCATGACTCCCAACTCCTGTTGAAAGTAAAATAAAAGACTTTTCCCTGGTAGTCTAGTGGTCCCCCACCCCACAGCATGATTTCTGACCCCAGTTGAACATAAAATAAAATATGTTTCCCTGGTAGTCTAGTGGTCCCCCCAGCCCTCAGCATAACTCCCGACCCCCATTGAAAGTAAAATAAAAGACTTTTCCCTGGTAGTCTAGTAGTACCCCACCCTCCAGCACAACTTCTGAGCCCCCTGAACGTAAAATAAAATACATTTCTTTCATAGTCTAGTGGTCCCCTACCCCCAGCATGACTCCTGTCCCCGTCGAATGTAAAATAAAATATGTTTCCTGGTAGTCTAGTGGTCCCCCACCCCCAGCATGACTCCTGCCCCCACTGAAGGTAAAATAAAGACTTTTCTCTGGTAGTCTAGTGGTTCCCCACCCAGCGGTGACACCCCACTCCTCCCAATCAGAATGCACAAACCGAGCTGGCAACCAGCTCAGCCTTCTTCTCACCACCATGGCCGGCTGCTGACTGAGGTGCAGAGCTGCATGGGTGCATTGTATGCACTGACTGTGCCTGCCAGCACACTGTTCCTGCTGCTTCCAGCCTGTACTTCCATTCCGACCAACAGGGGATGCTGTGAGCATGCCTTGGCCTGCAGCGCCCAGCCTGTACTGCCATTCTGACCAAAAGCTGTGTGCACTATGCAGTAGCACCGGGCAAACTGCATGGTAATGTATGCTAAGCAGCACATAATGAGATGAAAATGTGTCTGTTTACCCATGGATTACCTAAGTAAGCTCATTTGCATGGGAGCTTTGAATATAGCTCCCGTCTGCCCCGGGCTTACCAGCTTGCACCGGGCTAGTGTGTTAGCACTGTGCAATCAGGTTAGCCCTGGGCAAACCTCACTTCAGCATAGCACAGTTCTGCATTGTGAGGCTTGCATTGTTGTGTGCAGTGGATGTGAGACATCTCTGTGCAATCGCACACAATTTTCTCCACCTGAGACACTGGCTTGTTCCAGTGTCTAGTGAGCTTCTGTTGCAGTTTGCACTTCCCTGTTGCTATATTCAGTGCAGTCTTATTCCAGGGCTACTTTTGCCCTGCACTCCGAGCCCAGTTTGCCCGGTTTCCTTCATATGCTATATTCAGCAGGATTAGCACTGGGCTATTCCTTTTGAATATGGTTGGCTGTTTGGTCCAGCCAATGTTTGCATACTGGGCAGGGCTAATTTAGCCCCAGGACAAAGTTTTGAATATCTGGCCCACAGTATTTGGTATAAGTTGAAGAACAATTTTATGCATAAAAATCAATGCCCTAAATTCCACATGTTCTTTAAATGGAAGACATCCAATGGTGTCATAAAGTAAACAGTGATGTGTCAAGGCCCGTAAACCAGTAGCAAATCTACAAATAGAGTTGTAAAGTATGTTTAACCTATTGAAAAGATTATCGGTTAAATGTAAATAAAAATTACTTCCATAATCAAGTTTAGACAAAAGCAAATTATTGGCCAATAATCTTCTCAATTCAGGAACCAAATATTGGTTCATTCTAACATACCCTATTTATTATGAATTACCTTGATTAACTGAGTGACATGAAGATTGAAAGACAAAGAACTATCCAAGATTACTCCCAGATAACAAAAATTGTCCTTACAATCGATGGGAAACCCATTTAAATCAGAAATTTGAATACAGAGGGAAATGGTTTACTGGAACTTGAAAGATCATTGATTTGTTTTTTTTAGAACTGAGGAGCAATTTATTGGACAAGAACCAATAATAGATACTGTGGAAGTCACTTTGAAGAGCCCATTGGAAAAAGGAAAAATCCTTATCTGAGTTAAAGAAAACTGCATCATGTGCATAAAGATTGGGTGAGCTGAGTCTGAGAGAGAGAGACAGAAAGAGAGAGAGAGAGAGAGAGTACCTGCATGCTGTGGAGAGCTGAGGAGGAGTCTTTGCAGCAGGATTTGTTTATTGCTTTTTCTGTCTTATTAAAGGTATGCCACCGTTTTTTTAATCGAGCTGTACCAGACTTTCTTGGGGCACTCTGTCTCTGACCAGTGGTTCCTGATGTTTTCTGTCTCTGCAGGTGGATCCACAGAGGTGGCGATGGGACCACGGAGAATAGAATGGCCTTTCGGGAAGGTCGAAAGCCAGGCCCCGCATCGGCCATCAGCCTGAAGTCTGCAGTCTGAAGTCCGAGAGAGTGGCATTTGAATCTGTTTGTTTGTATTACTCTGTGTGTTTGTGCTTCAGGTTTGCTCACCTGATAGTCTGCGGATCAAGCCTGAAGTTTGTTGTGTTACAGGTGTTGCAAGCTGTGCACCTTAGACTGAAAGCTGGTACTTCACTGAAAAAGGGGAATGAGAAAGTCTTTTGTCTACTAGTGCTTTTTACCTTTTTCTTTTTCCCCTTATTATTGTGTGTCTGTGTTTTTAAGAAAGGGGGATAAATCAATAGTTTTAAGGGAGCATGCCATGTTATTGCTTTTTCGTGCAGATTAACAGGCCCTCTTTAGAATGTTTTTTAGGTCGTGTTAGTTCAACATTTTGACTATTTGACCTAAAGAAAGCTTTTAATTTCTTAAAACTAATTTCTTAAACATTAATTGATAAATCATAACTTTATTTTATAATTCGCGCCATTGGTGTCTCTCTGGTAGCTGATTGGTTTTCTCACAGTCACATAATCTAACGACCCTTGAGCTTTTATACGCTTGTGTGGCATCTTTCTGGTAGTATGCTCTTGCCGTTATTCATGTAGCTGTCATTTTATGAGTTGTGATGCTGAGACATTGCACGATATTGTGTATAACCTGCATTCTGCTAGTTTATATTTTAGCTCTGCATCTGGTATTTGGGTGTTTTTGTCCCTCTTAGTACTGTTTTTCAAAGTACACGGCAATAGGAGAGTTGAGTAAGTGCTCTGCTAAATGGTGTAAGCTGCAAGCAGAACGTTAACTGCACGGCACACTATTTGGTGAAACTGCTCAGTTACCTGCTATTTCCAATGATGATGTTTTTCGATCAGTAAGTATCATGTTAAATGATTTTTTCTGAAATAGTGGCTATATTGTTTTTTTTTAGTAGGAAACTGCAGTATCTATAGGCTAATTTTGTGGCACTGTACATTTTATATTCCTATTATTTCCTTTTTATATTTTAGCTATAGCAGTGTTTCATTTTGGGTTTACATAGGGAACATTTGAAAGCTGGCTTTAATTTAGCCTTAGGTTGGTCGTGATGAACTCAATGAATCTGACTAATTATTTTTTCTTTATATTTTAGAGTCTGTTATGGTTTGTTTTTAAAGAGGAATTCTATCTTTTGTGGGATCATTGTGAGAAAGCAACTTATTTACCTTGGGAAAGAGAAGCATGTCCATTCTCCGGATATCCTTTGTAAGACAGTATGTGATAAGCAGTTGATGTTGATATATACGGCTTCATATGGCTCATCGCTGTGGACACTACAGAAGTTTTTTCCTGTGTTTGTGGAATTCTTTTCCCTGTAAATTGTATATTGCATATTGCACATGTTGGACCGTGGTCATTGTGAAGGGATCTTCGGCGACCTTCCAGCCGCTCTACTAGAAGAAGGACTGTTCCCTGCCTTTGATGTACCCTGGTTGAGGACATTTTGGAAATAATATAAAATTTATTTTCGGGGGCGGGGCTTTTTTCTTTAGAAATGTGTTGATTATTTGTTATCTGTTTGGAGCTTTTCTTTGACTTTGTTTAGAGTTATTGTTGTTTTTGTGAATTCACTGTGTGTCTAGCTTCTGTTTTACCTTTTCTATTTTACAGCTAGAGTTAAGATGGTTGGGAAAAAGGGAAAAGGGGAGATCAAAACATGTAGTAGGAAGAATATGAAAAGAAGAACTGTAAAGATAATGCCAAAGGGAAAATTAAGGTGGTTAACCAAAAAAATCACACAATTTTTTAATCCTTCAGTATCTTTTATAGAATTAAGAGATAATAAGAAGGTAGTTAAAAATTTTCACCCAAAATTGACATCCTCTCCATCGGTGGTGCTTTGTGATAGTAATTCTTCCTCATCTCGCCCCTTACAGAGAAAAATTCAGAGTTTAGAAGAACCATTAACCTGGAATCTACAAGAGATAGCTATTGGTTGTAATAGGCAAGATAAATTGGACACAGTCAATACTATGAATCTGATCGCTCCTAGCCTTCATTTATCGGACTTAGTGAATCCTCCAGTAAATATGGTTGATTTATACAGTAGTGTAATTGACTTAGTGGGAAATCTCATGTAAAATCAGCTCCGGGAGCTGCTGACATTCCACAGGTTTTGGATCTAAGTAATCATCAAGCATCACAGACTATGAGTAAGGGCTCTTTTCTTAATAATTTTGAGTCCTTTCTGACACCATATATTACTAATTAGATTTCAAAAGAACATCTAAGGATTTTAGAACCTTCTGGCTCTATTACAAAAGGCTGGGAGAATCTCAATAGCATGTTATCACTCGTTGATGCTGAAAATAAAATTGATTATGAGACCCCAACTCTAGCTAAGAAGAATTTAGAAAACATTCTCTATGAGTTAAAAAGTGAAATTCAATTTGGAAATGAGCAGCTTATGGAACTGGTTACACTGTTTGGTTCATTTGTAAACATTTTTGATAAGGATAAAGAGGGAATACTGGGTGATTTAAAATGTAGTAAGAGGGAAAAGATTCGGGTGAGAACTGGAAACCTAGAGCAGGTTACTGGGAATTCTGGATTTTCTGAGGCAAAGGATGATATTACTCTGCCTAATGATAATAGATCTCTGATAGCTTAAGATGGTAATAGGAGTATAAGAACCATCACAGATGAAATCTCAAAGAGAGAGGCAATAGAAATAGAAAATCTAATAAAAGAATTAGAGGAAAGAAAACTCCACATTCACAATATTGAAAAAGTGAAGAAAAAGAACCCCAAAATTAAAAAGGGATGTGATAAAATAAGTGAACTCTGGGAAATAGGATAGCAGGGGAGAATGATAACAATGTTGATTTTGATTATGGAAGAAAGGAAAATGTGAATAAAATGAAACAAAAGAGAGTTAAACATAAGAAAGTAAAATTTTGGAAATCATCTGAATTAGGTGACTTGGTAATAAAAGAAAGATCAGTTGAGCCAAGAGAGGCTATTAAGGAGAGTCTAATTGCAGCCAGTGATATGCTACCAACTTTGTTTATCAGTGGTCTCCTCAAAGGGAGATCTGAAAACAATTATCTTCTGAAATTGGCTATTTATAATTTAGTTAAAGGTTTAGCAGGTGCAAAAATTGGTTGGCAGGATATAAAATCAACCTATAGATATAAGTTTGGCGTACAGAAATGTTGGATATGTGTTGTACTTAGAAATGCACCTGTGAGAACTAGAATACTTGCCATAAAAGATAAATTTATGGATATAGGCATTACTCTTGATGTGACAATAAGAGAACAATCATTAGCTCAAGGAAAAAGCCAAATTAAAAAGAAGAATAGGAAAATGTGAGGGGCAGATATTGAGGTAATCCTGCTCTTAAACAACCTCAAATAACAGCTTTTATTAAACTTAGTGAGACAGTTCATAATATAAATGGAGATGAGGAAAGGGCGGTGTTTAGAAGAGGCTGGAAACATCGGGGGGTAAGAATAAACAGTAGTATTGTATTGGAAGAAGGAAATAGCTTAGTAGAGTCAGTGCACTCTATGGAGGAAAGCATATGGGTTACTGAGACAAATTCGAACAGTACTATTAATTTAGCAGATGATTCTATCTGACAGACACAGTTAGAGCAGAAGGTTAATAAAGGGATAATTGATATCTTAAGCTGAAATATTGCTGGCCTGAAGGGGAAATTAATGGATAAGGAATGCCTGAATTGGTTAAAAACTTTTACAATTATATGTGTTCAGGAAACCTGGGCAAAAAACAGTTGTGACCAAATGTTGGAGGGTTACTCTACCTGGGTGTCACCAGCTTATAAAGATAAAACATACAGTCATTTTAAGGGGGTCTAGTAATATTTGTGGTTACTAGTTTGGATTTTAGTATAATTGACGTAATTACTTACACTGAATACTTTATGTATATAGTGATTGCAAATATTTGTACCAAATGGGTGATTTTTTATGTATATATCCCACCTGGTTTGAGTGCCATAAACTATTATAGAGTTATGGTTATGATTGGAAGTAGTATTGATTCAGTGAAATCAAGATTCCTCGAGTTAAAACTTTTTTGGCTGAAGATTTTAATGCCCATTTAGGCTCATTAATTGAGGATTATACAAGGGATTGGTGCATTGACGATATTGTGAATATTCCTTTAAGGCATTCCAAAGACAGCTCCATTGCTAAAAGGGGGACATTTGTTCTTGATTTTCTTGGAAAGTACAGCTATAGAGTTCTTAATGGCTGCTGTAATGGTGACTGGGATGGCAAGTATTCTTTCCCAATTGGTAGCAAGGGTGCAGTTTTGGATCTATGTATAGTGGAGGCTATTGACTACCTCTTAGTTAAGCTATTCAAAGTTATTAAATCTTGGGATAGTGATCATTACCCTGTTGTGTGTTCTGTTAGTTTTGGATTTGATAAACTCCTATTTGATCATGTGGAAGAAGCTAAAGCTAATTCCCATATTTGTATTAGATGTGGGAAAAAGATCAAATGGGATTCCTTTTCAAGAGAGATACTGGATAATATTTTGTGTAATGTTCAAGTTAGACTAAGCTCTCATATACTACAAAACAGCAACCACTTGGAAATGAAAATGTTAATCAAGGAATTTGATGAACTAATTGCTTTAACTTCCCTAGAGCTCAGTAAAAAGGAAAGATGTAAGAAACATGTTGACATAGGTTTGGACAACCATGGTTATATTTTGAATGTTATTTTATGAGGAGGGAAATTAAAAAGTTGGGAAAATTAGGATTAAAACTCTGTTTTATCAAATACTTGGTGCTTTTAAAAATCTCAAAATAGAATATAAGCGAATACTGGAAAATAAGAAAAAGGATTATATGTCCAATCAATGGGCAAGATTACAGGAATGTATATTGACAAAAGACTAAAACCTTTTGGACAATGGTTGCCTTCGGATGTAATGAAAATAATATTTCTTATAACATTTCAGGAATGATAAGTGAACAAATGGGGGTACAACATTTTAATGAGGTGTATAGAATTATACCAGGTTCATGTGTGGCATTGGGGGATGATTGTTGCTCTACTCTGTGCAAATTTAGTGGAGGTGGGTTTCAATTTTCTCCCAATGAAGTTGAAAAGGCCATAACAGCACAAAAAAGAAATAAAGCGGCGGGGAGTTGATGGTTTGCCAGCAGAAGTTTTTTTTACATAATCCAGGATATTGGGCCTCTCTGTGCCCCAATTTGTATTATAATAAGTAACTATTTAATACTACCGCAAAACTGGAACAGGGGCATGGTGGTCCCCCTGTTCAAGAGAGGAAATAGATGTGATCAAAAATGTATATGTTATAAACCTATCACTTCACTCCCTTTTATACAGAAAATCTATTCAAGACTGGTATTGGATAGACTGATGGCCTAGGTAGAGGAGAATGCTTTACTCTCAAAATTCCAAGGGGGTTTAGAAGGGCTATAATACACTTGCTTTGCTTTTTCCTTACATTTTTTAGTTGATAATATGTTTGTCAAAAAGGTCATCTCTGTGTGGCTTTTGGACATTAAAAGTGCCTTTGTTTCTGTTAATAGAATAAAGGTATGGGAATCATTGTTGGAATGAAATATTGACTCCTAGTTGCTAGAAATGATTAAATTATTACATTCCAATGCTAGCACAGAGATTCGGTATGGAAGGGATGGGGCATTATGAAGGGAATTGCTCATTAATACTGATGTGAAGCAGGGTTGTTTATTGGCTCCCACCCTGTTTAACCTTTATATTGAGAGGTTAATTAAAAATATTATGTAAATGTCATGAGTACATTGAAACAGTTGGATTTTGAATTAAATGTTAATAAGTCCAAGATTTTGGTAATTGGGAAATCTAAACAGCATAAGAAAACATGGGTTATTGATGGTTGTAACTTTGAGGCAGTGAAGGAGTTTAGATATTTAGGTGTAAAACTTGATAAGAATATGTCTTGGTATAGTCATTTGGCAGATGTAAAATATAATGCCTCCCAAACAATTGGGGCTATTAGCAATTTTGGCCAAATTCATTAATAACTCTTTGTCTCCCTGAAGAAAACTTTCAAAGCTAAATTAATGAGTCAACTGCTATATGGTAGTGAAGTTTGGGTCTTTATTTGGAGAAAGCCAATTTGGAAAGTATACAGAATCATTTTTAAGATCTACCTTAAATCTTCGAGGGATTGCCCATCATGTTTTCTAAGATTGGAGTCTGGGATGATCCAGATAAAATGAAAATATTGATAAAACTATTAAATACTGGAGAAGGTTTATGAAATGAAACAATACCTGCCTACTCTGGCTGTGCTGGGCTGAAGAATTGGGTAATATAGGGCTAAGTGGGCAGTATACATTCTTGGTTCCCTAGATTAAACATAGCCCTAAGACACATCAGGTGTTCTGATCTATGGAGTCATCATGTTTTGGCAAATATAGATGGCTTTGTCAATGCAGCCGTGCATAGGCTAAAGCATGTTGCAGTCCAGTAGGACTTCGCATATATGCACAATTTGGATACACATGGCATTTATTCATCTATAAAGATTAATTGGGGCTTAGAACCTTTTTTGTCTATGTGCAAAAATAGTATACACAGTAATATCTTATGTAAAATCAGACTGGCTTGCTTAGGGAGTTCCTATCACAACTTGAATAACTGGTACTATAGAAAATGTAGAAGTTGCTGTGATTGTACTAATAAACCAGATGGTGGTATTTTGCACATGCTGTTCAATTGTAAAAAATGGGCTCAGGAACGAGAACAATACATTTTTTCTTTGCTTCCAAAGCATTTTTCCTCCAAGGTCTAGAATGTGAAAAATATGTTTTAAAGTTAGATTCTATGAAACTGATGTATGGCAGTTCAAAATGTTGTTTATGTTAGGACTATGCTGCTAGAATGTTTCCCTTGTAGGAAATTATTTATTATCTGTTTTTTGTATGTCTTTGCTTAAATGGTGAGGTCTATATAAATTTTTAATATAACTTATTTGTGAACATAAGTTATGCTACTATTTATTTATGTTGATATAAAGTGATTGCATGTAACAAATTATGGGTTTATACATTTAAATAATAAATTGAACTTGATGTGCATAAAATTAAATTAGAAGATGAACAAACCAAGGGCAAAAGTTAAAAAATAGAAAATAATAAAGGGCCTGAGGTGCTTGTGATATGGGAGATAGGTAAAAGGAGGAATAGGACAGACTAGATGACCCTCTTGGGTCCTTTGCTGCCATCAGATTTCTATGGAACCCTGGGGAACCCCACAACATATTTCCCTAAAATCAGATTCAGCCCATCTAATTACTGTGCAATGAGATCTCCCCTGTAGATAACTACTAAACCAAAGAATGGAATCAGATGAGAAACCATGGCCTAACACTGAGCACAACTGCTCATGATCAACCAAGTCAGAGGCCTTGGTGAGATCCACAAAGACTGAAGCCACATGGAGCCCATTTTCAAGGGCCCCATGGACATAGTCTGTGAACCCTATCAAGGCTGTCTCAATATTATAACCTGATCCAAAACCCAGCTGGGCTTCTGATAGAACACCATATTTAGAAAGGTAGTCATTTACCTGATCAAAAATAATTATCTCTAAGAGTTTTGCTAAGGGCAGAAGTAGTGAAAATTGTACAAAACATTCCTGGGTCCAGATTTATGGACAGGTTTTATTAAAGTTTTTTTTTCCCTGACGATTTGGAAATAATCCTTGACACAGAATAATTAAATAAGTGTGTAAGAGGAAGTGAAATTGTGGGAGAAACCATTTTAGATAATTGAAAATATATTTGTTCTAATCCAATCAAGGGTTTAGGATTACTTGTTTGAATATACTCCATAACCATAATAGGTGCAAGAAATGTAAAACAAAATGGATGAACTGTATTACTATTCACAGCAGATTCAGAGGAAACAGATTCTTTAGAAGAAATGTTTTTCTGAAAATCTTCTAGGTTACCCAAAAACTCATTAAGCATTCCTGCAACCTCAGTAAGGGAATCTATCTACTTGATATTCATCTCAATTGTAAGATGAAAACTAGTTTTCTTTCTACCCAACACTTGATTCATAGTTTGCCAAACTTTTGTTGAATCACCCAAATTGTGCCATTGCTGTTTTTTTTAATTATCTTTTTCATTCCTGCAGGCTGTTTTACCCTTTTTCCTTAACTGCTTATATTGTATTAACAAGTTAAAATCCCTATTTTTCTTGTATTCTTTCCAACACTTATTACATCTACAGAACATTTCAATCAATTTCCCAGTAACTCACTCATTTTTCTTTCCATTTACACTTTGTTTTTTAACTGGAAAAACAGGATTACAAATTTCAATAAAAATGGAATAAAAATTAGAGTTTACCAAATCAATGTCAGTTATATTGTTCAAGAAAGTCCAATCAGTGCAAAAAATTCTATAGTTGAAAACATTAGCCAAATCATAATTTATTTTACAAAATTCTATAATAGAGGGAGCAGCTCTGGACCTGTTTGAATCAAGAGTACAAAAAACAGAGAATGATCACTTAAATTCTTGAGAATCATTGTTTTTAAAGGTTTTTGGTCTGTACAGAGAGGAAGCCTCACTCTAGGCTGCCATCTCCTTGGTCATACCATCAGAAGTCTATAATTGGCCCTCTCAGACCCACACAATGGTGACACTCACTGGGAGGAGGACAGGGGTACCATCTGAAATGTCAGGGAGGCCATTGAGAAACCCTTGATCTAAATGCTGGGCAGACAGAAGGACAAAAAAGCTAGATGACAAAAAAGTGTTTTTGTCACAAGCTACATTTAATTTTGTTTTGTACTGTGATTTATTTTTTTTCCAAAGTTGATTAGCATTTTTTATAAACTGTGTAGCTGGTTGTCTTTATGCAAGCAATAAATTTACATGAACTAGGAAGCCAGATACAGTCCAACACAACAACAAAGATTTAAAGGCCAGCTAGTGTCCATAAGCAAGGTATTTCTCTAAGACTTAGTGGATCAGTGTATAAGACTGACTCTGAACACTTATTTAAAATGCCATATACCAGAACAGGATTTGTATTTAAAGAAGGAATATTTGCCCTGTACTAAAAGGAAACACAGCTACAAAGTGTTTTCAGCATGTAATGAGTTAAGCATATGGCATACAGATGCAGTCCACAGTTCTGTTTACACTCTGAAATGTTTATTAAATGAAGTACAATCTACACTTAGGAGGGTTGTGAATTAACACTAATATATACAATAACACTGCAAGATAAATAGGAGTGGTCCATCCACAAACATACAGTACTTCTGCTTTTGGATTTATGTACACGCAGTGTTTGTTAGTGTTGTGGTTGGCTTCTCCCAGCTATCCACTCTTACAAAACTACTCACATGAAGGTTGGAATCCAAAGAGCAAACTGCTGTTGGGATCAGGTAAGCTGAGCCATTATGGGAGAAGACACAGTGTTTGACCCCAGAAACGCTTTCTGTCTTGTGACTCAGCTTGGGGGCAGAGAAGACTTGAGATAACTTACAGTAAGTTTACTTAAGGAATCTATCGATAGACAGCATTTAATAACAAGCTCATGTCTCACACACACATGCACACTCATATCTATACACACGCAGACTTTTAGTGATAGTATTTGGATTTGCGACTGGCAGCTAAGAAAGAAAGCTGGGGGAGGAGAAAGGGAATGCAAATTTCAAATGGATGAACAAATCAGCAATAAAGGCCTCCAAACTGAGCCACAATCATTTGTGCTGCAAGAAACAGTGCCAAGTATAACACAGCACACTACTGTCTGGGAGCCATATTTATTACAGGCTGCGTGCCCAGTGCACATTGCCTGTATGAATATCAGATTGTGTTAATGCTGCACAAAGTATATACTATATGTGTGGTGCTACCACAGCCCCTACATGAAACAGACACCTAGGGCCAAATGTGGATAATAAGTTTCAAATGGAGAGGCACCTTTGCTCCCAAGTGTCATATTCAGAGGAGGGCATGCAATCAACCTACAAATGGCAAGCAAGGGGCTAAGGGTCAATTTGCATGTAACCACTATCAGTTCACAGAGGTATTGTGCAGTGCCTCGGTCATTACCCTCATCTTACACAATCACTGACATCAAAAAAATCAATGTCAGTCTAGAGGTACACTCTCCTGCCCTAATCACCAACATAGCAACGTGTAACTCCCTGCTAGCCCAGTAGATCCCATCCCTCCCTCCCTCCCTGATCCCAAATATAAGATTTTAACTCTCTGTAGTAATCCATGGTACTGTACCACCCCATTCCTGATCCATGATATAATGATGTTAATTATGTGGTAGTTTAGTGGTACCCCTTTCTTTTCCTATCCCCAATATAAAGATGTTTAACTTCCTGGTAATTCATTGCACCCCCTCCCACCACAGTCCCTGTTATGTAACTCAAACTCCCACTTCCCTGCCAGCAAACTCAGATCCCATCCTGTCTGCTGTACCAGTGACTCATCCAGCAATAGCTAGTCCAAGTCTGCAGGCAGAACATTGCATGGCAAATGGCACAGAATCTTCTCTCACTTCATTGGCTGGCCATTGTCTGAATGACAGGAATTAAGCATGCAGATACTGTAGAAACAGCTGTACACTGTAAGTTTAACCAAGGAACACAACTGTGTTTAACACATTCAGTATAAAGCACCATGCACTGGCCTACAATAAGCTAAGCATGCTTACCTTGTGGAAGGGCAGTCTGGAAAGACTGGAAAAGTGGTTCAAGATATGGCAACTCAAATGTAACGCCAAAAGGTGCAAAGTCATTTAGTGTATTATTAGTGAAAGTCTGAAGCTCCCTGCCCAATTCCAGAAGGCTGTAGGGAAAGAAAATGTGATCCTTGGGAGCATAGTGAGATTGTTTGCTAGTAGGAAGAAGGAGGTGATTCTTGCCTTGTAAAGAACCTTGGTGAGACCTCAGGCAAGTTTTCAAGTTTCTTAATGGAAGCTCGTGCAGTTTTTGAGACAAGGGAAGTCAATTTTTATTGAAGTGTGGTGTTTTTTTTCTCACACTTATTACCCTTGTTTTGCTCTCACCTACAGCCTAGACAGTATGGCATTTTTCCAGAAACATTTAGGGCAGAAGCAGCCTGTGCCAAGGTAATGCCTTTCTAATGCTACATGAAAAAATATTTATAAATTCCAGAATAAGAAGGATGTTAAGGTTTTTTTTTTCTTAGCATGCTCAGCAGCATTCTAGGCTAACCCACTAATAACAAAGATAAATGTACCTTTCACAGACATTTAACTTTCAAAGAACACAGAACTTGATTCCATATGCAGACTTATTTCCTGCTAATTTTGTTTTATTATCACTTGTTTTGTTTTCTGCTGGATTCTCCCATACTACGTGAGAGATAGTGGGGTTGATCGATTTTGGACATTTTATCCAGAGTGGTGTGAGGACTCTGATTTTCAGAACTTGAATTTATATTTTTCTTTTCTTTGCATTGGTATAAGTTAGATGCTTATCCTTGTTTTTTTTTTGTATACTTTGTGTATTGGACTGTATTTTTATTTTGAAGTGTAGGGTATTTATAGGGTGTTTGGGAAGGTCTGTATCAGAGTATAGGTTATTCTACTGTGTTTAAGTATAGGCATTTGAGGGTTGGGTGGTGTGTGGGTGTGTGGGTGTATTGTTTTGTTTGCTTTAAGCAGGTCTGGGACATTGAAGATGTGCTGGCCAATTTCTCTCTCCCAGTCAGACACTACTCCCCCTCTGAACTTCAGGACCTTTGCCCCTTTTACTGTCCCCCCTATCAGCAGTGGTTTATAGACACTGCAGGGCTCTAGGTATAATCAGTAGGAGGCGGAGATGGGCTGGGGATCCTGCACCTCTGGGGGGTGAGCGGAGCAGCCATATCAGGGTTGTATGGACCAGGAGATGCCCTGGGGCAAAATGCTCTCTAGAACATGGTTTGCCATATCTGGTTTCCATACCCAAGGGCTCCAGTATTTCTGGACTGATAGCTCGGCTGGCCCTGGAATCTCGTCTGACTTGAGTGGTGTTAAGAAATGCCAGGTCCTTTAGGAACAAGATGGTGGTTATTGCTGATCTTGTTAGAACAACAGACCTGGCTTGCATCACCAAGACCTGGCTCAATGACAACACCGTCCCATTCTGGAAGTGGATATCCTGGCTGGGTTCTCAGTCGGACCACAGGGGTGGGGTGTAGCCATTTGTTTTAAGTGGGAATTGGGCCTTACTGGTGGGCCAGTCAAGGAAGTCAGATCATTTGAGTTTACCATGGCAGTAGGTGTGAGCTGCAGCATCATTCTCATCTACTGTCCACCCGGGGGTGAGAAACTGTTCCTGCAGGAAGTAGCAGACTTCATCATCGACATGGCATTTGAGTTGCCCAAGCTGTTGGCCCTGGGTGACTTTAACGTTTGGGTCAACAATGAACTCTCTCTTTTTGGACAAGACTTATTCCAGCTTATGAATTCATTGGGGTTCACACAGGTAATTGCCTCTGCTACCCATAGTCATGGTCTACTCACTTGACCTGGTTTTCCTCCTGGGGATGGAGACCTCGGATTTGGTGGTGGAACCAGTTATATGGTCCCATCACCACACTGTAAAGTTCAATCTCCAGGCTCCTGTTTATAGGCCTGCCCCTGTGAAGATTGTCAGAAACTGCCCTTTGAGGGATGTGAACCCGGATGGTCTATTGGTGGCATTAGACCTACTGGGATTTCCAGATGCAAGCGATGATCCAGAGAGTTTAGTGCTGGCCCTATAGTAAGGTCATTACCAATTATCTGGATTCAGTTTGTCCTGCCTGTGTTTGTCCTCTCTCTCTCTCTCTCCACCCTCAGTCCCCCTGGTTTGATGGGACCTTGAGGGAGTTGAGATGAGTTGGATGATGGTTAGAGTGACACTGGTGGAAACTGGCCCTTGAGGCTGACCACCTTAGATTGATGTATCATTATCAAATCTATCAATCAGCAATCACTTGTATAAAGGCAGAGTTCCTGTCCGGTGAGAATTGCTGCCCAGAATCGACCGGCTCAGCTCTTTCAAACTGTGAACAGGTTGTGCAACCCAACCTGTCTGCAGGTTCGAAGAGCTTTTTCACAAGTTAAGTATAATGAGTTTGCTCGATTCTTTGTGGATAAGGTGGCCGACATCGGGGTTGAGATCTGCCCTGCAAGCCCTATGGGGGTTCACAGTGGTCAGTGCTTGGTCACCCCTCCATGGTTTTCTTGGACATCTTTCGACCAGCGGAGACTGTGGATATTGTGCAGATTGTCCAGAGTATGTGGCCAATGTGCTGTAGTTTGGATCGGACCCAACACACCTGTTAATGGGGTGTATTGAGTCCATCAGCCCAGTCTTTGCAAAGATTGTTTGGTGCTTCTTAGAGTCAGGTGAGTTTCCCAGCTCCCTGAGAGGCAGTGGTGATGCCACTCCTTAAGCTGCTCTGGACCCAAACTGCGTTGCTAACTACAGGCCCTATCTCTAACCTTCCTTTGTTGGGAAGGTGATTGAGGAAGTAGTTGCACTGCAATTGGAGACCCATCTTACCATCCACAATATCTAAGATCTCCTCCCGTCTGGGTTCTAGAAGAGGCATAGTGCCGAGATTGCTCTGGTTCAGGTGCTCAATGATCTTCTGATGGCTAAAGATCAGAAGTGCTGTTCCATCTTGGTGCTTCTTGATCTTTCTTCAGCATTTGACACTGTGGACCATGCAATGCTGCTGGAGTGCCCGAGGGTTATCTGTAGCCTGGTTGGTTCAGTCCTCAGATGGTTTCAATCATTTCTCTCTGGCAGATCTCAGAGGGTGGTGTTGGGGATTTTTGCCTCGGCTCCTTTATCTCTGCTGTGCAGGATCCCTCAGGGCTCGGTGATGTTGCCCATGCTGTTTGCAGTGTACATGCTGCCTCTCTGAGACATTGTAAGATAATATGGGCTGAGGTTTCACTGCTATGCAGATGATACCCAGCTCTGTCTGTCTTTTGTGCCTGATCAGAATAAAGCAGTCTCATTTTTTAACAGCTGCTTAGTGGAAATCCATGACTGGATGAAGTCCAGCTGGCTGAAATGGATTTCCAAGAAGATTGAGGTGTTGATGGTGGATCCAGGTCACCGTATAGAGAGGTCGATAGTGGGCTTACCTTTTGGTCTTTGGCTCAGAGGTGCCCAGCTGCCTTCCTCTGAACAGGTGCATGACCTGGGAGTGGTTCTTGACAATGGGCTGATTGTTTGTAGGTGTTGGCAGTCATCAAGTCTTCCTTTACCATCTTAGGAACATCACCAGGATTAAGCACCTTGTTCTGTCTGGAGACCTTCCGACATTGATCCGCACCTTTGTGACATCACACCTTGACTACTGTAACTCCTTTTACCTGGGGCTTCTGGGGGTTGATATCCATAGCTTGCAGCTGGTACAGAATGCTGCAGCACAGCTGTTGATGGGGACTTGTCGTTCGAGTTATATTACTCCCGTGCTGCGCAAGCTGTACTAACTACCTGTTCAGTGGTGGATAGAGATGCAACAAAATTAAATTTCACTGGTGAAGTGAACACAAAGTGGTTACTTCACATTGTCATTCTGCTACATGGAGTGGCCAATAGGAAAGGCTCACTTCACCTTGTAATTATTACTTTGCATTGTCATTCCACCTAAATGCAAAGTAAGGCAGAGTGGTAACTATATTGGCAGCCCCCCAATGCCCAACCACACACACACACACAGTCACCATAATTAATGTGCATCCACAAAATGCTACTGTATTGTGCCCCGAAAACTCCCTGGTACTGGCAAAGTGAAATGAGAGGGTAACAAAAAATGCAAAGTCTCCCAGAATTAATGGTACACTCAGTCATGCGAGCAGTGGCCACACACAGTCACCAGAATTAATTTTCATCCCCAAAATGCTACTGTCTTGTGTCTAGAAAATTCCCCAATGCTGACAAAGTGAAATGAGAGCGTAACAACAAATGTAAAGTCTCCCAGAATTAATGGCACACTCAGTCATGTGCTCAGTGGTCACACACAGTCACCAGAATTAATTTGCATCCCCAAAATGCTACTGTCTTGTGTCTAGCAAATTCCCCAGTGCTGACAAAGTGAAATGAGAGGTAATAAGAAATGCAAAGTCTCCCATAATTAATGGCACACTCATTCATGCATGGCAGTGGTCACACAGTCACCAGAATTCATTTGCATCCCCAAAATGCTACTGACTTATGTCCAGAAAATTCCCAAGTTCTGGTGAAGTGAAGTGAGAGGGTAACAAAAATGCAAAGTCTCCCAGAATTAATGGTGCACTCAGTCATGCTGCAGTGGCCACACAGTCACCAGAATTAATTTGCAGCCCCAAAATGCTACTGTCTTGTGTCCAGAAAATCCCCAGTGCTGGCAAAGTGAAATGAGAGGGTAACAAAAAATGCAAAGTCTACTAGAATTAATGGCATACTCAGTCATATGCATGATGATCACACATAGTCACCAGAATTAATTTGCATCCCAAAATGCTACTGTATTATGTCTAGCAAATTCCCAGTGCTGACAAAGTGAAATGAGAGCATAACAAGAACTGTAGAGTCTCCCAGAATTAATGGCATGATCAATCATGTGCGTGGTAGTCACACATTCACAGAAATAATTTGCATCCCAAAATGCTACTGTCTTGTGCCCAGAAAATTCTCCAGTGCTGGCAAGTGAAATGAGATGGTAACAAAAATGTAAAGTCTCCTGAATTAATGGCACACTCAGTCATGCATGCAGTGGCCACACAGTCACCAGAATTAATTTGCAGCCCAAAATGCTACTGTCTTGTGTCCAGAAAATCCCCAGTGCTGGCAAAGTGAAATGAGAGGGTAACAAAAATGCAAAGTCTACTAGAATTAATGGCATCTCAGTCATGTACGCAGTGATCACACATAGTCACCAGAATTAATTTGCATCCCAAAATGCTACTGTATTATGTCTAGCAAATTCCCAGTGCTGACAAAGTGAAATGAGAGTATAACAAGAACTGTGAAGTCTCCCA
Source organism: Neoceratodus forsteri (assembly GCA_016271365.2). Classification (NCBI taxonomy): domain Eukaryota; kingdom Metazoa; phylum Chordata; order Ceratodontiformes; family Ceratodontidae; genus Neoceratodus; species Neoceratodus forsteri. Next base: position 913,484,154 of record CM057454.1, on the reverse strand, counting down.
GAATTAATGGCATGATCAATCATGTGTGAGTGGTCACACATTCACCAGAAATAATTTGCATCCCCAAATGCTACTGTCTTGTGCCCAGAAAATTCCCAGTGCTGGCGATGTAAGGAAATGAGATGGTAACAAAAATGTAAAGTCTTCCCAGAATTAATGGCACACTCAGGCATGTCATGTAGTGGCTAACACAGTCACCAGAATTAATTTGCATCCCCAAATGCTTCTGTCTTGTGTCCAACAAATTCCCAGTGCTGGTAAAGTGAAATGAGAGGGTAACAAAAATGCAAAGTCTTCCCAATTAATGATGCACTTCATCATGCGAGCAGTGGCCACACACAGTCACCAAAATGGATTTGCATCCCAAAATGCTACTGTGTTGTGTCCATAAAATTCCCCAGCGCTGACAAAGTGAAATGAGAGCGTATCAAAAAATGCAAAGTCTCCCAGAATTAATGGTGTACAGCAAATGCACAGACAGATTAAGATTGCGCTGGGCATGCAAGAGATGCAGAGTCAGACGCAAAGGCACAACACCACCTAATCACTGCTTACAAGTCACAAATCCAAATCTGGAAAAGAATACCTTTTGCCGGTTAGGGGGGAGGTAGCGCAAAGCAGTAACAGTCCACTGCCAGTAAAGTTACCACAAAATAGTATAAAAAAATTCATGCAGGTGCAGTGGATAGCAGGTTCACACTGCTGCAATTACTTTGACAGAATAAAAGTTGTCTGATTTAATGGTACACATCGCACACACACTCACACTCTTACTACAAGTATTGCATAGCAAAGTGAAAACCTTTAGCAATATAACCAAATGTTTTAAACAAACTGAAATTATACACCATTGTACCACTACAATCAGCAAAACAATTTCAGGAATTACTGAAAATATTACTGTGTGTACATTAACACAGTTATACAAGAAAAATATAACCAAAACAGAAACACTGCGTTTTTCTCCCAGTTAATCTACCTACACCACAGATATGCCTCTCCCCCAAAGCACATTTCACAGTACACAGACTGACTGTTTTAAATTAACATTCAAAATCCACACAAAGCAATAAACACTTCGATGATATGAGCACGGAGTGTTTCCACCATTCGATGCACTAAATTTTTAGCAAAAACAAATGGCTCAAAAGGGCTTTTTTAACAGCTTTGAGAAGATTTGAATTGCAGAGCTCTGAGAGGAAACTGTCTCCATTTTCCACTACACACACACTCTCTACACAGAACTGAGGCTGTGCAGAACAATGTAGAGCCCATGTGACCTGCAATCCCATGAAGCACTGCAAATTCACCTAGTAGCTCAATAGCAAGGCAAAGTGATGTGAAGTACATTGATTTCAATGTACTTCACCTTAAAATTGGTGGAAAAGTGGTTTGGGAAAGGCGGAATAACATGAAGCCATTGGTTTCAGTGGACTTCATGTTCCCAATTAGGACACAAAGTACTCTGCTTCGTGTTGCGGAGCACTTCTAGGATTCTGCTTTACTCCATGAATCACTCCATGGAGTGAATTTCGGCCACTTCACCCACCTTTAGTGGTGGATTACCTTTAAGATCGGACTTCTGATCTACAAGGCCCTGCAGGGATAGGGTCCGAGCTATCTGCAGGAACTTCTGATTCTCTACAGCCCTGGCCTATCTCTCCACTCGACCGATGAGGGATTGTTAGAGGTTCCCAGGGTTCGTTTGAAAACATTGGGCCTGTGCTTTTATGTATGGAGCCCCACCTTGTTGAATTCTCTACCTCGTCAGATTTGAGGTGCAGGACCATGGAGAGCTTCAAGACAGGCTTAACAACTCATCTGTATGAACAAGCATTTAGTGAGTACACTATTTGACCATCTGGTATTCTGTATTGCTAATATTATATGAACTCTTACTAATTTATTGTTTTAATATTCCTTATCATTTTATTATTGTACAGCACTTTGGCTCAAAGAATTGCACTTCATAAATAAAGCTTATTATTACTATTATTAATTTATCTTTTGTGAGAAAAAAAATACAGGTCATAATGCCCATCTACTTGTTATTTTACTTGGTTAAAAAAATTGAAAATAAATGAAAATGAAGAATTGAAAAATCAAACCAATGAGTGTTGCTAAACAGGAACTGTTAAGTAAGATTCTATTACTTGTTTTCCCCAAAACAAGCCAGAAAAGCCTTTTAGGAATTTGCTTGTCATTTTATTGAAATGGCTGATTTATATGTCTGAGCTGAGAATGTACAGTATGTCTTGCACATTTAAGTGTGACACAAAAATTTGTGACATATATATTTTTGTGTTGCACATTTTTGTTCTGCACTTGAAGGTGCAACACTAAAATGTGTGCCATAAAAATTCAATTTTTCTGACTCATACACTTCTATAATAACTTGCTCATTTTGTAATATTTTAGTCCCAATTTTTGAATTTACTGTTTGTATAATCTTACCTCATGAGCAAGGATGCTGGAAATTTTAAAATATATGTCAAAAGGTTATTTCTCTGTTATTCTTTAAAATTGCTTTTTGGGCTGGACGTAACACATTCTAATGACCATATTAATGTCATAGGTTCAAAGTAATTTTCATACCACACAAACATAAAGTGCGCACTAGGTATGTGGTGCTCCTTTGAATTACATCCAAGTACATCAATCCAAAAAACTGGGGCACTCACAAGCCAAATAAATCTGGACTCAAATGTTTAGATACTGTTTACTTCATTTTATTGAAAATTAAAAAAGGCAACAACCACAAAGGTCTGTATCACTTGACACATTTCAGATAGCATCAAATCCTTTATCAAAAGCTAAAATAGAGACTTCTTAACACACAATAAATAGTTTCAGTGCAACTGACAAAATTCATGATGTCATAATTGGCAAGTTTGAAAGTATTGGGGTTGCAACATCACATGTGCAATAAGGCAATTAAGAAACAAATCAGCTAAAACCACTCATATACAAATAAGACAAAAAGACACTTATCAAACCATCATGCAAACAAGCTGATAAATCCCAAAACCTACAGAGTAAAATAATAATATAGACCCATCAGTTTGACCTCGGTGGTGGGAAAATTAATGGAGAGTATACTGAAGGAATGATTGGGGGTGTACTTGGAGGAGGTGGGAGGTCTGGATAGTCAGCAACATGGGTTTGTGCCAGGTAGATCATGTCAAACCAATCTTGTGGAGTTCTACGAATGGGTAACATCAGAACTGGACAGGGAAAGCCTGTGGATGTATTATTCTTGGACTTCAGCAAGCCGTTTGACTCTGTCCCCCACAATGGTCTGGTGGAGAAACTGATGGGGTTAGGAGTAGGCCCTTTGATGGTCAGATGGACTGAAAACTGACTAGCTGGATGCACCCAGAGAGTAGTGGTCTGTGGGGAGCTCCTGAACCCTAGAGAGGTTGGTAGTGGGGTACCACAGGGCTCGGTCCTGGGTCTGATCCTGTTTAATGCATACATATCGGACATCAGGGAGGGTATAGGGTGTGAAATGAGTCTCTTCGCTGATGACTCCAAGATGGGAGCAGTAGTTGAGGGAGAAGAGGGAGGTTGGCCCTGCAAGGACCTGACACCCTGGAAAGCCGGGCTCACATGGAAATTAAATTTCAATATCACCAAGTGCAAGGTGTTGCATCTTGGTCGGGAAACCCTAAACATAGGTACACACCTGGGAGGGAGGCGCTTGGAGGCCTCAATAGGAGAAAAAGACCTAGTGGTCATGGTGGATGCATGTATGAATAACTCTGAGCAGTGTAGGAGAGTGGCTAGCAAGGCAAACAGGATGTTGGGATGCATCGTAAATGGGATCACCTCTAGGAGCAAGGAAGTGATTCTGCCACTGTACAATGGACTGGTTAGACCACACCTTGAGTACTATGTACAGTACTGGACCACACTTGAAAAGGGACATACAGCTCCTGGAGAGGGTACAGAGGAGGGCAACTAAGATGATACGAGGGCTAGGGGATTTGACGATGAGGACAGACTTGAGGAGCTCTGCCTGTTTCTTCACTGGAGGAGAGGAGAGACAGGGGACATGATTGAGGTCTTCAAGTACCTCAAGGGAATAAATAGGGTAAACATGGAGGGGATCTTTAGACTAAAGCAGGGAGGTATCACCAGAGGGCATGGTTTGAAGTTGGAAGGTGGAAGGGTGAGTGGGGAAAAGAGGAGGAGGTTTTTCACTGAGAGAGTGTTGGACCCTTGGAATGCACTGCCTGGCGAGCTGGATCAGAGATCCACAGTGGAGGGCTTCAAGAGAGGGTGGGACAGACACAGAAAGTGGATGTATCAGATGATGGCCTGTCCCAGGGGGGTGGGGATGGATGATAGAGGTTTCTGGAGCACAAGGGATGGGAGGGCCTCGGCATCCAACTAAGGATCTAAGGTTCAAGCAGACTCGATAGACCGTAAGACCTAATCTGCTGGCAAATAGTATGTTAGTATATACAGTGTATTGTATTCCACATAAAAATATTTTGTATCCTGTAGCTTAGAAATGGGGTGGGGAGAGACTGTAACCCACTGTTAACAGTCTTTACTTGCACTGTTACTTAAAGCATATAGCCAGGAGATCTAAAACAATACAGAATAAATTCAAGAGAACTTCTTTGTAATTTTGTCTTCTAAATATGGCTTAAGGTCAAAGCCTGAGTTTAAACCAAGTATTTTCAGTGATCCCAGTTTGATAATCCAAAAAGTTTCTCTTTTTAAAACCATGGGCTCGATTCACAAAGATAGCACAAAGTGAGTGAAAAAGTTTGCACTGCACTCCCTGATTGCACTGGTAGGCAACTGTGCTATTCACAGTCAGATAGCCTAGTGGGCTATCTGACTGTGAATAGGGGGCCAGTGGGGAAGTGCTATCCCAGTAAAAGCAGCAGAAGACATAGCAGTGCTGCCCCCACAGCCAGCCAGTAAATGCCCCACAGCCGATAGCACTCAGGTGCAAAAGTGCCATTCATAATGACAGCTATTCTAATGAGCCCATTAAGCATGCAAGGTGCTAGATGCCATTAGAATGCCCATTATGAGCTCATTTGCATGGCAGTAGTGTGTGGTGTGCACCCCTGCGCCAAGCCCCACACAGTCACACTCCCCACAGTGTAGTGGTCCCTGGAGGCCATGGTCCCAATCCTCGTAGAATAAAGAAAAATCTCCATTTTTCCATAGTGTAGTGCTCCCTCCCACCTCCCCAGTCCTGATTCCCATTAGAATAAAAAAGTTTTTCATAGTGTAGTGGTTCCTTCTCTCTACTCCACTCTGATATCCCAGCCCACCTTGATCTTCATCTCAGCACTTCTCTGTCAGTGAGCAGCACAGCCTCCTCTCGCCTCCATGGGTGCCTGCTGACTGAACTGTCAATGACAGTTTACAGTATACACTGCAATCCCATTGGTTGAAGTATCAGCCAATGGGCTTGCAGTGGTACTGCAAGGCGTGATTCACAAGGTATTTTAGAATGACAGTTTACAGTACACCGTGCATACTGTAAACTGTCATTGATAGTTCAGCTGGCTGGCAGCCAAGGAGGTGAGAGGAAGGCTGTGCTGCTCGCTGACTGGTGGAAAGTGCTGAGGTGGGGGAGTGGGTGGGATATGATACCGGAGTGGTGGGAGATTGAGGGACCACTACACTAGGACAGTGGGGATTTTTTATTCTAATGGGGATCTGGACCAGGGTGGGACCACTACACTACAGAAAATGGAGATTTTTTAAACTAATGAGAATCGAACCGGAAGGGTGGCGGACCACTCACACTATGGAAAACAAGGTTTTGTTTCTTATTCTAATGAGAATCGGAATCGAAGGGTGGCGGACCACTACACTATGGAAAACAAGGTTTTGTTTCTTATTCTAATGAGAATCGGAACCGGAAGGTGGCGGACCACTACACTATGGAAAACAAGGTTTTGTTTCTTATTCTAATGAGAATCGAACCGGGAAGGGTGGCGGACCACTACACTATGGAAAACAAGGTTTTGTTTCTATTCTAATGAGAATCGAACCGGAAGGGTGGCGGACCACTCACACTATGGAAAACAAGGTTTTGTTTCTTATTCTAATGAGAATCGAACTGGAAGGGTGGCGGACCACTACACTATGGAAAACAAGGTTTTGTTTCTTATTCTAATGAGAATCGAACCGGAAGGTGGCGGACCACTACACTATGGAAAACAAGGTTTTGTTTCTTATTCTAATGAGAATCGAACGGGAAGGGTGGCGGACCACTACACTATGGAAAACAAGGTTTTGTTTCTTATTCTAATGAGAATCGAACCGGAAGGGTGGCGGACCACTACACTATGGAAAACAAGGTTTTGTTTCTTATTCTAATGAGAATCGAACCGGGAAGGGTGGCGGACCACTACACTATGGAAAACAAGGTTTTGTTTCTTATTCTAATGAGAATCGAACTGGAAGGGTGGCGGACCACTACACTATGGAAAACAAGGTTTTGTTTCTTATTCTAATGAGAATCGGAACCGGAAGGGTGGCGGGACCACACTATGGAAAACAAGGTTTTGTTTCTTATTCTAATGAGAATCGAACCGGGAAGGTGGCGGACCACTACACTATGGAAAACAAGGTTTTGTTTCTATTCTAATGAGAATCGGAACCGGAAGGGTGGCGGACCACTACACTATGGAAAACAAGGTTTGTTTCTTATTCTAATGAGAATCGAACCGGAAGGGTGGCGGACCACTACACTATGGAAAACAAGGTTTTGTTTCTTATTCTAATGAGAATCGGAACCGGAAGGGTGGCGGACCACTACACTATGGAAAACAAGGTTTTGTTTCTTATTCTAATGAGAAATCGAACCGGAAGGGTGGCGGACCACTACACTATGGAAAACAAGGTTTTGTTTCTTATTCTAATGAGAATCGGAACCGGGAAGGGTGGCGGGACCACTACACTATGGAAAACAAGGTTTTGTTTCTTATTCTAATGAGAATCGGAACCGGGAAGGGTGGCGGGACCACTACACTATGGAAAACAAGGTTTTGTTTCTTATTCTAATGAGAATCGAACCGGAAGGGTGTAGGGACCACTACACTATGGAAAACAAGGTTTTGTTTCTTATTCTAATGAGAATCGAACTGGAAGGGTGGCGGACCACACACTATGGAAAACAAGGTTTTGTTTCTTATTCTAATGAGAATCGAACCGGGAAGGGGCGGACCACTACACTATGGAAAACAAGGTTTTGTTTCTATTCTAATGAGAATCGAACTGGAAGGTGGCGGACCACTACACTATGGAAAACAAGGTTTTGTTTCTTATTCTAATGAGAATCGGAACCGGGAAGGGTGGCGGGACCACTACACTATGGAAAACAAGGTTTTGTTTCTTATTCTAATGAGAATCGGAACCGGGAAGGGTGGCGGGACCACTACACTATGGAAAACAAGGTTTTGTTTCTTATTCTAATGAGAATCGGAACCGGGAAGGGTGGCGGGACCACTACACTATGGAAAACAAGGTTTTGTTTCTTATTCTAATGAGAATCGGAACCGGGAAGGGTGGCGGGACCACTACACTATGGAAAATGGGGATTTTTTTTATTCTAAAGGGGATTGGACAATGGGAAGGAGGGAGGAATACTGTACAATGGAGAACGGGGAGTGATTATTATTATTATAATACTGGGGATCGGGCACCAGGGAAGGGGAGGAACCACTACACTATGGAAATGGGGCATATTTTTATATTATAACAGTGATCGAGGACTGGAGAGGGGGGAGGGACACTATACTATGGAAAATGGGGGGTTTGTTTTTATTTCAAAGGAGATTGGGACCAAGGAGGGGATTAGGGACACTGTACTACAAAAAACAGAGAGGATTTTTTTTGTTTTATATATTCTGTCAGTGATCGAACTGGAGGGGGAGCTGTAGTACCTTTGCAACCCTCTAGGGTTTGTGAGGAGTACCACCAGGTTTTTTCTGGCAGTAATTTACTACACACAATGGCCTTCGTGAAAGGCCATTGCATAGGGCAGAGGTTCATGAATGGGATTGCGGGCCATGCAGGTCCCTCCCACTCATTTGCATTGTGGTCTCTTCACTGCTTTTGTTTGTGTGCAAACCTAGTTTGTGGGGCAAACTAGGGCTTTGTGAATAGCTGCTATTCACAAAGCCCAGTTTGCCCTGGGCAAACTGGTTTTGCACCTGGGCAAAGGTTTGTGAATCCTGCCCCAAGTTGTTAAAGTTGCACACTCTTGGGGTTTCTATTTACTTTAGCAATAATGATAAATGAAATTTATGTTCTTTCCCATCTTACATCTCACTGACATGAGTAACTATGGCATAGAGGGGATTGGCTCTCAGTCACCCTCAATTGTTATACCATACATTTAAATGCAACACTAAAGTGTGGCACAAAATTTGAGACACAGACATTTTAGTGTCACACATTTTAGTGATATACTTAAATTTGCAACACTAAATTGTACAAGACTAAAATGCCATTTTTGTCTCTCACATACTTTTAATCATATCTTTGGCTAATTTTACAATATTTTGGTCCCAAATTTTGAATATACCGTTTACATGACCCTACCTCATGATCAAGAATGGTGAGAAGTTTCAAGTGCATTTGAGTGTGACACTAAACTGAAACACTAAAGTTTCTGACACATACATTTTAGTGTCAAGCATTTTAGTGTTGCACTTAAATGTATGACATTAAAATGTGCAACATTAAAATTCCATTATCAGTCACACCTTTTACAGCTCTCAGAATTTACCACTAGAGGAGTTACAGAGGTCTCCTCTGATAGGCTGATGCACAGTCTGAACTTTGACTCTGATCCTGGCCCCACCCCTTCATGTGAAAGTCTTCAATTTAGTTTGTGCATCTCTGTAGACTGATCACATCCCGTTTGGCTCTGTGTCTATTATTTGCTACTTTAGGAAAGATTCAATAGTTATTATAAAAAGGGTCTGAGAAATGGAGCTTTCTGATTGGTTGCCAGCATTCTAACAGCCTTATGTTAATCTTTTATTAACATACATGTAGAACTTAGCCATATGCTGAACAAGGTTTAACACTGTTTAAAAACATTTTTTATTATAATAGCAATAAGGCACTCCAAGGGATTATGTTAATGGTCAGTTAATCACCCTCTAGGGGCATGTAGCACTCGGCTACACCTCGTGCCACAGGACACCCCTAGAAGGTGATTAACAGACCATTAACATAACCCTTGGTCATACCTTGTTGCTTAATTATCTGAGAGCTATATGTGTTGTTTTAATTCTCCACTTTTCTGAATGTTTCAGATGGCGGTTTAATATTTTGAGGCAGTTTTTTATTTTGCAGATTCTAGCTAGGTGAGATCCACCTTGCAGCCAGGTTAACTTTGTTGGTTTTTGCTGTGTCATTTTTTGCTGCAGACCCTAGTCTACAGGCTTTGTTTTGGTTTCTCTTAGTGTTGGGAGGGGAAGGCGTTACACTAGGATAAATTTTGCTTATTTTTGGATTAATGTTTTATTTTGTTGCTGAGTTTGCCTTTGCTTTTGATCTGCCTTTCTGGCTTACACAGAGTTTGCTTTTATGTACGTTATACACAACATAGCAGTTTGCTCATTTAGTTCTGCCTGTCATCTCCTAATTCTATGTGGTGCCTAGGCTTTTAGAGTTATGGCTCTACTGACTTAGCTGTCGGATCTCATCAGTAGAGCTTCAGCCCGATACCTCCAACCATTCATCGATGATTCTGGATGTCACATCCATCACTGTTCAGCAGATGCTAAGAGTGGTTAGATACTGTAGTACTATACTGATGGTCTCAGGAGCTGGTTCTATTTTCCCACACTGCAGCATTGTGGTTTTTGACTGAGCAACTTGTCCTTTCACTTTCCAGTTGTGTTTTGGTGTGTGTTGTCAGATATGACCATTTTCCCCATGATCTGTGAGACTTGGTTAGATCTGGGAATTGGGAGCTGTTCCTGTGACACAGCGGGAGGGGCTCTGCTAGTAGAGTGGCAGGACAACTTCCTTTTCTATTGCTTTTGTCTAGTCTGTGCATGTTTAGAGACAACATCTGGGGACATTTTTTCTTGGGAGTGTTGCTGTCAACATGGAGATGATATCTCACATGTCCGATCTCAGTAGCCATCTTGTGAGGGTCCTTCCTTGTCTTTCTCTGCATTCCCAAAGGTGTCAAGGCCTTGGCAGCCATATTTGGAAGGTCACTCCATGTCTTGTTGTATTCCACAGGGTGCTGAGGTCTTGCGAGATCTCAGATCCTGGAGGCCATTTTGGGACAGGGGATGCTTTGTGCCTGGTATGAGTGGACTAGTCAGAAACTGATGGTGCTGAGATCTTATAAGAATGTCTATCTTGGCAGTCATCTTAGGTGAGGGCTACTACCTTTGTGTACTTTGTATCTGATTCTTTGTAGCCATTTTGTGTCTTGCTGAGGCTTGGAAGTAATTTTGATGTTTATCTCAACAATTGTTTGTGGTTGCTTTCCATGGCAGTAATTTTATGTTTTTGCTCCATGGCAGACATTTTGTATTTGTGGTGAATTTATTATATTAAGCAAGCTCTAGTGAGAGCAAGCTACTTCATTTCCATCCTGTTTGTCTTTTGTCTGGGTTAGAAGTTATTGTTGTCCTCCTTGGATTTATATTGAATTGTGTTGTCCATGTCAATGTTTGCCCATGCTCCATCTCAATGAAGACTGACCAGTTCTTCCTGTCTGATTTTCAGATGTGCCACTTGGGTTTCTGGAATGGCTCGCTTAAAAAGACTTTGCAGAAAATGCCACAATTTCCTGCTGACCAACCAGACCATAGATTTGTGCACCTTCTGCTTGGTGGATATCGACTCCAAAGGTGACAAAGCGAGTTCAGATACTGCATTGGAGGACAATGCAGGAGACAATGTTTCCATAATCTCACAGTGGACCATGGTGGACATGTTCTAGAAGTTCCTAGACACAAACGAAGCACTGGATAATCCTAATCTCTTTAGAGACCCAGACAAAAAAATCTCAAATCCTTATTGACCAAGACTGAATGACAATAATGACCCAGATGATCCAGATGGTACCAACTTCTCCAATGAGGAGTACTCGGAGGAGGAGGAGGAAGAAGAGGAACCCAGAGAGGATCTTGCAGCAAGATTATGCCCATAAAGACACCACACCTGAAATTATTGGAGAGGTCGGTGAGGAGCTAAACTTTCAGGAACAAGCACCCCAGAGGAGCAAAAGCTGGACCTGTTGGTGAGAGAATGTAAAAAGGCACAAAACTTCATACCAGTGTGCAAAGCCTTAGAAGGCATAAGAAGAAAGAAATGGAATTCTCCAGATCTAACTCAGGCAAGAGAAGAAGTAGCATTCAGCAGGAAATAGTCTTTCCCAGTGGATAAACAAGAATCCTGGGCTCTTACACCAAAGGTCAATCCCCAAATAGCCACCTTAAACCATTGAAAAGTTTCACCATCAGAGGGAGCTACTGCAATGAAAGACCCCACCAACAAGAAAACCAAAGATGCTGTAAATAAGGTGCAAGAGATCATGATCATGTCCATGAAAGCATCCACAGCTTCCATATATATTGCTAGAGCTACTCTGAAATGGTTGGAGACCATTCAGAATAATCTATTGAAAACAGCAAACACATGGCCACTAAGACCATGTAGTATAGGCCATTAAGAATGTTGCTGATAGCAGTCCGGTGGTGCTGAGGGTTGAGGCGCTGGACACCACACCTCACACCATCCGGGTGACCTGGGTTCAGGAATGGACCTGGGCCATCATGGGTCAGCAGGGGAGGGAGAGAGTCAAGCATCTGGATTGCTGCTCTCCTCTTACAGGATGGGTTGTAGATGGCTCCTGGCACAGTTGCATCCTCTGGTGGAGACCAGGGGCAGGCACAGACATCGGGATGCAGGAAGGGGGTGGGAGGTTGGCAGGCTCCAGCATCATTAGTCACACAGGACCCCATTGCACACTGCATCCAGAGGGGAGAAAACTACAACACAAAACACTATCTTGGTGGTAGGTGATGGTGGAGATCAGTAGCAGGCCCCATGCCCAATGTCGGGCTTTACTGAACCACGCTCCCAGTCACACTCCTCCTCTCCGATCACTCCACTGGATTATAGAAAGAGCACTGGAGGAGTTGGCAGCCCTACCCAAGGGGGTTCAGAGCTTGGGGCTCGAGTGGCCAGATAAGGTGGGGGGTGAGGGGTCCGAACCAAAGATTGTGAGTGTTGGGGCTTCAGGCAGGTAGCAGAGCACCAACTGAGAATCCCCACCAGAGAAAGTCTGCCAAGGTAGGAGAGAAACAAATTCTACAAAAAAAAAGAATGTTGCTGATGCCTCTACAGACACCTTCAAGATGACATTTCATGCCACAGCCAAAATTAAAAGGGCTAGGAGGACACATGTGGCTAAAACTCTGGCAGGCAGACCAAGAATCTAAAAACATGCTTACTAAAGTTCAGTTTATTGAAGTATGGTCTGTTGTCCCATACTGAGAAATATATGAGGCAAAAAGGAGAAGGAAGTGACCTGGCAAGGGCAGAACTGGCTCACTGTCTTCATTCAAAAGCACAGATTTTCAATTCAATTCATTTTAGATAGAGAGAGAGAGAGAGAGAGAGATTAATACTTTATTTAAAAGCACCCATTTCTGGGGATTCAGAGCACCTACATTAAAAACAAGAATTAAATGCAATATGATATTTAAACTTACAAGTCAGCAGGAACAGAAAATTCTACAAACACATCTACCATATAATAAAATAGGATACTACATCCAGTTTCCAATTATAATTATAAATCAAATACCTGATGAAAAGAGCATTTTAAGACCTGTTTTAAAGGCTTCTACTGAGGGTGCCTCCTGTAAATATCTGGTAGTGAGTTCCACAGGGTAGGTGTGGCAACTAAGAATGCATGGTCCACAGAATGCTCAAGCATAGCACTGGGAACTCCTAGGAGGCTACCTCGGCAGAATGGAGAGCCTGGGTTGGCCGGTGGGGTTCCAGGAGATCTTGCAGATAAGCTGGTCCCTGATCATGCAGGGCCTTGTAGCTAAGGAGCCCTTGCTTGAAGACAATCCTCCACCTATCTGGCAGCCAGTGCAGCTTGCAGAGGACAGGAATAATATGTTCATTCCTTTTTACACCTTCCAGTAGTCTTGCTGCCACATTCTGCACCAGCTGCAGCTGGCAAAGGTTGCCTCCAGATATCCCAAGGTATAGATCATTGCAGTAGTCCAACCTGGATGTGATGAAGGCATGTACCAACATGGGCAGGGCCTCAGACTGAATTAGGGCCCAGATCCAAGCAATGTTCCTCAGATGGTAATATCTGCTTTCGACTATGGCCAACACCTGAGCATCTAGTGCCAGACCATTATCTAGGATCTTTTCCAGATCCTTTGCCTGTGTAGAGGGGTAAGAGGGATACCCCAGCACTAAACCAGGGAGGTCACCCGATCATCCCCTTTATTACAATGACTTGGATCTACCACCATTGAATAGCAAGTTGAGAAGGATACTTCTCATGTACAATTGCATCCAACCATAAAACAAGACAATAGAATAGCATATTACAAAACATTTCTATGTACAAAGTATTAAAAATTTTACATCAGCATGCGATCGTATTACAGACATACTGTAGTTATTTATCCAAAACAGTTGCAATGTTTATGAGATAAATTAGCTAATGAGGATTGAAAATGCCACAGAGGTAACAATACCTGTACTCCCATTTATTTTTGTATTATTCCCAAGTACGAGGAACTGCTGTTGGTAACGACTTTTCTCCACATTTAGATCTGCTTCTCAGAATCAGGAAAGAAAACCAGGATGCTGATCATAGAGAATATATAGAATGGGTTTTAGGCTGTAATATTTTTAATAAAAAAGGAAGTAGGTTCTGTAAGATAAACTCTTACACAAATATATACCAATGAAAATCTCTACAATCTTTCAAAGAAGTCCAACAAGTTGCATTGTACAGGATACACCTTTAAGTATTATAGGATAACTTTGTGATGAATCTCAGTGCGCTATTGTACAATGGGTCTAGTGTACCAAGTAATGTACATGTTACATTTTTATAAATAAAGTCACCATAGTCCAATACAGGTAAAAACAGGGATGTTACTAGTAACTTCCTTAGTGAGAAACTAAATAGGGTTCAATTTCTGTAAAAAAAAAAATAAATAACAACTGCTTTAATTTGATAGAGGTGTTTTAATATGATGTTCAAATGTTAAGTGATTATCTAGCATCAAGCCCAGATATGTATAATAATAAACCCTACTGATAGGACATGTGGATGGCCCTTGTAGCATCCTTTTTATTGTCTCTTTTCAAAAAGCAGCCACTGGGTTTTCTTTTCACTCAGAAGGAGTCTAAGATCCAGTAATGCCCTCTGGATGCCAAAAAAAAAATCCTTTTGTAAAATATGTAAAGCCACATTTGTGACTTGCTTTTGTGTGCACATTATAGTTTTGTCCTCATAAAGAAATATATTGGCATCAATTGAACAGTGTTTGGGAAGTTTGTTTACATAAATAAAAAACAACAGGTGACCCAGTACCGAGTGTTGTGGTACCCCTGTGTTCAACATTACACTGCCCACCCTAACACATTGCAACCTCCGGGACAAGTATGAACAAAATGAAGACAAAGCCATAAGACCAAGGCCAGCTGACTTAAATGATTGGGCAGGACTGTGTGATGTACTGTGTTGAAAGCCTTCAACAAGAGCTAAACCAAATAGATGGTACATTACAACCTGTGTTGAAGGATACATAGATACATAGATACATAGACAGTGTCGGCAGATAAGGGCCTATGGCCCACCCAGTCTGCCCATTTGAGCTTGTAAGTTCAGTTTGTTTTCCTAGAAGTCTGTTGCCCCTTACCCCTGACCTCCAGAATTCCTTTATGTCTATCCCATGCATTCTTAAATCCCGTGATTGTTTCAGCCCCCACCACTTCCTCTGGCTGGGTGTTCCACTTGTCCACCACCCGCTCTGTGAAGAAATTCTTTCTCATGTTTCTCTGAATCGTCCTCCCTCCAACTTCATCCCATGCCCTCTAGTCCTGGAACATCTTTTCGCTTAAAATAGTGTTTTCCTGCACCCTGTTCCTCCCTGTAAGATACTTGTATGTCTCTATCATATCCCTCTCTCTCCTCTCCTCCGGGAGTACATGTTCAATTCCTTCAACCTGTCTTCATAGGACTTATGATGCAATCCATGCACCATCTTTGTTGCCCTCCTCTGAACCTTCTCTACCCTGTCTATGTCCTTACATAGGTATGGTCTCCAGAACTGTAACACTGTACTCAGGTGGGGCCTCACTAGTGTCTTGTATAGCGGAATTATGACCTCCCTTTTACTGCTGGTGATGCCCTGCCTATACATCCCAGCATCCTATTTGCTTTACCTGCTGCCTTGTCACTGTTTCCCTACCTTGAGGTCATCAGAGATGATAACCCCAAGATCCCTTTCCTGCTTGGTGCATGCTATATCCTCACCCCAACTGATATATTGTGCCAGGGTTTTGAAACCCATATGCATTATCTTGCACTTCTTGTATTGAATTTCAACTGCCAAACCCCTGACCATTCTTCAAGTTTCTGCAGGTCCTTCTCATTCTGTCTACACCTCTGGTGTGTCTACTCTGTTACAGAGCTTTGTGTCATCACGAACAGTGAAATTCTGCCTTCTAGGTCCTGCGCAATGTCACTGATGAAGATGTTGAATAGGACTGGTCCCAGCCTGATCCCTGTGGTACCCCACTGGTCACTCTTCCCTCTGTGGGTGACAGCCATTTACCACCACCCTCTGTGTCCTGCCACCCAGCCAGTTACCTACCCACCACACTACTGTCCTGCCCACACCCATATTCCCCAGTTTGTGTAATAGTCTTCTATGTGGCACAGTGTCAAAGGCCTTGCTGAAGTCCAGATAGGCCATGTCCACTGCCCTCCCTGATCCACCTCCTAGTCACCCAGTCAAAATTAAACGAGGTTGGTCTGACTGACCTCCCTGGTGAAACCATGCTGCCTTGGGTCCTGTAGTCCATTGACAACCAGATGTTCCACCAATCTCTCCTTCAGTAGTGCTTCCATGATCTTCCCACTACCGAGGTGAGGCTGACTGGTCTGTAGTTTCCTGCTTCCTCTTTGTTCCCACTTTTGTATAAGGGGACTACATCTGCTGTCCTCCAGTCTTTGGGTACCTCCCTGTTTCAGTGATCGGCTAAACAGGATAGCCAGAGGTTCAGCCACCACCTCTTAATTCTTTAAGGACCCTGGGTGCACCCCATCTGGCCCCATTGCTTTATCAACTCTTATTACTTCCAGTTCCTTCAGGACCCTTTCTTGTGTAAAGGACTTGTGTCCATTTCTGCACCATTCTCACCCTTGTACTCCCTTCAGACCCATTACCCTCCTCTTCCTCAGTAAAGACTGAGCAGAAATACCTGTTCAATATGTCAGCTTTACTGTTGTCATCCCCACGTGGCCCCCATCCTCCCCTTCAGTCTCCACTATCCCTCCTTTGTCTTTCTTTTTTTTCACTTATGTACCTGTAAAAGGTTTTGTCCCTCTACCCACTGATTTTGCAATGTGTTCTTCTGTCTGAGCTTTGGCTTCCTTTACTGACCTCCTGCCTCCCTTTGCTTCTCCTGGTACTTCTCCCTATTCCCTTCTGCCTGTGTCTTTTGTATTGCCTGAGTGCAATCTTTTGGCTTTCACTTTCTTTGCTACCTCTTTGGAAACCATAATGGTCTCCTCTTCCTTTTCCTCTTGCTAACCTGCTTAATGCATAATTCTGTTGTTCTTGTAATCCCCATTTTAAATACTGCCCACTGTTCCTCAACCACTGATTCCTGTCCCATTCCTTAATGCCTCTTTCAAGTATCTCCCATTTTCCCAAAGTCTGCCCCTAAAATCCAGGATACGTGTTTTGTGTGGTTTGGTTCTGCTTTTCTGTGATTTCAAACCACAATGACTGGTGGTCACTGTTTCCCAGGTGCTCCCCACTGTTACCCCATCACACTGTCCCTGTTTGTGAGCACAAGGTCCAGTATTGCCTTCTGCTGAGTTGGTTCCATGACCAGTTGCTTGAGGAAGGCACCCTGAAGGAGTCAGGATAAATCTGCTCCTAGTTGATGCTGCTGCTGGGATGCTCCAGTCCACATCTGGATATTGAAGTCTCCAACCAGTACTACCTCACCCTTGTCTGCCATCCTTGGATGGCTAGCATCAACTCCTATCTGTTTCTTCCTCCTGGGCTGGTGGTCTATAAACCACACCTGTCTGTGGATGGCTGTCCCATTTTCCTTTCCAGCTTAACCCACAGTATCTCTCCCCATTTTGTTCCTCCTTGATCTCTGTGGCCCTTACGTCATTTTTCACATACAGTGCCACTCCTCCTCCCTTCCTGCCTGCTCTGTCTCTTCTGAATATGTTGTAGCCAGGTATGGCCATCTCCCAGTCGTGGTTATCATTACACCAGGTTTCAGTGATGGCCACAATGTCAAGGTCTGACTGCATCATGACAGCCTCTAGATCTTCCATCTTGTTGCTAAGGCTCCTGGCATTTGCACACATGGTTTTCCATGATTTGACCTCCCTAGACTGTTTCACTGTTCTACTCCAGCCCCTTCCTTGGTTGTCATTTATCCCTGGTTCACCTTGCTGTCTGCCCTTCTGCTGCATTTTGCCCCTTTTCTGCTTATCCACCTCTTGGGCAGAGATAGCCACTCCTCTGGTTCACTGGTTCCACTGCTAGCTGTGGGGGTGAGCAGCAGTGCCTCCTTACTGGCCTGCCACCCCTTTGCTAGTTTTAAATGCTTGTCAATGTAGCATTTAAACTATCATTGAGTGCTTGATTCCCTCCAGGATGGATGCAGGCCATCAGAGCTTGAACAAACCTCCATCCTCCAGGTGGATCCCCAGTCACCAATGAATCCAAACCCTTCCTCACAGCACCAGTTCTTCAACCATGAGTTAAAGTTCCTGGTGCATGCACTCCTATGCTCTCCTTGCCTCTCACAGGTAGTACTTCTGAGAAAGTGACAGAAGTAGCTACTGCTTGAGACCCCTCCCAGTTTCCTAAACTCTTCCTGAACTTCCTTTGGCCCCCATTTGTCAGGTCATTAGTACCTAGGTGGATAATGACATCCAGCTCACCTCCGTCTTGCCTTCCCAGTGATCCCCAGGATCTTCCTTCCATCCCTCCATGCCGTGGCACCTGGTGAGGCACCTCACCTCCCTGTCCTCCTCTCTACACATATCTACAACACATAATCCACAACCTTTGAAATAACATAGGTGGCATTATGACTTTTCTTGAATCCTGATTGCAGGTGTGAAATGATATTATATTGGACAAAATATTGAGTTAATTGCTTGTGTAATAATTTTTCAAACATCTTTACATATGTTAGCAAAATCAAAATTTGGTCTATAAGAATTTGGTTCTGATGGGTCACACACCTTAAAAATGGGGATGCTGAATGTGGTTTTCCAGTCATATGGTAGCCCTAAACATTGTAATGAGAAATTAAATAAATATGCCATATGTTGTGCAAGTATGTTTGAAGCTAATTTATAGAATATTGGACGAATTCCATCATTACTTGACACTTTACTAGTGTCCAGTTTGTGTAGTTGTTTAGTTACTTCATCTACATGAATTTTGTGAAAAGAAAAAACAGGTCTGTCAAACGGCTTAGTGAAATTTATATCAAGGTTTGGTGAAGCATACCCTGGATATCCCTTATCAAATGTTTGTCCAACCTCCCCAAAATATTGTTGAATGCATCTACCTGGTCCACAGCATCGTACAAGGTTCTGCCCTCATGGTTCAGGGTTGTAGGTAAGACAGGCGGGGCTAGCTTTCCTTTAAATTCATCTATACTTCTCCAAATGTGTTTTGTATTTCTGGTTGAGTCTGAAAACTGGTTAGTGTAGTAATTTTCCTTTGCTCTTCTAACCTCTTGTGTACATTTGTTTCTAATTACTCTATAAGCTAATCTGTCTGATGATTCTTAGTCTCTTGAGATTTTTTTTCTAAAATTGACCCTTTGTCTTAACTTTTTCAGACCTTTAGATATCGTAGGGCCCTAAATATTTTAGCCCTTTAATTTTCAAGGGTACATGTCTTTCAATCACTTCAAGCAAAGGGGTTTTAAAGTAAGACCATACAGATTCAATGTCTGGACAAACATACAACAAATTCCAATCAATATTTGCTACATCCCTTGTAAATGCTTAATCACAAAAGTTGTCAAAGGTTCTAGTTATGATTAGTTGTACAGCTATTTGTTCCTTTTTACTATCTCTAATAAATGATATGTAACTGCAGTTGCTGATGTCTACCTCATGAACAGCTGAAACATATTGATGTGGCATGTTAGATAAAATCAAGTCTAAAAGTGTGTCTTTTTCCACATTGTTTTTATGGGGTCTGGTGGGTAATTTAATCAATTGTGCTAAACTGAGTGCATCAAATTGGTTAACTATCTCCTGTTGTGGGATTAATATATTCCAGTTTAAATCCCTAGGAGAACAAACTCTTTTTTAAAAATAAGGTGCTATTAAAGTGCTAAGAATATGCAATGCTGCAACACTAGCTGAAGAAGGCCTGTAACATACTGCTATCTTAAAGCAGAAACCTGAAGATCCCTGAATTTGTAACATCATAAGATCAAATTGCCCTGGGATTGTCTTGGCCACTTTAATATGCCCCTTATAGTGGTTCTGAAGATTTCACAACAATTTTCAAATGGGCAGAAGAAATAAAAGCTTTCAGGACAGTGACTCATGCAATTTCAGATTTAAACTAAATATATTCAACAGCAGAGATAATTACACAAATAACAGAAACTGTGGCAGACAGGCAGAAATGGGGTGGTTTCAAGTCCAATGACACTAACAGGTCCTGCCAGGCATGAGATAATGGAGTCCCAACATGCAGAGCAAGCAGTGGAGGGAAGAATAAAATGTTATGCCAGCTAATGGGCCACAGCAAGAGACAAGTGGGTATTGGAGGTGGTTACAAGAGAGTATGCCATCAAGTTCAACCAGATACACACATATCCCCAAACAGGTCACTGGTTTCACAGATCAGGGCTCTTCTAAACCAGCTGTTACAGGATGGAGCTATGTCCCCAGTCCCAGGTCAAGAACAGAAGTCAGGGGTATATTCAACATTCTTTCTGCTTCCAGAAAAGATGGGAGAATTAAAACACATATTGGACTTAACCCTTAGACTGCGGGAAGATTTAGAATGCATAGGTTTTTAGGACAAGATATCTTGTCGGTGGCAGCCTAAGGGTTAAAGTTTATCAACCAATTTGTTTGTTACAAAAGGTTAAAATGGCGACTGTGCACCCCACAATAGTATCAATTTAGAAGGGCAATTTCCTAACATTTATCAGTCTCAAAGATGCATACTTACACATCCCCAGTCACCATCTCATCATAAAGTCCTAAGGTTTTATATCCTAAACCTCCACATCATTGCAAAATATCTGCCATTTGGGTTGACCTCTGTACAATTTTTACCATGGCACTGCAACATCCACAGTGCCGACATCCCCAACAGAGACAGCAGCAATGCTGATTGTCAGCATCACACTGTCAGGGATGTGTCTGTGATGTTTTGGGGGCTGCGCCCCCAAACCCCCCATGTGGGGGGCTCCACTCCCACACACCCCAGTCTCTAAATATCCAACTCTGAGTTGGAGTTGGACTGGAGAGGGGGCACAACACCAGGAGCTGCTCTGCCAGTGTCTGCCTTGCACAAGCACAGTGACTCTCCACAGACAGGTGAAATCTGTCACTGTTTTGGTGTTCATACTGGGGGAGTCAACCTTGTGTCGGCACACCCTCTGTGCCACATGTGTTTACCAAGGTCATGGCAACTCTGGTAACAAAACTCAGAGCAGAGGAAATACACATCATCCTATATCTAGATGACTGGCTAATGAGGACAAGATCCAGAAAGGCATCAGAATAAGCCACAATAAGAGCTCAAGACATCCTCACCCTACATGGGTGGATTGTCAGCAGGGTCAAGAGCAGTCTCTGCCAATCCCCAACACTAGAGCATTTAGGAATCATCTTCCACACAAGTCCAACATGAGGTATTGTGTGCCCTCTGATAAACTCGTACACAGACTTGGGGCATAGCAAGCTAATACTGACATACATGTCCCCAACATTCTGGGATCTGTTGCAGTTGCTAGGTCTCACAGCATCCTGCATAAACCTGCACAGATGGCCAAGGCTACACATGACACCACTGCAGAGATTCATGCTGGACCATTGGAACCATACCTCACAGAACTACCAGAAAAGGTTGAAATTCCCTTTATCACAAAGATGGTTCACCAAGTGGTGGACCCAGGGTGACAACTTACAAGAAGGGGGCAACACTGGAGAGAAAAGTTTCAAAAACTATCGATATGAATGCAGGACTGCAGGGCTGGGGTGTGGTCTTGGACTCGGCAACAATTCAGTGGAAGCGGTCCCCATCAGAGACACAGCTGACCATCAATGTGTTGGAGACAAGACCTGTCAGGCTTGTACTCAGTCATTTCAGTCAAATCAGGGGTCATCATGTAATGTTAAGGACAGACAACAGGGTCACTATGTCTTACATCAACAAGCAAGGGGGGAACAAACAGCAAACAATTGCCCAAAGAGGCTGATCCTCTTCTAAAATGAGCAGAATGTTACCTATTGACCTTGACAGCAATTCACCTAGCAGGAGAGCTCAATACCCTGGAAGGCTAACTCAGTTGACAAGCTCTCAACCTGGGGAAATGGCAGCTCAATTGACAAGTTATCCAGACCACTCAGAATCAATGGGTCCCTTCAACTAGATTTTATGACCCACAACAAAACAAACAAGTTCAGAGGTTCTATTCAAGGTATAGGTATCACAGTTCAGAAGGAGTAAATGTGCTTTCATGCAAGTGGAACTTCAGGAGGGCATATGTGTTCCCACCAATCACACTAATAGGGCAAGTGATTCAAAAGATTCAAACATCTAAAGGCACTGTGGTCCTCATAGCTCGAATGGACTGAGGAGAATGTGGTATGCCTTGGTGATATAAATACTGATAGGTGATCAGCTCTCTCCCAGCACAGCCAGATCTCCTCACACAGGGGCTGATTTTCCATCCAGATCCTCACTCCCTCCAGCTGATGAATTCTCAAAGGGAAAGATTGTTAACATCAGGATTCTCACAGAAGGTGATAAACACTATGTTACAGTTATGCTGACTTTCAACTAACCAGACATATAACTGGCACAGGTTCATAATCACTAGATAGTGTGAGTCAAAGAAGTTCAATGCCACCACATGTACCATACCCCAGCTATTAGACTTTCTTCAAGATGTGTTTGACAAGTGACTCTTCATGGCATCCCTGCATGTGTACATGGCTACAATAGTGCTGAACTGACATTCTTCAAGGCTGCTGAGAATATCAAACCAAAACAAGGTCAAAGTTAACACCATGACACCTGAATATTGTACTTGATATGCTAACCAAGGCTCCTTTTGAACCCCTAGTCTCTATTTCATTGCTCTGGCTGACATTAAAGATTGTGTTTATGTTGGCCATTTGTTCAGCCTAGAGAACTACTGAAATGCAGGGCATATCATGTGCTGAACCTTTCCTGACATTCCACAAGGACTGGGTGGTACTCGAAACAGTTCCTTCTTTCTTGCAGAAGGTGACATCTTTGTTCCATCTATCACAGGATATTTCCTTCCCCTCCCTTGAGCCTGACCTCAATGATCCTCAAAAGGACATGCTGTTGAACCTAGATGTTATATGTGTTGTCAGAACCTATCTGAACAGAACAACCTCATTCAGGAAGTTGGAGAGGTTGTTCCTTCTGTTCCAGGGACACAAACAGGGAAGACTGGAATCCAGGTCTACCATTACCAGATGGTTAAGGACCACAGTTGGGAAATCAACAAAAATTCCACCCTGCTGTGCTCACTAGAAGGGAAGACACATTCTACCAAATATGTGGTGATTTCCTGGGCAGAATGGAACTATGTGTCTATCACAGACATTTGTGTAGTGACCACCTAGTCTTCCATGCACATGTTCTCTAGACACTACTGACTTGACACCTGGTACCAGGATACTGTGTCTTTCTGCTAGTTAGTCCTTCAATTGGTTTCTCACCCACTTCCTCCTAGTCCTATCCTAGATTCTTTGAACACAGCTTCTTAATCACCCACTAGTGATGACTTAAGAGTGATTTAAATGGTACAATTGATGTTGGAAGTTAACTTATCTGGAAAAGTAATTACAGGAGCACCTGTTACAGCACTCCACATCCCACCTGTTGAGGAAGAGGAATAGGATTCCTAGTTTATTCTTTGACATTGTGTACATTTGATTGTTATTAACCAGTTATGTTTCAGTTGGGTGCTGTTTTCCTAAGCATTTTATGGTTAGCTAATACAATGCTGTTCTGCATTGCTAGATCTATATTAGTTTGTGTTTCTCTTAAATAAAGCCCACTGAATCTGACAGTATTAAGTCTCAAATACTTCTTTTGAATTGCTGTGCTGAATGTACACTTGATTCTCTCTCACAGGTCACTCAAAAGATTTTTTTCCAGAAAGAATTGCTTGGGGAGATAGGATTGACAACTGTTCCACAGCAAGGGGCAGATACAGGATCTGATTCACAATTTTGTTTGAGCATCAGAAAATCAGAGGAGGCCTCTATAACCCCACTAGTAATGACCTCAAAGCACTGTAAAAGGTGCTCCTGTAGTCACCTTTACCAAGTGAGTAAACTTTAATTTTTGTGTCTCACAAACTTTTGCTCATATTGTAACTTGAATGTTTTACAGTATTTTACTTTGACATTTTGAATATACTGTTTAAGTGATCCTACCTCATGAACAAGGATGGTTGACATTTTAAGTACAGGTCAAAGGATTTCACAATCAGTATACAAACCACCTTTTGAGCAGGATTTAACACATTCTAGAGACCACGTTCATGATGTAACATCAAAATAATTTTGTGTTGCATATTTCAGTGCAACATTAAAGCTCAGCACAAAACTTTGCAGCATTAACAGTTTCTCTGACACCAAAATGGAATTCTTAGGTCACACTTTAATGTGGATGGGCACTTCCCTCAGCACAGGGCATCTGCTTCTGTTGATGGAGGTCTCAAAGGATGTTCAGGAATGAGGATACTATTCTACTATTTCAAAAGAAAGAAAATTCTTTGCAAAAATAATGTGTTAATGCACCAGTTAGGGTTCAGCTTAATGCCACAAAAGTAGGGAAATGTAGCATTAGGTTTCCAACCTAACTCCTCACCCTATAAAGCAACAAATTACAAGACCATGCAAGCAACTACATACAGCCATTGTCAGGTAAGACAAGCAACATACAACTCTTTCCAGATGACACTCATGCAGTAGCACTAATGTGCTACCTTCATGGATTTATATCTGTGGCATGTTAACTGCAAGACGTACTGTACATACTCATTCCTGGCTGCAGATAGAAATCCACAATGCTCAAATCAAAGCATTACTGTCTGCAGAAGTGCAAGCCCTGCAGCCATGGATACAAATGCATAATATCAAAATTGTAGAGTTCTTTTGTCTGTAGAAGCAAAGATCCCTATGGAGCCAGCCCTTCCATAGCAACAGGTACTCATGCACACTGTAAAACATGCACACATTTCTGCAACCACAGGTGTAAGACACATACACCAAGCTCTGGCTGCAGAAGCACAGGCTCCATGAAATCTATGATGCTAAAATAGCAACACCACTTCTGTCTACAGAAGTGCAGGTGCCTCAGGGGCCTTTGGTTCTGTAGCTGCAAATGTTAGACATACACGACCTTTGTATGCAGAGGTGCAGGCTCTTACTGCATATAGAAATCCATGATACCCAAATTGCAACACTACTTTTGTCTGCAGACGTGCAGGCTGCAGCTATAGGTGTAAGACATATAGATACTGACTTCTGTTTATAGAAGTGCAGGCTCGTGTGGGGCCTGCACTTCTGTTCTTGCATATAGAAATCCATGATACCCAAACTGCAACACTACTTCTGTCTGCAGATGTGCGTACCCCTGTAGGACCAACCCTATTGCAGCCACAGGTATTCAGATACATTATAAGACATGCACAGATATTTCTGGATGCAGAAGCACAAGCCCCTGTGAAACTTCTTGTTTGTCCTACCTGATGATGGCTGTATAACAAACCAAAAAGGGAAAGTGGTTTCCAAGTAACACAGGGACAGCAGGAATTGGGAATGCTGGTAGTGGTGCAGTGCAATGGCTGTGAGGTGGCAGTTTTGAGAAACACCTTCTGGAGACTTGGTGCTGCCCCATCTGCATGTAACTCTATGGGTTGAGAGACAGGGCTGCTAGACTCCAGGCCAAGTTGGCTAGGGTTTGGAGGACCATCTCGTCCACTAGAGGCCACCAAGTCTGACATCATTACCTCAGAGGATGCCAAGAAGGGGAGCAGCTTGACTATTGGGCTTAGGAAGGGGTGGGGTTGGAGGGCACTGGAAGGATGGGAGGTTGGTCAGAGGCACATTCCTCAATTGGTACCACTACAACATTTGTATGCCACTTTGGTGGGGCATCTGTGGTAGCAGCCAGTGAGGATATGAGGTCATCTGTAGTGGAGACCCCAAGGAGGGAGGGAGAGAAACTGAAAGAGAAAGAAGAAGCAACTTCTGGTGGGGGACTCGATTGTCAGGGGGATAGATTTGGGAGTAGGAAGGGAGGCAGAGAGGGATGTTAGGTGCCTATGTGGTGCCACAGGCCAGAGTGATGGGAAATTAATCCTGGGAAACACTAGGGCAGCAGGAAAGAAGGCGGAGCTCGATATCATTGTCCACCTTGGGACCAATGACCTGGCTAGGGATGGGGCTGAGATAGTGCAGGGGGAGTTTAGGGAACTGGAGAGTAGTCTTAGACAGGGGGCATGCTCAACACTTTCACTAAGCTGCTGCCTGTCTAACACAGGAAGGAGAAGGCTCTCAGCTCCAGGAGTTTCAACTCATGGCTGAAGAAGTGGCACAGGGAGCAGGGATTCTGCTACACTGGTGACTGAGGACCCATCTGGGGGGAAAAGGGCATATACAGGGGTGATGGCCTGTATTCACTTGGAAGAGGAACCACAGTCCTCGGTGGATGATTTAATGTTACCGTGATGAACATTTAAACTAGCCAATGGTGGTGGCAGAAGGACTTGGGGAGGCAGATAGTGCCCCTCACAGGCAGAAGTAGAAAGTAAAGGGACTCTACAGTAGAGAAACCCCCCAGAGTGCAAATTAATAAAGGAAGCAGGGTGGTAGAAATGGACAGGGACAGGAACAGAAACATCAAAAAGAGAGGATGGAGGGGTCAAACAAGGGGTAACAAGCAGAGTGCTGAAAAAATCTGGAAGTCTATATGTGGGAATGCTAGAAGTCTAGGAAATAAGAATCCACACCTAGAGGCCATCATGGTAGAGGCCAGTCTGGATAAAGTGGCATTACCGAGTCATGGTGCACTGAAAAACATGACTGGGACATGGACATACCAGGCTATACTCTGTTGAGGAAAGGCAAGGTGGGAAGGAAAAGAGGTGGTGCAGTGCTTTATGTGAGGGAAACCGTAAAAGCAATGGAAACCTAGCAAATACGGGGGGGGGACAGAGGTACTGTGTTTCACCCTGGAGACAGGAACAGAGCCACTATTCACACTAGCATGACCCACAGACCTCACTGCCATATGGGACAAGTTAGATAAGGTACTGTTGGAAGCCATTGACAAGATGGCAGAAAAGGAGGAGCTGCTGATGGGGAGCTTCTATCTACTGTACTTAGATTTGAGCCTACAAATTCCACTTCGATGGAAGCAGAACATTCTAGACTCCCTGCCGGGATGTTTCCAAGGCAATTATTCAGTGAGTCCATTCATGATAGGGCAGTACTGGACCTGGTACTCATTAACAGAGACAGTGTTGCAGACATCAAAGTGGAAGCCACCTTGGGCTAGTGATCACCGTATGATGTGGTTCAATATGAGGATGGCTCAGAATTCAGCCATACACAGGTGAGGTCCTGAACTCAGGAGGGCAGACTTTATAAAGATGGATGAATGCCTCACAGATAACTTGGTGGTGGGGATGAACTGGGGGAGTGAAGGAACAGTGGGCCAAGATAAAAGGGTGCATAGTGAAGGCAGAAAACCTCTGCATCAAGCAAGTGAACAAGAGCAAGAGGAAAAAGAGGCAGTTATGGTTCTCGAAAGATATGGAAGAAAGGGCAAAGGCTAAAAGGATTACATACAGAAGGAACACGAAGCCAGAGAAAGGAGGACAAGAAGGTGTATAAAGGGAAACAAAAAGAAGGAAGGAGAGCAGAGAGAAGCACAAAGGTACAAACTGAAGAGACAGTAGCCCAGGCAGTATCAAAGGGATAAGACATACTTTAGATATGTAAGTGAAAAGAGGAAGACCATGAAAAGGGTTGTAAGATTGGGGACCAGAAAAGACAGACATCTTAAAGCAGAGGAATGGAGAAGGGTCTGGATATCATGGCAGTCACAGAAGCATGGTACACAGAGAACCATAACTGGGATGTAACATACCAGGATACACAATCTACCAGGAGGAACAGGGAGGGTAAAGAGGAGAAGGAGGAGTAGTCTCACATAAGGGAATGGATCAAAGCAACAGAACTGAAGGGTAAACAAGGAGGAGAGGAGGCACTGTGGGTCACTCTGGAGACAGGAAATAGCATCACAATCTGCACTGCAGTTGTATACAGACCCCATCTCAGGGGAAGAAATAGATGAGGAAATGAGAGAAGGCATCTTTAGAATGGCAGAGAAGGGAGATATTGTTGATGGGAACCAAAACATGCCATATGTTAACTGGAGCACCTTTGCTGCAGCCACATTCAAGAGCAGGGTCATTCTCGATGTCATGCAGGGGAATGCCTCAGACAGCTAGTATTGGAACCCACTCAGGGGGAGCAATTTTACACCTGGTATTCTCAAACGGGGATGCAGAGATGATCCTAGATTTAGAAGTGGGTAGCCATCAGGGAAAAAGCAACCACCAAACAGTGTGGTTCATGATAAACACAGCTGTAGAGTCAAGCCATACAAAAGTGAATATATTGGACTTTAGGAGCACTGACTTTGGCAAAATGGGAGAGTGCCTCAGAAAAGCACTAGCAAATGGGCAGAAAGGAGGGGTGGAGGAACAATGGAGAAAAATCATAACTGCCACCACAGAGGCAATAAGCCTTTGTGTGAAGCAAATAAAATAAAACAAAGAAAAAAAAAAACATTATGGTTCTCAAACGAGGTGGCGGGAAGGTTAGGGAGAAAAAGATAGTATTTAGGAAGTACAAGGAAACACAGGAAGAGCAGGACAGAGAACTCTACCAGTTAAAGCAGAAGGAAGCAGGGAAGACAGTCAGAATAACAAAGGCCCAAACTGAGGAAAAGATAACCAACTCAGTTAAGAAGGGGATAAAACCTTGTACAGGTATATTAGGAGTGTAGAAAGATCAAGGGAGGATAGTGAGGCTTAATAAAGGGAGGAGTGGAGAGAGGGTGACAGTGAAAAAGCAGGGATACTGAACAAATACTTCTGCTAAGTAGTCACAAAAGAAGAGGAGGGGGAGACACCTAAATCAATCAATAGAAGCACTCTGGATAGGGGGGGGTCGATACCAGTCCATTCACTAAAGAAAGGGTCCTGAAAGAACACTTGAAACTGAAGGTGGACAAAGCAATGGGGCCTGATGGGATTCACCCCAGAATTCTAAAATAACTAAGGGAAGAACTAGTGACACCACTGGCTACCCTCTTTAACAAATCATGGGAGGATGGTGTGGTACTTGAGGACTGGAGGAGGACAGATGTGAGTCCTCTTCGCAAAAGTGGTAGCAAAGGCAGAGGCAGAAAACTACAGACCTGTTAGTTTGACCTCAGTGGTATGGAAAATGATGGAATCACTTATGAAAGAAATAATTGTTGAGCACCTAGAGGCCAGCGGGGCACAGGACCCAAGGCAGCATAGATTCACAGTGGGAAAGTCATGTCAGAAAAATCAAATAGATTTCTTTGACTGGGTGACCAAAGTAGTGGACTAGGAAGGGGCCTGGACATGGCCTACCTAGACATTAGTAAGGCATTTGACATATTCCAACTCAAAAGATTAATAAACAAGTTATCCAGCCTGTGAGTGGGTCCCAGGGTGGTAACCTGGGTAATAAATTGGCTGGACAACAGGAAGCAGAGGGTAATAGTAAACAGAGTCCACTCCAAAGAAAGGGAGGTTACTAGTGGTGCCACGGGGTTTTAGTACTGGGACTGGTCCTCTTTAATGTCTTTATAGGTGACATTATGGAGGGACTGAAAGGAAAAGTAAGCCTCTTTGCAGATGGTACAAAGATCTGCAACAGGGTTGATACACAAGGGGTGTGGAAAGGATGAGAAAGGACTTAGTAAGGTTGAAGGAATGGTCAAAAGTATGGCAGCTTAGATTCAATGAAAAGAATTGCAAAGTAATGCATCTAGGAAACAAAATCCCAAGGGAAGAGTACACAATGGGGGGGAGGTAATAACAACAACAAAAATGGAAAGGCACCTGGGGGTTGTCATATCAGACAACCTGAAGGTAGGCAAGCAATGTGAGAAGGCAGTAAGGAGGGCTGGGGGGATACTGAAATACATAGGGAAAGGCATCACCAGTAAAAACATGAAGTTGCTATCCCTCTGAACAGACAGTTGGTGAGACCCCATCTAGAATACTCGTGCAGTTCTGGAACACATCTTGTAAAGGACATAGACAGGATGGAGACAGTCGAGGGAGGACAACTAAAATTGTGCAGGGTCTGCACAAGTGATACAAAGAGACTAAAACAGCTTAATATGTATACCCTCTAGGAAAGGGGGGCATGATAAAACCTTCAATTACCTCAAGGAAATCAACAAAGTCCAAGAGGGTAAAAAGGTTTCAGAAAGAGATGTGCAAGAACAAGGTAAGTACAATTTGAAGATAGAGAGGGGAAGCCTAGGGGCAATGTGAGGAAGTATTTTTGATGGAGAGGGTGGTGGGCACATGGAACGGCCTTCCTGAGGAGATAATGGTGTCAAAACTTTGGGGTAGTTAAGAATGCATGGGACAGACATAAGGCAATTCTTGTGGGGGTAGGAGGAAGTAGGTTGTTGGTTAACTAGGATCTGCAGCCTATCCAATAGATAAGGAAATGGGTAGACTGGTGGGCCAAGTGGTCCTTATCTGCTGTCAAAGTCTAAGTTTTTATGTTTCTATGTAAATACTTCTGCTGAATGTTAACAGAGGAAGGGAAGGAGAGGATTGCAAAAATAACAGGAACTTTGAAGGTGGGAGGTGGACACCAGTCCTTTTTAAAGGAGAGAGTCCTGAAGGCACTTGCTAATATAAAAGTGGACAAAGCAATGGGGCCTGACAGGGTGCATCCAGGGTTGTTCGAGAGCTCAGGAGGTTCTAGCTCTGATTGTTCCATTTAACAAATCACTGGAAACAAAGGGTTCCAGAGGACTGAGAGAAGGGCAGATATAGTCCCACTTCACAAAAGTGGTAGCAAAGAGGAAGCTGGCAATTGTAGGCCAGTCAGCCTGACATTGGTGGTGGAGAAGTTAATGAAAACACTGTTGCAGGAAAAGAGGACTGTGGAATATATTGAATTCAATGGGTTACAAAACTCAAAGCAGCATGAAGTCACAGAGGGAGATCATGTCAAACAAATCTGATAGATTCCTTTGACTGGGTGACAAGTAATTAGATAAGGGAGTAACAGTGGACATGGTCTACCTAGATTTCAGTAAGAGCTTTCAACACCATTTACATAGAAGACTAGTAAGCAAGCTCAGTAGCTAGCAAATGGTGAAAAAGTTAATAAACTGGCCAGCCCAGTGACAAGAGGGCTGAGGCGCTGGACGCCTACCTTTGTGCTACACCAGTGACCTGGTTTGGGAATGACCTCTGATTGCCAGAAGAGCCGGCATGGGGGAAGGGTCGGAGCAGGATTGAGCTGCCATTGACAGCTCTCCTCAGGGGTGGTTGTCACTCTCTCTGTAGTTCTGCTCCAGCTGGGTTGAGGTAGGGGCGGGAGGCATGAGTGAGAGGGGTAGAGGCAAATGCCAGGGGCGGTGCAGAAGGGGTTGAATCGGTATGCGGCATGCACGTGCACCTCCACACATGCGTATGTACATGTCTGCCGGGGTCCTGGGTCTGGGGTGCAACACAGGGGAAAACATAGTTGGTAAACTGGGTAAGAAGTTGGTTAGGGGATAGGCAACAGAGGGTGGTGGTAAATGGAGCTCACTTTGAGGAACAGAAGATGACCAGCAGGGTACCTCAGAGATCAATGTTGGGACTGGTCCTCTTTAATATCTTTGTAAGTGACATTGCAGATGAGCTGGAAGATAAGGTCTGTGTCTCCGTGGATGGCACCAGGATCTGCAATAAGTTGAGTACTCCAGGGGCAGTGGAAAGGATGAGTAGAGACCTGAGAAAACTCGAGAAGTGGTCAAGGGTATGACAGCTGAGTTTCAGTGGAAAAAAGTGCAAAATAATGCACTAAGGACACATAAACCTAGGCACAGAATACAAAATGGGTGGAGTGGTATTGATGAAAACTAAACAGGAATGAGTCTTATAGCCCATAAGTTATGGGTAATCATATCATATGGCCTAAAGGTGTACCCAGTGCAACAAGGCATGTGAGAGGGCTAGTGGGATGCTGGGGTGCCAGAAGGATATCAGCAGCAGAAAAGGGAGGCTATGTTGCCCTGTATAGATCACTGGTAACATACTTTGTCCAGTTCTGGAGACCACATCTCAGAAAGACATAGAGTGGAGGTAGTCCAGAAGAGGGCAACTAAAATGGTGCAGAGTCTGCATCAAAAGCCCTATGAGGAAAGACTAAAATACCTCCATATGTACACCCTGGAAGAGAGGAGGAAGAGGGGGGGATATGATAGAGACCTTTAAATAACTCATTGGTGGTAAATATGGTACTAGAGTATTTTCCAGAAAAAAAAGGTGCTCAAGAACAAGGGGACATGCTACAAAGCTGGAAGGGGACAGATTCAGGAGAGCTTTGAGGAAGTATTTCTTCACAGAAAGAGTGGTGTATTCCTGTAATAGTCTTCCAGGAGAGGTGGGGGTGAAAACAGTGGTGGTGGTGATCAAGAATACATGGGATAGGCATAGGGAATCATAATGGAAAGGAAGGAGGTGATGCAGAAAAGAGCTGTAGTTCAAGTAGGGTCTGCGGTTAGAATATAGGTAGGGAAAAAATTAGCTGATTGTGTAGGCTAAGCAGTTCTTATCTGCCATCAGATTCCATGTTTCCAGTTTAAGAGGTTGAGAAATACTTTGAATTGCCTGCTAGGAGATGTCATGGGACAAAGACAGTATGGAGCTAAGTAGCTGCATGGGATAGGCATATGGGCATAATAAGTAGTGGAGAGGAGGAGGGAGGGACACTGGCGACCAAATAGGGTCCATGGTGTAGAAATAGGAAGGGAAAAATACAGCACACTAGATGGGCCTACCAGTCCTTTTCTGCAGACAAGTTCTGTTTCTGTGTTTCTATAACCACACATAATTGAAAAGCGTATGCCTGTGGTTATGTGGGGGAAGAGCTCCTCCACCACATCCTACTTAAGCCAGCAGGCAAACCACTTCTCTTCTTAGAGTGAGTTGCACTCGCTTGTGGCACTGCTGGTGCTTGACTGCTCTTTCCTCCTCTCTGCTGACCCCCCCTTCCCAGTGCCTCCCCTGCTCATTTGTCTGTCTCCCGTTTTGTTCATGTATTTGCCCCCCCCCCCCAACTCCTCCATTGTGTGCTATTTGTTTTTCATCCATTTTTGGGGCACTTTTTATTCTCGCCTGCTCCTCATTTGTTTCTGCCCTTTACCTGGCTGCCTCCCTCCGATGCTTTACTTTCTATCCCTGCCTCTGTTTCTGAGCAACCGTTGCCCATGCTACACCGTGTCAAAGTGGCATAGATTGAGGCGGGGCAAGGTCCAGCTGCCCCCTGAGAGAATTAGACGGGACTTTAATGAACCCGTTCTCGGTTCACTTTTTTTTTTTTTAAGTGTTGCAGGCTCAGGGCTGTCATCTGCTGGCTATGCCTAGCTGCTCTGGGGGATGGCGTGCCTTGTCCTTATCTCCTCATGCAAGAAAACCCCTAAAATATCCCTTTTCTGATTGGCTAAAACCATAGCAGCCTGCATGTTACAGCCAATCAGAGAGTGCTACAAACTCCTACCATTGCATGCTTGCATGACCAGTACAGTTGTGGCACCATTTAGGTGTTCGTACGCCATCCACCACAGAGAGGAGCAGGCTCATCAGGCAGCGAGCAGCATCTATAGCTTGGGCCGGGGATTGCCTATGAAGAGTCAGAGAACTACAGAGAGCTTTTCGAGGTGGGTGACACCACGAGACCACTACTGTCCACACTAGCCATTGTTTGGTGGTCTTTGCTGGTCATTTGTCTGGAAGTACTGTCCATGATGGTGGACTGGGGCATTCCATGCTTGCTGACCAGTTGTCTGGGGGGGCTGTCCATGTAGGTGGGGCTGGGGGACTGTCCGTGTTTCCTGCTGGGTGTCTGGTGTGGAGGGGGACTGTCTGTGTTTGCTGGTATGGGGCTGAGTGTGTTATTTTAATTATTCACTCATTGCCAGTTTGCCACAGATAATTATCAGTTCCACTTAGTACTACAAGGTCAAAACACAGAATCGGAGAAGAAAGTGTCCATGACTCCATCGCTTTAAAAAGGACAATGTTTCACTTTAAAATAGTTTTAAAAATTGCATTAAATAACAAATGTCCGACTCTCTTTGAGGAGTCAGGTAGCAAAACAGTCAGGAGAGAGTAGAGGCGGACATGACCTGCTGCCTTCTTGGCCTGCTGCGTGTTGTAGTGCTGCCTTATTGATCTGGTATAATAATTGTGCTGCAATCTGGTTGTTGGAATGCCATTCTCATCCAGAAATGTCTATGGAGGGGTTGCTGCTGCTGGCCATGTGTCGGGGGTTGAAGGTTGGTTTACTCTGTCAGTATGTCTGATGGATGGCACCATGGCTGGCTTCTGCTGTGTCTCTTGGGGATTGTGACTTTAAAATGTGTTTCTGTAGTGCTAGATTAAACAGGTATGTCAAATACTAAGTTGTATAAAATAACAAATGTCTCTTGAGGCAGGTAGCAAAACAAAGAGAGAGATGCATCTAACCTGCCTTCTTGGCCTGCTGTGCCCTGCTGCATGCTGCTGCCCTTAATGATTTGGTCTAATAGCTGTGCTGCAAGCTGGTTGTTGGAGTGCCATTCTCGTCCCAGAAATGTGTCTGTGGGGAGAGGGGTGCTGCTGCTGGCCAGTGTCGGGGTGGGGGTGGAAGGTTTACTCCGTCAGTATGTCTGAGGGGTATCTGGCTTCTAGAAGTGTCTTTTGAGAGGTTTTCTGGCCGTTGAAGAGGCTGTCCATGTTGATGGGGTGAGGACACTGTACTGGGGTGGGGCTGGGGGCCATGGCGGATGGTCTTTCTTTTGTGGGGTTGGGGGATGGTCTGTGTTTTGGGGCTGACTCACTGGCAGGGATGGTCAATGCTTGGTGCTGGGAGGGTCTGCATTTGCTGGTGCTTGGGGATGGTCAGTGTTTGTGGCTGACGGGAGGGCAATATTTAGGGCTGGGAGGGTGGTCAGTGTTTGGTGGGGCTTGGAAGGATGATGGTCTGTGTTTGGGGCTGGGGACAGTCTGTGTTTTCTATTCTGGGGTGGGGACACTGGCTGTGGTGGAGGGTGGGGACACCCACTAGCCATTGTTTAGTGGTCTTTGCTGGTCATTTGTCTGAGGGGTACTGTCCATGATGGTGGACTGGGGGCATTCCATGCTTGCTGACCAGTTGTCTGGGGGCTGTCCATGTTGGTGGGGCTGGGGACTGTCCGTGTTTGCCTGCTGGGTGTCTGGTGTGGAGGGACTGTCTGTGTTTGCTGGTATGGTGTCTGGGGGACTGTCCATGTTGGTGGAGCAGGGGACATTCCGTGCTTGCTGGCTGGGTGTTGGAGGGGACTGTCCATGTTGGTGTGGTGGACAGACTGTCTATGTTTGCTTTCAAAATGTCTGGCAGGGAAGGGGGCAGTCTGTGTTTGCTGGCCAGATGTCTGGGGGCTGTCTGGGTTGGCTAATGGAGGAGGAGAACTGTCCATGATTGCTGATCGGGTGTCTATGAGGGACTACAATGTTGGTGAGGCGGGGGACTCTCTTTGTTTGCTAACTGGGTGTCTGGGGATTGTTCATGTTGGTGGGGTGGGGGACATTCCTTGTTTGCTGGCTGGGTGTGCTGGGGGCTGTCCTTGTTGGTGAGGTGAGGGAGGGATTGTTCATGTTTGCTGACTGGATTTCTGGTGGGACTATCTGTGTTAGTTAGGAGGAGACATTCCATGCTTGCTGGCGGTGTTAGCATATAAAATTAGTAAGCGTTAAACGTTTTTCACCTCATCCTTTACCTGACTGTAAAAGTAGTAATCTTTCACTTTATCAATTTCTCTGATTCTCCATTGTGGAGGGTGAGATGGACTGATTCCTTGGCTTTGCTGTCCCTGTCCCCATTGTCTGGCAAACAGAATGAAAGGATTGTTTTCTGTGTACTCCCCTGTACAGTGTTACAAGACTAGCCAAAAATCTTGCACTGAAGCATGCACCTAAAGAATGATGCTACTACTTGGCTATTGTTATAGTGACTACTGACTGGCAATGATTTTTTTGGGGGTTGGGACACTGGTTGGTTGTGTGGGTGGGTAGGGTTGGGGACACACTGGTTTTGTGAGTGGGGTGGGAATACAAGCATTGTGTTGGTGGGGTGGGCGTGCTGGCATTGAGTCGATGGGGCGGGGATAACTTGTAGTTGCATACCAGACAAACTGAGCTTCTGATCAACATCTCTCTTTCCAGACCAAGAAAGACATAAAGAAAATGCAGTATAAAATGTGGTTTCATTTAGTTTTGTGTGCCTGTGATGGGGAGGCACAGACCTGGATGCCTGGAGTCGGATACAATTAAATGGAGCTGGAAATGGAATTGGTTGGTTGGGTGGGGTGTTGAGAGTGGCTATGCTGGTGGGGTGGAGAGAGTGGCTGTGCTGGTGTGGTGGAGTGGGAAGAGTGGCTGTGCAAGTCCATTTGACTGCAGAGAGTAGCCAAGGTGGCTAGTTTTGGTGGAATTGTGGCCATGTGGGTCCAGGGTGGGAGGGTGGGCTGTAGCTTTTGCATGGACATTTAAATTCACTGTTGCTTTCTGTCCCTTCTGCTTCTCTGCCAGCTTTGTGTTGCTGTGCTGACCAGGGTGGACTGGTACACATATTGAAAAAAATGGTTCTGACCACTGGTGATGGAGGAGGGAGGCGGTGGATGGGCAGAGTGGCACAGAACCATTTTTTCCTTCATGTATACCAGTCTGCTGGCCTGAGTCCGTGCCATGTTCTGTGGCTTTTTGTTGATGGTCGGTGGAGGGATGGGCTTAGCAAACTGGTATATGTGGTTGAAAAAATAGTTCTGGCCTCTGCTGATGAAGGAGAGAGGGATGGATGGGCTTATTGGCACAGAAACATTTTTTTTCAACATGTATGCCAGTCTGCTGGGTCCCATGCCATGCTTACCTCCCTCAGACAAAAGGGCTTCTGAGCACTGAAGATAAGTGTCTATCAAAATTAGGGACTGTTGGGAGATATGAAATCCTTCAGTATAAAAATGATGTATGTTTATGTAGTTCACCTTACTGTGTGGTTCAACAAGATGTTCTGTGGTCTGTCCTCCTCATTTAGCACCCTGACCTACAGCTAGTGCAGAATGTGGCTGCCAGGTTGTTGACTAGTATGTCTAGGACTAGTCACATAACACCTGTGCTCTCGCGGACTGCACTGGCTGCAAGTGTGATGGCATATCACCTTCAAGGTCAGTTTGCTGACCTATAAAACTGTACATGACTAGGGACACCGCTACCTGAAAAAATCTCCTTTCTCCTACTGCCTCTACTGACCACTTGATACACTGAGGATTACTAGAGATTCCCAGGGTGCGATTACAGACATCTAGGGCCCATTCTTTGGTTATATGGCCCTGACCCTGTGGAATTCTCTACCGTATCAGATAAGGGACTGCCTGACCGTACAAGGTTTTAAAAGAGCTTAAAACATATTTATTCAGCCTTGCATTTATAAATGAAGTTTAATTCAGTGTTGCAAAATTATGTTTTAAGACTGATTTCATTGTATGATTTTAATGTTTTATTGGATGATATTTTATGTACAGGTGCTTTGGTTCAAGAAAAGTGCCTCTAAGAAATAAAGTTTGATTTGGTTTTGACCTGTGACCCACCAGTCCCCTAGGCGGGGAGAAGGTCTGTTGTTTAGTGGTCTTGGGGTGGTTTGCTGGCCATGTGTCTTAATTGTAAAATGCATTATTTCATTTACTGTGTTGTACTGCCTGGACCTGCTTTACCCCGTCTCTATCCTGAATGTAAACATGGTCTAAAAAACAGGTCAATTTTGGGTGGTGTGTGTGTCTGTGTGTAGAAGAAAAGAGACACACTCTCAGACAAAAACACTTCATTAAACCATATCAAACTGCATCAATCATGTTTCATTTGTGCCATTCAAAACTGTCAGATGAGACCATTTTGAAGTAGTTGGTGGGGCAAGAGCCTCTGCGGCAACCTGGGCTACCAAAACTAGGCCCACCACCCACTGTCATAGGTGATGGTAATAAAAACCACAACCAAGTACTTACCTTTCAGGGTGGGTCCTGCGTGGCTGCGCAGAGGTATCTGGAGGTATCATTCAAACAAATTTCCTGTGGTGGCTGTTCTCTTAGGTGGTGTGGTGGGACCACCTTTGTGGCTGGGCAATCCATGTTTGCTTGGATGGGGCTGAGGAACCCTAAGTATGGACAGAGATGCATGTTTCTTAGGTGCCCAGGGGGAAGAGAGTGGCAGGGGTTGTGGTGTGACCACACCATGCCCATGATCATCTTGAACATTTAGGGGATTTACAGTGTTGTGTTGCACTGTCCCATGTTCATCAAGCATGCTTGCTAAGAGCACCGCCAAAGGGACATTGGCAAGTCCCATGCTTGTGTATGCAATGCTTACTTGCTTGAGGAGAGTATTAACCTCTTCATTTACCTTACCTAACCAGATTCAGACATGTGACATGTGATACAGGATAGGAGGGGGAGACTTCTAAGTGTTAAGTTGTTAACATTGAGGGCAAGTAAGCAATAATGCCTGACAGGGTGTGTGTCATGCTGGGATAACGTCACGCCTCAGGTGGTTGAGCATGAGGCTGAAGGTTGAGTGCATACAATACCTGAAGAGTGACATTATCCTACCTCGACACACATCCTGGAAGGCATTATTGTTGTTATACAATGGTTTGTTGTTATACAGAATAAAAAAAATCCTTTTAAAAATGTTTCCTTTAGAGTGGAATAAATATTGTTTCTTAAGAGAAGATACAAAAACACCATGCTAATCCTAACAAACATCGAGAGGTTCACAGTGCTGAGACCAGACCCATGATGTTGTACTGGGATAACATCATGGGTCCTGCCAAGACTGACCAATCAGAGGCCAGCATTCTTTCTTGCCATTGCATAATCTTATTTTTATGTAACAATTTGTTTTTGTTATTTTTTTTTTTACACTAGATATGTACAGAAGAGTTGTGCTGGTGATTTGCCTAGTAAACCTAGTGCTTTCTACTTAAACACTGTTGTTAAATGCAGGAATTGTGATGTGATGTTGCAGTGATTGTGTTTGACTAAGCCATGTTTCCCACTTTCAAGTGAAGATATGTTTCAAACATCTTAAACATCAGTCATGATGCAGGTTTTATAACTGATTATTTTATGTGGCAACAGCAGAATACAAAAAGGCAACAATGCTCTTGCTACATCTAATGAAAAAAATTGGCAAAATAAAATAAGAGACCAACAATTAACTGTCTCATGTTTTCTTTTGGTTGCATACAGTACTGAGAACTTATTAACCTTCTTACCTGCTGTGTTTCTGTTTGAAACTTTGACAAAATGTACGTCAATTTAATACTTGTGAGGTACAAAATTAGAGTAGAATATACCAGGCAGGACACATTTTATACCCTATGAATTCCCCGACTTCGTGTTGTGCCTTTGTCCCCAAGTAAAAAAAAAACTACACCCCTACGCAAGTCCTGTACCATCTCAGCCTACTTGGTGCTTTACCTCTGAAGCTTGAGACTACCACTGCTTACCTCTGATGCGGCCGCATACCTCTCCATGCTGGGTTCCATTACCTCGTTACTGCACTATGATATCTGTCTTTCTCCACCTTGGCATCTGTGCCTGCTTCTCCATTGTCATCTCTACACCAAACCTTACTTCCAGTGGCTTCTTTGTTTATCAGACCTACACACAAGGACTGGAACATTGTTGACTACTGCACAGTATGTATCTATCGCGATACCTTCTCTTTGACTATCAATCGCTGTGCATAACTTTGGCTTAAAGCCACAGCATTCATTTTAAGGGGCATTTGTTGCATACAGCTCACTTCGATACAAGAACCTGTACTGTGCATTGTTGAGTCGTGCCACCTACAAGGGACTACCGCTCTCTACTCTGTATGCAGTTAAACGTTACTATACCGAGATAGGTCCACTTGTCCTGTCAGCAGCATGCTACTGGACTCAGGACCATACCCTGCTGGACGCTCAGGTTTCTTTACTGTTTGTAGCATGCAATCAATGTACTCATCTGTATCCTATTTTCTCACTTTGTTTGGCACACTAGGAAGTGATTGCAGGCACCACCTCCCTTCTTTTATACAAGCTCCTGTCTGCCCAGCTAAGCATGAAACTACAACAAATCAGGCGCTATTATGTGGTTCCCCTACAGCTACCTCCCATCTGCTTCAGGTCACTCCTGCACAAGTCTGATTATATTGCATATGACTCAGCCCCTTTGCTGGACATCTTGCCACTTACCTGCTTCGTTCGTCGGCTTTAGCCTTTAGGATGCCTGTTGCACCAGGATGCCCTCCGTGACAGCTCCTTCATCATCTAGCCTACATGGGGTCTAGTTCAACTTGCTTTTCCCTTCTGCCTGGCCTACGTGGGGTCTGGTCTTACTACTGGCCACGTGGGGGCTTCACCTGGCAACTGTCCTTGTTCCTTGCTGCCCAGCACAATAGCTTTCAGTCTTGCTAACCTTCGTGGGGTCTAGCTGCTGCTCTACTCTTTCCATTGACTGACTACAAGTGGTCCACCCACTCATCCTACCCCACATACGGGCTTAGCTGATTCATTGCCTTTGGCCACAGAATTTCCTGCTCTGGACCCAGCCATGTGCTGTAATAATATGTTCCCTTCCTTGCTCCAGATTCTTCCTGTTGACCATTGCCTACCTTGTACTTCCTGAGCTCAATATCAGTGCTATGCTGCATCCTGGATAGCCACTAGTGGACTTGCTCAGTCATGTCTCCTGCCATTCATCTGTTGAATCTGCCTATTCCTAGATATTCCTCATCTGCCTGCCTTGCCGTTGCCTCTGCCATGTTTCCTTCTCCATGACCTGGAACCAGTCTGCTTCTGCTGCTTCTTTTCCTGCCTCCTTCGGATTGTTTTCCTCCCTTGGGCATTTCATTGATATCCGTCTGCCTCTTATTCATCTCTGACCTTTATCAGGATTGGATGCATTGCCAGTGATGTCTCGCTTTCAGTCTACTCCAGTTCCGGATGCTGCAGCCTTCCTTGCTTACTCACACCTACTTCAACTTGTCGAGGATGAGCTTCTTTCTTCCACTGGATTTATTTCTGGATTACATATGAAGATATTCACCTCAATTCTCTTGGATGCTTCTTGTCATGCTGCCTCAACTCCTTCAGAGTTGCTACTACTGTCTCCGTCAGAACTCCTTGCTGAGTTCTATTCCATACTACCTTCCTTATCATAACTAAGCTTAAGACATTGATCTAATACAGCTTCAGGATGCTTTTACCTTTGGTTGAGTTGCCAACTCATCCGTCCAGGTCTCTTCACGGCATTCTTTACCATCCTCAATCTTCAGGATATGGCAGTCTATATCACCTTTCTACAGCTCTGTAAGTCTGCCTTAGAATATTACTACTCCACAAGGAACTGACTCAGGATATGCTACCATTTGCAGTACCATATACAATCTATTCTTTGTTCCTTTGCTACTACTTCTGCATTGCATGCAGGTTCGACAATTACTCTTGCTCTCTACCACTGCTCTACAACCTGTCTTGTCTGTGGGTCTGGAGGTGTCACTGCAATGCACTTCGAATGACCGGCACCCATATGGGCCCTGAGGTCCTTGAACTTATATTACTAATGCATTCTCTCGCCTGCTTACATGACCTGCTTTGCCCATCCAGGCCTGGAAGTTTGATTACTTCTACTCCATACCTGCCCAATCCAGCATAGGGGCCTGCTCTATGACTGCCTGCCCACCATGTCTGCCAGCCTTAGGAGCTCCTTTCTACTATGGACTCACATCTGGATTTGTTTAGCCATTCATCATCTATTCCTTTGGATGCTTCTGCCTTGCCGCTTCAGTCATATGGATTTACTACTACCACACTCCTACCAGGACACTTAGTTGAGCATATCCAGAAGACTTTTAATCTCATGATCTACACCTCGACATTACTCTACTCTAATGCTCTAAGGCTTATTGGATTCTATTATGACACTACTTCATCAGACTTGGCCCTCTCCATCGTTTATCATCATTTATGACTAGTAAGCATGTCAATGCAGGACTTGTCATCATTATTACAAGTCTAATTCCATCTGATGTAACACTCTGGCCTCCCTGAATGTGTGTATATATATCGCTTAGTAGAACCATATTGCTCGCCAAATGACAGCTCTTCGATTTACATGCTTATGTATATTCTC
Organism: Neoceratodus forsteri; assembly: GCA_016271365.2. Taxonomy (NCBI): domain Eukaryota; kingdom Metazoa; phylum Chordata; order Ceratodontiformes; family Ceratodontidae; genus Neoceratodus; species Neoceratodus forsteri. Next base: position 913,442,098 of record CM057454.1, on the reverse strand, counting down.
TTAATACACTCCGCTGTATACCATACTTAATCAATTCAATACTGCTTTTCTGCTACTACGTCTGCATCACACAGGTTTGATTTTACTACAGCTGCTGACCAATGAGCAAGTCCACTCATTTCACTATCTGCTCTTACTTACCTGCTTCGTCCTCACAGGGCCTAGTGGTTCATCAAGACACTCATGCCTATTCTACAACTCACTTCTCCCCTAGGGGCCTGGTGGTCATTTCAACTTTATACTACCTATTTGGATTAAGATCTGCTGTCAACTCACTTTATTTGCTTCACCCATTCTGGATTGGAAGCTCCTACTGCTCTCTCTCTCTAAATCACGTAGCCTGCACCTAGCTCCTGTGCTTCAACACCAAGGCCTTCATTTGCAAAGATTGCCAAGTGGAATGAACCAACTATCCTCATATTCAGGGTTTGGTGTTTTAGCCATTTGGTTACTGGTTCTCCTCGGAAGACTTCCTCGCTTTCTGGATCTCTTCACCTATGCAAATTCGATGTTTCAAATGATTACGTTCGACCATGGAGTCAGTCTACTATCAGATTTTGCCCTGGACATGGATTTCTTGGAATAGGAGTTCACTAGAAGGATGTGCTGCCATCCTCACCTGACATTCAAATGTCAGTACTGTTATTCAGCTTCTTGCTTACACTGGATCAGTATCTACAACTTGATTTTCTGGATTAGCCTACAACTTTAAATCATTAATTTAGGATTACTCTCCTTTATTATGCCCAGAAGGATGATTGGGTCAGTAGCCATGGGTCCTCAGAAGTTTTCCCTAAAGGGGAGGTTTCCTCTCCTGCGTGCTACTGGCCACACTTTCTGGAGTTGGAGAGATAATCGTATCATCATTTCTTTTTGGGAGGGCCCATACTACTGGACTAAGCATCCTTTCTATGGTGGGATACAGAGAAAGGCAAAAATATCAAGTCATAACAAGTTACTCATCAGTTCAAGCATCTAAGCACCTTGCATATACTATCCAGTCCACATGTGCTATAATCACTGACTTGCTCATGTCTATGCCGAAGTACCTAAGCACTAATCATTTCATACTACTAATAACTTGCAAGCATTTTCCTACTTAAGGGTCTGGCCTTTGTATCCAAGCACAAGCTACATCATTCAGCTACAGTAAGTAACATAAGCACTGAGCTATGAACCGCACATAATTTGGCTTTTGTAGCTCTCACTCCACACCACACACATACACTCTACAGTCTCAAACCCAGCATCATAGGTATGCAAATCATTGTGTGTGTTTTGCAGGGTAGGTAAGCAAAGCTTCACCAAAACAAAAGTTGCCTTCTATACAAACATTCACATCTGTTTCAGCTTAGGCCAAGAGCAACAAACTGCATGCATGTGTATTTCCTCATTGAAACTCCTCAGTATAGTGCAATCCATATTCAAACTAAACATCAAGTCATCTACATCTTGTTCTTTTTCCAAGCTGTCTCTCTGGTAGGTGACCACTGAAGGTACAATGCTAAGCGCAAGAAATTCTAGGAAGCTGACTTGGTATTTGAACTGAAGAGTAGTGGTGCACAAAACCAGCGAGGTTCTGATTTTGGTTTTACTAAATCCCTCCTGGTTTTGGTTATGAATTCATGCCCAATCTATATTCAATACAGAACTTTCTGTAACTTAATTTTAAGATATAATAAAGAGGAAAACAGATAAATTGTATAGAAAAACAGTTCAGTAGTGTAGCAGTTAGCAAGCTCTAGATGTTGGTAAGCTTCTTGTAAGATACTTGAGACAGTGCAATATTCAGAAGATGTGTAGCACACAGATTCATTAGCTTACAGTCTACATCCTAGCCTTCTTCATGAGAACAATCATGTGTTATAGTGACTGGCAAGAAATGAGGAAAGATAAAAAACAGGAGACAAGAAACACACTGAATGACGGGATACAGGCTGAGGCAGGGTAACAGTTGAGTATCCTCTGGCTAGTTCAGTCTGTTAAGCTATTTGTTCACTGCTGACAAAAGTGACTTGGCAAATGAAGGGTAACAGGAGGACACAGTAAACAGCAGGTGATGGTATGAGAGGAAACATTAACAAAAAAAAAAGTGCATCAGCATTGCCCAGACAGTATTTCTGGCCCTCCAACCGACCCTTTTGACATAATGTTATTTTGTTTCATAAACAGACTCTGTTATTTGTGTTGAAGGCAATTGACTTCCACAGTTCTGACTGCTTAAGTTTGACTCACTTATTATGATGCACATGAACAATGGTATTGTTTTAAGTACAACTCATAGAAGAAAAGGTCTAATTGTGAAGACAGGCTGAGGTATCAGTGTAAAAGGGAACACACTTTCATGTGATGTATTATTTTTATGTGGTGTATTATTTTATAATAACTGGTGAGCATTTTTTTATTTGGCTCAGCCAGTTAATATTAGCCATAATAACCAGTCAGTTATTATGGCATTCACATGCTCCGTCTATAAAAAGAGAGCGCTCCCTCATTGGCTCCCATTTTGTGTGTGTGTGTGCAGGATAAACCATTCCAAAAACATGGCGGCTCCATATCTTAGTTAGTGAGGAGCCACCACAGTAAGACCCTTGCCTTCCCATAATCTTTCTTTTTATGTATCTGGTTGATCCTACCTTAAATAATACCATTATTTTCTTTTTTAAAATATCTGGTTGATCCTGTGGTTCACCAGCTTCAGGCAACACACACTGTCAGTGGGAATGGGTCTGTGGCTGATTGCCTGATATAGGTAAGCATGATCATAATCACAATCCTGATTTCAGCTGCAAGTTTAAAAACAGTAATTAAACTGGGAGGAGGGAGCTGGAGCTGTGGCGCAAGAGGGAGAAGGACTGGAGACTGCAGCACAGCTTGGAATCTGGAGTTGGAGGCTGGGAGCTGGGGCTGTAAGCTGTTGCTGCATTTGATGCCCCAAGGAACTAGACTGAAGGTGCAAAGGAGGATTTCTTGAAAAGGATGGATGGAAGGAGGGAGGAGGAGGAACTGTGTGGGGGGTGGGGGGGGAGAGAGACTGTGTGTCTGTGGAGAAAGAGATAAAGAGACTGTGTGTGTGTGTAGTGGGTCACAGCACTCTAGCTCAAAAAAAATTGCTTGCCTCTATATTATATAAAATAAAGATGAGGAAGTGTGCATATGAGTATTTAATGCACAACCTTGGTGTGGGATGCTTTAATAAACCCCTCAGGCTTTGCTCTCGGGGTTTATGTAGCATCCTACACATTGGTGTGCAGTAAATTCTCATAACACACTTTCCCATCCTTTATTATATATATATATATATATATATATATATATATATATATATTTATACTGTATATATTCTTTTTTGTTCATTAAATGTTTTATTTTATTTTATAGATGATTATCAATTCAAGAACAGATCAGCCAAAACTCACAGTGGAGTTATATATAGTCAGTGAAATGCTATCCAAGACAGAGATTTGGCATAGGGTACATGACTGGAAGAAGTCTATGCCAGATAATTCAGTCATTAATCATTTACAAATTTAAATTGACATAACTAAAAGATTGAGAAAAAAATACACATAAGTGTATGAAATTATTTCATATATTCCTTTGTCAGAGAGTAACCCTTAACTTTTAATTTTGCTATACAGTACTTAGATGAAACTTGAAGAAAATAAAATTGTGACTGGCATGAGACAGGAACTGAATGACATGAGAGAAAGGCTGAAGTAAGTGGCAACACTCCCCCAGTAGTATCACGCTTCTTCAGCATCACTGCCAATAACCTTATCATAACTAATGTCCAAGCAGTGTTTTGGAAGTGCCCTTGAGTGTACAGGAAATAAACCATACTTTAATAAGAATTTCAGCATTGTTTTGAAAGAATTCTCATCTCATATTACTAGCAACATAACCTGCAGTGGTAAATCTTCTTTTTGAGTAGACACTCATTACTGGGCAGCTTAAATAGTAAAGGGCTACTTAAGCAGGCTAGGCTGTGCCCTTTTCATGTCAGTATTGAAGTAGGTCATCCCTAACATTTATCTTACCGGGATCTTTAAGAAGTGATCTACCACACTGCTTGCTGAATAGTTTGTGATGACAAGAATAAATGCATTGTCTTTTTTCTAGGACATGCAGTACTCCTCAAATGTTTTCCTTGAAGGTGCCGCACAAATTGCCCATGAGCTCCAATTCTTAATGCAAGGATTTTCTTATAGGATGCTTTCTTTTAGCTTCACTGGGATCTATTTCTTGGAAGGATGCATGGCTACCTTCATGATCAGCAGCTGCAGCATGTTTTGATAGTCTCTTTTGTCATTTTTTTTGTATAATATTTTTTATTGGTTTTAACATCAAGCACATAACATACAGACATGCTGACCTTCAAACGTGAAAGTCCACTACACATTAAAACAACATCAACAGGTACAATCATTTGTGCATTCCATTAGTATTTTCTTTCCCATCCAGTTAATACATCATATATATTGAGGTATATAGACTTATAGTTCTAATACAACTTCTTAGCTCAACCTTTTAATTTATTGGTAAGTACTGAGGTTCTACTACCATTCTCAGCAGCCTAACCCTGCCCTTAATATCATGTCCTCCTCTGGATTTAGTGAGGACATATAAGGTAAACAGGTTCTTATAAAAACCTCCTCCCGATCCCACAATACATAGGTCAACCTCTCCAACGCCAGTGTTTGCAATGTCATCTGCTTCTATTGTTTAAGATTTGGTCTTACATGGGACACCCATGTGTTCTGTATACAGTGGCAAGCCAGGATGAACAAGACTCTCATCCATCTAGAAGCAGTTTCCATTCCTCTTCCTCTCCACCTCCATTCTCTAGAGACACAGCAGTGGAAACTTTTCTAGCTTCCTTCTAGCTATTGCAGCCACTTCCCACTACCTCCCCAAAAGAGTTATAGAATGGGGCAGGTCCAAAAACAATGTATATTGTGCCTCTTCCCACTCCACATCTCCCACCAACCAGTGATATTGAAGGATGTACTTTATGGACTATCACTGGCGGGCAATACAATCGGTGAAGAAACTTGTAGTATGCCTCCTTATATCTATTACATGCCATAATCCCTGAATGTATTGGAAGTACTATATTCCAATTCTCCTCCATAATAGGTCTCTCTAGATCCCTTTCCCACAACATTATTGTTCTCCCTGTTCTATCTGGGAGTCTCTGACTTCCTCTCTTGACCACCTTCTTAATAAAACCTTTGGGGTCCACCTTGGCCTGATGTATTAGGCTTTCTACCTCATCCAGTTTAAGTCCACTTTCCTCTTCCCTTGCCAACTTGTGCATGAATGTTCTTACCTGCAGGTATCAAAACAGGTACTGCCTCTCCACCCCCAGCTCCTTCTGCATGGTTTCAAAGGTACAGAGGTTTTCTTGTACCAGGAGATTCCCTAAGCTCCAGATTCCCTTCTGTTCCCACTCATAAAAGCCTTTATCCTCTAGCTCTGGCAAGAAAAAGGGGTTGTTTACCACAGGTAATAATATGGTTTCCCCTTGTCGCGTCCATCCCTGCTTTCTAATCTGTCCCCGGGCTATTAAGACCTGTTCCACTAATGGGTTATTATTGCTTCTAATTCAGTATGCTCTTACACCACTGGAGTGCAGGTATGCTGTGAGTCGTCCCGATGCTCCCACTTGCTCTAACTCTACCCAGCTGGCCTTCCTGGGCTGATGCACTCAATCCGCTATGTATCTTAGCGGCGCCGCCAGTCCATAATTATGTGTATCTGGTAGGGCTAGACCTCCCTTCCCCTTTTCCATTTTTTATTTTTGTAAGTTAACCCGTGGGTGTTTACCCTTCCAAATAAAACCCAAAATAGCTTTCTCTATCTTACCTATGTCCACTTTCGTAAGCCTTACATGCAACATCTGTAACGGATACAATATGCTGGGGAGCACATTCATTTTGACAATATTTAGTCTGCCCATTCATGAAATTGGTAATTGTTCTCATCTCCTAAGATCTGTCCCTGTCACTTTCAACAGTTCTATGTAATTTAAACTATAACGGGAACCCAATGACCTGTCCACCTGGACACCAAGATAGGTGAAACACTTCCCTACTTGTTTCAATCCCCACTGTTCTGTTTCTTTTCCTATCTCAGGAAAACACGTTATTTCAACTTCCCAAGTTAATCCTATACCAAGCCCAAACTCCTTTACCAAAGCCAGCAGAGGCACCAACTGTTTTGGATTTTTCACAAACACTAACATGTCATTCACAAAAAGAGCAAGCTTATGCCCCTTGCCTCTTCCATTCCCAAAATCGCTGTGCAGCTCCTTATGGCTATTGCCAATGGTTCAATTGTCATTGCAAATAACAGGGAGAGAGAGGCAGCCCTGTCTTGTACCTCCTCCAGTTTAATTCCCTCTGATAGTTCTCCATTTACCAAGACCTGTGCTCGAGGTGCCGCATGCATAGCCCTTACCCATCTAACGAGTGGTTCACCCAGACCAAACCAGGACATCACCTCAAATAAGTATTCCCATTCCACTCTGTCGAATGCTTTTTTGGCATCCATGGAGATAACTCCCACTGCTTCTTTTCCCTCATTCGCTTTCCATATAATATTGAGGAGACGACGCATATTATGATATGACTGTCACCCTTTAAAGGAAAACTACACCCAAAACTTGAAAAAATATATGTTGTGCAGAGTGTTTTAATTTGTATGTGAAGTTCTAGTGTTTCCTTCCCTCTGACTGGTATTAGGAGTTTTTCCCAAATTAGCTTGCTAGCTTTATGCTAGTTTTACGACCCCTGGGGATCTTCATACCTGATAGTGGAATTGTATTTCTTGTTCCCACAGTGCATCTTGTCTCACGTGACTGTGATGTAAGAGAGACCCAACATTCAGCACACACATGCCAAACAAACTAAATATCTGGGAAGCTTTACAAGCTGCACAAAAATTACCAGTAGCAAAGTTTTTCAGGACAGTAAAACATTTAGGATGAGGGTGGTCACCAAGCTGAATTCTACAGATTTTAAAATATAGCCATCTCTATTCTTGTGAACTGATTGTAATGCAATGCTTTCTGCTGGATTTATGGGCTCTGCTACATCACCATTACATGAAACAAGGTGCATTGTAGGACAAAAAAATGCAATAAACCTATTTGATATGGAGATCTCCAGGGGCCGTAAAACTACCCTAAAGCTAGCAGGCTAATTTAGGAAAAACTCCTAATACCAGTCAGAGGGACGGAAACACTAGAACTTCACATACAAATTAAAACACCCTGCACAGCATATATTTTTTCAAGTTTTGAGTGTAGTTTTCCTTTAATGAACCCGGTTTGGTCTGGGTGAACCAACTCCGGGAGTATTTGCTCCAATCTCAGTGCCAGAATCTTAGCCAAGATTTTCAAGAAATAAATTGGTCTATAGGATACACATTCCTCTACATCCTTTCCCACCTTAGGTATTAAACATATAGTGGCATCATAACAAGTTTTGGGCAGGTTAATCTCTCCTGTCTCCTCATTTTGATGAAATACTTCTCCTACCTGACCTCCCATCATTTTATAATATTCTGCGGGGAATCCATCTGGGCCGCTAGCTTTACCACTCTGCAGCTTCTGTATCGCATTCATTATTTCTGTTTTTGTAATCAGTTGACTAAGCATCTCTCTCTCTCTGGACTTGTGTAGCCTCCGATAATTTTACTTTATTCAAAAATCTTTGCATTTCCTCACAGTTACCCGCATGCTCTGCTTGATATAAGTGCTGGTAGAAGGCCCTAAAATTTTCTTTTATGCCTTTCCTATTTTTATAAAGGTTCCCCTTTTTATCCTTTACCCCTATGATATGTGTCTTAGCCCTGCCCCCTTTCAACAGTTTAGTTATTAAAGGGCTAGATTTATTCCCCCATTCAAATACTTGGCATTTCCAGTAGAGACCTGTCTTCTCCGCTTCTGCTTTAAGATGGGCATTCAGGGTTTCCTTCACTGTTTCCAACAACTTAATTGCTTCCCCCCTTTTCACCACCTGCCACTCTTTTTTCCAATTCCTTCAGCTTCCCCTCTAGCTCTATCCGTGTATCCTTTTTCTGTTTTTTCAATCTGGCCATATATTCTATGATTATCCCACTCATATATGCCTTACCCGCCTCCCACAATGTTATCTTAGATACCTTCCCTGTATCATTATTCTCCATATATCTCCACCACTGGGTTGTCAGGTGTTCTTTAAACTCTATTTTTTGCCATATACATTGGAAATTTCCATTGAGTAGGGCCTCTGTGCTCCCCCCCCCTTTTATTTTCAGGATAACCATTGCATGGTCGGATGCGTATATAGGGCTGTGTATTACATCTTGCACTCCGGCATACCATCCACTGAGTAGATAAATATAGTTGATCCTGGACCATGTTTTATGCAGGTTAGAGAAAAAGGTATATTCTTTTGCCCCTGGATTGGCTGTGCGCCAACTATCTACTAGGTCCATGTCCACCATACCCATCTCCCACTGTCTCATTATTTCTTGTCTCCTCCCCTTCCCTTCCCTTCTGAATGATCCATTACTGGGTCCATTGTCCAATTAAAATCACCACCCAGGATAAGAACTCAGAATTGTTCCCTTGTTAGCAGATCCAGCAAGGACATGTAGAATTGTGGCTCGTATACAGCTGGGGCATAAATATACCCAAATGTTACTTTTTCCCTTTTAAGTTCCCCTGAAATAAATATGTATCTTCCCTCTTTAGGATCTTTGACTACTTTAGTGATCACCAGAGGGAGAGCCTTATGCACCAATATGGCCTCCCCTTTTATGCGCTGAAAAGAATGCTGCATAGCACTTCCCCACCCAGTTCCGTGCCATTTTGCCATGCTTGGTGTCTGTTAGATGGGTCTCCTGTATCAGAGCTACTTGTGCCCCTACCCTTTTCAGAGCCATCAATAACGATGTCCTTTTGACTGGGTTTGTGATGCCTTGTACATTCCACAAGACTACATTGAGACTTTGTACATTATCCATTTATATATACATATGTTTCTTTCAACTCCCTTCCATTAATAGAGTCGAGTCCACTTGACTCGATTATTTGCTTTAGAGTTTCACTGTACCTCTCCTTATTCTCCTCACATGTAAAACCTGTCATTGCACACAACGGAATGATTGCACCAACACACATAACAACAGTAACAACAGTAACAGTAACAAGTATAACATCTATTTTGCCTAGCCCCCCATCCTTTCTCTTTCCTACTATCTTTAATAATGATTCTTTCCCCCCCATCCTCCCCAGTTCTCCTCATTCCCTTATTTTCACCTATATCCCTCCCTCTCTCTTTTTCCTTTCCCTTCCCCTACTACATAAATATATTTCCATTTTTGTTCCCGTATTTCCCATGGCACCCTTTTCCATGTTTTCCCCTCCCATTACTTTCCTTTCTATTTGTTCCCTTTCGTGACACTAATTGCCTCTTCAGCTCGAGTCTCCTAGATAATCCCCTTTCTGATGCTTGCGTCCCCAGCCCCCACCTAGACAATTGTTTTATCTTTTACCTTCACCCATTTTAACCTCCCCTTGGCCTCACATCTCCTCCTCCTCTGTGCTGCTCCCATTGCCCATTTCTCTCTCCCAGACACCAGCTAGTGAGATAAAGTCATCCCACTCTTGTATCTTGTGCCCTGCTAGACAATGCATACCTCTCTTTCCGTTTACATGAGTCTTCTCCCTAGAGACCCGATATTCTCCATTTCCTTTTCCACCCTTTCCTTGCATGTTCTAATGCAGGTCCCCTCCTACCCCCCTTGATTGCATCCCTGCTTTCTTTCGTGCTGTCCCCATCATGTTGTAATCCCTTGTTCCCAAATGTTGCCCAGTACCAGACATAAACATGTGCAATATGCAATGTTTTCACCCTTCCCTGTGCCCCCCATTTCAAATCATGAGTGGATTCCTCCACTGGAAGTGAGTGCATAGGACAACGGCCACACCTTCAAACTCACGCACAGAGCCCTTCTCCCAGCCATCAGCCTCACCTTTACTCCTTTTGATCGTTGTTGCCTTTCCGCCTATATAGCCCATAATTTCTCCACTCGGTCTAATAGATCATCTTCATTCCATACATCCACTTCCTATCACATATTTAATGGCACTAAAAAGTCCCATGGCACGAGATAGTCCTGCTTCCTTTAGGCCCCATTATGCATCCCACACATTTTGAACCCCTCCAGTCCATGTATAGTCCAGCATTTTCTTCATTTAACCCAGGAGAGAAAAAACGAGAAACAGAGAGCAGAGATCGCCTTGCTTATAACACCCAGACATATGTGTGTAGCGCAGGTACTCCTGCTGGGATCTTAATGTCATGACCCAAGAGATGAAACAAAGAGCACACAGGAGAGGCAAATGAGAGAACAGCCTAGTAAAAAAAGGAAACAAAAAAAAAATAGTAGTACACTCAGTCCCTCTTCTCCATTTTTAAATGCCCACAATGCTCCTGTTACCCCATTCATCTCATCTTCTGCTTCCAGTCATGGGCAAATTGCTCTGCTTTTTTCAGAGCCCCAAAACAAGACGGTCGTCCCCTCATGCTTTATTTTCAATATGGCAAGGTAAATATTCAATGCTTTTGCCCTTCCCTGTGCCCCACATTACAGATCATGAGTGGGTTTCTCCACTGGAAACGAGTGTATAGGACAACAGGCTGCACCATGAAATTCACACGCAGGGCCCTTCTCCCAGTCACCAGCCTCCCCTTTACTCCTTTCAAACATTATTGCCTTGTTCCCCATATAGCCCATAGTTCCTCCACTCAGTCCAACAACTTGTTCTCGCTCCATGCATCCACTCCCTATCACATACTCAGTGGCACAAGAAAATCCGGTGGCACGAGAGAGAGTCCTGCTTCCATTAGGCCCCATTATGCATCCCACGCATTTTGAACCCCTCCAGTCTGTGCTTAGTCCAGATTTTCGTTGTTCATCCCAGAAGAGTAAGAAGAAACAGAAAACATAGATCACCTTGCTTGTAACACTCAGATGTATGCAAATAGTACAGGTGTTTCTGCTAGAACTTTAATATCTTGGTCCAAAAGGCAAAACAGAGAGCATACAGGAGAGGCAAATGAGAGAATAGTTTAGAAGGAAACAAAAAACACACAAATACAGTCAGACTCTCATCTCCGCTTTTAGGTATCCATAATACTCCCTTTACCCCATTCAGCTCATGTTCCACTTCAGGCCACGGACAAATTGCTCTGCCTTTTCAAAATCCCAAAATAAGAAAGTTGCCCCTTCATGCTTTATTTTCAATGTAGCAGTGTACACTAGGAAGTTTTCTATTTTTAGCTCTCTCAGCTGTTGCATTATTCCATTGAACATTTTCCTTCTCTTTAGGAGGTGTCCATAGTCTTGCAATAGAAATAATCGATGCCCTTCATATATTAAACTCCCCTTCTCTCTATACACTTTCAACACCTCTTCCCGATCTTGAAAATATTATGGAAATGCATGATTACTTGCCTTGGGGGCTGGTCTGCAGGCGGTTGGGGCATCACTGCTCAATGAGATCGCTCCATCTTTAGGCTCCCTTTTGTTAACTTCAGGCCCAGTATCTCTGGCAATATCCAAGTTCAGAAATCCAGCGGGCTAACCCCTTCTCTCCCCTCCAGTAGCCCTCTTAGACACAGATTAAGGCATCAGTGGTAATTCTCCTGGTAATCAAATGCCTCTTTAAACTCAGCCAGTTCTTTTTGAAGTGCCAGTACTTGCCCAGGGACTGCCATCATCTCGTCCTCCATCCGGGAAATATGATCCTCCACCTCCTCTATATGGTTGGCCTGTGCCATTTGCTGGTCCTGGACTTCTTGTAGTTTTGAGTCCAGTTTCATCACTAATTTAATCAATCGTGGCTCCAAGGCTGCTATCACCTGGCCCATTGGCTCCCGGCCAAGCGTCAGAACTCCGCCACCGCCAATGTCACCAGGCCCACATTTTCTCCTGCCAAACCAGCTTCCGTCTTCTTGGTACTTTTGTTGGCAATTCATTGACTTTTAGTCAGATTTGGCATCAGATATTCATCCATACTATTATCTGAGGTCGATAGAGAGCCAAAGTTCATTTCTTTAAGGTATTTTAAAACTTATTATTTACTTTTATTTCTGCTAGTGAGGGAGTGCAGAAGGAAAATGCGTGCATCCGGTTTAGCTGCTCATTAGCACCCTCTTTTATCATTTTTATGTTGCTTGCGCGTGCGTGCAAGAAACATAAGTGCCATCATCCGAGTTTCGGAGTGTGGCAGTATCTTCCAGTTCAGTCAGTGTGTTTGCAGGCACGACTGCAGTTCTCCAATGGCTGCTAGAGCTGTCTATGACAGCAGTCAAAAATGCAGTGGATTACAGTTGTAAGGGTGAGCTATGCTTCAGTGAGCAGTGATAAGATATCGCCTGCTCATGCGTCTCCCCTACACACACACACTACGCATACTGCGTGTTTCGCCCACACACTGTATAGTATATATATAAAATATCAGAAATATTCGCACTAGGACTGCAACATATATCTTCACCTCAGAAATCAGGGATGAGCCCTAAAATCAGGGATATCAATGACCAAAATCGGTGATTTGGCAGAAAAGATCAATATCAGCTCAATAAGCTGTGTTCTGTATTCCGCTTTAGTGTAAATTAGGTTTTCTTGATGAGAACTGGACTGTAACACTAAAGGCCGGCATTATTTCTTTTAAAATTGAAATCTGTACCCCTTACTGATAGATGCTACCACATTTCAGAAAATTTCAGAGGCAGAATCGGGGACATCCCTGACACTTGGGATCTATTGAGGGGTGTGCAGAGAATGTATCGTAAATTAAAATATTCAAGCAACAAGTCATAATATCCAAATGCTAACTCAAAACAAAGTGTGTACAAGTAAAAGCAGTGGTTTAGACAGTGTTCTGAGCTTGCTTGTATCTCCATGTTTGAGGATTGGTCCCTTATTATGAGGATCTGTGTGTCTCATTTTGAGTATCCTGAAATGCCCCGTCCCTTATTTCAGTGAAAAAAGGTGAGGTATGCTCGTCCCTCCCTCCTGGAGAAGATGCTGCCCACACAGAGAATGTGTTGGAAATTCTGACTTTGAAGCAGAAATTGATGCTATTCTGAGTATCTATATAAAATATCAGAAATATTCAGCACCAGGACTGCAACACATATCTCTCACCTCAGAAATCAGGGATGAGCCCTAAAAATCAGGGATATCAATGACCAAAATCGGTGATTTGGCAGAAAAAGATCAATATCAGCTCAATAAGCTGTGTTCTGTATTCCGCTTTAGTGTAAATTAGGTTTTCTTGATGAGAACTGGACTGTAACACTAAAGGCCGGCATTATTTTTTTTTAAATTGAAATCTGTACCCTTCACTGATAGATGCTACCACATTTCAGAAAATTTCTGAGGCAGAATCAGGGACATCCCTGAAATGTGGGATCAGTTGAGGGGTGTGCAGAGAATGCATCGTAAATTAAAATATTCAAGCAGCAAGTCATAATATCCTAATGCTAACTCAAAAGGAAGTGTGTACAAGTAAAAGCAGCAGTTTAGACAGTGTTCTGAGCTTGCTTGTATCTCCATGTTTGAGGATTGGTCCGTTATTATGAGGATCTGTATCTCTCATTTTGAGTATCCAGAAATGCCCCATCCCTCATTTCAGTGACAAAGGGTGAGGTATGCTATTCCTCCCTCCTGGAAAAGATGCTGTCCACACAGAGAATGTGAGGAAATTCTGACTTTGAAGCAGAAATTGATGCTATTCTGAGATGTTAAATCAAAACACTTTGCACAAGACATTTTTTCCACGATGTTCTGAGCTTATATCTTCATCTTTGAGGATCGTCCGTCATTTCAGTGGAAAAAAGTTACAGATATTGGACTCCTGACTGGTAGCTGCGTTAGGAGTGCATGCAGAGGGCAGCCAGATTTCTTTTCCCACGAGTATAAGAGTGTTTTATATTTGTAAACAGCACACAATTTGTGTGCATTTAAATTGTAGCTAGTGGAGGATCCCAGACTCTGCACTGCAACTTCAGCATTACGTGAGTGTCCTGTGTGTACCCATGTCCCATGAATGTTTCTCTGTCCCTATTACTAAGTAAACAAAGTCATCTTTCTTTGGTATTACGCTCCGTTTCCAAATAAAAGAAAGAAGGTATATTATGTTTTGCAAAGGTTCAGCAGTTCTGGGAAAAAAAAAACACTTTTTGTCCTAATTATTGCAGGAAGCATTGTAATGACAGTAATAATGAAAATAAAAAGATAGAAGGTGTGTTATAATGTTTTGCAGTCTGGAATCATCGTTTTATTCTATATTACTGCTGGCTTTTGTTTTTCCATTGGTGAGCCCCCAGTATTATGGGTGTGTAGTTCTAGTTTGTGTAGTTTGCTGAAATGTTGTATCTCTATGTTCTTACCGTCATGGGGGGCCTGACCCCACCTCCCCATGCAGTAATCAGCAGAAGTGTGTTTCGGTTTTATGTTGCATGCACCCATGTGCAAGAAACATAGTGCCATCATCCGGTTTTCGTGAGGTGTGGCAGCCCCCTTCCAATTCAGTGAGTGTGTTTGCAGGCGTGGCTGCAGTTCTGCAATGGCTACTGGAGCTGTCTATGACAGCAGTTGAACATGCAGTGGAGTCAGTTGAAGGGGAGCTACACTTCAGTGAGCAGCGATAAGATATCGCCTGCTCATACGCACCCTACACACACACACACACACACACACACACACTCGCCCATGCTATAGCGAGCTTTACGCACACACTGTATAGCCGACAGGGTGCCTAATCCCTGTTGATGGTGCCAGCCCCCCAAACAGAGTTCCACATGCCACACTGGGTGCCCACCCCAGTGTGGCTACACATCTTATAGCCAACAGGGTGCCCAATCCCCCATCAGCTTCACTGTTCCCCCCCAGAGAGTACAGGATACCATGCTGGGAGCCCACCCCAGCGTGGCAACAGATGCTATCACCGACAGGGGTGCCCAATCCCCTGTCGGCTCCATGCCCCCCCAAACAGCCATCCTTGTGCCACACTGGGAGCCCACCCCAGCGTGGCAAACGTCCCGCGTCATTGTCCTTTAAAAAAAAAAACCCTGAAACACGAAAAAGGTTCCTCGCTGTCTCTGCCCCACCGCACCTACCCACTCGCACCCTGCCTCCCACACCCCCACCCATACTTACCTCCGGACTCTGGTGCGACAATCTTCGGTGGACCTGGAACACGTCTCCACTCTTCAAAGCCGACCGCGACCTGAGGAAATGCTGGTAAGCTGTATAATGTAATAAATAGTGTTTTTTCAACTTTGCTGCATATCTCAGGCATTTTTTGGAATTTTTACACCAAATTTTCAACATGGGGTTTTTGGGACCCCTTCTCATGAATGCTCTCACTGTCATGGTGTTAATCGGGCCTGAAGGGTGATTTTGCAGTCACTGCACAAATCACCTTTCAGCACCAATTAATGAAACGACACTGCCAGTGTTCATAAGGTGGGCTCTCAAAGAGCCTATGTTGAAAATTTGGTGGAAAAATTCCTAAAAATAACTGTTTTATGAGTGTGCGTTGCGCAGTTCCTACGCACGCTTGTAAGTTCACAAATTTTCAATATTTTCACTCCAGATTTTCAACATTGTCATTTTACCACACCTCCTTATGAGCAGTACAGCTGTCATTTCTCACATCTAGCCCAAAATGTGTTTCCACCCATGTGGCGCACAATGGCAGTCTGTGTGAAATCACTGTATGGGACACATTAAGAAAATCACAGTGACACTGTTCATGAGCAGAGGTCTTAAAATGGCTATGTTGAAAATTTGGTGAAAAAATCCTAAAAATGACTGTTTTATGAGCCTGCGTTGCACAGTTCCTACGCACGCTCGTAAGTTTGCAAATTTTCAATATTTGCACTCCACTGACTTCCAAATACCTACACAGCACATACAAGCAAGCAACATTCGGCATTGACAAATGCTTGTTATAGCAGCTTCATTAATGAGCTGTTCTTTAAAATGGTTGCTGGGTTGGGAGCTAGTAGTGCGGGCTGATCTACTGGTACGATAACAGTTGAGGTCTATGGTACCTGTTTGGAGAAGACCTAACAAACTGGTTTTGAAATGTGGATCCAACATTGTTGTTATAACAAAATCGTAAGATTTCCAACGTCATGGCAATCCTGGTGTCTGTTTCAAAAGACAAAGACAGCTATTGAGCAAGAGTGATATCTGTGCTTGCACCTTGCTCTTCAAATGTTTCTCAGAATCATTTCAGATTCTGCATTAGAAGGGCTCTACGATGACGGTTCAACAAGAGACACATTGACCAGCATCACAGCACCAGGCTCCATGTTGACTGCGAGTTGCAGTCAGCATGGAGCTACACTCATCGGTGTGTGTGTTTACATCAGGGGGCTTTACCCCCGACGACCACACTGGGGTTTGCACCACACACCCCATACTATTAGAGTCTAAATTCCAGGTCGGAGTTAGTTTGGGAGGGGTGTATGTCGGAGAAAGGGTTGCCTAGTCCCAGCAGCACTTCTTTGGCGGCATGGCGCTATTGTTGATATTAATGGATGTCGCTGTCGAAATATTGCTGTTCAGGGGCATACCCATTAGGCAACATATCAGTGGACTTACTTGATTTATAGCTGTACTATTAGTACTCACTTCATGTGTTGTTTCCTCAAATGGCTGTAGCTCTATAAGTACTATATGACAGAAGATTCTATGCCCAAGGTGGTGTGACACCACTTTCCCTACTGCATGGTCCATGCTGTACTCAAATACCATTTTTGTTGTTCTTGGAGCCTCTGCAATAAGCAAAAGTTGAAGTTCCACTTGGGGGCAACTTCTTGTTTTACTTGGTGAAATCGGTAATTTATTCCGTTGTTGCAGATCCTGCAATATTTTACAAGTTTTTGCAGCACACTTGAAGTGAACATATATCTTTCATGCACTCCCAGCATATTCTGTACACTCCAGTCATCCCTGGAGAAGTCTTGTACCACTAAACTAAGTGAATGTGCAAAGCATGGTGTATGCACTAACCCACCATTCTTTAATGCTTCTGCAGTGTTAGCTTCATTGTCTGAAATCACATATCCTGGGGAAAGGCCATTAGAGGAAAACCATTCTGAGAACTACTTCTTTACCTCCAGTAAGATATTGACACTACTGTCATTTTCTTTGCCAAAGCTTGCAATACAGGGGGTAGCCTGTTTTGAGGATTTTGTTGGTCTCTGGTCATGGCAGAGGATGTTGCAGAGGAAATGATACCCAGTGGGCAATGATAATCTTGCAGTCTGCTGTTTGAATACATCTACATATCTGTTGTTATACTGTATGTACTTCTTTAATGGGTGATGACTGTAAGGCACTGTTTATCTTCTGACACAGCCTTTTTGAAGAAATATGTCCATGATGATAGCTGGTGCCTTGGGGAAGCAAGTTTCATCATCTCCAGAAAGCCAACAGAGTCAGCAATAGAAAATAGATGCATGTTCAGTGCAATCATTGCAGAGATTGCTTTTATTTAACTGCTGAGTAACTGGATGACTTTGGTTATATTTTAGTTCTCCTTCAAAAGCCTCATGCATCATTAACTGTTTTTTAGGTGTGACTGTCACATTGAAAAGCCTGGAGGAGACAGAAAGAACTGTTTCCATTTTCACCTGGGAGCCTTCTGATTCTTATAAAGACTAGCAGATAAAGGGGTGATGATATGGTAGACACATTAAAAGTACTACTCAGTAGGCCAGCCTGGGGGCACTGAGAGCTAAGGAGCTGTTCAACTTCTTACCTCGCACCATGCTGGTGATCTGAGTTTTGCAACAAGTTTGCATTGCTGTGGGTCAGCGGAGAGGAAGGGTGAAAGCAGGATTGAGCAAGCCACTAAGCAGCTCTCCTATCCCAGGTCGGGGTGGCAAGAAGTCCCCATCTAGGCTGACACATTGTGGAGGCCAGAGGTCAGAACACAGATGAGGGAGGCTGACATTATGTTGGGAGGTGAGGAAGTGGGCTGGGAACACATGAGAGCTTTCATGTGCATGCACACATTTTGTCATAGCCCCTCTGTAATAGTCTACTCGTTAGTTCTTCTGCTCCCTTTTCAAAGTCTTCCATTTCTGTGCAATTTCGCCTAGTCCAAAGAAACTGGCCAATTGGTAAATTCCTTTTTACATGTGCAGGATGACAACTACTGGCTAAAAGGATGGTATTTCCATCAACCTCCTTACGATACAGAGCAGTTTTTAGTTTCCTATCCTCCGTAGACCCAATCATATGGTCTAAAACTGTAATTCATTCCCTCGAACTAGTCACTGTAACTTTTACAAAAGGGTTTGTTTTATGCAAATATTTTACAAAGTAATCCAAACTTTCCTCATCCCCCTGCCACAAAATAAATATGTTGTCAATAAAACTTTTCCAACATATCATTTGTTTGTGGGGCTATGATAAAAATAATGTAGGTGAAGCTCTTTTTAGGGCCAAAAATACTGAAAGAAATAGTCTTTTACAAAATAATAACAGCAATCAAAATGTTGAGTATCATTTTAATTATGCGACAGACTAAGCATTGGGATGTCCTGGGAATCGAACCAGGATTATGTGGAGTAGTTAGTAAGCCAGTGAGATTTTGTTTCCAAAAAGTTTCCACTTTAGGAGATTTATTAACACAGAGTCATTTTGGAACAAAACCGAAAGAGACATGGCTGAATAAAATGAAGGGGAATCAGAAATGTAAAAGATGCATTTATTGTGACTTTATGATGCAGGACAATTGGTTTTCTAGCCCTAATAGTAATAAAAGATTTGAGGTTAAACAATTTATAAATTGTGATACACAAGGAGTGATTTATGTGGCCATTTGTGATTGTAGCATGTTTTATGTTGGTAAAACAATTAGAAGTTTCAAAATCAGAATTGGAGAGCATGTGCATGCTATTCAGAGAGGGGATATTATTTATGCTACAGCAGCTCATGTTATCTATCAGTGTTCCCATTTCCATTTTTTACATGTATTTTTACCGGTGATTCATTCTAGATTTAAAAGTCAAAGAGAGCAATTCAGAATAAAAAAAAAATACATTCACAAAAAGTGGTTCCTCTAGTGCAGTAAGTGAATACTCGTTCCCTACTGAAGATTCCTCAGCCTCAGGGTCCTTATGGTTTTCTGAGATCCCATTAAGTTTGGCAATTATCCGAGGATCCCACTCATGTGTATTATTTATGCTACAGCAGCTCATGTTATTACGGCAAAGGTTCCTGAGCATCATGTATTTAAGTTTATGGCAATAGATAAAGTTAATTAAAACCCAAGAGGTGGAGATTACAATAATTTAGTGCTGAAGAGAGAAAACTATTAGATTCTAACTTTAAAAGCTAATAAAAGTCCAGGACTTAATGGTCCTTTGGAGCTGCATCCGTATTTAAAAGATCACAAATGAATTAGTATTTTGTACGTACTAGATAGGGGGAAAAAATCTTTTAAAAGGTGTTTTTTGATTCCTGGAATTGATATTAAATGAATAATTATTGCTTCATTAGATATGGGGTATTTGATTGACATGGTTGATTGTTCTATGCTCGACATGTAAAACTTTCTCTTCCCCCCAGTCCCTCCTTTTTCCTTCCTTTTGTTCACTGTTGGATGACTATTATGGGGTTTAGTTAATAGAGTTATATGTGTTTATGTAGTATGTAAGTTCAATATTAGTTAATTTTTAGAATTAGAATGTATTTTGTAAGTAATTGTGACAACAACCATTGGCAGCTATCTTGTGAATGATGAATAATCGTTGTAAGAAAGGAGCTTCATTTGGATTCTAGTTTGTAATACTGTAATTGATAAGATGAATTACATAGAAACATAGAATTTGATGGCAGATAAGGACCACTGGCCCACCAGTCTGCCCATTTCCTACCTAATGGATAAGCTGCAGATCCTAGTTAACCAGCAGCCTACTTCTTCCTACCCCCACCCCCTAGAATTGCCTTATGACTGTCCCATGCATGCTTGAATTCCACCACTGTTTTTGACTCCACAACCTCCTCTGGAAGGCCGTTCCATGCATCCACAACCCTCTCTGTGAAAAAATACTTCCTTAAATTACCTCTGAGCTGCCCCCCTCTATCTTCAAATTGTGCCCCCTTGTTCTTGCACACCTCTTTTTTTGAAAGATGCTACCCTCTTGGACTTTGTTGATTCCCTTGAGGTACTTGAAAGTTTCTATCATGTCCCCCCTCTCCCTCCTTTCCTCGAGGCTATACATATTAAGCTCCTTAAGTCTCTCTTCATATGTCTTCCGGTGCAGACCCTGCACCATTTTAGTTGCCCTCCTCTGGACAGCTTCCATTCTGTCTATGTCTTTGTGGAGATTGGGTCTCCAGAACTGCACGCAGTACTCCAGATGGGGTCTGACCAGCTGTCTGTACAGAGGGATAATAACTTCCTGTTTTCTACTGGTGATGCCTCCCCTATGCATCCCAGTATCCCCCAGCCCTCCTTGCTGCCCTCTCACATTGCTTGCCCACCTTTAGGTCATCTGATATGACTACCCCAGGTCCCTTTCCATTTTGTTGTTGTTAGTATCTCACCCCCATTGTGTACTCTTCCCTGGGTTTTGTTTCCCAGGTGCATTATCACTTCTTAGCATTGAATCTAAGCTGCCATACATTTGACCATTCCTCTAACCTTGCCAAGTCCCTTCTCATCCTTTCCACCCCACCTTGTGCATCAACTCTGTTGCAGATCGTTGTGTCATCTGCAAAGAGACATCCTTTCCTTCCAGTCTCTCTGCAATGTTGTTATAAAGACATTGAAGAGGACTGGTCTAATACTGAACCCTGCGGTCCCCACTACTAACCCCCTTTCTTCAGAGTGGACTCCATTTACTATTACCTCTGTGTCCTATTCTCCAGCCAATTTTTACCAAGGCTGTCATCTTGGGACCCACTCCCAGGCTGGCTAACTTGTATATTAATCTTTTGTGTGGGACTGTGTCAAATGCCTTGCTAAAGTCTAGGTAGGCCATGTCCACAGCCCCTCCTGATCTACTACTTTGGTCACCCAGTCAAAGAAATCTATTAGATTTGTCTGGCATCACCTTCCGCTGTGAATCCATGCTGCCTTGGGTCCTGTGCCCTCTGGCCTCTAGATACTGACAATTCTTTCCTTCAGAAGTGATTCCATCATTTTCCCTACCACTGAGGTTAAACTAACAGGTCTGTAGTTTCCTGCTTCTGCCTTGCTCCCACTTTGTGAAGGGAATCACATCTGCCCTCCTCCAGTCCTCGGTACCACCCCATCCTCCCATGATTTGTTAAAGAGGGTAGTCAGTGGTGTCACTAGTTCTACCCTTAGTTCATTTAGAATTCTGGGATGAATCCCATCAGGCCCCATTGCTTTGTCCACCTTCAGTTTTAAGAGTTCTTTCAGAACCCTTTCTTCTGTAAATGGGCTAGTATCAACTTCTGTATCCAGAGTGTTTCTACTGTTTGTTTTAGGTTCCTCCGCCTCTTCCTTTGTAAATACTGAGCAAAAATATTTGTTCTGTTGCATCTGTTTAGATAATTAACTATTAGATAAATACTGTGTTCTCTGGATATTTGTTTAAACCTTTAATAAAGGACTGTGGGGTCAGTCCGAAACATGTCAGGAACTCTGTCTTGTTATGTGACTTTTTAATAAATGTTTTTAGATTATTGGCGTTTCTCTTATGAGTTCTGTATGTGCCTAAAACCTTTTTACTGCTTGAGATTTCCTGTTGGTTTTGGAGCACTACCTCCCAGTGTGCACTCATTTGGAAAAGTATCATCCCTCCCTCTAGTGCTCCTGTTGCTTTCATGTAGACTCTCCTCTGTGAACACCAAACAAAACTATTTGTTCAGGATATCTGCCTTTTCCTCATTCTCCTCAGCATAGCCCCCCTTCTTAATTGCACAATTCCTCCCCTTGTCTTCCTCTTTCTCTTATGTACCTAAAATATGTCTTGTCCCTTTTCCTACCCCTGTGCTATTCTTTCTTTTGCATCATCACACTCCTTATTGCTTTCCCTGCCTCTCTATGTTTCTCCTGATACATCTCCCTTTCCTCTTCTCTGTACAACTCTTTATACTGTATCTCCTGAATGCTACCCTTTTAGCCTTTACCTTTGTGCAGAGGTTTGTTGCCTTCACTATGCCCTCCCTTAGCTTTGCTTACTGTTCCTCTACCCCACCCAGCCCATCTCCCCTGCTAGGTCATCCCTAAGGCATTCACCTATTTAAAAAAAAATCTGTCCTCCTGAAGTCTTGGACCCTCATACTTGTATGGCTTAATTTCACTGCCATCCTTATGCTGAAGCACACTGTACAGTGATCACTTGTCCTCAGGTTGCCTTCAACTTTGATGTCTGCAATACTACCCCTGTTAGCGCCAGGTCCAGTACTGCTCCATCATGAATGGGATCCCTGAATAATTGCCAAACTTAATGGGATCTCAGAAAACAATAAGGACTCTGAGGCTGAGGAAACTTCAGTAGGGAAAGAGTGTGCACTTACTACACTAGAGGACTCACTTTTTGTAAATGTCTTTTTTTTTTTTATTCTGAATTGCTCTCTTTGACTTTTTCTTACTGATTCTGGAGCTTGTTTCACAGGCCATCGCCCATTCTCTTCCATCTTTATTCTTATCTTAATATTGATTAATAAGTTTTAAAATTCAAATAAAAGTTGCTGATTGTGAACTAAGCCAGATCCCTTCTATGAAAAATTCCAATACCTTACAGAGTTACCTTGGGGAAATAGGTGACACTAATGCATGTACATCTTAAGACAAAGCAACAGCTGGTTAACAATAGCAAGATCACAAAGTTTGGACTACTACACAACTTCCAAAGTCCCCCCTCCCCCCAAAAAAAGGCTTCACATGTGATGCAAGCCTTTACTGGCTCTGCTTTTGCAATTTATTTTTCCATTGGACTACACAAAAGAAAAATGGTCCTGTGCAAGCGTGGGAAATGACTGGTGATGCTACAAACAGGGCCTAGTAGCACTGCCAAAGGGCAGCCCTTCCCCTCCAAAAGGGCTTCACCAGACACAAGCCTTTTACTAACCTGTTTTCACAATTTTTTATTGACTACACAAACAAAAACTGGCCCTGTGCTTACATATGAAATGGCTGGTGATGCTGAAGATAGGGACTACTACATGACTGCCAAAAGCTGCCCTCTTCCTCCAGAATGGTTTTACACATGATGAAAGCTTTCACCGGCTCTGCTGTCATGATATATTGATTTTTTTATTGAACTTCAAATCTGCGACTGTAAGTTGTCTAGCACCTGCCTCTCCCATTCCCCAAACTTCAAATCTGCAGACTGTAAGCTGTCTGGCACCTGCCTCTCCCCTTCCCACACACATACAGTCTCCTCTCAAGTCAGTGTTCTTTTGTTTTGTTTTTGTAAAGTATTAATTTGTCTTCTTCTTTTTTTGGTTGAAAAACATTTTCCTCCTCCTGCCCTGTCTGTTGCCAATTTTACACTCCTTCCGCCTTCCTGCTTTCGCTTGCTGAGAGCTGCCACAGGTGAGCAGTGGGGATCAAGAAATTCAGTTTCTTGCCCACTTCTTGCTGATCTGTAATGGTGCTGAGGTTGGTGTTGCATGGTCATATTTATGCAATGGGTGTGACACATAACACAGTAAAATAAACATATATATTTGCACAACTGCTGGATAAGTAGAAAACTACATATTTATCCCACACCCTGCTATCAGTCATTAGCTGTTTATCCAACACACCAACATCAATGAAAGTAAAACACTCTAATTTGCATAGAAGTTGCTGATTCTGCTTTGTAATACAATCACCCTCACGTGTCATTGCTGTCAGCTGCAACCACCTAGCACCATGCAAGTCCACGTACCCTCATAGCATGAGAGTACCACAACAGCAAACTCCTCACAGAACAACCGAGACTCACATTCAAACTACAAAGTAAAAAAAAAAAAAAGCCCATTTCATATTTTAAATCTGGAACGAATCACAGGTAAAAATATATGTAAAAAATGGAAATGGGAACACTGATAGATAACAGTTTTGAAATTGAGCTGCAAGACATCATGACTCTATTAAAAATGGACACGGAGCCATTCGAGGAGCCAGAAAGCCCACAGAGCTCCTCACAAGCAGGTACCACAGTAAATGTACAACAAAATATAACCAGAACTCCAGTAAAAACAAGCATTTGTCAATGCCGAACGTTTGCTTGCTGGCATTGGCACTGGCAGTGTAGGAGTTACAGAGCTGCATAATAGGAATGTCAGTGAAGTATTGAACTGAAGCCAACCCCATCACCACCCTGCAGATAGTGACAGGCATTGGGGTGTGCCTTTGGGTCATCAGACATAACGGCCATGCCATTTCACCACACCCTACCGTGCAGACACCGACAAGTGTCATAGTGTGCCTTGGGGTCTTTGGCCCTAATGCGCACCCCATTCCATCAGGAAATATTGTGAGATGCGTGCGATATAGGAGAATGGGGTGAACTTTGAGGGCAAAGAGTCCAAGGCACACCTCAATTCCTCTCAGTGGCTGCAGGATGTGGGTGGTGGTGGAATGGTGTGAGCATTGCAGGTGACAATCCCAAGTCACAGCCCTGACGCATGTCATTCTCTACAGGGTGGGGTGTTATGGTCGGAAACTCTAATGCCTCAGGCATTTGTTGGTATTTTCACTCCAAATTTTCAGCATGGGTTTTTTGTGACCCCACCTCATGAACAATGGCAGTATCAGTTTGTTAGCTGAAAGCTGCTTTTGCACAGTGACTACGGCATTTGTCACCACAGGTGAAAACACTTTCTGAACAGGATGTGAAAATTACAGCTGTACTGTTCATGGGGAGGTGTAAAAATGGCAATGTTGAAAATCTGCAGTAAAAATATTAAAAACTGGTGAAGTCATGAGTGCAAGGTGAGAAACTGTGCAACGGCACCGTAATGTAATTAGTTTGGAATTGTTTACAGGATTGTCAACACAGGCATTTTGGGACCTCCAATCATGAACAGTGTCACTGTGATTTTCTTTATCTGTCCCGAACAATGATTTCCCACAGCGACCACGCATATCTGTGCTGAAAGTGTGAAAACACATTTCGGCCATGTTGTGAAAAATGACAGCTGTACTGTTCATAAGGAAGTGAGGAAAAATGCCACTGGTGAAAATCTGGACTGAAAATATTACAAATTCATGAACTTACGAGGGTGCGTGGAAACTGTGCAATGCTCACTCGTAACACAGTAATTTTTAGGAATTTTTTCACTAAATTTTCAAAATAGCCATTTTAAGACCTCTGCTCATGAACAATGTCACAGTGATTTTCTTAGTGTGTCCCATACATTGATTTTGCACACCGACTGCGCCATTGTGCGCTACATGGGCGGAAACATGTTTGGGGTGAGATGTGAAAAATGACAGCTATACTGCTCATAAGGAGGTGTGGTAAAATGGCAATGTTGAAAACCTGGAGTGAAAATATTGAAAATTTGCAAACTTATGAGCGTGTATAGATCAGCGTGAACAACGCTCATAAAACAGTCATTTGGGAATTTTTCACCAAATTTTAACATAGCCATTTTAACACCTTTGCTCATGAACAGTATCACTGTGATTTTCTTAATGTGTCCTATACATTGAGTTCACACACCAACTGCGCCATTGTGCACTACATGCATGGAAATACATTTTGGGTGAGAAGTGAGAAATGACAGCTGTACTGCTCATAAGGAGGTGTGGTAAAATGGCAATGTTGAAAATCTGGAGTGAAAATATTAAAAATTTGTGAACTTACGAGCGCGCGTAGGAACAGTGCAATGCATGCTAGTAAAATAGTCATTTTTGGGAATTTGTTCACCAAATTTTTAACATAGCCATTTTAACACCTCTGCTCATGAACAGTGTCACTGTGATTTTCTTAATGTTCCCAAACATTGATTTCACACAACTGCGCCATTGTGCATTACAACACGGAAACACATTTTGGGTGAGATGTGAAAAATGACAGCTGTGCTACTCATAAGGAAGTGTGGTCAAATGGCAATGTTGAAAATCCAGAGTGAAAATATTGAAAATTCACGAACCTATGAGCGTGCATAGAAACAGCACAATGCACGCTCTAAAACAGTCATTTTTAGGAATTGTTTCACCAAATTTTCAACATAGGCTTTTTGAGAGCCCACCTTATGAACACTGGCACTGTCATTTCATTAATCAGTCCTGAAAGGTGATTTTGCATAGTGACTGTGAAATCACCCTTCGGGCCCGATGAACGCCATGACAGTGACAGAATTCATGAGGAGGGGTACCAAAAACCCCATGCTGAAAATTTGGTACCAAAATTCCAAAAAATGCCTGAGATATGCAGCAAAGTTGAAAAAACCCTATTCATTGCATTATACAGCTTACAGGCATTTCCTCAGTTCGCGGTCAGCTTTGAAGAGTGCAGACATGTTCCTGGTCCACCAAAGATCGTTGCACTGAGCTCCGGAGGTAGGTATGGGGTGAGATGGGGGTGTGGGGAGGCAGGGTACGCAGTGGGTGGGCACAGGTGGGAAAGGGGGGTGAAGACAGCAGTGAGGAAGGTTTTTTCTTTCAGGTTTATTTTTTTTTATTTGGACATTAGGGGCGTTTGCCACGCTGGGGTGGGCTCCCTGCGTGGCAGCTGGAAAACTGTTGGGAGGCAGTGGAGCCAATGGGATTAGGCACCCGTTGTGTAGGACCTGCTGCCATGCTGGGGTGGGCTCCCAGAATTGCCACCCGTAGTCCAGGGGACAAGTAGAAGCTGACGGGGATTGGGCACCTCAAGCCATACAGTGTGTGCGTGGGGGAGGTAGGAGCACAGAGCACACAATGTGCGTGCGCGCGTGTGTGTGTGTGTGGGGGGGAGCGCTGCTCACTCAAGCGGTGCTCTCCCTTTTAATTGTATGGCACTGCATTTTGGATCGTCGCACTATGTTTCTTGCACATGTGTGCAAGCAAACATAAAAAACAACAGCACCTTCTACATAAATAACACATCCCAGCAGGGCACATTACTGATAGGTGAAAACACAGACAATTTCCAGCAGCCAGGCAACCACTTTCAGAGCCACACAGAAGTTACTATTAGTGTCCCACAGGAAAGGCAAAAGTATGACTCCCACCAGTTCCTGCCAATCACAACTGCTACAACTGAAGTGCCTTCCACAAGTACTGCAGTTTCCTAGAAATCCATCAAATAAGGACCTCTAACAGCCCTAGGCAGAACTGCTATATTTGAATTTATTCAAAGTGCAAAAAACAGCAACACAGTAAAAAAAACAACATAGACATTAACCTGCTGAAATCCTACCGAGAAGCCAATTTCAAAATAACAAAAGACCTACATCAACTAAGCCATACAGTACTAAATAAACTCCTCTGTCACTATTTTATGAATGTTAAGAAAAAAATACAATACACCCTATGAACCACTAACACTACAAGCAACATTTCAGAGCACAGAGAGATTCTTAAAAGAACATAATTACCCTGAGTCTTTAGCAACCACTCCGCACCTCAAAACGACCAGACAATTTCTGAAATCAAAGCAAAAGCAACTTAAGAGCCTAGGCAAATGATGCAAATCAAAAGCAGCAGATGAACTCACTGATCAAATTATTGATGAGCTGTACAAGAAAAGCAACTTGGCCCAAACATGCCAGACTCTCTTATCAATAGCATGGCTTACAATCAGCTTATATTTTGGATTAAGAGGCAAACAGAGATGCATGCATTCTACTGGGGAATACAGAATTAAAGCAAGATGAGAACTTGTAAAAATATCTACAATACAATTAAGAACGACAAACTAAAACCTAGTAACGGGCAAACCCCAAATATTACAGAAAGCTTTAACCTAGAGCATACAAAGTACCTGGCAACCCAGCGAGATGTCCTGTTAATATCTATGAACTTTACAAAATGAAAAGGCCAGAAAAGACCTTACATCCAGACTCACCAATCTTCCTTTCTGCCAATACCTCGGCACAACAGCAGCAAGCTGGAGCCTGGTATAAAAATCAGCCTATAGGCATAAACAAATGATCAAACATAGTCAAAAATATGATATTGACTGCAAATGTGGACACAGACAAATACGCTAATGAATCATTCAGCCTGAAAGCATCTTGTCCAAAAACTGTGTGACAATGGGGTGGCACCCACCGAGATAATACAAATCTCTTGACATAAGCAGCTTCAGAGCTTAAATGAATATTCAAAGCTGAATGAAGAGAAACAAATGAAAATCTGGAAACTACTGAGTGGGACTGAAACTGAAGAAGCTTGCGAACCAGTCATTTAAAAAGCAAAACTACCTCCACCTCGATCAGATTACGAAAATCTGATAGTAGCCTGCTTTCACACGCCCACAACAAACACCGACCATGTAATCTTCAACATAATCCAGGTAAGTCAAACAGAAAATATTGTATAACCCCCAAATAAAATTAAAAAATTAGCCAACAGCTTCCACCCTGTTGTCATATCTCCACACATTTCTTTTAATTTTTTATTTAGTTTTTGTTGACCAGGTAAGTGCACTAGACAAATCCTGCCTATTTTCAGGCACGACTCGGGGGAGAGGGATACAGATGAATGCCAACTGACCTTGAACCAGATTAAGCTGTTGGTGGTATGTTTTTTTAGTGAATGAGAAATTTGGCCAGGACACGGGAAATTCCCTACTGGCTGCTGGTCAGTGGCTGGTAGGGACTCTAGCTGACGTCAGCACCCGACATAGCGCAGACGCTCCTGAGGTCGGATGGAGGAGGAGGTGCAGGAATGCAGGGAGAGCTCTGTTGCTCTTGCTATGCTAGGGGAAAACTATTGCAAGTTGCTTTTAGCTCAAACTTTACCACAATCGCCAGTTCAACATGGTAAGCCTTTCTCGACACCCACTGCTGATGTGCCTTCTATTTGGATCCATTGCCTGTTCTTCCTTGCCCAGCGGCGGAGATTGCTACCGGAGATCTTAATCGCCCGCAAATTCAGGGGAAGGAACTGCTCTTACGGGAGATGGTTTCCGGGAGGACCGCGAATAGCGATGCACCGTGTACGACGCATTTAGTGAAGCAACAATTCGGGCTGCAGGAAGGAGGAAGTATCAGTGGCTCTGCAGACTGGTCGGAAGAAGTGGCGCTTATGGAGGCCGGTTGGAAGAGGAATGCTTCGGGAGTTTGGGCTCCTGATTTGGACTGGACTCCGCTTTCAGGTAGGAAGACACCTGAGCTAATTTCACAACGTTCCCCACAGCCATCTACTTCGAGGGAGGGTAGGGGTGGACTTGTGACTGAACTCCCTGATGTTTCTGCTGGTTCTACTTCTACCCCTTCCAAGCCACACTTCCAAACCCACAATGTCTGAGTTATTCAAGTCGAAGTTGGAACAAGCCCTCGCCGCAACGCTGTGCGCTTTGAAATATAGAGGTTTGCAGGAGCACCCTGATAGATACTATGTTTCCAACAACTTCTGCAGTCTAAAATGGGTTTTTGTGCCAAGGATGTGTATGCCCTCATTCATGTCTCTGGGAAGATTCCTTTGACATTAGCTTTCAAACTAATGCCCTTATGAACAGATTCTGGACAAATATGCTAACAAAAAAATCACCCGTGTGGCTTCCTTTTTGCCATTCCGTTAACTAAACCATTGATTAGGTTTGTCTGAATTATGTTCAGAAACAGGGGGTTAATGTCAATGATATTTACCGATGGTTGCAATCCAAATGTGAGGTTTGGGGCCACCTGAAGCCCTTTTGGATATTGAAGGCATTTGGACAGGGGATGGAAATTTAAAGTGAAATTGCTACAAGTCAATTCTGAGATTATTCATTTGCCGAACAGTTTCTTTTTGGGAAAGGATAGAGGAGTTTGCTTTATGAGGGGCAACCTAAGGCTTGTTATAAATGTGGGGATAGGACACACATCAGTAGTGTATAAACGACATGATGAAGTGTCCTTTATGTGAGGTTTTGGGCATTCAGTGGACATGTGCACAAATATCTTCCAATGTAATCTTTGTGAAGCAAAGGGCCATGCCTTCCATCAATGTCCCTGGGCAGAGGCACAATTGCTCTGACGGTTTAGACCAGGATGGTTTGCTTCAATGCCAGGCCAGTTTGCAAACTCCGGGTGACAAGGGTACCCCTCCCCCAAAGCAAGCTTCTGTTTTACCCAGCTCACTCCCAGATGCTGCTAAGTCTGTGCCACCTGTGGTTACTGACCCTCAGGATACTGTACATCCGGTCCCCCCTCCATCAGGAGACAGCCAGAGTCAGGTCTCTATTATGCCACCCCCTTTTGAAACCATTAAAGGCAGGAGGTTCACTAGAGCATCCTCAAAACTGCCCCAAATCAGTCCAGTGGTAACTGAAAATTTCTTTTCCCCCCTTCAGGATGAAGTTAGAGACTCAGATATGGAGTCTGAGGCCTCTCATCATTCTGAAATTATAACTGACGAGGACGATAGTAAATCTACAGAGCTTGCTAAAGATAGAAAAGGAAAAAAAGGAAAGAAAAGGAAAGTAAGCCAAAAGCGTAGTTCATAAGTCATCCCATGGCCTCTTTGAAATTTGCTTCTTTTAATGTGTGTAGCCTAAAATCCTTTCAAAGGCACATATCCATATTTTCATATCTTACATTCCTGAAGTTGAATGTTATATTTTTGCAAGAAACAAGGGTGTCTTCCATTTCTGAGAACACAGATTGAAAAGATTATGGACTTGTGGCCCATCTTTTGGTCTTTTGGTACTGAAATGCCGATGGAGTCGCTATATTATTTGGTGATTCTTCTTTTAAAATCACGAAGGTTATTGATTTATCACCTGGTAGAGCTCTTATATTAGACTGCTCATGGGGTGAATATCTTTTAGCTTTCTAAATGTTTATAGCCACAGACTAAAACAAGTAAGTATGCGCTGTTTACAGACATTAAACCATATTTATTCACCAGAAACATTTAGTTTGGGAGGAGATTTTAATTGTTCCCTTGATATTCAGCTCCGTAAAA
The DNA here is from genome assembly GCA_016271365.2 of Neoceratodus forsteri. Taxonomy (NCBI): domain Eukaryota; kingdom Metazoa; phylum Chordata; order Ceratodontiformes; family Ceratodontidae; genus Neoceratodus; species Neoceratodus forsteri. The sequence continues at coordinate 913,410,993 of CM057454.1, read as the reverse complement.
CACAAGGAAAAAGGTTTATTGCGACTCAAATGCATTATTAGAGGTGGTAACGGATGCTGGGCTTCAGGACGCCTTCCGTAGCTTACACCCTCGAAATGGTAATACTTACCATAGACATACATTTGCCACTAGGATAGATATGTTTTTATTCACACTATCTTCAGGTTTTTGTCTTGTATTGCAGTTCGGTGGAATTCTCTGATCACCATATCTTATTTTGTACTTTGTCTTTGAAATCTTCCTCCTAGATTACATTCTTGCATGTCACGGTGGAGGTTGAACACTTCTTTTCTCTCAGACCCTGCTTCTTTCTCTAAACTGGAATTTTTTTTAGCTGCAAAATCTTCTACTTTGGCTCTATTTTCCTCCCCATATGAGTGGTGGAAACAATTTAAACTTGAGGTTAAACATTTATTTCAGACCTGGGGTAAGACTAAGGTGCAGGATGAATATAGGACATATTTAGTTCTTAGAAACCAGTTATATAGACTCATGTCATTCCCTCCAAACAATCATGACCTTTTTCTTTCTCAAATAAAGAATATTAAGCAGCAAATGAAAACATATCAATACAATAGAGCCAAGTCTTTGGATCTGGAATTTCGTTTTAATTTCAAAAACTCTCCAATGGCTGATCCCTTTCATGCATGTAAAACACACTTACGGAATACTATCATGACTGGTTTACTTGATGCTAATAATGAGCTTATTACCACTGATATAGGTATGCTACATGTAGTACAGCATTATCTTCAGACTTATTTTTCATCCCCACAGGTTCTTTCTACGGATTCTCTCTCAAGTACAGTTTTTTCTTCTCTTCCCCATCTGCCTTGTGATCTGGTCCGGTCTTTACAACTACCTATTTCCACTTCTGAGGTGATTGAAGTCGTTAAACAATTGAAGCTCGGATCTTCCCCTGGTATAGATGGGATACCTAATGAGTTCTATAAAAATGCATAGAATACATGGGTTTTTCTTCTCCTATTGTGTTTAACTGTTATCTGTCATCAGGATCTCCTGCCAAGATTTTTCAATGTCCTTAATGACTTTCATTTATAAAAAGGGATAAAACTTCGCTTTCAAATTGGAGACCAATTTGTTTACTAAATCAGTGATTATAAGATTTTATCTAAAATTTTGAATAATAGATTGGAGAAATTGGCTAGGCTTTTAGTTCACCCTGCACAAGACGTGCGATAAAACTAGGAAAATCCAGCATAATCTCTTTTTGCTTGAGATCTTTTGCATGTCGAGCTAATTTTTTTTCTTCAGAATTGATTACGGCCTTGGATCAATCCAAAGCGTTTGATGCAGTCAGTCATTCTTATTTGTATTTTGTTCTTTCTGCTTACGAATTCCTGATACTTTTGTACATTGGATTTCTCAGTTGTATAAACTGCAGTCTCAGTTCCAATAGTAAACGGCCTGTTAGGGAGAAAGTAAAATTTCCGAGGTGTCAGACAAGGATGTCCTTAAGCCCCTTATTATACACTTTCATTCTGGATCCAGTGATTAGAAGCATTATTTGTGACACCTCTATTTCAGGTATTGCTCCTTCTGCAGACCTGGAAATGGTTAAAGTTACTGCCTTGCGGATGACGTCCCCTTCTTTTTAGCTGACTCAACCTCTTTGAGAAAAAGCCTTAGAGTTTTTCTTTTCTTTAGTAGATACTCTGGCCCTCTCTTAACATCACAAAAGTTTTTGTGTAGTGGGTCCCTTTGTTCGGACTTATCGAACTGTTTTGATATTCCCTTAGTACCTGGGCCTCAGAAAATACTGGGTGTCTGGTTTGGGATAGATAATATGGAATTCTATAATTGGGAAAAGCAGTTGGGATTAGGTGAACTTAAAGTTCATCAGTGGAAGAGCTGGAAGTTTGGAAAAAAAGAGTCTTAATCATTAAAAATTTGTTTTGCCCATTTTTCTTTATCTAAGTCACCTTTTTTCCACCCGCTTCGTTAGAAACTAGGATTTATAGTATTTTCTTTCAGATGTTATGGGGCAATAGATTAAACCCCTGTGAAGAGAGAATACAGTATCTCAGATATAGAGAAGGTGGATTACATATGATTAATCCTGTAATTTTTTTCATTCTGTTTTTTATTTTCCTCCTTTTCATTCATTTGGTGTGCACCGTCTCTTCCTTGGCAATTCTGGATTAAATCTATATGGCACAAATATTTTTTAAATGGTCTCTTTTCCCCTAGAATATTATTATCAGATGGTTTACCACATTATGGTGTCTCGCTTTGAAGAAACTGTTCAAATGGAAGATTCCTTACATAAATTACGTTCTTTTACATAGAAAATCCTTTATGAGTACATCGTGTATGATGTACAAAAAGTAATATTACTCTTTCCATCTTGCTCCCCATCTACTATGAAGTATGCATTTGGTAAATTGACTGATAATAGAATTCCAGTTAAAATTTGGGATATCATTGGATCTCTGCTCATGGTCGTTTAGGAGTTCGGGGAAATCTAAAGTATAAACCAGTGACTGATAGATATTGTTTAAGACCAGATTGTATTAATATTGAAGAAAGCCAGTCTCATTTCTTTATCGACTGTCCTGCTAGTCAGAGGTTTTGGGAATTTGCAGCTAGGCACTGGAATATGCCACACCTACGGTTAATTTCTTACAGTACTCTGGTATTAGGTGATTATTCTGGGAATTGGGGCCGATACCATAGAAGTACGTTGAATGTTTTTTTTGCACTCTTGCAATATTATTTATGGCAAGCTCGTTGTTATTTTGTGTTGCAACAACTTCATACGAATTTTGATGTTATTCTCTCTGCTGTTGTTGCTGACTTACAAACTGTTCGTTTTCAGGATGGAAAAAATTTTTCCAGATCTTATGTCATTCATTTATGGAAAGCTTTTTCTTTTTGTTAATTTTTCGTTTGTTTCTTTTGCAATCTTCAGATATTTTTTGTAATGTTTCAACTGTTACTTTTTCCTATTTTGTGTGATGTTGTGTTTCTTGCTTAATAAAGTACCCCTACTCTTTTCAATAACTGCCATGGGATCTTTAACAGCTACCTGAACTACCACCAATCCAGGCAGATGGGACCTCGGCTTAACGTCTCATCCGAAAGACGGCACCTCAGAAGTGCCTCTCCCCTCTCATGCTGCACTACAGTGTCAGTACTGGGATATTAACCCAAGTGTCAGATGTGGGAACTGAACCCACAGCCCTCTGATCTCCCGGCCTCAGAGGTGAGTGTGCTACCCTCTGAGCCACTGACATTGACATCCATACTTACCTGCCACCCACTCAACGCCACACCCTCACCCATTCAAGAAAAAAAAGTCAATAAAAAATACAAAGCAAAACAATTAACCAAAACTGTTCTTTTTTATTTTTCTTCACAGGAAATAAAAATGAAACACATAATAAAAGAAGACCGCAAGTACTCAGCTCTGACACAGACTCTGACTGAGGCCTACACACAAATCATCACTTGTAGCCCACTGTCGCAGTCATTCAACAAAGAAGAAATACACGTCAAACATCATTCCAAAAATTGGATGGAAACCTTAAGCAATATAAAAGACACTAAAAAACTGTCTGACAAAGCAAAAGAACTGAATATTGATCCACGGTACTGTTAAATAACAGCTCAAGGAACTCTACAAACATTAGCTACCACTGGAAAAACTCAGTGCAAAAACAGACTGTTCCTTTTCACATAATTTCTAGCAAAAAGGACTATGAAGAAGGATTAAATCATTTGAAAGAACTACCAAGCAAAGGATAAAACCAAAAAGAAAAAAAAACACACTGATGTACCTTATTGTTACTTAAAAAACTGTTCATATTCACTGTTATAAAACCTATAGCATTCATAACAGCAGTGTGGGTGTTTTTCAAATGTCAGATTTCTTTCTTTATATATCCACATTGCAGCGAACCTTGTGTTATTTCTCACAGCAGGGTAACTATGAAAACCATCAATCACTTTTTTCTCCACCCAGCAACTCATATGTACAGATAAAAAAAATGCTGTAGACATAAACAGTTAGCTTAACTCTATGAAGCAATTGGACAGTGACAGTATATACAACACAGCTAAAACTCATGTTTCTATGATGACAAAACCTGAAAATGTTATATTTTCAATGACAGCAGTGGATGGAGGGCATTGGTACTGGTAACTGTGTGAGCACAAATAAGCACCTAATAATGTAGACCAAAGGACAGTGTAATATCATATAAATACCTATAATGTCAATGCAACTATCTATAACACAGCATACCCCACAACTGTCGCTATAGCAATTGGAAGTTAGCATTAGGGGGGTGGGGAGGTGAAAACTTGCAAAAGTAGCCAATGACCTCAAATCATATCATACAGAGACAGTGCTACAAGCAAACAAGTTCTTGTGCTCAGAATAACTGAATCAAATGCATATTTAAATATAACAGCAGTCTAACTCCGGCAAGATAAACTGCTTTTTTTTGTAACTAATGTGCACTACTTTTAAAAAACTGTTACTTAAACCCCATCAAACACCAATGTTATATGCACATTCTTGTTTAACTGTTATTTCAAGATTTTCAGTCACTATGTTGAACACCAACTGTTAAAGTTCTTTGAGCATTTACCTTTTGCAGTCTTCTTTGCAGTCCAATGCACCACACAACCGACAGAAAACCTCCCGCATCTCACATGCTTCATGCTCTTTGGGCACTAGATCAGCCACAGATATAAGTAAGCATTAAGCCACGATGAAGGTAGCATCTAATGGTGGATTAATGCATGGTTGAGAGGCGTACAATGGCTAACCATGCATTAATCACCATTGGGCTCTTTCAACCAGTGGCTTATTGCCTTTGTAATATGACTTTGAACACTATGTGGTTACTATGCCATTTATTTTGACACTCTCAATAGAATAATAAACACACAGTTTGATATTTTCTCATTTCTGTGTTGCACTTTCTGGACTTTTCACTGACTGCCATTTATATAGTGATGCTGTCATAACTGTGCCACCCATAATTATTAAGAAAGTATGTTTGAACATTTCTGACTCACATTCATTCAGATCTCCACAGCTATTTCTCTCATGGGCGCCGTGGGAGGTCTATCAGATGCTCGTTTCTCTGTTCCGGTATCTGAGACGCAACTCATTGACATGTGTGGATACCTTTTCTGTGTCTGCAGCGCATCGCTCTGATATGGTCATGTCCCATCTTTCCTGCCCGACCTTCTCTTGCACCTTGCTTGCTTCAGTCACTGAGTGCCAGCTCTTACCGGTCTTGTTCATCACTTTCCCACAGCACTACTTGCACTTTGCCATCCCATCGACTTTTGCCGACTGCAGATTCACACACACCTGATTTTTGCCTTACGAGCTGTCTTGGAGTGGGTTGTCCTCCGGACCCGTTTCCCCCCTTGCTCCTCTGTCATCCTGCACGTCACTAGCCTCTGCCCTGTGCACTGCTACAGAGTCTCAGTGACTGCTCCAGAGAGACAATCATCGGCATTGAGAGCCAGTCAGTGGGATACACAGGTCGACATTATATGATGTGCTGCTTCTCAAGCTGTGTGGATCTCTTTGGTATTTCCCTTTGAGGATGGCATTATTGCTGGATTAATGCCGTCTCCAAAGTGTACCATGTGATCCATTCTGCCCAATCACTTCCCTTTATTTCGAACTCCTGATGTTTGCCATGTTACAACAAACATTTTGTCAATGCTGAATGTTTGCTTGCTGGTATTAGCATTGGAAATGCAGGAGTTAGACAGATGCAGAGTAGGAATGGCAATGAAAGTATTGAACTTCACGCCGACCCCAGCTCCACCCTGCAGAGATGGACAGGCATAGGGGTATGCATTTGGGTTGTTGCTCATAACGTTCATGCCATTTCACCTCACCCTATCCTGCACAAGTGTTGAGGTGTGCCTCGGGGTGTTCAGCTTTACAGTCACCCCACTCCATAAGGACATATGCTGAAATGGGGGCAATATAGGAGAATGGGGTGAACTCTGGGGCTGAAGAGTCCAAGGCACACCTCGATGCCTGTCACTGGCTGCAGGGTGTGTGGGTGGGGGTGGAATGGCATGAGCATTACAGTCGGCAATCTAAAGGCACACCCCTGATGCCTGTCAGTCTGTACAGGGTGGGACGTTAAGGTTAGAAACCCTAACATCCTGGACGTTAGTCAGTATTTGCAGTACAAATTTTCAACATGGCCTTTTTGTGACCCCCACCTCATGAAAGCATTTGGGACCTCTTCTCATGAACTGTGGCACTGTGATTTTGTCGATGTGTCCCGAACTTTGAGCTCCCTTCATGACCGTGCCATTGTGCGCCAGATGTACAGTACAAAAACACAGATTGGGCAGGATGTGAAGAATGACAGCTGTACCATTCATAGGGAGGTATGAAGAGATGGCAATGTTGAAAATCTGTAGTGAAAATATTAAAAATGCTTAAACTTCCGAGCGTACGAGGAAATTGTGCAACTCATGCGCATAACCCAGTCATTTAGTGGAATTATTTCACCAAATTTTTAACATAGGCATTTTGTGACCTCTGCTCATGGACACTGTCACTATGATTGTTTTAATTTGTCCCAAACATTGATTTCCCACAGTAACCGTGCTATTCTGTGCCAGATGTCTAAATGCATATTTTGGGCAGGATGTGAAAAATGACAGCTATACTGTTCATAAGGAGGTGTGAAAAAATGCCAATGTTGAAAATCTGAAGTGAAAATACTACATATTTGTGAAGTTATGAGGGTGCATGGAAACTGCACAACACACGCTTGTAACACAGTCATTTTATGGACGTTTATCACCAAATTTTCAATATAGGCATTTTAGGACCTCTGCTCATGAACAGTCACTGTGATTTTACATACGACCATACATAAAAATATATGAACATACGAACCTGCCAGCAGAACAGACCAATCGGTCTATTTAAGTCTGCCTGAGTGTGCAGCTAGCACCCTAGATTGCAACTGCCCCAGCCTCTTCCCTCTCAGTTTCTCCCCCGTGCCCCCTGACTCTTCCTCTTGCTTGATCAAACTCCTTCTTAAAGCTATTGACTGTTCTATATGTTACCACCCCCTCTGGCAGCACAATCCAACTAGAAACCACCCTCTCAGAGAAGTAGTGCCTCCTTATTTCCCTCTTGAAATGTCCCCCTTCCAACCTTAGTCCATGCCCCCTCGTCTCTCTTCCACTCCTCAGTTTAAACACCCCCTCAGTACTAGGTTTATTTACCCTCCCAGGTATTTAAATGCTTCAATCATATCCCCCATCCCTCCTCTCCTCCAGTGTGTACATGTTCAGATCCTTCAGCCTAACTTCATATTCCTTTCCTTCCATCCTCTTTAACATTTTTGTTGCTCACCCCTTACCCCCTCCAGTAACTTTATATCTCTCCTCAGGTATGGCCTCCAGTATAGCACACAGTACTCCAGGTACGGTCTGACCAATGATCTGTAGAGAGGTAGGATCACATCCCTGTGTCTGGATGAGAATCCCCTCGCAATGCACCTCAGCATCCTGTTTGCCTTTGCTGCTGCTCTCCTGCACTGGACCAAGTTGTTAATGCTCCCAGTTACCAAACCCCTAGGTCCTTCTCCTCCTCTGTGATCCCCAACCTCATTCCCAACCAATAGTGCCTCTTCTGGTTCTTAGCCCGAAGTGCATCACTAACACTTCTTTTGGAACCTAGCTGCCACTCCACCGATCATGTCTCTAGTTTGCTAGGTCCCCTGCAATTTTACCCATCTGTCCTCTTTCATCCACCACCACCCCAATTTGGTATCATCTGCGAACAGACTAACCCTGCTCCCCAGTCCATGTGCTATATCAAAGATAAAGAGCCCAAATAGCACCTTGGCCCAGCACTGACTCCTGCGGCACCCTGCTTGTCACTGCTTTGGGTGCTGAGAGCTCCCCCACCACCACCCTCTGCACCCTCTCCTGGAACCAGTTCTCTATCCATTTAGTCAGCTTTTTTCCACCCCCACTGCCATCAGCTTCCCCCTCCCTGGTCTCCCATGAGGCACTGTATCAAAGGCCTTACTGAAGTCCAAGTACAGGACATGTATCCGCATGGCCCCTGTCGAACTCCCTTGTCACCCAGTAATAATACTCTATTAGGTTGGTTTGACAAGACCTCACTGAGATAAACCCATGTTGCCACCCTTCTTGAAGGCCATTACTCTCCAGGAATGCCACCAGCCCTCCTTCAATATAGCCTCCATAAGCTTACCCACTATGGACATGAGACTGACTGGTCAATAATTTCCTGGCTGCTCCCTAGGCCCACTCTTGTGTATGGCCACCACATGGGCCACCCTCCAGTGCTGGGGCACACACCCCATTTCCAGGGAGGTGTTGAATAGCTCTGTCAGCTGCTCAGCCAACAGCTCTGCCATCTCCCTTAGTACCCTGGGGTGGATGCCATCGGGACCTAGTGCCTTGTCGACCCTCACTGCCCTAAGCCCCTCTAGCACCCTACTCCCTGTGATCACTTTGTCTGTCACCTCCTCCCCCCCTTTCCCCACCCCATGCTGGTAGTGGACCATCCCTCTCCTTAGTGAAATGGAGCAGAGTATTTATTTAGAATTTCTACTTGCTCCTCCCCTTTCCACCCAATCCCTCTCCCCACTTTATCCTCACAATATGTTCCTTGCACTTCCTCTTTTCCTTGAGATACCTAAAAAAGTCCTTTTCCCCTCCCTTTATGCCCTGTGCTAACCTTATTTCCCCAGAGGCCTTAGCTTTTTTCACTCTCCTGGCAATCTCCCTTGACCAGCTCCTGTAAGCCTCCTTATCCTTTCCCTTCGCTGTTCTCCTGTACTTCTGGTATGCAGTCCTCTCTGCCCTCACCCATTGCAGCAATTTCTTGTTCAGCAAGCATGGTTTCTTGGCTCTGCTCTTCTTACTCCTGGCCCTGGTGCAGGCTACTGTGGCCTCTGTTAGCCCAGTCTTTATGACTCCCCACTTCTGTTCTGCATCCATCCCCGGTCTTATATCCTGCAGTCTCCCTTGCAGTATTGCTCACATCCTGCCAAACTCCACCCTACTAAAGTCCACCACCTTAGTGCCGTGTCTCCTGTCTCCCTGCCCAGTGCAAGAATGAACCACACTGTTTGGTGGTAGCTACCCACTAATGGGTCGTCCACCCTTACCTCCCTCACCACCTCCCCATTTGCAATACTAGGTCCAGAGTGCTACCCAGCCTTGTAGGCCCACTTACCAATTGCATCAGAAGGCCATCCTGGAATGCAAGAGCACCTGCTCCCTGGTACTGTTAGTGGTCAGGGTGCTCCAGTCAACCCCTGGTAGGTTAAAATCCCCCACTATCACCACACTCCCCCTTCTACACACCCTCCTTATCTGCTCTGCCAACTCCCCATCCAGTTCCCCAGACCGGGCTGGTGGTTTGTACACCACTCCCAGTCTCAGCTTTCTGCTCTTGTAGTCCAGGAGCTGCACCCACACCTCTGTCCTCTCCTCTTCTCCTCATCCCTTGCAGATCCCTTCCCTCAAATAGGTGCAACACCCCCAACCCTGGTTCCTCCTGTATATCCTGCATCCTGGGATTGGCAAGTTTCAATCATGGTACTCTGTGGCCCAAGTCTCTGTCACTGCATCAATGTCCACCTTCCCTCTGAAAAGAGCACGTGAAGCTCTGCAGTTTTGTTCCCCAGGCTTCTTGCATTGAGGAGAGACCACCTTACGCTCATTACCCCTCCTTCTCCTCCTCTTCTCCTTGGCCTGTGTCCCTTCTCCGGTAATCTGCACCTTTCTCCTCCTTATTCTTACTGGTTGGTGGTGCCTTCTGTAGTACACTCAGACTACTCTGCCCACCCCTCCCAGGGTTACTACACCTCCACCTTTACCTATATCTGGGGAGAGGGTGAGCTCATTAGGCTCCCCTGTCTGGACCTTTCTACCAACCTCAGTCTTTTGGCCACCCCCCCCCACTAGTTTAAATCCACCTTAGTAGAGATATATCCCTCTAATCCCACCTTTAATACTCCCTTCCCCTCCCTGCTCAAGTGTAGCCTGTCCCCAACGTATAAGTCACTATTCCCCCAGAACCTCCCTCAGTTAGTCACTAACCCATAATTATTGGTGTGGCACCAATCCCTCAGCTACTTGTTGAACTTCTCAATCCTAACCTTTCCTCCCCGTGCTTGCACATGGTACTGGGAGTACCTCTGAGAATGCTACCAACTCCCCCACCCCCTCACACTGCCTGCCCAACTCCTCGAACCTCCCCCTCACTACTTCCACAGTCTCCCTCGTCAAGTCATTTGTACCCACATGCAACACTAAATGAGACTTCTTCCTCCCCTTTGTGGCACACTTGAGGCAGTGCCTGCCCTTCCCCTCCTGCAGTCAACCCGGGATGGCTTCAGCCCAAATACAGCTTTGCCTTTCCCTGCCACCCTATCTCACCCCTTTCAGTATAAATCCCCCAGGACCAGATACCCCCTGTCCCATTACCCCTTTCCCTTGTGCCCTTCCACCATCCCAGTATTCGTCTCTCCCTGCCCTTACTTCCTCCAGCTGCACCCTCTGTGACTTCTGTATCTGCTCCCCCTACTTCCACCTCACCCTTTTTCTCGGCCTTATTCCTCCCATCCCCTTGAACCTCTTCCCAGTCTGACTACTTACTACTGGGCTTCCCATATTGACTTCCCTCCTCCCTGCTGATTTCCAACCCCTCTCCTATCCCATTATTGTCGATTAACGGCCCCATTCCCTTTGACCCCAATAGTGATGACCCCACCCTTCCCCTTCCTATAGCCTTCTTTCCTCCAGTTACCCCTCCTTCCTTACTAGCCCCCCTTGTACTCTTTCGTCCTCACTATCTCTTTCCCTACCTGTTGCCATTCCTGTCATGCCCCGCTTGTCCTCCCCCTTCAGTATGTTCCTGCTCTCCTTCTCTCTTCCATAGTAGAGACTCAAATCTATTCCTAGTCGATAATCCTCCTACATCTCTTCCCCTATCAGTTACCCCCTCCTACTTGTACCCCTCCATGCCCCCACGGTCCCAACCCTGGTCCTTCCCTACCATGACCATCTGCTCTCTCCTCTGGTACTCCTCGTGGTCTCTTTCTCCCCATCAGGAGGCCTCCCTCGCCTCGGACACCTCCTCCTTCTCCTCTCTTTTATGATACTGCCTCTGATACTGGGGCCAGTTTCAGTCCCTAGTTTTACTTCCCCATCCCCCTTGCCAACCCCTACCCCCAGCCAGGATGCCTACCATACTCATCTGCCCTGCCACTTAGATTCCTCCTAACCTCCACAGTTCCTTTCCTCAAACTAGCCAGTTATCTACAGACCATACACCCCCCCATCCTCCAAGCCCAGTCCAGGATCATGACAGAACCACACCCTGTACACCCCACCACCCTTCCAAAGATGCCTGCCCTATTGACATGTGGCACCTGCCCCATTTTGGCTCCCATCTTGTGCTACTGGCTCTTACTCCAGGTTTCTGTACCCTACTACAACTGTTAGGCCCCTATTTACTCAAATTCCTGTTTCCCCAACACTAGTTCCTCTACTGGCCCCTTGCTGACCGGGTTAATTCAGTCTCAAATCTCATCCATTAGATGCATTACCGTAGCAATCCTAAAACCTCCTTGTCCATTTTTCCCCTCATCTATCATACTTTTTGTTCGCCCTCATATAGTTTCCGCTAGCCCAGTTGAAATCCTATTGCACTCAAAGTTATCACTCAGAGAAATAAACAGAACAAATAAATATGTATTATTACAGCAATCCAACAGTATAGCTCAATACTTAGCTCAGTCAGAAATTAAAAGAACAACTAAATCTGCATTATTACAGCAATCCTAAAAGTATCCAATCATTGCTTTTTCTCTACCCCAGAGACTCTGCTATAATATAGGACCACACAGGACCCTGTGTGGAGATGAGAACTCTAAAGTCCCAACAGAGCTCCATTGAGTTGCTCACTCCCCCCTCTCTCTTTCGCTCATTCTGTTTCTCCCAAGCGCTGCAGGCTGCCCTTTTGTACTGGGCTCCTGCCTGCATTGCACCTTTTCTGCCCACAAAGAAATCCACTGCTATCCCGACAGAGGTCCTGATTGAGCTAGCTTGCTCTCTTCTCTCACTTGCTCATTGTAATCTGTCCAAACACTGATTTCCCACAGCAGACTTCCACAGGCTGGAAGTGTAAAAGCACATTTTGGCCAGGATGTGAAAACAGTCCGGGCGGCGGGCGGCAGGCGGTGGATGCTGTCGCCTCGCCGCCGCGGGGAGCGGGTGGAGGGGCTGCGGGTGGGGTGGGGGACACTCAGACACCAGGGAGATGTTTGGGGGTTCTGCGGATATTCTGCCCACGATCGATTTACGTCCACTGGACCACCAGGGAGTTATTCGGGTTGGGGAGGGTTACATTCTGCCCGCGATCGGGCACTGGGGTTTATGCAGGTTCTGCCACGATCGGGCACTGGGGGTTTATGGCGGTTCTGCCCGCGATCGGGCACTGGGGGTTTATGCAGGTTCTGCCGCGATCGGGCTGTGGGAGGTGTGGGGGACATGTATCTGTACTGCCCGCGATCGGGCTGGTGGGGGGCACAGGAGTGAGTTGGGGCCAGCCAGGCGGGCAGCTGCTGTGGCTGCTCTGCAATGCAGCAGCTCACCCGTGGGTGGCCCTCGACTTAAGTTTTTTTTGGCTCGCTTGTAGCGGGCGCAGGTTGGTTGCGTGATGCACAACTCTGCGCTAACCCGACTGAATATCGGGCTGCGCAGGTTGGCGCGTGGATCCTCCTCCTGTTGAGCATGCATTCATTTGCATTGCTCTCTAGCGCAACCTGGTGCCAGTGGCGAACTCGCCTCCTGCTGAATATCGCAGAATGGCGATTTTGGACTTGCGATGGCGTAACTCTGTTGCGCATGGCGCAACCCTTTGAATATCTGGCTATAATATATATATATATATATATATATATATATATATATATATAGATATATATATATATAGGTTTGAAGTATTCTAGATCATTCTGAGATCCTGTTGAGCTGTATCTATGGGCCAAATTATGACTCACCCGATTTCTTCTCTGAGATCTCTACACTTTTAGCACCCTTTCTTAACGTCCTATTATTTTGGCAGGGGCTGGAATGTAATGCTCACACAAGATCTGGACAGATCAGGAAGAGACACCTAGCCTTATCCCCGCATAATGCGGCCATGATGATTGATATGGCTGGCCTTTTGTACCCCTGGCATGTCTTCAACCCATCTGCCTGAGAAAGACATTTTTGGCACCACATGGGATGTACTCTTGACTTGATTATTCTTTACTTAGCCAGCATGTCCTATCGGGTGTATTAAGTAGCAGAATGGATCAGAGAGTGCTATCGATCCATTCCCCTGTATGGTCAGATTGTACTTTTAGTTTTCAATACCCACAAAGATACTATATGGAAATTGACACTCAGTTGTTGAAGGGTACTCATGTTGCTACATGAATAACGGAACTTATGGTCTTGTTCATAGAGCAAAATGAGGGCTCTATTCCATATATTGAAAAGGAGTGGGCGGCACTCAAGTGTTTTTTGTGAAGGGAGTTTATTAGACTCTCTACTAAAAGGAAATGCAAACAAGAAGCAGACATTTGCTACCTGTTATGCTGTATTGCTGAGCTAGAATCAGATCTGACATCTGATTCTTCGGACAAAACTTATAAATCACTACTTATCTTCATGACAAATATGCGGAATGCTTGAGAGAGAAGGCTGAGTATGCTATACTCAAAACCACTGAAGGTACGTAGACCAAGGTGAGAAGGCAAGTCGACTTCTCTCAATGAGGCTGCGACAGCAAGAAGCATCCCAAATGGTTCACTCCATTGACTCCTTAACTGACAGTTAATTGAAGATATCACCCAAGATATAACTCATGAGTTCGAATAGTATTACCGTGTCTTGTACCAGCCCTCAGCTGTTTTACCTCCTCCCTCTGAATTACAGGACTACTTGAACACCTTGCACTTCCTGAGTTTTGCACCAGAACAGCAACTCTTTCTTAGTCATCCTATTTCACACCAAGAGATTTTGGATGCCATTAATTCTTTGTCTCTAAATAAAGCTCCGAGGCCGGATGGCCTCTCATAGAATTTTTATAAAACCTTCTTGAGAGAATTAGTGCCTATCATTCATCACCTTTTTTCTTTTCCATGCACCTCTGGGCTTACAGATCCCTCTCTACTAGAAGTGGACATCATTGCCCTTCCTAAGCAGGGCAAACCTCTGGATAGAATAACTAGCTATGGACCCATTTTGCTTATGAATTATGATGTGAAGATCTTTGCCAACGTTTAGGCTACTAGAATTTTACAGGAATGGCATGGTCTGCTTAGTCCCAAACAAGTGGGCTATATGCCAGGACATTCATCAATGGATCAGTTGTGTAAGATTGCCCACATACTTTCCACATCCAGGGCAACAAAGCAACCTATGGCTCTTGTGTTCCAGAACACAGAAAAAGCTTTCAATAGAGTTGACTGGTGCTTTTTAATTTTGGTCCTGCAGAAGTTCAGTTTCCCTCCTTCATTTATTAGGTGGATACAAGTCCTATACTCACATCCCACTGTGAAGATTTATTGCAACAGATGCCATTCATCATCCTTTCCATTATGTTCAGGCACCCAACAAGGTTGCCATTTATCTCCGTTGTTACTCAATATACTTTAGATCCTCTTTTGCTAAAACTTAAAATGTCTCCCTTAATAATGGGCATTCTGATCAGACCTTTTGATCTTAAGCTCTTCGCATACACTGATGACATCTTGTTGCATGTCACCAATCCTACTGTCTCAGTTTCATCAGCATTATCATTCATATGAGAATTTGGTAAGTACTCGAGCTACAAATTGAACATCGATAAAACAGTAGTGATGCCCCTAACCTCCAATGTTCATACAGCCGACATTACATCTATGGGATTAACCTGAGCTGCATGCCTTAAATATCTGGGGATTGTACTAGCTCACGGGATCTCCCAAATGTGGATGCTCAATCTTGACAATTTGATCGCCCTTATTCAACAAGGCTTGAATAGATGAAACTCTCTTCCACTGTCTTTATGGGGGAGAGTCAACGTCATCAAAATGAACATACTCCCTTGGTTGTTTTATTCCCTTAACTTATGGAATCTTTTTCTCCCATTAGGTTGGTTTTGGAGAGTCAACCGAATGATTTCCACTTTCATCTGGCGTGGGAAGCCCCCAAGATGAATTTACAACCATATATTGACACTGAAACATATGGGTGGACTTAAATTGCCCAACTTCTTTCTCTATTACCTCACCAGTCATGTCACTAAATATACGAGATGGCCTAACATAGCACCAAAAGATGATGAATCCTTGTATGTACCAGTTTAGCTATAGTTAGAGAGAGCTATTATAAGGGAAGCTGACTTATCCCCTGACAGTGTTTTCTATGTATCTCCTAAATCATAACCAAAGAGCCTTCAAGGTTCAATGATACATACCTCCCTTCGAGTTCATTCTCAGCTCTGTAGGCACATGCAGTATAACCCTCATACAGATTTCTCACAGTCACTATGTGCAAATCCCACCTTCAAAATTGGAGAAGCAATAATTTCTCCTGCTTTGCTTCCTCACCTAGTGACAAGGAATGTATATGACCTACTCACAGACGCCAACTTCAACCCTGTCAAGACACTTTAACTAAGTTGTGACTGCCATCTAAAGGTATCTTTAAGATATTTCAGCTATGCCATCTTCTGATTCAACATTTTGGTGCCTCATCATGGTGCAATAATAAGAAAGAATTCTGGTGAACATTGGCAGACTTAACGAATCACCCACATTCCGCTTCTCAAATATATTCCTTTTATTCATTGCTGTGTTCTAGGGGTGTCTGGCTGCTCCAGTTACTGAGATACATCCTTCCTGAATCAGACCTGTAACTGGGATCGGATATGGGAAGATGTTTACTTATATATTTCCAATGACAGACTCTGAATCACTCAATTTTATATTTTACACAGTATTTATTTCATGGTAACAAAGCTTGCCAAGATGGGGAAATTAGACTCATCCTTATGTACTAGATGTGGACAAACAGATGAAACATTGCTCCACATCTTTGGGAATGTCCTAAAATTGCCTTTGTGGGACAATATCAAAACCAAGTTGACCTTTCTAGGACTTAGTGATAACTTTATGCCAGAGATGTGTATCCTAGGAGACTATTCAGGTGTTCCTGTCAGAGAACGGATGTACTATATGACCATGATCTCCTTTCTGAGAAGAGGGTGGTCCTCCTCCACTGGAATAAGCAACTAGATATCGCCTTATAATGAATGGCTACAGGAACTCTTGTATAATCTCAGACTGTAAAAATGGTTGCTAGCTCTCGATATAACATTAATGGTATAACAAGAAATGGGGTTAACTGCATGCTTTATACTCCCTCTGATTTCTTGAGTGGTACTTGAGAGTAATATTTAGTACCATTTACATAAATTGTAATATTTTCGGTTTATTCTTACATATCTGTTCTTCTGGTCCCTTCTCTTTATTTGTCATAACATGTCTTTTAATTGTTGGCACTAAGTACAACGAGTTGTATTGAACTATTTTCTCACTTTTATATCTCTTTGAAGTCTTAGGTAGGCTCTCCGCTGGGGAGGGGATAAGGTAGATTGGTGGGCTTGTTTTGAGTTGTATAGAAATAGAGCTTGTTTGTTTTGGTATTGTCTCAATTATTGCCATTACTGTTACACTTATAATGACAGTATGTGTTTGTTTAGCTGCTTGTTATATGGTTGACTATTAATAAAGTTTACTGAATTTCAAAAAAAGCAAAGCTGAAGAGAGTGTATGAGAATTATATGCTGCTAATAAGAAATGGAGGCAGGGCCCATGAGAGGGTGGGAGAACTGGGGATAATTCTCAAGGCCCTGGGCTTGGTGCCTGGTGCCAAAGAGGGGGCCAGGCCACCCGGCATGTTATTGTACACAGCGGCATAAGGGACCCAGAGTTTGAGCTTTTCCTGGGGCTTGGAATTCCTCATGTAGCCTGAATGGAGGCATGCATAACAGTGTGAACTCACCAGAATGTCAACTGGAGACATAGCATGCCAGTAACAGAACTGAAATACTAGGAACGGTTTTGTCTTTACAGTTAGGTAGATAGAGATATGAACTGGCATGTCACACCAAGAATGTGATAATTCCTTCTTTTCCCTTGGGAGCTACAGTAGAAGTGTTATATGTGATTTCAGCTAATCATCACACAGAACCACTGTGTCTTCTGTCCAGTGTACAGTGAGCTATCAAGTTCAAGTTCAAGTTTATTGCAGGAAAGACTCCATAGAGCAAGCTCATTCACAAGGAGGTCCTGAGGCACATACACATACAGTTCGCAATTACATAGACAGGAGATATAAAATGTAGAACAACAAAGAAAAAATATATAATACAAGAGGTATACACAATAGAAGTCCTTATGCTATATATGCAGTATATTCCAGCTTTAACCTTGCCCTAAGTTATGCAACACATTTCAGCTTAATAAGTAGAGGGCCAGTTGGTACCCAGGAAGTTGATCATGCTGGGGGCCTAGTAGCACCTACATATGTCTTTTAATTTGGAGATAGCTAGTGTTTTGTAGGAGTTAATTGATACGATGCTGGTTAGCTTCAGCATGGCTTGTAGTTGGTTCCAGATGTTTGGGAGGATGTATGAGACAGCTCTTTGGCCAGCTGTGGTACATGTCCTGGGAACAACTAGTAGGATAAGGTCAGATTTCCTTAGGGAGTAGGCGCTATGCGAGATGTGTGTGAGACACATTAAATAGACAGCCAGTTTGTGGAGTAGTAATTTGAGGGTCCAAATGCCAGCATGCAGGAGGCGTCTGGTGGCAAGAGAGGTCGACCCAACTGCTGCATAAAGATCACAATGGTGGATCCTGTACGCAGAGTTAGTAATGAAGTGAAGACCACAGTGATAGAGTACGTCCAGTTTAGATAGGCTCAAGGTTGGGGAGGAGATAAAGATAATGTCTCCGTAGTCAAGCAAGGGAAGGAATGTTACTTGGACAAGTCTTTTGGGGGTTGCAAGAGAAAAGAGGGTCCTATTTCTAAGGAAGAAACCCAAGCATGCTTTAAGCCTCTTTGATAGATCCTCAATGTGGTCATTGAAGGAAAGCTTGTTGTCTATCCACATATCCACATACCTATCATGCAGGAACATTAGGCATAGAATGTTCCATTTCAAAGCCAGGGGAGGGCAGTTTCATTTCAGTTTTGAAAAAAAAAATACTTTAACAGTTATAAATCACTCTAGCTAACTAGACTGATTTATAATAAGTTAATAAGGCCTCTACTCAATTCCTCTTATGATATGAGTCTTCTCTCATGAGGTTTGGGCAGCTAGAACTGTTCAGCTTTGCTTTGTGGTGCTTTCCGCTGAACCTCACACTCAAAGTCTCCTGTATTATAAGAGATACCCCATGGAGGTCCTATTCACATTTGTCACTGATATAATGTCAGAAAATTAGCAATCAGCATTCTAGTGTCTCATACCCTATGTGCTGACATTGTCTCATGCAGCAAAGTTAAAGAGGAGCATTCCATTTCACAGGTGGTAGGGGAGGAAAAATCGCATGTACTATACAGTCAGAACTATATACTCAGATATTAGAATGGATAGAAGGCATTGGTACATAGTATTCATCTCCCCTAATGGGGTTAATTGTCTCAGTGTTTACTGAAGAGTTAGTTATCCAAATTATTTTTATAAATATGGAAGGTCAGGACCTCTACAACCTCTACGGGTAGTGAATTCCAGGTTGGGATAATCCTTTGAGTAAAAAAATTACTCTTTGGCCTTTTCTTAGGAAAGGTCAGCCTTAGTTGTCTCCCATGACTCCTCAAGGAAAAATCCCTTTCCATTTGCTTAAAATTGTGGCTGACCATCAGCTCCTCATCCCTACTGATCCTATACATTAGTAATATATCACCTCTAGTTCGTCTTTGTTCTAATGGGTAGAGGTTTAACTTCCTTAACCAGCTGTCGTAAGATTCACTTTCTAGACCCCAAATCAGTTTTGTGATTCTCCTTTGTATCCCTTCCAGGTTGTTGATGTCTCTTTTCAAATATGGGTTCCACAGCGGACTGCAGTAGTCCAAGTGCGGTCGAATAATTGATCTGTAGAGGGGCATAATACATGCTCTATGCCTTGATGTGAAAGTCCTTCTTATGCAGCCTATCAACCTGTTTGCCTTCTTGACAACCTCTGAACAGTGATTGCTAAAAAAGAAACCATCACTAACTACAATGCCCAAATCTTTTTCTCTGTTGGCTACCTCTATTCTGGTGTTATTAATAGTGTACTCCCTACATGCATTCTTATGTCCGAAGTGTAAGACGACACACTTATCTATGTTAAGTTCCATGCCATTACTATCTGCCCAGTCCTGTAACTTGTCCAGATCTTGCTGTAAGGTTGTTGGATTGCTGTTATCATCAACAATAGAAAATATTTTAGTGTCGTCGGCAAATATTATTAAATTGCCATTTATCTCTTTACCCATGTCTGATATGAACAATGAGAACAAAGCTGGCCCCAACACGAAGCCCTGAGGGACCCTACTAGTAACTATCCCTCCCTTAGAGAAATGCCCTCTAATCCTAACATTCTGTATTGTATCTTCCAGCCAGTTGGCAACCCCTCTAGTGACGTTTACATCTATTCCAAACTGCACCAATTGTTAATTAATATGTGGTGAGGAACCCTCTCAAATGCTTTTGTATAGTCCAGATGTATCACGTCGACTGACTTATTATCTAGCAACTGACTGATGTTTTCATAGAATATCAGAGTATTAGTTAGACATGATCTGTTTTTTTTAAATCATGCTGTGATTTATCCTGGAATCTAAGCACCAATGGGTCACTATGTAATCTGTCCCTGATTATTGATTCCATGGTTCTACCCAATATTGAGGTTAGACTTATTTTACTCATCATGGACGTATCACCCGTTTTGTAAACTGGGACCACTATGGCATTTTTCCAGTCAGTCAGAATATCCCCAGTGTTCAGGGATAGATTAAAGAGTTTATAGAGCGGATCTACCAGCCATGTGCTGACTTCTTTCAAAAGTCTGGGATTAAGATTTTCAGGCCTTGCCGATTTGGAAGTATCAATGTTATATAATTTGTTATAGATTGTAGAACATAGGGGGATTGATTTGCTCAGCATTAAATAACCCTAGTAACATGAGTGATTCATAATAAGCTTGTACATGCTTTGCGATATGTCTTTTATGTTATAAGAGCACTGTGCCACAAACTTTGGGCTGGCAGAAGTATTCAGTTTTGTTTAGCAGTCCTGTCTCCTTAACTGTATAATATGTCATTCTTATACCTAAAGAGACACATCTCAAAGCAAATATGTAAGCAACAAGATGTGACAGGGTGTGCATTGTGGTGATATAATCATTTATCTCAGGTGGGTTGTTAGACATGAGGTGCAGCTGAGTACCGTTAAATGCACCTGAGGAGTGCAGTTGTATCATCATAATAGCACACTGGAGTGCCTTACTGCACTTATAAAATTGAATGTAAATATTTGACTTACTATGGATAAAAATTAGAAGACATTATTTAAAAACATTAAAAATTAGGATCTTTTCTTTGAAATACTGTATGCTTCCATTTTAACTTCAAAGACAAAATATAGTCCACATTCTGGAAACAGTGGAGGATAGCTAAAAAACAGACAATGAAAACCATGTGTGAAACACTTTTGTATTAAAATAAAGTGTTGCCTTATTTGCATTTAAAACCAGTAGTTATTTTAATGGAAATGTGTTCCAAAGCATTGTAGCCAGCAAGCTGATTTTTTTTTGGGGGAGGGGGCCGCAATGGTGTAGATTTCTCCTGAAAACACCCATATATGATTCAAATGTATGTGCTTTTATGATGTTCAAGGATTTATTTACGCAGGTTGGGTCTGTCTCTGTAACTGCATTTACCACTTTGCTCTTTTGTTTAGACAGTATTGTTGCTTCCTTTCCTACTCCTGTTTCTTCTTTTCTGTCTTGTCTCACATTCAACAGAGGGAATGTTTACCATGGCATACAAGAATTCCAAGTTCTGCACAATTCCATTGGTAGAACGTTCCCTTTCTTAAAATGCTGTATACACACACAAACACACACACACACACGCCTCATGTGGAGCCAATGCATCAATGTCATCTCTGGCAGGGTAAGCAGCAGAGATCTGCCTAGTAAGCAGCTAAAGTTAGGAAGATTTTTCATTGTCAAAAAAGAACATTAGTAATTAAAACTATGAGCAATTCTCCCATTTTTAATTAGTTTATGTGTGCAAGAAGAGTGTAATAGTCAGAGAAATGGCATTTAATTATTTAATTTTTTAATTTAAGGTAGTTTTATTTTTAGGGCCTAGTTGAAGGTTTTTAGTAAGTAAAAGTGACAGCTATGTTTATAATGGAAGATCAGTCCTTGGTGTAGGGGGATTGATTTGCTCATTGTGTGATGTGGCTGCAAACAAATCTGGACAGGTTTATGACCAGGATGACCATGAATTACTAATCACTGTACAATGGGGTCCGAGAATGCTGAAATCTGATAGGCTGACAGGCACCTTTTAGCCATGGTAAATCCTGGCATAACCCATGGAAAAAGGTACCAGTCAGCTGCATCTGCAAGCCCACTCTCTGAAATTCCTCTGAGCCCTAGAACATGAAAATGGAAACCTGCCATGTTGAATCCCTGCTAAACTGTGGTCTCTGACAACTGCGGCTGTGTAACTCTTAAAATACCAACAACATTCAGCTTGACATACAATATGTTCCCAAAAGAGTCGAGCAACCAACATGTGAGCCAACAGTGTTTCACAGCTTGTTCCCTGTAAACATCCAAACTGTACCCACCTCATGTCTCACTCACTATCCACTCTACTCCACTCCACTCCATGCCACTACCTCTGGCTCTCCACTCCATTCCCAGTCTGTCTCTTGGATGCACTCCCACTCCCTCTCTCTGTTTCCCATTACTTCTAATTTAAAAAAAAAACTCTGCAAATTAAAAAAAAGAAAAAGAAATTCCCCTCTGAGTCACACTGAACTGTGTCCTAACTGCAAGCCTGAACCCAGAAGCACACGCTTTGCAACAGTAGCCCATTAGCTCTCATACCACACACTGACAGCTGCTTGTTACTCGCAGGCTGTCTCTATAAGAAAAATAAATATCCCACAACTCGCAGGCTGTCTGTTCAAGAAAAAAAAAAAACTCATCAGAGCATATAACTGTCTGTATGTGGGTCTGCATTAGGGTGCCTGCGCAGCAACATCACAGCCATAGCAACAGCCCTAGCAACCCAGGGCTATTTTTTCTGGCACAGTAACAAATACAATAAAAATAAATTAAAATGCAAAAAAAAAATTTTTTATTTTTTTCTTTCTCAAAAAGAGAGGAACATTGTGTAATTGCAATAAACCACTCCAGGGTGTGGGTTATGCTGGAATTTACCCACTGCTGGTGTGGTTTACTCACTCGGCCTGCGATCTCATGACCAAACCCCATCAGGGTCTGGTAAATCCCAACATAAGCCACCCTCTGTCATGGTTTATTGCTTAAATGAGGTATGACCAGTGGTTACATTAATTGTATGTTAATTACACCCTGGTGGTGTAATGTGGCATGAGGCACAGCCAAGTGCCACATGCCTGTAGGGTGTAATTAACATATGATTAATGTAACCCCTGGTCATACCTTATTGTTTAATAGCTCATGGTCATCCTGGTTCGCTAGGGTATGATTAACATATGATTAATTTAACCGCTGGGAGTAC
The DNA here is from genome assembly GCA_016271365.2 of Neoceratodus forsteri. Taxonomy (NCBI): domain Eukaryota; kingdom Metazoa; phylum Chordata; order Ceratodontiformes; family Ceratodontidae; genus Neoceratodus; species Neoceratodus forsteri. The sequence continues at coordinate 913,388,106 of CM057454.1, read as the reverse complement.
AGTATTGCTATTTTAACAATGTGTTTAAATTTGTATTATTTTACTTTTTTATTTTATTTTCCTAAATTACCTTGTTTTTGCAGCAAAATAGCCCATCCACCATCTGCTATTCTAAAGAGAATACTGGCTGGCCATCTTGTTCCAAGCATGGAGCTGAGTGTTCCCAGTCAGTACCTGTATGTCTTGGCATTCACAGAATGTACAGTTACTAGGAAGGATGCTAAGGGCTACAGGTGCTAAGTGCTTCACCTCAGATCCCAAACAAAAAAGCCTTTATGTTCCCCTGCTCTGCATCTCTCTTTGTATTCTGGGAAAGATTAAATTACACTAATTATAGGGGGCAAAACAAAACAGAAAACTACATTTACAACAAGGCAGGCAGAATGATACTGTATGTCTAAAATCAGCTGAGTGATCACTCCTATTTAATGTGCATGGCCAAGTTCCGGGTTCAGTTCACCAGCACCAACACCATGTAGTGAGAGACTTACATTGGAAGCCAGATTGACCCACTACTAGCTGTAGAATCCCTCTTCTCTTTCATCAGTTGCCAGTTTCTCCTTCATACACTAACTCTATCTTCAACACTTGATGTCTGCTTGGCATAGCTGAGTTGCCATTCTGACTCTGTAGACAACAGGAAATGAGAGAGACTTACATTGGAAGCCTGTCCATGCTGCGAGATCTAGGAGCCTTCTTTTCTTTAGTTACCAGATAGCTAATTAAGGAAATAAATATAGTACAGTACCGATGTATTCAGTCTTTGCTGTTACAATCGGTTACAAGGGGTTACAATTGGCAAAGGAGAATCTTGTTTACATGAAAACAGTTTAGGAATCATTTGCCAAGCAGGGACTTCAAAATAAAATAAATGTGAAAATACCTAGGTTCTAAAGTATGATTAAAGAGCTCTGTGTATCATTGTTTTGACCTTGGCAGCACCATTGCTTAAAATTTGCTAAAGAGATTGTTAAGCTTGTGTCAATTACTTTCAAATCAAGCTGGGACTCGACCACACTTTTGTAAGTTGGAACACTAATGGCAGTCAGTAGAAACTAATGGGAATGCTAATGGGACATTCAACCTTCCATCAAGGACTTAATTTGGTGGATCTTTGTGCAAGTGATAAGGCTGTACAAGCATAGTAATTAAAGATTAATGCAAGTTATGGGTGCTGCTCTTGGCGATCAAATTTCAGAAATGAAACCTACATTGCTACAATGCTGTATTAATGCACAGTCACCTGACTGGTTTTATGCAATTAAGTTTCTTCATTTTTGTAAGCATTCTGACTGTTTTCCCTTACAGAAATATTATGTGCTGCATACATGCACAATGCATGCCACATACTTAATTGCGCATTTTGCATGCAGTTAGCATACATAAAGTGAACCTATGCAAACCTGGTCTAAAAAGCATCTGGTTTGCATGCTGCAAGCTTGATATGTGTGCAGCAGGTAAGCTGGTGAGAACATCTAAAATCACATCAGATTTGCATGTTTTGCATGCTTGACATAAGTGCAACAGTTAGCTTGGTGTGAACATCATTTAAAAATCACATCAGGTTCACATGTTGCATGCTTGCCATGTATGCAGCAACTAAGCTGGTGTAAAATCACATCTAAAAAAACACATCCGTTTCTATTTCTCACACTACTGCTAGCAATTAGAGCCATTAAATACTATTTCCATTGATTTCCAATTACAATTAGGCAAACTCATTAATTCTGACCATTAAATCCTTTTGCAAATTGTTTAATGGCTTTTGATTTTTGTTATTAAATTGCATTAATTTGTAAAGTATTGTTTGCTTACTGCATTAAATGCCTATGATATAGTCAGCCAACACCCACTCCCCATTCCAGATGTGCAAAGAGGGGTCTCTGTGGTGTGAAGCCTGTCCTTTTTGTTTTGGGCTATGCAAACCCTTATGCATATTTAGTGCTACTTATGTGTTTCCATGACTGTTACAGCTCACTTATTTTCCTTTGTCGTTCTGTAAGGAGCATATGCACTAAGGCCATGCTCAGCATTCTTTTTGCTGAATAAGACCTTGGAAGCATGCACTATACATCACTTTTTGTCACTGAAATGAGGGACATGGGCACTCAAAATGAGGGGCAATGAGGGACACTAACCCTCACAATTATCGGGACACATCCAGAAACATGGAGATAAAGTTACTCAGAACACAGTGACAACCATTGTATTTACTTGTACAGATATTAACACCTGAGAATGAATTTCTACCATAAAGCAGGGGTGCCATTTAAGTAGGGTAGAGGGGGGCAGTTGCCCTCCTGCATTTGTGCCTAGGTTGTTCTTATAGTGTAGCAATAATGGCATTAAATTTGGATTTAATCTTTTGCACAATTAGTGCCCCCTGGCCTTTGTGCATTCATGCTGTGGGTGGGCTCTTGACTCAACTGTGTCTGTACTGTGTTGTCAACTATCTCCACCTATTAGCAGTAGTGCCATCACACGTGATGTGGAGGAGCTCCAACCAAGCAAGGGCATGTGAGTCATGTGAATGCAACACTGTCTTTCTTACCAGAGAGTAGACAGTCTACACACTACAGCTTGGAGGAATCAGTGAGCACCGAGCTGCCTATAGCAGTGTTGCAGTCACATATTTTTGTTGGTCTACTCTTAGTGAGTCTCCTTCTCCCTTGGTGGCTTGAAGGGGCAGAGAGGGAGCTAGAAACTAGCTCAATGATTAGACTATCTACGAACATTACTAGGCTCGCCTCACAATAAAAACAGCATGGGATGCAGCGACAGCAAGCTAGGCCTTGTACCATTGGCAATAGCAGTGCAGGCAGCCTTCACAAGCCTTGATCAGTGTAATGTGTGGTAGCAGCCAAGGAAGAAGCAAGCAATACAGGTTGGATGGGTTCGATAGGAGGGTGACTTGGTTATGGACCACTGTGGGGACCTGGGACATTTGGTTCCAGCATCCAGCTTCTGGCAGAAGGACAGAGGAGGAGCAGACTGAAAACTGTGCTGGTGGCACACTGTGCTAGGCATAGGTTCCAGCCAGATGGACGGGTAAGTAAAAATAAATATTTTTTATAGGGGGATGAGGGACGGAGGAAAGACTGAAATATTAATGTGCTTTTCATGTTTTTGCATCTTTGGGAGGCTTCACAACTCATATGGGACAGATATTGAATGGAATGGAGTCAAGGAGAGAGATCAGGGCAAAGGTTGTTTTTTTTGGGGGGGGTCAGAACTTTAGCCAGGAAAAAATGGTTAATAACTGTGTGGATTTAAACCCAGATCTGATGCACTGCTCCATGGTATAGACAGATGAATCTTATGCATTTGAATTTTTCCTGATTTGCATACCAATTTTCTGTCACAACAAATAAGTTTTACTTTTTAGATACATCCCAGATGTTCCATAGCTTGTCTTCTTGGGGTTAACTGGCACTTGGCCTCCACTTGTTGTTGGCTTCCCCCCACCATTGAAATCTGAAATGGCACCCCTGCCATAAAGTCTAAATTTACAGGACATTCTCTGTGTGAGCAGCATGTTTTCCATGAGGGATGGATTAGGATTAGAGCAGTTTTTAGGGATTAATTGAGGGCTATCCCTTGCAACCAGGGACAGTTAAGTGGTATGGTATGCACAGAGTATTGGAGCCCCACTATAGTCAGGCTTATGCCCCTCCCCCCAGGTAGCTGATCTCCGCATCCCCATGCTCAGGCACACTATGGCATAGGGCAAGGGAGAGTGCAAGGGTGTGCCCCATTTAAATGAATGGGGTATTTTATTTTTTATTACTATTTTATGCATTATGATGGTGAGTCACAGAATAATGAAAGCCACCACTTGATTAACAAGGGCCTTATTAGTACAACAGTGGTCTTCATTAATCTCCAACTTGCTATCATACAATAGCAGCCACAGACACTGCCAGCTATTTCCCAAAATTTCTGTGATATTTCCAGATGTATCTAATGCTTTCTCCATTTCTACAGTAGGAGCAGCAGAGGCAAACTCTTTAGAAATGTTATAAATATCTGGAAATAGCTGGAAATGTCTGTGGCTACTACTGTAATGTATAAAATATTAATAAAAAATAACTCCATTCATTTCAAAGGGGTACATTGCATTACTCTGTCCCATGGACATCATCTCTTAAAGACTCCTGCCTCTGGATCCCTTGTACTCAGACAAGAGACTCTCAACTTACACCTAAACTTGGTGGGTTGTCTGTAACAGAGTGGCCCTGCCTGTTACAGAGTGTGTGTGTATGAGGGGAGGGAACTGGCCATATGGGTGGGTGCCAAGTTATTGCTACTTTTGAGTTTTCCCCTTAAAGTCTGTTTGCATGGAAGCATTCAAAACTATGGCGAAAAAATAGTTGATATACAGGCCAGACAGAAATGATTAAATAGTTCTGCAAGTAAGTGTGTGTATTGGCAGGATGGGAAGAACCACATGTGTTTCCGATGGTATATGTGCAACAGTTCAGCAGATATATTATGTATTCCTAATATTCAGTCTCCTGACCTACACTACACTGAGGTCGGGAGACCGAATGTCACAATCTAGATGGGGGATTGTGTTACCCACCCCCTTAACTAATATAACCAACTCCAAGGGGGAGTGGACCTCGGAGTTGGTAGAAAAGTTAGGAAGGGTGCAAAAAAGAAAAAGTTTGCTAAATGTTCTCCTACCGGGAACAGAGCCCCATCCTGAAAAGCCTGCTGGCCGAGCTGCAGCAACATTAGTGCTCCATGCCTTGGAGCAGCTCAGCCTGCACCTCACTCTGCCACCCTCAAAAGTTACGCCAGGCAGAAACATGGCTGGCAGCATAGCCTAGAGGTTAGAGGAAAAAGGTGTGAACAAGCGTGATACATCCAGCAGACCAGACCTGAGTTTGATTCTCACAACCTCCACTTGCATACTGTGTTACTCTGAACAAGTCACTTAATCACCCAGTGCTCCCATGTCACCCCTGAAAACAGGCACTTGTGCCTAGTGGGCCTTAGCCAGTTACCAAAGACTAAAAATAAAAAATTAAAAAAATGTTCCATGGACGTAACCTAGCATTTCACCAGATGAAATGCAGTTTCACTTATGGGCAGAAATGTCAGGGACCCCTCATTTTGGGATACTGAAGCTAGGTCCGTGAATGTCGGGACCCTCAGCTTCGGTATCCTTATAGGATACCAGTTCAGCTGTACAGCTGAGATGAGGAGAACAAGAAAAGTAAAATGTATATCAGTGGCTATAAGGGTGCCATATGCGTGCAGATGTGTGCAGATTTGAAATTATAAGTGAGTCATATGTACGTAGGCAGTATAGTGTAGTGGTTAAGGGCACCGAACTGCAAACCTGGAGATCTGAAGGCCTGGGTTTGAATCTTATCAACCCCCACTTTTATACTGTGTGATCCTGAGCAAGTCACTTGACTTTTATGTGTGCTGTTATCAGTGACCACTTGCTTTTTGCATGTATGCCACATGCATGCAATCAATTCCAATTTAACATAAAAAGCATGCTTGCCACACCTGCTTGCTATACACATGCTGCATGCATGCAATTGGTTCCAATTTAACATAAAAATCATGCTTGTAGCATGCATGTTACAAGGGTAGTTTTATGTACGCAGCATGCAAGCATGTCATATAATTATTTCTGTAAGGGTTGGTAGGTGCTTTTTCTGTGTTAAACAATTGAGTCTATATATTATGCCTAATACATTATAGTACATCATAGTAGTCATTTTCAGTCTTTCCCCACCGCCAGTCTCCCATCCCCCTCCCCACTACCCCCTTCTCTCCTTACCGCTCTATCTTGGATACAGGACAGCTTATTGATTTCACCTCTCTTATTTGCTTCTTCAGCCGATGTTATGCCAGACCACAGACACCTAGCTATGAATTGGGTCATGATGGCACAACCTGTGCTGCCCTTCCACACCACCTCAGAGCTCTATGGAAAGTCCCCAGGTACTACTCCAGTGCACACCGGCTTTGGCATGCGGTGTCACTTTGTAATGCCGTATTGGTATTGCCCTTCCACCATTCTGCCCATAGGCAGCATGCCCAAATTAATTTTGCTCCTGACCAGAAAACTTTTCCCTACCTCTACCTCTAGTTGGACTGGTCTGCCCTCCCTTGGATTGTAGGTTGGCTCTGACCTAGCTAATCCCCCTCTATCCTTAGCTTAGCTGCTCCCTTAGTATGCATGTTATTTAGTCCCTCCTCATGCCATCTGCTTCAATAATCTGTACTGTGACTTCAATGTGGTTGTGTTTTTCCTCACAGGGCAGTGTATAGAAACCCACTCAGCTACTAACACTCTGTTTCTTCTCTGTTGATTGATTTTCTTTTCCACAATCGTTAACAGGGCCGTGCTCTCCTGACATTCAGGAACCATAAAACCAATCCCTTGTCCCTTAATTTCCCTGCTGCTCTTCTCCTCAACTGGTCTCCCTCCTTTTCCTCAAGTAGTCAATTATATTGCTTCAAAAGCCAGCTACTCCCTTTACAGCTTCACTTCCTGCCTGATAAAGGTGTACACATTATTGTGGGTACCCGCACCTCCATGGCCCCACTTACTTTCCAACTAGGTGTTAGTCTAGCTAATTCCAGTGGCTTCTCAGTGCACATACGGTGAAGCCCACCAGGATGAAGCACAGCACTGCACAGTTCTGCAGTAGAGTTACTGCAGCAAACAATACAATTTAAATGGGAGTTAATCCTTTTTGTCATGCAGTAAGCCTGTGACACTGCGCTTCATCCTGGCAGGCTTCACTGTAGTTTCCTTTCCTTGCCACAAGTTCTATAGTCAGTTTGCCTCAATGGTCACATACCTAAAAGGGCATGATTAGGAACAGCTACGAATAGCTGCAGTTTCTCTGGCCCACCTTGCTACCGCTCCCCACTTACCACCCCTTGCTAGAACCCTCCTATCTCCATTCTTTCCAACATGGCTCTTCTAGGAGTTTCATTAGCCTCTATGCACATTATTTTATTTCTTGGCTGTGATCTCCTGGTTGCTAGCATCCCAGTCTGCACTCATGTCTATTATCTTGAAGGCCCCCTACCTGATTCTTGACAAACTTTTGGACCCCAGACATACTGCCTATCTATTATTACATTATATGGCCTCTAAAAATGGCACCTGCTGCATATTAGTTGTGGATTTTAGACAACTCTATATAAGGGTCTATGCATGAAAAAGGGCTACCAAAGTTTGACATTAGTGTCATTTTTTAAACTCTATAATTTAATGATTATTATAAGCATTTCTTAATGCTTTGACTCACCTTATAAAAATGTAGTGTGGTGTAGGATAACTCCAATTTCGGGATTTGAGAAGAAGCCTCCACAAAGTTGCATGTGTAACAGGGGACATAAAAGCAGGACTGCATGTGTAACAGGGGACATAAAAGCAGGGTTACATGTGTAACAGGGGACATAAAAGCAGGACTGCATGTGTAACAGGGAACATAAAAGCAGGGCTGCAGGTGTAACTGGGGACATTAAAGCAAGGTTGCACATGTGACAGGGAACATTAAAGCACCACAGGTGCACCACTACCTGTCTGCACACAACATGGAGGCATGCCACCACCCATCTGTAGACAACATGGAGGTATGTCACCACCCATCTGCAGACAGTATAGAGGCATGCAGCTAAATACCTGATGGAATCTTTTAATGAAGTTCATCATTAAAGTATGCATTCTAATCAGGGCATCTTCAGTCCATATTACCAGAATAATGCACTGTCCATGTAAACTGAACACAGACAACACCCACAGAAAACAGCATAGTTGGTTTTCACAGCAAGTTGTTTTTTTGTTTTTTTTGCTAGGCAAAGTTGTGTAAACCCACCACACATGTATGATATGGCTGACCTATATGGCTCAGAGAATAATGTTTCCTAATTAGGGCACCACAACAAGCAGCACGGGGAGAGTGTTTTTTAACATTAAGCTCCACCCCTCCAAAAACAGTGACCATATGGTTTTGTGCTATGATTAATCAGAGGCTGTGGTTGCCCTACATGCAACCAGAAAATCCACAAAGGTACAATAATAAACTCTTTAAATGTGCAAAGAATAGAATACTGCAGGCAGCGCCAGACAAGTTAGCTAATGCAGCAGCATCACCCAAACACCATCTGAATCACAGCACACAAACCAGCCACCCCACCAACATTAGTTGTTACCTACTTAGGCGCATACAACTCAGTTGTACATGAACAGGTAATTGTGTAATGGTGTAGCAAATACATTGTAATATGTATAACTGTTTGTTTTTGGGGGGTGGAGTTGTGGACATAGTTACACCCAAAATGGGTTTTGCCAAGATCACCAGCCCAGTATAAGCTACATGTTTGAATACAAAAAGTGCATATCTGAGGTTGTTTGGTGATTTTGATTTTAAACCAGAATGGCAGGTAGGATGGTGTCCAAGCTAAAAAAAATGAAATAAGCAAATTCATTTTGTTCATGTTTTTGTTTTCAAATACCAAAATCGTAATCTAATGTTCAAACAATCACAACTTTACTAACAAAGCTGTTCAAATTACTAAATCACTTTTTAAGTGAAGACAAAAAAAGGAGAAAAACAATAAATGCAATACGATACATGCATCATCCCATCTACCAAAAAGAAAAAAAAAGTAAAATACTGAACCAAGACATCCACAGGTCTGCCAACAAAATGGCAGCAAGCATACACCCATCTGTAACAAAAGCAAGCCATGCATGTACACAGTTGCAGACGAAATGAAGGTATGCAGCCATCTGTCTGTAAACAAAATGGAGGCATGCAGCCACCCCTCTGCAAATCAAAATGGTGGCAATCATACACAAATCTGCAAACAAAATTGGGGCATGCATCCACCCATCTGCAAATCAAAATGGAGGCAATCATATACAAATTTAAAAACAAAATGAAGGCACACATCCACCCCTTTAAAAACAAAATGAAAGGAAGCATACACCCACCTGCAAGCAAAATGGAGGTATGCATCTAGCCATCTGCAAACAAAATGGAAGCATGCTTCTAGATGTCTGCAGACCAAAAATGGAGACACACCGAAAAACATACCACAGGGACCCAGTCAAAATTGGTCACCAGACCTGATACGCACAGACCAAATAGTGCACCACCCCCCCCCCCTGGCAAATAAATAAATGAATAATTGGTGACCACATGGTTTGTAACCAGATTGACAAAATGCTGTGGGTGCCCTGTGATGCACAGTGACAAAACAGAAGTGGTGCACCCCACTAATAAACCAGTGACAAACACATTATGCAATGCAATAGCCCATCACAACCAATGTCAAGATTGTGCCAGGCAAACCTACCACTTCACCTAAATTTGTGGTTGCCACCAGCCCAGTGGCATGGAGGGCTGAGGTACTGTGCTTTACCTACTACCATACCACGCAGGCAACCAGTCAGCGTGCCATAGGTGGAAGTGTGCACTGAATGGCCATTGTCAACATCGCACGCTCTACCCAGGGGGAAACACAGGACAAGGAAAAATGAGGTTCCAGATCAAGCAGAACGATGACAGCCACCCGCTGCAGGCCCAGTTCTGAATGGCACCCCACAGAATCTGAATCCTAATCAAGGTGAGTTTAAGCAAGGGGGAGGGTTCCTCACCACCCTGCCACAGAGGCTAAACTGTGGGGGAAGAAGAGGTTAGCTGCCTGATGTCGGGGTGTGAGACTGGGTGGGAGGCTGAAAGATAGATGGCAACAGGTGGGGACCCAAAGTAGAATCAAATAAGGTAAAAAGAATAACATTTGTGGTTGCCTAATTTGGCCACACCAAACTAACATGCACATCTGATCAAGCCACACCTCTCAGCTGTACCGCATCATGAGGAACAGTTCCTCATTTTATTCACAAAAGCCCCTTGTTACATATTGAGAGGGTTTGTCCAATGTTCAACAACATTATAAAGCAAAAATGCATAGCAGTTCATATGAAAACTGTATTATTTATTTAACTGCAAACTTTGTGAACATAGAGGCACACATTTCAACAGTGGTCTGAGCTTCTGAGTAATAGATTTGATGAAGTGTTCCATATTCTAAGGGGCAGTGTTTCACATTTGGGGATGTACTGAGGTACAGTGCTCATACAACTCTTTGGTAGGAAGAAGTGCACATTCAGGAGTGTTGGTGGGTTGTACTGCAGTGCCCAGGTAAATACAGAAAATATGTATTTTTTAAATACCAAACACCACAATAAATATCAGACACTGCACTCCCAAGAAAACAATCATTGTAACAGCAGTATGTAAAATACCATCCCAAAATATGAAAAGCACATTTAAAACAGAGCACTGAAACCAAAAACCAAAATAAATATCAGTATCCCAAAAATAAAGAGCCAAGGATTAGATACAGGTACCAAACCCTCCCCAATAACCAAATAATGCAGTGTGCTAATCCCAGACACGCCCCAATCCCAATCCCATCCCTCCCCAAAATTGACTGTAACAGCAGCATGTAAAATACAGCCCCAACATAAAAAGAGCATTTAAAAAGCATAGTGTAGTAACTTAGAAAGTTTATCTATGCAACCTCCTTATCGACTCCTTCAAGAAGACCTCATGGTGAACAGGGACATAAAGAAGTTTAATGTCCCAAATTCACATTTTAATTCAAATGGCACCCCTTACACCAAATCATAAAGGCAAAAAGGGAAATCCAGTGTGTGGGTCCATCTGCACTATTAATGAACCTCACCCCCAATGGCTCGCTTACATTATCAAAACTAGTGAAAAAAAATGACAGTATTTTTGGCAGCAGGCATGATGGTATTTACCTGCTGCAGTGTGGATAGTGATGTAACGAGGGTCACACAGGAGGACAAGAGCTCTTCAGGACAAGACAGTCAATCACAGGAAAGGCCTAGAAATTGCAAGGAACTGTCTCTTAAATTCCCCCATGGCCTGCCCCAATCTCACGCTGATAAAAGTGCCCAAATGTTTTCACAAGTGGCTCCCCTGGACCCCTACTGTCACACGTGAACATCCAGTGGTAGGGGACAGGAAAGGATCAGGTGAGCAAAGGGGGGCAGCTTGTGATCATGCTGTGTACTTAAAGAAACAGGGCAATGCACTGTAGTACCCTAAACACATACAGCAAGTAACCCGGGGACAAAATGACAACACAAATAGCATCAAAGTGCAGATTATTACAAAAGTTAGGAAGTAACACAAGGGGACATTAATGGTACACGTAAGACCACATTTTAGGGCCCCTGGAGTGGGTGGGAATCAAGGTAGCACAATAAGGAAGTGTGATAAATGAGAGCAGGACACGGAATTAGTTAGAAAAAAATTTTTATTGCCAGAAAAGTCTAGTTAAATGACACTTAGAGACTATTTCACACACTTGGGTAGCCATGTCACAAATTAGTACACAAATGTGCATGTATTTTGACTAATGAAAGTGCATTTTTTAAATATGGAATCATCTGAATCCATTAATGTTATCTTATGTATCTCCCCACATAGGTTACTTAAAAAGCCCATATCAATGACTGTATTATATTCAAAATCCTGCATATGTACTGCATTACAAAATTAAGGATCCATTGGTAACCCCTTTTTATGCACAGAGCCATAACCATAAGACCACTACCCCCTGACATTTACCCCTGGCCTCTCACATTTACTAACCTGTTACTATCAGGGGATGTTGCACCTGATCCAGGCCCCACTAACAGTACCCTGAGAGTCTCCTCACCAATGACCAAGGGCTGGTCTTCCATTAAAGGATTAACAATAGTTCACATGAACATCAGTAGTCTCCATCCAACAGTTTTGATTTTGTTCTATTCTCTGTTTGCCTTCTCATGTTTCTTTTCTGTTTGTATTGTTATCTGTGCCATTTCTGAACATGGCCTGGGTCATGCCTGAAAACGGTCCCTGGGATCAGTGCACCCACCAGGTTATCAAAGTCATAAATAAAAAAAAATAAATAAAATAAATTATTTGAACTTGAAGCCTGGGTTCTGCATTACTACCCCAATATCTTAGGCATTTCTGAAACCTGGCTTAAACCACACATTCAGTCCTTTGAGACTGACATCCCAGGTTATACGGCCTTTAGGAAACACTGCCCCAAACAAAAGGGTGGTGGGGTCCCTCCTCTATGTACACTGTATCCTACCTGCAAGGGAAATTGATCTGACAAATCTAAACAACTACCCAGGAGAATCACTATTTGTCTCCTTAACCCACAGTATGGTTAAAACCCTTTCCGTCAACTGTGCCAATCACCCTCCTAACAACACTGCTCAAGCCCTAGCCACTCTTACTACTAGCCTTACTGACCTGTCTCACAAGGAATTAATAATTTGCAGAGATTTTAATATAAATTGGCTTAGCCCTCACCAGAATAAACTCAAGTCCTCCATCGTGAATGCCAGTCTGGCTCAGCTAATAACTGACCCTATCAGACTAAACACTAAATCTGGAAATTGCACTCTTCTCTATTGGGTCCTTGCCTCGAGACCTGACAGAATCAGATCAGTTGAAATACTCTCAGGCTCCCTTCATGACCATTCAACAATATTTTGTATATAGAAAAATAACTATCCCCAACCTCCACCCAAGATATTATCAGTTAGGGACCTATCTCGCTTTGACAAAACTGCCTTCTTTGAAAGTCTAAATGCAGTTAACTGGACTCCTGGAAGTGACCTCCCAGGTGTTGATCAAGCCATAGAGTACCTTATCAGCAGCTTTAATAGTGCAGTTACTAAACAAGTGCCCCTAAGAAAATACAGGTCAAAAAGTCTATGTGCCAAGTGGATCTCTAGTGACCACAGAAAAGAAATGAGGCTTCACGATAGGGCCTGAGAGAAGTTCAAGAAATCTGGCCTGCCCATGGATTGGCATACCTACAGGAATCTAAGAAGCAGTTTCAAAAATGGTCCTGGGAGTGGCAAAAGAAAATACCTTAAGTCACTGCAGGTCTCAAACTTGTCTAACCCCATGACCTTCTGGTCACAAATTAACCAGCTACTAAAAGGGTGTCATGCTGTTTCTACTTGTGAAATGTACATTAATGGATGACTCTTCCTAGAACCCATGACTGTTGCATTTAGCTTCAATGACTTCTTCCCAGACCTAGATAGATATAAGGCCATATCCTATGACTCCTTGGCTAGCACCTGACTTTCTCTTTATCCTCCTGTCCTACTTTCTCAACCTAACTTTCACTTAAAATTGGCAGTGCTCCCATATCTACAGGGATTCCCGTATTTTGCGGGGATTTATATTGGAAAACGGGCTACAGGGAGGAAATCAGTATTTTCCTCAATCTACGGGGATTGTTGCCGGTGCTACGGGGGGAACAGAGGTGCACTAAAGATGGCCATCCGAGACTCTCACAGAGAGCGAGAGTAAACTCTGATTGGTGCCTCCCAACCTCACACGCTGTGATCACGTGCCCCTGAGACTCCTGGGAGCTGTGTGATCATGTGCTGGGAGGCATCCCTGATATGCTACACATGGTAGAGCCACGCGTGCCCTCATGGCTTGGACTGCCGAGACAGTGCCCCGTTAGGCTAGCCACTGAGCCCCCTACTATAAAAAACAGATTGTGCCTTGGGTAACTGCGGGAAGTTTAAATTGAGATCAGAGCAGCGAGTCGAGTCGAGTCGTGAGAGACAGCATGATCCATCGTGGACATTATCATCCGGCAGCAAGCGAAGGAGGAAATATTCACTGCCGTGTATCCGGAGAGTCAGCGGGGACCAACTGGTTCTGATTCCAGCCGCAGCATCAGGAGAGCAGTAGAAGTTTGCCAGTGAGTTGTGGGCACAGCGGTAGCAGTCCGAACATCACACACCAACTCTTCTGAGGCAGGTAGAAAATACTGGTAATAATTGATCTGATGTCCCAGTGCACTTCAGTCTCATAGCCTAAAAACAGACAGTTTCTTTCTTTAGGTACCATCTGCTTTTAACCATACACTATGTAAACCTGCCAGATTTGGCCAGAGCTTATTCATATACCTGACTATCGGCAGTTTCCTTGGTCTATACACAGTGGCTAATTACAAAAGTGGTTCTGCATTAAAATTGGTTCTCTTTAGCCTGGACTGAGTCATGCAATTGATGCTGTCCCTTCTTTATAGTATAACACTGATTCTTGGAAAAAATGTTTGTAAAGTCTACATACTAAACGGACGGCAATAGGGTGAGTAACAAATGGAAGTCTGACAGAACTTGCAATGTTAAAAAAACACCTCAATGATTGAGAAAATAAAAAAGTACGTGGGTCACAAAGATGATACTAGCCCAGAAATGTTGCAGCAGATGGCATTTATCGGCATATCTATTAGGGGTAAAACATCTACCAAATACTAATACAAAGAATGATGCTCCCATGGTGCACACTTGACAGGTGGAAAAACATAACGGGGGGGTGGTGTTGGTTACTTACTAGCCCATGTGCATACAGGAAAACCTACAGGGATTTCATCAAGGTTTTACAGGGAAAATACAGGAAAAATGAGGGTCTGCTACAGGAAAATGCTTTGGCCGATCTGGGAGCACTGAATTGGTCACTAGAAGTGAAGTCATTAAACAATTCAAGGGTCTAAGAGCTGATAGCTCCCCAGGATTTGATGGGCTAGAACCAAAATTCCTCAAAATAGCTACACCTGTTATTGCCAACCACCTTGTGCACCTTATCAATAAGTCACTTCTTTATGGGTCCATTCTGGGGAAATGGAAAGTAGCACTTGTTATCTCAGTTCACAAAGAAGGGCATAAGGACTTAAAAATTACTGACCAATCTATGTACTTAGTATACTTGCAAAAATTCAGGAAAGACTGTTATTTGACCAACTTCAGGACTACCTTAACCATAACAACTCTTTATCACAAGTTTCCCTGAAGCTGGTGTGACCTGAATGGATGGAAAATAAGTTTTGTCAGTCTGAAACTGTTTTGAAGCCTCGTTTTATTGGATTATTGCTGGAATTGATGGAACCGATTGCTATCATCTATTAAATTGAAGTTCAGGTAGGAGACCAGCTGAGGGATTTGGCGGGGTGTTTTACTGGGGGTGGTCACTGTTGCTAGCTGGGTCTGCAGTGGGTGGTGCCGGTCTTGAGCCCGCTGAAGGACGGGCGTACATGGCTGGTCCCTCCTATGCCTCCTGGCAGGATCTGCTGGTGAATGTTTGCTAGGCTGGGGGCCATTACTGCAGTCCTGACTGAGTGCAGTGACTCTTCTAGAGGTGATTGTTTTCACCACCCTGCATGTGCTGGCCCCGATGTGGATAGCATTTCTGTATACGAGACTTTATTCAATATTGGAAGTTGTTTACATCTACAAACTCTTGGAGATATCACTTGGACCCTATGGTTCTATTTATTTTTATTGTTTGCTTATAACTCAAATGTTTGGTGATAGCAGAGTTTGGGATTAAAAGCTCTGGAATTATTGGCCTGGGGGTTGAGCTCACCTGGCTTATTCATTTAAACATTTAGAGTTATTTGTCTTTGGAGAAAGGTTGGACTATTTTACTGAGATTGAATTTGATTCCTATAATTCTGGAGCTGTGGGAGGACTTCTGAATATGAACTAATTGTGAACTGAAGTTCTATAGGATTTAAGTTTGAATTTATGTTTTATTTAAAAAAAATGTTTTTTTTGGGTGGGGTTTATACTGTTTTTGCTGTGTGTGAATTGAGTGGTGATTTGAGGGGCAATTGTAGTGAGTGTTGTGGTTGTTTGGATCTTTTGTGAGGTTGTGTGAGAGGCTCCCCACTGAAGGTGTCTGTGTTAGTGTGGGTGGTACTGGAGAGGGAAATTATTTGACCATGTCTTTGAGGTTTGTAATTGCTGTATTTGAAATGCACTGGGAGGGTTTTAAGATGGTCAGGCATTATTCTCCCACCATGCTTAGGAATCTATGCCCTTTTGACTGTCCCCTATTATCAGTGGAGGTGTATAAGAAATTTTGAGCCTTGGGGACAGCCAGAGATCGATTTAAGGGGGTTCGGTCTGGGCATGGTGTGAGAATGGAGGAGATGGATGGATGGATAGAGATCATAGGGACTAGGAGACACCCTGGGATGAAATAGGCTCAGGAAAGGGTTTTTTTCTGCCTGGTTCCCATACCCAAGGGCTCCACAATTTGTGGGAAGGCCCCAGGATCTTCCTCGAAGACCCATGTAACTCGGGCGGTATTGTGCAATGCCAGATTGATTCAGAACAAGATGGCCATTATACCTGATCTTGTTGGAACATCTGATCTGGCTTGCATCACCGAGACCTGGCTGGATGAGAATGTAGGCCCTATTTTGGCATCTGCTGTTCCAGCTGGGTTCTCGGTGATACACCACCCAAGATTGGATCGTAGGGGTGGGGGTGTAGCCATGATGTTTAAAATGGAACTGGGACTTGTGGATGTGTCAGTGGGATGCACTCGATCCTTTGAGTGCATCCTAGGTGCAGGTGTAGGGTTCAGCATACTCCTCATTTACTGTCCACCCGGTGATGGGGAAGAATTCCTGAAGGAGTTTGCGGACTTCATTGTTGAAGTGGCCTTGGAGTCACCCAGGTGGTTGATTCTGGGTTACTTTAATGCCTGGGTCGACGATGAACTCTTGCAATTTGGAAATAATCTCCAGCTTATGACCATGCTGGGCCTTACACAGGTGTTTACCTCTGCTACCTATATAAGGGGTCACTCTCTGGATCTTGTGTTCCTCCTTGGGATGGAGACCATGGATCTGGGGGTGGAACCAGTTGCTTGGTCAGATCATCACACCATAAAGTTCAGTTTCAGAGCACCCCCAAATAGATCTGCCCCCATGGAGATGGTCCAGTACCGCCCATTAAGGGGAGTTACTCCAGAGGGCCTATCAGCGGTGCTGGACCTATCGGGTTTATTGAGTGGATGCATGAGTCCAGGGGGTCTTGTACTGGCCTATAATAAAGCAGTGGGAGATGCTTTGGACTCAATTGCTCCTGTTTGTGTTCACCCACTCACTCTGCACCCAAGGACTCCTTGGTTTGATGAGTCCTTGAAGGAGCTGAGAAGACTGGATAGAAGTCTAGAGAGAGCTTGGTGGAAATCTGGCCTTGATACTGACAAGCTAAGATTGATGGAACATTATAAGGGCTATCAATCAGCAATCACCCATAAGATGGCAGAATTTCTGTCCGGGGAGATTGCTGCTGCAGAGAATCGACCAGATCAGCTCTACCGGACTGTGGACATAATGTGCAATCCAGTCTGTCTTCAGTCTGGAGGACACTTTTCACAAGTAAAGTGTGATGAGCTCACTCAATGTTTTGCTGATAAGATTGCCAGCATTAGGTCAGGTATCAGGCCAGCTCTCTCTGAGGGATTGCGGAGATCAGTGGGAGGTAGCGAGCACCATTCTGCCTGGTCTGACTTCAGCCGGCTGGAATTCATGGACATTATGAGGATTGTCCAGACTTTGTGACCAACCAGTTGTAATTAGGATCTGGGCCCTACACCACTATTGGTAGGTTGTGTAGATGCTATCTGCCTGGTCCTTGCTGAAATTGTCTGAAATTCCTTGGAGAAGGGGATCTTTCCTGATCCCCTTAAGGAGGCAGTCATTCAACCACTCCTTAAAAACTCCTCCTTGGATCCAGACTGTCTAGCAAACTACAGACCTGTCTTTAATCTACCCTTTGAGGGTAAGGTTATTGAGCAGATGGTTGCGTTGCAGCTGGATGACCATCTTACAACCCACAATGTCTATGATGCTCTCCAATCTGGGTTTAGGAAATGAAATAGCACTGAGACCACCCTTGTTCGGGTTTTAAATTATCTCCTAGTAGCGAGAGATTGAAAGGCTCATCCTATCTTAGTACTTCTTAATCTCTCAGCAGCATTTGGCACTGTAGACCATGTTGTGCTTTTGGAGTGCCTATGGCTTCTCCACAGATTGTCTGCAACAGTCCTTAATTGGTTTTGATCTTTTCTCTCGGGCAGGTCACAGAGGGTTGTCACTGGAATTTATTCCTCTGATGCCCTCCCCTTGTCCTGTGGGGTGCCACAGGGCTCCGTATTGGCACCCATGTTGTTTGCAGTGCATAAACTGCCACTGGGAGACATCATTAGGTGATACAGTTTGGATTTTCACTGTTATTCAGATGATACCCAACTTTATTTGTCTTTTATTCCTGGACAGGATGATGCGATCTCCGGCTTAACAACTGTCTGGCCAAAATCAAGAACTGGATGAGCACTAGCTGGCTGAGGTTAATCCGGACAAGACTGAGGTGCTGGTTGTGGACCTGGGTTGTTCGGAGGTGGGTTTTGGGATGGGGCATCCTTTGGGCTTATGGCTTAATGGTGTTCAGCTCATGACCTCAGACAGGTTTGTAACCTGGGTGTTATTTTTGACAGCGGTTTGACCCTAAAATCGCAGGTGTCTGCCATTGTTAAATCTTCCTTTTACCATCTAAGAAATATCGCTCAGGTGAAAAACCTGGTTCCTCCGGCTGACCTTCCTACATTGATCCATGCCTTCATAATCTCCCACCTTGATTACTGTAATGCCCTCTACCTTGTGCTTCCGGGGGTTGATATCCATCACTTGCAGCTAGTGCAGAATGCGACGGCCAGGCTATTGACTGATACATCTAGGTCTAGTCATATAACGCCTGTGCTGCGCAAACTGCACTGGCTGCCGGTACAGTGGTGGATCACCTTTAAGGTCAGTTTATTGACCTATAAAGCCCTACATAAACAGGGACCCCATTACCTTCAAGAGCTCCTTACTCCCTACTGCCCCTCCCGCTCACTCTGATCCACCGATGAGGGATTGCTACAGTCTCCCAGGGTTCAGTTAAAAACATCTGGGGCACGTGCTTTTTCTCATGCGTGGCATTCTCTACCTCATTGGTTGAGGGAATGCCAGACCATCTCGAGTTTTAAATCAGACCTTAAAACATATTTGTTTTATCAGGTCTTTTCTGATGGTTTTTAGATTTTATTGTTTTTATTTGTATACTGAATGTTTACCTTTTCATACAGTGCCTTGGCATTTGAAAGGCAGTTGAAACATACATTTTTACTTTTTACTTTCAGAAGAATCACGGCACTGACACAGTCCTGATATGGGTATCCTCAGAAATTATTAAGGTCATGGATGCTGGCATGACTACGGTGGCAGTCTTTGTAGACCTGACTAAGGCATTCAATTTAGTCAACCATGACCTTCTTTTAACTAAACTGAAAGGCTTTGAGCCAGACAATCTCTCCTGCCTTTGGTTTAAAAATTATTTATCCAAGTGGAAACAATGTATAAAGTGGCAAGGAGCAACCTCCACCTAAGTCAATAACAGCTGGTGTACCCCAGGGTTCCATTCTTGGTCCCTTCTGTTTTCACTTTTATAAGTTATATGCCCCTCAACTCTGGTACTACCTCTGTACAACTTTACACTAATGGTGCCATCCCTAAACATCACTAACTGCACAGGAGTTACACTTGAAGAAGTGGAGCGATTCAAATACCTGGTGTTTACGCCTGACTGCTTCCTCTCCTATGCAGAACACATTGAGAATGTAGCCAAAACAGTCAACATAAGAATTGGGCTCTTGCATAGGCACAAGAAATGCCTGACACCTGAAGCCCTAAAAACCGCAATCCATAGCTCAGTTGTCTCTGTTATCAACTATGGATTAGTCATTTACAGCTCAGCCACACCCACCTCACTACGTAGGATAGAAGTAGCCCTCAATAATGCCTGCAGACTGCTCACCAGTTCCCCCTGACTAACACACACTTGTGACCTTTATGAGCAAGCTGGGTGGCTACAACTTGAAAATAGGATACAATACCAAACCTACCTATTAGCTAAAAAAACACTACTTGGACTCGAGCCTCCTGGAGTCACAAACCTACTAAGCTTATTCACAGGCCCACACTGCACCAGGAACTCTGACCATCAAGTTCTCACCGTACCATGCTGCAGAACCTCCCAAGGGCAGACGTCATATGCCTACCGGGCACCACTTTGGCTCAATAACCTCAGCACTGATCTTGATGCCACGCAGAGATTGGGGCCTTTCAAGACCAAGCTAAGACAACACCTACTGAAGAAAAGCTCCTATGACTGCACTTTTTAAGTGCTCCTTACCACCCTAACTCCTGACCCTGGTTTTATTCGACCACAAGTTATTACCCTCTCCTCACTGCTCCTACTTTGTCCTTCTACCCCTAGTTTCCCCGCAGCCCTGCAATACTTTGCACTTTCCTCTCCCATCTCCCCCTGACTAGTCATCATGCCCCCCCACTCAGTGCCCCCTACTCTCCTTCTAGATGTCTTTTTACCATCTTTTACCTGACAATGCCATCTAGACTGCTACTTTTACTTCAATAATCCTTGTGTTAAAATCATCTCTGTTGGGCCGGCCCGGTGGCGCTGAGGGTTGAGGCACTGGACGCCACACCTCATGCTATGCTGGCGACCCGAGTTTGGGAATGAGCTCGGGCCATCGGGGGTCAGCAGGGGAGGGAAGAGATTGAGCATCCTGAGGACTGCTCTCTCTTCCCAGAGTGGGCTTTAGGGGATGCATTGCACAGGGGCGACCTCTGGTGGAGACCGGGGGAATGCCGAGTTTGAGTCGCTATGCATTGGGCAGGTGCTGCGTCGGGCGTCGGCATTTGTGCCACTGACGCCACTCCATGACCGAAAATTGGGGGAAACAGAAAAATGGAAAAAACAAACTCTGGAGGATAGGCGAAGGCACTACCGCCGGCTCCACAGTCCCAATGCTGGGCTCCTCGCTCTCCCTGGTCCCCACACTCTGACTTCAAGGCTCACTATACTATGAGATAGAGTGCTCTGGGAGGATAGGGCATCCCTTCCCCATGGGGGCTTTGATCCGGGGGTGCAGCCTGGTCAAAGTGAGGGAGTGAGTGCGGTTGCCACAGTAGGGAGGTAGAGAGCTGGGTGGGTAGATGCTGGAGAGAGAGTTCCTCTGGCTAGGTGCAAAGAAATAAATGTATAAAAAAACAAAACAAAAAAAAAACATCATCTCTGTTACCAATTCACAGTGTATTTTGTCTATGTTTAATTCACCTAGCTAGATACTCCTAAACCCACAATGTATGTATTCCCTCCCTTTACGATGTGAAACCTTTGTAAAAGAGCGGTCTCCTGCCCAAAGGTACTGTATTCCAAGATTGAATAAATAAATAAATAAAATAAAATATTTAGCTTTTGTTAACCATGCACACTAGACAAAATAGATGCCTATTTTCAGGTGTGACCCGGGAGAGTACAAAGAAGATATAGAGACAATTTCAAACTGGGAAAGGTTGTACACAGTTTCAGGTAAACAGTAAAAAACATTTCAAGGTTGACGGTTGTACAAAGCTTCAGGTAAACAATAGACCAGACAGTTCAAGGATTTTGCCAGTGAGACAAGACTCAGAAAAAATACATACAGTGCATAACCTAAGAGGCAAAAATGAACAGGTGTGGCAAGTCAGACGACCAGTGCAGGGACTTTGGAAAGGGCCCAATAGGGAAAATGGTCAGAGACTAGTGTGCTACTAGCTGGAGAGGCCATTAACATATTAAGTGCAACTGCATGCTGAGAAGAGCCACAGGTGATCCCAAAGGGAGTTTTAAAAGCAGGTGTGGGAGGGGGTAGTGAGAACCTGGACAGGAAGGGAGTTCCATATTCTGAGTGCACATGAAGCAAATGCTCTGTCGCCCATTTGTGTGTGGGTAGCAGGAACCAGAAGTACAACCGAGCCATAAGACCCAAGGGAATATGAGGAGGAGGTATTTTTCAGGAGTTCTGCGGATCCTCTGCAGATATCAGTTGGAGCAGCCTCCACTTAGGTAATAACTTCCACATCCTTGAAAACTGGTTCTCAAAAAACAAACTGTTACTCAGCATGAAAAAACAAAGGCCATGCTTTTTGGGAGCAAGAAGTTGGGTCCCAGTCGGCCTCACCTCCTCAAGCGTGCTACAAACACTGGCATCAACTTGGAAGTTGTGCAATTAATCAAGTACCTAGGTGCAGTGTTAGTCCAAGATATGGCATTTGAACCTCACTCTTATGCCATCTCCAAAACCCTGTGCCAAAAGCTTGGACTCTTACATAGGCTTACTCCCTACCTCTTCTCACCTGCATGTCTAGCAATAACTTGTAGCATATTATTGTCTACTCTTTTCTGCACTGCTCCAGTTGTACAGTCTGCTCGAGACTCCATTCTATCCAGACTAAACATGCTTTATAACATCCTATGGATCACTGCTGTGGTGTCCTTGCCTACTTAGAGTGGCCTTCCTTTGAGGTAAGACTGCAATTTGCCCTATACTATTAGATCTTCAAACTACTGAAACCCACTGCTCCTCCCAGCCTTGCTACCCTACTTCAGTACAGATAACCTGCTAGGCACCAGAGGTCAGTTGCTAGCTCTCTGTTGGACACCCATAGTGTCTGATTGGTTGCTGGTAGTAGATCCTTCTTTGCTGTAGTTCATACTCCATGGAATTCCCTACTTCTGGAAGTCACTAATAGTTTTACCCTTATACAATTTAAAAGAAGGCCCAAAGATCTCCTATGGGCCCCTGCACCTTGTCAGTGTTATCACTGACCTTTAATTTCACTTGATTCTAGTTGACCGATCACTTTGCTTGATTTCCCTTTCCTATGTAAATACTATAGTATTTACATAGGAAGTAAAACATAGGGGTAGCTGGTCCATTCCACTGGGGTGTCAAACAGATGAGGCATACTGATGAGTACTGGTAGGACGAAACACGTGTCTATGTCTTCTGTTAGTACCCTTTGCAAACTGTGTGAGAGGCCTTTCGGCACCATGCAATTCTGCTTAAAGTTGGACCAGCATAACATTCTGTGGTGATTTGCATACGCAGCCCATGATGCTTTGCATTGTGGGGGCATCTGTGATTTTGTATTTTCTTGAAACTTGGCTTCCAGGCCAAATGCCCTTTGGGGTAACCCTTGCCTCAGTGTTTACGCACAGAGGTTCTTTGTCTTTTAAATGTTTATTTATTTTAATGGGTTCACCACGATATATCCCAGGCACACTGCCTTAGGGGTAGCTGGTCCATTCCACTTGGTTGTCAAACAGACGAGGCATATTGATGAGTTCTGATAGGATGAAACACGTGTCTATGTCTTCTGTTAGCACCCTTTGTAAACTGTGTGAGAGGCCTTTTGGTACCATGCAATTCTGCATAAAGTTGGACCAGCATAACATTCTGTGGTGATTTGCATATGCAGCCCATGATGCTTTGGATTTAGGGGGCATATGTGATTTTGTATATTCTTGAAACTTGGCTTCATAGCCAAATGCCCTTTGGGGGAACCCTTGCCTCAGTGTTTTCGCACAGAGGTTCTTTGTCTTTTAAATGTTTTTTTATTTTAATGGGTTCACCACGATATATCCCAGGCACACTGCCTTAGGGTTAGCTGGTCCATTCCACTGGGGTGTCAAACAGACGAGGCATACTGATGAGTCCTGGTAGGATGAAACACGTGTCTATGTCTTCTGTTAGCACCCTTTGCAAACTGTGTGAGAGGCCTTTCGGCACCATGCAATTCTGCTTAAAGTTGGACCAGCATAACATTCTGTGGTGATTTGCATATGCAGCCCATGATGCTTTGCATTGTGGGGGCATGTGTAATTTTGTATTTTTTGAAACTTGGCTTCCCAGCCAAATGCCCTTGGGTAACCTTGCCTCAGTGTTCACGCACAGAGGTTCTTTGTCTTTTAAATGTTTTTTTATTTTAATGGGTTCACCATGATATATCCCAGGCAAACTGCCTTAGGGGTAGCTGGTCCATTCCACTGGGGTGTCAAACAGACGAGGCATATTGATGAGTCCTGGTAGGACCCTTTGCAAACTGTGTGAGATGCCTTTCGGCACCATGCAATTCTGCTTAAAGTTGTACCAGCATAACATTCTGTGGTGATCTGCATATGCAGCCCATGATGCTTTGCATTGTGGGGGCATGTGTGATTTTGTATTTTCTTGAAACTTGGCTTCCCAGCCAAATGCCCTTTGGGGTAACCCTTGCCTCAGTGTTTACGCACAGAGGTTCTTTGTCTTTTAAATGTTTTTTTATTTTAATGGGTTCACCACGATATATCCCAGGCACACTGCTTTAGTTGTAGCTGGTCCATTCCACCGGGGTGTCAAACAGACGAGGCATACTGATGAGTCCTGGTAGGATAAAACACGAGTCTATGTCTTCTGTTAGCACCCTTTGCAAACTGTGTGAGAGGCTTTTTGGCACCTTGCAATCCTGCTTAAAGTTGGACCAGCGTAATATTCTGTGGTGATTTGCATATGCAGCCCATGATGCTTTGCATTGAGGGGGCATGTGTGATTTTGTATTTTCTTGAAACTTGGCTTCCTAGCCAAATGCCCTTTGGGGGAACCCTTGCCTCAGTGTTTACGCACAGAGGTTCTTCGTCTTTTAAATGTTTTTTTATTTTAATGGGTTCTCCACGATATATCCCAGGCACACTGCCTTAGGGGTAGCTGGTCCATTCCACTGGGGTGTCAAACAGACGAGGCATACTGATGAGTCCAGGTAGGACGAAACACGTGTCTATGTCTTCTATTATCACCCTTTGCAAACTGTGTGAGAGGCCTTTCGGCACCATGCAATTCTGCTTAAAATTGGACCAGCATAACATTCTGTGGTGATTTTCATATGCAGCCATGATGCTTTGCATTGTGGGGCATGTGTGATTTTAATATTTCTTGAAACTTGGCTTCCCAGCCAAATGCCCTTTGGTGAACCCTCTATTCCCCAGTGCTTTTTCTACGCAGAGTTCTTTGTCTTTAAATGGTTTTTATTTTAATGGGTTCACCATGATATATCCCAGGCACACTGCCCTAGGGGTAGCTGGTCCATTCCACTGGGGTATCAAACAGATGAGGCATACTGATGAGTCCTGGTAGGACGAAACACGTGTCTATGTTTTCTGTTAGCACCCTTTGAAAACTGTGTGAGAGGCCTTTCAGCACCATGCAATTCTGCTTAAAGTTGGACCAGCATAACATTCTGTGGTGATTTGTATATGCAGCCCATGATGCTTTGCATTGTGGGGGCATGTGTGATTTTGTATTTACTATAGTATTATTCTCAGGCAGCTACCTCTGTCCAACTAAATGTGTCTATAAGCACTGTGAAACACACTTCAACTCATGTAATGCACCGTATATATTTACTGCCTCTATCTCCTTGATGTATACAAAAGTATGCAACTAATACTATTGATCTCTGATTGTATCATAATTGGCATTGTTCATCATGCATGCCTTCTGTGTAATTTGTACTATATTGTAATTGCTCTTTTGTATTTTATGTAACTAATTCTGTGTCTCCCCTGAAAAAGGGACTCCATTGCCTCAGTGAGCTTACCTGGTTACCAAAATTCAATAAATAATATCATAAGTCAAGGAGGCTTTAGAAGGATGGACTTCCACAGGTTGAGGGAACTGGTCACGGATAAATTAGTAGGGGTACAGGACACAAGGGAGGTAGAAGAAAGATGGGGCAATAAAGAGAGCCATCCTCAAGGCATCAAAGGTGAGCATAAGTACAGTATCTAAAAAACAAGGTTTAAGACACTACTATGGTTCTCAGCTAGGGTCAGGGAAGCAGCTAGGGACAAAAAGAAGGTCCTCTATAAATACAAGGAAAAGCAGGGGGAGACAGAAAGGGAGGATTATCCACAAAAAAACAGTGAGGCAAAGAGGGTTGTCAGGGAGGTGAAAACACACACAGAGCTGCATATTGTGGAAGGGGTCAAGAATGAAGAAAAACAGTTTTTTAGATATATCAGTGAAAAAAGGAAAAAAGGCGGTTATCACACAGCTAGTTGAGGGGGCAGGGTGACAGAGGAGGATGAGCAAAAGACCACTGTCCTGAATGACTACTTTTGCTCTGTATTCACTAAACAGGACTGAGGATCCATGTCAGAGAGTGACATCAAAGCGGCCGCTAAGGGAGTCCCGGTGATGAGGCAGCAAATACTTACTAGCGAGAAGGTCTTGAAAGGGCTGGCAGCCCTTAAGATAGATAAGGCCTCAGGACCAGATGGGTTGCATCTGAGGATACTTAGGGAGTTAGCAACAGAACTGGCTGAACCACTGACTGGGCTGTTCAGCAGCTCACTTAGGACTGGGGAAGTTCCAAGGGATTGGAGAATGGCAGACATTGTACCACTGTATAAGGAAAGGGAGCAACCAGGGAACTACAGGCCTGTCAGTCTGACTTCCATCATGGGAAAGCTGATGGAATCATTAATCAAAGAGGACCTCGTGAGCTACCTAGAAAGCAACAGGCTCCAGAATAGTAAACATCATGGTTTCATGGTGGGAAGTTCTTGTCAGACTAACCTGATTTTTTTCTTTGACTGGGTGACTAAGGAAGCAGACAAGGGCCACACTGTGGATCTGATGTACTTTGGCTTCAGCAAGGCATTTGATTGGTGCATGGACAATCACAGATGAGAAGTGGCCATCCCAAGCTACACCATGTTCCAGAAAGACAGGTCAGGGAGGAGAGGCAGATGAATTGTTTTATATGTGAAGAAGAGTATAACAGACACTGAGATACAAGGTCAACAGAGGGACAATGAAGGACTGGAGGTCCTATGGATCAGTCTAGAGTTGGGGTCAGTTTCTCCTGGGTTGTGGTGTGGAGACCTCTGACATAGGGTGAAAATTTAGACTGAGCCCTGGGGGAAGCTGTTAACAAAATGACCAGCATAGGGGAAGTTTAGATTATGGTGGACTTTAACCTGCTGGATATAGAGTGGGGCATTCTGGACAAAGCTACATTAAGAGGCAGGGCCATCCTTGACTCCATACAGGAGGCATTTCTCAGGCAGCTGGTTTTGGAACCCACTAGGAATGGGGCAATGCTGGACCTGATGCTTACAAATAGAGACAGCATTGCTGACATCACAGTGGGTAGTCCCCTGGGTACAAGTAATGACAGTACTGTGTGGTTTGGCATATGAATAGGACAAGGAAAAAAACACAGCAAAATGAGGGTACTGGACTTCAGGAGTGCAGATTTTTAAGAAATGGTAAACTGCCTCAGAGAATGTCTCAAGATGTGGAAGGCAGAAGTAGAGTAGACACTCAATGGCGAAAAATTACGGAGGGTATAGCCCAGGCAATGGCATGCTGTTTGAAGGAAGTGAGCAAGGGAAAGAGGAGGAAGGGGTTGCTTTGGCTTTCCAAGGAGGCAGCAAAGGAAGTGAAGAAGAAAACAACATTTAGAAAATACAAGGAGACCCAGAAGAATAAAGACAGTGAAGTGTATCTGGCAAAACAAATACAGGCAGAAAGGAGGACAAGGGCAGCAAAAAGACTAAAAAGAAGACAAGGGGAGCGATAGTGAGAATCAGGAGGGGGGGAGACTGCGCAGAGGAAGATCAGAGAAAGAGAAAATACTAACGATTACTTCTGCTTGGTCTTTACAGTAGAGGGTGGGGGATGGACCAGCATGCTGCAGTAAATGCCAGGGAAAGGAGGGAGTGGACACAAGACCATTCTCGGTGGAGAGGGTCCAGAAGATATTGAAAACTTTAAGAGAATTAGACAATGGGGCCGAATGAGATCCATCTCAGGGTCCTTTAGGAACTGAGCATGGTGCTGGCTGCCCCTCCAATAGTGCTTTTTAGCATCTTAGTGGAGATGGGGGACGTTGCAGGGGAATGGAAGAGGGCTGATGTGGTCCCTCTGCACAAAAGAGACAGTAGGGAGGATGCTAGCAGCTACAGGCTAGTCAGTCTCACATCAGTAGTGGGAAAGCTAATCGAAATACTAGTGAAGGAGAGGTTCGTGGAACAGCTGGAGGCAAAAGGGCTGGAAATCCACTGACAGCATAGTTTCATGGGGGGGGGGTGGCCAGTAATGTCAAACTAATCTCATTGATTTCTTAGACTGGGTTTCCAGGGAGGTGGATCAAGGAAGAGCTGTGGACGTGGCCTATCTGGACATCAGCAAGGCTTTTGACACTGTGCTACACAGGAGGCTACATAAGAATTAAACAAGGAAAACACAACTTTAGTAACAACTGGTGAAAGCAATAAATGAATAAGTCAGCAAAATAGACTGCATAAATGGAAAGGAGCCCGCGGCTACTTCCCTGCAGCTCTTCAGGTCTGACTCATGACCCTTTCTCTTGAGGGGTCCCAAGTCAGACCCAAAGTGCCAGAGGTAGCTGAGGGCTCCTTGCATTTATGTGCAGTCTATTTTGCCAACTTATTTATTTATTGCTTTCACCAGTTGCTACTTAAAGTTGTGCTCTTTGTCTGTTTTTTGTAGTTAGCACCCATCATGAGTAGTGCACTCCCTATCTTGTGCTTGATTGATAAGAACTAAGCAGCCTAGTGTGGGAGTGAAACTAACAAGCTGGCTATCTAACTGGTTAAGGGACAGGAGACAAAGTGGTGGTATATGACAGCCGCTATGACAGTAGGATGGTGACTTAAAGGGTGCTATGGGGTTCGGTGCTGGGACAGGTCTTCAATGTCTTCTAGGCAACATTGTGGAGGAGCTTGAGAGGAAGGTGTGCTCTGTGGATGATACAAAATCTGCAACTGGGTTGACACACAAGAAAGGGTGGAGAGAATGCAAAGGGTTCTGAGGAAACTAAAGGAATGGTTAGGAGGTGGCAGCTGGGTTTCAAGGCCAAAAAGTGCAAAGTTATGCACTTAAGGCTGTGGAACACATGGGCTGTGTATAAGATAGGGGAGTTGATCTTATAGTCACCAAGCAAGAACGAGACCCAAGGTCATACTTTCTAGTGCCTCAAGGTGCTGGGCAGTGTGACAAAGCAACAGGAAAGGCTAGCAGGATGCTGAGTGCATTGGGAGAAGGATTTCCACAATGAGGAGGGAAGTGGTGCTACCGCTGTGTCACTCACTGGTGAGGTCCCATCTGGAGTATTATGTCCCAATCCAGAGGCTGCACCTCTACAAGGACATTGAAAGGGTGGAGGTAGTACAGAGGAGGGCAGCCAAAATGGTGAAGGGGTTGCATGAAAAGCCATATGAGGAAAGTCTGCAGGAACTCAACATGTACTCCCTGGAAGAGAGGAGAGCAAGAGGGGACATGATTGAAACCTACAAGTACCTCACAGGAGTGAACAAGGTGGAAGTGCAGGAGGGTCTATTTCTGAGAAATGAAGGCACCAGAGCAAGGGGGCATGCAATGAAGCCAATGGGGGAAGTTTAGAAGATAAAAATACTTCTTCACGGAAAGGGTGGTGGATGATCGGCATAGCCTGCCACAAGAGGTAGTGGGCGCAAAGATTGTGGGGTGTTTCAAGTAAACGTGAGACTGGCACAGATGCATATTAGGCAGAGGGACTTGAGAAGGGAGTAACACCTATGACCAACTAGGGTTAGTGGTGATGGAATAGGCAGGGACAAAGTGGCAGACTGGATGGACCTAAGGGTTCTTTTCTGCCAACAAAATCTATGTTTCTATGTTAACAGAAAGAGAAAAAAAAACTTTAGTAGTACAAGTCATTCAGGTGAGAGTATTTCATGTATTCTAAACAATATCTTTCATGTTACACAGTATATTTTAAAACATGCTCTGCTTAAAATCCCAGACTTGCAACTTGTTAGAAACCTCTCTAGTACTTAGTCAGAACAGTTATTTGAAAACTGCTATACAAGAGTAGACCCTACTTTATATCAAATAATTTAGTTTTTAGAACATACTCTACACTGTGGGAGTCTCTTACTCATTCTCAAAATTCACTGAACAGGTCTACATAGGCAATAGAACCTTTGTGCTAGATGTTTCAACACAACTTATATTTGCACACTATTTTTAAAAATGCCACCTAAATTTAGAAGTTATATTTATTTATTTATTTATTCAAGTTGGTAACAAGGAGCAGAACACTGAGCCCAAAGCTCAATTCCAGGTGCAACCCAGGGAAGGTGGAGGAGAATAATACATAGATAAATGAGAAATGACAGGTGAAGAGTGATATCCCAGGATGGTTCAATTAGCCTGGGTAAAAGACAGGTACAATATTTCAGCGAGGCAGGCAGGTTACAAAGACGCCTGAGGAGATAACAGCCAAAACTAACAATGAATGACAAAAGTAAACATCTAAAAGTAAAATCTAGAAAATAAATTGAAAGTCAGCTAAACAAATACAACTCATAAGTTAGGTAGCAGTAGACAATTTAAAGATTACATACACAAATTTTAATACAACATTTTAAAATAACAATAAATAACATAATGAAAACAAATCAGGAGGAAAATACAAGGTGGACACAGGATAGACACGTTGCAGCAACTTCTTGATTATAAATGCATCTGCACCCAGTCAAAGGAAATTAATTTGGTGTATAAACAATAAATAGGCATTTATGTAATTATGAGTGCCCATGGTGCACTCTATGAAAACAGTTTACAGTATACAAGTCCCTTTTAGAGATGCAGTGAACTAAAATTCTGCTGGCAAAGTGTCTGCTAAGTGGGTATTTTGCTTTGCCACTCCGCTACGTGAAGTGGGCAATGCAAAGTGCTCACTCCACCTTGTCATTACCACTTCGTGTTAAGGTGGAATGACAATGCAAAGTAAGGCGAAGTTGTTGTTTTCAATGGACTTCGCCATGCTCTTTAGCCATAGCCAGGCAGGAAAAAGAAGGGAGTCATACAAACAGACACTTTCACTTTCTCTTGTGCAGATGGAGACGAGAGAGAGAGAGAAAGGAGTGTGTTGTTTTGTCACTGCTGAGACTTGGAGATCAGAGCGAGGAGGAGATTTAAACTTTGATTTAGACCCAACAGCTTTTTTAAAAGCTATATTTTTTTGTCTTTTCTGTACTGTTTTTTATTTAATTTGTTCTTTCTGTAAATTGATTTTTCTTACCTTTACAAGTAGTTAGTTGTTTGTCTGTGTCTGTGTGACTGTATGTGTGTTGTGTGACAGTGTGAGTAGTCATTGCTCAGACTGAGGGAGTGCAGTAAGAGAGATGGACCAGAGTGAGGGAATGTCTGGGGTGGGGGCAGCTCTGAAAGAGCGTGGTACTGGTAGGCATTGTACCATGTGCATGCATGGTGAGCATGGCCACCGGTTCCTGTTGGACCGATCAAAAAATCTGAGTGTCCCCCCTCCTGGAAGCAGGACCAGCACTGCCTCCTCATTCTGAGGCAGTTGAACCACCAACACCACCACCACGTCCAGCACCAACTCCAGCACCAGATCCTCTGGAGCAGGATGTGCCTGTGCCCACGGGCCCAGGTGTGGATCCCAACCCTGCTAAGCACCATGACCAGCCAGATGCCAGTTCATCTGGCCCTCCCCTGCCTGTGACTGGTTCTCCCTGCGCCTTTGTTTGGCAGTTTTTTGACTGTGTCAGGGGGGACAGCACCGTGGTCAGGTACCACCTACGTGAGGTGGAGTTGCACTGTGACCCCCGGGGGACTCACTGGCAATTGGAGGACAGCACACCCATATGCTCAATCAACACCAGTTGGAGTGCAGGCTGCCACAGAATGGGCCATGCCTGCACCTGCTGGCCCTTCTGTGGCAGAGGGTGCAGTTGTGCTTAGCGGCGGCCCTAGGAAGAGGAGGGCCAGAGCAGCACCTGCTGCTCCACCAGCACCCAAACCACCACCACCACCAGCAGGTCAGCCTTTAGAATGTCTGGACCCCAGAGAACTTAATGTAATGCAGGATGACTTGGCAATTCTCTGGAGTGCTGTCAAGGAGAACAATGAGAAGGTGAGTGCTGTCGAGCAGTGGCTGGATCGCATAAAGGGATATCAGTTGCAAATTATGTCCATGCTGGAACTGCTGCTTTATCATCATGGGATCCCACATTAGGTTTGTTCCTCACACCATGTGCCCCCACATCTTCCTTGCTGTGTTATAAAGTGTATTCCTCCACCATCCATGAGCCCTTGTATGAAATTATATCCCTTTTTTGTTGTCTCCTTATGCATGACACTTTGTATTCTGGCCCTTCCTTCTGTTAAGTGTGTGTGTGTGTGTGTGTGTGTGTGTGTGTGGCATGTACATTGTTTTAGTGCCTCATTAATGTTTACTTTCTGTTGTGGAGTGTTTGCGGAAAAGCAGACTGAGCAGTTCAAGTATACTGTGCGAAGCTGCATGTGCGCAGTCAGTCTTCTTTCCTGTCTGTGTATGTCCTGCAGACAATGTCCAACTCCCTGACTTAAAAACACGCATTAATGAGTACAATAGTGGGGTGGTGAAGCCTGTAGAGATACTACAAAATAGGCTTATAATAGATCCAAGTAACTAGTAAAAAAATAATGTTGTGATTCGTGATGTGATCCTGAATCGTGATTTGTGACTGCATTTGTGACGATGATGATGAAGAACGTGATTCAGTGTCAACAGTGTGAGATAAATATGGAACTGTATTGGAAACGTGAATGCCTACAGCTGTACTTCCCTGATGAGCTTTAGCACAAAACTCCCAACTAAAAACACGTATTAATGAGTATAATGGTGGGGTGGTGCAGCATGGAGAGATACTACAAAAGAGCTTACAATACATCCAAGTAACTAGTGAAAAAATTTATGTTGTGATTCGTGAGTGACATGATCATGAATCGTGATTTGTGACTGCATTTGTGCCCGTGATGATGAAGAACATGATTTTTATCATGAGTGACTTGTGAACGTGATGATGGTCCTGACTTAAAAATGCATATTAATGAGTACAATGTTCATACAGAATTATGCACCACACCAGTCCAGTACTCTGAAGGAAGCCAAAGAAACAACTGTGACTTAAGTTACAGATGGAGATTGGACCCTAAAGAGATTCAAATGCACAGACAGATTAAGATTGCACTGTGCACTGAAGAGATGCAGACACAAAGTCACAACACCTAACCAGTGCTCACCATCAGAAATTCAAATCTGGAAAGAATACTTTTGCGGTTGGGGTGGGCTGGGGTGGGGCAGTGTGTCCACTGCTACAGAAACAGTCACTTGTACTAGCATCACCAGTACCAGTAAAGATATCACAAAGAAGTACAAAAATCACACAGCTGCAGTGGATAGTAGGGTCACATTGCTGAAATTACTCTGTGGCACAATAAAAGATGTCTGATTTGATGACACACATCACACACATACTCACACACATTAAGTAATGCATAGCAAATTGAACACTTCAGTAATATAACCACGTATTTTAAACAAACTAAAATTATGCACTGCTGCACCACAACAATCAGCAAACAAATGGCAAGAATTATTAAAAATATTACTGTGTGTACATTAACACAGTTATACAAGAAAAATATCACCAAAACAGAAAGAACTGTCTTTTTCTCCAAGTTAATCTACCTACACCACAGATACACCCCTCCCCAAAGCACACTTTCACTGTCTCCTACTACACAGACTCAATGTTGTACATTAACATTCAAAATCCACACACAAACAATAAACACTCGATGATATGAGCACAGGAGGGTTTCCTACAATCGATGAACTAAAGTTTGATCAAAATAAATTACTCAAAAAGGCTTTTTGAACAGCTTTTAGAAGGTTTGAATCACAGAGAGCTGTCAGAGGAGACTGTCTCTACAGGTTCCTACACACACTACTACTGAACTGAGGCTGTGCAGAAAATATAGAGCCCATGTGACCTGAAATCCATGAATCACTGCAAAATTCACTTTTGGAGCTTAAAAACAAGGCAAAGTACATGGTTTTCAATGTACTTCACCTTAACGGTTGGTGGAGTAGTGGTTTGGGAAGGTGGATTAATGCAAAATCATTGTTTTCAAGGGACTTTGTGTTACCCATTATAATACAAAGTACTCCACTTCACGTCACGAGGCACTCCGCGAATCCGCTTTTGCTTCGCGATTCACTTCATGGAGCAAATTGGAGCCACTTTGCCCATCTCTAATCCCTTTGAGAAAGCTGCCCGAAGGATATAAAGTATATATATTATACTACATTTAGTAGGGATTATAGGAGACCCTATATTCTTAGAAGTAAATACATGGCTGCCACCAGATAAAGTACTGATGTGATAAAGATGTCACACTTTTCTGCATGAAAAATTTGAGTTACTTCAATTGGGATATATAGAATTCATGCAGTATCTTACATAGAAACTCAGACAATGATGGTAGAAAAAAACCAAAGGGTCCATGGAGTCTACCCAAGTTCCCTATTTAACCCTGGGACCTACTGATCGTCCAGGATCCTAGCATTCCCATTCTAACTCCCATTCTCCTTTCATTTTCTGATGCCTCAAGCAATGACAATACTCTTCATTCTGTCCCAGCCATGCTTAAAGCCACTAATGTTTTTTGTACCCCAACCTAGGCCAGCAGCCCGATCCACAACTTTAGCACCCTTTCTGTAAATAATACTTCCTCATGTCCCTACTGAGCCATCCTCCTGTTAGCTTCCATTCAATACCATGTGACTGCCAGCTAGTATTCAAATTAAATGGATCCCTGCAGTTTACTCTGTTAAAACCTTTTAGGAATTTGAAGGTCTCTATCATATGTCCCTTCTCCCTTCTAGTTTCCAGTGAGTACATGTTCAGTGCCTTGAGGATCTCCTCATAGGACCTGCCCTGCTGGCCCTGAATCATACAGAAACATAGAAACTCAGACTTTGATGTCAGATAAGGACCACTTGGCCCACTCAGACTGCCCATTTCCCTACCTTTTGGATAAGCTGCAGATCCTAGTTAACCAACAGCCTGCTTCCTCTTACCTCCCACTAGAATTGCCTTATGTCTGTCCTATGCATTCTTGAATTCCTCCACAGTTTTTGACCCCACTACCTCCTCTGGAAGGCTGTTCCATGAGTTCACCACTGTCTCTGTGAAAAAATACTTCCTCATGTTGCCCCTGAGCCATCCTCCCTCTGTCTTCAAATTGTACCCCATTGTTCTTGCACATCTCTTCTTCTGAAAGATGCTACCCTCTTGGACTTTGTTGAGTCCCTTGAGGTACTTGAATGTTTCTATCATGTCCCCCAGTTCCCTCCTTTCCTCTAGGGTATACATACAGTCACAGCCAAAGACATGGCCAGATATTTCCTGAAATTTCTGTGATATTTCTAGAGAAATCTCCTGCTTTCTCCATTTACACAGTAAGAACAGCAGAGAGAAACTCTTTAGAAATTTCACAAAATATCTGGCCATGTCTGTGGCTAAACTGTATTAAGCTCCTCTAGTCTCTCTTCATATGGCTTCTGGTGCAGATCCTGCACCATTGTAGTTGCCTTCCTTTTGACTGCCTCCATCCTGTCTATGTCCTTGTGGAGATGGGGTCTCCAGAACTTCACACAGTACTCCAGATGGGGTCTCACTAACTGTCTGTACAGAGGGATAACATCTTCCTGTTTTCTACTGGTGATGCCTCTCTATGCATTCCAGTAGCCCCCCATCTCTCCATACTGCCTTCTCACATTGCTTGCCTACCTTTAGGTCATCTGATATGACAACCCCCATGTCCCGTTCCATTTTTGTTGTTGTTACTACCTCCCCCCCATTGTGTACTCTTCTCCTGGGTTTTTGTTTCCCAGGTGCGTTACAGTACCTTGCACTTCTTTGTAGTCAATCTAAGCTGCCATACTTTTGACCATTCCTCCAACCTTGCCAAGTTCCTTCTCATTCTTTCTGCCCCCTTGTGCAACAACCCTGTTGCAGATCTTTGTGTCATGTACAAAGAGGAATAATTTTCCTTTCAGCCCCTCTGCAACATCACCTATAAAGACATTAAAGAGGACCAATCCCAGTACTGAACCCTGTGGTACCCCACTAGTAACTCCTCTTTCCTCAGACTGGACTCCATTTACTATTACCCTCTGTGTCCTGTTGTCCAGCCAATTATTTACCCAGGCTACCACCCTGGGATCCACTCCCAGGCTGGCTAACTTGTTTATGACTCCTTTGTGGTGGACTGTGTCAAATGCCTTATAAAGTCTAGGCAGGCCGCATCCACAGCCCCTTCCTGGTCTACTACTTTTGTCACCCAGTCAAAGAAATCTGTTAGATTTGTCTGACATGACCTTCCAACTGTGAATCCATGCTGCCTTGGGTCCTGTGCCCCACTGATCTCTAGGTTCTCAATAATTCTTTTTTCAGAAGTAATTCCATAATTTTCCCTACCACAGAGGTCAAACTAACAGGTCTATAATTTCCTGCCTCTGCCTTACTCACACTTTTCTGGAGGGGAATAACATCCACCTTCCTTCAGTCCTCAGGTACCACACCATCCTCCCATGATTTGTTAAAAAGGGTAGTCAGTGGTGTCACTAGTTCTCCCCTTAGTTCTTTTATAATTCTGTGGTGAATCCCATCAGGCTCCATTGTTTTGTCCACCTTGAGTTTTAAGAGTTCTTTCAGGACCCTTTCTTCTGTGAATGGACTCATATTGACCCCCTATCCAGAGTGCTTATATTGTTTTGTTTAGGTACAGCCCCATCCTCTTCTTTTGTGAATACTGAGCAAAAGTACTCATTCAGGATCTCTGCCTTTTCACTGTCACCCTCTGTCCACCTCCCCTCCCCTTTATTAAGCCTCACTATCCCTCTCTTGGTCTTTTTTTGCTCCCTATTGTACCTATAAAAGGTATTATCCCCCTTCTTAACAGAGTTGACTATCTTTTCCTCCGTTTGGGCCTTTGCTATTCTGACTGCCTTCCCTGCTTCATTCTGCTTTAACTGATACAGTTCCCTGTCCTGCTCCTTCTGTGATTTCTTATACTTCCTAAATGCTATCTTTTTCACCCTAACCTTCACCACCACCTCTTTAGAGAACTACAGTGTTTATTTCCTTTGTTTTGTTTTGTTTTGTTTATTTGTTTCACGCAAAGGCTTGTGTTACCTAGCACTGCACCATCTCCATCCTTCCTGAATTAGAAAGCTCAGAACTGGGTGCAGCGTGCTTCGGGTGTCAACTGATCAAGGTTCATACAAGGGAAGTATTACCTCTCTTTTTCTTGCTGTTAATACCCATCCCAATGCAACCAAACATCCTATTTGCTTTACTATAAGCCTTGTTGCACTGATTAAATTGCTTTTGGGAGTCACTTATGATAAGTCCAAGGCCTCATTCCTCAGCCATGGTACTAAGTCTCACCCCTCTCATCCAGTACTCCATCCTGGGATTCTTGTTGCTTAGGTGCATAACTTTTCACTTTTTGGCATTGAATTTCAACTGCCAAACCCCTTGACCACACCTCTAGTTTTTGCACATCTCTCTGCATTTCCTTTATTTCCACACTACTGTTCACTATCCCACAGATCTTAGTGTTATCTGCAAAGAGACAGAACCAGCCCTGGATTCCCTACCCAATGTCAATGATGACCATGTTGAAGAGAACCGGCACCAGGACAGACTATGTGGAATCCCACTCATGACCTCCCTCTCTTTTGATTTAACACTGTTGACCACTACCCTCTGCTGCCTCTCCTTTAACCAGTTACCTGTTTAATTTGCTATGACTTAGCAACCCCAGGATCCACCATTTTCCAGCAGATCTCTGTAAGATACTAAGTTGAAAGCTTTGCTGAAGTTGAAGTAGAGCAATCCTCAGCATGGCCACTATCCAATTCCCTTGTCACCCAGTCAAAGAAGAGACTATCTATTTAATCTGACAAGACCTCTCTGCTACAAATCTGTGTTGTTTACTATCCTGGAGACCATTGTTCTCCAAGTACTCCCAAGGTCCTCTTTGACCAGTGACTGCATCGGTTTCCCTACAATTGAGGTAAGACCAACAGGTCCATAGTTCCCTGCTTGTTCCTTGTCAACCCCTTATGGTGCAGAACAACATCTACCACCCTCCAATCCTTTAGGACTACCCCTGTCCTTAGATAGCTATTGAACAGACCTACCAGGGAATCAGCCAGTACTGCTGCCAGTTCCCAGAATATCCTCAGATGCAACCCATCTGGTGCTGGGATCTTATCAATCTTAAGGGCTTCCAGCCCTTTTAAGACCATTTCACTAATGAATTTTGATTGCATTACCTTCAGGCCCCTTTGGTAGCCACTATGATGCCATTCTTTGGAAAAGCCCACTGTCCTCCCTGATGAAAACAGCCTGCAATATATCTTGCAGTATATCACTGGCAAAACTGTGAAAAGAGGCTTCTCCTGTTTAAGTGTATATCTGTAATAATGGTGGAGCTATAAACATCTAAATATTTTGACAATTTCACACAATTTAGCAAATAATTAAATTGTGAAATTTTAAGCTCCTGTAACTTACAATTTACATAGCCAATTGCCTCTCTATTTAGAGACTTCTATGACTCTTCCATGAAAGTATGCATATAAATGTTTTATTATCTAGCTCCAAAGGTGGCTAAGTTGTAAGCATTGCAATATTTTCAGAAATATTCACATGAATAATAAATAGCTAGATGGCATTGAGCCCCAATAACTCCCCCAAACCAATGTGATGAAACTTGACATCTTTTTAAGCACTGTTCCAAACAGTGGCCCCTATGCACTATTGGAGTGGAAGTATGCAGAATCAGTGCATACTCCACCCGAGTAGCTGCGCACCCATGGACAAGTGCTCACCAGCTGGTATTCACTACTGGATGCCATCTGTCCACAGCCCCACCACCCCGGCATGCAGGGCTCCACAGGGCAGCTGGGGGTTGGGTCACAAACCCAGATGGGCATCCAATCAGATGCCTGAACTGGGTCACAGAGGATCCCTTGCATGGCAGGGCATGGGTCCGGGGTATGTGAATAGCATTAGTGGCCACCTGACCTGTGTGCCCATGCCCTGTCTGGTGGCAACACACAGTGTTGAGCTCCTGGAGCTGGGGCACCACCCACCACACTGCTGTACCTCCCTGCCAACACATGAGGGGCAACCCTGGCCCTGTGCAGCAAGCCCCTCCATCATGGCCCGGACCTGCACACCCAACCCCAGTTCAGCAACCCCCTACCTACATCATTGAGGCAGGAAACCCCCCATGGCACTGAAAACCCCACCCCATACCTGCATAGACAGTGCCATGGCCTGTGGCCTCAGCCCTTACCATCATCCTAGTGGGCTAGGGCAGCTCAGTGTCCATTTCCTGGGTCCACTGTGACAGAAGGGGTGTGTTCCAAGGGGTATGTAGTTTGTTATGGCTGAGTTTCCCCTGCCATAGGCTGCACCCTCCTCTGCACCCCTGTTGCCAGTACTATGCACTTTAGTGCATGGCGAAATGCTGGCCCACCCCAGTGCATTGCTCTCCATGCAGCCAGGGGATTGGGTGCTTGTGTGCTGCGCACCCCCCTAGGTGTATCCTGCACAGGGAGCGCAGTGGGTGCAGAGTGCCTATGCACCGCAGCTGTGCAGCGTGTAACCACTCCTCCCATTAGTGCATAGGGCCCAATATGCATGCTAAATTTTAGACATGTAGTTATACAACTGACTGAGTTATAACCAATTCAAACATTTTTGAAAATTCCACAACATTTTTTGAAATGTCTCAAAATTGATTTTGAAAACTTGTTAAAGGGAGAGGCACACTGAGCCACAGTTCATTTCCAGATGCAACCCAAGAGAAAGGGAAGGGGAATATGTATACAGAAGCAAACTGAATTTCACAGAATTTCATGAAAATTCCACAAAATCAGAATTTGCTAATTTCTCCCAGGCCTGTTTAGCACTATACCCTCTGCTAAGGAATCTCTCCATATGTTTATTTGATTGCTGCATAAATTCTCCAGAATCTAAGCAATTGGACCAAAGGTGCAAGAATTGCCAAGAATGGATTAAGCCATGACAGGGTATGGGTTTACTGAGCATTAATCCATGACTAGGGGGAGTTGGCATCACAAGGCAAAGCCGAGTGACTTTATCTACCCAAGCAGTTCATAAGCAGGAGTGGCATGAGGCGGCCATGCAGATAACTGGAGGGAGGCTGTGCCATAGAGATGGTGCAGCAGCTGATACAGCTTTTCTCCCCATAACAGTGGAGGCTCCGGGGACTTCCAGTGGGGAATCCGAAGTATTACACAGACACCTAGGGACAGTACATGCCTTAAGGAGAGAAGCATATGGGGAAATGATACCATCATGTTATGAGCCATCAGTGAAACTACCAAGGGCATAGTCAAAATCACGTTTGAGCATGGGCCAACCCAAGAGATTTGTACAGGTCACAGTGATGAGTAGAGAAGGGGACCATCAGTGTAAAACAGCAGACACTATTATAGGCCGAGTTAAGTCTAAGGTGAAGGGTAGTAGACAGAGAGGAGGAGTGAATCATAAAGCAGTAGTCAAGGATGGGGAGCAGGTTTCCATGGGCAATGGCAAGTCGGGCAGCAAGGGTAAGATAGTTCTTTACACGATAAGTAGCCCCAAGTTTTTGGTTGATTCTGTGTACTACAGTGTTTGTGTGCACAGTGAATGAAAGGGATGGGTCTAGAGTTACAGCCAGGTATTTGAAATCAGAGACTACCTGCAGTGGAGGTCCAGTTGGGATTGGGAAAGCACGAAAAGGGAGGAGTTGGATTAAGCAGCACTAGCTAGATAGGGTTTGGATCCAAGGAGCATTCCCTTGATTTTCTTCTCATTCACCAGAAGCATGTTAGATATGAACCAGTTGTGAGTGTGGCTGTAATTTTGAGACAACACAGAGGATATGTTTTGGATGGATTTGTCACTATGATAGAGGACCAGATCATCGGTGTACAGTAGGGCAGGGCAATTTAGGTTGTTTTCAGGGAGGGCTTTAATGAATAGGACAAAAAGCAGTGGTCCCAGGATGGAGCCCGTGGGACACCCATTGTGATGGGCAGACTGGGCGGTGGCAGTACCAAGAAGTCACCGATTGGGAAACTGCTAGTCAGGTAACTGTGGAACCATTGCTGAGTCTAATGGAAGCAGCCAAGCTGGTTGAGTTTGGTAAGGAGGAGGGTGGTTGACCAGGTCAAAAGCCTTAGTCAAGTCCACAAACACTGAACCAGTGGCATTAACTCAATCCATATTCCTGAGGACATGATCGGTAAATACAGCAAGGGCAGAAGAGGTGCTGTGATTCTTTCTGAACCCATATTGTTGATAACACAAGAGGTTATGCTTATCAACATGGTCAGAGAGTTGACGGTAGACTACCTTTTCCAGAAGTTTGCTAATATTTGGCAAGATATACTGCACATTGTGTGTGTCACTGGAAATTGTGAACAAATATTTAAATTCATCCTCACTTATCTCATCCATACATCGTGCCCTGTCTTGAAGCTGTAACAGTTCCTGTTTGAATAAAGGCAGTGGGTTGGATGGCAGTTTACTATAGTTTCTGGCATCATGCAATAATCCTAATACTTTTTTACCAGTAAAAATCTCTTGTAAGCATTCCAGTGTTCACCCCCTTATCCACCGCCTTGAAGATGGCATGTTTTAAATCCTCCAGCTCATGTAATGCTTTCATTTCATCTACTGTAGTGCTTTTATGTAACTGTTGCCATAGTTACCTTCAAGGATTTTTTGCAGCTCTTTACAACCTGTTTTTTTAGTAGGCATTAATAGTAGGATTAACAGTAGCTGGGTAAAAATGAGATAGGATTAACATTCTAGTGGGGGACTAGATTTCAGGATAACAAGCTCCATAGAATCAATCCAGAGTGGGGAAGGGTGCCACAAATTATAGGTGAGGATGTGAATTACTTACACATGGCACTGTTGTGCCCTAATGTGGCTCCATTTTGGCATGAGGTCCACTCCTTCTAGGACAGGTGTTGATCGTAATCCTCCTGGAAGCATTCCAGGTTGGCTTCCTTACCCAGAGGGTAATGGAGTCCAATGAGGAGGAAATATTCTGACCTGGTACTGGAAGCTGGGGAACAGGTCAGGAATGACAAGTAGTGACCGCCACAGTGTTCAATCGACCTGGGTAGGGAAGTAGCCACTACAAAAACTAGGGCCCTGGACTTCAAAAGGATGGACTCCGGCAGGATGGGAAACATACTGGAAAGTCATATGGCAAGCATCTGCCCAGAAAAGGACATGGAACAAAAATGGGCAGTCATCAAGATAGGACTGGCTGAAGCCGGTAAAATTTGTGTCAAGAGCAAGAGCAAGAAAGCCAGGACCAATAAACCTAATTGGATGAGTAGAGAAGTAGTGGAGAAGGTGAGGGAAAAGAGGAGTGCATTCTGGACCTACAAGTGATCCAACAGGGCAGAAGACAAAGAAGAATATGTGAAGAAATCCAGAGAAGTGATCAGAGTGGTAAGGGCAGCAAAAGTGGCTAGGGAATGAAGGTTAGCACAGGGGATCAAAGGAGGAGAAAAGGATTTCTTCAGATATATCATAGTGAAGAGGGAGAGCAAGGCTCAAATTGTTAGGATCAGGAGGGGAAGTGGGCTGAGCAGGAAAAGTACTTAATGAATACTTCTGTTCAGTCTTCATCAAGGAGAGGGATGGGCCTGTACTTGACAGGAAGGGTGAGGTAGGAGAGGGTGGGGG
Organism: Neoceratodus forsteri; assembly: GCA_016271365.2. Classification (NCBI taxonomy): domain Eukaryota; kingdom Metazoa; phylum Chordata; order Ceratodontiformes; family Ceratodontidae; genus Neoceratodus; species Neoceratodus forsteri. The sequence goes on along the minus strand of CM057454.1, from coordinate 913,345,613 downwards.
AGAAGCAATCACAGATGGGGAAAATAATGGTTTAAAGGGTGAGGTAGGGCCATTGGTCCCTGAAGGTGGATGAGGCACCAGGCCCAGACGGAGTCCACCCCAGGGTGCTGAGAGAGTTAGCAGAGGTCCTGGCAGGGCCATTGGTGGACCTGTTCAATACCTCTCTGAACTCAGGGTGCATGCCCAGGGGTTGGAGGGAAGCACATGTGGTACCTCTCCATAAGAGTGGGCCCAAGAACGAACCGGGGAACTACAGACCGGTGAGCCTTACTGCAATTGGGAGCTTGCTTTTGCCCATTTTGTCCCCAAATTCTGGAATTCCCTACCTGCTTACCTAAGGGGCTCCTTATCTCACTCAACTTTTAAATCTACACTTTTTCCCACCTTCATGCACTTAATTCCTGTTCTGTACCTGATTTCTCTCAGCTACCTTGGTCCTGCTTACTGGTTTCACTTACTCTACTGTGTTTGCTGGCTGACTGTCGTATAGCCTAACCTTGCTGTCTCTATCTTACACCCTCATTGGTGTCAACTAAGTTATCATTGATTAAGTTATATCTCTGTGATCTCCTGTAGTACTGTACTTACCCGTGAACTGTATGTAACCACTTGCTTGTAAAATGTACTCTCCTGGGTCATGCTTGAAAATAGGCAGGATTGTTACCTAATGCACTTACCCAGTTACCAAAAGCTAATAAATAAATTGTGGGAAAACTGATGGAGACAATCCTCAAGGAAAGGCAGGTGCAATTTCTTGAGGATAACAACCTCCAGGACAGCAGGCAGCATGGATTTGTCTCAGGCAGACACTGCCAGATGAACTTGGTTGATTTGTATGACTGGGTTATGAAGGCACAGGACAGGGACATGATGGGATGTCCTCTACCTGGATTTCAGCAAGGCCTTTGACTCGGTGCCACATGGTAGGCTGACCTGCAAGTTGAAGAGTCTGGGAGCAGGAGAAAACTGGTCAGATGGTTTGAGTACTGACTGCAAGGTAGACAGCAGAAGGTAGTAGTGGTGGTGGGAGGCACCTGAATGCAGGGCAGTAACAAGTGGTGTACTACAGGGCTCACAGTGTCCTGCAGTTATGTTTAACATTTTCATAGCTGACACTGCAGTATGGATTAAGAGCAAGATCATTCTTCACAGATGACACAAGATTTATGTCGAGATAGATGGGGATGGATCAAAAGTACTTCAGGATTTGGAAAAACTGGAGGAATGGTCTCACACTTGGCAGCTTGGTTTCAATGCCAAGAAGTGCAAAATGATGCATTTAGGAGGCAAGAACCCAGGACACAATTACTGGCTGGAGGGTGTTCCATTAACAAAATCCAAGGAGGAGAAGGATCTGGGAGTGCTGGTAACCAGGGAGATGAACCACTCTGCTCAGTGCAGGAAGACAGCAGTGAAGGCAAACAGAATGCTGTGTAGCAAGGGGTATTACTTCTAGGAGTGGGGAGATCATCTTGCCCCTGTACAGGTCCCTGGTGAGACTGCACCTAGAGTACTATGTGCAGTTCTGGCACCCCTACTTGAAAAGGAACATCAAACTACTGGAAGGGGTATAGTGCAGGGCAACAAAAATGATATTGGGGTTGGGGGACAGACCATATGAAGAGACTGAGAGAGCTCAATATGTATACCCTGGAGGAAAGAAGGGAGAGAGGGGGTATGATTAAGACCTTCAAGTACCTGAAGGGTTTGAACAGAGTAGACATCAGGTGTTATGTTCAATCTGAAGAGCAGAAGGGAAACCAGGGGACATTCTATGAAGTTGGAAGGGGGGGCAGGTTCAAGAGGGAACTGAGGAGGCACTATTTCACAGAAAGGGTGGTGGCAGGGTGGAACGCTCTACCAGAGGAAGTCGTATCGCTGCAGAGTGTTGGGGGCTTCAAGAGGAGGTGGGACAGATTCAGCACACACCCTCCTTAGGCCACCTTAAATGTTTGCTGTCTCCACCCACATTCCTTATACATACTCCCCATTGGTCCACCGTATTGGCACATGTGGTACACAGATGACACACGTGGTACACAGGGTGAAACTTACTAGGCACCTGCTTCCCCATTAGCAGGTTATACAGCTTCCACTAGAGAGTGTATATGTCAGCAAGCATCCTTCACTTTCTACTTCCTACTACAGGCTATTCAGCTGGATACCTGAGGGAGCTTTATTTTAAGCATTGCGCCTTCCCTCCGTAGCAAAGCAACTTTGTTCAGCTACACCCTTGTTGTAGTCTACTACCTACCAAAGTCCACCCTCTGCTGCTCCTTGACTCTAAGGATGTTTCCTCTCCACCAAATCCTTCTCCTTCTACCTCCTCCCCTAACCTTATTTCTTATCCTCTCCTACCCGCCTCCTGCTTTTGCCAGCCCAAGGCCCTATAACTCCAAATCCATCAATCCCTGTCTCCAGGCCCCAACTTATGTTCATGCTATTATTCCTGCCCCAACATATTCTGGTCTCATTCCCTCATCATTTCATGCATCCCTACTAACTTGACCAAATTTCTTTGCTGTTCTCCACCTCCTGCTTCCTCACTATACTACTCCCTTCTACCTCACTCACTCGGCCTCCAAGCCCCATCACTCCAAATCCACGAAGCTACACTTCCTCATCCTAGCTGTACTATTACTCTCCTCAAGGAACATCCACCCCAACCCCGGTCCTGCTACTTCCTTCACCCCTGCCATCTCCCCCACTGCCGCTTCCCATACCCCTACCCGAACAGCCCTCATAAAGGGTTTCAAGATATTACACTTAAAATTCATAGCCTACTTCAAAAAAGAGACCTCCTGCAAGCCATGGTTGCTGCCTAACCAAACATTCTAATTATAACAGAAACATGGCTAAAGAGCACGATTTCTGACCACCGGTCTCTCACAGTACTCCATCCTAAGGCTAGACAGAGCAGGCAGGGGTATATCCAGCACCTCCTCAATACTTCCAGTCTTCTCCCCTCAACCCAGCAACCCTTGGCACCTTAGTTATCAATGTATCCCTTTCTTTTTCACTGCCCATCTTTGTAGCCGGTATCTATTGCTGTCCAAATGTCCAGCCCGCTGTCTCCCTTGACCTCCTAACATCCATTACTTCTCTATCTCAATCTGGCGAGCTTTACATCCTTGGCAACATCAATTTAAATTGGTTGTCCCCAATAACATCTACCACAAGAAATGTTATCAGTGCCCTCAGCCTCACACAACTAATTACAGAACCACCCACCCTAATCACAAGACCCCAAACTACTTCCTACTTGGTTGGGCCCTTACTTCCTACCCCCATAGAATCATCACCTCTGGCATCCTTCCGGATGCTCTCTGCTACCACAACCTGATTTTCCTGGTCAGAAAAGTTCACAGCCCTAAATCCCACATAAAACCCTACAAACACTGACTTATAAATCCCTTAGATGGAACCTGTCCTGCATGGCCTTGCCCTCTCAGGCTGGTCCTCTCTAACGCTCCTCAGTTGATAGGCCCAATCTATTTTAAGACATCTTCCTAGTAATTGGAATGCCTTTGCACCTTCTAAATAAATATGTTAGAGGTCATCATATCCCTGGATTATCCCTGAATTACTAGCCTACCACACAGCCAGAGATTGGGCCCGGAAATGGCACAAAGTCTGCAGCTTCCAAATGACCTTCTTATTTACTGAAAACTCTGTAATGCCTGTTGCGGAGGCTATAGCAACTAACATCAACTCCTCCAAGTTCTGGAGTGTGGTCCTCACCCTCTTTATCCCCATCCTGTCCACTCACCCCATACTTAAGATAACGCCACCCTCATTGCGATCCAGCTTGTAGTAGCTACTGAATTCAACTCTATTACACCACTTGTGTTGATGAGCTTCTCAATCCCTCCCAAACTATGCCCCTCCTCTCCCTTTCTTGCCTATGAACAACCCCCAATTCCCCTTCCCTTCTTCTGTCTCCCCAAATGGCACCCTAAATGCCCTGCTAGCAATCAACCCTTCAAAAGGCTCCTCCTTGGATGGCCTTGACCCTAAATTACTATCCCTCTCAGCCCCAGCCATCGCCTTCCCACTCTCTATTATCCTAAACCTCTCTTTCTCAACCACCTCAGTACCTTACCCATGGAAACACGTAGTAGTCCTTCCCCTCCCCAAAGGTGGAGACCCCACCTCCCCTGGCAACTACCACCCCATATCTCTTCTCCCTACCCTTACCAAACTTCAGGAACAGCTAGCCCTCTCCCAGCTCACCTCTTACCTTAATGACTCTTCCTTCTTCACCCCTTATCAATCTGGTTTCAGGAAAAATCACTCCACCACCACCTCCCTTCTTCGGCTCATTGATTCTATCCTGATGGGAATGTACAATGGCCAAATCACCTCAGCCATTTTTGTTGATCTGACCAAAGCCTTTGACACAGTCTCCCACTCCCTTCTCCTTGGCACCCTATCAACAGCTGGGCTATCCCCCTTAGCCACAGACTGGTTTGAGGCATACCTCACCGGCAGAACCCAATCAGTCAAGATCTCTGACACATTTTTCCCACCCTCCTGATAAGAACTGTCATCCCCCGGGGATCAGTGTTAGACCCCATACTATTTTCTATTTTTCTAAATGATCTCCCATCCACCTACTCTCCTTTCTCCTCCATTGACATGTGCACTGATGATAGTCTTGTATGCATTTGGCTCCTGTCCCACCGAGGTTGCACCCAACTTGCAGCATTACTTCAACAAAATTCAGTGTTGGTTTGTAAGCCACCAACTATCTCTCAATGCCAAAAAAAACTGCCTCCATGACCTTCAGCACCAGGCAGAGACTTACCAGGTTTCCCACTCTACCCTCCTTCCACATCCTTGATGGGACTTTACTCAAGGACACGTCCTTCTTCAGATATTTAGGTGTCTGGCTGGACCAACACCTGAATTGTGTCTCAAATCAATGCCATTCAGAAAAAATTGTGTCCCAAACTCGGCACCTTATTCAGGAACTGTGCCTGCATCCCACCCATGGCTAGGTGTGAGACTGTCCTGAAGACGATCCTACCTATCTTCGACTACTGTGATGTAGTCTACGGTGCTGTCCCTAAGTCCTCCTTGGCCAGACTAGATACCCTCTTCAACTCCTTTTGCCATTCTGCCCTTGACATCCCCTTCCGCACTCATCATTGTGATCTCTACCATGTCCTATCCTTCCCTTTCTTGAGAAACCGACGTATCTCTCACTGCGGAAAATTCACCTCCAAGCACTGGCTGGGTGAACTTCCCTCCTATCTCTCCCCTGCCTTCAACCCCCCCCCTCTTCTTCCCACTCCCTAAGCTCTACCAACTCACGAACCCTGGTGGTCCCACACCGCTCCACCCTTATTGGTCAATCGGGTTATTCTTATCGCCTCCCAAAAATCTGGAATTGACTTCCCCCTCAAATTTGCCACTCATCCTCTTGCTGCTCCATTAACTCTGCCCTCAAGAACTTCCTTGCTCCTTCCTGTGCCTGCCATGACCTCCTAATTTCCCCCATCATCTCTTCTAAGCCCATATCATCATATGCCAACTCTCCACCACTTCTGCTTCCCTCGGATCATGCCCCTCCTAGTCTCCTACTCTCCCTCCTCCTAAAGTGTTCCTCCTCCTCCTTCTTTCTCTACCCTTAATCAGTCTCCCTCCTGTGAGCTTGATCACTGCCTTGTGCAGGCAGGATCCATAGTGCACAGTAGACAACAACTTTACCCCCTTTCCCCTATGTTTCCTTTTACTGCACCCCCTCAGTCACTGCTAGATCACTGTCTTGTGCAGGCAGGGTTACCCAGCACTCTGGTGGGGTACTACCCCCCACTATAGTTGACCTCTGCTACCCCCTCCCACAACATCCCTCCCCCAACACCCCCCTCTCTAGCATCACTCTATATAAATAACTTTTATCACCTATAACCTGTGTCCTACCAGTAGGGCAGTCCACTGCCCATCCTAGATAGGGATAACAGGACACTGTTAAATGTCAACTCCCCCTTCCCCCTTGGATACCCCCAGCTACATTACCTCTTTCTCATCATCCTGCCACACTACCTCTCCTCTCCTCCTAATCCCCTTCAGGTTAACATAGCCTAACACTGGCCTATTTCTATACTCAATTAAAGCTTATAACCTACCCCATACCCCTCTTATATGCATTTTAGTCCACCCTGTTGTCTCTGTTTGCCTCAAAAATCATGCTCTGCCTCTGTCTCTCCATAAATTTCCTTTCCCTTCTTCCATTCTGCCCTCCGCAATTTTTTATTCCCACCTTCTATTCTTCCTCTCTTTACTCCATTCACTGTAAATCTTGAATATCTATGTTACATTAATGGCTACCAATTACTATTGGTCACCTTACTATCAAGTGCTACATACTGTTGCCAAGTTATTATATATGTTGCAGTGTAACCAACTGTCACCAACTGTTGCCAAATTGCTGTATGTTTCTTCATATCTACTACAGTTAACTGTTACATTGTTAGCCAATGTGATCCACCTGTAATCCCTTCTGCTCTCATCGTATGCAAGTAAGCAAATTGTATTCCAACATTGTAACATTTCTCTGTATTCTAACCCATTGTTCCTACCCCCCAGGTCACATTGGGAGATGAGCAACTTGTTGCTCAGTTTGCCTTCCTGTTGAAACATTTCAATAAATAAATAAAATTCAAGGGGAGAGTACAAACCAGGTGGGGGCGTGAGATGGGGGGTATATGAGGTAGAGGGGGCAGCTGCAGTCTAATGGACTGAAGTGCTGCACACTCAAGCAGACTAGATAGACCGAATGGCCTGTATCTGCTGGCAGTTTCATATAGGGTTACCACCTGTCCTGATTTTCGAAGGACAGTCCTGATTTGGGCTGCTGTGTCCTGCAAAAATACATGAAAATACTACATGTCCTGACTTTATAGTAGAACAAATATTTTCTAACTTTCCTCTAAATGTTGCATAAAACTATAATACCTTAACTAAAATACCTTACAATGATAAGAAACAATAGAAACAAATAAGAAACTAGAACACTTAGTATTAATTCTGATTATATAGAGGAAACAAGTTTGTTGCATTGGTCGAGGTTATATATTGTCCTGCTATAAATCATGTTTCAGTAAGAAATGTCCCACTTTGGGCTTCTGAAAAGGTGGTAACCCTGGTTTCATATGTTTGTATGTTCATATGCTACTCCCAAAGACTCTGCTTGAGTTTGTGCTGAAGCTGATAATATTCCAGGATGTAGGAGGGCCAGAACAGATTATGGGACAGGGTTTGATTTTAACATTGTTTTACTAGCCCAAACCCTGGTGCAAATTGACAAGGTCTAGTGCAGCTAACCCTCTACTTGTCCATCTTGAATAGTGCAGGTTTTCCATGGCTGTTACAGAAGTTAAAAATGTCCCTACTTTAACAAGCTCTAGTCCTTGTTCTAATCTCTCTCAGTGTTGCAGATGGCCTGGTGTGATTAACACCTCATAAAGAGCTGCAGTTATCTGTCAGTTCAAGAAGGGGATCCCACAAAAGGCTCAATGTGAGTAATTATCACTCCACTGTTAGAACTTTCAGCTAGTGTCCAGGGTGTGATCAAGGGTTGAAGCTGTTAAGTCACTATCTTCCAGTTTTCTGAATGTGTGTCTATCTGTCCTAGAGGGTATATCCTAGACAGGATGGAGGCAGTCCAGAGGAGGCAACTAAAATCATGTAGGATCTGCAAGAGAAGCCATATGAGGAGAGACTAAAGGAGCTTAATATGTATACGCTTGAGGAAAGGGGGGGGGACATGATAGAAACTTTTAAGTACCTCAGTGGAATCAATAAAGTTCAAGAGGGTAGCAACTTTCAGAAAAAGAGATGCGCAAGAACAAAAGGACACAATTTGAAGATGGAGGTGACAGCTCAGGGACAATGTGAGGAAGTATTTTTTCACAGAGAGAGAGTGGTGGATGCATGGAACCACCTTCCTGAGAAGGTTGAGGGGTCTAAAACTGTGGGATAATTTAAGAATGCATGGGATAGATATAAAGCAATTCTTGTGGGGGGAAGGAAGAAATAGGCTGTTGGTTAACTAGGATCTGCAGTTTATCTAGTAGGAAGGGAAATGGGCAGACTAGGTGGGCTAAGAGGTCCTTATCTGCCATCAAAGTCTATGTTTCTATGTAATTTGTCTCACATTACTAAAACTAATGCCCCTCACTTTCCGAAATTTTGAGTGTCTGTATCCAACATTTCATTGATAAAAATGCTAAGAGGTATGCAAGGTCTGCTCTGTAGGTGGTGGGTTTTATCCCAGCCTCATCATAGCTACATAGAAACATAGAAGTTGATGGTGGATAAGGACTGCAAAGTTCATCCAGTCTGCCCATTTCTTTTTCTACCTTATAAATGGCCATTGGCCTTTGCTCTGTCAATGGCCTATCTATTATACTCATCTGTATTGCTCCTTATGCCTATCCTATGCCTGTTTGAAGCCCTGCACTGTATTCATATTCACCACTTCCTGAGGGTAGGCCGTTCCATGCATCTACCACCTTTCTGTAAAGAACTTCCTCACATTACCCTAAGCGCCTCCCTCCCTCTAATCTCATGCTGTGTCCTCTTGTCCTGCTATTTTTCTTATATTGAAACATGTTAGACTCTTTCACCTTGTTAATGGCCTTAAGGTGTTTGAATATTTTGATCATATCACCTCTCTCCCTCCTTTGCTCTAGGGTATACATATTGAGCTCTGTTAATATATCTTCATATGTTTTTCTGATGCAGGCTCTGCACCATTTTAGTTGCCCTTCTCTGGACTGCCTCAGTTTGGTCAATATCCTTGTGAAGGTGTGGCCTCCAGTACTGCACAGTACTCCAGATGGAGCCTAACCAGTGTCTTGTAAAGAGGGATTATTACTTCCTCTTTCCAACTTGTGATCTCCTACTAATACACCCTAACATCCCCATAGCCTTACCTACTGCTTTAGTGTCTGCTTGGATGATTTCAGGTCATCTGTGATGATGATGCCCAAGTCTCTTTCTTCCCTTGTGACTGCCAGCAACTCCCCTCCCAGCCTATAGGTGGCTTCAGGGTTTCTCTTTCCTATGTGCATGATCTTGCACTTCTTTGCATTAAACCCCAGTTGCAACTCTTCTGACCATTTTGCTAGTTTATCCAGATCTCTTCTCATTCTGCCCACCCCATCAGGATCATCTACACTGTTGCAGATCTTGGTGTCATCTGCAAACAGACAAACCTTACCATCCAGTCCATCTGCAATGTCGCTGATGAAGATATTGAAGAGACTGGCCCCAGGATCAATCTCTGAGGTACCCTACCTAGACTTGCATTTCTTCTGACTGTATACCGCTTACCGCCACTCTCTGTTTTCTGCCCATCAACCAGTTTGCCACCCAGCTGACCAACTTCTGACCCACCCTGAGCCTACCCAGCTTATTAATCAATCTTCTATGTGAACAGTATCAAAAGCTTTGCTGAAGTCAAGGTAGGCAGCATCAACTGCTCCCCTTGGTCCACCACTCTGGCTACCCAATCAAAGAAATCTATGAGATTAGTTTGACAGGACCTTCCTTTTGTAAACCTATGTTGTCTTGGATCCTGTGCTCCTATGGATTCCAGGTGCTGCACTATCCTTTTCTTAAGGAGTGCCTCCATAATCCTGCCCACAACTTAGTTAAGACTATTGGTGTGTAGTTCCCTGCCTCCTCCCTGTTACCACTCTTGTGGAGCGGGATCACATGAGCCCTTCTACAGTCTCCTGGGACCTCTCCTGTGCTCAGAGGCTCACTAAACAGTTCTGCTAATGGCTCTGCTAGTTCCACTCTTAGCTTCTTTAGTACTCTGGGATGTATGACATCAGGTCCCATTGCCTTGTCCACCCTGAGCTTATCAAGCTCTTGTAGGACCCTTTCTTTTATGAAGGGACTTGTGCTCACTTCCCTCCCCCCTGTGTCCATGGTGCTGAACTGTGGGTCCTGCCCTACCTTCTCTTCAGTAAATTCTGAGCAGAAGTATCTATTTAGGATAGATGCTTTTACATGGTCCTTCTCCTCACATGCCCCCTTATCTCCTTTGATCTTAGCAATACCCCCTCTGGACTTTCTCCTTTCACTAATGTATCTATAGAAAGTCTTGTCACCTTCTTTTACTGTTTGTGCTTGTGCTTCCTCGGTTTGGGGCTTTACCTGCCTTACTGCCTTCCCTGCTTCCCTCAGGGAAGTTTGGTATGCCTCCCTGTCTTCATCCCGCTGCATTTCTTTATATTTCCTGAAGGCCAGCCTTTTGGCTCTGACCTTTTCTGCTACTGTTTTTGAGAACCAAAGTGATTTTCTTCTTTTTTTGCACTTCTTTTTCTCTCTAACACAATGAGATATTGCTTCAAGTACTGCATCCTTAATGCTTGCCCACTTTGCCTGTACCCCCTCACCTGTATTTCTTTTTACCATGGCTAGCTTAACTCTGTTGACCATCTTATCAAAGTCATCTCCTCTGAAGTCCCATATTTTTGCCTTGGAATTAGATGATTTAGTTGTAGTGGCCAAATTGAACCATACCATGTGATGGTTTACTGTCCCCCAGGTGATCTTCTACCTGGAGATCTGTGATCCTTTCCCTGTTAGACAGTACTAGATCTAGGATAGCACTGTCTCTTGTGGGTTGTTGTACCAGTTGTTTGAGGTCCTCTCCCTGCAGGGAATCCACCATGTGTCTAGTTCTGGTAGATGTTCCTGCTGGTATTGATCAATCTATATCTAGCATGTTGAAGTCTCCCATTATCAGAACCTCCCCTTTAGCTGTTATGTTTTGTATATCTTCTAACAGTAATGTGTCTATGTCCTCCCCTGGTCTGGGGGCCTGTAGACAACCTCAGTTCTTATGGCTGTCCCATTTCCTGTTTCCAGGGTGACCCACAGTTCTTCTGGCTCCTTATGTGTATTCTCTCTCTCCCTTCAAATCTCTCAACTCTGTACTTTCCCTGGACACCACTGCAGACCATACTCTGAAATGACTACCTGTAGACCCATAACTGCCAATACTGGAAAGTGTAGGGATCCCAGCTCTTTAAATGTACCATGCCAGCCAATGTCATCCCTACAGTCCCACCCTTATCCTACTCAGCATGTCCTTTCATCCTATAAACAAAGCTTTGAGCATGTATGGTACAAAATACCTCAATAAAATACATAATTTTAATGGTTAAAATAAGCATTCCTGGTGTATATATGATCCTGAATAGAAATGTAGTATAGTATAATGCCTGTGTACTGATTACCTGACCTAATGAAAGGAGACTGTTAAAAAATCTGCTACTGTGTGGGCATAGCATGTTAAAATCAGTACTTTTAAAAATAAAAATGTCATAAAGTTTTCTGTTTCCCAATCCCCTTAGGTTTGTGTAGCAATCTTCCCAAAGAAATCCTAGATGTGCTCCTGGTTCACTTAACACTGTACGAAAACTTCCAGAAGTGGCTAGATCTAGCTGATCACAGGGTGAGGGCTGGGATTGTCTTTGTCTGACATTGTTCGTTGCCCTGTGGGTGGTGATGAGAGTGCATACCACTCAACTGTACCACATTACGAGGAATGTTCCTCATTTTACTTCACAAAAGCTCCCTGTTCCACATTGTGAGGACTTGTTCCACATTCAAAGTCAACATTTTAAAGCAAAACTCCATAGTAAATGATGCAAAAAATATATTATTCAATTAATAACAGACTTTCTGAACATAAATGCAACATTTTAACAGTGTTTTGAGCTTTTTAGGTAAAGATTTAATGAAGTGTTCCACATTTTGCCCATTTGCTCCACATTTTGACAGACAATGTTCCACATTTGGGGGACAAAAGGTTGAGAGGTATGTGAGAGAGTGGTGAGGTGCATGATGATGTCAGCTATTGTGTGTGCAGAGCTAGGACTATTTGACTTAACATTTGCTGCTATGTTATCCTCCTCTGGTTTGGTGGGGGGGGGGTTCAGAAAGAGGAAGAGAGGAGGCCATCGTACAAAACAATGGGGGGGCACACCTGTATGATGGTATTGCAGTCTTTTTTTCTGCTGGGGCTGGAAGCAATGTGGGAGCAGGATAAATGTGCAATAATCTGAGTACTTTCTTGGCTTGCATTTTTTCCTATATAAGTGATCAAAATTTACCATTACAGTTGTGGGCTTTTGCAGCCAATTGCAGGCTAGTGCAATTTTAAATCAACTTGTCCTGCTGGCTCATGCAAAAAAAAGTTAAGGTTGACCCTGTTATGGGACTTGGCATTATGGGCTAGTGTCAGCTCTCTTGAGTTTGGATGACTGGTGAATAATCTACACTTGTGCAAGAATTTGGAATGAACCCAAATGAATACAAATGGAAACAGTAAATGCTGTGCTCCCTCTTTCATCTGTCAACCTCCATACATCCTAAACTGTGGTGGATAAAGATGGTAGCAGATAAGAGAGGGTAGTAGTTAAAGGGAGAATGCATTTCTAGAAAGTGGGTCAGAAGCTCACACTGGCATTAAGCGAGGGTGGCAGAAAAGTGGGGAGATAAAGGAGGGCGCATACTTCCAGCAGGTCAGGAAGGCCTGGCAACTCCTGCTGAATGATATAGAGGATGGACCCCTTCCATTGTAGGGGATAAGATATAACCTCCTGGCTACATTTGCGTGACTTTTTCATGCTCCACAAATGAGGTCTGGGATGATGCTGGCCCTTGGGTCAGAAAGACACCACTTCAAAACAAATCAATTATTTTTAGCCCAGTATTATTGTCATAGTGTCATTATCCTATCAAATAATTTACTTCTAATACCTGAATCTTGATGTATACTGCTGGCATGAATACTAACATCATCTCAAAGCAAGTACAATTAATGGCTATGCAATGAAGGATGTGTATAATTGCAACTGTCTGTGTAACTGTGTTTGAACTAGAGGTGTGCTGAACCTGAGGGGTGAAACCGAGCTGTCCTGAACACATACAGCTTGGTTTCCATGAGACCTGAGCCAACCCTTGCTGGCACGGCTCAGTTCTCCAAGTTATTTTTTTTTAGCTTCTGCTTGTCATGTGACAGCAGAGAAGAAAGCTGGAAAGTCAGCACTCAAGATACTCCAGTTTGTGCATGTGCAAACCATAGTATAGAGGAATACAGCTCTGCCATCAGTGCTATTTCACTTCTACAACTGAGGAGAGAGGAGCTTCCTATGTTATTGACAAGCAGCCAGGTGGGAAGGGAAAAGGAAAGGATCTCATTCTCCGTTCATTATGGATGTGGACAAGCTAACTTCCTCCTTCTACTCACCACCACCAATGAAAAGAAAGTAAGAAATAAAAACTGAGAGGGTTGAGACTTGGGAGGGATGTGTGCCAGGGACTGATTGTGTGTGTGGGGGACAATGCACCTCATTCCCGATGACAGTGACTGCAGTGACAGTCTAAAAAAAGCTCTTAAGCAGCTGGCTGTCAAAAACTTTTAATTAACATTTTTAGAAACTTAACTTACTTACTTACATTATTTATTTATATTATTTATTGAATTTTAGTAACTGGGTGAGCCCACTGAGATAAGTCAGTCCCATTTTCAGGGGCGACCCGGAAAGTGCATTACATTGGCAGTGTAAGACATAGATAACAAGATTGGTACATGGATCAAGTACATATTCAGCTACAGTATACAACTGATACAAATACACCAAAGGGTAGGAAATAAAGGTAAACAACATGTTATATTATTATCAGACATTATTATTTATACATTTTGAAAGAGGTAAAACAGCTTACATTAGAACAAGCATTATTTTATATACATTTTGACAATGGTGAAGTACAAGAGGAAGCACAGATGAGCAGAGAAAATTTTTGTGGGAAGGTAGAGAAAGCTTTTACTTAAGGCGCTAACTGGAGGGAGACTGTGTGTGTGTGTGTGTGTGTGTGTGTGTGTGTGGCATGCATGTGTAGGTGGGGCAGTGGGGACTACATTGCTTTCCTTTAGCCCCAAAGCACAGCAGTGGCACAGTGCAGCACCAGAAGAGAAACACACAAGCGCAAGACATTACTTATCAAGAAATAAGGAATACATAAGTTTCACAGGCACATGGCACTTGGAGCTGGCTGCCTGACAGTATAGCAAGCTGAGAGTAGAGAGGTGACTGAGCTTATTCGGCAGACCTGGGATGGCATACAAATTTGGCATACTGTGAAACGCTGAGGAAGTCACTTGTCTAACCACCTCAAAGCTCTGTCAGAGCAGTGTCACCAGCCATTTCCCACACAAGCAGGAGTCAAACATGACCTTTTTTTGTGTAGTCCTGTAAAAAAGAAATTCATTTTTGTGCAAGCAGAACCAGTAAAGGCCTACGTGTTGCATCACATGTGAAATTGCTTACTAGGGGGCATCCCATTTGTTGAGCAGCCTCTGTCTGCAGTGTCACCACCCATTTCCCACATAAGCAGGAGTCGGACAGGAACATATTTTTTTGTGTAGTCCTGTAAAATAAAGGCTTGTGTCTTGTGTGAAACATTTTGGAGGGAGGGGCAGACTGGCAGTTGTGTAGCCTCTGTCTACAGTGTCTCCAACCATTTCCCATGACCATGAGTCCAAAGCCAAAACCAGAACCAAAACCAAAACCATAGGTGATTTGGCAAAACCAAAACCTTCCCAGTTTTACACACTTCTGCTCTGACATGCCCCACCCATTTCTCTCCAGAACCAGCACCTCACCTTTATGAGGTGACCAGACTCAGGACAGGAAACCTTAGTCTGCATGCAATCCCAGGCCTCTTAGGTAGAAGGGCAGAGTACTGTCACTATGTCACTGAACATATTACCTGTACATTTTAAAATTGCCTGGGATGTCTCCATCAGCAGACATCACACAGAGGTTCAGAGCTATAATTCTTTATTTGGTATTGATGCCTGGACTCTTTCATCACAAGCTTTGGTACATCCAGAAAAAGATTGGGTTGTTCCTCAGTTGTGTGATTAGTGTATGATTTCTATGTATTCTTCTATCATTCTTCAATGTTTTTTCAAGCAATCATGTGAAAGGAAGGAAAGTTAGGGTTGCTTGAGGGGACACTGAAATGTTTGCAACCCAACTAAAAGTATAAAATGAAGGCACAGAAGGTGGAAATGGTACAGATTCCAATGACAGAAGTTGAACATAATTCAGAAAAATGTATAACTGTATTTCCCCAATTTTTTTAAATTTGCCTTATTTTGTCTTACAGTGTATTGACATATAAAAGATGTTACAGTGCCATACATTGGTAGTAAAAACATCTATTGATATATAGACAATAGAGAATTTTTGCTCTGTATCAATAAGAAAAAGATATACCAATATTACTTCAGAAGCTTCCAAATGGTGTATTGATACTATGTAAGATCCATGAGAAACACTAGTTAAATAAAATAATCTATTGATATACAAAAAAAGTGTAGAAAAATAGGTTTGAAATGAAAACCAATACATAAAAAGTTAAGTTTATAAAGAGATGTTCTAAAGTTCAGCACATAATTCCTAGATGGCATCATAAAAACTCCTTACCATATACAGAAATGCAGAAAATGTCAGTAGATAAACACCCATCTGCCCATCTAGTGCCCAAACCTGCCTAGTTATTGTTATGCTGTAAACAACTTCTTCCAGAACATATAAAGGATGATGTATGGTCCACTATACAGAACAAACATATGTAGCCATCAAGAGGTTGCCATGGTGACCATTTAAAACTTGAGAGGTCCGGGTCACCATGGTAACCTTGAGATAGCTACTCACACTTGTTGTGTATACTGGACCACACATTGTCTTTTATACTGTATGGCCCCCCACACAAACACATGCAACAGCAAGAGTCCAGGCACTCATGGTATGGAACATTTGAAAAAAGAGGCGGCTTTCATGATCAATGACATTCTTTAGTTTGTATCAGCACTGGCAATCAAGAGCTGCAGGTTCTGTGAGGTGAGTACATGCGGACGTTCAAAGTTGTTGTGCTGCAGGAGCTATGTATATTGTGCGGCACAACAACAAAATTACATAGATACTGCAGCACAACATGGATAAGTGGAGTAGCTCTATACATAAGGGAAGGGATCAAAGCTACAGAACTAAAAAGTAAAGGGGGAGGACAAGAGGCACTCTGGGTCACCTTGGAGACAGGGAATGGCATCACAATCCGCACAGGGGTTGTATACAGACCCCCATCTCAAGGGGAGGAAACGGACAAGAAAATGATAGAGGACATTCTCAAAATGGCTGAAAAAGGGGAGATACTGTTGATGGGGGGACCTGAATATGCCAGATGTTAACTGAATGACATGTACTGCAGCCACATCCAAGAGCAGGGTCATTCTCGATGCCCTGCAGGGGGCAGACCTTAGACAGCTAGTGTTGGAAACCACTGAGGAGGGAACAATACTAGACCTGGTACTCTCAAATGGAGAGAAGATCACAAATTTAGAAGTCAGTAGACATCTGAGAACAAGCGGCCACTGCACGGTGTGCTTCACAATGAGCACAACCATGGAGATAAGCCATACAAAAACAAGGGTACTGGACCTTAGAAGGGCGGACTTTGGCAAAATGGGTGAATACCTGAAGAATGCACTAGCAAATGGCCAAAAAGGAGGGGTGGAAGAACAATGGAGAAAAATAAAAACTGCCATCATAGAGGCAACAAGCCTTTGTGTGAAACAAATAAAGAAAACAAAGTGGAGTGAAAAACCACTATGGTTCTCAAAAGAGGTGGCAGGGAAGGTTAAGGAGAAAAAGGCTGCATTCAAAAAGTATAAGGAATCTCAGAAGGAGCACGACAGGGAACTGTATCAATTAAAGCAGAAAGAAGTGGGGAAGACAGTCAGAATAGCAAAGCCCAAACCGAGGAAAAAATAGCCAACTCAGTTAAGAAGGAGGATAAAACCTTTTATAGGTGCATTAGGGAGACAGGTAAAAGGCAGAGATACTGAATGAATACTTTTGCTCAGTATTCACAAAAAAAGATGAGGAGGAGTTACCTAAACCCGACAATAGAAGCACTCTGGGTAGGGGGATTGACACCAGTCCATTCACAGAAGAAAGAGTCCTGAAAGAACTCCTAAAACTCAAGGTGGGCAAAGCAATGGGGCCTGACGGGATTGACCCCAGAATCCTAAAAGAACTAAGGGAGGACCTAGTGACACCACTGACCAAGCTTTTTAACAAATCATGGCAGTTTTGGGTGGTACCTGAGGGCTGGAGGAGGGCAGATGTGATTTCCTTTCACAAAAGTGTGTGCAAGGCAGAAGCAGGAAACTACAGACCTGTAAGTTTGACTTCAGTGGTAGGGAAAATGATGGAATCACTTCTGAAAGAAAGAATTGTTGAGTACCTAGAGGTACCTAGAGGCCAGTGGGGCACAGGACCCAAAGCAGCATGGATTTACAGCAGGCAGGTCATGTCAGGTGAATCTAATTGATTTCTTTTGACTGGGTGACCAAAGTAATAGACCAGGGAGGGGCTGTGGATATGGCCTACCTAGACTTTAGCAAGACATTTGACACAGTGCCGCACAAAAGATTAATAATCAAGTTAGCCAGCCTGGGAGTGGGTCCCAGGGTGGTAGCCTGGGAAGCAAACTGGCTGCACAACAGGACACAGAAGGTAATAGTGAATGGAACATATTCTGAAGAAAGGGGGGGTTACTACTGGAGTACCTCAGGGCTCAGTACTGGGTCCAGTCCTCTTTAACATCTTTATAGATGACATTACTGAGGGTCCTGAGGGAAAGGTATGCCTCTTTGCAGATGACACAAAGATCTGTAACAGAGTTGATACACAAGAGGGAGTAGAAAAGATGAAAGGGACTTGGCAAGGTTGGAGGAATGGTCAGACATGTGGCAACTTAGATTCAATGCAAAGAAGTGCAAAGTAATGCACCTGGGAAACAAAAACCCAGGAGAAGAATACACAATAGCAGGGGAGGTACTAACAACAACAAAAATGGAATGGGACCTGGGGGTACTCATATCAGATGACCTAAATGTGGGTAAGCAATGTGAAAAGTCGGTAAGGAGAGCCGGGGGGATAGTGGGATGCATAGGAAGGGACATCACAAGTAGAATAAGGAAGTGGTTATCCTCTATACAGACAGTTGGTGAGACCCCATCTGGAGTACTGTGTGCAGTTTTGGAGACCTCATCTACGCAAGGACATAGACAGGATGGAAGCAGTCCAGAGGAGGTCAACTAAAATGGTTCAGGGTCTGCAGCAGAAACCATATGAAGAGAGACTGAGAGAGCTTAATATGTATACTCTTGATGAAAGGAGGGACAGGGGGACATGATAGAAACTTTAAAGTACCTCAAGGGAATCAACAAAGCTCAGGAGATGTGTAAGAACAAGGGGGCACAATTTAAAGATAGAGGTGGGACGGCTCTGGGGTAATGTGAGGACATTATTTTTCACGGAGAGAGTGGTGGATACATGGAACCACCTTCCTGAGGAGGTCGTTGGGTCTAAAACAGTGCGGGAATTCAAACATGCATGGGACAGACATAAGGCAATTATAGTGGGGGGTTGCAGGAACTAGGCTGTTGGTTAACTAGAATCTGCGCTTATTCAGTAGGAAGGGAAATGGGCAGACTGGGTGGGCCAAGTGGTCCTTATCTGCCATCAAAGTCAAAGTCTATTCTGGGGATGGATTTCCATCCACAACCAAATTCCACCATACACTATAGCAGTGTTTGTTCTAATTCTATGGTAATTGGGTGGATCTGTTGTAGCAGTCCTCAGCCAGGGAGGGATAATGGCATGGAGCAAAATTGCTCCTTCATTGTTTGTTTTGCCTGTGAGGGGTAGGCAGCTGTTTCTAAGCCCTGCCTGTATTTCCAGCTCCTTGTGCCTGCAACCTGAAACACTTTTCAGCTGTGAGGCAAAACTGGCTTGCAAGTTTTCTTTCTTTCTTTTTCTTTCTTTCTTTCTTTCTTTCTTTCTTTCTTTCTTTCTTTCTTTCTTCCTTCCTTTTTTTTGTTGTGTACAGTGCAGACAAGCAGGATTTGTCCCTATCTAAAGAAGACCTGACAAACTCAATGCAATTTCTACCTTTTTTTCTTTATTTTAAAAACATAGAGAGGGCTTAATGGCTTGCTGTATGTATGCTGTACCCACTCATTCTAATTTTTACCTTGCTGTCACTGTAGTATTCTTAAGATAAAAAATGGTCTGGCAGAGACTCAAGGAGCTAAGAATAAGTTGCCATCTTTATTCCGACTGAAGATCAAGACACTATACACAGAGACCAAAGGTTAAAGGGCTTCTACTAAGCATGATGTGAAACAACTAGGACTACAAATTGCTTACTACAGGACTACAAGTAAGATGGCTATGGCTACAAGGTACTTCCTAAAAGTCAGTGCCACATCTACTACAAGGAACAATATATAACATGAAAAGATCTTAAAAAAGTTGATATGGCGGGGAAGAAAACCATGAATTGGATGGACAAATGTAGTACTGTCCTACAAAAGAATATGGGGAAGGGGAAGGACTTGACTGCCCTGACCCTTTGAATTGTCAAGAAAAAACTTATACCTGTTAGATCATGAAATTGTATATTTGCATATTTTTGATTATAAAGAAATAAATCTTTTTTTTTCTGTTTGAGGAGTAGGTGGATGGAGCCTAGTAATGCTTGTCCAATAAGGTTAACTTATAGAACAAACAGGAAGCTAAGGATTTGTTATAGCATAGTGGGATACTGCAACATATACTTTTAGGGGTTCTTTCATGCAAATGTGTATATGGAGAAGATATAGATGAGTATATGTGACTATATAGTAATCCAAGATTTTTCTAATACGTTTTTAAAATACATAACCTGGCTACCCTGCAAAAGGGTTCAATGGGCATCACAGAATGTCAATGGGTGACATGCACTGTCATAAATCTTTTATCACACCATACAAATGTATACAATATTTTATTTTAAGAATTTCTGGTGAGTTGGTCAAGTGTTTCCAAACCCCTATGATTTGTACTATCAATTATTGGAATGGACTACGCCTTCAGAAGAGCTACTTTTCATTTTCCCTATTGGGAGAGGAGGCTGGGCTGTTTGTTCCTAAATCAAATGAGGATTTCAAGCATAATTAAGATAACAGTATACTGTATGCTGTATGTTGTTTTATGATTTATAAGTGATTCTATTTATTACTTTATGTTTAATCTTTTTTTCTGTCAAGGAAAATCAAATACAAACTTTAATTCAAAACAAAACCTTTCTATGCTGATGCTGAGTGCTGTGACAATAACAGCATCCTGTTTGCCTTAGCTGCTGCTTTCCTGCATTGGGCAGAGTTGTTCATGTTCCTTGTTACCAACACCCCTAGGTCCTTCTCTTCCTCAGTGATCCCCAGCCTCACCCCTTCCAACCAATAGTCCCACCTTGGGTTCTTTGCCCCGAAGTGCATAACCTTGCACTTTTTTGCATTGAATCCCCACTGCCATTTCTCTGACTGTACCTCCAGTTTGGTTAGGTCCCCTTGTAGTTGTTTCCATTCATTCTCTTTATCCGCCACTACCCCATTTTGGTATCAGCTGTGAACAGACTAACCCTGCTCCCAACTCCATGTGCAATATCTGAGATAAAGAGCCCAAATAGCACGAAACTCAGCCCAGAGCCCTGTGGCACACCGTGTGCCATTGGTCTTGGTGTTGAGAGCTCTCCCCCATTACCACCCATTGCAGCCTCCCCTGCAGCCAGTTTCTTATCTGGTTTGTCAGCTTTGGCCCCACTCCTGCAACAGTCAGCTTCCTCCTAGCCTCCCATGAGGCACTGAATCAAAGGCCTTGCTAAACTCCAAGTACAGGACATCTACAGCATGACCCATATCTAGCTCTCTTGTTGCCCAGTTGTAATATTCTATTAGAACGGTCTGACAAGACCTCCCTGAGATGAACCCATGCTGCTGCCCATCCTGGAGGTCATTACCCCTGAGGAACAACACCAGCCTCTCCTTCAGTATCATCTCCATAAGTTTACCCACTATTGAAGTGAGACTGACAGGCCGATAATTTCCTGGCTCATCCCTAGGGCCACTCTTGTGTATGGGCACCACATGGGCAGCCCTTCAGTCTGGAGGCACCCATCCTGTGTCCAGGGAGGTACTGAACAGGTCCACCAGCAGCTCGGCCAACACCTCCACCATCTCCCTCAGCACCCTGGGTGGATGCCATCAGAACATCAGGACCTGGTGCCTTGTCCACCCTTAATGCTCTCAGACCCTCTAGTACTCTACTCCCCTCGATCATTCTGTCCATCATCTCCTCCCCTTCCAACCCCCACCCTCCCAGTCCATGGTGGTAGTGGACCATCCTTCTCCTTTGTGAAAATGGAGCAAAAGTATTGATTTAGTACTTCTGTTTGTTCCTCTCCCTTTTCCACCCACTCCCCTCCCTTTATCTTCACTATATGGTCTCTGCACTTTCTCTTTACCCTGACATATCTAAAAAAAATCCTTCTCCCTCCCTTGATGCTCTGCCCTAACCTTAGCTCCATGGAAGCCTTGGCTACTCTCACTTGCTTGGTCACCTCCTTGGACCAACTCACATAAGCCTCCCTGTCCTCTTCCTTCCTTGTTCTCCTTAACTTTTGGCATGCAGCTCTCTTAACCCTCACCTCTTCCAACACTTCTCTGTTCAGCCAGCATGATTTTCTGGCTCTGCACTTCTTGCTCTTAGTTCTGGTGCAAGCTTCTGTAGCCTCTATTAGCCCAGTTTTAATAATGTCCTACTTTTGCTGTGCATCCATCTCTAGTCTAATACCCTGAATTCTCCCTTGCATTATTTCTCTCATCCTCCCAAAGTCTGCCCTCCTAAAATCCACCACTTTTGTAACTGTGCCTCCAGACCTCTTGCCCAACTTGAGAGTGAACCACACTGTTTGCTGGTCACTACCAGCTAGTGTGTCTTCCACCTTTATTTCCATCACTGCCTCCCCATTTGACAGCACCAAGTACAGCATGTTACCTAGTCATGTTGGCCCACTGAACAGCTGTGTCAGGAGACCATCCTGGATCGCATCCAGGAGCACCTGCTGCCTAGCACTGGAGGTGGCAGGGGTGCTCCAATCTACCGCCGACAGATTGAAATCCCCCACAATCACCACACTCCCCTTTCTACACACCCTCCTTATTTGCTCCGCTAACTCACTGTCTAGTTCCACTGATTGGGCTGGTGGTCTGTACACCACCCCCAGCCTTAGCGTTCTACCCTTGGAGTCTAGAAGCTGCATCCATACTGCCGCTGTCCTACCATCCTCCCCCTCGTCCCTCATACATCTGATCCCTTCCCTCACAAAGAGTGCCACCATACCCACTCTTCCAACCCCCTGGTCTTTCCTGTAAATTTTATACCCCAGGATTGCCAGGTCCCAGTCATGGTACTGCGTAGGTCAAGTCTCAGTCAATGCAGCAACTTCCACACTCCCCTCCACAAGAAGCACCTGAAGCTTCACTTTTTATTACATAGACTCCTTGCATTTAGGGAGACCACCTTTCACCCATTCCCATCTGTCCCCCCCTTGTCTCCTTAGTCTGCCCCCTCCTCTCAGTGGTCCTCTCCCCTTACCCTCAATGCTATCAAGGGGGGACAGCGCATTTTGCACTCCAACCTGGCAACCCTGCATGCTAGCTGTGCACACATCCCCCCCCTACCTAGTTTATATACCCTCTTGAAAAAATATAATCCTCTAATTTCCTCTCTAACACCCCCTTACCTGACCCATTCAGGTGTAAACCGTCCCTTGCGTACAGTTCTCTGTTAGTCATTGTATCGCCCCATCATCCTACCAATCCATACCCTTGTGCTTTACACCAGTCTCTCAGCCAGGAGTTGAACTCCACTATCATTTCCTTTCTTGCCCTGCTAGCCCTTGTGACTGGTGGCACCTCCGAGAATACCACAGACCTCCCTATTTCCAAGCATAGCTTTTCCAGTTCCTCAAACCTCTCCTGGATGGTCAGGTGCATAGGAAACTGGCTAGCAGGGCATTATCAGAAGGTGATGATTGGGGGGAGGTCTCATCTCCCAGGAGAGTCATTAGCAGAGTCCCACAGGGATCAGTGCTGGGCCCACTCCTGTTTAACTCTTATATCTCAGACATTAGAAGTGATATCAGGAGTGAGATGAGCCTCTTTGCCCATGACTTGAAGTTGGGGGCAGTGGTGGATGGGGAAGAGGGGAGTTTGGCTCTCCAGGAGGACCTAGAGACTCTGGAGGGGTGGTCATGCACCAGGCAACTAAAGTTTATACTGTGAAATGCAGGGTTCTACACATGGGGGCCAGAAACCCAGCTCATGTGTACACCTTGTGAGGGGAGACACTGCAGGTTTTAAGGGGGGAGAAAGACCTCAGAGTGGTGGCGGATGCCAACATGAGCAACTCAGAGCAGTGTAGAAGGACTGTGGCCCAAGCAAATAAAATGCTGGGGTGCATAGCCAGAGGATAACCTCAAGGAGCCAAGAGGTGCTCCTTCCACTATATAATTGCCTGGTTAGACCACACCTTGAATACTGCATGCAGTTTTGGCATCCTTACTTAAAAAGGGATATTGCTTTTCTGGAGAGGGTACAGAGGCGGATGATCAGGATGATACAGGGTTTGGGGAAAAGCCCTATGGGGAGAGACTCAAGGAGCTCAACCTGTACTCTCTGGAGGAGAGGAGGGACAGAGGGGACAAGATCAAGGTCGTCAAATATCTCAAGGGAATAAATAGGGTAAGCCAAGATAGGGTGCTTTAGCTGAGGGAGGTGTGGACCACCAGGTGGCACTCAATGAGGCTGGTTGGTGGGAGACTAAGGGGAGACACAAGGAGACGTTACTTCACTGAGAGGGTGGGGGAACCCTGGAATGCTCTGCTCATGGAACTGGTGTCTGTTGCAACTGTGAAGGGGTAAAAGAGGCTGGGATAGGTATAGGTGGAGGGTGCATCTCAGAATCCCACCACAGGATGGGGTGGGGGACCTTGTGGGTAGGGTGATGGAGGCCATAACAGTGCCCTGTTCGGGCACTGATCCCCGTGCAGACTCAATAGACTATAGGTCCTACTCAACTGGCTTCTTAGTATGTTAGTATGTTAGTATACCAACTAACAATGATCATGTATCATCCGCTGCTCACAAAATTGACAAAGAGCAATCAATCTGTCAATCTTATCCATATCCATGCCAAATGAAATATCCCATCCCAATTTTTAGCTGTGTGAGACAACAGCCAGTTTCTTGAGTTGGACTTCAAAAGTACAATCCTGTTGTGCACCTCAGTGCTTAGGAATCCCAAAGACTTTGGTTCCCCAGATACCCCATCAAGGACCATGGAACTAACAACACTAGATCACTAGTTGGTATCATTTATGGTCAGAAATACAGTGGTATCTGTCACTTTTGTTCATCTTGCACTGGTCCAAGAGTTTCACTTCTATGTGGCACAATATAAACTGGTACAGTTTTAAATGCCACTGTTTCCTTGTCCACAACAGTTGCACATTTCTGGTCTGAAAAATAAGCCCAGGGGTCATGTTGGTTTGGTGGCATGGAGGGCTAAGGCATTAAACATCTTACTTCCTGCCATGCTAGCAACCCATGTTTGGGAATGAGCATGGGTTGCCAGCATGGGAGAGGATAGAGCATCCCAGGGACTCCTCTTTTCTCCCAGGTAGGAATGGTCAGTCATTTTGGCCCATGACTACCACTGGGTGGAGGTCTGATGGTAGTGCAGATAAGAGCACTTGAATGGGTAGATGGCAGATCTGCAGAATTTGTGCACCTCAATGTGTGTGTACTGACATGATGCTGTGGCAACGGTAGTGGGAAGGTAATGGAAAACAGGATCCAAGGGCTGGATGATGCTCCTCTACATCTTCCTCAGACCCACCCCACTGCCCAAACACCTGGAGTTACGGAACGGTACTGGGGAGTTCTCTGGCTCCCCATGGGGAATCCATGGAAGATGCACTCCAGGTAAGCTGGGGGCAGGTGGGTGCCAGCTGAGGGGTGGTGGGTCAGGATACTGAAGGAGTTGCACTAGGTGTAAAAAGCTTTGTGGAAAAAAAACAAACCCAAGGATCAATTGTTTGTGCTGTAATCATCACCACAGTTCTGAAAATCAACAAAATAGAATTTGAGTCAGCTTATATTATGCTTTGCTGAAGTATTCAGGTTTGCTTACATTTTTTTTTTCTCTCTCTGTCTTTCTGTCTACTGTTGAGTCCTCATCTTCATCATTCATAGCACACTCATGTTATACTCATGATTAATAAAAAATGAATAAAAAATTAAAATGGATATTATATAAATTAATAATTTAATTTACATTATTTTTAACATAAGAGATTTCACATCTTGCTGTCTTGTAAAGAACCAAATTAAAGGGGCAATACCAAACTGAAACTACTGTACTAAATAATAAATATGTTTTTGCTAGTTCATGAAACTGTTAAATAGATCAAAAAAATTAAATAGTATTGATAAATGGCTGGAATGTTCTGGCATGAGCTAACTAAGAATAATAGTAAAGTATCCACATTCCAATGGAGGTCAAACTGACTGATGAGGTCAAAATTAAAACACTTGACCCCAATTCAAAAATATTGAATCCCCCAGTAAGCAGGGGGGGCTAGCGAGGGTGGAGGTGGTACCGAAGATGTCAGTCAGGGTGGGTGTAGGTGCAGTTTAAAAGCATAGCCACCCTATTCAGTCTCCAGTCAAGTGATCATGAACATCTTGCCCTGGGATACACCAGCTTCCCACAGTACATCTTGTGCTTTTAAAGACTGCCATTAATCATCAGTTGCATTTCTCCAGCCTGCAAGAAGAGACTTTCACACTGACCCTCTATCAGTCTAATGTCTGGTCTGCAACTGTCCTTGTTTCCCACCAGGTCCTGTATGTGCATGGGGGGGGCTACTGGGGGTGGAGATGGTACTGGAGATATCAGTAGGGGCAGCTGCAAGTACAGTTTAAAGTACAGCCACACTAGCAACTGCCTGCAGAGCAGCTAAACATTCGAGTGGCTCGCTGGAGTACCATAAGTCACCCTATGTGACGCCCACTGCGCAGGCCAAGTGGAGGCCTTATAAAATTATTTTGATTTTTTTAGATTATTTCAGACAAGAAATTTCAGTCCTGTACCATCTATCTTTCGATCTGCCTACATGAGTGCTCGGACATGGGTATTTTGATTTGCTACTTAGTTTTGGTTATTTACAGCTGGACATTCTTAATTGGTTTAGGGTATTAGTGCAGTTTGTTTGATTTTCTGACTCATTTGTTACCTATCCTTTTGTATCCAAACAATGGTATACAAGTGTGTCTGCTTAGGTTTAGTGATATGTGGGGTGTTCCTTCTATCTGATGTTGTATTCTGTGGGACAATTGTTATTTCGGAATGTAATTTTAGAAGTCAGTTCATATATCACATTTTATCTCCATCATACAATTTTCCTACTGCTGGGCTCCTTTGCAAAAAACAAATTTGTACTGTGTATTATTATTCTAGATCACCTGTTTTATCACATTTTCTTAGACATGTTTTCATGTTTTTTAATAGTATTTTGTTACTGTCTGGTGACATAGAAATGAACCCTGGTCCAATTGAATATGCTTGCCAATCTGACCAAAATCATTTTCTCTGCTCTGGCAACAAAGGTTTGTGATTCATACACTTAAATGTTAGAAGTTTAGTTTCTAAACTGCCTGAGCTGGAAGCTTTTGTTGCTCTTTGCAAACCTCACATTTTGGCATTAACTGAAAGTTGGCTGAATCCAACAGTAATGATTCTGAAATCATATTACCTAATTATAACACATTTAGCTGTGACAGACACACACAACAAAGGGGATGGTATCTTGATTTATGTGCATTCTGACCTTAATGCTGACATTTTGAAAATCATTATATAACTACCACTAATTGTCAATGGCTGACCACTAAAATTAAATTTGGCCTAAAGAACCTAAAGTTTTGTTGTTATATATATAATCCACCCAAAGTGGGACTCGAAGGATTAGTAGACTTGGTCACTCCGAATTGTTTGTATCAGGAGATTTTAATTTAAACTGGTTAACTAATGAGTCACAAATACAAAGACATATTAAATGCGTGTCACTGTTGAATGACTCAGTCAGCAACCACTTTGTCACTTTATTGTCTACGGCACAACAGTTTTCCTAAAAATTCTTTACATAGGTTGATCACCTTTAGGTACTGTTCTAATTTTGTCATCTTTCTTGAATAACTTTTCTGCACTTGATTAGTCTTATTAGAAATGCAATCCTCAATGTAAATTCTTCATTAGATTTTTTTTCATTACTGCATGATGGTATTGATTAAGCATGCTCTGTTAGTTAAATGTAGGATACAGCATAAAAGATCTAATTGACTCACATGTAATATTCCTACTTTAGTGTACAAAAGAGATGCTTCCTGTGTCAAGTTTAAGTTAACTAGACTTGATTCAGATTGGAATGCACATAGATTTTTATAAAATAAGTGCAAACAAGAAATATTTAGGGCAAAAGGCCAGAATCAAAAAACTCAACAAACATTGAACTTGTGTCACCTAAAATAGTTTTGGTAATCTCTAAATTCCTTGTAAAGTGCTAATGCTGACTTTTTAGCTATTGCTGTAGATTTGAATTGTGATGATTGTGTAGAGCCTTCTGAATTAGTGAATGTCTTTAATGACTTTTCTGCAACCTGGATAAATACAGGGCAAACCAAATTTAAAACTAATACAACACCTCAGGACTTAAATCAACCCCAATTTTATCTCAAAAGGGTTATGTGCAGTGAAGTCTTCAAACTGCGTGCTTCTTTGAAAGTCAACATGTTAGCAGATTTGGTTGGATTAATCCCCAAGTTCCTTATGATTGCTGCCCCCCCAGATAGCATTCCCGGAAGCCAAAAGTTTCAATTCATCATTTATGACAAATTCTGTTCCTGATTTATGGAAAACAGCAATAGTTGTTTCACAGTATAAGAAGTAAAAGAAGACTTTACTAGAAAATTATCACCGTATTTCAATGTTGTCCACATTAGCTAAAATGCAGGAGAA
This sequence comes from Neoceratodus forsteri, assembly GCA_016271365.2. Classification (NCBI taxonomy): domain Eukaryota; kingdom Metazoa; phylum Chordata; order Ceratodontiformes; family Ceratodontidae; genus Neoceratodus; species Neoceratodus forsteri. Next base: position 913,317,543 of record CM057454.1, on the reverse strand, counting down.
AATTGTACATACTCAACTGGCGAATTATGCTGAGCAGCATGTTTGCTATGTGGGGAACAGCATGGATTTAGAAAACATCATAGCACCAATACAGCATTGGTTGGGTTCACAGATGCTATTTACCATGCAATTGATCAGAGTATGGTAACTGGTGCTGTGTTCTTGGACCTGACCAAGGCCTTCGATTTGGTTGACAATGATATATTAATTCATAAACTATCCAATCTTCATCCAGGATCTCCTTCTCTTGCCTGGTTTGCGGACTACTTGAGTGGTAGAAAGCAGATGGTTAAAACTGACAATGTTGTTTCTAGGGCTAATTTAATTCATAGTGGGTTCCTCAAGGATCCATCTCAAGGATCCATCTTGGGGGCTCTTTTGTTTTCTGCCTACATTAACAGGCTGTTAGTAGTCTGCAAACCTGTGCATACTCTCTTTTAGCATGTGCCAAAGGATTAATTCGCTGGTGAAGTTGCTGTAAAGTGGCTGAAATTCGCATTCACAGAGTTTGATAAAGTCTTCCCTATCCTCAGCAACTTAGACTATGTCCAAATCACAAAGTTTTCACTGCAGACTGTGGAATTTAACTGCGAAGTGCAGAATTTCTGATTTTTTTTATATTATTTTTTTTCTGGTACCCTGGAAACCTCTGCCAGCACTGCCCAGCCATCCCCCATCCCCCCCCATGTTTGGGCTTACCTCCCTGAATAGGGCCACTGGGTGGGCACCCCCTCCTGATGGACAATGGTGGTGAGATCCAGCTTACCACCCAGGTTGGGGCCATGGGAATGGGACCCCCACCAGTGGACAATGGTGGCCTAATGGAGCATGGTGGCAATGCAGCATCATATGTGGGCTGGATTGTTTTGCTAGTAAGGAAGGCCCCCGGGGGTGGGAATGTGCAATGATGACCAGTGTCCACCTCACCCCTGAACTTAATGGCACCAGCTGCTCTGAAACACTCAGCCTCCGCCAGGGGTCACTAGTGCCCTGGACACTTGCCTTCTCCCCCCCCCAGAAAAGGAGAGCAGTCTATGGGAAACTCAGTCCTTCTCCCCCTAGCCAGGCCTCCAACTCCTGGGTCCATTCTCAAACCTGGGATGTCGGCACTGCAGACAAACGCCTTGCCTCTACACCGATGGGCAGGCTAAAGTGGGGAATTTCAACTGTAAAAATTACGTACTTCATGTGTGAGATCTTGCACTTTGTGGCAAAAATGTACACTGCACGAATCAATCCACACTATGCAAATTGCACTAATTTTTTGAATTACTTTGCAGAGTGAATTTTCCCAACTTCACCCATCTCTATTGTCCTTTATGCAGATGATACAATATTATATGCCCACAGCAAGGACATTAATGAAATCAAACTGTGCATTGGGTAAAAACATCACACATTTATGAAAGTAGTTTGTTAAAGAAAAAATGGTTTTGAGTATTCAAAAAATCAATGTTGTTTTGCACTAATTCAAAGTTGAACAAATTGGCCCAACAGTTCTGTATTAAAGCTGACAACGGTATCTGTTTGGAAAAGGTCAAATGTTTGAAGTACCTGGGTGTACACTTGGATCCTACTCTTCCCTTTGATATTCACATCCAAAAACCTACTAATCTGATTCACCCAGGGCTCTGCTCCTTATACAGAACCCCTAAATATTTAACACCTGAAACTAGAATCAAAATAACACAGGAAAATTTACTCTTCCTATTGGAGTATGGCTCATTGGTCACTGACGTCATTAATAAATTAGTGTTAAAGAAGAAGCACTCACTTTATTACAAGATTGCCAAATTTGCATCTGGAATTGATAATAGAACACAATTGGCATTTGTTAAATATTCTAAACTGGTTACAACCAGAGTTAAAATTCAAGTTGACATTCACTAGATTCATCAAAAATATTTTGCATAAATGCTTCTACTTACCTAATGGATCAACTTGTGTTTGTTAACATACCTTCATCTCGATCAACCTCAAAAAAGCCAGGAATAAATGCACCAGACTGGTGAGGGATGCAAAGGCCTCCACTATAGACAGACGTTGGAAAATAGCTGGGAGAGAGTTTTGGAATAATGTTAAGTCTCTAACAGGTCGGGAATCCAGAGCTCCACCCCATCTCATAGTCACCCCTGCAGGCCCTCTGCAACAACTGATTAACCTGGCCAATGCCTTCAATGCAACATTTATTGACGTTTCCATGGTGCTACCACCTGAATATATAGTAAATGGCCCTTCTAGCAGATCCAAGGTCTCCAACCTTCATGACTCTCCTAACCCAGGACACCCACCCTTCTATTTCAAACAAATCACCAGGTCTCAAACAATAAAATATGTCCATAGGGTACAAGGCAAAACCAGGATGGGAAGCGATAATATTGATATAGTATGTATGAAGCTAGTTACTCTCTTCCTGCACGAGCTAGCTTTACCACTGATGAAAATATTTAATATGTCTCTATTGACTGGTATATTCCCAGGTAGATGGAAGAATGCCCTGGTCACCCCAGTTTTTAAAAATGGGGATAGAACTAACATAGGAAATAACTGGCCTAGTTCCATACTGCCTCCATTATCAAAAATGCTTGAATAAATTGTAGCTGACCAATTGACAGATTACCTGAACAAATATAATCTCCTCTGCCCATTGCAGCAGCACAGTTTCCAGCAAAGACAGCACAACGATTGCTCTGATCGATTTCACCTCACACCTGTACAATGCTTTAGACTCCGGGAGGTCTGTGGGATCGATCTTCATAGACCTTATTAAAGCATTCGACACTGTGAATCACAACATTCTTCTGGACAACCTTGTGACCCCTTGGACTGTCTCCTGACACAGTCACCTGGTTTGGGAGCTACCTGTCCCGCAGGTTGTAGTGCGTAAAAATAAGCATGGTAGTATCTGAACCTAGGGATGTGACCTTGGGGGTTCCCCAGGGCTCTATACTGGGACCTCTCCTTTTCAGCTTATTTATCAACATGCTTCCACATGCCTGCCCAGCTAAAATGCTACTGTACACAAACACGGTAATCTCCGCACCATGCAACCACACATCAGAAATAACCACTGAGTTACAGGAAAGCTTCAGTAAACTCGAGTCATGGTTCTCCAACAATAAACTGCTTCTCAATTACAAAAAAAAAACAAAGGCTCTTCATTTTGCTATGCCCCACCTTAAGAGAAAAGCTGATCCTCATACCATTAGGAGCAATTAGGGTGATCCTATTGAACAAGTCACCACCTTCAAATATTTAGGCACACACCTAGATGAAACCCTCTCCTTTGGCCCTCACATAGATCATGTTAAATCAGCTAACATTAAACTGGGCATACTCTTTCACCATAGGCATGCTATGACCTAGGATGCTCTGAATCTGGTTACCCAGAGCTCAATTCTGTCTACCATAGATTATGGGCTTGTCATCTATGGTGTAGCCTCTGACACTGCCCAGAAAAGAATCAAACTTCCTCAACAAATCCTGTAGACTGGCTCCAGGAGCAGACCGCCTCATGCACACATGCAGCCTGTACACCATGTCTGGTTGGCTCTCTTTACAATAAAGGATCCGGTACCAGACCTGCCTGGTAGGAAAAAATGCCCTTCTTGGCCTAATACCAGAATCAACTGCTGATTTATTTTGATAAAATTTAACCTTAGAGCTTACCAGAAGAACTGCCAAGGGAGTCTTCATGGTCCCCTACAAGTGTACCTCTTTTGCCCAATGAACCCTGGTGTACCGAGGGACTGTGTGGTTAGATGACCTCCCCTCCTCCCTCCTCGAACACTGCATGATTGGTCCTTTCAAAAGAGACCTCCGCCACCATCTTACGCTAGCAAACAGATGTGATTGCCCTTCCTAATTGAAACGTATACATATCCAACCCATGACCTTTCACCCTTTCCTATCCACCTACCCATTTCCACTTCTACCCCCACTGCCTTGCCTCCCTCCCCCTCTCCTCTCTGACAAAGTCTTCTGGCTGCTACCTGCCAACTGCCCTGTACTTAACAACTTATGGCATTGCACTTAGCAACTGACTGTATGCTGTTAATGACTTTCTCTCCATGATATCTTGTTATCTTCTAGTTTTATGTTGTTACCTAACATTGAACAATACTCCTTGAACCCATTGTATCTTTCCTTGCTCCATTGTTCTACTTGTTCTGTTTGTATTTCTTGTTGACATGGAACCTTTGAAAAGATCCTTGGCTCAAAGGTGTTAAGCTGAATTCTGGAATAAATAAATAATAAATAAAATCATATTAAAATTCCACAGTTTCAAACAAATATGGTACAACACCCTTTCAGTTATTGGGCATCCTCACTTTGGAACACAATTCCACCCCCAATTACAGAAACTACAGTATAACTGTTTCCACTTTTACAAAGAAATTGAGAGACTATTTTTATAAACTTAACTGTAATGTAATATATTGTTTTAGACTAATTTTGTGCTTATTTCCAGACTGACATATTCTATAACTGCAAATCCTAGAATCCTCAATACAGTAGCTGACATCAGAGCAGGGCTGCAGCAGTGGGATATTCAATAGTCTTGTCACCATTATTTCTTTCTTTGATGAAAGTGACAAATGGAGTGTTAATTGGGGTTTCATGATGTCCTGGAGTGGGTTACCCATCTTCCCTCTAGGTCTGAGGTTATCCTACTCGGTGACTTCAACACTAACTGGTTAGCCCCTGCCATGGCTTCCTTTAGGGATGCAGCTGCAGCCCTGAACTTGTCGCAGGTTGTATCCTCTCCCACTAGGATCAACTATAAAACAGGAACAAGCACTCTCATTGACCTTATACTCCCTAGTTGTCCTGAAAAACTCTCTTGCATTGAAGTCTTACCTGACTCATTCAGTGACCATTCTCCTACACTCTGCCAGTGGTGGAATGGATCCATTAAAACCCCAACTATTTTGTCCTCTCAACATACTCTTAAGAAAGGCATGCTTGGTCAACTCCAAATCTACCTTCATAACTGTGATTGGTCCCCTCTTGACTCTGCCACTAACATTGATGATGATCTTACATACTTTATCTCCATTTTTAACTCTGCATGTGACATTTTTGTCCCTTTCGTGACACATAAGGTGAAAAACTGGGACAATTCCTGGGTAACCCTGGCCCTTTTAAAATCAATGGCCCACTGGGATAACCTTTGGCACACGGCCCTGGAGTCTGGACTTCCTGTGGATAGACAGCACTATTGGGCAGCCATAAATGTCCGTACTTAGGAAATTAGATGCACTAAAGCTGAGTACTACACAACCTGCCTTTCTTCCTTCTGGGGGTAATGGAACTAAGTTCTGCAAAAATCTTAAGGACCTAATGGCTAAATCAACCCCCCCCCATTACATATCAGTGGAGTTACTACCCAAGACCCACTGCTCATAGCAGATACATTCAATAATGCTTTTACCTATCTAAGTACTGTTCTCCCTCCGTATTTCTTCAGTGATATCAGTAACCCCTCTATCCCCCCTCATCATCTACCCCTATCGGCATCCCTTCCTTTCACTTCAGAGTAATACCTCCAAGTGAAGCTAGATCCTACCTTTCACAAGTCTTGGGCAAGTCCAGATTCAGTGGCGACTCTCTTGATCTAAAATTACTTCATTTAACATTTGATGCAGTACTGCCACCACTCACCAAAATTCTTAATCTTTCTCTCTGTCTCAGTCAGTTTCCCTCCCAGTGGAAATCTGCACTAGTCACTCCTATTCACAAGAATGGGGACAGAACTGTCCTTGGTAACTATCGCCCCATCTCTCTCCTTCCCCCTATTTCTAAAGTCCTTGAAAGAATAGTGAATGATCAAATCTCTGAATATCTTGCCAAGTGTAATCTGCAGTGTAGCCAACAACACAGCTTCAGGAAGGACCACAGTACTTCCACCGCCCTCCTGGAGTTCACTTGCTTTATACATAAAGCTCTGGACTGGGATCACTTGGTTGGGTCTGTGTACATAGACCTAACAAAAGCATTACATGGTCCACGATGGCCTTCTCTCTACCTCCCTCTCTGGGCTGGGCCTGTCTTCTGATGCTACTGCTTGGTTTGACAGTTACCTCTCTGGGAGGTCCCAGAGGGTTAAAACCCTAGATATCCTCTCTTCCAGTAAGCTAGTTCACTCAGGGGTTCCACAGGGTTCAATTCTTGGCCCTCTCCAGTTTAGTCTTTTTCTAAATACCTCCTCCCAAGTCTGCTCTGGCAACCTCTATGCAGATGATGCGTTTTTTCTCTAGTCACCCTGAACTCCTTGTGCTTGATCAATGCCTGCAAAAAAGCTTTACACAAATCGAGTCCTGGTTCTCCTTTCATAAACTTATCATTAATTACAAAAAGACCAAAGTAATGCTGTTTGCAAACCACCAGAATAAATATAAAGGAGTGTCACTAAACATCCAAAATAGTCAACTCTCATCACTTAAGTAGGTTAGGAGTTTTAAATACCTCAGGATCACCTTAGACTCCTCCCTCTCCTACCAAGAACATATTAATCTGGTTTGCAAAGCACTAAACACCAGAATTGGCCTCTGCATAGGAGTTGCCTGACAAACGACACCCTCCGCCTGGCTGTCACTCGTTCCGTTCGGTCCCTAGTGGATTACGATATAGTAATCTATGGATCTGCATCTGACACTGCTCTTAAAAGAATAATGCTCTCCCTTAATAAAGCATGTCACCTCATAACAGGTGCACCAAAGCTAACCCATACCTGCAATCTTTACAGTCAAGTGAACTGGCTAAACTTTAAGGGTAGGCTAGACTATCACACCTGCCTGTTGGCCAAGAAGCTTACTACCTCACTCTCACCTCCCTCTGGTCCAGCAGCTCATCTACCCTGCCCCTCCTCCTTTTTCTACTAGGATAAGGCCCTCTAGCTAGTCACTTTCTGTAAGACATCCCTAAGGCAGCGAGCGTTCTTCCACAGGGCCCCTGTCCTGCTCATTGGCCTGCCTCCTCTCGTTTTCCCTACAGTTAAATTGGGCCCCTTTAAAACTAAACTTCACCAGCACCTACTCCCTGTGAATAGTTATGATTGCTCCTAGCCTTTACTGGTCAATCTGGGACTCCTCATGGCTTGTCCCTCAATTTTCCCTGCTCCTCCCCACCTTATCTTGGTCTATTTCCCCTCCCACTCTGTTCCCCTCCTGCCATTTACTCATCCTTTACCTGCTTGCTTTCCTATTCCTCCTTCTCTATACCTTACACCCCTCTTCTCAACTTTTCTCCCTACCCCTCCCCAGCTGTCTCACAACTCTCCTTAACCAACTTCCTTCTGGCCTCCCTTTCTTTTCCTTAATTTCCCATCTGTTTACTCAGTTAGCTAGCACTACCTGCACCATGTTTGTTTCATTATCATGTACTCTGCCCTCAGTTATGATGCACTTATGTATAATGCAATGCATCACTTGCATACTCTTATCCTATGTATAATGTATTGTAGTAATATCCTGTAATTTTTTTGGTAACTTGTCTGTAAATATGACGTGGAGCCTTTGCAAAAGAGTTTTTTGACTCAAAGGGTTGTAATTCTAAGGCAGCAAACAGTAATCTGGAGATGATACAGGCCAGTGTTTATAGATTTTTGTTTAAATCCATTGCCACTAAATTGTATTGAGTTATCAACACTGTTCATTGTTATTTGAATCATTTTCTACCAGCAAAAGGACTAATGCTCTAGCTAGTGAGCTCTGATTAATGCAGCCTATAAGACATTTTCTTTATAATCTTAAATCTCAGGAGAATTTCTGCTGACTCCAAATCAAAGTACTGGCCCTCGGAACAAATTCTCCAACATATAAGCTGGCTGTAGAGGGTACTCTCCTTCAAATGATGTGGGTGTGCACTTTTGGCAGCCAAGAGAGTATTCTGTGCAGTAAGTCTGTGGTGGCTATGAGTAGGTACAATTTGCCCATAAGTGTCTGTAAGGGTGAGGTCTAGGAAAGTACTATCATCCTTATAGCCTTTTATAGCCTCCAGTGTACCTTCCTTTAGTAATTCTAGACCTAATCATTCTTAAGTGTCTTTCACTTTAAATAAATCTTAATAACATCACACAAAATTATCACACTTTTTGAAGTAGAGCTGACTTCACAGGGAATTTGGAAATCACCTCATATAATTTTTCAAAATGTGCTACCTCACAAAGTCGATGATGTGGGGTTCCTTTGTGAGGACTTCATGAAGGATGAAATTAGTGACTTTGCTATATCTTCAGCAGTGAAAGAAAATGTTGCAAAATCACTTGTTCTTTACCAGAAGGTCTTGCTGAATCTGCAATACCTGATACATTTCTTTATTGGCTGGGAGAGATGAGAGGGAAGAAAAAAACAGAGCAGCTAGCTGAAATGAGAAAAGGTAATTTATTTAATTTAATGTTTATAGAGTGAGTGAGTGAGTGAGTGAGCAGAAGTAAGTGCTTTTCAAGCAGTGTTTTTGGGCTGTTCTTTAAGTTTCTATAACTTTCAGTAGTCAGGGAGGGCACACTAGCTGGAAGAATATTATATTGTCTTGCCAGTTAAGTGGTTAATTATAACCTGTGAAGCAGAAGTCCAATTGGGGAGGAACTGCAGCAGGCTAAGAGGAGACAGGAAATTAAACATGGGAGTTAGCTGGGGCCATGTGCTGGGAGAGCTGAGAGGGAGGAGAGAACAGAGCAGCTAGCCAAAATCAGATCAGCTCTAGCCAGAGTCAATAGGGCTGTGATGAGCTGCCAAGTGACCAAAGTTACATATGTGCATAGAAATTATTGAACATCCATGTGTAACTTGACAATTTTTTGGAGGTGTTGCACCAGATTTTCAACATGGCCTTTTTGGAACCCCTCCTCATGAAGAGTGCCAGCGTCATTTTGTTCACTTGTTCCAAAAGGTGATTTCTCAAAATGAACGTGCCATTTTTTTTTAGTTGTTTAACCAGGAGTAACACAGTAAGCTGAAAGCTTTTTTAAAGGTGTGACCTGGGAGCACAGGGAAGTTAAGTGATTTGCTCAGGGTCACACGGTATGCAAGTGGGGGCTGTGGGATTCAAACCCAGGTGTGGTCTGCTGGATGTCACCAGATTTGAAGCTCAGAGCCTTAAACCACTGCACTATACTGCCTCCTGAACATGCCATTCTTTGCCACAGGTGTGAAAACACATTTTGGGCAGGATATGAAAAATGACAGCTGTACTGTTAAAAAGGAGGTGTGCAAAAATTGCCATGTTGAAAATGTGGAGTGAAAATATTAAAAATTGGCAAAGTTAGGAATGTTTGTAGAAACTGTGCAATGCACATTTGTAATGCAGTCATTTTGTAGATTTTTTTCACCAAATTTGCAACTTGGGCTTTTTGGGACCTCACCTCATGAACAGTGGCACTATCATTTCATGAACTGGTCCTTTAAGGTGATTCCATGCAGCAGCCATGAAATCACCTTTCAGAACCAAGTAATGAAATGCCAGTGAAAGTTTTCATAAGTTGGGGCCACAAGAACCCTATGTTGAAAATTTGGGGCCAAAATTCAAAAAAATGGCTGATTTATCAACATAAGTTGAAAAGCCCATTAAATGCCATTATAGCATGCTTATCACTGATTTTTCAGTTTGAGGTTCGGCTTTGAAGAGTGAAGACATGTCCCGGTCTAGAGAAGATGACAGTGCCAACCTCCAGAGGTAATATGGGGTAAGGGGGTAAGGGGAGGTAGGTGCTCAGTGGGAAGGTGGGGATGGGGAGGGGGACTGGGGCAATGACGAGGGACTGTTTTCTTTTTACAGATAAAAAAACACATCTGGGGACAGTTTTCTTTAGTTACAGGAAACAAAAAAAACACATGCATTTGGGCACACTGGGGTGGGCTCCAAGTGTGCCACATGAGTGGAGAGGATACATAATGCTGACGCAGGAATTGGGGACCCTGATGTTGGTGTGGAGATGGAAACAGAGGAAGTGGGGAGGACAGCAGCAGTGGGAGGGTGCAAGATGGTTTTCTTTGTTGCCGGTGCTGGCGGTGGCGATGCAACTGCACATGCACAGCACTTGTGCATGTGTAGTTACAGAGAATGGCATGTTGCCATTCACAGCATGATGGTGCCAGCAGAACTCCACATGCGGGTGAGTCACGCATGCGCAGTTCATGCCCCAGAATGCAGAAGTAACAGCCAAAATGGTGTGGCTGTTATTCCATAGCAGCCAATCATGGTGGAGGGTTTCAAGCTCCATTGGACTTTCAGAAGGATACTTCCAAATATCCAGCGGAAGGTTCCATGATCAGCCATTTTTTGTAAGCTGTGATAGATCCCAAAATGGCTGTAGGCTCTGCCCACAGCCCTGAAAAGGTCATTTAATTAATAATTAATGACACAGTGTGAGTGAGTAGACAGAAGTGATTCTGGTCAGTTTTAGAGCTGTTTTTTAAAATTTCTGTTAACTCTTAGTAATCAGAGAGGGGACACCAGCTTGGGCAACATTGTAGTCTCTTGTTGGTTGAGTGGCTAATTACAACTTGTGAAACAGGTCTTAGATTGGGGGGGAACTGCAGCAGGCATAGAGGAGACAGGAGATTTAAGCCTCAAACCTGCAAGCATCCCTACACATGCATAATAGTGTGTGAGTTTCAGGGAGTAGGAATAAGACTTCTGCAGGGGATCAACAGAACTACAGTTAGAGCATGACTATTCCAGAATTTGTATTCCAGGAATGCCACATTACAAGCACCTTTCTCCTTTCTCCTTTCCCCTTTAGGGCATTCCTCCTTTCCCCTTTAGGGCACTGGAAGGGAGGTGGCTCTAACTCCTGTGTGGTGTCTACAGGGCCTTCTGCAGGATAACCACAAGTCTGCAGGGGACTCTGTCTATTGGAGGAGAAAGTGTGAATGTGACCTCCTTAACCTCATGAAAAAATTAGGGTTAAAGGTAACAGCCATGAATGGATCTCCTCTGAACTCCTCAAACTCATGAGGGAAAGAGACCGGGCATGGTCTAAATACAGGAAACTGAAGCTTCCCCACCTTCTTTAGCACTATAAAACTCTCTGTAACAGATGTAAATCCACTGTTCGGTCTTCCTAAATCAACTTCCTCACAGAGAAGCAGTGCAGCTCCATGGGCAACCCAAAGCACACATCGAACATCCTTAATGACCTTGTTGGTAGAGGGCAGACAAACCAGCAGTTCAGTCTCTCCTCCAGTGGAAGAACAGTCAGTGATCCTATGGAAGCAGTGCCCCTTTTTAAAACTACTTTGGCAGATCTCAATAAATGCAAAACTAACCACTCTCCTGACCCCAGACCTTCCTCCCCCTTACCCCACCCCCATTTCTTTTTTCATTACCTCACCCCCTCTGAAGTAGTTAAACTAACAAAGGTTCATGATTCCAAGTCCTCAATCAGCCTTGACAACATTGACAACAGGGTCCTCAAACTGGTCTGTGAATCCATTACTATTTCACTAACCAATGTCTCTAACCACTCCCTTTGAATCAGTTCTTATCCACTCAAATGGAAATGCGTCATCATCAAACCTCTCCACAAAACCAAACATAAAGACAATGTATCTAACTATAGACCCATCTCCCTCTTGGCTCCCCTATTCAAAATTCTGGAAAAAATCATGCACAAGCAAATCACTGAATTTCTCAAGACTCATAAACTTCAGACGGAGGCACAGCATGGTTTCAGAGCCAGCCATAAAACCGAGACTGCCCTCATTAAATTCACCAGCTATATCAATAAAGCAAATGATGAAGGACTATACACTGGCTTAGTTTTTGTGGACCTCACAAAAGCATTTGACCTCCTAGACCACAATGTCCTTCTCTCCACTCTTTCTGATCTTCACTTTTCACTCAAAGTCACAAACTGGTTTCGTAACTACCTTTGCCTCAGGTCCCATCAACTATTACCAACTGGGCCCTTTCAAACCCCTTCCCCAAAGAGTTTGAAGTACCTCAAGGGTCCATTTTGGTCCCCTTCTTTTCTCCATGGTTCTGAATTCCCTCCCGAAATCTGCATGAATACCAAACTTATCTTGTACACCAACAATGCTGCCCTTTTCTTTAAGGACAAAGACCCTTCCTCCCTATTTGACAAGCTACAGAGAGATTTCTGTAGCCTCCACTCCTGGTTCTCATTCAAAGGGCTTGTGCTTAATACAAAAACAAAACAAAACCATGGTTTTCTCCAGCCCACGGAAGCCAGTTTCTTTCAGTTTCTCACTTCTTGACAACGATGGAAACCCTATTGAAAGTGTCACCGAATTCAAATACCTTGGCCTGCACCTCAACAGCAACCTCAACTTTGATTCACATGTGAATCAGCTACTTAGAAAAACCCACCAATGACTTGGCTTGCTGTACAGAGTGAAACCTTTCCTAACCTCTGATTCTAAGACCCTGCTCTCCACCAATTTCCTGCTCTCTCTGATCTACTATGGTGCCCTAGTTTATTTCCTGCCCCTATCACAGGGTAACTTCAACAAGCTATGGTCTACCTGTCATAGCATCATCTGATTTGTCTCCAGTCTTCCCAGATTCACCCACCACTGTGAACTGTACAGACTCTCCTACTGGGCCTCACTCGAGGGCAAACTGAATAGCAAAATTGTCACTTTCTTTCACAAACTATCCTTAGGCTTCCTCCCTGACAGCATCATATCCCTCTTCCCCAAATCTGCTCTCTCTTAGACCACCAGATGATCCTCCACCCTATCCTTCTCCATCCCATTCTGTCGCTCCACCCAAGGCCAAACCACCCTCTCCTACAAGGGTGTTAAATTTTTCAACAGTCTTCCCCTTGCTATCATCCAGAGCCCCTCTACCGCCAACTTTAAGTACAATCTAAAGTCAACCTTTCTCAGGCAGCCACTTGCAGGTGTCCTCTTACATGATTGTTTCTCCACTGGGTGCTCTTTCTCCCCCACTGAAACAGCTGAATCTTGCCCCATCCCTTATGGTGGCAGGGTTACCAATTGTGAGAATTTTCCAAGCACTTTATCTTACCACTTCACTTGTTCTCATTTATTTGTTTATCTTTATTGTTTTAGTGCTTTATCTGTACTTCACTTTTGTGTATCTAGTTTGTCTGTATTCCCCAATAACTGTGAACTGCTGACTGTCTTGCTTTTAAACTATATAACCCTATGTTGTGTATGTCCATGACTTGCCACTCATGAAAATGGGCAACATTTGCTCAAATGCCTTTCCAGTATAATAAATAAACTGAACTGAAGTGAAGTAATTTACAAACAATTCAGCACAGACACATACAGGGAGGACACTGTGGTGGGATGTAAGTGGAGTGAAGGGTGTGCGGGACAGTGGTGACCCAGAGGGTGCTATTAGAGTTCATCTACTGACTCAGCTGCATAAGGTTTCAGGCAATCAGGGTGGAACTGGAAGCTGTATGGCTGAAGTAGGCCACTTGAGGGCAGCAGTCACTGGTTCACATAGGATGCCACTGACACAGAAACAACAAAGGCCCACACAGACCACAGCAAGTGACTGAACAGTGGTGGTGGTAGTGGGTTCAGGGGGGTGAAGAGTTTGGGATTGTGAAGCTTATGGAACCAGGACTATGCACTAGCAACAGGTTTGCACCACTGCAGACAGTGGAGATCCAGGTGACCTTCTTAAAAAAGGATGGGACCAAAATGCCTACCAAGAAGGCACTGTCCTGATAAGACAAGCTGAGGAGGGAAGAATGCTCTAAAGGGGAAAGGAGAATGGTGCTTGTAGTGGGGCATTGTAGGGACATTAGGAGGAGGGAGGTGGCTCTAACACCTGATGGATAAGAGATGGTGTGTTGCTTCTCTTGGGCAACAGCAGACAGACTCATGGCCATGGTGGAGGAACTCAAAGGAGAAGGGATTGGAAGCTAGATCTAATTGTGCATACAGGCACAAACAATCTTAGCAGGAGAAGCATGGAAGCTGTGAAGGCAGGCTTCTAAGCACTAGGGCATGTAGTAAAGGAGAGAGTGAGGGCGATAACCTTTACTGAGGTTCTACCTGGACTAGCCAGAATGAGAGGGAACAGTTTCATGTGTTACAGTTCATTGTATAGCTAACTGGGGTGGTGCAGGGAAACAGGATACCATATTATTGCTGGAGACTGGGGCCCAACTTGAAGGGAATGGAGGTTATCTAAAAGGGATGGTCTGCATCCCAGTAAGGAAGGCAGGAGGGTACTGTGAGCAAGAGTCACAAAGTAGATTACAGAAAGTTTAAACTAGGTTGAGGCGGAGGCCGTGTGGTCAGGAACACAATCAGTAACAGTCCCCAAAGGGGCCATGCAAGCTTCCCCCCAGCAAATACAACTTTAAACAAGATAAACACTAAAGGAAAAGGAAGGGGGGGGCAGATGCTTGAGGATGATATGAACAAATGCAGTAAATCTGGGAAGCAAAATGCCAGAATTGCATGTGATGGTTTCAGAAGCAAAACTGGACGTGGTGGCTGTCACAGAGATTTGAGCAACTCAGAGCCATGACTAGGACATGACCATAGCAGAGCACACATTTGTTTGTAAGACTAGAGTAAAATAGAAACATAGACTTTGATGGCAAATAAGGACCACTTGGCCCACCAAGTCTGCCCATTTCCCTACCTAATGGATAAGCTGCAGATCTAGTTAACCAGCAGCCTACTTCTTTCTACCCCCGCCCCCTAGAATTGCCTTATGGCTGTCCCATGCATGCTTGAATTCAACCACTGTTTTTGACTCCACAACCTCCTCCGGAAGGCCGTTCCACGCATCCACAACCCTCTCTGTGAAAAAATACTTCCTTACATTACCTCTGAGCTGCTCCTCAGATCTTCAAATTGTGCCCCTTGTTCTTGAACACCTCTTTTTTGAAAGATGCTACTCTCTTGGACTTTTATACCCTTGAGGTACTTGAAAGTTTTTATCATGTCCCCCCTCTCCCTCCTTTCCTCGAGGCTATACATATTAAGCTCCTTTAGTCTCTCTTCATATGTCTTCTGGTGCAGACGCTGCACCATTTTAGTTGCCCTCCTCTGGACAGCTTCCATCTTGTCTATGTCCTTATGGAGATTGGGTCTCAGAACTGCACACAGTACTCCAGATGGGGTCTCACCAGCTGTCTGTACAGAGGGATAACAACTTCCTGTTTTCTACTGGTGATGCCTCTCCCTATGCATCCCAGTATCCCCCCAGCCCTCCTTACTGCCCTCTCACATTGTTTGCCCACCTTTAAGTCATCTGATATGACTACCCCCAGGTTCCTTTCCATTTTTGTTGTTGTTAGTATCTCACCCCCCATTGTGCACTCTTCCCCTGGGTTTTTGTTTCCCAGGTGCATTACTTGCACTTCTTAGCATTAAATCTAAGCTGCCATATATTTGACCATTCCTCTAACCTTGCCAAGTCCCTTATCATCCTTTTCACCCCACCTTGTGCATCAACTCTGTTGCAGATCTTTGTGTCATCTGCAAAGAGACATACTTTCCTTCCAGTCCCTCTGCAATGGCTTATAATGACATTGAAGAGGAACGGTCCTAATACTGAACCATGCAGCACCCCACTAGGAACCCCCTTTCTTCAGAGTGGACTCCATTTACTATTACCCTCTGTGTCCTAGTCTCCAGCCAATTCTTTACCCAGGCTATCGTCTTGGGACCCATTCCCAGGCTGGCTAACTTGTATATTAATCTTTTGTGTGGGACTGAGTCAAATGCCTTGCTAAAGTCTAGGTAGGCCATGTCCACAGCCCCTCCCTGATCTACTACTTTGGTCACCCAGTCAAATAAATCTATTAGATTCGATTGGCATGACCTTCCTGCTGTGAATCCATGCTGCCTTGGGTCCTGTGCCCCTCTGACCTCTAGGTACCCGACAATTCTTTCCTTCAGAAGTGATTCCATCATTTTAGAAACATAGAAACATAGAAGTTGATGGCAGATAAGGACTACAAGGCCCATCCAGTCTGCCTATTTCTTTTTCTACCTTATAAATGTGCCATCGGCCTTTGCTCTGTCAGTGGCCTATCTATTCATACTCATTTGTATTGCTCCCTTATGCCTATCCCATGCCTGTTTGAAGCCCTGCAATGTATTCATAGCCACCACTTCTTGAGGTAGGCCATTCCATGCATCTACCACCCTTTCTGTGAAAAAGAATTTCTCACATTCCCTTAATCATCCCTCTAATCTCATGCTGTGTCCTCTTGTCCTGCTATTTTTCTTATATTTAAACATGTTAGACTCTTTCACCTTGTTAATGCCCTTAAGGTGTTTGAATGCCTCGATCATATCACCTCTCTCCCTCCTTTGTTCAAGGGTATACATATTGAGCTCTGTTAATCTGTCCTCATATGTCTTCTGATGCAGTCCCTGCACCATTTTGGTTGCCCTTCTCTGGACTGCCTCAATTTGGTTAATGTCCTTGTGAAGGTGTGGCATCCAATACTGCATGCAGTACACCAGATGGGGCCTAACCAGTGTCTTGTAAAGAGGAATTATTACCTCCCTTTTACAACTTGTGATACCCCTACTAATACACCCTAACACCCCCCCCCCAGCCTTACCTACTGCTTTAGAGATCTGCTTGGATGATTTCAGGTCATCAGTGATGATGCTTTTAAACTAGCCAATGGGGGGAGGCACTGGAAAGGAGCAGGAAAATCCTAGCCCCCCCCAAATAATCACGGTAGTATGTGCAGCAAACACCCATAGAGGTGTTGATAGGGAGAAGGGCAGGAGTAAATGGAGAAAGTGACAAAGGCAAGAAGAACAGGGATGGGGCAAAAGGGAGTAAGGCCATCAGGAAATGGAGGGTAATGAGTACCAATGCCCGTAGTCTGGGCAACAAGCTACCTGAACTGATGGCCTTAATGGAAGAGGGATGCCTGGATATCTAGCAGTCACAGAAACATGGCACAGAGAACCATGACTGGGATGTTAACATACCAGGTACATAACCTACAGGAGAGACAGGCAGGGAGAAGAGGGGAGGAGTAGCTCTCAATGTAAAGGAAGGGATAAAAGCAACTGAACAAAAGAGTAAACAGGGAGGAGAGGAGGCACTGTGGGTCACCTTGGAGACTGGAAAGGGCACCACAGTCTGCATAGGGTTGTGTACAGACCCCATTTCAGGGAGAGTAATGGACAAGGATATGATTGAAGGCATTCTTAGAATGGCAGAGAAAGGGAGATACTGATGATGGGAGACCTGAATATGCCAGATGTTAACTGGAGCACATTTTCTGCAGCCACATCCAAGAGCAGGGCCATTCTTGATGCCCTACAGATGGCAGGCATTAGACAGCTAGTTTGGACCCACTCATGAGGAGCAATTTTAGACCTCATACTCTCAAACAGGGGCAGTGAGAGGATCTCAGATCTAGAAGTCGGTTGCCATCTGGGGACAAGTGACCATCAAACAGTGTGGTTCACGTTAAACTCAGCTACAGAGTCAAGCCATACAAAAGTGAGGGTACTGGACTTTCGGCAGGCTGACTTTGGCAAGGAGAGTGCCTCAGAAAAGCACTAGCAAACAGGCTAGAAGGAGGTGTGGAGCAACAATGGGGAATTATCAAAACTGCCATCACAGAGGCAATAAGCCTTTGTGTGAAGCAAATAAACAAATCAAAATGAAAGAAAAAGCCACTATGGTTCTCAAAAGAGGTGGCTGTGAAAGTCAGGAAGAAAAAGATAGCATTCCGGAAGTATAAGGAAACACAGAAGGAGCAGGACAGAGAGCTGTACCAGTTAAGGCAGAAGGAAGCAGGGAGGGAAGTCAGAATAGCAAAGGCCCAAACTGAGGAAAAGATAGCCAACTCAGTTAAGAAGGGGGATAAAACCTTTTATAGGTACATCAGCGAGTGTAGAAAGACAAAGGGAGGGATAGTGAGGCTGAATAGAATGAACGGTGGGTGGGCAGAGGGGGACAGTGAAAAAGCAGGAATACTGAACGAATATTTCTGCTCAGTATTCACAAAAGAGGAGGGGGAAGTGCCTAATCCAATTAACAGAAGCACTCTTGATAGGGGGGTCGATCCCAGTCCTTTCACAGAAGAAAGGGTTCTGTAAGAACTCCTAAAACTGAAGGTGGACAAAGCAATGGGCCTGATGGAATTCACCCCAGAATTCTAAAAGAATTAGGGAGGGACTAGTGAAACCACTGGCTACTCTTTTTAATAAATCATGGGAGGATGGTGGTACCGAGGACTGGAGGAAGGCAGATGTGATTCCTCTCACAAAGTGGGAGCAAGACAGAGGCAGGAAACTACAGACCTGTCAGTCTGACCTCTGTGGTAGGAAAGTGATGGAGTCACTTCTGAAGGAAAGAATAGTTGAGTACCTAGAGGCCAGTGGAGCACAGGACCCAAGGCAGCATGGGTTCACAGGGAAGGTCATGTCAGATGAATCTAATAGATTTCTTTGACTGGGTGACCAAAGTAGTAGACCAGGGAGGGGCTGTGGACATGGCCTACCTAGACTTTAGCAAGGCATTTGGCACAGTCCCACACAAAAGATTAATAGTCAAATTAACCAGCCTTGGAGTGGGACCTAGGGTGGTAGCCTGGGTAAAACATTGGCTGGACAACAGGACACAGAAGGTAATTGTAAATGGAGTGCACTCTGAAGAAAGGGGGGTTACTAGTGGGGTACTGCAGGGTTCAGTATTGGGTCCAGACCTTTTTAATGTCTTCATCAGTGACATTGCAGAGGGACTGGAAGGAAAAGTATGCCTCTTTGCAGATGACACAAAGATCTGCAACAGGGTTGATACACAAGGAGGCGTGGAAAGGATGAAAAGGGACTTGGCAAGGTTGGAGGAATGGTCAGAAGTATGGCAGCTAGGATTCAATGCAAAGAAGTGCAAAATAATGCACCTGGGAAACAAGAACCCAGGAAAGAATAATACACAATGGGTGGGGAGTAGTAACAACAACAAAAAGGAAAGGGACCTGGGAGTAATCATATCAGATGACCTTAAGGTTAGCAAGCAATGTGAGAAGGCAGTAGGGAGGGCTGGGGTATACTGGGATGTATAGGAGAGGCATCATCAGCAGAAAACAGGAAGTTGTTATCCCTCTGTACAGACAGTTGGTGAGACCCCATCTGGAGTACTGTGTCCAGTTCTGGAGACCCCATCTCCAGAGGACATAGACAGGATAGAGGCAGTCCAGAGGAGGGCAACCAAATGGTGCAGGGTCTGCAAGAGAAGCCAGTATGAGGAGAGACTAAAGGAGCTTAATATGTATACCCTTGAGGAAAGAAGGAGAGGGGGACATGATAGAAACTTTTAATTACCTCAGTGGAATCAACAAAGTCCAAGAGGGTAGCATCTTTCAGAAAAAGAGACTTGCAAGAACAAGGGGACACAATTTAAAGATAGAAGGAGGGCGGTTCAGGGGCAATGTGAGGAAGTATTATTTCACAGAGAGGGTAGTGGATGCATGGAACAGCCTTCCTGAGGAGGTTGTGGGGTCAAAAACTGTGGGAGAATTCAAGAATGCATGGGACAGACATAAGGCAATTCTTGTTGGGGTAGGAAGAAATAGGCTGTTGGTTAACTAGGATCTGCGGCCTATCCTGTAGGTAGGGAAATGGGCAGACTAGATGGGCCTAGCGGTCCTTATCTGCCGTCAAAGTCTATGTTTCTATGTTTCTATGATGCCAAGTCTCTTTCTTCCTTTGTGACTGCTAGCAACTCCCCTCCCAGCCTATAGGTGGCTTCAGGGTTTCTCTTTCCTATGTGCATGATCTTGCACTTCTTTGCATTAAATCCCAGTTGCCACTCTTCTGACCATTTTGCTAGTTTATCCAGATCCCTTCTCATTCTGTCCACTCCATCTGGATCATCTACTCTGTTGCAGATCTTGGTGTCATCTGCAAACAGACAAGCCTTACCCTCTAGTCCATCTGCAAGGTCACTAATGAAGATGTTGAAGAGGACTGGCCCCAGGACTGATCCCTGAGGTACCCCACTTGTGACTTGCATCTCTTCTGACTGTATACCATTTACCACCACTCTGTTTTTCTGCCCGTCAACTAGTTTGCCACCCAGTTGACCAACTTCTGACCCACCCCGAGCCTACCCAGCTTATTTATCAATCTTCTATGTGGAACAGTGTCAAAAGCTTTGCTGAAGTCAAGGTAGACGACATCAACTGCTCCCCCTTGGTCCACCACTCTGGGTACCCAGACAAAGAAATCTATGAGATTAGTTTGACAGGACCATCCTTTTGTAAACCCATGCTGTCTTGAATCTTGTGCCTCTATGGATTCCAGGTGTTGCACTATCCTTTCCTTAAGGAGTGCCTCCATAATCTTGCCCACTACTGAGGTAAGACTGACTGGTCTGTAGTTCCCTGCCTCCTCCCTGCTACCACTCTTGTGGAGTGGGATCACATGAGCCCTTCTCCAGTCTTCTGGGACCTCTCCTGTGCTCAGAGACTCACTAAACAGTTCTGCTAATGGCTCTGCTAGTTCCACCTTTAGCTTCTTAAGTACCCTGGGATGTATGCCATCAGGTCCCATTGCCTTATCCACTCTGAGGCTTAGCAAGCTCTTGTAGGACCCTTTCTTTGTGAAGGGAGTAGTGCTCAACTCCCTCCCCCCTGTGTCCATGGTGCTGAGCTGTGGGCCCTGCCCTACCTTCTCTTCAGTAAATACTGAGCAAAAGTATCTATTTAGGATAGATGCTTTTACATGGTCCTCCTCCTCACATGCTCCCTTTTCTCCATTAAGCTTAGCAATACCCCCTCTGGACTTTCTCCTTTCACTAATGTATCTATAGAAAGTCTTGTCACCTTCTTTTACTGTTCGTGCTAGTGTTTCCTCAGTTTGGGACTTTGCCTGCCTTACTGCCTTCCCTGCTTCCCTAAGGGCAGTTTGGTATGCCTCCCTATCTTCATCCCGCTGTGTTCCCTTATATTTCCTGAAGGCCAGCCTTTTGACTCTGACCTTTTCTGCTACTGTATTTGAGAACCAAAGTGGTTTCCTTCTTCTTTTGCACTTCCTTTTCTGTCTAACACAATGGGATGTTGCTTCAAGTATAGCATCCTTAATGCTTGTCCACTTTGCCTGTACCCCCTCACCTGTGTTTCTTTTTGCCATGGCTAGCTTAACTCTGTTGGCCATCTTATCAAAGTCAGCTCCTCTGAAGTCCCATATTTTTGCCTTGGAATGGGATGATTTAGTTGTAGTGGCCAAACTGAACCATACCATGTGATGGTCACTGGCCCCCAGATGACCTTCTACCTGGAGATCTGTGATCCCTTCCCTGTTAGTCAGTACTAGATCTAGGATAGCCCTGTCTCTTGTGGGTTGCTGTACCATTTGTTTGAGGTCCCACCCTTTGCAGGAATCTACTATGTGTCTAGTTCTGGCAGATGTTCCTGCTGGCATTGACCAATCTGTATCTGGCATGTTGAAGTCTCCCATTATCAGAACCTCCCCTTTAGCTGTCATGTTTTGTATATCTTCTAACAGTAATGTGTCTATGTCCTCCCCCTGGTCTGGGGGCCTGTTGCAACCCCAGTTCTTATGGCTGTCCCATTTCCTGTTTCCAGGGTGACCCACAGTTCTTGTGGCTCCTTATGTGTATTCTGAATTTCTGTAGCTTTGATATTTTCATTGACATACAGGGCCACTCCTCCCCCCATTTTTGCACCTCGGTCTCTTCTGAACAATACATAGTCTGATACTGAAGTCTCCCAAGTGTGGTTACTGGTAAACCACATCTCATTAATTGCTACTATGTCCAGTTTAGCCTCTGACATTATTGCCTGCAGGTCTGGGATCTTATTTCCCAGGCTGTGAGCATTGTGTACATGATTTTCCATTGGCCAGATTTTGGTGTGTTAGTTGTTGGGTGAGGTTTGGCATTACCCTTAGTAGTATGGGGAGACAAACCTTTTTCTTACCTGGTGATGCAAATGAACTGCAAACATGCTGAATCCCTGTCTGACCACTAGCGAGGGGAGGGGTGTTCTTCCCATTCGACGTGGGGTGCTGCACCCCTCTCCCATTTGCTAGTTTAAATATTCTGCAAAGATGTCAAACTTCTGCCCCAATGCACTGACTCCCTCCTTAGTCAGATGCAGTCCATCAAATTTAAAGAACTTTCGCTCCCAGAACTGTTGCCAGTTCCTACAAATCTGTGCCCTTTTTCTGGCACCAGCCCTTGAGCCACATGTTTAGCTCCCCTATCTCCCCTTCTCTGACCTTCCGTCCATCTGTCCCCTCTCCCAGACTGGCAGGATCTCAGAGAAGGAGATGCCAAATGAAATGGATGATAGTTTGTCACACAGCCTGGTCAGGTGTTCCTTGGTCTCCACAACTGACCGGCTGGTGAGATCATTAGTCCCTATGTGTACTAGGACATCAATGTTTTCTCCTGCTTTGTGAACAATTTTAGCAATGTGGTCAGTGTCTCTCATGCTGATGTACCTGTGAGACATCTAACCATTACCCTGGCTGGAGATGGGTATCAACTCCCGAATCATGGAGTCTTCTATGATCAGAGTTTTTAGTTTCCTTTTGCTTTTTGTTTTTGGTTCCTGATTTGGGTGAGTTTTGTTGTGCTAGTTCCTGTGCCACAGTGTCCTGCTCTGCAGTGTCTTCTGCCTCTTTGTTTGATTTCAGAGAAGAGGCAGATACCTGTTGTAGTGTTTATATGGTTTTGGAGGTAATATGTTGGAGAGCAGAGTGCTGGGGCACCCGATTTGCCCCTCTAACCACCTGCAACCTCCTGGTCCAACACCCTCTGCGGTCGAGGTTTTCTGTTGGATGCTGGGGAAATGGCAGGTGGTTCTTATAATGTATTTCCTCTTGAATATGAAATTTGAGGTGGGCAATCTCTGACCATGCTACCTGGAGCTGAGACCTAAGATCTCCAATGGCCCAGCATGTAGGACAGTGTCCTAAATCCTTTAAGACTGTCCTTCTGAAAATTGTTCCACAGTACCTGCAGTTATGATATCCATTCCAGATACGTTGCTGGGTTTATAACCTAGTCAGAGTAATTAGAAGGAAAAAAATGCAAGTAATGGTTTGAGTGTGTTTTGTTTTTGTTTAACTTGTTTTAACAAGTTAAATTACTAGTGCCCCTGTAAATGAGCTCACCTTGTGGATGCCTCACTGATCCGCCCCTTCCTGCTTTGCCACAGGAAATGTCACACCTGTGGTACCCTATAAAATGAGTGTAGTGTGGGTTGGTTGGGGATGGGTGGCTGGGTCCTTCCCCTGCCGAAAAAGAAGAACCATGGACAAAAGAACAAGGAGGTAAGAGCAGAAACAATTGGTCAACAACAAATGCAGTAACCCTGAAAGCTTATCCTAATGTTAGATAAAACTGTAAAACCTGTAAAGCACCACCTGTAATAATTTCAGAGAAGATATACGCTGTAAGAAACACTTTGCTACAGAGAAAAATAAAGCAATGAAATGTTAGCAACAAACAGTAGCAATCCCTGTGAGTAAAAAATAAAAACAACACCACACAGTAAATCTGCTTAGCCAAAAGAAGTCTTAATCCTTTTCCCTTGCTCTGGTAAGGTTCTCTACTCTGCCTTTCAAGCAGTCTTGGAAGGAAAAAGCTCAGGTGAAGCTAGGTGCCTTGGCCAGCAAACCAAGTCTTCTAACTATCACTGAGGTTAAACTAACAGGTCTGTAGTTTCCTGCTTCTGCCCTGCTCCCACTTTTGTGAAGGGGAATCACATCTGCCCTCTCCAGTCCTCAGGTACCACCCCATCCTCCCATGATTTGTTAAAGAGGGTAGTCAGTGAAGAACAAGGGAGAGGGTAGCACTGTATGTGAAATAGATCATTAAGGGCATAGAGATAATCTGGAGGATCAGATAGTTTAGAGACTATGGGTACAGGTAGCCAATGGGAGAGGAAAGTAAATCAGAGTTAGGTTTGTTTACAGACCACAAGGCCAAGACCAGGGGGAGGACAGGGAACTGGTTGCAGTTGTCAGGAGAACAGCCAGGTTGGGGGAAGTACCAGTAATAGGGGACTTCAACATGACAGACATGGGATAGAAAGTCCTGGTCATGGGGATTGCAAGGAACCAATTACTGGTGGAGGCATGCCAGGAAATATTCCTTGCACAACTGGTTCAAGACCCTACAAGAAAGAGAACATTGCTTGATCTGGTGCTCTCAAACAGTGATCAGGTGCACAATGCCATGATCTAGGGACCATTGGGTTCAAGTGACCACAAACTGCTGTGAGCAGAGGTCCAACTGGATGCAAGCAAGGAGAATAGCACAGTGAAGGTGTGTTCTTCAGGAAAGCAGACTTCCATAGGTACATACCAAGACATACCAGTCTGACCTTCTTCCCCTTCTGCTCCCTTGTCTTACTCCCTCTGCTCTTCTAATACTCCTTCCTTTAATGTCCCTCATTGCTCTACAGTACCTCAACTGGTCAATACACTTTCTCTGTATAGCTTCCTTCTCTCTGGAGCTCACTCCCCTTCTCCTTTAGGCTTGATCCCTCTTACTTACCCTTTGGGCACTTGATCCAACCTCTCCCCTGCTTTTTCATCCCCAGTGCTTCTCCAAGATTGTTTGGTGCACTGTTGTAAGTTTCATACTCATTGCACTGGCCTGTTTCAGATTTTGCTTTATTTTTAATTATTTAATCCTGCACACTCTTTTGATGGATCATTTTTTGTAACTTATTGTGCTGCTTAAGTTGTTGCCCTACTTCTATCAGTAGTAAGCTTCTGTTATTACTGTTGACTGACTGTAGAATCATGTTTCTTCCATGCTGATCACTATATTACTCTTCACCCTTGTTCCTCTTCTCCCTGTCATGCCTGGAAATGACCCTCAGCTAAGTGCACCTTTTCCAGCCACCAATTTTCAAATAAATAAATAACAAGGATGTGGGAGCTGCTGTGGGTAATATGAAGGATTTCAGAGATAGAAGGAGCAGAGGGGAAGTAAGAGGTCTTCAAATTAGGTGTCATAGAGACTGCAGCCAGCAGTATTGGAAGGGAAAACAAGAAGAAGAGGGCAAAAGGGTCCCTATGGTTCACATCAAATACGAAGAAGGCAGTGAGAACAAAGAAAAGGGCATTTAAGAAATACCAAGATAGCCAAAGTTAGGAAGACAGGGAGGCATATCTAAGGACAGAGAGAGGAGAAGGAAGGTCAGTAGTGCTTAGGCTAAGACGGAGATCAGAGTAACAAAGGGGCAAAGCTGGGAGGCAAGGCATTCTTCCGATTCATCCATGAGAAATGCAAGGTTAAGGAGGTCACTGTGCTTCTGAAAATGGGGGGTGGATGGAATGAGGTGGGCAAAGGAAAGACTAAGATACTGAACCATTTTCTTTGTTCAGTATTTATCCATGAGAATGGGGGCCACTACCAGAGCATGAAGTGGGATAAAAAGGTTCAGAAGAGAGCAACAAAGATGGTTGGGGCATGAAAGTGATGGAGTATGAACTTAGACTACAGTAACTGGACCTCTTCCCCCTGGAGAAGAGGGTGGTTAAGGGGATAGTATTCAGTTGTTTAAAATAATGAATGGCGTAGAGTATCAATGTGTATGAAACTAATTCAAGTCCAATGGTTTGTATTCAGAGTAGGAAGCTTTGAAAAGTTAAAAAAAAACTAAAAAAAAAATGTAAATATCTTAAAGTGAACTGTCCAGTAATTCTGACATTTTACTACCTCCTGAAAATTCACAAGAATTTCCAATCCCCTCCAGGTAGACGTATCATCTCAGGCATCAGTTCTCTGTCGGATAACCTTTCCAGATTGTGAAGTCTTCTTGTAGTCACTGGTTAAAGATTTACTATCATATATCAGAGATTCTTTACATATCTTGGAAAAAGTGAGCACAATTCAGTGGAAACCAATGCACTTATGGATAAGTATTGATGTATGTTCCATCTATACTTCTATTCCCCTTTCACTAGCCATAGAAGCTTTGGAGTATTTTTTTTCCCGAGCCAGATATGCAGATGCCCCTCTAGCCTAGTTCTTAACTGAAGCAGTAACATTTATTTTAAACCACTATTATTTTTTATTTAATGAGAAATTCTATCAGCAGAAGAAAGAGACAGCGATGGGGTCAACAGTAGCTTCATGCTGTGTGAACCTGTATTTAGAGTGGTGGGAGCAGAAACATATGTTTTACAGACAGCAATCAATTTTTAAAACACATCGGTTTCTGGATTTGTTACATAGATGACCTACTTATCATTTAAGAGGGTGAAACAAATGTAGCCAAAGAATTTGTAGAAGGTCTGAATGCAAATAATATGAATTTGAACTTTACATATAAAATTGATGTGACACACATGGATTTTCTGGATATAATGCTAACTGCAATGCCTTGTGGCAGAATTAGCAGTGATAATTACAGAAAAGCAACAACATGGAATTCCACACTTCATGCTAAAAGTGCCCATCCTCAGGGGCTGATAAATTCAATACCTTACGGACAGTCCCTCTGACTTAGGAGACATTGTTCATCAGACAAGATTTTTGAAAACAGACCAAAGGAAATGCTTTCCTGTTTCAGCAACAGGGGCGATTCTTTGGAGATTTTAAAGAATGTTCTAGAATGAGCTAGAACACAAAGTAGAGATCACTAACACACAAGATAAGACAGTCTGAAAATAATGAAAAAATGACATCTGTCCTAGAATAGAACTGTATCTCTCACAAATAAAATCAATTTTACTAAACAATTGGAACTTATTGGAAGTAAGTTAAACACCAGCTACCTTTGCTATGATGCATTATATTATATTTAGCAAAGGCAAAAACATTGGGGGACTATCTTAGTCATAGCAATAGTGTCACATCAGGCACTTGGGTTAAATCCCAATACTGACACTGCAGTGCAGCATGAGGGGGATGCTGCACGCCTGAGGTGCCATCTTTCAGATGAGATGTTAAAACCGAGGTCCCATCTGCCTGTTCTAGTGGTAGTTCAGGTGGATGTTAAAGATCCCATGGCACTGCCTGAAAAAGAGTAGGGGAATTTTTTTATTGAATAAAGCTTCATAAACAAAACAAGGGAAAATACAACAGAAAAATTGTAAAATACAGGAATCAATATATAACATCAGAGTCCAGAAAACAAGAAACCATTCATACCCTTCAAAAGTCTCAAACACCAAAGACAAACCCACAATTCCAAGAACAAAACCCACTCAGAAAAACCTATAATAACCAGAAGCAAAATAAATCAGCTATCCCAACAGCCCTTCCCATCCCAGTATATAATGGAAAACAAAAAAACAGCTCATAGAATCGCCCAGCGATAATCCACTGGTCCATCAAAAACCTGTAAAAATGAGAGAGAACTGCAACCTTTCTACAAGTCCTGCATAAGAGCACTAGAAAATACATGTCTTTCTTTTTTAAATAACATTGTGATTTCAGACTCAATTTTAGTTTGTAAGCCCAGCAAAGATAGCTGTTTTTGCTGCAATACAAATTGACATCTAGTTTGTCAAATTACCCATTTAATGAGAGCAAAAATTACTTGAGTTGTCCCTAAATGGAATTCACTCCAAAGAATGTTATCATACTGACCATACACCAAGGTATTATATAATTCATAGACCTTAGATGATGGATATTCCATGAACATGCCAACATAGGCCATAAACCAGAAATATGTGGGCATTGTGAAAAAAAGATGTAACATTGTTTCAATCTCCAATCCACAACCCTCCCTTAGACAAGATATGTCCTGAATAGATTTGTGAAAATGATTTCCTCTGACATTTAGCCTAGAAGGACAGCTAAGCCATACAGAATCCCACACTTTAGGAGGGAGTCTGGATCTATTACTTGGTGAAGGACATCAGCAAGGATTACAGCATCTGGTAATGCCAGACAAGGATCTTTAAAACAGATCTCCTGTAACAGCTTACAATACTCCAATTTTCTGGTAATATGCAAAAGGTCAGAGGTCAAGAAATGCCAAAGTTTTAATTTCTTACAGATTTCCAAAAGATAGGGAGAAAAACCTTGTGTGATGTTCTGAAATACCCCCCATACTTGGGTTTCCCACTTCTGCCAAAAATAGCAGCATCTATCTCTAAACAAGGGAACCCAAGGCAATTGAATCAACAATAAAACAGGAACAAAATTTGCATAAAGAAACCAGTAAAAAGAAAAATCACAGGATTGATCATGTTCAAACCACCATCACACACAGGCCAATAGGTATTATTTTGCTTTTATGGGATTAAGCCGACTCCCCATAATAACTGAAAAGCCCCTTATACATTCTAACCCTAATTTGACAAGCAAAGGATACAGATAACTAACATTCAGAAAATAGGTAATAAAAAGTTTTAAACATAAGACTCTTTTCTTTTTACTCATAGAAAAACTTTTCCACTTGCAACTTTCTCCTCTGCTTTGGCCAAGGCTGTTTCCCAATTGTAACAGGCCGAGTCAGGAGCTCCAAACCAGCACCCCAGAATTTTAATCGGTAATGCAGATACCCCAACACCCCCTATAGCCTGCAGAGCTACTTCTAAAGTATGAATCCCCACAGCTGTACTCTTCTGTCTGTTGATCCTTGAACCAGAAACAACAGAAAAAGAGTCTACAGCCTCAATAGCCCACTCCCCAGACACTTGATCGGCCACTAGTATAGTACTGTCACCTGCATAAGCCAGGGCAATTGGAAAATACACCATCCCCAAAACACAGAAATGGTGCAATCCTTGTTGTTATGAGAAATAATCCTTAATAAAGGATCTAAAGGAAAAACATAAAGAAGCAGACTCAGAGGATAGCCTTGTCTGACTCCTCGCTGAGGTGCTGTCTTTTGGATGAGATGTTAAACTGATGTCCTATCTACCTGGATTGGTGATAGCTCAGGTGGATGCTAAAGATCCCATGGCACTTATCGAAAAAGAGTAGGGGAATTTTTTATTAAGTAAAAATGATTAGAACACAGAATATACAAAAAAAATACAGCATATACAAAGTTTGAGAAGAAACAAAAGAACTAATATAGGTCAATCCACCTATCCACAGGAAAAATCATATTTTGAGGCAAAACCCAAAATAAAAAACAACAACAAAAAAATTAAAATTGAACATCCAAGAAACCATGTGCAGTGTTTCCAAAGCTTAACAAACACAGCCTTCGACAATGCATTTTGTTCTCTGAGGAAAATCTGTTTAAGATTTGCTATTACTTGAGTGAGAACCTGATGTTAGCTAAACTCTTTTCATTGTAGCACAAGGGCACAGCATGTTTGCCAAAGGTAAAATCTACAAAGAGCAAGCACCACTCTAACTGTGCTGGTGTGGGATTGACCTACACCAGGTGGAAAGAAATCATAAATCACAGTCTCATAAGAAATATTAAGACTATTTGGAATTTCTAAACCTTCTGAAAGAGAAACCAAACTTCTTGTGCAAATGGACAGTGAATGAAAAAATGCTCCATTGTTTCCAAAGAAGTCAAACAGGATGCCCTCGGACAATATCTCTTCCAGTGCGTTATGTTTATGCATATTTCTGACTCCCAATCTGCCATAGCAAGAGAACCAGGTGTCATCCCAACATTTACTAGGGATCCGTTTGTCAGTCAATTGTAGGAAAAGATCATCTGGAGAAATCCCTTGTCAAGAAGGAGCAGGCAGGAGTTCATAGTAATGTGTGGAAATAGTACCAGAATACAATTATTTCCTAGTTAAGGAGCATATCGAACGGGAAGATAACATCCACAATCAAAGTTTACTAAAGGTCGGGGGAACAGCTCAGGGAATTTAAAGAAGTGGAAATTTCATGGTATTAAATATGGTACTGCAGTCCAAACTGTCATGAAAGGCATCATTCAGTATTGAAAGAGAAAAGCCCAGTCAGAGGGAGTACCAACCAATAATGGATGTATATTCCAAAAAAATAAAAATAGTATGGAAAAAAACATGATTCAGCATTTTCACCTCCCAAGATGATAATCATGGTAAGTGTGGAGCCATTTAACAGGGTTCAAATGACCCCCAAAAACCTTGAAAAAATAAACTATAAATGGTAGCATCTAATTTAATTGGAAGGAGGAAATATGGGCAACATGAAGGAATAAAGGTAGAATCAATGTTTCTGTGAGGTACACATGTTTCCTTTTGGCAACAGGTTTGGAATTCCAAGACTGTAGCAGTCCTAGAGCCTTCCCCACAGCCCTGTCCCAATTAAAAATTGCATCATCAGCACTACCAAAGGTAAGCCCTAAAACTTTAACTGGAGCAGAAGAAATAGCAATATTCGTCAATTCCCGTAAGGTACAATGTGTCCCAACTGGGCAAATAGAAAGCTGCTGAGACACAGAGAGGGAGAAAGCAGCCACAGCTTCCTTGAATTAAGGAGGTTATTTTCTAGACTACACTGAACTGAATTATTACTTTTTGGACCAGTGTAAGTAACTAGTATTGATTTTGTTTTTGTGGTTGACTTTGCTTAGTTTTGACTTTGATTTGCCAGGGAGGAACTGTAGTTGGAGATATTTGCAGTCATTTGTGACTAGCCCTGGTACTTAATCTCTGTGAAATAGGTGTTTATTAAGGGAAGGAGCTGAAAGAGACCTAGCTGAACTGTGTATTTATAACAGGAGTTGTTTGTGATCTCTGTCTGCTGAGACACAGAGAGGAAGAAAACAGCCACAGCTTCCTTGAATTAAGGAGGTTATTTTCTAGACTATACTGAACTGAATTATTACTTTTTGGACCTGTGTAAGTAACTAGTATTGATTTTGTTTTTGTGGTTGACTTTGCTTAGATTTAACTTTAATTTGCCAGGAAGGAACTGTAGCTGGGAGATATTTGCAGTCATTTGTGACTAGCCCTGGTACTTAACCTCTGTGAAATAGGTCCACTCCCTGGGGTGGAGGGTCAAAGTTGTAGTTGATTGTTTCTGGACAGCATAGATTTACTCCCTCTCACTCTTCCCTAACCCCATCCACCCCAAGTACATAATTTCCTTTATAGCAGGGGTTCTGACATCACTTCCCCAAAGCTGCTAACAACATACTCCTGTTCATATCCTTAAAGGCACAGCACACTGAATAGGGGGTAGAGACACTCACAAGCTTGCACACAATAAAACAAGAACAAAAAACAACAAAAGAAAAGCATCTGTAATAGGAAGGGACACAGACATTTGGGGAGTGGTGCAATGCAGTGGCTGTGGAGCAGCAGCCTACCAGGAGACATTCTGGAGACTGCATTGCTGCCCTATTTGCAGGCACCTCTCTGGTCTAAAGGAGGAGATTGTTCATCTCCATGCTGACCTGGCAAGGATTCATGAAATCTGCTCCCCCACCCAGGGACCACCCAGGCCACCACCACTACCTCAGAGTTTGCCAGAAAAGAGGAGTGGTTGGACCACAGTGGGCTCAGGAAGGGTGAGGGTGGTGGAACAGAGGCACATCCTCCAGTAGTGTGTCTCCACAATTCATTCACCACTGTGGCAGAGCATGGTTCCTCTATGGAGGCAGTGGAGACCAAGGAGGATGCTGGGAACCTTCACGATGGAGACCCACAGAAAAGTGGCACAGGACCCACAGGTGAAGGAAACAACTCCTGGTGAGGGACTCAATTGTTAGGGGGTAGAACTGGGGGAGGGATGGGAAAGGAAAGTAAGGTACCTTCCCAGCACCATGGCTTGGAGGGACAGGAAATGAATCCTTAGGATCGTGGGAGCAGCTGCAAGGTGGAGGGAGCTGGATGTCATTATCCACCTAGGGATGAATGACCTGGCTGAGAATGGGATCAGAGTAGTGCAACAGGAGTTTGTGGAGTTGGGGAGGTGCCTTGACAAGTAGCACACATGGTAACGTTCTAGGAAGTGCTACCTGTCTATGGATGGATGAAGCTAGGGTACTCCACACCATGGGATTTAAAGACTGGTTGAAAAACTGGTGCAGAGCGCAGGGATTTGGCTTCATTGTGGACTGGGGCTCCACCTGGAGGGATGCAAGCCCATACAGGCATGATGGTCTGCATCTATCCAGGATGGGAACTAGGATCCTATGTGATAGGTTTAAATGCTTCATTGGCAAGCATTTAAACTAGCCAAGGGGGGAGGCACTGAAAAGGAGAAGGGAAATCCTAGCCCCCCCAAAACTCAAGGTAGTTAGTGAAGTAAACACCAAGCTGAAGCAGTTGATAGGGAGAAGGGCTGGGGTAAATGGAGAAAAAGACAAAGGCAGGACAGGGATGGGGCAAAAAAGAAATAAAGCCATAAAAAATGGAGGGTAAAAAGTACCAATGCCCATAGTCTAGGTAAAAAGCTCCCAGAAATGGTGGCCTTGATGGAAGAGAGATGCCTGGATATCGTGGCAGTCACAGAAACATGGTACACAGAGAACCATGACTGGGATGTTAACATACCAACACAATCTACAGGAAGGACAGGGAGGAAAAAAGAGGAGGAGGAGGAGTAGCTCTCTATGTAAGGGAAGGGATCAAAGCAACAGAACTAAAGGGTAAACAGGGAGGAGAGGAGGCACTGTGGGTCACCCTGGAGACTGGAACTGGCTCCACAATCCTCACAGGGGTTGTATACAAACCCCATCTCAGAGGAGGAAATAAACAAAGAAATGATAGAAGGCATCCTTGGGATGGCAGAGAAAGGAGAGGTATTGCTGATGGGGGACCTCAATATGTCAAATGTTAACTGCAGCACCTTTGCTGCTGCCACATCCAAGAGCAGGGCCATTCTTAATGCCCTACAGGGGGCACACCTCAGACAGCTAGTTTTAGAACCCACCAAGGAGGGAGCAATCTTAGACCTCGTACTGTCAAATGGGGATAGAGAGAGGATCTCTGATCTTGAAGTGGGTAGCCATCTGGGAACAAGTGACCACCAAACAGTGTGGTTCATGTTAAACTTAGCTGTAGAGTCAAGCCACACAAAAGTGAAGGTACTGGACTTCAGGATGGCTGATTTTGGGAGAGTGCCTCATCAAAAAACTAGCAAACAGGCAAGAAGGTAGGGCGGAGCAACACTGAGGAAACTTTAAAACCACCATCACAGAGGCTACAAGCCTTTGTGTGAAACAAATAAACAAATCAAAACGAAAGACAAAACCTCTATGGTTCTCAAAAGAAGTAGCAGGGAAGGTAAGGGAGAAAGACATAGCATTCAGGAAGTATAAGGAAACACAGAAGGAGCAGGACAGAGAACTGTGCCAGTTAAAGCAGAAGGAAGCGGGGAAGGCAGTCAGAATAGCAAAGGCCCAAACAGAGGAAAAGATAACCAACTCGGTTAAGAAGGTGGATAAAACCTTTTATAGGTACATTAGGGAGCAAATAAAGACTAAGGCAAAGATACTGAGGCTGAATAAAGAGGAAGGTGGTTGGGCAGAGAGCGACAGTGAAAAAGTAGGGATACCGAATGAATACTTCAGTTCAGTATTCACAATGGAAAAGCAGGGGGAGATACCTAATCCAGTCAATAGAAGCACTCTGGACAGGGGGGTTGATATTAGTCCTTTCACAGAAGAAAGGGTTCTGACAGAACTCTTAAAACTGAAGATGGACAAAGCAATGGGGCCTGATAGGATTCACCAGAGAATTCTAAAAGAACTAAGGGAAGAACTAGTAACACCACTGACTACCCTTTTTAATAAATCATGGGAGGATGGTGTGGTACCTGAGGATTGGAGGAGGGTGGATGTGATTCCCCTTCACAAAAGTTGGAGCAAGACAGAGGCAGAAACTACAGACCTGTCAGTTTGACCTCAGTGGTTGGAAAATGATGAATCACTGCTGAAGGAAAGAATTGTTGAGTACCTAGAGGCCAACAGGGCACTGGACCCAAAGCAACATGGATTCACAGCAGGAAGGTTATGTCAGACAAATCTAATTGATTTCTTAGACTGGGTGACCAAAGTAGTAGACCAGGGAGGGGCTGTGGACATGGCCTACCTAGACTTTAGCAAGGCATTTGACACAGTCCTGCACAAAAGATTAATAAACAAATTAGCCAGCCTGGGAATGGGTCCCAGGGTGGTAGTCTGGGTGAAGCACTAGCTGGACAACAGGACACAGTGGGTAATAGTAAATGGAGTCCACAGTGAAGAAAGGAGGGTTACTAGTGGGGTACGGCAGGGTTCAGTGTTGGGGCCGGTCCTTTTTAATGTATTTATAAGTGACATTACAGAGTGACCAGAAGTGAAAGTATGTCTCTTTGCAGATGACACAAAGATCTGCAACAGGGTTGATACGCAAGGTGAGGTGGAAAGGATGAAAAGGGACTTGGCAAGGTTGGAGGAATGTTCAAATGTATGGCAGCTTAGATTCAATGCAAAGAAGTGCAAGGTAATGCACCTGGGAAACAAAAACCCAGGGGAAGAGTACACAATGGGGGGTGAGATACTGACAAGAACAAAAATGGAAAGGGACCTGGGGGTAGTCATATCAGATGACCTAAATGTGGGCCAGCAATGTGAGAAGGCCGTAAGGAGGGCTGGGGAGATATTGGGATGCATAGGGAGAGGCATCACCAGTAGAAAACAGGAAGTTTTTGGCCCTCTGTACAGACAGTTGGTAAGACCACATCTGGAGTACTGTGTACAGTTCTGGAGACCCTATCTCACAAAGACATAGACAGGGTGGAGGCTGTTCAGATGAGGGCAACCAAAACGGTGCATGGATTGCACCAGAAGACATATGAAGAAAGACTAAAAGAGCTTAAGATGTGTAGCCTCGAGGAGAGGAGGGAGAGAGGGGACATGATAGAAACTACCTCAAGGGAATCAACAACGACCAAAAGGGTAGCGTCTTTCAGAAAAACAGATGTGCAAGAACAAGTTGGCACAATTTGAAGAAGTATTTCTTCACAGAGAGGGTTGTAGATGCATGGAACATCCTTCCTGAGGAGGTCGTAGAGTCAAAAACAGTGGAGGAATTCAAGAATGCATATGATAGACATAAGGCAGTTCTAGTGGAGGGTAGGAGGAAGTAGGCTGTTGGTTAACTAGGATCTGCAGCTTATCCGTTAGGTAGGGAAATGGGCAGACTAGGTGGGCCATGCGGTCCTTATCTGCCATCAAAATCTATGTTTTTATGTTAATACTTTTTTCATAATTCAATTTTGCACCAGAGATATGTTCAAAAGAGGAAATGGTATCTATTATTGTATATCTTGTGAGCTGGCATTTACGGTAGTGTAAAGACACAAATCATCAGCATAGGCAATCACCAGGGGTGCCTGATGGCCAGAGAGAAAAGTTATCCGAGGAATATGAGGGTGAATCATAAAATGTCATAAAAGGGGGTCTAGTTGTAAAACATATAGAAAAGGACTTAGGGGACAGCCTTGCTGTACCCCTGAAGTCGCAAGAAAGGTTTTACCCAGCATCCCATTTATATAAGGCTGGATCCAAGCATTTCTATAAAGTATCCGGATCCAGGCCACAAACATAGTAGGAATACTATATTTACCCAAGACTGCAAACACATACTCATGATCCACTCTATCAAATATTTTTCTTGATCGAGGGAAAGTAAAAGGCCCAGTGATGACATATTATCTTTATTTATCAAAATATCACGAAAGAGCATTAGATTATGGAACATGGTCCGCTCTGATAGTGCAAAGTTTTGAGTTGGACTGATTAAAAGATTAGCAATCGTAGAACGTCTATGTAATAAGATTAAAGCAAACAACTTATAGTCTACTGTAAGGAGACTAATAGGTCTCCAATTTTTAAGATTGGATTTGTCCCCTTTTTTAAATAGCAGGATCATTATGGCCTTAGTAAAAGATGTCGGGACATCGGTTGAGTCCAGTAAGGCGTTAAAAACTTCCACTAGGACAGGAACAAATAAAGTTTAAAATGCCAAATAAAACTCTGCAGTTAAGCTGTCTTATTCTGGAGATTCGTTTTTATGCAATTTTATTAAAGAGTGATGAATTACCTCACTAGAGATAGGTCATGTTAGTAGGAGTTCATCCGATTGTGATAAAGGAGGAATATCCAGACAATGAAAATAATTGTCATCCCACTCTAAAGAGGGGAGGCAGTAAACATGGTCTGCAAGTACTCATTAACAAAGTCCTACATTTCCACTGGGGTCCGGGACTGTTGTGCTATACGTACATTTTGAGCTGAGTCCAGTTTAGTTGCAAAAATCCTGTACTTGTAACTGTTAAAAATATTGATACCTGTTTTTTCCCTGAGTGCTATATTGAGCTTCTAGTTTTAAAGATTCAGCCTGGTTATATTGAAAAGTCAACATTTAACATAGAAACATAGACGTTGATGGCAGATAGGGACTGCTTGGCCCATCTAGTCTGCCCATTTCCCTACCTACAGGATAGGCCGTAGATCCTAGTTAACCAACAGTCTATTTCTTCCTACTCCCCTCAAGAATTGCCTTATGTCTGTCCCATGCATTCTTGAATTCTCCCACAGTTTTAGACCCCACAACCTCCTCAGGAAGGTTCCATGCATCCACTACTGTCTCTGTGAAAAAATACTTCCTCACCTTGCCCCTGAACCGTCCCCTCTATCTTTAAATTGTGTCCCCTTGTTCTTGCATGTCTCTTTTTCTGAAAGATGCTACCCTCTTGGACTTTGTTGATTCCACTGAGGTACTTAAAAGTTTCTATCATGTCCCCCCTCTCCCTTCTTTCCTCAAGGGTATACATATTAAGCTCCTTAAGTCTCTCCTCGTATGGCTTCTCTTGCAGACCCTGCACCATTTTAGTTGCCCTCCTCTGGACTGCCTCTATCCTGTCTATGTCCTTGCGGAGATGGGGTCTCCAGAACTGGACGCAGTACTCCAGATGGGGTCTCACCAACTGTCTGTACAGTCAAGATAACTACTTCCTGTTTTCTGCTGGTGATGCCTCTCCCTTTGCAACCCAGTATACCCCCAGCCCTCCCTACTGCCTTCTCACATTGCTTGCTAACCTAAAGGTCATCTGATATGATTACCCCAGTTCTGTTCTTTTGTTGTTGTTACTACCTCCCTCCCCATTGTGTATTCTTCCCTAGGTTATTGTTTCCAGGTGCATTATTTTGCACTTCTTGCATTGAATCCTAGCTGCCATGCTTCTGACCATTCCTCCAACCTTGCCAAGTCCCTTCTCATCCTTTCCACGCCTCCTTGTGCATCAACCCTGTTGCAGATCTTTGTGTCATCTGCAAAGAGGCATACTTTTCCTTCCAATCCCTCTGCAATGTCACTTATAAAGACATTAAAAAGGACTGGACCCAGCACTGAACCCTGCTGTACCCCACTAGTAACCCTCCTTTCTTCACTGTGGACTCCATTTACTATTACCCACTGTGTCCTGTTGTCCAGCTAGTGCTTCACCCAGGCTACCACCCTGGGACCCACTGGACCCAGCACTGAATCCTGGGGTACCTCACTAGTAAACCCTCTTTCTTCAGAGTGGACTCTATTTACAATTACCTTCAGTGTCCTGTTGTCCAGCCAACATTTTACCCAGGCTACCACCCTGGGACCCACTGCCAGGCTGGTTAATTTGACTATTAATCTTTTGTGTGGGACTGTGTCAAATGCTTTGCTAAAGTCTAGGTAAGCCATGTCCACAGCCCCTCCCTGGTCTACTACTTTGGTCACCCAGTCTAAGAAATCTATTAGATTTGTCTGACATGACCTTCTCGCTGTTTACCCATGCTGCCTTGGGTCCCAGCCCCACTGGCCTCTAGGTACTCAACAATTTTTCTCAGAAGTGACTCCATCACTTTCCTACCACAGAGGTCAAACTGACAGGTCTGTAGTTTCCTGCCTCTGTCTTGCTCCCACTTTTGTGAAGAGGAATCCCATCTGCCTTCCTCCAGTCCTCGGGTACCACACCATCCTCCCATGATTTATTAAAAAGAGTAGCCAGTGGTTTCACTAGTTCCCCCCTTAATTCTTTTAGAATTCTGGGGTGAATTCCATCAGGCCACATTGCTTTGTTCACCTTCAGTTTTAGGAGTCCTTGCAGAACCCTTTCTTCTGTGAAAGGACTGGGATCGACCCCTATCAAGAGTGTTTCTGTTAATTGGATTAGGCACTTCCCCCTCCTCTTCTGTGAATACTGAGCAGAAATATTTGTTCAGTATCCCTGCTTTTTCATTATCCCCCTCTGCCCACCCACCGTTCATTGTATTCAGCCTCACTATCCCTCCCTTTGTCTTTCTATGCTTGCTGATGTACCTATAAGTTTCACGTTTAATGTCAGCTATTTCCTGCATAAGATCCATTTTCTGCTCAAAAGCTCTAGAGATCAACTTCATCAATTTGCCCCTCAAACTCAGATATTTAAGATACATACTGTTGGATCAATGATGAGCCTGTCTAAGAAAAAAGATTTAAATTTAGATTTGGAGTCCAGTCACCAGTTATATGCATGCAAAACAGAGAACCTCGCTTTAATAAGTTCCTTACAGCGATGTAAAATTTTAGGGTCCTCTAGGAGAGAATTATTCAGTTTCTAGTAAAATTTAGTACTAGAGTGGCCAACCACAGATCCACTACCACATGACAAAGAAACTGCCAAGTGGTCAGAGGTTTCACAAGAAATAATAGAGGCTTTCAAAACTGTCAGATGTTATGATAAAAAAATATTGTCAATTCTGGTAGCTAAAGTACCCTGGTATATGGTTTCGGGTGAAGAGTACGTATATGTATTTAGGCATCAAATAAGTTTGCAGTTTTCAAAACATCAGCAGGATAGTTCTCATCCCCAAAATCCTTTTTAGTGTTGCCACCTCTATGTTCAGCGGCAAGGCACACATTAAAATCTCCACCAAAAATTATGTGCTTTCAGGTGTTCAGATAGGGTTGAATAGTTCTAAACAGTTCCGATCATGCTGCAATACTTTGTGGTGCATAAATATTTATCAACTGATAGTTCATATTGTGAAAACAAACATCAAGTAGGAAAGTCTTACCTGGGAGTATGTCCACAAGTTTACGAACTTGAAAGGAAAAGCCTTTGAACAAAATACCAACCTCGTCACATAAATCTACACCCTGGGACCAAAAGGAAGGGCCTGCCATCAAAAGACACCATGCTTGTGAAACTTCGTAGGTTGTTTTAAGATGGGTATCTTGAATAAATATGATGTCATTAGGTAAATCAGCCAAAAATTGCAGGGTGGCCAATTTCTTTTTGTAGGATTTAACACTACTCACATTTAAAGTGAGTGGTAAAAAATAGCCTTCATGCATTTAGGGAATGAAAGTCAAGTAATTGCATCATACGTCTTTAAGGTTACCCCTGCACCCTGAAGAGTCAGGTTGAGAGTCAGAGGAAACTTCCTGCTTGGAAGAGGCCACAGAAGAATCTGACTCATCACCCTCTTCCTCAGAATCATCCCATAGTCGCCTTTTAGCAAGGGCCTAATACCTATTGCAGGTGACTATCGTCGGGGGAAGTCTCTGCTTTTCTCTTCCCTTTATTTCTCCTAGTATGTTTAGCCAATTCATACCCAGACTGTTGAGGACTAGGGGGTGGGGGCATAGCTTGTTCAGCACAAGCAGGTTCCGGATACTGGAAGCCTGAGCCTAGAAAGCTGTCATGCTCTTTGGAAGAGGCTTGGTTTGGTAGGGGAGGAGAAACAGGAGGTGCAGTAGGGGCATCAGCAATACCCTGAGGTGGGGTCTGCCCCTCCCCATCTTGCTACTAGGGGTTCCATGGGAGAAAGGCCAGAAGGGCTGGCCCGGGCCTACAGAATATGGATCTGAGAGTCAGTAATGAGTTGCTCCTGATCCTGTGGGGCTTTATCCAACCTATTACGATCAGCCCGGGGACATTGTTTATAAGAATGGCCAGACTCATCACAGAGGTTACATTTAAAAGGGTTGGGGCACCCTAAACTAATGTGACCATACTCTAAACATAAGTTGCACCTAGGTTGGGAACAAACAGAACTCAGGTTGGTCCTAGCCTCACACTTATGATAGGTTCTTGGTTGGCCCAGGTAAAAACAGAGGCCCCTGTCCCTACCAATGTAAAAACTGCCAGGTAAATGTTGAATTCCAGAATCTGTCTTTTCCAGTCGAACTTTAATTCTCCAACCCCCATTCCACACCAAGTCCTCATCCAGAATAGGAGTTGGCCGGTCAAGGATGTCACGCCACTGTCGGAGTCAATACTGCATGTCTGCAATATTCACACCTTCATTTCTAAAAAGCAGGGTGAAATTTTTGACCGTGGGTTTAATCAGTGGAATTGGATAAAAAGGGGACCAAAGAGATGTATTACTCACTAAAGGGTATTTTTGCCTGAATTTCTCCAAGGTATTCACAGTCTTAAAGCTTATATCATAAATAGGCTTCCCCTTAACATGAATAAAGGCAAATAATTCTTAGGCTTGTATACCCATTGTGTCCTTCAGCATGCTGTGTAGTATCGTTTTTCTATCTAGCACTGAATTAATATCCCCAGAAAATTTTAAATGCACAGTGCTTCTCCGCTGCGCAGGGTCCCCCATTTGTTTAAACAAGTCAGACATATGCAGAGGTTTAGTAACAGGAGGAGACACTGTGTCCAAAATTTCAGGTACCTGCTCCAAGTTCAGAGGTGCAGTAGAGGTACCTGCAGCTTACAGTGGGTTTGAGTGATCATCTGTATGTTTTGAAGTGTCCATGGAAACCGAGGAGTCCAATGTTGAGTCAGAGCGAGGTCTTGGAAGAATCAGTGGCATGCATTGAACTTGGTTTTCCCAGGAATCAGTCCTTGCAGCAGTAGAACTAAGCATAGCAGTCTCCAGAATAATATCCTTTGCACAAACTGGCCCTGGAGAAGACCAGCCACCTCCTTCCATACACTCCCAGCCCGCCGTTTGTAGCACCGAGTCCGAGCTCCAGTCCGCTTCAGGAGCATGCCGTCTAGCAGACTGACCATGACCAAGCTGTAACGCAGAAGGAGTTCATAAAGAGAAGAGACAGATGCAGGAGGCTGTGACAGTTCAGTAGGTAAAGCCATATCAAAGGTCAAAGCTGAGGGAATCGATAAAGAAACTCCACTAGGAGGAACAAACAAAGACACATTATCAGGTGCAGAGTCTTCTTGTAGTAGTTTATTAAGGAAGGATTTATGGGTTTTCACTGCACTTCTTAGCAGACCTTCAAGAAATAGGTGCAATGTAGAACCGCCAGGCATGTCCATAGCAGAAGTTGAATTTTGAGTAGAAAAATCCTGAGCACATAGAGTAACATCCAAGACTGAAACAGATGTATGCAGAGGTTGTTCCTTATCCAAGACCAGGTTTTCAGCAGTAGAAACAGGTAGTAAATGTCCATCAGAGCAAACCAGTTCCCAACAGGATCAGCACCACCACCTTTCTCCTCCTGGACGTTGGCCATCATAGCAAAGGCCAACATGGGGTCCCCCTACTGGAAAGAGTAGGGACATTTTTTATTCAAAACTTTGAAACAAAAATATACAGGAATGTATTACAGTATACAAAATCATAAATGAAATCAAGGAAAAAACATAAATAAGCATTTCACCATGCAGGAATGTCAAACATAAATAAATCATATTACAGGACCCCCCCCCCACTAAAAGAGTAAAGGGATGTTTTCTTGAAATCAAAACATGTGCACAATAGTGTTACTGTACACAAAATCATAATGCAAAAACAAATAATAAACATAAATAAGTATTTCAACTTACATGCAACACAAAAATCTCTGTCATTAGAGTCTGAAAACTGAGTATCAAATGCAGAGCACTCCCCCTCTCACAAAAAGAGCAGGGCAACATAATATTTAAAAACTGGAGAGTATAATCTATACATCAACATGTTTCAGCACACTAGATCATAATATACTAAGAAAAGAAAAGAAGCCTAGACTATAGGTTTGATAATCATAAACAGTCATAAAGCACAACATGTAAGAAAACTAAAACATCACAGATGGGGCAGAGAAAGCAATGAATTTTCATATAGCCTACCAAAAGTAAAATAGTGCACATGAGATAAAACAAAAGGAATATGAGTCACCAGAATCAACCTCTTCTTTATCCTATAGAAGGAAAAGAAATACCATATCTAAAAGGAAGAGGAGAATCTCCAAACAGCTGAAATAGGGAAAAACTCCCCCTCCCCAATTAGGGATATAAAGGTTTAAGGTACAAAACACCTCACTCTGAATAGCCTATGGTTCTCTTCAAGCATTATAACCTAAAAAGGGAGACAGCATCAACCTGTGTCCAACCAAAACATATTCCTCCACCACAATTTGTACAGTTCAGGAAGAAACCTACCCGTTTCCATAACCTGCCACATCAGCACAGCTTTCTGCAGTAACAGAAATACCTGTTCCCCAGACATTTGTTGTGGTCGGAGGGACCAGCCACACCTAGCCAGCCAAAGCTGACAACTAATGAAACTCATCAAAAGTCAGATTGTAGTAGCACCAAATTTAACCCATGCTCCTGGCAGCACTCCATTAATCCAAATTTGAGGAGGCTGATTTAAAAAAGAATTCAGAGGCCATTTATTATGGAAAACCTCTCAAAAGGATACAGCAAACGGACAATCCAATAAAAAATGTGAGAACGTCTACCTTCTCTATACATTCATTACCTCTGGGACAAGTACGTTCCTTGAGCCCCTTATATTCTAGATTACCCCGAACACCCAATTTCTGATGTGCACATATCCAGATAAAGTCCCTCATATAACACGGGAGTCTTTTGCTGGACAAAAAGGATTTTAACGAGGATTGCTGGGCAGTGGATAATTCTGAGTACCATGGGGAAACATAAAAAAAGGACCTCAATATCCAACTATACAGGGAATTTTTTGCAAAAGTATGGAGAGAGATTTTCATTACCTTCCATACTTTCAATTTACTTACTACTCCAAAAAAAATGATCTGACAAGTGTGCTATCCAGTATGGCGTGGAAGAGGAGTAGCTTGGTCACAATCAGTTTATAGTGGCCCGATTTCATCTTCTACCCAGGGGGTCCATATTTTCACAGCATTTTTCAATAAAGGCACAAGATTAAAGAAAATAAAGGTTACATAAAAGAAAACCACCGGGTTTAGCATACTCAAGCCTCTCTCCTGTATGGGTAAATAAGTAGTACCTCTCTTGATAGGGTTCAGCCTACTTCCTCATAGACATTGAAAGAACACACTATACTCTGAAGCCTCTAAGTTCAGTGGGGGAGGAAAAACAGTGGCTAAATGCAAAAAATGTGACAACAAAAAGGTCTTTATCAAATAAATATGTTTTGCCTTAGTCATCTGCCATTTGTTCCAGTGGACTACTTTCTCTTTGCCGATGTCAAAAGCAATGTATTTATTTATTTATTTCAATTCTAGGATTACAATTACCTTTGAGCCCAGGACTCTTTTACAAAGGTTCCACGTCAAGACATAGTTATCACATGACAATATACAAAATTGTTACACAAATAAGGGTAAACAATATCAAATTAATTTCGAACAGACAGGGAGAGGGTAACGTGGAAAGGAGGAGGACAATGGGGGGGTGGTAGGAAGAAATGAGGGGGCAAGAGGGAGGTAAGAAAATGGGAAGAGAGGAGAGGTGGGGGGTAGGTAAAGATAAGGAGGGGGGGTGAGGGGTGCTGCCAGGAAGGTGGCATTGTCAAGTATTCCCAATTATGTCTTTGAGGGTCATCTCCACCA
Organism: Neoceratodus forsteri; assembly: GCA_016271365.2. Taxonomy (NCBI): domain Eukaryota; kingdom Metazoa; phylum Chordata; order Ceratodontiformes; family Ceratodontidae; genus Neoceratodus; species Neoceratodus forsteri. The sequence continues at coordinate 913,273,945 of CM057454.1, read as the reverse complement.
AAGTATACACCCACAATTCTCCTATAAGCCACATCTACAGGTATTCCCCAGATTAGGGACACATCACCTGCATCATACCCAAAAGGCAAAATATCACTTTTCTGAGTATTTATTCTAGACCCTGAAATAGTAGAGTATTCAAGTAAAAGAGAATGAGCAGCCTTCGTAGAGGATTTATCCACTAAAAAAATCTCCAAATCATCTGCAAATGCTAAGTCAACAACTTGCCTATCCTCAGACCCCACTGAAAGTCTGGTTATTGCCTCTGTCCCATGTAGTGCATGCAACAATGGATCCAATGATATAATATATAATAAAGGGCTGAGGGGGCAACCTTGGCTCACCCCTCTATGGACTGAAACTGTTCTCACCACCCTACCATTTATACTAGGTATAAGGCTGATACCTGTATAACAAGTCTGTAGCCAAGCTATAAATATGGATGGAAAACCAAAACATTTTAATGTCTCCCACACATATGCATATTCAACCCAATCAGAAGCTTGTGATTGATCTAAACAGACCAAATGCCCAAATAATTCCTGTGTATCTCCTTTACGCAAAATCTCCCGTATTAAAATAAGAGCATACTGGACTCTTCTCATTGGGATGCCGCTAAATTGAGACAAATGCACAACCAGATCAATGATACCTGCCAACCTAATGCTCAAAACCTTCATTAATATTTTGTAATCTGTATTAAGGAGTGAGAGTGGCCTGCATTGTTTCAAATCAGCCTTGCATCCTCCCTTAAAAATCAGGATCAAAAGTCCCTCCAGCATACTCTTAGGGAGTTTCTGTTGGGATAAACAGTTATTTAAACATATACCGAATTCTGGTCCTAAAATGTCCCAAAGGTATTTATATATTTCATGTGGGAGGCCATCTGACCTTGGTGCAGTACCAGATTTAAGTGACCAGATGACAGTTTTTAATTCAGCTTGTGAGATGGGGATGGTTAGAAGAGTTCCAACTTCCTGGGATAGTTGCGGTAAATCAATGCTGGCCAACCATGTCCACATCTCCTCTACTGGTGAGTTCTGGCTAGCAAAAATTTGGGAAAAAATGTAAATAATTTCCTCCAGGATACTCACATTGCCATATACCTGCTCTCCAGAGGAATTACTTAGGTACTCCATGTTGCGCATTCCCGGAGGAGTTGCATGGAATCAAAAGGTAACATATCCTTTGCCTTCCCACTGGTACCATATTTTTGTTTATTTTCCAGAGATTTTAGGGCCTCAAGCTGTTTACTTGCTAAGGCAGCTTTGAAGTCTTTAATCCTCTGCAGATCTTATGTCCCTAAATTGGGTCTGAAAGATGTCCAGAAAGCAATGCTATCTCTCAAAAAGGAGAGCTCATCTCACTGAAATCTCCCATTATTATACCCCATATTACAAAAAAAATGTTTATCTCCTTCCTCGTATCCTCCCACAAGCAGTACTATCCTCATATAAGAAAAAAACTGATTTCTGTGCCTGAAGTACAGAGAGGAAATCTTCATTCACAGGGGGAATAGATAATAATGAAACTTTCAATTTCTATGTCCCTGGTCCCCACCACTCCTTCGGGAGGTCACTAAGGACAAGAGTTAATATACTGTGATCAGAAGCAGCTACATCCTGTAAATTAACTATTTGAATTTTTGAAAAGGCAGGTACAAAAAAATTATCGATTGTAGAGGCTCAAGGGCCACAAAAGTAAGTGCAATGCTCATTGAGAGGGACAGAACCAAAGGCATCCACAAACCCTACGTCACGAAGAGGGTGAGCCAGGAACTGAGCGTCACAATAAACCTTTTTATTAGAAAAAGGGGTAAATTGCTGAGGCAAAGTATCATCAAAGTCCCCACCGAGAATCACTGAATGGGTAGTCTGTAATAAGGGGGAAAGAGACCGAAAAAGGAGCGTTCGATCATATTTAGTTTGAGGGGCATATCTATTTATAAATCTCACCAACTGATTATCCCAATTCACATCAAGCAACAAATCTCTACCTGGCTGCAATTCCAAGTGATGTATAACCTGAACTATAGAGGAGAAAAAACAAATCCCCACCCCTGAACATAAATCATCCCTCTGTGACCAGAAGCAGCCTCCCAAAGCCATGCAGAAGAGGCCACAGCTCTATCTTCCAAGGTACATAACCACACATCCTGAAAAAAAACACAATCCAGATTCTTATGCAAAAAATGTGCAAAGGTACTGCGACGTTTCGCAAGGGATTGAATGCTGTTAACATTCAAGGATGCCATGCAAAAGGAAAATGGAGCCATGGTTCACGTATGTTTGTTGCTTCACTTTACTTTGCTGGAAGCTCTCATTACCCTTCCACTTTTAGCTCCATGGGTCGAGTGATCAGTTTGGTCCGGGTAGTCGACCTGGGTATCAGCCTGTGAGGATCCCTCTTCCGGGAGATTCACTGGATCTAGGTCCACAGGAACATCTGCCAGAACACTGAACTTATTTTGGACATCTAGAGGGGCCTCAGGACCATTTTTCTTAGATTTCGACTTCAGTTTTGCAGGTTTCCCCTTCTTTCCCTAAACCAAGGTAAAATCTTCACTTCTGGAGGAAGGTTCTGGGGAGGGGGATATCCATTACGGGTTGGTGGCAATGGATGTAGAAGCAACATCCTGCAGAGGGGAAATAGTAGCGGAAACCTGGGTCTCGGGGCCTTAACCCTGGACTGGGGGGGTCACCAAAGGCCATGTCTCAGTGGCAGGGATAACTGCCCCAGGAGTCGAGGGCAGTCAACTCCCTGAGGGGACTTGACCTTGCTTTACTTCCAAATGAATATAGTGATCCTGAACCCCGAGATCTGCATCCTCTATATTCCTTGCTGCAGAGGGGCAGTCCTCAAAAGTATGGCCAAGGTCATCGCAGAGGTTGCATTTAGGTTGTTGAAAACAGTGAGCGCTGAGGTGACCCAGTTCTCCACAATGAGAACATTTTTAAATGTCACAGGAGGTGCTGATATGCTTTGAGGATCCACATTTAAAGCATACCCTAGGCTGACTAGGGTAAAAGAGAAGTCCTTTATCCCTTCCAATAAAGAAACAGTTAGGTAGGCTGGATTAAACCATGCTCATTCTGATGCAGTTTAATATGAAATTTCCACCCTCCATTCCAAAAACCCTCCTCATCCATTATGGGCATAGGATTTCCTTGAATATCACATCTTTTCTCCAACTAATGCACTATGTCCACAATATTAACTCCATTATTCTAAAATAGGATAATAATTACCCGAAAGGGTTGTTTAGTAAGGGGTAGAACAATAAAGTCTGACTATAGGGGATTAGTCTTCAGGTTAATATTCAGATTTTTAAATATATTTATTGATTGATTTTAGGATGTTGTTTTAATTGTATGTATTTGATCTACTGTAAAAGTGCTTTGGGTTTGGAAAGGCACTTTTTAAAAATAAAGCTTTGATTTGATTTGATTAGAATATACCGACATTGAAATGTTTCTAGCAAAGCAGGAGAGCGAAAACTGATGTCAAAAGTAAATTCCCCCTGCACATGTATTAGGGCATAAACTTCTGAGGGAGAAAATCCCATAATCCTCTTAAGTAGAACCTTTCCCACATAAAACCTGTCTGGGGGGTTTTCGCGAGGGCCCACATATTGTAGGTAGATTGCATTTCTCCTTTTAGCTAATTCCACAGGCTTGTGAAAGTGGCTGGCATAAGTCAGTTTTTCAGGTTCCCCAGGATTCAATCCTGATGTGGGACCAGAAACAGCAGAGGTATCAGGGATTAAATAGGGACCCCCAGCAACATCACCTGCTGACCCTCCAAAGGGGCAGCAATAACTCTCATAGGGGAACCACTAGGATTTAAGGCTTCCTCATGTAAAGACACAAGTAGTAAACTTATCTGAGCTAGAGACCGGCTGACATTTTCTGGCAGTACAGGGTTGGACTTCCAGTGACTGTCAGTGAGCAGAATCCATCCCGCGGCTAGCAGGGCCTTATCCGGAGACCAAGATCCCACATCCTCAGCACTCCAGTCTTGCCTAGGAGGTGAATCAACTGCTGCAAGGGACTCTACGGACCTCTCCTCTGCTGAAAGCAACTTGGTAAATCCTTCCAAAACTGTGGCACCTGGAGAAGTATCAGATCTCTTCTGTTTCCGATCTTCCGCTTGCTGAAGACTTTCTGTCATCAGTTGCTCACTGACAAGGAGCAGTTCTGCAGCCAAACACTGCTGCTTCTGTTCTAGAGTCAATTGCTCACTCAGATCTTCTGATGAGGGACCGCCATCATGGACGATCTGCTGGCCACCTGCAGGGTGCATTCCAGCTGCCCCCACAACAGATCCCTTGGCTTGTGAACTCATATCACTCAGTAGAATCTCCTGGACTTCCTCAGACCCAGCCATCTGTCCACCACCAGACCCAGCAGGGAAATGAGAATGCCTTGCAGTACAAATGGGTCCTGGTGTCCTGGCCAAATTTCTCCAATTCACTAAAACAAATACCACCAACTGCTTAATCTGGTTCAATTTCATTTGGTTACCATCTGTATCCCCTCCCAGTCACCCCTGAAAAATGGACTTTTAGACCCAGTGGGCTTACCAGGTCAACAAAATTCAATAAATAAATATGGGGAGGCCCAAAGGACCCCCTGACCTGGTGGCTGCCCACCCCTTTGCCCCCCTTACCAAGTTTAAATTGTACTTAGCTTGTATGTACTCCCCCAACTTCTGCTTTAGGACTTCTGAGCCTATCTTGCTAAGGTACAACATATCTGGTACTGCACTATCTCTGAACATGATATGATTAGTTTGCCAACAGATTTGGAGAAAGATATAATTTCTTCTACGGACAGGATGGACATTTAATTTCTAATCTTATTTAACTTATAATATGGAGCAAACATACATACTTTTTTGTTTAATTTGAAACTGAAGGCCTAGTATAAAAGGCGAGTGATTAATGTTTAAATATAATGAAGTGATTTTTTGATATACTGTAGCTGCAGATTTGCAAATACTGCAACATTATGTGAATACTATGAAAAGACTTCCCACCTATGTCATGGTCTAGCATTATCATTAATGGTTAATTTTATATCCAGTTTGTTTCTGTGATATTTAATTTTACAAGTGTTAGAGTACTGGACAAAAGAATGAATACTATCTTTGTTATTTTTATGTATGCAAACATATAAACAGCAATAAAAAATAATTTTGAAAAGAAAAAGGGTACCACTTCTAGGACCACACATACCATTCTTGTGTACGTACATACTGCTTTACAAACAAAATAACAAAACAAAAAAAAAATGAAATCGAACCTGGGTATTTGTAGAGGTGCTTGTGTGACCAGACCCTGTGTAGTATTTGGTTACCTTCCGTCGTGTGGTATGGTGTCATTGGTGATTCCAATGGATTCAACAGCCTGCCTTGTAGTTATTAGTGATGGGAAAAGTGCCACCACTATGCAATGCATAGTCTTTGTAGGGAAATACAAAAAACTGCAGAATTCATCCTTCATGAAGTATGAAGTGTGTGGGAAAACTATGTCGGGTTGACCTCAGGAAAGACCAGCTCCACGTCACCTGTGGAATCTGCTATGCAAATCATAGTGGAAGCACCTCGAAAAAGAAAACAAAAATAACTGTAACCCTTTCCTCCACCCTCATAGCACCATCTCCCCTTTCTCCCACAGTGCTAATGGTATATAATACCCCTTCCCCCAACACACTGAGCATTCACATCACCCTTCACAGTACCAATATAAAAAGCATAACCCCTCCTCCAACCCATGGAGCACCAACATTTCCCCTCCTCTCTCCACAATCCCTATAGTAAAAGCCTAACCCCTTCCCCAATCCACCAAGCACTGACATTGTCCCTCCTCCCCCACAGTCCCAATGGTAAAAATATCACCCCTCCCTAACCCACTAAGCACCTACATTTCCCCTTTCCCCCACAGTCCCAGCAGTAAACATATAACCCCTTCCCAACACACTGAGCACCCATTCCCCTTCCCCCACAACCCCAATAACAAATAGAAATTCTCCCTTCCTCTCATCCCACCAAGTACCCATCTCCCACCCTTCCCATCCACTGTAGTAAACTATATAGTTCCTGAAAAAAACAACAAAAATGCCCAGTAATGAAGATGTGGACTGGTGCAGCCCACCTCACACTACCTCAGGCAGGTACTATCTGAATGAATGAGAGGAAATGTATGTGAAATACTGTGGAACTAATATAGATCATGTTTAAAATATTTAGCAGTTTGAGCAGTGGCAGCATATTTACTGCACATAATTTTCTCAGATGCCGGGTCACTCCATTGGTAAACAATCTTTTTAACAGTGGAGCAGCAGCAATGGGAATGACAGTTTTGACATCTTGACAGCTTGACAGGCACTACTTAATGATCAGCTGTTCATGTGCTGTTGCTGAATTGCATTCCCCTCCGAATTCCCATGTTGTGCTCTGCCTGGCTATCCAATTAAAATTCCCTCATATTTCTGATTATTAAACTTCTCATTGCCACACAATCCATTAATGCCGCCTGCCTACTGACTCATCGATGATTTCATCTGCTGCAAGCTGCCAGTTCTCTTGTGACTTCTTCTGCCCTGCTTGTTCGGACCAATCCGTGCATGGTGATTCCATCTGCCACAAGCTGCCAGTTCACTGGTTGCTGAATCATATTGCTTCCTTGGTTATTCCATCTGCTGCAAGCAGCCAGTTCTCTGCTCCCATCTGTCTGTTGTACTGAAATGTCCCTATACAGCTGGCTAAGCTGGCCAACGGCTGCCAAGTGGGGAATAGCATTTGTTGACGGTGTTGATAGAAACACAGAAACATAGAATTTGATGGCAGATAAGGACCGCTTGGCCCACCCAGTCTGTCCATTTCCCTACCTAATGGATAAGCTGCAGATCCTAGTTAACCAGCAGCCTACTTCTTTCTACCCCCACCCCCTAGAATTGCCTTATGACTGTCCCATGCACGCTTGAATTCAACCACTGTTTTTGACCCCACAGCCTCCTCCGGAAGGCCATTCCATGCATCCACAACCCTCTCTGTGAAAAAATACTTCCTTACATTACCTCTGAGCCACCCCTCTCTATCTTCAAATTGTGCCCCCTTGTTCTTGCACACCTCTCTTTTTGAAAGATGCTACCCTCATGGACTTTGTTGATTCCCTTGAGGTACTTGAAAGTTTCTATCATGTCATGATGATGGTCTTTATGCTGACCAGCTGGCTGACAGTGCTGGAGTGCCCTCTAATGTGGCAGAGTCAGTCGTCAGTGAGTCACAGTCCTGCACAACTCAACCACCAACAAAAAGATGAGATGAATATGCCTGTTACTCACCTGCAACCAGATTCAAACTTGACCACTACGGCAGTGAGAACGGTGTCAGGAACTAGAGCATTACTTTAACTCCAAGCATAAAAATACAATTAGTGCTGTGTATATATTCAAACAAGGTTGTCTGGCACAAGTAAAATCCAACCTTGACATTGCTAAAATTAAACCAGAGCTACCACAATGACAAGGTGGGAGACCACACATACTAATTGACGACATAGAAAGGGAGTGTAAAAAAAATCATACAAACATTAAGGGGGAAGGGGAATATGTTTAACCAGGAAAGGCACACTAGGCCGGATCTTGTTTCCAGGTGCGACCTGGGAGCACAAGGAAGTTAAGTGACTTGCTCAGGGTCACACAGTATGCAAGTGAAAGCTGTGGGATTCAAACTCAGGTCTGGTCTGCTGGATGTCACCAGATTTGCAGCTCAGAGCATTAAACCACTGTGTTATACTGCCTCCTGTTAAGATCAGAGGGTGCAGGTGGTAATGCAAGTGTAACACATGCAGTGGCAAGAGGAGTTATTAAAGCGTACAGCCCTCAGCTCCTCATATAATATGAGGGTTGTATCAGCCTATATGTGGGCATGGACTTTCCTTAGTTGTATGGGTTACTCAAAAAGAAAAGGCACCAACGCTGCCCTAAAAGCACCCACAGACTGCCCACAACTCAGAGATGCTTTTTTAGCTTGCATTTCAACAACATGTAAAAATTAGCTCATACCACCTGAATTAGTGGTGAACTTGGATGAAACCACTGTAAACATGATACCAGTGTCAGAGTGGACTGCAGGTCAAGGTATCTGGCCTCAGTGACAAAAGGCAAGTAACACTGGCACATAGTGTGATCCTGGCTGGTGACTTTCTGAGCCCCCAAGTCATCTACAAAGGACACACAGCAGCTTGTCACCTACTGTATATTTTCAGTTCCCAAAGGGTTGGAACATTACAGATTCTGAAAATTGCTGGTCAAATTCCAGTAAAATGATTGAGTACATAGAGCAAACACTGGTCCCTTAAAAAGAATTTACTAAAATAAGGCTAAATTTACTATAGGAACAATGCACCCTACTAGTGATGGACTTATTTCATGCACATACAACAGAGGAAGTCCTTAAATGTTTAGAGTCATATGACATTATCCTAATCTTTGCATCGACATCATGCATGGACCTGCTGCAACTGCTGGACATATCAGTAAACAAGTTGTTTAAAGTCTCCCTGAAGCAGCATGTCATGACTTTTTATGCTGGTTGCATCACAGGACAGCTATGCCAAAATAATAGTGCCAGTGAGATCAAAGTTGATCTTAAGATGCTTACTCTCCAAGAGAAACACGCCTAGTAGCTTGTTTGCAGTTTTAAGGAGACAGCCAGGAGCACCAAAGACTGCCTCAGAGGGTTCCAACTAGCAGGTATACAGGAGGCACACACTAAATGCATGAATTAAGTGACTTTTTTCTGTACCTCTAATAATACTAGTATCGACTATGTCGTTGATGCATGTTTATGAATTTTTTAGTAATAATGGAATACGTGATTTCCTACTGAGGCTGTGAAAGTACCAGTCTCAGCACACATTTTTCAGTGCTTTTAATTGTATGTCATTAATGTGTTTCATTAATTCTGAAGAAACTTTAATAAACTTTTTAAATTTTACAGTGTATATATGACAGAGTTTCAGTTTTAAAGGAGTAGGCACCAAAAATCAGTTGGTGTTTCAATGAGTGAAGAAGCATTCAATTTTTTACATATAAAACGTTTCACTTTCATATTATTTTTGCAGTTTCAGCCTGGTCTGCAAATACAGTGAAAATAAAATGAAAATGAGATATATTATTCTTACAGTGTAGAGCATTCTTTCAATCTCATTCATATTTACACCGTGGTCTTTCCAAGATTATGTGAGGAGGGTTGTGTCAATCCCCATCTCATTAGCAGTCTTTTCTTGTTCTTTAGAAGTTGGACAGTGCACCCAGTTGGGGAAGGGGGAATTAGGTGCTGAGAAGGTTGGGGAAGAGGGGATTTTTATTTAATATTGAGATGGTGGAGGGAAGTAAGGATGTGGGGGGCTCAGTGTGTTGGGAAAGGAGCCATAATTTTACAATAAGAAGGAGGGGAGATTTGGGTGCTTCAAGGGTGTGAGAAGGGTTTACCATATTTGTATGTTTTTTTGTTTTTTTCAAATTACAGATATTCAATTACAGTGTCAGTTACATTTCACAGATGGCCATGCAGGCACATTTATGCTAAACTTCACTGATGCAGGGCACCTCATGACTGTACAAAGGCTTTTGGGTGAAGCGCCAAATTTGCCAGTATTTTACCCAACACTCGTGAAAGAGGAAATCTGCGACTTCATTATATCTTCACCAGCAGAGTTTCACTTGGCAACATCTCTAGTAGTTATTTAAATAGACTACATCTCAAGACTAGATGAACACAACAGTCGATGTTTCTGTCAATGGTGAAGATTCAGAAAAAAAAATGAAATGCATGGAAACTTGGAATAACTTTCTTCTGAGAAATCCACAGGTGGGTATGGAAGACATTTCCCTTTTAAATCTCCATGCATGCAGTATCCTAATGCCCACAGATTAAACCATCCTTTTGTTCATCTGTACAATAACATTTAGTGACAAAAGTATCTCATACTAAAATGGCTCAGTAGAACGGCTGGGATTGCTACTTTCTTGCTTCCCACTGAGAATAGCTGTCTACAGCAAACTTTTCTGTGCATAGACTACATAAGGGCTTGGTGAGAATCTTGTCACCACCAATTAATTTCACTTCCAACTCTATCCAGCATTCTACACACATCATGACAATTATTTACTTGGACAGTTCTAACAGGAAGATGGCTAAAAAAACACTATCCCTCCTGGGCAGACAATACATTTCAGCAGACTCTGACCAAGCTGTGCCTTACAGGGTTGTGCGTTGCATTTGTCTCATTTATATGGGGGTTCAAAGGTTTTATGTCACTTCATTTTCTGATTTTCCTGTCAAAGAGCTGTATTTACCAAATTATTAAAATACATAACCTGTGGCTTGTTAGCACTCTGCTTCACCCCCTATCTACTCTTCCACAAATGTTTCAAGAGCAAATCAAGATGGGCAAAATGCATGAATACTTGAACATGTTGCACTGTACAATGTAAAATCTGAGTGAACGTTGTATCATTGTAACACTGACGCACAAGCACATATGGATTTTCAGTGCCAGTGAAGGAAAGCAAATGCTCTCTGGCAGCAGTCCCTGCTGTTCAGAAATGCAGCAGGGTCACTTTACTTCAGTAAGAGAACACTTGATGTTTGCATTTGTTCTGACTAGGACTGAAATTGATTGCTACATGACTTTACCCTTTTTCTGTCTGCTTACCTGTGTATAATTTCTCTAACTTTCTCTTGCTTTCTGTCTCTTATATTTGTCACTTTTGACAAAACTTTGAAAAAACATGATTTGTAGACATGGTTCCACTTACAGTATATCATTTGACATGTTTCTTACCTGTCTATTCCATTTATGCTTTATTACTAAAATGTATTCACATGGATACATAATCCTTGCCCCCCTACAGTTGATCTACTCCTGCTGTTTAACCCTTTGATAAAGTCACAATCCTCCCTATCATTATACTAATTCCTGAAAAAGCAAACTGTGATGACCCAAACAGGGGATTAGGACTGCAGCAAAAAATGGGCAGCAGAAGCAGATGAAATCTAAGGAACAAAGATCCTGCTTTTATGCTAAAAAAAAAGGAAAAATCAATAAAATACTGTAGTAATAAAGAGTACAGGGAAAGCAGTCATTATGTCAAATATAAGTGGAATTTAGATTTTTTTTTTAAGTTTTCTAAAAAGTAGCAAATGTTGGTGATGGGTTTGACTACTTTTTAAAATTTATATTGTGGGTGGGGAGCTCTCACACCCAAGGGTATTGACGAGCAGTGTTCCACAGTGCTCGGTGCTGGGACCAGTGTTGTTTGGGATATTCATTACAGACATATCATGGGACATGAAGAGCAAGATCAGTCTGTTTGCTGATGATACCCAAGGTAGGAGCAGTGGTGGATGATCTAGGGGAATGGCAGAGGTTGCAGGATGATCTGGCAAAGCTTGAAACCTGGTCAGACACCCGGCAACTGGGGTTTAATGCCAAAAAGTGCAAGGTGCTGCATTTTGAGCTGAAGAACCCAAAGAGGAGTTACCAGCTAGGGGGAGTGGAGCTAGCCCAGACAGAGGAGGAGAAGGATCTGGAGGTGCTCATTACAGGGTTAATGAACAACTCAGCACAATGTAGGAAGGCAGCTGCAAGGGCCAACAAAATGCTGGGTTGTATTGCAAGGGGTATATCCTCGAGGAGGGAGGATGTGATTCTGCCACTGTATAGGTCATTAGTTAGACTGCACCTGGAGTACTGTGTGCAGTACTGGCGCCCATATCTGAAGAGGGACATTAGGTTAATGGAGATGGTGTAGCGCAGGGCAAGAAAGATGATCAAGGGGCTGGGGGACTTATCATATGAGAGGAGGTTGAGGGAGTTGAACATGTACTCACTGGAGGAGAGGGGGGACAGGGGAACATGATTGAAACCTTTAAGCACATGAAAGGAATAAACAAGACAGGTACAGAGGGGCTGTTCAAAGTAAGGGAGGTGAGGGACACTAGGGGCCATGATATGAGACTGGAGGGAGGACGATTCAGGAGGGAGATGAGGAGACACTTTTTTATAGAGAGGGTGGTGGCTGGGTGGAATCGTTACCTGCAGAAGTGGTATCCAGTAGAACAGTGGACTGCTTCAAAAGGGAATAGGAAAGGACAAGGGGGAGGGTTAATGAAGGGGAAGGGTTGAAGGGAGGGATGAGCAGCTGCAGAATAAGGGGTGCTAGCTGCACATTCGAGCAGACTTGATAGACCTCTAGGCCTTTATCTGCTGGCAAATTTCGTATGTTCCTATATTTTATGCCCCATTTCATTCTCCAGTGCTCTAGCTTTCTGGAACTCTCTGTCACCATCCCTACCAGACCACTACCTACCTCACTTACCACCCTCCACTGAGCCTCAGATTACCCTCTTGGTGGGGTATGGTGTGGAGGAGACATACCCCTGAATATACCAGATATCACAAGGTGCAGCAAGGAGGCAGGGACTGACCCCAGATGTAGCATTGTCCTATCAGGCTGGCACTGTGGCAACATTTTCCTGTTTCTCCCACGTGGCCCTGGATGATATAAGAATACTAGGGGGACCAATGTCATACAATGCATGCTTAGAATTGGTTCCTGGCTACAGTCCTCTCCCTCCCTCATGGCACCTTGCTGCACTGCCACCTATGAGCACCCTGGTTACAGTATTACAGTAAAGCCAGGGTTCCTTCCCCCCCTCCCAAAGAGGAAAGTGTCCCATGAGATGCTGGATCCTCCTCCAATCTGTTGGCCCCTGATATCCCAGCCTCGTTCACAAACCTAGCTCACTGGTGTCAGGAGTGGTAGCCCTACTGCAGGCCAGCATGCATCCATCTACTTTTTAAAACCTCCTCCCACCCAGTATACACACAGTGCAAGGAACCCTAGTTGATAGGGAGGCCTCGTCCTTTCCCCACCCTTGTTTCTCCTGTCCCAGGCTCCCTTACCTTAAGAATGATTGTTTTGAGGGTGCCCTCATCATTTAGCTTTCAGCTGTGCCGATGCCATTTACACTAGTAAACTGTAGGTACAATGGTCTGGCTTCCATAGAAGTGAAGGATTTAGTCCAAGATCCCAGCATCCAGGGTTCAGAGAGAGAGAGAGAGAGTAAGGTACCTCCTCATCAGCAACAAAACCTCTGACTGACAACCATACCCCACTGCCAAGTTGTTCCCTCATGAGGGTCTGGCTTCCATAGAAATAAAGGTGTTAGTTCAGGGTCTAGGCGGTATCCATGGTACAAAGAGAGACCACCTTCCCCAGCAACTGAACTCTCCATCAACCACCATACACTTCCACTGAGTTGCCCCTCAACTAACCAGCCAGATCCCAACCTGATAGAATTCCAGAATTATTCTTTCAAAATCCAATGTGGCTGAAATGAGAGCTGAAACAACATCCCTCAGCCCAGCCATCGTGGTCTTCATGTGTGAGCTGGGAAGAAACAACTGAAGTAGCTGACTTGAGCAAAACCATGGGATTCTTCCACTATGATAGACACTATACTTAGTAAGGCATCTGGTGATAACCCAGTGTTTTGTTCAGGTTGGCCACCTCATCTGTTTTTTCCCCAAGTCACAGAGGGACCATGATGATTGAGCCAGAGTTTGTTCTTTTAGTTCTTATCTCAGCCACATTTGATTTGGAAAGAAGAACTTTGGAATCCTATTGGGGTGGGACTATGCTGGCCTGTTGGTGTGTAACATGGTGACACAGTATTCTGGTCAAGTTCAGTTATTGGTGGGCTCTCTTTGGACTGTGATGCCTTGACCCTGGACTAACTCCTTTACTTCTTTGGAAACTCTGGACCCTTGCGCCTCAAGTCCATCAGTGCCAGAGGCATCAGCACAGCAAAATGGAGGGGGCTGCAGCAGCAGCAGCAGTCACTCTTAAGGTAAGAGAACCTTGGAGGGGAGAAACAAGGGTGAGGGAAGAGGGAGTTTCCTTTTTGAACTAGGGGTCCTTTACTGCATGTACCCAGTTGGAGAGGGGGGAGGTTTTAATGTGTTACAAGATTCAGAATCAGAACCAAACTGCAATCACATTCTGATTCTGCATCTGACCCTTTCATGCAGAATTAGGATTTTGACCTTCAATTCTGAAAATCTGAGTTCCAAAACAGATTAGAAATTGAAGTATTCAATTCCTAGAATCAGATTCACAGTCCTACAGAGAAATCGATTTTGAGTATGGAAGCACAATGTTCTATTATAATGCCTTTAAGAGAAAATGTGTATTTAGTCAAAGTGAATAATTGCTTGAATAGCAATTGGTGGCAGCCTAGGAGTATCCCATGGTTAGGGTGCCATGATTTGGGAGCTGTAATGTGGATGCTACAACAAGGGCATCAGTGATAGCGGCAATCTGGATTTTAGGTCCTGCCTCACTCATATCCTGTTGGGTGTCCCTCAACTTTGTGCCCCTTTCATGGCATGCTTCTCCCACTTCTCGGAGGTTGCTATATTAATTTTGGGGTGAGGAGGTGAAGCCTCCCACAGAATAGGATTTTCTAAAAGGAAGAAGTTGCAAGTAGTTCACCCTACTGCAAGAGAAGTGAGTGGTGTGCAATTTGTGCAGAGCCAGCTCATATTTATAATTTGTAAAATAACACTTTGACTTGGGAAACACACACTGGCTGTGTGGCCCACCAAGCACCTGTGATATTAATCAAACTTCCAGGAAGGATCTGACTTCATTCACCCTTGTGTTCTAAAGCAGACCAAAAATGGAGACAAAATGCCCCAGTCCCCAGCGTGCTCATTAAGAGTTGTTGTATATAGTTATTTAAATGCAGATGTATATCCTTGGTCAACGTTTTTTGGTCCACTCACCTCTTCCTCAGGCTACAGTTATGTCTAGACATAAAACCCATAGTTAATTTACATCACACTGATATATTGCAAAAATAAAACTTGCCACCTCACGCACTGTGCAGATAAAATATTGTTGTGTTTTTTTACATACTGTATTATTCAAACCTTCACCAAAAAGCCTGTATGCACAAAGAGCATTCTGAATAGTCCACCTCAGCAGGTTTCTTAACATGCTTCATGTGCACTTCCAACATTTGTACAACTATTATTACAAAGGAATCTATGTGTATTCTTTGAGTATTCTAAACCTCACCACTCAATTTCATGATATGCAGTCCCTAATGGTAAGAGGGCACTCATTAAATTTCAAACCATTTACTAGAATCATTGTTTCTTTTTTTTAATGGAAACTCATTATGTCAGTCTTGTTATGATCACTGCAAAACAACTTCTCAAATACATTTTTTTCTTTTGATTTCTAAGTTTGCCTGCGTTAAAATCAAAACAATATATTAGACCTTAATAAACTATTTCAGATCAATAGATTAATAGTATTAGCGCTGCTACATTAAACCATCACTTCATTATATTGTTCTTCAATGCATTTTCATTCATATGTAAACCTTTACCAATCAAACCACCAGTGTACAACAGTGGAAACATTAAAATATAAAAACACTCACTTGATGAAGCCTCCAGCTTCTATCTGGCCCTCAGTCCCTGTGGGTAGAATATGTACATTTAATGAGCACACTATTTTAATGTACTTACAACTTCGTGTCAAACCCAGTTTCAAGTTAAATGTTAATTTAACTACTGTCCTGAACAGCACTTTTGGTATTTATGCTAGATTGTTTATTAATTTTCCAAAACTTTCCCCCACATTTTATTGCCTATGTCTAAATCTAAGTATTTAAATATATCATGATGGGGTTTCAGAACTCACTTGTGTACAGTAGCGCACCAACAGTTATATTATACGTATGTGCACTAAAGTAGTCAGAATCATAGCAGCCAGCCAGTCTACTCATTAAATTTTCTCTGTTCTCATTTTATGGGGCTTAAGCTGAGAACAGGTTAGTTACTTGCCTCTCAGCATTCCTGAATATGCAGTGGGATGCTGGCTGCTCAGATCACTTTCCATAAATTGGGATGTCGTCACCATGGTGACTCAAAAGCATGCCTAAAGGCCATGCATCTACAGCCATGTAAACCATACATAGATACATAGATGCTGTCAGCAGATAAGGGCCTACGATCCATCTAGTCTGCCTTAAAGCACTAGTAACTGTGCTTCTTCAAGCTTGATGCACAAGGTGGGGTGGAAAGGATGAGAAGGGACGGTTAGAGGAATGGTCAAATGTATGGCAGCTTAGATTCATTGCTAAGAAGTGCAAGGTAATGCACCTGGGAAACAAAAACCAGGGAAGAGTACACAACGGGGGGTGAGATACTAACAACAACAAAAATGGAAAGGGACCTGGGGGTAGTCATATCAGATGACCTAAAGGTGGGCAAGCAATGTGAGAGGGCAGCAAGGAGGGCTGGGGAGATACTGGGTTGCATAGGTAGAGGCATCACCAGTAGAAAACAGGAAGTTGTTATCCCTCTGTACAGAAAGCTGGTGAGACCCCATCTGGAGTACTGCGTGCAGTTCTGGAGACCCAATCTCCACAAAGACATAGACAGGATGGAAGCTGTCCAGAGGAGGGCAACTAAAATGGTGCAGCGTCTGCACTGGAAGACATATGAAGACAGACTTAAGGCCTTAATATGTATAGCCTCAAGAAAGGAGGGAGAGGGGACATGATAGAAACTTTCAAGTACCTCAAGGAAATCAACAAAGTCCAAGAGGGTAGCATCTTTCAAAAAAAGTGTGCAGAACAAGGGCACAATTTGAAGATGGGGGCGGCTCAGAGGTAATTTAAGGAAGTATTTTTCACAGAGGGTTGTGGATCGTGGAATGTCCTTCCGGAGGAAGGTTGTGGAGTCAAAAACAGTGGTGGAATTCAAGCATGCATGGGACAGTCATAAGGCAATTCTAGGGGTGGGGTAGGAAGAAGTAGGCTGCTGGTTAACTAGGATCTGCAGTTTATCCAGTAGGTAGGAAATGGGCAGACTGGGTGGGCCAAGCGGTCCTTATCTGCCGTCAAATTCTATGTCTCTATATTTCTGTTTCCTTGGAACTAGGTTCTCCCCTTCCCCTGACTACCAGGATCCCCCCATGTCTATCCCATGCATTCTTAAATTCTGTAATCATTTCTGACCCCACCACCTCCTCTGGCAGGTTATGCCATTTGTCCACCACCCTCTCTGTGAAGAAGTACTTCCTCATATTCCCTTTGAGTCTCCCTCCCTCCTTCCCTCCCTCCCTCCAGTTTCATCCTATGTCCCCTTGTCCTGATGCATCTTTTTCTTTGCAAAATTGTATTTCCCTGCACCTTGTTCTTCCCCATGAGGCACTTATATGTCTCAGTCATATCACCCCTCTCCCTCCTCTCCTCCAGAGAGTACATATTTAGGTCCTTCAAAATAAGCTCTTAGGGTTTGTGATGCAATCCCTGCATCATCTTGGTTGCCTTCCTCTAGACTGCCTCCACCCTATCTATGTCCTTACATAGGTAAGGCCTTCAGAACTGGACACTGTACTTGGGGTGTGGCCTCACCAATATCCTGTATAGTGGAATTCTAACCTCCTTTTTCCTGCTGGTGATACCTCTGCCTATGCATCCCAGCATACTGTTTGCTTTTCCTGTGGCCTTGTCATACTGACTTCCTAATTTGAGGTCAACAGAGATGATAACCCCTGGGTCCCTTTCCTGCTTGGAGCATTCTGTATCCCGCCCCCCCCAGCTGATATGTTGTTCCCGGGTTTTTGTGCCCCGTGTGAATTATCTTACATATTTTTGTTTTAAATCTCAACTGTCAATCCTGTGACCAATCCTCAAGCTTCTGCAGATGTCTTTCTATCCACACCCTGTGTCATGTCCACCCTGTTGCAGAGCTTTGTGTCATCAGCGAACAGGCACATTTTCCCCTTCTAAGCCCTCTGTGATGTTGCTGATAAAGATATTGAAGAGGACTGGACCCAGCACTGAGCCCTGTGGCACCCCGCTAATTGTCTTCCCCTCTGTGGAGTGACTGCCATTTACCACAACCACCTGTGTCCTGCTATCTAGCCAATTTTCCATCCACTTGACTGACATCTTACCCACTCCCATGTTCTCCACTTTGTTTAACAGCTTTCTATGCAGCTCAGTGTCAAAGGCCTTGCTGAAGTCCAGGTAGGTCACATCCACTGCCCCCCCCGATCCACCTCCATTATCACCCAGTCAAAGAACTCAGTGAGGTTAGTCTGGCACAACCTCCCTACAGTAAAACCATGTTGCCTTGGTTCTTGTAAACCATTGGTAACCAGGTGTTCCACTATTCTTTCCTTCAGTAGTGTTCCCATGATCTTACCCACTACTGAGATCAGGCTTATTGGTCTGTAGTTACCCTCTTCCCCTCTGTTACCACTTTTGCATAGAGGGACTTCATCAGCTCTTCTGCAGTCCTTGGGTACCTTCCCGGTTTCCAATGATAGCCAGGTGTTAATAAAATTTGTGGACCTTGCACAGCATGTGAGGTAGCAAGGTATTTTGCAGTATATTAGTATGGTGTGAATTAATTATGGATTTTATGTCTAGACAATTCTAGATCCTGAGAAGTGGTGAGGGCACCATGAAATGCTGATTAAGGATATAGATCTCCATTTAAATAACCATGTATAATAAATACTTATTGAGCATACTGGTGAGTGAACTGTTTTGTCTCCATTTTTGGTTTGCTACAATTTAACTCGGGCCAGCAAAGGGTGCATGTGTGAGAAATAATAGCACTAATAGCACTTTGGAGCAATGTTTATGCATTTTATTTAGGGGTAGCATGAATCTAATTTGATCTAATAGGCAGGTGATTCTTTTTAAATTTGAAGTCCCAAGAAGTTTCTGGGAAATTAGGTTATATATGTATGAAATACCTAGGGATTAAGTTCTAGCTGAAACTGGTCAAGGCTATTTTGTGAGAATCACTTTTCAGCAAGCAAAATTGGGAGTTGGGGCTAGGAGATATAAAGTATGGTAGCTACTTAAATGAAATGAAAATGGCTCTCCTAGCAGGATCATGCTGCACCATATGGGAGGAACTTGGTGGTAGCAAAGAACATGCAAGTAACTTAATCTGCTTCAAAATAAGTGGGTGTGTTTAAGTTGCAGAGGGAAAAATCTATAATTTGTAGTGGGACAGTTTAACCTTGGCCTGCAAAGGGGGAGTTTGAGGGATACTAGCCTGCAAGAGCTAAGATTAAGTGGATTAAATGCATTCATTTAGATATAGAAAGGGGTCTTATTTAATCTAAAGGGACAGGTGATTCCTTTTAAATTAAAGGTCCCAGGAAGTTTATTGGAAAGCACGGCAGTGTGTGTAAAATAAACTGGTCAGGGCTATGGGTTTCTTAAGTTATAACAGACCAGTAGCACCAGGTGTCCCTGGAGCATGATGACCATGGAGCATGAAGACAGAATCTGTAAGAAGTCCATGGGGCACTTTGCCACCTGGTCCAAGGTAACAGTCATCAGGTTTCACCCACCTTGCATGGTCATCACTAGTCATCTAGAGTACATCTATAGGGTTTATATAATAGGGGTGACAGGATATGACATGGGATTAAACAGCATATCCACCATAGTAACAGGATAAAAATAAATATTTCATGTTTAGCAGACCAACCATGAGATAAATTTAGCTACAGTGGAATAAACAACATTTATTTCCACAGTAGCTACATTATCTACATAGTAGCTATGTTACAGAAAGCAGCAAATCTCAACACAACTGAACCCCCCCAAACCGAATGCAACACACTAGCTTAGAATAGCACAGAAAGCACATTTCAACACAGAGCTACATCTAGAAACTGAAAGCAAAACCCAAGCAAACAGACAGAGACCAACAGCAAAAAGAGAAGTATCATGAAGAAACAAAATGCAGAACTTTAAATTGAAAAAAAAAAAAAACCTTTAAACTACCTTGGAGAAAAACATTTCAACTAATGGAAACCTCTAGAAAAATCTGACACACAGGAAAATAAATACTAATCACACCAAAATCACACCACAAAAAGCAACAACACAACACATTTCAGTGCCATATCTTTTCATCCCTATTGCATAAACTGAATATGTGCTGGTCTGTCAGTGGAATACACTATTCATTTGCACTCGTGCACACTGACCACAGCATCACTCATGGCTCTGCTATGCTCCGCCACTCATGAAGCAGGCCAGTGTGCACTCATGCAGATAAACAGTGTATTCCACCACAGCCCAACACATATGCCCTATGTATGTCATTCTATTAACTAGGAACACATTTCTTGGTTAGTAACTTGAGAATTATGAGCAAAACCGTATCTGGGGTACCACTGTGTAGATGGCCACACTCAGGGCTTTTTGAGTAGTGACTTGAGTAGTACTAGCAAAACTTTGAAAGTACCAGCAAATATCAAAAACAGATTGGTAAAATAAACCCACTCACCCAGTATATAGTAAAATTATATTTTTCTTTTTATTATATATATTTCTGTTTTTTTCTGCATCTTCAGATACAGTGTGTTTAATACAATTAATTAAACATACTGTATCTGAACATACAGAAACAACAGAAATATATGTAATAAAAAGAAAAACATATTTTTTACTATATACTGTGTGAGTGGGCTTATTTTACCCATCTACTTTTGATGTTTGCTATACCTTGATTGGTATGGACTACTCCCAGCATACATTTTTTTGCTTTATACTGAGGTTGGCTGTACTTGTCCCACACCAAAATACCAGCAAAACCATATCGGGGTAATGCTGTATAGGTGTCTGTGCTCAGGGATTGTTGGGAAGAAACATTGGGACGTATTAGCAAAACCCCATCTAGGGTTTCACTGGAATTGTAACAAGCAACCAGCACCTTGCTGAGTGTAGATGTGCACATTAATTCCTATCTGAGAAGAAAGCATTCTGCGGCTACCAGGGCCCAAGCAGGAGTGACGCCTGCTACTGGGCACAGAAGCCAAGAAGAGAGGATTAGAAATAGAATACTTATAGTGGGCAGTTCTATAGTTGGGGAAACTGAGACTGTGGTCTGTGTCTCAGATCAGTAGAGAAGGGTACCTGGTGTCTGGCCCTGCTCCACCACCAAGAATTCCCCCAGTCCTAGTGTGGACCTTGGAGCACATGTATCAGGGTGGCCAGGGGCTGTGGAATTGGTCATATGTGGGTGTGACCAACAACATTAGGAAAACTTTGAAAAAAGAAAGTTTTATATTCAACTCCATTCCATTTTTCTTTATTACTTCATATATTTTCATTAACTGAAACTGAAGCCCTACATGGGCAGCTGGTGTCCCGTCAAGCAAACTGCTCCTCGGTTCAAGTCCCAGGCTTAAGGACACCGGAGATCCTCCTTCAAACCACCACTGTAGTTCAAATATCCCCCTGCACCGAACCTCGCTCCATGGCTCAGCCAGCTGCTACTTACCACCTGAAACAAGGGAGCCTGAAGCCCCACACAGGTGGCTTCTCAAGCAAACCTCTCCCTGGTTCAAGTCCCAGGCTTAAGAACACCGGAGATCCTCCTTCGAACCACCACTGTGGTTTGAATCCTCCCTGCATCAAACCTTGGTCTGCAGCTCAGCCAGCAGCTACTCGCCCCCTGCAGCAAGGGAACCTGAAGCCCTGCATGGGTGTCTGGTGTCCCTCAAGCAAACTGCTCCTCGGTTCAAGTCCCAGGCTTAAGGAAACCAGAGATCCTCCTCAAACCACCACTGTTGTTCAAATCCCTCCTGCACTGAACCTCACTTCTTAGCTCAGCCAGTGGCTACTCACCCCCTGCAGCAAGATAATTTGTGTGGCACTTTTCTAAAACCTTTGAATTTGGTGCCCAGTTTCATGGACAAGCTGAAGCACCAGGGACATTTTGGGACTCGATTCACAAAAGCAGCCTCCTGCTTTTCGACTGCTCTCTCTGGGGATTTTTTGGCTTTTGGGGGAATTTCACCTTTTTTTCTGCTAATTATTTGAAACTGTGTTAAGCCTGACCTTAAATGATTTCTGCATAGTATTACATCTGGGGCAACTGAATTATAACTATACTTGAATTGCTATCAGGCTTTTGGGGAAATTTGAACTGTTTTCTGCTAATTACTGAAACTGTGTTAAGCCTGACTCTAAACAGTTCCTTTGTAAGATTACATCTGTGGGCAATGAATTCAAACTATACTTGAATTGCTATCAGCTCTAAATCCTACCTATTTTACTTACTGGCTCTCACAGATCAGCTGGAAAGTAACTTTTATTGTTCAGCCTAAGTAAGCAGCACCAGGTGAGTAATTCCTGCTTTAAACTGTATCGAAAAGTCCCTAAATCAGGTTCACTATAATTAACTTACCTCAGCCATTTTTTTTTTAATTTTTCTACTTAAGTTGCTAACCTTCCCCTGCCACACAACCCCAGCCCCGTAGGTGCCAGTAAATAATTGCCACCTGTAACCCACCCCCTGATGTAACTGCAGCCCTCCCCTACTTTTGTGCCCATTGTACTCACTGAGCACTGCCCCCCAATCTCTACTTAATTTTCTTCTTTCTCCCTCCTTTCCTTAGGGAACCCAAAGCCCCACACAGGTGTCCGACGTCCCCTCAAGCAAACTGCTCCTCGGTTCAAGTCCCAGGCTTAAGGACACCAGGGATCCTACTTTGAACCAACACTGTGGTTTGAATCCCCCCTGCACTGAACCTCACCCCACAGCTCAGCCAGCGGCTAATCGCCCTCTGCACTACAGTAAAATGTGTAGCCCATCTCTAAAACATTAGAATTTGGTGCCCAATTTCATGAACAAGCTGAAGCACCAGGGACAGTTCGGCACCTGATTCACAAAATCAGCCTCCTGCTTCTTGACTGCTCTCTCTGGGGATTGTTTGGCACACAGAAACACAGACTTTGACAGCAGATAAGGACTGCTTGGCCCACCTAGTCTGCCCATTTCCCTACCTACTGGATAAGCTGCAGATCCTAGTTAACCAACTGCCTAGTTCTTCCTACCCCCCACAAGAATTGCCTTATGCCTGTTCCATGTATTCTTGAATTCTCCTACAGTTTTAGACCCCACGACCTCCTCAGGAAGGTGGTTCCATGCATCCACCACCCTCTTTGTGAAAAAATATTTCCTCACATTGCCCCTGAGCTGTTCCCCCATCTTTAAATTGTGTCCCCTTGTTCTTGCACATCTCTTTTTCTGAAAGATGCTACCCCCACCCCTCCAACCTTTATTAAATGCGCTCCAGCTCCTCCCTCCCTCATCTTATTGGCTAGCTGTGATTCTTCGGCCACACCAGAGGGGGAGGAGCCATGCTTGGCAATTGGTGCCTAAACAGTGGTTCAGAGAGGTACTGACTTAAAATCCCCTCTCAGCCATAAATCTGGTTATGTAGTGCTGCCACATGAGGCAGCAGTGTTAAATCTACAGATTTAAAAGCTACAGATATCACAGACCCCAATTCTGACAGTTTCTTTTCTTAGTCATTGTTAAAGCAATTGTCGTAACAATGAAAAGCCTTAGTGCTAAGGGTCTTCTCATCTACTGCATTACCCTCTTGGCCATACAATCAGTACCACACGTAAAGGAATGGGTGATTTATCCTCTCAGGCCCCCTGTTCTAGGTCTCGTGATACTACCGCGCACTTAATGATCAGGCACCCACAATTCAGATCTCCCTTACGACCGTGGTGGCCATGCTACGGTGCAATAAAACTGTATTAGTCCAAACTCAATCCAGATCATGGCACAAATCCCACTTCCTACCACCTCCCTCTACATACTCACTGACCTGTCTTATACTATTATCTCCGGATATTGAACTACACCATGGACCAAATGAAATGAGATCCCAAACCCCCTTCTCCTCGACTCCAACCTGGTCCACCCTGAAGGGGCTTAAGATAGCCCATATGAATATACAAAGTATTCAAAGTAAAATACCCAAGCTTGAAGCATGGGCTAGGCATTATAATCTGGGCACACTATGTAATACTGAGTCTTGGCTAAAGCCCCATATACTCCCCCATGAAACTGCACTAACTGGATACACCACTTTTAGGAAGGACCATCTCGCCAAAAAATGTGGGGCATACTTATCTACATCAAGAATGAACTCTCGACCAACATACTTCCCACGGTCTCAGACACACCTGAACATGAACACCTTATAATCTTGATTACCCTAGGTCAAGTCACCAAGCTAATGGTTGGGTGTGTCTACCTGTCCCCGGATCTTGTTTCCTCAGCCTGTTTGGAATTTCTAACCAGTCTAGACAAATTACCCCATGGTGATCTAATCCTAACCAGAGATTTTAATCTGAACTGACTCAGTGCCAAAAGGACAAACTATCCCTCCATTCTAGAGGATACAGAGGTAGTACAACTAATCCACCACCCCACCAGACTAAACTATAAAATCAGGTAGTCACAGCCTCCTTGACTGGGTTTTAACAAATAACAGCCAGCACGTAAAAATTGCAGGAGTATTCCCGGATGCTCTTAGTGATTACTCCCCTACCTACTGTGTCTGGAGAAAAAATATCTAGAACCCCCCTCCTAAACTCATTAAAATGCATGACCTAATGAGGCTTAGCGTGGCCTTTCTTGAGCATCTTAAATAAGTAGACTGGATTCCCATCAACCGCCTCTCTGATGTCAACCAGGCATTAGACTACTTTCTAAACTCTTTTCCATATTAGATTCCTTATCCCCTATTAGGTCTTCAAGAGCTAAGGGAATAAACTCCCTCTGGCTGTCTCATGATCTTAGAACACTGATGTTCCTGTGACAAAGCTTGAAAGGAGTTTAAGACAACAGGACAGGTGTCTGGCTGGCAATCCTATTAATGACTGTGCAATGCTTGCAAAATCCAGACCACAAAGGCCAAATGGACTTACCTCCACTCACTACAAGAAAACAATTTCACCTATACAAAGACTTTCTGGTCCCAGATAAACTCCCTTCTTAAAGGAAAGGACAGAAACATTCTCCAGTCCATGGTCATGAATGGTACCAGTCTATCGAGGCCTGTAGACATAGCTACTGGTATAAATCACTTTTTCACTGACCTGGACAAATACAAAAAAGACCTGTCTCCCATCCCAGCTTACTCAATATTGCCCAACCCCGACTGTACCCTCCCCACTTTCCACCTAAAACTGGCCACAAGGCTAGAGGTCCTCAAACTGCTCAAGCGTCTCAACCCAGATAGCGCCCCTGGATTCAATACCCTTCATCCAAAATTTCTCAGGATAGGAGCACCTGCCATTGCTTACCTGGTAATGCTGTTAATAAACAAATCTTTCCTTTCTCAAAAATCCTGGACAAATGGAAAACTGCAATTGTAGTTCCTGTACTTTAAAGTGGCCCCACAAACCTGGTAGAAAACTATAGGCCTATCTCTAGCCTATGCCCCCTAGCCAAGATCCAGGAGAGAATTCTTTATAATTAACTCTACTCATATCTCAAAGTCAACAATGCCTTAATTAACCATCAGCATGGATTTCATAAACTGTATGGCACATAATCTGCACTGCTACGTGTAACCTCAGACATTTTCAGGGCAATGAATCAGGGTGAGGCTACAGGTGCTACCTTTGTGGACTGACCAAAGCCTTCGACCTTGTCAACCACCAACTTCTCCTCACTGAACTCCATCAACTAGGTCTTGACACTGCATCCCACTCCTGGCTGGCCAACTACTTAACCAACAGGCTCCGATCTGTAAAATGGTCTGGTGTCATATCCTCCCTCACTCCCATAACTGACAGTGTTTCACAGGGCTCCATATTAGGACCACTCCCATTCTCCATTTTTATCAATGAACTCCCACTCAATTGTGGGGATGCAGCAGTTCAATTATATGCTGATGACGCCGTTCTATACAGGTCTGCTAAAGATAACAATGTCATAAATGCTAACCTCAAGAATGATTTTCAGGCTTTGGAGGCCTGGTTCAAAGCCAACCTCTTAGTACTTAACACTAAAAAACTCAAACCATGTTATTCCACCACACCTCCTATAAACTTGATAACCAACCATCTCTGGTTGTTAAAACATCAGCTGGGGTAACGTTGGAATGTGTCAAAAGCTTTAAATACCTGACAGTCACCTTAGATGAAAACCTATCCTTCGAGATCCATACCAATAAATTATAAAATCAACTCATCAGAAATTAGGGTTACTATGCCGTACTGCCCCCTACCTCACTTCCCAATCCAGAAAGACCATCTCTACTACAACCTTACTCCCAGGTCTCCTCTATGGTGCACCCTTGTTTTCCACGGTGAAGCCATCTATTCTAAATTGACTCAGGCAAGCATATCACCGGATTACCAGATTTGCCACTTCAGCCCTGGACTGAACTCAACACTGTGCTGTGCTCAGTACCTTAAATTGGTACATTTTGAGGTGAAGTTGCACTACCCCTTGCTTTGTACCACCTTCAAATTAATACACCTCCCATCCCCTCCAAGCCTGTCTAATCTATTGATCAGGAAATCATTCACTGGGTCCCTTAGAACATCTCACCAACCATTACTAAGTATACCTAAAACTTGTTTAGCAGTTGGAAAGAGATATTTCTCGTATACAGCTGCACATAAATGGAACAATCTTCCTATAGGACTTCTATCCTACATATTCCTCTCACAGCTTAAAAAACATTACAAGGACCTATTTCCTGCCACGGGAACATGTAACTGTACATAACCCCCTGCCTAGCAGGCAGGGGTTATTCCTATGACATGCTGTCTTTCTCCTGAACCATATGAAACCAACAAGTCTGAAAGTTGCTTTATGCCCTAAAGTGTATTGATGTTTCTCTATCTATGTACTGTACTTACTGCATCAAATTGTTGCATATTTCTACTTATTAATGTTACTGTTGTTTCTACTATGTTTAATGTCTATCATTTGTGAAATGCTTAGATTCCCCGGGTCTCCACTGAAAAAGGGACTGTCTTGTCTCAGTGGGCCTACCTGGTCATCAAAATTCAAATAAATAATAATTCCCCATTTTCTTTATTACTGAAAACAGTAGGATGAAAACACATTAAAACAAGGTCCCTGCCCCCTAGACTATATCTACTCTGGCTGCTTCTCTACACATGACATCACAATCCCATATTTATAACATCATAATTATCTCCATAGCAACATATTGTGATGTCATAAACATAATTATGATGTCAGGTGTGGGCAGGCAGAGCTAAAAGGGCAGAGATACTATATTCATGCAAATACCCTTGGTAAAAAAGAATTAAGGGTCAGAATTACAGAGGAAAATATGAAATATATGCTACATTTATGCCTGAATGTTACTTTTACCCAATGTTGTCTCAGCTGTGTCAGGAGCTCTTTAAGCAATTCTTGAAAATCTTAACTTGGGACTTTTCTTAGTCTGAACTTCAGTGTTAACAAAAGACCATGCTAAGTGCAACTGGGAAACAGGGAACATTAGGAGTTTGCATGTATAGCTCAGGTGGCCATCTCATCTGTATGGGACTATTGTTCTTCCAATAGTAGAACAGCAATGCCATCATAGTATAGACTTCCTGTTTACTGGTATGTGACCATTCCCTTTTATTCTTGTTCTTTAATGGGATGGAACAAGAAATGTTCTGCTCAGTAGTTGGCACCATAGGTGATAAGAGTAGGGCTGACTAATGCTCATTAAATATTACAACTGGTACTATATTTCGGCACACACCTCTGGAGCTACACAGTTTTGCACAGTGATTAATGGTTTGTAACTTTCACACAAATGTGAACTCAGCATCAACAGCTGCATGGTGAACAGCAGTTATATCTTCTGTAGTACTTCTC
The DNA here is from genome assembly GCA_016271365.2 of Neoceratodus forsteri. Classification (NCBI taxonomy): domain Eukaryota; kingdom Metazoa; phylum Chordata; order Ceratodontiformes; family Ceratodontidae; genus Neoceratodus; species Neoceratodus forsteri. The sequence goes on along the minus strand of CM057454.1, from coordinate 913,246,146 downwards.
ATTACCTATGATTTCAGTTTCTCACTTCATCACCATTCCTACTAGAAAGAAATGAAATATTTCCACTGTGAAAAACAAATTAATTTGCAGTGGGCTTGCTTTTAGCTTACATGAGTTGTCTGAACCAGTAAAGATAGTACTGCAATCAATCCCCAGAAAAATATGTGTATTTAAATACATTAGTGATCAGTCAGCAGCAGACTGGGATTTTGAAAGCTTTAAAAGTTGGTTTGAAAGTGGGGTGGGGTTGTACATCATTTGTAAATATCACTGCCCTAAGAAACAGTACTAATACACACAGACACACAGACACACAACAAATATTATATATATTATATATATATATATATATATATATATATATATATATTCATTGCAAAAAACGTCATTATTGCACCATTAGGGTTGAAGTGTCAAAAGCACTTCTGGCCATCAGAGCGTCCAACAGAATGCTCCCATCATTAGAGTGCCACAAGGGTAAATTCACTGTCCCCTCCTCAAGGTCCACCCCCCAGAGTTAGATTAATTAGAAAGGGAGGCATGGGGGGGCACAGCCCCCTACAAAAAGCAGGACAATGAAATTGGGACTTGGTGCCCTAATGACCGGGCGCATCCCAATGGGCATGTTCTGAGGGTGGAACCATCAAAAGTAGGGAAATAAGACCTTAGAGTTCCCAAGTCTAAGATTCCACTCCCACTGTGCATGCAGGAACAGGTATGAGGGGAACTTAAAGTTCATGCACACCCCATTCCAAGAGTAAGTCAACTAAGATGGGTACAGGATAAGAGAATGGGGCGAGCATTAGGGTTTGAAACACCATGGCGCATCCATCACATCTGTTCTTCTATGTAGGGTGAGGGTGGGGTACTAGGGTTTGGAAGCTGAGGGAGGAGGTTGGGTGTAGGGATTGGGAACTTTAAGTTCCCTTCATGCCTGTTTCTGCATGCACAGTGGGAGTGGGGTCTTAGACTTGGGATACCTAAACTCGTATTTCCCTGCTTTTGACACTTCAACCCTAACGGTGCATTAACATACTTTTTTGCAATGAATTTCCTTACTTTTTCAGATATTTTATTTATATCCTTATTAGGGCTAAGATTTAGTTTGACAGGCTGCCCTTGCCCTGTACCCACAGCCACAGTGAAGCCAGGAAAAAAAACAACCTTCTGGGTGGGGATTTCTGGGATTGTTGAATTTATCTTGGGCCCCCTCACCATCTCTCTCTCATCTGGATGGCAGAAGTCAAAGATTTATTTTCCTAGCCTGCCCCTGCCCTGTAAAGACTGCCACACTGAAGCCAGGAAAAAAAGAAACTTTTGTTTTGGATTTCTGGGATTGTTAAATTTCTCGTACCCCTCTCCCATAGTCTGTCTCTGTCCCCTCTGCATGGCAAAATCAAAGATTTATCTTGCCAGCCTGCCCTTGCCCTGTACAAACAGCCACACTGAGGCCAGGGAAAAAAAATAAATTGTTATTTGGGATTTCTGGGCCTGTAAATTGCTTGTGCCCCCAATGTCTGTCTGTCTGTCTCTCTCTCTCTGTCCTCTGGATGTCACAAGTGAAAGATTTATTTTGCCAGCCTGTCCTTGCCCTCTACCCAGAGCCACACTGAAGGCAAGAAAAAAAATTAACTTTTATTCTGGATTTTTGGTACTGTTACATTTCTCATGTTCCCCCCTCCCCCCCCACACACACAATCTCTGGCTCTCTCACCACTGGATTGCACAAGTGAAAGATTTATGTTGGCAGCCTGCCCTTGCCCTGTACACACAGCCACACTGAAGCCAGGAAAAAAAAACACTTTTATTTGGGAATTCTGGGACTGTTACATTTCTTATGCCTCCCCCTCCCCCCACTAAGGCCAGAAAAATAAAACTTGCATTTGGGATTTCTGGGACTGTTATATTTATTGTGGGCACCCCACAATCTCTCTCTCTATCCTTTGGGTGGCACAAGTCAAAGATTAATTTTGAAAAGAAATTGTTATTTGGGATTTATGTGGCTGTCAAATTTCTCGTGCCCCCCCCAAGAAAATCTCTGTCTCACTCTCCTCTGGATGTCACAAGGGATATATTTTGCCAGTCTGCCCTTGTCTTGTACCCACAGCCACACGGAAGCCAGGAAAAAAAGAAACTTTTACTTGGGATTTCTGGGACTGTTACATTTCTCATGGCCCCCCTCCCCCTCATAGTCTCTCTCTCTCTCTCTCTCTCTCTCTCTTTCTCTAGTCCTTTATGGCAGAAGTCAAAGATTTATTTTGCCAGCCTGCTCTTGCCCTGTACACACAGCCACACTGAGGCCAAGGGAAAAAAGAAACTTGTATTTTGGGATTTCTGGGACTGTAAATTTCTCGTGGGTACCCCTGAAGTCTCTCTCTCTCTCGCTTCTGGATGGCAGAAGTCAAAGATTTACTTTGCCAGCCTGCCCTTGCCCTATACATACAGTCACACAGAAGCCAGGAAAAAAAGAAACTTTTATTTGGGTTCTCTGGGACTGTTAAAGTTTTTGTGGCCTATCATCCCACCACAATCTCTCTGTCTGTCTCTCTCTCTCTCCTTTGGATGGCACAAGTCAAAGATTTATTTTACCAGCTCTGTCCTGAAAATCTGGGGTCAAAATATGTAAGATTTCACAGTTATGAGCGTACGTACTGAAATAGAAACAAATGGGCATAACTTTTTCATTTTGTCATATTTTGACCCCAAATGTTAAACATGGTCTTTTTATCACCCCACCTCATGAAGCTTGTAGGTGAAAATGTTCAAATCCATAGGAAAATGCCATTCTGCGCCATAGGAGCAAAAACATGTTTTGTGCCTAATGTGAAAAATTACATCTGTACTGTTCACGAGTTGGTGTGATAAAATGGCTATATTGAAAATTTGGAGTGAAAATATTGAAATTCACCAAAGTTACACACACATACGTAGAAGCTTTTCAATGACCATGTATAACTCGGCCATTTTTTGGAGATTTTTTACTAAATTTTTAATATAGCCTTTTTGGTACCCTACCTCATCAGCGCTGCCACTGTCATGTCATTCATTGGTCCTGAAAGATGATTTCACACAGCAAACATGCCATACTACACCACATGTGCAAAAACACATTTGGGGCAGGATGTGAAGAATGACAGCTGTAGTGTTCATGATGTGGGGTATAAAAAATGGCAATGTTTAAAATTTGGAGTGAAAATATTAAAAATTGCATAAGTTACAAGTGCGTGTAGAAAAATGCCTATGATCACGCATAAGTCAGGCATTGTTTGATATTTTTGCACCAAATTTTGAACATGGGCTTTGTAGGACCCCTCCTCATGAACACTGGCACTGTCATTTCATTAACCAGTCCCCAAAGGTGATTCCACACAGCAACCGCAAAATCACCTTTCTGGACCGAGAAACCTTTCCAGATTTTGTGACATCTTCTTACAGCCACTGGTTAGAGGTTTACCATTATATACCAGAGATTCTTCACATATCTTGGAAAAACTGAACGCAATTTGGTGGAAACCAATGTACTTATGGATAAGCATTGACATCTGTTCCCTCTATACTTGCATCCCCCATTCACTAGGCATAGAAGCTTTGGAGTATTTTTGTCCCAAGCCAGGTATGCAGATATCCCTCCAGCCTGGTTCTTAATTGAAGCAGTAACATTTATTTTAAGCCACAATTACTTTACATTTAATGGGAAATTCTACCAGCTGAAGAGAGAGAAAGTGATGGGGTCAACAGTAGCTCCTATCTATGTGAACGGCTAGATGGCGACCACGCTGGGTGAAGCCATCAGAATGATAGTGTAGTAGCAGCAGTTATAGTTCAGATTTTTAGTTTGTTATTGTTTGTTGCATTTCAATTTTATTATTTTATTTATTTTGAGCTTTAGTTTTAGCTTAGTCTCTCCTAGTCCCTCTTAGCGGTTGTAAGTCAGGGATCTGAAGTGAGTTAATAAGGGGTAGTCTGCCTCTAGTCGGAATTTCAGAAGTTTGTTAATCCAGGGTAAAAGGAGTATGAACGGATTAATGCTACCAGCGTTTATGTTTTTAGAGTGGATTAGTGATCAGCAATTCATCAGGATACTATTTTATAAATGAGGGCTGGATGATACTAAATTCCTCTACCTGATCGGGAGAAGCAGCCGAAGACTTGTTGGTTGGAGCAGCTGAAGTCTGGTTGGTAGGAGGACTGGCCAACAGAGTTGAGAGGAGCTGGGAGGAGATGTTTGGTGGATGGACAGAGGATGCCCAGGATTGGTACTGGGTGATCCAGGAAGACCTTGATGGATTGTGGTGTGGAGTGTCTGGGCTTCGGCACCGAATGTTTTCCAGACTGGGGGTTTGCACTTGGACAGAAGTCGTTGGCATGGAGGAGGTGATCCTGCAGGTCCTGTCGGTCGGGGGTCCTTGGATCTGATTACTTTCCTTGGGAGACTAGGGTGGACTGATCAGAGGATCGGTTGCCTCCTGGATTAGGCCCATGGTTCCTGGGATTCACCTGATTGGTCCAGGTTTTTCCCTGGTTACCTGAAGTGAGGAGAGTGTTGGGGCTGGGGCCTTTCTCCTGTATGGGCTGGGCAGGGCTGGATTTAATCCCCCGAATAGACCAGGTGCAAATGGACTAATGATTTATTCTGGCTCCTAAAGAACACGAGAGGGTCCAATTTTATAACATTTCCTGCTTGTACGATATCAGAAAGATTCGGGAATGAGTAAGGATTCTATGAAATCGCAAGTACTGTAAGAACTTCTAAGTTATTCAGTAACCATATTTGGTGAATGCATTAAAAGAAATGGCTGGTAGCTACCTTGACACTGTCCCTGAAGTAGAAGTTTGAGGGGCTGGTGTGGAGAGACTAAATAGACTGTTGTTTTTTTTTTTAAGGGAATTAAGTGTTAATTTGTGGGGGTTTGGGGGGTATTATTAATTTTGGGCTTATTGGGTTGTGATACTGGGATTGTGTTGCTGGACCTATTGCTGGTGCAAGTATTTGCAATATGTGTAGGGGCTTTGTGTCGGCAGGCAGGTGCTACTCCCCCGCCAGGCTGTGGGACCTGCGCCCTTTTCACAGTCCCCCATTACACCCTTTGGTGTATATGCGCTGTTGTGCTCTGGGGATAGTGAGGAGGGGGCAGAAAAATGGGTCCCTTGGGTCTGGTGGGGGAAGGGAGCGGGGCGGACGTGTTGGGGTAGTGGGTCCAAGAAGGCACCCCAGGGTGAAATGGGGCCCGGAGAGGGGACCTCCCTGTCTAGTTCCCATGCCTGAGGCTCCACGAGTAGTGGGCAAGTGACCCACTCTTCCATGGCCACTCATCCAACTCAGGCAGTGTTATGCAATGCCAGGTCAATAAAAAACAAGACAGCAATTATTGCTGATCTTGTTGAGACATTTGACCTGGCTTGCATCACCGAGATCTGGCTGGATGAGAATGGCGGCATGATTTTGGAGTCTGCAGTCCCACCCGGGTACTCGATGATACACATCCCGAGATTGGATCGTAGGGGCGGGGGTGTAGCCATTTGTTTCAGAATGGAACTGGGCCTTATAGAGGTTCCAGTAGGGATTACTAGATCCTTTGAGTGTATCATGAGAGCAGGTGTGAGCGGCAGAATTCTTCTCATCTACCGTCCACCCAGATATGGGAAAGCTTCCTGCAGGAATTTGCAGACTTCATGGTCGACCTGGTATTGGAATCTCCCAGTTGGTTGGTCCTGGGGGATTTCAATGCCTGGGTCAACGATGAACTCTCATTTTTTGGTCAAAACTTCCTCCAACTGATGATCTTGTTGGGCTTCACACAGGTAGTTACCTCTGCGACCCATTTGCGGGATCACTTTTTGGACCTGGTGTTCCTCCTGGGTATGGAGGCTGCTGACCTGGTGGTGGAACTGGTCGGATGGTCAGGACCATTACCCTGTAAGGTTCAGTTTTGGGGCTCCCCTATGAGACCTGCCCCTTTGGAGATGGTCCTGTACTGCCCTTAGAGGGGAGTTACCCCAGAGGGTCTGATGGTGGTACTGGACCTATCAAGTAGGCCATTGAAAAGCTTGGATCCAGGAGACCTAGCAATGCACTATAATAGTATGGTGCTGAGGGCCCTGGATTCCATAGCCTCCTGTCTGAGTTTGCCCGCTCCCTCTCCGCCCTTGGTCTCCTTGGTTTGATGGAACTTTGAGGGAGTTGAGGAGAGCAGGGTGGAGGTTGGAACGTTGTTGGCAGAAATCTGGCAGGAAGGAGGACAGGCTTAGGTTGATGGCCCATTATTTGGACTATCAATCAGCAATCTCCCTTAAGAAGGAAGAATTCCTGTCCAAGGAGATTGCTGCAGCAAAGAATCGACTGGCTCAGCTCTTTCGGACCGAGGACAGACTGTGCAATCCAGCCAATCTTCGGGATTGGAGAGCCTTTGCAAGAGTAAAGTGTGAGGAGTTTGCTCAATTCTTTGCAGATAAGGTGTCCTCCATCAGGTTGGAGATCCACTTGACTCATTCAAATGAGCAGAGTGGTGGTCAATGGGACGGCATGGGCACCCAGTCTGTTTGGATGGATTTTGACCAGCCAGCGATCTTGGATATTGTGAAGATGATTCAGAGCTTGCAACTAACTTACTGTAGTTTGGATCCTGGTCCTACACATCTCCTTGTGGGGTGTTTGGATGTCATCGTACCGATCCTTGCAGAGATAGTCTGGTGCTCGCTGGATCAGTGGGTGTTTCTGGACATCCTAAAGGAGGCTCTGGTGACACCCCTTTTAAAGAAATCTTCCTGTAACCCAGACTGTCTTGCAAACTACAGATCGGTCTATAACCTTCCCTTTCTGGGGAAGGTTATTGAGAAGGTAGTCTTGCTGCAGCTGAAGAACTTTTGTACCACCCATGAAGTCCCTGATCCTCTCCAGTCTGGTTTCAGAAAGAGATATAGTACCGAGATGGCACTAGTTTGAGTACTTAATGATCTCCTGATAGTGAGAGATCGGAGGAGTCGTTCAATTCTGGTCCACCTTGATCTCTCTGCAGCGTTTGACACCATGGACCATGGAGTGCTGCTAGAATGCCTGCAGCTCCTCTGTGGACTGTCAGGTACAGTCCTCAGGTGATTTAAATCTTTCCTCACAGGCAGGACCCAGAGGGTGGTATAGGGGATTTTTTCCTCTGCCTCCTTCTCCCTGCCTCGTGGGGTTCCACAGGGTTTGGTGCTGTCCTCCATGTTGTTCATGGTGTATATGCTGCCATTAGGAGACATTATAAGGCAGTATTGACTGAGTTTTCACTGTTATGCAGATGATACTCAGCTCTACATGTCTTTTGTGCCCAAACAGGATAGTGTGATCTTGGCCTTTAACAGCTGCCTCAGTGAGATCTAAGACTGGATGAGTGCTAACTGGTTGAAACTGAATCTGGATAAGACTGAGGTGTTGGTAGTGGATCCAGGTCAGTGGGTAGAGATGTCTCCTGGCCAACCATCTGGCCTTGAGCTAGGTGGTAACCAGTTGAGACCTTCTGAACAGGTGCGGAATCTAGGCGTTGTACTTGATAGCAAACTGACATTGAAAGCATAGGTGTCATTAGTTGTCAAGTCCTCATTTTACCATCTGAGGAACATCACTTGGATAAAACATCTAGTTCTGCCTGAGGATCTGCCTACATTGGTTCACACCTTCGTGTCCTCTCGTCTGGTCTACTATAATGCCCTATACCTAGAGTTGCTGGGGTGGACCTTTGTCACCTGCAGCTGGTGCAGAATGCTGCGGCCAGGTTGTTGACAGGGTTGTCAAGAACTAGCCATGTCACATCTGAACTACGCAAGCTGCACTGGCTGCCAGTGCAATGGAGGATCATCTTCAAGGTCGTGTTGCTGACCTATAAGACCCTACATGGACAGGGACTGGGTTATCTGCAAGACCTCCTTTAGCCATATTGCCCTCTCCGCTTGCTCTGTTCCACCGACGAGGGATTGCTAGAGGTTCCAAGGGTCCATTTGCAGACATCGGGAGCTAGAGCTTTTTCCTTTGTAGCCCTGACCCTTTGGAACACTCTACCTCATTGGATTAGAGAGTTCCTGTCCGTTGAGGCCTTTAAATCACTTTTGAAGACTTATTTAATAATAATAATAATAATAATTTTATTTGTATAGCACCTTTCAATGTATCAAGGTGCTGAACAGTTTTAAAAACAATTCAAAACTCTAAATAAAAATCATAAAACATCCATAAAAAATCAGCATATCATCAAAATAGCATATTTATAATAAAATCCAAACATTAATAAAATAACTTAGCTATCAGAGAAGGCCATATCCCATAGATACATTTTCAAATCTTTCTTGAATAACTCCACGGAGGTGCACTGCCATAACCGGCATGGTAGAGAGTTCCAAAGAGTGAATGCAGCATGTGAAAATGCTCTGCTGCCGGAGGATTTTAGACTCACTCTTGGGATCTCTAAGAACCCCATGTCGGCCGAGTGGAGTCATTGGTCAGGGCAGTAAGGAACCAGGAGGTCTTTCAGATAGGCTGGACCCTGGTCGTGAAGGGCTTTGAAAGTCAATAAAATGACTTTAAAGGTGATCTGCCAAAGCATAGGAAGCCAGTGCAGTTCACGCAGCACGGGAGTGATATGACAGGACCTACTTGTCCCAGTCAATACCCGGGCTGCAGCGTTCTGCACCAGCTGTAGGCGACGGATTTTAACCCCAGAAAGCCCAAAGTAAAGGGCGTTGCAGTAGTCCAGACGTGAAGATACAAAAGCGTGGACCAAAGTAGGCAGGGAGTCGGACGGAACAAGGTGCCTAACCCTGGCAATATTCCTAAGATGATAAAAGAAAGTCTTGACAATGGCTGACACCTGAGATTTAAGAGTCAGCCTGTCATCAAGAATAAACCCAAGGTTACGCACCCATTCTGAGGACGGAAAAGATACTCCACCAAGGAAAATTCCAGATGGTGCACCAATACACAGCCTCACAATCCAACCACCTGGGTCCACTACCAGAACCTCTGTTTTCTCTGAGTTCAACTTTAGCCATCTAGAATCCATCCAGTCTTGGATCTCCCCCAGACAGTTGTTAAACACCGAGAGAGCTCCATCCTGGTCGGGTGCAAAAGACAGATAGAGCTGGGTGTCATCTGCATAGCAGTGAAACCTCAGCCCATATCGTCTTATGATACCTCCGAGGGGCAGCATATACACTGCAAACAACATGGGTGACAGCACAGATCCCTGAGGCACTCCACACAACAAAGAAATTGGGTCAGAGGAAAAAATCCCTGACACAACTCTTTGTGATCTCCCGGTGAGGAATGATGTGAACCATTGCAAAATGGTTCCAGACATTCCACAAATTTGCCCCAGGCGAGCTAATAATACCATGTGGTCCACAGTGTCGAAGGCTGCAGAGAGATCAAGAAGAACCAGGATGGAGCGTCTCTTCTGATCCCTCGCCATCAGAAGATCATTTAACACCCGAACCAGCGCAGTCTCGGTGCTGTGTCTTTTCCTGAAGCCAGACTGGAAGGATTCGTAGACATTATGGATGGTTAAATGGTCATCCAATTGAACAGCTACGACCTTCTCAATAACCTTCCCAATAAAGGGGGAGGTTAGAGATAGGCCGGTAGTTTGAAAAACAGTCTGGGTCCAAGGAAGCTTTCTTCGAAAGAGGAGTCACCACTGCCTCTTTCAGGGAGCAGGGAAACTCACCTGACTCCAAGGAGTACCAGACTATTTGCACCAGGACCGGACCGATGATATCAAAACAACCCAAAATGAGGGGAGTCGGTCCGGGATCCAAACCACAACTTGTGGGACACATAGTATGGATGATCCTCATAATGTCCACGAACTCAGGTCGACGAAAGGAACTCCAGGAGAAATGGGGCACTGTGATCCCATGCTTTCCAAAAGCATCACCCTTAGAGGTTGCCAGACCCAGGTTCACCCTGATGTCGGCCACTTTAGTTGCAAAGTATAGAGCAAGCTCATTGCACTCTACTTGCAAAAAAGCATTCCAAACTTGCAGACAGGCTGGGTTGCACAGTCTGTCTATAGTTCGGAACAGCTGAGCTGGTCGATTCTGAGCAACTGCAATCTCCCTGGACAGGAATTCTGCCTTCTTATGGGTGATTGCAGATTGATAGCTAACATAATGTTCCATCAATCTAGAGTGGTCGGCATCAAGGGCGGACCTGCGCCAGCGATGCTCTAACCTTCGCCCTGTTCGCATCTCCTCAAGGTCCCGCCAAACCATGTGGATCAGGCTAAGGGATAGGGGGCACTCATGAACAGGAGCAATAGAATCCAGGGCCGTCACATGATGGCCTTATTATAGGCCAGCACCAGTGCTTCTGGACTAGTTGCTCACCGACATGAAGGATGATAGGTCAAGGACCACCGCTAGACCTTGTGGAGTAACATTCCGTAATGGGCGGTACCTGACCATCTCCACAGGGGCTGGTCTTCTCAGGGGGGTGCAAAAATTGAACCTCACGGTGTAGTGATCAGACCAGGTGACTGGTTCCACCCCCATGTCAGATGCGTCGATCCCTAGAAGGAAGACTAAGTCTAAAGAGTGTCCAGATTTATGCGTAGCAATGGAAACCACCTGTGTGAGGCCCAAAGAAGACATCAATTGGAGGAAGTGATTACCAAAATTAGAGAGTTCATCATCGACCCAGGCATTGAAATCACCCAGAACCATCAATCTGGGTGACTCAAACGACATGTCGATGAGGAAGTCTGCTACTTCCTGTAAGAAACGTCTCCCATCTCCGGGTGGATGGTAGATGAGCACGATTCGAACACCTACACCTGCTATGACTGTGCACTCAAAAGACCCAGCCTCACCTACTACTACATTCGTGAGACCCAATTCAGTCTTAAAACAGACTGCAACCCCCCCCACCCCTGCGGTTCAATCTCGCGGTGTATCACCGAGTACCCGGCCGGAATCATGGCCTCCAATATAGGGCCAGAATTTTCATCCAGCCAGGTCTTGGTGATGTAAGCCAGGTCAGCCGAACCAACAAGATTGGCAATAATGGCGGTCTTATTCCTAACAGACCTGGCATTGCATAACACCATCCGAGTTGGACAAACTTCGGAGGTTGTCGAGCCTGTCTGCCTACTAAAATCAGTAGTGCCCTTGGGTATGGATACCAGACAAGGTGAACCTTGATCTGGGTTCCATTTTGCCCCAGGGCGCCTTCTGGGCCTGACTACCCCGATACGATGAACCCGCTCATTCATCCTCCCCTATTCGCCAACCCCCCCACTCTCCCACGAATTAAGATGTTTGGGAGTGGACGATGTATCCGGTGGTTGGTTTTCATCCTATGTAGAGGAAAGAACTCAGTTTGTAACAGTAAACGGTAAAAATTCTAGCTTGGGTTTGGTTACTAGGGGTGTACCCCAGGGATCGATCCTGGGTCCCCTTTTATTCTTGGTATACCTGAACAATCTACCTGGTGTAATTAAAAACTCACATATTAGATTGTATGAGGATGATACTGTTTTAGTCACATCCGGCAAAAATGTGGGTGAATTAGAACAAAAACTACAGAGAGATTTTTTAAATATACAAAAACATTTCACTGAACTTGGTTTACTGATTAATAATAAAAAAAAAAACATGTACTTTGGTACAGTTAAGAAGGATAGTGTGGGAACAAACTTGTTAATTAGGACACAGGAGGGGAAAATACTAGAACAAACCAGGTACTATAAATACTTGGGGGTCATAATTGATCAAGAATTGAACTTTAATCAGCATGTGACTGAACTTATAAAAAAAGTTAATTCTAAATTAGGGGTTATGAGACGAATATCGAAGTGTTTAACAAGGGAGATGCGACAGAATATAGTGAATCAACTACTTCTTCCTGTGATTGATTATGGCTCCCACATTTATAGACATACCTTGAAAAAACAAGAACATAATTTAGATGTTCTATACAACAGATTAACTAGATTCGTCTTGAGGTGTGACTTTGGTATTCACCATTGTGACATGTGCTCAAGATTAGGTGGAATTCTTAGAACAGAGGGCTGAGATTTCCTGGTTAATTCAACTAAAGGGTTTACATAAGAATAAATCACTAAATTATTTATTGTGTAACCTAAAAAAACAGAACATGGATTAAATTTAAGAAATTGTGGAGAAAGAGTGTATCTTACCCCTAAAATTAAAAATAAATATAGTACAATGACCCTCCAGTATAAAGTATCGAAAACATGGAATAGGCTACCCCTCCCTCAGGGACCCTGGCTTGTCATTATCAGGATTTAAATCAGCAGTGAAAAGAGAGTTACATTTTAAATGTTTGTGTTATAGGTGATATTTGAATCAATTACTGATGAATGAATTCCTAAATGTAATGTTTGTATGTATTTCATGAGTGTTAATGTTTCATGAAGAATGGATGTATTTATAAATGAAATGTTTGTGAGTTAATTGTATGTTAATATATTTCTTATGAAATGATCAGTGTTATATAACTAGTATGATTGTTTACACAGGGATGCCTTGTAAATAGGGATTTTCGAAACCCTAATGGCATATTTTTCTGTATAAATAAAATTTTACTACTACTACTACTACAAAACCCAGCGCTCTGCAGCGCTGGTAGGTATCAAATTGAAGAGGAGGAGTAACAAAGGGGTGGAGGGCACGAAGGGAGGAGGATGAATAGCGCACCACCGTGGGAGCTAGAGGCCAGCACATGTTGCTATTTAACTACAATACACCAAAAACCCCCAAACAAACTAAATTAACAGTCAACCAACAAATAAAATGTAATAAATATAACCTTAAAGAAAAAAGTCTTCACCTGAACTATTCCCTGCCCCGGATTGCTGTCACCACCAGGAAGAAGAGGGAAAGGCACTCTCACTGCCTAACCATCATGGGAAATAAGAACAGAGGACAAAGAACTAAAACTCCTCCCAAGTTCTCTCACAACTGGGGGGTGATGTTATTTGTTCTTTCCCACAGCCAGGAAGGAGACAAAATTATAAATCAAAAGAAAATAAAATAAAAATAAAGTAAATAAATAAACACATAAAACTTAAGGACACAAAGTCCTCTCACCACCTAGTGTCCAAAAGCAATAATCAGCAATCACTCGATGCAGAGCTAAAATTTAATATAGCTGAATAAAATCCAAAAAGTCCAGAGTTCCATAGAAGTTAATAAATCCACATCAGGCAGGAGACAGTTAAATAAGGCACAAAGGGAGAAAACAACCAGAAAAAAGTCACAAAGTTTTACCAAGGTAATTCAGGAATCCATGGAACTTGATCCAAAAGAAATCAGCCCCTCTCATGCCCCTTAGCTCCCAGAAAAAGTGTCCTTTAGAAGGAATCTAAGCCACCCTTACCAAAGAACCATGAAAAGTACCACCAATGTAGCAGTCTTCATGGTTCAAGGGAGTGGGGTACTCCAGCCAGCTTCCCGACTAAGAAAATACCCCAAACCCCCTGCAGCGTAGCAAAGCTCCAAACAGACACCTACTGGGGCATTTAGCAACAGAGGCTGACACCAGCAATTCCACAGGCGAATTGATAGAAGACAGTCTCTGGTAAAGTCACCGATCAAAAAGAAGAACCTCGAAGCTCTGAGTTTCACAAGCTGTCCAATACTTTAATTCCTTGGCCTCAGCAGATCCAAACACCCCAGAATCCAGTATTTTGAGGGGAAGGAGAGAGGAACAAACACAGCCAACGTCACTCCTGGAGCGAGCCCACCACGAGTCCTCCACGGTATTCTATGTATCACGGAAACAGCAGGGCTCTTCAAGCTCTATTTTATCCAAAATAGGAGGCACTTCTCTACCACAAAACTTCGGCCAGGAAAAGCCTTGGGACTGTATAATCCTAACGTCCACAGGACAGAGTAAAACTCCTCGTCCTTTCCATTTACCGAAAAAGCCTCAGGGCTATATATCCTCGCATCCACGTGGATCAAAAACTCCTTGTTCACCCCACCGGGGCTCTGCACTGAAGTCTAAAAGGGGATGAGTAAAAAACAAAGAGCCCAACCGACGTCCCTCCACCATATAGATCCTGCCACGACGACAAAACCACCGCCAAAACCGCGGAGCTCGAAAAAATATAATTAAACACAAAATCAACAAGATTGAACTAAAAACGAACTATAAATTGAAAAAACTAAAGAATAAAAACGAACTCAAAATGAACTCAAAACACAAACGACAGCAACATGCCCAGCCTGGCGGCCATCTTCAATCAATTCAATTCAATTTCTATTTATATGAAAAGCCTTTGGGGAATTGCGTTAGCTCCGGTATTACTGCTATTTATTTTAGGGTATCTTAATCTGTGTGTATATTTTATGGTTATTATTTAAATTTGGTGTTTTTATATTGTACAGGTGCTTTGGTTTGGAAAAGTGCTTTTAAAAAATAAATTTCACTTGACTTGACTTGACTTGTGAACTTGCATTTAGGGTGGTGAGAGCAGAAACATTTTTTACAGACAGCTATCAATTTTTGAAACACATCATTTTCTGGAGTCATTACATAGATGACCTGCTTATCATTTGGGAGGGGTATGTGCCTCTCATTCATATCCGGCCCACAGTAGTGTATTGTCCCCAATGCATCCACCAACTGACTTTCCCTGTTCCTTCATCACACAATCCAAAAAGTCAATCAGATTTGTCTCACATGACCTCCCTTCCTGTGAAACTATGCTTTCTGATATCTGGAAGTCTGTCTGCCTCCAGGAAACCCAATAGCCTTTCCTTTACTAAGGTCTCTAGTAACTTCCCCACTGTGGACATCAGACTGACAGGTGTGTAGTTCCTTGGTTTATCCCTACTTCAGCTGTTATGCAGGGGAACCATATCCACTGTCCTCCAGTCCCATGGTATTACCCCCATGCTCCAGCAAGCTGTTGAAAAAATCAGCCATTGGCTCAGCTTGGACCTGTCCCATTTCCTTTAGAACATGAGGATGAAGCCCATCCAGGCCCATCGACTTACCCACCTTCAGTGCATTGAATCCCTTTAACACTCTTTGCTTCCAAAATCAGATCCTCATCGATATTCTCCCCCTTCTCCCCTTGACTTTTTGACACAGTCAGGTGTTATCCTCCACTGTGAATTCCAAACAAAAAACCTGGTTCAGTATGTCCGCCTTCTCTTTATCCCCATTCTCCCACCTTCTTTAATCTTACTATCTCCTCCTTTGGTTTGCATTTGTCTAATATGTAAGAAAAGAACCATTTGTCCCCCTTCTTCTTTTCTTCAGCTATTTTCAACTCAGCATCAGACTTTGTCCTCCTCACAACTTTGCTGGCCTCCCTCAATCTGGTAAGGAACTGTACATTATCCCACTCTGCATGGTTGGTTTTGTATTTTCTAAAGGACTTCTTTTTCTTCCTCACAATGTCCCCAGCCTCCAGTATATAATACAATGGTTTCTTACACCTCCTGTTTTTTTCCTACCACCCTTACAAAGAGATTCATGGCTTATAATTCTTCATTCTCAATCAGTTCACACTTCTTTTCCACCTCCTCTCCCATCCCTACCCCTTTCAGTTTCTCCTGCAATAGCTCCCATATCCTGCCAAAATATGGCCTCTTGAAGTTCAGGACTTTTATTTGAAACTGCTTTCTCTCCTCTTCTAACTTGATATTAAACGACATGGACACTTGATCACTGGTTTTCAGTGGGTCCCATACCATGATCTCTCCTGCACTGTTCATGTTCATGAGGACTACTATAAGTTTGTGATGGCTCCTTCTCTTGTAGGCTAATCAACCCTCTATATCTTTAATGCTTTCTAAAATGCCTTTGCAAGCAACTGATTTTTTCCACTTGCTGCTACCGGGATCCTCCAGTCCACATCTTGCATGATGAAGCCACCAATTAGTAGCACCTCCCCTTGTTCTGCAGCCCTTCTAATCTCATACCCAAGTTCTGCTATCAGCTACCTCTGTCTAACATGGTAGTCTATATGCCACTCCAGTCTTGATGTTTATCCCCACCATCTTTGACTACCTGTACCCACTCTATCTCTGTGCACTTGCCCTTCAAACTAACGTTGAACACCATGTTGTTTACACTCTCCCTTACTATCCCACCTAGTGATGATTTACGGGACAGTATGCATGAAAGTCAGTCAATGAAGCATCCTAATGTCATAGCGAGAGAATTTCCCTTTAGCTAAATGATTAGAGTTGCAGCCTTTGGGACTCAGGGTCCAGGTTTGATTCCAGAGCTGGAAGTGCATTTGCCCAAATACAGAGGTGACAAACATGAAAATTACAGTAAATTCAGCATAATTCTGGTAATAAAGCTCTATGCAAATAGTACTAGAAGAGAAACAACACTGTAAAAGATTAATAACTTGCATACAGAATGTCTTGTTTTTGGCACCACTGTCCCTCTTTTCTGTTGGACACAGTCTGGTGCAAGCACATTGTCATACAGTATATATAGAAATGCTGTAACCTGGTAATAAATCAAAATCAATACATTCAAGATTAATGGAGTTGCATCGTCAGGCCATTCACAGCAACTTTAGATGCCCGTTGGAACTCTGACGCACCCTTTCATTCAAAGATAAGCAAACCGTCCCTGGTGCTGATTGGTATCCGAGTGCATCAGTGGGATGAAACATGAAGCTTCAATACTTAATATGATATAGAAAGTTTTTTTCCTCCTGATAAACAGGAAGCCTGCACTTTGAGAGCTCATTTGCTTGTAATACTTACTGATGCAGTGCCAAGTCTTGGTACTATGAGATGTTTCTCAGAAATGATATACTTAATTTCATTAACATTGCATTTTCAGACTTCATGCACTTTTCAATCACTGACAAAACCTATGCCTTTTGTATTCCTGTGCTTTTATGTTCCTGCATTACATATCATCTGTCTTTGTTAGGGAATTTTCATGCCTTTCACTTCACCTTCCATCTCCAGCACTGGCATATTGCCATGTATCAGATACAGAGAGACATAAGTTTACCCTCTGTTACATGTTCTGAATGGTTCTGTAGACCAGGGACATACAAATTCCAACATGGCTATCACACCAGTGTACCACCATATGTCTGTCAAATAAATCAAAATATCTATCTATCATCTATCTCTCTATCTTTCTCTGTATCTATGTCTATATCTGTATCTAGCTCGATATTTATATCTCTGTATACAGTGGCACCAGTCAGGATGCAATACAGTAATGCTGCAGTATATCACAAAATGCTGCAATATGCTGCAGGGAACAGTGTAATTCAATGGCCATTAAGCTCTTTTTTACTGAAGGATTTTGTGCCGTCATTTACTACAAGTTACTGCATTGGATTGTGGCTGGCTCTGCTATATGTGTGTGTGTGTGTGTGTGTATTCATTACCAAAAAAATTCATTAATGCACTAGTTAGGGTTAAAGTGAAAAAAGTAGAGAAATGAGGCATTAGGGTTCCCAACCCTAATTCCCCACCCCTACCCTACAGGCAGCAGCAGGAAAAAACATTATAGTTTACAACACTCCTGTGTCTTCACAAATCAGACATGGGGTGTACTTTAGGGTTGTCAATCCTGATGCTCACCCCATCCCATCAGTAAATACAAACATAAGAACATACGACAATGCCAGTAGAATTAGGCCTCAAGATCTAGCTTGTCTACTTGAAAATTCAGCTCATGGTTCAGACAACTGCTGCTGCCTCCCCCCCCTTTCCATCCGTCCTGCCAAATCTTCCCTCCCTGAGTTCACCACCCTGGTCAATTCTCTCTCTCTACGTGTACCTTGCTCATGAACCTATCCCATCCCTTCTTAAAACTGCCCACCGAATCCAGCAAGATCTCCTCAGGCAGCGCATTCCAAGCCTCCACCACCCTCTCCATGAAGTAATTCTTCTCTGCTCCCTCCTGAACCTCCCCCCCACAGGAGTTTCAGTCTAAGTCCCCTTGTGGTCCCTTCCCTTTCAATATAAACATACCCTCACTACTAATTTTGTTTATGCCTTTAAAGTACTTAAAGGTCTTGATCATATCTCCTCTGTCCCTTCTATCATCTAGGGAGTACATGCTGAGCTCTCTTAGTCTCTCCCCATAGGATTTCTCCCCCATTCCCTAGATCATCTTGGACACCCTCCTCTGGACTCCTTCCAGGAGCCTAACATCCCTTTTTATGTATGGGTGCCAGAACTGCACACAGTAGTGTGGCCTCACCAATGATCTGTACAGTGGTAGAATAATCTCCTCCCTTCTTGAAGTGATCCTCCTAGCAATGCACCCCAGCATTCTGTTTGCTATTGCCATTGCTTTTCTGCAGTGTACTGATTGATTTATATTCCTGTGATCTCCACACCCAGATCCTTTTCCTCCTCAGATACAGATATCTGCCCCCTTCCCCCAAGTGGTAACTATCCTGGGTTTGTGGCCCTGAAATGCAGTACACTGAACAACCTAGTATTGAACCACAGCTGCCATGTGTTTGACCACTGTCCAAGTCTCTCAAGATCCTCCTGGAGTAGACTCCTCCCACCATTGCACCTAATTTGGAGTAATCGGTGAACAGACTTATCTTGCTCTTAACTCCCTCTGCTATGTTCACTATGAAAGCACTAAATAGCAGTGGACCAAAATCTGATCGTTGTGGGACCCCACTAGTGACCTTCCTGGGTGACAAGAATTCCCCACCACCACCATTCTCTGCTGTCTGTTGCTCAACCAGTTCCCTATCCACTGTACAAGCTTCACCCTTACCCCAGGTTCCTCAGTTTGCCCATCAGTCTCCCATGTGTCACAGAGTCAAATGCCTTACTGAGATCCAGATACAGGACGTCAAGCAGCCAACCTCCATCTAGAGCTTTTGTCACCCAATCAAAAAATTCTACCAAGTTATTTTGACTAGTTCTCCCCTGGACGAACCCATGTTGCCGGATGTCCTGAAGGCTGCTTACTTCCAGCAATGCCACTAATCTCTCGTTTAAGATGGTCTCAATTAATTTCCCCATTATGGATGTAAGGCTGTAATTTTCTGGCTTATTCCTAGTTCCACTCTTATGGAGGGACACCACATGCACCATCCTCCAGTCCAGTGATACATATCCTAATTGAAGGGAGGTGTTGAACAACTCTGACAGAGGTGCTGCTAGGACCTCTGCCAATTCCTTCAGGACTCTGGGGTGGATTTCATTGAGCCCCAGTGCCTTTACTGTTTGCAAGGACTTAAGGCCTTCCCACACTGTCTTCACCAGGATCTCACCATCTCTTATTTCCCCCCATCAACCCTCCCACCCTACTGTTCCCCTGAGGAATTGGCCCTTCCTTTTCCCTTATGAAAACTGAACAGAAATACTCATTTAATACTTCTACCTGCTCAGATCCCTCCTCTGCCCACCCGTCTCTTTTTATCCTGGTGATCTGGCCCCTACAATTTCTCTGCTCTCTGGTGTACTTAAAAAATTCCTTCTCACCATCCCTGATCTCCTGCACCAACCTTAGCTCCTTTAAAGCCTTGGCTGCCCTTACCACCCTACTCACCTCCCTCGATCTCTCAATCTACTCCTCACTATCTTCCCCCCTGTGGGTTCTGTTGTATTTTCTGAAGGCTAACATTTTGTCCCGTACCCTCTCCTGCACCTCCCTGGTCCATCAGCTGGGTTTTCTGGACCTTGCTTTCCTACTGCAGATCTTTGTGCTGGCTTTTTGTGGCCTCTATCAGGCCCCACTTAAGATGGCCCACTTGTTTTCTGTACCCATGTCTGGGCTGATTGTCACTATGTGCCCCTTAAGTATGGCTGCCATCCTCCGAAGTCCACACTCCTAAAGTCAACTACCCTAATTTTAGTAAGATTTCCCTCCATCCCTCCCCAGATCAAGAAAGAACCACACTGCACAGTGGTCACTCCCCACCAGTGGGGCCTCTACCACTGCAACCCTTACTGGGTCACCATCTGCCAATACCAGGTCCAAAATGTTCCCCTCTCTGGTTGTCTCTACCACCTGTTGTCTCAGGAATACATTCTGAAGTGCGTCCAGTATCCTTTTTTCCCTAGCACTAGCAGAAGTCATTGTTCTCCAGTCAACCCCTAGCAGGTTGAAGTCACCTACCACCACTGCCCTGCCCTTGTCACAGTGATTTATTAGGTTAACCACCAGTTCCCTGTCAAGTTCCTCAGGCTGGGATGGTGGTCTAAAAACCACTCACAGACTATCCCTCCATCCCTTTGCATCCTGCATGGCAACCCACAATGTCTCCACATTTCCATCCTCTCCTTCCTCCCTACTATACTCTATTCTCTCCCTAATGAATAAAGCCACCCCTCTTCCCGTTCCAATTTTTCTATCCCTCTGATATAGTCTCTACCCTGGGATTCTCAAGTCCCACTCATGATACTGGGTGGCCTATGTCTCCGTGATGGCAGCTACATCCAACCCCAATCTCCACCATCAATGCCTGAAACTCTAGGAACTTGTTACCCAGACTCCTCACATTTGTGGAGACCACTATCCAACTGGCCCCCCATTTGATCCAATGTATCCCTTGTCCCCCTTTTATCCCTTTGTGACTTCTGTACTGTTCCAAATTTCCAGTTGGGGGAGAGGCACCAGAACTCCCAAACTTTGTGTTCTGCTTGCTCTACAAGTCTAAGTCCCCCCTCCTAGCTTAAATAATACATGATTGCAATAAACTGAGCAATAAATAAATGGAGATGTGTACAGTATATAAGAATGGGATGAGTGTTAGGGTTGACAACTCCAATTCACACCCAGTGCCTGATTTGAGAAGACACAGGAAAGGTCAAACCGTAATGTTTTTTCTTGTTGCTGCCTGCAAGGTGGGTCACTAGGGTTGGAAAACCTAACACCACATTTCCCTATTTTTGTCACTTTAATCATAACTAGTGCATTAACAAAGTTGTTTGCAATGAATTTCCTTACTTTTTGAGATAGTACAATCCTATCCTCATTAGACAGCCCTGTGCTTCCATCCCTCCATAGATGCATACATCTATGTTACTGTGAAAGTGAAGGGTGCTTTGGGCCCTGTACTTCCATTTCTGTCAAAACAGCAACTTCTTTCCTTTGTTGTATGGCTTGTCAAAGTTCCAATGTTATCCTATGGTAATTTACATTTTTTGTGTATTTTGTATATTGCCCTTAAATGTTCAGGGGGGAATATGTATTATCCTTGTGGTACCTAAGACCTTTGTTTTGATATGTAGATTGTCTCTTAAGCCCAAATATTGAGGGAATTATGGCTTGTTGAAATTTCAATGTTATCATATGGGAATTTTCATTTTTTTCATATTGCTCATAAATGTTTAGGGGAAATATTTATTATTCTTGTAGTACTCATTAAGATCTTTGTTTTGATACATAGATTGTTCCTAAAATCCAAATATTGAGGGGGTTATGGATTGTTGAAGTTCCAGTGTTATCCTACAGGAATTTGCATTTTATATTACCCCTAAATATTTGGGAGGATATGTGTTACATAGACACATAGAAGTTGATGGCAGATAAGGACTGCCAGGCCCATCCAGTCTGCCCGTTTACCCTACCTTTATTAGTAGCCACTGACCTTACTTGGCCATCAGCTTTAGCCTGTCTTTCCCACCTCTAGGTTTCCTTATGCCTATCTCATGCATGCTTAAATCCCACCACCGTGCTTGCACCTACCACCTCCTATGGCAGGCTATTCCATGCATCCACCACCCTTTCTGTGAAAAAAAAACTTTCTCACATTTTCCCTTATCCTGTCCCCCTCCAGTCTTATATTATGCCCCCTCATTCTTGTAGTTCTCCTATATTGAAAGATGTTTCCCACCTGCACCTTGTTTGTGCCCGATACTTGAAGGTTTCTATCATGTCTCCTCGTTCCCTCCAGTGTATATATAGTGAGATCTTTTAATCTCTACTCATATGTCTTCTGCTGCAAGCCCTGTATTATTCCTCTAGCAGTCATTAAGACCTTTGTTTTGCTATATGGATTGTCACTTAAATCCAAATTTTGAGGGAGTTATGGCTTATTTAAGTTCCAATGTTATCCTATAAGAATTTTCTTTCTGTATGGGTAAACATTTTATTATTTTTGCAATGTTCAAAGGTACAAACATTGAGGCAGGTAGGAAAGACTCGCAAACATATTAACACAAACAGTTGCCATACATAATTGTAGAAACATTTACATTTTTTTTTATCATAGCATATTTTCTCCCCTTCTGTAGAGCGGGCCCATGACCTCTGGCCACCGGCACCCATGTCCCCGAGCCAGATCTGGCACGTGGATAATCACCCCATACCACAGGGATTGGCCGCCCCCCCGGACAAGGCGCCTCTCGTGCTCGGGGGTGCAGGGCATGGCCATCAGCTGCGAGATCGCCCCACCATTTTTTCTGCTGTTCTTTCCCCCTGGGGAGCCAGATGTGCAATAGTGTCTAAGTATGTCCATGCTCATGCTCACTGTGCTCCCCCCCCCACCGAAGCTCTGCATGCAACTGTAGTGTGGCAGGTCTCTGCCAGTTACCGCTGCAGAGCGGTGTATGACCCATATCCACCCCAGAGAAAGGAGAGCAGTCATAGGATGCTCAATCTTTCCTCTCCCCTGCCAACCCCCAGTGGCCCGAGTCCATTCCAAAACCTGGGTCGCTGGCATGGCGCAAGGTGTGACGTCCAGTGCCTCAATCCTCAGCGCCACAGAGCTGGCTCAGAAACAGTTTTAGAACCTACAGACATACATATCAGTCACTGAAGTATAGCTGGCAAAATTAACAATCCAAAGAGAGAGTTTTGAAGTTGGATCATGTACCATCATGGCTGCCAGTATGATCTGAGATATGGTACCAGTTTGCACTGTCAGGAGGAAACTTTCCATTCTGCAATAGAAGGATATAGAGAAAACCACAAAGCAACCAGTGCAACAAAACAAGACAACAACATAAAACTTGAAACCTTTATAGAGATAGCAAGTGGGTCCCAATGTATAAGCCTAAACCACCTTTCTAATCCTGGTGTAGTAGAGAGAGGGTAGTAGATAGGCAATGAGTAAGATACCCCAGACCCATCCAATGCCAGCTAATGGATGTAGAAATGCCAGAAAAGTTCCCAATAATTATGAAAGTGAAACATCTGATTGGCTACCATGTGGACAGCCTATCAAATTCTGCTATGTGTGATAGGGAGAAAAGAACTTCCATGATGGTGGGAGTGATGGGACTATGCCATTTACAGAGTATTAAACACTTGGATTGCATGCTAAGTGGTGCCAACCATCTATATTCTTGTGGATTTAGATGCAGTGCTGAAGGCTGTACCCCAAGCAGGAGTAGGGGTGCTGATTGTGGGATTATCTTATGAGGTACTTAGCTACCCTGTTGGCATATTAGCCTCCAGAAAGATGGGAGATGAGGGCAGGACCATAGAATGTGATACAGGTTTACATGCGGCATGTGACATTGTCAATACCTTTCATGACTAAGTAGGTTAGCTTTATGTAGGACCATAGGGGTTCTATACCAGGAGTGTTGAATTTTGTTCTGGATTAATCTACCTGGGAATCAGTGTATAGGGTATGTCCAGATTTCCAGCACTGCACCCATTGCACATCCATCGTAGTTATATTCCTGGCCTTTTCCCATCTGGTTGCTGATTCCTTGGATTGGCTGGGGATAGTATCTCGCACCAATGACTATATGTTACCTGCCTGCACTTTGGAAACAGATAACCACCTGGTTAAGGGGGATGTTTTTTAGACAACTCCTGTGATCAGAGAAGTGATTTAACTGCATATCTGATTTGGAGATATCTCCAAAAATCATTAGAGGGGAGCTCCCATTTGGCTTGAAGGGATTGAAAGGTTGCCACCACCCATTTGTTGGGCTCCGGTATCTCTTTCATGAAGAGGTATACCAGTAGCAGCCCAGTGAGACCTAAGGATGGGTTGTCTGTCTATTACAGTTTTGGAGTTCTGACACAGAGGGGTGTGCAGAAGAGGTATTGGTCTGACTCCTAGTATTTTGTGGAAAAGAAACCAGTATCTTATTGAAGGGTCAATAGTGGGGTTGTGGCTCCCGAGGTGCGTAAGAATTAAAATAAAGTAGGAAGGCAAGCATATCTACTCCCCCATGTGCTTGTTCCATGTAGATCCATTGTGGGGAGACTTCAGAGTAGGGCCTGAACCCGGTCAAGGTTTGCACAGCCTAAAATCCTAATTTGTAACCCTCTATCCAAGGAAGGCCCCAACCCCCCGATGTCCAATGAGATCTCAGTTTGTTGTGACTAAATCTCGGGCGCTTCCCTTCCCTTCCCAGATAAAATCCCCAAATAATTTATCTATTTTCTGGTACCAGCTGACAGGGAGTGTCAAGGGGTTATGTGACAACAAATAAAACAATTTAGGGGCTCTAATCATTTTAATGGCAGAGATTTTTCCTGCCAGCGTGAGTCATATGAGCTTCCAACAGTCAAAGTCTATTTTTCATATGCTTAGTAAAGGCTGAAGATTAATGTCCCTTATCGGCTCAAGCTTGAGGTATTATTTTAATTTGCAGAAATGTGATCTTGGCATGTGACCATTTCAGACCGAACCTTTGTACCACATGGGAAGGCAGTCTGAACTAAATGGAAGTACCTCTATTTTTGTTTGGTTAAATTTCAAGCCAGAATAGTCATTGAAGCAGTTTAACAAGGTTAACAGGGTTGTAAGGAAGACTCTATATCAGCCAAGGAGATTAGCAGGTCGTCAGTGTACATTAGAGTAGAGTAATGCTCTTTCCCAATTTTAATAACATGATTCCCCTCATTTTGTTTGATGGCCACCGCTAATGGATCCACAGCCAGAGCAAAGAGTAAGGGTGACAAAGGGCAGCCTTGTCTGGTTCCCATTTCAGAGAGAAGGGGTGGAGATTAGTGATTTAGTAAGAACACGAGCCACAGGGGAGGAGTATGTAACTTTTACCCAGGACTGAAAACTGTCGCTAAACTGAAAGTGCCTCAGAACCAAATGCAGATAATCCCATTCTATGGAATCAAAAGCATTTCAAAGTCTACCACCATTGCAGCTGCAGAAAAGGAGAGGCCTTGTGCTAAATGTATAATGTTAATCAAGGATCAGATGTGGTCTGCACTGAATGTACCTTGCACGAAACCCACCTGGGAGGGATGGATTAAGAATGGAAGAAAGGGATTTAGTCTGGAGGCCAAGGCCTTTGCATATACTTTACTATACACATTGATAAGTGAGAAAGGCCTGTAGCTGGCAGCTGAAGTAGGGTCCTTCCTTTCCTTAGATAACACTGTAATCACAGCTTCTTTAAATGTGTGTGTGTGTTGGGGAGCACAAATCTTCTGCCTCCAGATAGACTTTGCTTAGGACAGGGATAATTTGTGGGTCTAGCGCTTTGGATAAATTCTACCAGGAAACCATCTGCTCCACTTGATTTACGTTTATTAAGAGAAGACAGAACTTGATGAATTTCCTCTACTGGTAAAGAGTAAGAGTAGAGCACAAGGATGGTGGTGCACGCCAATAAATTGATATCAGTGTAATCAGATGGAAGCGCTCACCACTCACTCAATGAGCAATGTCCAAACGTGCATTACATGTAGAATTCTCAAAGTTTATTCAGCATCCAGAGCATCAAAGCAATCAACCTGGACAGTGCAGAGCACTACCCAACCTCATGCTTACGTTTCACCCAGCACAATGGGCTTCATCAGAGCTGTTACAACTTAATGGCAGTACGCTTATATACAACATTTGAATTGGTCAATTAACTCATTGACCAACAGCCTTTTTCTGTGGCCACACACATTTTTAAGTGATTCATTAGAAATGTATTAATAAACCCACTGCCCCAGTAGAGAGATAGAAGATATAGTGCTGCTCCAGTGTTACAATACATAACAAAAGTATATGTAAATTCCAAGTTCTTTTTAGTTCTCTGTGAAAGTTATTTCATCAATGGAATAAAAATCTTGTGAGATTCATGTATTAGGGGGACACATCTTGTTTCCTTGACAAGAGGACTTAATACTCTTTTTTGAAATTTTGCCTGGTGACAACAGAATGCAAAGTGGGTTGTACGATATCATTCCTGATAATTTGAATGTTGTATAGGCATTGTATTAAAATTAAAACACAGAGATTCTGATGTATCTAATAACATCCTCTATGGTGTAATAAGGTACATTTAACATCATAGCCCTCCTTGGAAGGTCAGAAGGTCATCCTTATTATTTTTTTTTTCAGGAAAGGGGCTACTTCAAATTTCTCATTCAGTCCCTTGGCTTCTAAAGCACCAAGTCTGTAGATACATTTCTGCTCACAACAGTCTAAAGCATTATCAAAGTCCCCCGATATCCCTGGGGATGGTTTCCAGACCAAATGCTGTGACAGTGTGTTGCAAGTCAGGATTTGCCTGTACATGTGCTGCAATTGCATAGGTCAGGTTTTTATTTTTAATTGTCAAAATGTGCTCTTTAATTCAAAAACAAAGTTTTTTTTTGGTTCTGCTAATGTAATATTTACCACAAATACATTTTAGCAAATAAACCACCTCTTCAGTATTGCAGTCTATAGCTCCTATGATTCTTTCTATAGTGCCATTTTTGGAGTTAATGAAGGTACTGTATCTGTTTTTTCTATGACATAGCATGTTCTACAAAAACCACACTTCCTAGTACCCCATTTTCTCTTATTTTTGAAGGTCCTTGGGTCTGGTTGAAAACTATTGATCAGATAATCTCCAGGTTCTTACATCTCCTATACACAATGCATAGCGGTTTGTTTAGTGTGGGTCTCAATTCTGGTATGCCACATAATATTGTCAAATTCTTCCTCAAAATGCTGTAATCTCCTTAGTTACCCCCCCCCCATATGTGGTCAAAAATGTCATGGGGACTCTTTTTTCTTCTTGTTTTTTTTTGCAAAAACAGGGATTCCCTGTTTACCTCTCTGATGTTCAGTGCAGTTTTTCTAAATAAGCCTCTCTATACTTCCTAGCTGTGAGTTTCTCAGACAATTCCTTATCCCTTTTGTCATACAGTGTAGACTCAGAACAGTTATGTTTTACTCTCAGAAATTACTCCTTAGGTAAATTATGTATGAGGTGAGGTGGGTGGCAACTAGTGGCTGGGAGGAGACTGTTCCTGTCTGAGGGTTTTGTAAACAAAGAAGTAATGAGCATACCATCCATACTTCTTAATCGTAAGGTCCAAAAAAATGCATTAAATCTGTGTCCATGATGATTTTAAAATGAAGGTTGTGATTACTTTCTTCCACGTAGCTCACGAAATCCTCAATTTCCTATGTGGTACATTTCCACACTAGGACAATGTTGTCAATATATTGCTTGTAAATATCTATTTTTTCTGCCTACATATTTACTTCACTGTCATAGATCAAACCTCCCCTCCCACTCACTGAGGTAAAAATTAGCAAGGCTGGAGGGCTAATTTTGACCTCATGGCTGTGCCCTTGATTTGTTTGTACAGGTTGCCCTCAAATAAAAAAAATACTGCTAAGGACTATGTCTGTTAATGTAGTAACCATGTTGATTTGTGTCTGTCCCATATTAGTATACTTTAATAATGTTTGTTCCATGAAGGACATGCTCTCTTCTTTGGGGATATTTGTGTACAGTGAGTCCACGTCAAGTGTAACAAGGAGCCAGTCTTTCTCAATTTGCATGTTGTCCAGGATGATCAGAACATGACTAGTGTCCTTTATGTGGCTTCTAGTCTTTATCACCAATGAGTTGATAAAACTGTCCATGTACCTCAAGATGGGTTCAGTAACCCATCCAATCCCAGACACTATGAGGCAGCCAGGGGGCAAGACTGGGTCTTTGTGCATGTTTGGAAGGGTGTAAAAGGCTAGGTTCTTAGGTGTCTGTGCTGTTAAAAAACACATTTCATCTATTGCAATTTGACCATTTTCAAAAAGTTCTAACAAATAGTTCTCAATTTCCTGTTTGATGCTATTAAGTGGATTGTAATTAAGTTTTCTGTAGAACTCTGAGTTAGACAACTTTTTGTCTGCCTTTTGCACATACTGTTCGGTATCCTGTACTACAATCCCCCCTCCCTTATCTGCAGGCTTTATGGTGATTGTAAGATCCTGTACTAGGTTCTATAAGGCTTCTCTCTCCTGTACGGTGAAATTGCAGTATGACATTCTGGAATTACCATTGTTATACAGAGCACTCAGATCATGTAAACAGCATTATAAAAAGGTTTCTATGGTATGGTAAAGTGGGGGGGGGAGCAAAAAGTAGATGCAGTTTTAAACATCGGTATACTATCCCTTAGTTCTGATGAACCGCTATCCGTAAACTCGTTTTTTAAAATGTTCCTCCTCATTTTGCATGTTATCTGCATATTGCCATTGTTTTGCAAAAAAACACTTTCAAATTAACATTTCTAGCAAAGGTTTGAATATCTAAATATGCATCAAACTCTTTAACTGAGAAAGTGGACAACAATGAAAAACCTTTGGCTAAAACCTTGTATTCCATTTCTGTAAGAGTTCTATGAGATAGGTCAATTAGATTCAGTATCTGTTCATTACCACAGGTCGAGCTGATCAGCCCCTTCCTCTGTCTCTTCCTCTTGCCATGCCATGTCTTCCTCTGTCATTGGACTCTGCAGGAAAGCAAAACCACATTCTCCTGTTGCTCCTCCTGGGAGGTCCTCACACAGGAGGAATATTCTCAAAAAGGACCAACATCTGCTTCACTTTCAAAGTCTGAAGTACTGTTACCAGTGCTATAGTCCGTGTGTTCTGGTGTGGTAGATTTCAAAATGGAGCGGGGAGTGTCAATCACATTGGCTGCAATTGCT
Source organism: Neoceratodus forsteri (assembly GCA_016271365.2). Lineage (NCBI taxonomy): Eukaryota > Metazoa > Chordata > Ceratodontiformes > Ceratodontidae > Neoceratodus > Neoceratodus forsteri. The sequence continues at coordinate 913,217,327 of CM057454.1, read as the reverse complement.
GGTGTTGCTATAGTAACGCCAGGTGATTCCACTTGTGCAACTGGCCATCTGATCTTTTTCCAATTAAAGATTTTATTAGGAAGATAATTGTTTGTATCTCACAAAAACATTTTCTGTTTGTGGGCCTGAAGTTTAGCATCATAAAATTTCGTATAGTCTGTAAACTTTTTCAGTCAGTTAGAAAAGTCAGCATATTCCTTAAACAAGCTGACCACAAGTTCCTGTTTTTTTAACTCTGTGGCTGTTTCAGATTGTTGCTCAATACAATCCTCCACTGTAAGTTCTATTAATTTAGTGGTTGCTTCTAACATTATGGTGTCCCACTTTTTGACAAAGTTCAGTCTGTCTTCCCCCTAAGCTGGTCTTTTTTGTATTCTCAAGATCCTCTGTGCCCTATTAATGGCCAAATAAGCCTGCATTGAAATCTTTAACCAATGTAGACGTCTAGCTTTTGTGGCTACTTTTGCCAGTCTATAAACGGCATCTCTAATGGTGAGGTTACCTTCATTTGTAGTGTCCATAGAAGTGCTAGGTTCTGCTCTCGATCTGTCATCCTCCAGGAGTACTGGGCTGTTGTCCTGGTCTCCAGTGAATAAGGAATCATAAAGGCCATTTCCCACTGTTACCATGTCACCTCATGTTGCTCCATTTACACTCACGTCATTGCTACTCATGATGAAAGTGGATGCAATATAGCTCTTCTGGTGAGGGTTGAACATAAAACCTGTGCTCCACTGAGTAATTAAACTGGTAAAAAGTAAAAGTAGGGCACAAGGATGGTGGTGCACTCCACTAAATTGATATCAGTATAATCAGATGGGAGCACTCACCACTCACTCAATGAGCAATGTTCAAACTTGCATTACGTTAATCCACAAATTAAAATGGCTGGCTCTTCTATACCTGTAGCTTTTTGGCCCCAAATAAGCAAACTGACTGTAGCTGATTTTTGGGATCAGGATAGGCCATATGCATTTGAGGTCCTGAAGAAGAACTTGGGTCTTACGGTTTTGGATTTCTTTAAATGGCTACAGCTTAGTAAAGCTTTAACCCAGGTATTCTCTTTGGTTTCCTTGGTTGAGCAGGAGGGTGCAAATGTCCACACTCTCTTAAAGGCAGCAAAGCAACCACATGCAGTAGCCAAAGTTCGCAAATTCCTCCAAGAATGGGACCACAGGCTCCCCTCTGGTATTTGTTATTATTGGGTAGAGGACTTGAATATAAGTGCCTCCTCGAAGGTCTGGCAAACACTTTGGAAGACAGCGTATAGGTATATTAAGCAAGACAGGCTAAGGTTGATACATTTCAATATTATGCATCACTTATACTTGACTCCTACCCATTTATTTAGGAGGGGTGCGCTCAGTTCACCTTATTGTGGGAAGTGGAAAAAGGAAGAAGGAACTTTATATCATTTATTATGGTTGTGCCCTGAAATTCGAAGTCTTTGGAAAATTGTGGGTACCTTGCTAGGCCCTATTCTTGGCTCATTTAGAATGGACACCCCCGAGATTTGTTTACTACTTGCTTTCCCTGTAACCACTCCCAAAGTTTGGAGAGCACGTGTCTCTTTGGTTTCAGCTGTAACGAAGTTGTTAATCCTGAGACATTGGGTGTCAGACAAGGTTCCAACACTGGTGGAGTGGCACAGGGAATGTACTCTGGCTATACAACTTGAAAAACACATAGCATGTATGCGGGGAAAGCGAGAGTACTTTGTATCCTTATGGGGTTCTTTGGAGCATTTTCTGATGACCTGGAAACCGTCAAACTAAGAAGCTTTGGATTTTCAAGCAAACACCTCTGGTTTTTGTTAATTTGTACCTGACCTGTTGTATATTACAGTAGGAGTGGGGGAGGGGTTATGGGTCTTGGGGTATACATTGTATGTTGTTGTTATTCCAGTAGAAAGTGCAATGCCTTCTAAATCTTTATTCTAGAAACAAGATGCGGCACTTTCAGTGTAACACCACTATGATTATGTATTTGTTATATGTTGTAGTTTAAAGATTAATAAAAAATTTTAATTACAAAAAAAAAAAAACTTGCATTACGTGTAGAATTCTCAAAGTTTATTCAGCATCCAGAGCATCAAAGCAATCAACCTGAACAGTGCAGAGCACTACTTGACCTTGTGCTTACATTTCACCCAATACAATGGGCTTCGGCAGAGATGTTACAACTGAATAGCAGTACACTTATATACAACATTTGAATTACAATTAAGAAGTGTGTAGATGGTACGCTCACTACTGGTTTGTTTACAAAACCCTCAGACAGGAACAGTCTCATCCTAACCATTAATTGCTACCCACATCACCTCATATGTAGTTTATCAAAGGGGCAATTTCTGAGGGTAAAACATAACTGTTCTGACTCTACAGTACACTGTATGACAAAATGGCTAAGGAATTGTCTGAGAAACTCACAGCTAGGAAGTATAGAGAGGCTTATGTAGAAAAAACCTGACAGGACATCAGAGAGTTAAACAGGGAATCCCTGTTTTTACCAAAAAATAAGCAGAAAAAAAGAGTCCTCTATGACATTTGTGATCACATATGGGGGGGCAGATAAGGAGAGTACAGACGTTTTGAGGAAGAATTTGACAATATTACGTGACATACCAGAATAGAGATCCACACTAAGCAAACCACTATGCATTGCATATAGGAGAAATAAGAGCCTTGTGGATTATCTGGTCAATAGTTAACAACAATACATGAGGACCTTAAAAAATAAGAGAAAATGTGGTACTAGGAAGTGTGGTTTTTGCAGAATTTGTTATGTCACAGAAAAGAGAGATACCTTCCTTAACCCCAACAAGCATTTGTCAATGCTGAATGTTTGTTTGCTGGTATTGGCACTGGTACTGCAAGAGTTAGACAGCTACATAATAGGAATGGCAGTGAAGTATTGAACTAACACCAACCCCTGCCACCACCTTGCAGAGACTGACAGGCATTGAGGTGTGACTTTGGGTCATCAGACATAAAGCTCCCACCATTCCACCACACCCCACCCTGCAGATACATACAAGTGTCATGGTGGACCTTGGAGTCTACGGCCCTTACGTTCACCCCATTCCATAAGAAAATAAGCTGAGATGGATGCAGTATAGGAGAATGGAGTGAACATTAGGGCTGAAGACCTGAAGGGACGCCTCAATGCCTGTCACTGGCTGCAGGGTGGGGGTGCAATGGCATGAGCATGACAGCTAACAAGCCCAAGTCACATCCCTGATGCCTGTCAGTCTCTACAGAGTAGGACATTATGGTTGAAAACCCTAATGCCTTGGGTGTTTGTTAGTATTTTCAATACAAATTTTCAACATGGACTTTTTGGGACTGCACTTCATGAATTGTGGCACTATTATTTCATTACTCAATCCCCAAAGGTGATTTCACATGACTGCAAAATTCAGCACAACAGGTGTGAAAACACATTTTGGGTAGAATGTGAAAAAAGACAGCTGTACTGTTCACGAGGAGGTGTGAAAAAATGGCAATGCTGAAACCCTGGACTGAAAATATGAAAACTTGGTGAAGTTATGAGCATGTGTAGAAACTGTGTAATGCATGCTTGTAACGCAGTCATTTTTTGGAATTCTTTTACCAATTTTTCAACATGGCCTTTCTGGGACATCCCCTCATGAACAGTGGCCGTGATTTCATTACTGTGTCCCAAAAGTTGATTTCACACAGTGACTGCGCTATTCTGCACCACAGGTGCAAAAACACATTTTGGGCAGGATGCAAAAAATTACAGCTGTACTGTTCATAAGGAGGTATGAAAAAATGGCAATGACAGAAATTTGGAGTGAAAATATTGAAAATTGGCAAAGTTATGAGTGTACATAGAAACTTGCAAAATGGCCTTTTTGGGACCACATCTCATGAACAGTGGCACTGTCGATTTGTTAATTGGTCCCAAAAGGGGATTACGCACAGGGACCGTGAAATCACCTTTCAGGACCAAGAAACGAAATGACAATTCAATCGCTCATGAGGTGGGGTCCCAAGAACCACTTGTTTTTATTTTATTTTATTTTATTTTATTTTATTTAAACAGCAGTTTGGAAAACCTTTGAGCCATAGGCTCATTTACAAAGGCACCTTGTCACAGTAAGACAAACCAAAATACACAGTATAGCAGTACAACACATAAGTATAACAGTAAAATTAAGACATAGATACAAACAAGCTGGTACAGGTAGGATGGATGCAAACAATACCAGAGTTACCCTAAACCAGTAATTTAACTTTTTACTATTTATACTGTACATACATTAATATGCTCCAATCCAAGCTCCTCCCTTATGTAGGGGGCAGGACAATACTGTGTAATTGCCAATGATTTCTTTAGTAGCTTGTGAATTGGTATCATTACTTTATCCTGGTTGTTATAGTGCAATATTTTAGCACCACACAGTATATTACCTGGGTACTTTGCCCTTATTGCTTTTAGCAATGGTTTTATTTTTAGCCCTCCATATTGATAGTTACATTTTCCAAGTGCTATTGCTGTCTTCTGAGCTGCTAACAACATTTTATTTATGTGGTTTGTCCATAATCCTGTATTTGTGTATCTTATTCCCAAGTACGTGTAGGAGTCTACTTTATTTAATTTTTCGTCTCCTACTTCCCCTGTTCCCACACTTTTCCCCTTGCTAAATACTATTATTTCTGATTTGGTTTTATTAATTTTAAAATTCAGATTCACAGAAGTTTAATTTAATAGATTTAATTTTTCCTGTAACCCTTTCTTAGTAATTGAAATTAAGATAACATTGTCAGCGAATGCTAATGCAGCACAGGTTCTATCTGATATTTTTGGAAAATCTGATCTCAGTTTGTCCATATCTATCAGGAAATCATTGATTTACAGGCAAAAAAGTGTGGGTGCGAGCATGCATCCTTGCCTGACACCTCAATTGATCTCTATTGGTTTTGATAATTGACCATTAATTCCAGTTCTTATTTTTGTCAAAGAAGCATCATACATATTTCTTATAATGTTGACTAAATTGATATTGATCCCCCTCTGTTGCATTTTATTCCATAGCGTATTCCATGTCAAAGGTGGCACTGAAATCTATAAATGCTACAATGTAGCCTTTGATTTCTAAGAGTAACATATTTCTCCAACAGGTGGCTCAAAACAAAGCAGTTATCAGTTGTATTATATATTTTTTTCTAAACCAGCCTGGTATTCACTTAACCCATCCATTTTATCTATTTCAAATCTGAGTTTTTCCCAGAAAATTTGGAGAATATTTTAAGATTGGCGTCCAAACAGACTAACTGGCCTGTATATCATCATGTCAACCAATTTTCCTTTCTTGTGCATTGGAATAATAATAGCACCCCTCCAAGAAGGAGATATATAATTTTCTGAAATTATTTTATTGAATGCTAGCACCAAGTTGTCAGCCCAATAAGATTCACTTGCTATATATATTTCTGGGGGCATGAAGTCCAGACCTGGGGCGTTATTGTGTTTAATTGTTTTTATGCCTATATATACTTCTTGTCTATTTATAATAGTCTGATTACAATTTATGAGATTTTCCATAATTAAACTTCTTGGGTCTGGAACTGTGTAAAACATTTTTGTATAATAATCTAGCCATTCACCTTCTGTTATGTATGTATCTATTATATGTTTACATTGAGTAGTCCCCTTAGCTACTAGCATCCAGAAGGCTTTATCATCCCTATTATCTATTAACTTCATAATTTCTGTCCATTTATCATGATGGAACTGGATTTTCTTTTGTTGTAAATAGGTTCTATTTTTTTTCCTTTTCTGATTTAAATTATTTAGTTGCTGTCTGTCCTTTGTCTTCTTATACTTTCTGACTTCTGCAGTTAAGCTAGCTTTTTGATTTATATAATCATTATCAAACCACGTCTTGTTTTTTTCCCTGGACTATCTTTTTTGTAGACGTGTTCTCTGTATATCTTTCCCTTTATCATCTTATAAACCTCTATAATGTACAGTAGTTCCATGATTGTTGGCAAGTCTATCCTCATTATTATAAAACTGTGTCATTTCAACATACCTATCATTTGGACACTCTTCTCTTAGTAAATACTGAGGTTTTTGTCTCACCAAAATGAAAGTCTACAAGGTACAGTTTTAGAGGATCCAAGACTTTACTTTTTTGTAGTAGTTGATCTGCTAAATCATTATTTTAGACCAAAATATCAGTTTGGAACAAATATTCCTTCCTGCAAACCTCTAAGATTCCTTTGTTTCCTAATTCTTCTTTCAAGAAATTAGAGAAAAGGTTGCACAGAGTGTCCCTTTATTTGTTTGAACATCCTGTTCATACCAAATAAAGTCAAAGTTATTGAGCATCAATTGGATCACAGATTTCTTGTGATCTATTAAGGTAAGTAAATTAAGGAACTCCTGAATCCCATCAGGTGTGCGAAATGAGTAGAGGAATACAAGGTTGCATAAAAGGATGACGTTATCTTATTTATGACTTGTGGAGTGGTCTATATCTGGCCATAGGAGTCTTTAAGGCCAGCAAAGTGTCTGTCCACTTGCTGTTTGTGGAGCTGGGATGTGAGTATCCCCCGCTTCCCCTCCCTACAAGAACTTGTGTTTTAGCCTTAAAATGATAATCTCAGCATTTCTAGATAATAAAGAGTTTCTCTCCAGTCATAGTCCAAGGACTTGTTGCAGGATGCTGGAGAGTGGAGAGGGATGAGGCTGTGCCTTGTAAAGTTTTTCAGCTGGTTTTAGCTTTCCCTCCAATTCACTAAGGCATTGTTCTCTGCATTTCTTTCTATGGGCTGCATAACCTGTCATTTTTGCCTCTAATGGTGGCTTTAAACCAACTCCTAAGTAATTCCAACTTTGGTGTCCCACATAGCGTTTTCTTGAAGAAAGAGGGTAGTTTTATTCTGTAGCCACAGGAGGAATTCTGAATCACAGAGGAGTAAGGGGTCTTATTTCCAGGAGGGGGAGGTGGCCTTGGTGGGTCCCCATAATATGAGTAGCTGCACCAGAGCATGGTCTGATATTACTGTGGGAGAATGATCGAGTCCAGGGAGGCCTGAGTTAAGCAAGGGGAGGTGAGCCAAATATCAAGGTGGCTGTAAGAGCCATGCACCTCAGAGTGGAATGTATAGTCCCAGTCTCGGGGGTGAAACAAGGGCCAGACATTGGTGAGACCTAGATCCTGTCATGCTATATGCTATACAGCTTGTAAACTCTTGATATGCATTTCTTTCCCAGAAGAACTCCTGTCAACCTTGGAAACTAAGGTGAGATTAAAATCCCCCCTGCCAGAATGGGGGTCTCTGTGGTAGCCAGAGATCTTATCTTGCTTGCTAATGCATGAAAGAAATTTGGGCCATCCTCATTCAGGCATATACATTATATAGTAAGAGAAGGCCAGACTGGGAAGAGACTAGTGCCAGCACCCATTTACCAGTGGGGTCTGATATGAGTTTTATGACCATCCATTTAAGGGCCTTGTGCAGAAGAATTACCACCCCAGGTTTGTGGGTCGGTTCACATGCAAATATTTCCTTTCTGACCCAATCCTGGACGAGATAAGAGTGGTCCTTTTTTACAAGTTTAGTTTCTTGCAAAAAGGACACTTGTGATCTTAATCGCTTGAGGTATGTGTGAGAATGTTTTTCTTTGAACTGGAGTGATAAGCCCACTAATGTTCCATGTATGACATATAATCTCAGCCATGGTCTAACAAGGGAAAATTCATATTCTTATAAGTAGTGCATACTCCTGTCGAGGTCAGGATTCTAATATTACAGTAAGTGTATACACCAAGAGACACTATCTCTCCATTCCAGGGGACCAAAAGTAAATGAATGTGTCCAGGTGTTACCTGATCTGCAGCACAGATGAGAACCAACATGCTATCTCTATTGTAGATTCATAGATTCTGTCAGCAGATAAAGACCACCAGGCCCATCCAATCTGCTCATTTACGCTAGCTCATAAAGTCACCCTTATTGGTCATTGGCTTAGCTTTTTCTTCCTATCTCTATTATTCCTTTCTTTCTGTCCCTTGCATGTTTAAAACCCACCACAGTACGGGCTGCCACCACCTCCTGGGGCAGGCAATCCACCACCATTTCTGTGAAGAAGAATTTCCTAATATTTCCCCTTATGCAGCCACCCTTCAATATTGAACTTACCTAACATTAAATAACTATTTATTATAAACCAAAACCAAAACCTGAACACAACATTATTTACAGATTGAAACTTGTACATCACATGAGGGAAGCCAAGGTGATGGGCTGGTCGCATAATGCTAACAAGGCCTAAGTCTCCCTGGGGAGCATGTAGGAGGTAGGGCCCCCAGATACTGTAGGGGTGTCCCAACCCAAAACTGCCATAACAGTGGTGTTAGGCAATGATCTTTGAATGGTCTCCCAATAACCTGGGGTAGCTATAGGAAAAGAAGAAAGCGAAACACTGTAAGTAGTACTCAGAAATAATGCACAGCAGTGAGATCAGCTACTATGCTGACAGTCTGCTGCATAGTAACCTTGTAACTAGTGAAGTGTCATGCTTTAGATGTATAGGTAAAAACCTAAGATAGGAAATAGCAACATGCTCAATCCCTGGTACCCTTTGCGTAATATGTGCCAGTGTTACTTTAAAAAACTTAAAGACCAAATTATTTACCAGTATGTTTGTTTATAGACAACCTGTCAGTTCTAGCAGCAATAAACAACAATTATTTCAAAATCTTTCTACAGCTAGAGACTAGGTCATCTATCCCTGAAAATGTACAGTGTTAGCAACTTTCAAGGTTATCCAGGAGACCCATAGGAATACTGTAAGGGATATCAGGTCTAACAAATGTTAGCAGGGCTAACAGGTAGAACACGTAGTAAAGGAGCCCTTACACAGCAGTCTGTGACATATTATTTTAAGAACACACAGAGACTGCTAATACAATACCCTGTGTATTCTGAAAGGCTGCTTTTTTATATAGCTCTCTGCTTGGTTTGTTTATACTGTCTTGGTTAGTTTTTCTGAAGAGTTGTTAGAAAAGGAAAATGGCTCCTAAGGCAGTAATTACTTTTAATCCTAGCATTGGGGACAGGAGAGGGCAGACATGCATTCAACCACATGTCTGTCACATACTTAGCGTCATTAGGAAACCAGATACCCAAACTTGACCCCTCTGCTATGTCTCCATAAAGGGTCTGACTAAATGTCAGGCACTAGCCTCACACCCCCCCCCAAAATCTGCTCCACACCCCATCCTCCTAGAAAAAGCAAAAGACTGTACTTATTTAAGCATGATTCAGACATGTCCTGAGGAAGATGGTGCAGTCAGCTCTGGTTGTTCTGTGGTCAACAGCAGCAACAACATCTGCTTCAGAAGGCTAATATCTAGTTTATCTTGGTTGGTCTCTTCTGGCAGAGTGGGAGCACACTGGGTGACCACCATGGCCCAGGGCATTTTGGCAGTGCAGGAGAGATCAGGGATAAAATTTAATGGGACCAGTGATGGGAGGTCATTTGCAAGTGAACCTGAGGATGGGAGAGATCTGAGAGGTGCATATCTGTAATTTGTAAAATAAGGACTTACTATCTCTCTCTTTCTTCTTTGGTGTTCTGGTCACTGCTGCCACTCCGAGGTCTGTCCCTGTCAAGCGGGTGCTCTCGCCTGGTATGATGTGCGTGCTGTTGCCTTTTTCTGGCTCAGGATGAAGTTGTCCAAGTGTTTTCTAAGTCCTGTCTTATGTGCTCATTTGCAGAGCCTTGTTGGTTCTCTTGCGGTTACTGTCCTGGCATGTTTAGTCCATGTCTTGTGCTGTTTTATCCGGCTCAACAGACCTTATGGATTGTATCTCTCCAGGCCAGGTCCTATAGTGAAAGTCAAAAAGGGCCTCCAGAGTTGCAAAGGACAAAGGGTCTCTATTGCATATTATGCACATTGTAGCATAGTACCTTAACAAGAACTGCATCCCAAAGTATGTAGGACTCGGCAGGCCTCTGTATATTCCTTTCTTTTGTTTGAAAGTTCCTTGGAAAAATCATCATAAATGCCATTCCAAGTTAATGTACACAGCTCACTGGCTTTATGCAGAATGTGTTCCTTGATTGCAGAATTCAAGAATCTTGCTAACAGGGGTTGCAGCCTATCTCAGGGCTTTGGAGGTGAATTCAATGAGCAGTGAGCCCTTTCAATATCTAGTGGGGCCTTCCCTTCCAATCTCAGGATCGGCAGTAGTTTCCATTGTAAAAACTTGCAGAATTTCCTTTCTCTGCCCCCTCTGGAAAGCCAAGGAGCCTTAAACTGTTTCTCTGGCTCCTGTTCTCTAAATTGTCCACTTTATCTTGCAGGGCCTGAATCACACGTGCTTAATCCTGGATTGTCATGGTGAGTTGATGCAGCACCACATCATGGGAAACTGCTTTCCTTACCATCTAAAAATCTGGACATCGAGCTGGTGAATGTACAGGGTGGCATTATTACAAGCAAGTGCCTCTTCAGCCATCTGTTTCATAAGAGCTTTGAACATTTCACTGATAGTAGCTAGACCCATGACCAGGTTCCTGCTAGTTGCCATTATGTCGTCTTCATAGAAACATAGAAACACAGATTTTGACGGCAGATAAGGACCGCTTAGCCCACCCAGTCTGCCAATTTCCCTACCTAATGGATAAGCTGCAGATCCTAGTTAACCAGCAGCCTACTTCTTCCTACCCCCACCCCCTAGAATTGCCTTATGACTGTCCCATGCATGCTTGAATTCCACCACTGTTTTTGACTCCACAACCTCCTCTGGAAGGCGTTCCATGCATCCACAACCCTTCAAGTAAAAAATACTTCCTTAAATTACCTCTGAGCCGCCTCTCTATCTTCAAATTGTGCCCCTTGTTCTTGCACGCCTTTTTTGAAAGATGCTACCTCTTGGACTTTGTTGATTCCCTTGAGGTACTTGAAAGTTTCTATCATGTCCCCTCTCCTCCTTTCCTCGAGGCTATACATATTCAGCTCCTTAAGTCTCTCTTCATATGTCTTCCGTGCAGACCCTGCACCATTTTAGTTGCCCTCCTCTGGACAGCCTCCATCCTGTCTATGTCTTTGCGGAGATTGGGTCTCCAGAACTGCACACAGTACTCCAGATGGGGTCTCACCAACTGTCTGTACAGAGGGATAGTAACTTCCTGTTTTCTACTGGTGATGCCTCTCCCTATGCATCCCAGTATCCCCCCAGCCCTCCTTGCTGCCCTCTCACATTGCTTGCCCACCTTTAGGTCATCTGATATGACTACCCCCAGGTCCCTTTCCATTTTTGTTGTTGTTAGTATCTCACCCCCCATTGTGTACTCTTCCCCTGGGTTTTTGTTTCCCAGGTGCATTACCTTGCACTTCTTAGCATTGAATCTAAGCTGCCATACATTTGACCATTCCTCTAACCTTGCCAAGTCCCTTCTCATCCTTTCCACCCCACCTTGTGCATCAACTCTGTTGCAGATCTTTTGTGTCATCTGCAAAGAGACATATTTCTCTTCCAGTCCCTCTGCAATGTCGCTTATAAGGACATTGAAGAGACCAGTCCTAAAACTGAACCCTGCAGTACCCCACTAGTAACCCCCCTTTCTTCAGAGTGGACTCCATTTACTATTACTCTCTGTGTCCTATTCTCCAGCCAATTCTTTACCCAGGCTGTCATCTTGGGACCCACTCCCAGGCTGGCTAACTTGTATATTAATATTTTGTGTGGGACTGTGTCAAATGCCTTGCTAAAGTCTAGGTAGGCCATGTCCACAGCCCCTCCCTGATCTACTACTTTGGTCACCCAGTCAAAGAAATCTATCAGATTTGTCTGGCATGACCTTCCCGCTGTGAATCCATGCTGCCTTGGGTCCTAAGCCCCTCTGGCCTCTAGATACTCATCAATTCTTTCGTTCAGAAGTGATTCCATCATTTTCCCTACCACTGAGGTTAAACTAACAGGTCTGTAGTTTTCTGCTTCTGCCTTGCTCCCACTTTTATGAAGGGGAATCACATCTGCCCTTCTCCAGTCCTCGGGTACCACCCCATCCTCCCACGATTTGTTAAAGAGGGTAGTCAGTGGTGTCACTAGTTCTACCCTTAGTTCTTTTAGAATTCTGGGATGATTCCCATCAGGCCCCATTGCTTTGTCCACCTTCATTTTTAAGAGTTCTTTCGAACCCTTTCTTCTGTAAATGGGCTGGTATCAACTTCTGTATCCAGAGTGTTTCTACTGTTTGTTTTAGGTACCTCCCCATTTCCTTTGTAATACTGAACAAAATATTTGTTTAGTATCTCTGCCTTTCACAGTCACCCTTGCC